>CM031939.1:61910035-63337369 GCA_018703725.1 Brassica juncea
GCCTAACCACTATGAAATCACTATTATCTAGAGAAACGGAGGCAACAATGGTTCCTAAACTCTTTGAGCATCATAATATGTATGTGGAGGATGCAATATAGCAATAAAACCATATTTTCATATTTTTTTGAATTTCTCTCAAAATTTGTAGTTAACCCCTACGAAAATATTGAGTTTTCTTAAATGCTCAATATACACAATCTTATACTCTTTAGTGTTGTTTAAAAACTATTTAACCACATTATACATTTATATTAATGTATTCTAAACTATCTTTCAAGGTATATGTACATCATTCTACATTTTAAACAATTAATTTAGTTTAAATTCATATACTGCTCAAATAAGTAAGCCTAACAACTATGAAATCACTATTATCTAGAGAAACGGAGGCAACAATGGTTCCTAAACTCTTTGAGCATCATAATATGTATGTGGAGGATGCAATTATGCAATAAAACCATATTTTCATATTTTTGAATTTCTCTCAAAATTTGTAGGTTAACCCCTACGAAAATATTGAGTTTTTCTTAAATGCTCAATATACACAATCTTATACTCTTAGTGTTGTTTAAAAACTATTTAACCACATTCTACATTTATATTAATGTATTCTAAACTATCTTTCAAGGTATATGTACATCATTCTTACATTTTAAAACAATTAATTTAGTTTAAATTCATATACTGCTCAAATAAGTAGCCTAACCACTATGAAATCACTATATCTAGAGAAACGGGAGGCAACAATGGTTCCTAAACTCTTTGAGCATCATAATATGTATGTGGAGGATGCAATTATACAATAAAACCATATTTTCATATTTTTTGAATTTCTCTCAAAATTTGTAGGTTAACCCTACGAAAATATTGAGTTTTTCTTAAATGCTCAATATACATAATCTTATACTCTTTAGTGTTGTTTAAAACTATTTAACCACATTCTACATTTATATTAATGTATTCTAAACTATCTTTCAAGGTATATGTACATCATTCTACATTTTAAACAATTAATTTAGTTTAAATTCATATACTGCTCAAATAAGTAGCCTAACCACTATGAAATCACTATTATCTAGAGAAACGGAGGCAACAATGGTTCCTAAACTCTTTGAGCATCATAATATGTATGTGGAGGATGCAATTATACAATAAAACCATATTTTCATATTTTTGAATTTCTCTCAAAATTTGTAGGTTAACCCCTACGAAAATATTGAGTTTTTCTTAAATGCTCAATATACACAATCTTATACTCTTTAGTGTTGTTTAAAACTATTTAACCACATTCTACATTTATATTAATGTATTCTAAACTATCTTTCAAGGTATATGTACATCATTCTACATTTTAAACAATTAATTTAGTTTAAAATTCATATACTGCTCAAATAAGTAGCCTAACCACTATGAAATCACTATTATCTAGAGAAACGGAGGCAACAATGGTTCCTAAACTCTTTGAGCATCATAATATGTAAGTGGAGGATGCAATTGTGCAATAAAACCATATTTCATATTTTTTGAATTTCTCTCAAAATTTGTAGGTTAACCCTACGAAAATATTGAGTTTTTCTTAAATGCTCAATATACATAATCTTATACTCTTTAGTGTTGTTTAAAACTATTTAACCACATTCTACATTTATATTAATGTATTCTAAACTATCTTTCAAGGTATATGTACATCATTCTACATTTTAAACAATTAATTTAGTTTAAATTCATATACTGCTCAAATAAGTAGCCTAACCACTATGAAATCACTATTATCTAGAGAAACGGAGGGCAACAATGGTTCCTAAACTCTTTGAGCATCATAATATGTATGTGGAGGATGCAATTATACAATAAAACCATATTTTCATATTTTTGAATTTCTCTCAAAATTTGTAGGTTAACCCCTACGAAAATATTGAGTTTTTCTTAAATGCTCAATATACATAATCTTATACTCTTTAGTGTTGTTTAAAACTATTTAACCACATTCTACATTTATATTAATGTATTCTAAACTATCTTTCAAGGTATATGTACATCATTCTACATTTTAAACAATTAATTTAGTTTAAATTCATATACTGCTCAAATAAGTAGCCTAACCACTATGAAATCACTATTATCTAGAGAAACGGAGGCAACAATGGTTCCTAAACTCTTTGAGCATCATAATATGTATGTGGAGGATGCAATTATACAATAAAACCATATTTTCATATTTTTTGAATTTCTCTCAAAATTTGTAGGTTAACCCCTACGAAAATATTGAGTTTTTCTTAAATGCTCAATATACATAATCTTATACTCTTTAGTGTTGTTTAAAACTATTTAACCACATTCTACATTTATATTAATGTATTCTAAACTATCTTTCAAGGTATATGTACATCATTCTACATTTTAAACAATTAATTTAGTTTAAATTCATATACTGCTCAAATAAGTAGCCTAACCACTATGAAATCACTATTATCTAGAGAAACGGAGGCAACAATGGTTCCTAAACTCTTTGAGCATCATAATATGTATGTGGAGGATGCAATTATACAATAAAACCATATTTTCATATTTTTTGAATTTCTCTCAAAATTTGTAGGTTAACCCCTACGAAAATATTGAGTTTTTCTTAAATGCTCAATATACATAATCTTATACTCTTTAGTGTTGTTTAAAACTATTTAACCACATTCTACATTTATATTAATGTATTCTAAACTATCTTTCAAGGTATATGTACATCATTCTACATTTTAAACAATTAATTTAGTTTAAATTCATATACTGCTCAAATAAGTAGCCTAACCACTATGAAATCACTATTATCTAGAGAAACGGAGGCAACAATGGTTCCTAAACTCTTTGAGCATCATAATATGTATGTGGAGGATGCAATTATACAATAAAACCATATTTTCATATTTTTTGAATTTCTCTCAAAATTTGTAGGTTAACCCCTACGAAAATATTGAGTTTTTCTTAAATGCTCAATATACATAATCTTATACTCTTTAGTGTTGTTTAAAACTATTTAACCACATTCTACATTTATATTAATGTATTCTAAACTATCTTTCAAGGTATATGTACATCATTCTACATTTTAAACAATTAATTTAGTTTAAATTCATATACTGCTCAAATAAGTAGCCTAACCACTATGAAATCACTATTATCTAGAGAAACGGAGGCAACAATGGTTCCTAAACTCTTTGAGCATCATAATATGTATGTGGAGGATGCAATTATACAATAAAACCATATTTTCATATTTTTTGAATTTCTCTCAAAATTTGTAGGTTAACCCCTACGAAAATATTGAGTTTTTCTTAAATGCTCAATATACATAATCTTATACTCTTTAGTGTTGTTTAAAACTATTTAACCACATTCTACATTTATATTAATGTATTCTAAACTATCTTTCAAGGTATATGTACATCATTCTACATTTTAAACAATTAATTTAGTTTAAATTCATATACTGCTCAAATAAGTAGCCTAACCACTATGAAATCACTATTATCTAGAGAAACGGAGGCAACAATGGTTCCTAAACTCTTTGAGCATCATAATATGTATGTGGAGGATGCAATTATACAATAAAACCATATTTTCATATTTTTTGAATTTCTCTCAAAATTTGTAGGTTAACCCCTACGAAAATATTGAGTTTTTCTTAAATGCTCAATATACATAATCTTATACTCTTTAGTGTTGTTTAAAACTATTTAACCACATTCTACATTTATATTAATGTATTCTAAACTATCTTTCAAGGTATATGTACATCATTCTACATTTTAAACAATTAATTTAGTTTAAATTCATATACTGCTCAAATAAGTAGCCTAACCACTATGAAATCACTATTATCTAGAGAAACGGAGGCAACAATGGTTCCTAAACTCTTTGAGCATCATAATATGTATGTGGAGGATGCAATTATACAATAAAACCATATTTTCATATTTTTTGAATTTCTCTCAAAATTTGTAGGTTAACCCCTACGAAAATATTGAGTTTTTCTTAAATGCTCAATATACATAATCTTATACTCTTTAGTGTTGTTTAAAACTATTTAACCACATTCTACATTTATATTAATGTATTCTAAACTATCTTTCAAGGTATATGTACATCATTCTACATTTTAAACAATTAATTTAGTTTAAATTCATATACTGCTCAAATAAGTAGCCTAACCACTATGAAATCACTATTATCTAGAGAAACGGAGGCAACAATGGTTCCTAAACTCTTTGAGCATCATAATATGTATGTGGAGGATGCAATTATACAATAAAACCATATTTTCATATTTTTTGAATTTCTCTCAAAATTTGTAGGTTAACCCCTACGAAAATATTGAGTTTTTCTTAAATGCTCAATATACATAATCTTATACTCTTTAGTGTTGTTTAAAACTATTTAACCACATTCTACATTTATATTAATGTATTCTAAACTATCTTTCAAGGTATATGTACATCATTCTACATTTTAAACAATTAATTTAGTTTAAATTCATATACTGCTCAAATAAGTAGCCTAACCACTATGAAATCACTATTATCTAGAGAAACGGAGGCAACAATGGTTCCTAAACTCTTTGAGCATCATAATATGTATGTGGAGGATGCAATTATACAATAAAACCATATTTTCATATTTTTGAATTTCTCTCAAAATTTGTAGGTTAACCCCTACGAAAATATTGAGTTTTTCTTAAATGCTCAATATACATAATCTTATACTCTTTAGTGTTGTTTAAAACTATTTAACCACATTCTACATTTATATTAATGTATTCTAAACTATCTTTCAAGGTATATGTACATCATTCTACATTTTAAACAATTAATTTAGTTTAAATTCATATACTGCTCAAATAAGTAGCCTAACCACTATGAAATCACTATTATCTAGAGAAACGGAGGCAACAATGGTTCCTAAACTCTTTGAGCATCATAATATGTATGTGGAGGATGCAATTATACAATAAAACCATATTTTCATATTTTTTGAATTTCTCTCAAAATTTGTAGGTTAACCCCTACGAAAATATTGAGTTTTTCTTAAATGCTCAATATACATAATCTTATACTCTTTAGTGTTGTTTAAAACTATTTAACCACATTCTACATTTATATTAATGTATTCTAAACTATCTTTCAAGGTATATGTACATCATTCTACATTTTAAACAATTAATTTAGTTTAAATTCATATACTGCTCAAATAAGTAGCCTAACCACTATGAAATCACTATTATCTAGAGAAACGGAGGCAACAATGGTTCCTAAACTCTTTGAGCATCATAATATGTATGTGGAGGATGCAATTATACAATAAAACCATATTTTCATATTTTTTGAATTTCTCTCAAAATTTGTAGGTTAACCCCTACGAAAATATTGAGTTTTTCTTAAATGCTCAATATACATAATCTTATACTCTTTAGTGTTGTTTAAAACTATTTAACCACATTCTACATTTATATTAATGTATTCTAAACTATCTTTCAAGGTATATGTACATCATTCTACATTTTAAACAATTAATTTAGTTTAAATTCATATACTGCTCAAATAAGTAGCCTAACCACTATGAAATCACTATTATCTAGAGAAACGGAGGCAACAATGGTTCCTAAACTCTTTGAGCATCATAATATGTATGTGGAGGATGCAATTATACAATAAAACCATATTTTCATATTTTTTGAATTTCTCTCAAAATTTGTAGGTTAACCCCTACGAAAATATTGAGTTTTTCTTAAATGCTCAATATACATAATCTTATACTCTTTAGTGTTGTTTAAAACTATTTAACCACATTCTACATTTATATTAATGTATTCTAAACTATCTTTCAAGGTATATGTACATCATTCTACATTTTAAACAATTAATTTAGTTTAAATTCATATACTGCTCAAATAAGTAGCCTAACCACTATGAAATCACTATTATCTAGAGAAACGGAGGCAACAATGGTTCCTAAACTCTTTGAGCATCATAATATGTATGTGGAGGATGCAATTATACAATAAAACCATATTTTCATATTTTTTGAATTTCTCTCAAAATTTGTAGGTTAACCCCTACGAAAATATTGAGTTTTTCTTAAATGCTCAATATACATAATCTTATACTCTTTAGTGTTGTTTAAAACTATTTAACCACATTCTACATTTATATTAATGTATTCTAAACTATCTTTCAAGGTATATGTACATCATTCTACATTTTAAACAATTAATTTAGTTTAAATTCATATACTGCTCAAATAAGTAGCCTAACCACTATGAAATCACTATTATCTAGAGAAACGGAGGCAACAATGGTTCCTAAACTCTTTGAGCATCATAATATGTATGTGGAGGATGCAATTATACAATAAAACCATATTTTCATATTTTTTGAATTTCTCTCAAAATTTGTAGGTTAACCCCTACGAAAATATTGAGTTTTTCTTAAATGCTCAATATACATAATCTTATACTCTTTAGTGTTGTTTAAAACTATTTAACCACATTCTACATTTATATTAATGTATTCTAAACTATCTTTCAAGGTATATGTACATCATTCTACATTTTAAACAATTAATTTAGTTTAAATTCATATACTGCTCAAATAAGTAGCCTAACCACTATGAAATCACTATTATCTAGAGAAACGGAGGCAACAATGGTTCCTAAACTCTTTGAGCATCATAATATGTATGTGGAGGATGCAATTATACAATAAAACCATATTTTCATATTTTTTGAATTTCTCTCAAAATTTGTAGGTTAACCCCTACGAAAATATTGAGTTTTTCTTAAATGCTCAATATACATAATCTTATACTCTTTAGTGTTGTTTAAAACTATTTAACCACATTCTACATTTATATTAATGTATTCTAAACTATCTTTCAAGGTATATGTACATCATTCTACATTTTAAACAATTAATTTAGTTTAAATTCATATACTGCTCAAATAAGTAGCCTAACCACTATGAAATCACTATTATCTAGAGAAACGGAGGCAACAATGGTTCCTAAACTCTTTGAGCATCATAATATGTATGTGGAGGATGCAATTATACAATAAAACCATATTTTCATATTTTTTGAATTTCTCTCAAAATTTGTAGGTTAACCCCTACGAAAATATTGAGTTTTTCTTAAATGCTCAATATACATAATCTTATACTCTTTAGTGTTGTTTAAAACTATTTAACCACATTCTACATTTATATTAATGTATTCTAAACTATCTTTCAAGGTATATGTACATCATTCTACATTTTAAACAATTAATTTAGTTTAAATTCATATACTGCTCAAATAAGTAGCCTAACCACTATGAAATCACTATTATCTAGAGAAACGGAGGCAACAATGGTTCCTAAACTCTTTGAGCATCATAATATGTATGTGGAGGATGCAATTATACAATAAAACCATATTTTCATATTTTTTGAATTTCTCTCAAAATTTGTAGGTTAACCCCTACGAAAATATTGAGTTTTTCTTAAATGCTCAATATACATAATCTTATACTCTTTAGTGTTGTTTAAAACTATTTAACCACATTCTACATTTATATTAATGTATTCTAAACTATCTTTCAAGGTATATGTACATCATTCTACATTTTAAACAATTAATTTAGTTTAAATTCATATACTGCTCAAATAAGTAGCCTAACCACTATGAAATCACTATTATCTAGAGAAACGGAGGCAACAATGGTTCCTAAACTCTTTGAGCATCATAATATGTATGTGGAGGATGCAATTATACAATAAAACCATATTTTCATATTTTTTGAATTTCTCTCAAAATTTGTAGGTTAACCCCTACGAAAATATTGAGTTTTTCTTAAATGCTCAATATACATAATCTTATACTCTTTAGTGTTGTTTAAAACTATTTAACCACATTCTACATTTATATTAATGTATTCTAAACTATCTTTCAAGGTATATGTACATCATTCTACATTTTAAACAATTAATTTAGTTTAAATTCATATACTGCTCAAATAAGTAGCCTAACCACTATGAAATCACTATTATCTAGAGAAACGGAGGCAACAATGGTTCCTAAACTCTTTGAGCATCATAATATGTATGTGGAGGATGCAATTATACAATAAAACCATATTTTCATATTTTTTGAATTTCTCTCAAAATTTGTAGGTTAACCCCTACGAAAATATTGAGTTTTTCTTAAATGCTCAATATACATAATCTTATACTCTTTAGTGTTGTTTAAAACTATTTAACCACATTCTACATTTATATTAATGTATTCTAAACTATCTTTCAAGGTATATGTACATCATTCTACATTTTAAACAATTAATTTAGTTTAAATTCATATACTGCTCAAATAAGTAGCCTAACCACTATGAAATCACTATTATCTAGAGAAACGGAGGCAACAATGGTTCCTAAACTCTTTGAGCATCATAATATGTATGTGGAGGATGCAATTATACAATAAAACCATATTTTCATATTTTTTGAATTTCTCTCAAAATTTGTAGGTTAACCCCTACGAAAATATTGAGTTTTTCTTAAATGCTCAATATACATAATCTTATACTCTTTAGTGTTGTTTAAAACTATTTAACCACATTCTACATTTATATTAATGTATTCTAAACTATCTTTCAAGGTATATGTACATCATTCTACATTTTAAACAATTAATTTAGTTTAAATTCATATACTGCTCAAATAAGTAGCCTAACCACTATGAAATCACTATTATCTAGAGAAACGGAGGCAACAATGGTTCCTAAACTCTTTGAGCATCATAATATGTATGTGGAGGATGCAATTATACAATAAAACCATATTTTCATATTTTTTGAATTTCTCTCAAAATTTGTAGGTTAACCCCTACGAAAATATTGAGTTTTTCTTAAATGCTCAATATACATAATCTTATACTCTTTAGTGTTGTTTAAAACTATTTAACCACATTCTACATTTATATTAATGTATTCTAAACTATCTTTCAAGGTATATGTACATCATTCTACATTTTAAACAATTAATTTAGTTTAAATTCATATACTGCTCAAATAAGTAGCCTAACCACTATGAAATCACTATTATCTAGAGAAACGGAGGCAACAATGGTTCCTAAACTCTTTGAGCATCATAATATGTATGTGGAGGATGCAATTATACAATAAAACCATATTTTCATATTTTTTGAATTTCTCTCAAAATTTGTAGGTTAACCCCTACGAAAATATTGAGTTTTTCTTAAATGCTCAATATACATAATCTTATACTCTTTAGTGTTGTTTAAAACTATTTAACCACATTCTACATTTATATTAATGTATTCTAAACTATCTTTCAAGGTATATGTACATCATTCTACATTTTAAACAATTAATTTAGTTTAAATTCATATACTGCTCAAATAAGTAGCCTAACCACTATGAAATCACTATTATCTAGAGAAACGGAGGCAACAATGGTTCCTAAACTCTTTGAGCATCATAATATGTATGTGGAGGATGCAATTATACAATAAAACCATATTTTCATATTTTTTGAATTTCTCTCAAAATTTGTAGGTTAACCCCTACGAAAATATTGAGTTTTTCTTAAATGCTCAATATACATAATCTTATACTCTTTAGTGTTGTTTAAAACTATTTAACCACATTCTACATTTATATTAATGTATTCTAAACTATCTTTCAAGGTATATGTACATCATTCTACATTTTAAACAATTAATTTAGTTTAAATTCATATACTGCTCAAATAAGTAGCCTAACCACTATGAAATCACTATTATCTAGAGAAACGGAGGCAACAATGGTTCCTAAACTCTTTGAGCATCATAATATGTATGTGGAGGATGCAATTATACAATAAAACCATATTTTCATATTTTTTGAATTTCTCTCAAAATTTGTAGGTTAACCCCTACGAAAATATTGAGTTTTTCTTAAATGCTCAATATACATAATCTTATACTCTTTAGTGTTGTTTAAAACTATTTAACCACATTCTACATTTATATTAATGTATTCTAAACTATCTTTCAAGGTATATGTACATCATTCTACATTTTAAACAATTAATTTAGTTTAAATTCATATACTGCTCAAATAAGTAGCCTAACCACTATGAAATCACTATTATCTAGAGAAACGGAGGCAACAATGGTTCCTAAACTCTTTGAGCATCATAATATGTATGTGGAGGATGCAATTATACAATAAAACCATATTTTCATATTTTTTGAATTTCTCTCAAAATTTGTAGGTTAACCCCTACGAAAATATTGAGTTTTTCTTAAATGCTCAATATACATAATCTTATACTCTTTAGTGTTGTTTAAAACTATTTAACCACATTCTACATTTATATTAATGTATTCTAAACTATCTTTCAAGGTATATGTACATCATTCTACATTTTAAACAATTAATTTAGTTTAAATTCATATACTGCTCAAATAAGTAGCCTAACCACTATGAAATCACTATTATCTAGAGAAACGGAGGCAACAATGGTTCCTAAACTCTTTGAGCATCATAATATGTATGTGGAGGATGCAATTATACAATAAAACCATATTTTCATATTTTTTGAATTTCTCTCAAAATTTGTAGGTTAACCCCTACGAAAATATTGAGTTTTTCTTAAATGCTCAATATACATAATCTTATACTCTTTAGTGTTGTTTAAAACTATTTAACCACATTCTACATTTATATTAATGTATTCTAAACTATCTTTCAAGGTATATGTACATCATTCTACATTTTAAACAATTAATTTAGTTTAAATTCATATACTGCTCAAATAAGTAGCCTAACCACTATGAAATCACTATTATCTAGAGAAACGGAGGCAACAATGGTTCCTAAACTCTTTGAGCATCATAATATGTATGTGGAGGATGCAATTATACAATAAAACCATATTTTCATATTTTTTGAATTTCTCTCAAAATTTGTAGGTTAACCCCTACGAAAATATTGAGTTTTTCTTAAATGCTCAATATACATAATCTTATACTCTTTAGTGTTGTTTAAAACTATTTAACCACATTCTACATTTATATTAATGTATTCTAAACTATCTTTCAAGGTATATGTACATCATTCTACATTTTAAACAATTAATTTAGTTTAAATTCATATACTGCTCAAATAAGTAGCCTAACCACTATGAAATCACTATTATCTAGAGAAACGGAGGCAACAATGGTTCCTAAACTCTTTGAGCATCATAATATGTATGTGGAGGATGCAATTATACAATAAAACCATATTTTCATATTTTTTGAATTTCTCTCAAAATTTGTAGGTTAACCCCTACGAAAATATTGAGTTTTTCTTAAATGCTCAATATACATAATCTTATACTCTTTAGTGTTGTTTAAAACTATTTAACCACATTCTACATTTATATTAATGTATTCTAAACTATCTTTCAAGGTATATGTACATCATTCTACATTTTAAACAATTAATTTAGTTTAAATTCATATACTGCTCAAATAAGTAGCCTAACCACTATGAAATCACTATTATCTAGAGAAACGGAGGCAACAATGGTTCCTAAACTCTTTGAGCATCATAATATGTATGTGGAGGATGCAATTATACAATAAAACCATATTTTCATATTTTTTGAATTTCTCTCAAAATTTGTAGGTTAACCCCTACGAAAATATTGAGTTTTTCTTAAATGCTCAATATACATAATCTTATACTCTTTAGTGTTGTTTAAAACTATTTAACCACATTCTACATTTATATTAATGTATTCTAAACTATCTTTCAAGGTATATGTACATCATTCTACATTTTAAACAATTAATTTAGTTTAAATTCATATACTGCTCAAATAAGTAGCCTAACCACTATGAAATCACTATTATCTAGAGAAACGGAGGCAACAATGGTTCCTAAACTCTTTGAGCATCATAATATGTATGTGGAGGATGCAATTATACAATAAAACCATATTTTCATATTTTTTGAATTTCTCTCAAAATTTGTAGGTTAACCCCTACGAAAATATTGAGTTTTTCTTAAATGCTCAATATACATAATCTTATACTCTTTAGTGTTGTTTAAAACTATTTAACCACATTCTACATTTATATTAATGTATTCTAAACTATCTTTCAAGGTATATGTACATCATTCTACATTTTAAACAATTAATTTAGTTTAAATTCATATACTGCTCAAATAAGTAGCCTAACCACTATGAAATCACTATTATCTAGAGAAACGGAGGCAACAATGGTTCCTAAACTCTTTGAGCATCATAATATGTATGTGGAGGATGCAATTATACAATAAAACCATATTTTCATATTTTTTGAATTTCTCTCAAAATTTGTAGGTTAACCCCTACGAAAATATTGAGTTTTTCTTAAATGCTCAATATACATAATCTTATACTCTTTAGTGTTGTTTAAAACTATTTAACCACATTCTACATTTATATTAATGTATTCTAAACTATCTTTCAAGGTATATGTACATCATTCTACATTTTAAACAATTAATTTAGTTTAAATTCATATACTGCTCAAATAAGTAGCCTAACCACTATGAAATCACTATTATCTAGAGAAACGGAGGCAACAATGGTTCCTAAACTCTTTGAGCATCATAATATGTATGTGGAGGATGCAATTATACAATAAAACCATATTTTCATATTTTTTGAATTTCTCTCAAAATTTGTAGGTTAACCCCTACGAAAATATTGAGTTTTTCTTAAATGCTCAATATACATAATCTTATACTCTTTAGTGTTGTTTAAAACTATTTAACCACATTCTACATTTATATTAATGTATTCTAAACTATCTTTCAAGGTATATGTACATCATTCTACATTTTAAACAATTAATTTAGTTTAAATTCATATACTGCTCAAATAAGTAGCCTAACCACTATGAAATCACTATTATCTAGAGAAACGGAGGCAACAATGGTTCCTAAACTCTTTGAGCATCATAATATGTATGTGGAGGATGCAATTATACAATAAAACCATATTTTCATATTTTTTGAATTTCTCTCAAAATTTGTAGGTTAACCCCTACGAAAATATTGAGTTTTTCTTAAATGCTCAATATACATAATCTTATACTCTTTAGTGTTGTTTAAAACTATTTAACCACATTCTACATTTATATTAATGTATTCTAAACTATCTTTCAAGGTATATGTACATCATTCTACATTTTAAACAATTAATTTAGTTTAAATTCATATACTGCTCAAATAAGTAGCCTAACCACTATGAAATCACTATTATCTAGAGAAACGGAGGCAACAATGGTTCCTAAACTCTTTGAGCATCATAATATGTATGTGGAGGATGCAATTATACAATAAAACCATATTTTCATATTTTTTGAATTTCTCTCAAAATTTGTAGGTTAACCCCTACGAAAATATTGAGTTTTTCTTAAATGCTCAATATACATAATCTTATACTCTTTAGTGTTGTTTAAAACTATTTAACCACATTCTACATTTATATTAATGTATTCTAAACTATCTTTCAAGGTATATGTACATCATTCTACATTTTAAACAATTAATTTAGTTTAAATTCATATACTGCTCAAATAAGTAGCCTAACCACTATGAAATCACTATTATCTAGAGAAACGGAGGCAACAATGGTTCCTAAACTCTTTGAGCATCATAATATGTATGTGGAGGATGCAATTATACAATAAAACCATATTTTCATATTTTTTGAATTTCTCTCAAAATTTGTAGGTTAACCCCTACGAAAATATTGAGTTTTTCTTAAATGCTCAATATACATAATCTTATACTCTTTAGTGTTGTTTAAAACTATTTAACCACATTCTACATTTATATTAATGTATTCTAAACTATCTTTCAAGGTATATGTACATCATTCTACATTTTAAACAATTAATTTAGTTTAAATTCATATACTGCTCAAATAAGTAGCCTAACCACTATGAAATCACTATTATCTAGAGAAACGGAGGCAACAATGGTTCCTAAACTCTTTGAGCATCATAATATGTATGTGGAGGATGCAATTATACAATAAAACCATATTTTCATATTTTTTGAATTTCTCTCAAAATTTGTAGGTTAACCCCTACGAAAATATTGAGTTTTTCTTAAATGCTCAATATACATAATCTTATACTCTTTAGTGTTGTTTAAAACTATTTAACCACATTCTACATTTATATTAATGTATTCTAAACTATCTTTCAAGGTATATGTACATCATTCTACATTTTAAACAATTAATTTAGTTTAAATTCATATACTGCTCAAATAAGTAGCCTAACCACTATGAAATCACTATTATCTAGAGAAACGGAGGCAACAATGGTTCCTAAACTCTTTGAGCATCATAATATGTATGTGGAGGATGCAATTATACAATAAAACCATATTTTCATATTTTTTGAATTTCTCTCAAAATTTGTAGGTTAACCCCTACGAAAATATTGAGTTTTTCTTAAATGCTCAATATACATAATCTTATACTCTTTAGTGTTGTTTAAAACTATTTAACCACATTCTACATTTATATTAATGTATTCTAAACTATCTTTCAAGGTATATGTACATCATTCTACATTTTAAACAATTAATTTAGTTTAAATTCATATACTGCTCAAATAAGTAGCCTAACCACTATGAAATCACTATTATCTAGAGAAACGGAGGCAACAATGGTTCCTAAACTCTTTGAGCATCATAATATGTATGTGGAGGATGCAATTATACAATAAAACCATATTTTCATATTTTTTGAATTTCTCTCAAAATTTGTAGGTTAACCCCTACGAAAATATTGAGTTTTTCTTAAATGCTCAATATACATAATCTTATACTCTTTAGTGTTGTTTAAAACTATTTAACCACATTCTACATTTATATTAATGTATTCTAAACTATCTTTCAAGGTATATGTACATCATTCTACATTTTAAACAATTAATTTAGTTTAAATTCATATACTGCTCAAATAAGTAGCCTAACCACTATGAAATCACTATTATCTAGAGAAACGGAGGCAACAATGGTTCCTAAACTCTTTGAGCATCATAATATGTATGTGGAGGATGCAATTATGCAATAAAACCATATTTTCATATTTTTTGAATTTCTCTCAAAATTTGTAGGTTAACCCCTACGAAAATATTGAGTTTTTCTTAAATGCTCAATATACATAATCTTATACTCTTTAGTGTTGTTTAAAACTATTTAACCACATTCTACATTTATATTAATGTATTCTAAACTATCTTTCAAGGTATATGTACATCATTCTACATTTTAAACAATTAATTTAGTTTAAATTCATATACTGCTCAAATAAGTAGCCTAACCACTATGAAATCACTATTATCTAGAGAAACGGAGGCAACAATGGTTCCTAAACTCTTTGAGCATCATAATATGTATGTGGAGGATGCAATTATACAATAAAACCATATTTTCATATTTTTTGAATTTCTCTCAAAATTTGTAGGTTAACCCCTACGAAAATATTGAGTTTTTCTTAAATGCTCAATATACATAATCTTATACTCTTTAGTGTTGTTTAAAACTATTTAACCACATTCTACATTTATATTAATGTATTCTAAACTATCTTTCAAGGTATATGTACATCATTCTACATTTTAAACAATTAATTTAGTTTAAATTCATATACTGCTCAAATAAGTAGCCTAACCACTATGAAATCACTATTATCTAGAGAAACGGAGGCAACAATGGTTCCTAAACTCTTTGAGCATCATAATATGTATGTGGAGGATGCAATTATACAATAAAACCATATTTTCATATTTTTTGAATTTCTCTCAAAATTTGTAGGTTAACCCCTACGAAAATATTGAGTTTTTCTTAAATGCTCAATATACATAATCTTATACTCTTTAGTGTTGTTTAAAACTATTTAACCACATTCTACATTTATATTAATGTATTCTAAACTATCTTTCAAGGTATATGTACATCATTCTACATTTTAAACAATTAATTTAGTTTAAATTCATATACTGCTCAAATAAGTAGCCTAACCACTATGAAATCACTATTATCTAGAGAAACGGAGGCAACAATGGTTCCTAAACTCTTTGAGCATCATAATATGTATGTGGAGGATGCAATTATACAATAAAACCATATTTTCATATTTTTTGAATTTCTCTCAAAATTTGTAGGTTAACCCCTACGAAAATATTGAGTTTTTCTTAAATGCTCAATATACATAATCTTATACTCTTTAGTGTTGTTTAAAACTATTTAACCACATTCTACATTTATATTAATGTATTCTAAACTATCTTTCAAGGTATATGTACATCATTCTACATTTTAAACAATTAATTTAGTTTAAATTCATATACTGCTCAAATAAGTAGCCTAACCACTATGAAATCACTATTATCTAGAGAAACGGAGGCAACAATGGTTCCTAAACTCTTTGAGCATCATAATATGTATGTGGAGGATGCAATTATACAATAAAACCATATTTTCATATTTTTTGAATTTCTCTCAAAATTTGTAGGTTAACCCCTACGAAAATATTGAGTTTTTCTTAAATGCTCAATATACATAATCTTATACTCTTTAGTGTTGTTTAAAACTATTTAACCACATTCTACATTTATATTAATGTATTCTAAACTATCTTTCAAGGTATATGTACATCATTCTACATTTTAAACAATTAATTTAGTTTAAATTCATATACTGCTCAAATAAGTAGCCTAACCACTATGAAATCACTATTATCTAGAGAAACGGAGGCAACAATGGTTCCTAAACTCTTTGAGCATCATAATATGTATGTGGAGGATGCAATTATACAATAAAACCATATTTTCATATTTTTTGAATTTCTCTCAAAATTTGTAGGTTAACCCCTACGAAAATATTGAGTTTTTCTTAAATGCTCAATATACATAATCTTATACTCTTTAGTGTTGTTTAAAACTATTTAACCACATTCTACATTTATATTAATGTATTCTAAACTATCTTTCAAGGTATATGTACATCATTCTACATTTTAAACAATTAATTTAGTTTAAATTCATATACTGCTCAAATAAGTAGCCTAACCACTATGAAATCACTATTATCTAGAGAAACGGAGGCAACAATGGTTCCTAAACTCTTTGAGCATCATAATATGTATGTGGAGGATGCAATTATACAATAAAACCATATTTTCATATTTTTTGAATTTCTCTCAAAATTTGTAGGTTAACCCCTACGAAAATATTGAGTTTTTCTTAAATGCTCAATATACATAATCTTATACTCTTTAGTGTTGTTTAAAACTATTTAACCACATTCTACATTTATATTAATGTATTCTAAACTATCTTTCAAGGTATATGTACATCATTCTACATTTTAAACAATTAATTTAGTTTAAATTCATATACTGCTCAAATAAGTAGCCTAACCACTATGAAATCACTATTATCTAGAGAAACGGAGGCAACAATGGTTCCTAAACTCTTTGAGCATCATAATATGTATGTGGAGGATGCAATTATACAATAAAACCATATTTTCATATTTTTTGAATTTCTCTCAAAATTTGTAGGTTAACCCCTACGAAAATATTGAGTTTTTCTTAAATGCTCAATATACATAATCTTATACTCTTTAGTGTTGTTTAAAACTATTTAACCACATTCTACATTTATATTAATGTATTCTAAACTATCTTTCAAGGTATATGTACATCATTCTACATTTTAAACAATTAATTTAGTTTAAATTCATATACTGCTCAAATAAGTAGCCTAACCACTATGAAATCACTATTATCTAGAGAAACGGAGGCAACAATGGTTCCTAAACTCTTTGAGCATCATAATATGTATGTGGAGGATGCAATTATACAATAAAACCATATTTTCATATTTTTTGAATTTCTCTCAAAATTTGTAGGTTAACCCCTACGAAAATATTGAGTTTTTCTTAAATGCTCAATATACATAATCTTATACTCTTTAGTGTTGTTTAAAACTATTTAACCACATTCTACATTTATATTAATGTATTCTAAACTATCTTTCAAGGTATATGTACATCATTCTACATTTTAAACAATTAATTTAGTTTAAATTCATATACTGCTCAAATAAGTAGCCTAACCACTATGAAATCACTATTATCTAGAGAAACGGAGGCAACAATGGTTCCTAAACTCTTTGAGCATCATAATATGTATGTGGAGGATGCAATTATACAATAAAACCATATTTTCATATTTTTTGAATTTCTCTCAAAATTTGTAGGTTAACCCCTACGAAAATATTGAGTTTTTCTTAAATGCTCAATATACATAATCTTATACTCTTTAGTGTTGTTTAAAACTATTTAACCACATTCTACATTTATATTAATGTATTCTAAACTATCTTTCAAGGTATATGTACATCATTCTACATTTTAAACAATTAATTTAGTTTAAATTCATATACTGCTCAAATAAGTAGCCTAACCACTATGAAATCACTATTATCTAGAGAAACGGAGGCAACAATGGTTCCTAAACTCTTTGAGCATCATAATATGTATGTGGAGGATGCAATTATAGCAATAAAACCATATTTTCATATTTTTTGAATTTCTCTCAAAATTTGTAGGTTAACCCCTACGAAAATATTGAGTTTTTCTTAAATGCTCAATATACATAATCTTATACTCTTTAGTGTTGTTTAAAACTATTTAACCACATTCTACATTTATATTAATGTATTCTAAACTATCTTTCAAGGTATATGTACATCATTCTACATTTTAAACAATTAATTTAGTTTAAATTCATATACTGCTCAAATAAGTAGCCTAACCACTATGAAATCACTATTATCTAGAGAAACGGAGGCAACAATGGTTCCTAAACTCTTTGAGCATCATAATATGTATGTGGAGGATGCAATTATACAATAAAACCATATTTTCATATTTTTTGAATTTCTCTCAAAATTTGTAGGTTAACCCCTACGAAAATATTGAGTTTTTCTTAAATGCTCAATATACATAATCTTATACTCTTTAGTGTTGTTTAAAACTATTTAACCACATTCTACATTTATATTAATGTATTCTAAACTATCTTTCAAGGTATATGTACATCATTCTACATTTTAAACAATTAATTTAGTTTAAATTCATATACTGCTCAAATAAGTAGCCTAACCACTATGAAATCACTATTATCTAGAGAAACGGAGGCAACAATGGTTCCTAAACTCTTTGAGCATCATAATATGTATGTGGAGGATGCAATTATACAATAAAACCATATTTTCATATTTTTTGAATTTCTCTCAAAATTTGTAGGTTAACCCCTACGAAAATATTGAGTTTTTCTTAAATGCTCAATATACATAATCTTATACTCTTTAGTGTTGTTTAAAACTATTTAACCACATTCTACATTTATATTAATGTATTCTAAACTATCTTTCAAGGTATATGTACATCATTCTACATTTTAAACAATTAATTTAGTTTAAATTCATATACTGCTCAAATAAGTAGCCTAACCACTATGAAATCACTATTATCTAGAGAAACGGAGGCAACAATGGTTCCTAAACTCTTTGAGCATCATAATATGTATGTGGAGGATGCAATTATACAATAAAACCATATTTTCATATTTTTTGAATTTCTCTCAAAATTTGTAGGTTAACCCCTACGAAAATATTGAGTTTTTCTTAAATGCTCAATATACATAATCTTATACTCTTTAGTGTTGTTTAAAACTATTTAACCACATTCTACATTTATATTAATGTATTCTAAACTATCTTTCAAGGTATATGTACATCATTCTACATTTTAAACAATTAATTTAGTTTAAATTCATATACTGCTCAAATAAGTAGCCTAACCACTATGAAATCACTATTATCTAGAGAAACGGAGGCAACAATGGTTCCTAAACTCTTTGAGCATCATAATATGTATGTGGAGGATGCAATTATACAATAAAACCATATTTTCATATTTTTTGAATTTCTCTCAAAATTTGTAGGTTAACCCCTACGAAAATATTGAGTTTTTCTTAAATGCTCAATATACATAATCTTATACTCTTTAGTGTTGTTTAAAACTATTTAACCACATTCTACATTTATATTAATGTATTCTAAACTATCTTTCAAGGTATATGTACATCATTCTACATTTTAAACAATTAATTTAGTTTAAATTCATATACTGCTCAAATAAGTAGCCTAACCACTATGAAATCACTATTATCTAGAGAAACGGAGGCAACAATGGTTCCTAAACTCTTTGAGCATCATAATATGTATGTGGAGGATGCAATTATACAATAAAACCATATTTTCATATTTTTTGAATTTCTCTCAAAATTTGTAGGTTAACCCCTACGAAAATATTGAGTTTTTCTTAAATGCTCAATATACATAATCTTATACTCTTTAGTGTTGTTTAAAACTATTTAACCACATTCTACATTTATATTAATGTATTCTAAACTATCTTTCAAGGTATATGTACATCATTCTACATTTTAAACAATTAATTTAGTTTAAATTCATATACTGCTCAAATAAGTAGCCTAACCACTATGAAATCACTATTATCTAGAGAAACGGAGGCAACAATGGTTCCTAAACTCTTTGAGCATCATAATATGTATGTGGAGGATGCAATTATACAATAAAACCATATTTTCATATTTTTTGAATTTCTCTCAAAATTTGTAGGTTAACCCCTACGAAAATATTGAGTTTTTCTTAAATGCTCAATATACATAATCTTATACTCTTTAGTGTTGTTTAAAACTATTTAACCACATTCTACATTTATATTAATGTATTCTAAACTATCTTTCAAGGTATATGTACATCATTCTACATTTTAAACAATTAATTTAGTTTAAATTCATATACTGCTCAAATAAGTAGCCTAACCACTATGAAATCACTATTATCTAGAGAAACGGAGGCAACAATGGTTCCTAAACTCTTTGAGCATCATAATATGTATGTGGAGGATGCAATTATACAATAAAACCATATTTTCATATTTTTTGAATTTCTCTCAAAATTTGTAGGTTAACCCCTACGAAAATATTGAGTTTTTCTTAAATGCTCAATATACATAATCTTATACTCTTTAGTGTTGTTTAAAACTATTTAACCACATTCTACATTTATATTAATGTATTCTAAACTATCTTTCAAGGTATATGTACATCATTCTACATTTTAAACAATTAATTTAGTTTAAATTCATATACTGCTCAAATAAGTAGCCTAACCACTATGAAATCACTATTATCTAGAGAAACGGAGGCAACAATGGTTCCTAAACTCTTTGAGCATCATAATATGTATGTGGAGGATGCAATTATACAATAAAACCATATTTTCATATTTTTTGAATTTCTCTCAAAATTTGTAGGTTAACCCCTACGAAAATATTGAGTTTTTCTTAAATGCTCAATATACATAATCTTATACTCTTTAGTGTTGTTTAAAACTATTTAACCACATTCTACATTTATATTAATGTATTCTAAACTATCTTTCAAGGTATATGTACATCATTCTACATTTTAAACAATTAATTTAGTTTAAATTCATATACTGCTCAAATAAGTAGCCTAACCACTATGAAATCACTATTATCTAGAGAAACGGAGGCAACAATGGTTCCTAAACTCTTTGAGCATCATAATATGTATGTGGAGGATGCAATTATGCAATAAAACCATATTTTCATATTTTTTGAATTTCTCTCAAAATTTGTAGGTTAACCCCTACGAAAATATTGAGTTTTTCTTAAATGCTCAATATACACAATCTTATACTCTTTAGTGTTGTTTAAAACTATTTAACCACATTCTACATTTATATTAATGTATTCTAAACTATCTTTCAAGGTATATGTACATCATTCTACATTTTAAACAATTAATTTAGTTTAAATTCATATACTGCTCAAATAAGTAGCCTAACCACTATGAAATCACTATTATCTAGAGAAACGGAGGCAACAATGGTTCCTAAACTCTTTGAGCATCATAATATGTATGTGGAGGATGCAATTATACAATAAAACCATATTTTCATATTTTTTGAATTTCTCTCAAAATTTGTAGGTTAACCCCTACGAAAATATTGAGTTTTTCTTAAATGCTCAATATACACAATCTTATACTCTTTAGTGTTGTTTAAAACTATTTAACCACATTCTACATTTATATTAATGTATTCTAAACTATCTTTCAAGGTATATGTACATCATTCTACATTTTAAACAATTAATTTAGTTTAAATTCATATACTGCTCAAATAAGTAGCCTAACCACTATGAAATCACTATTATCTAGAGAAACGGAGGCAACAATGGTTCCTAAACTCTTTGAGCATCATAATATGTATGTGGAGGATGCAATTATACAATAAAACCATATTTTCATATTTTTTGAATTTCTCTCAAAATTTGTAGGTTAACCCCTACGAAAATATTGAGTTTTTCTTAAATGCTCAATATACATAATCTTATACTCTTTAGTGTTGTTTAAAACTATTTAACCACATTCTACATTTATATTAATGTATTCTAAACTATCTTTCAAGGTATATGTACATCATTCTACATTTTAAACAATTAATTTAGTTTAAATTCATATACTGCTCAAATAAGTAGCCTAACCACTATGAAATCACTATTATCTAGAGAAACGGAGGCAACAATGGTTCCTAAACTCTTTGAGCATCATAATATGTATGTGGAGGATGCAATTATACAATAAAACCATATTTTCATATTTTTTGAATTTCTCTCAAAATTTGTAGGTTAACCCCTACGAAAATATTGAGTTTTTCTTAAATGCTCAATATACATAATCTTATACTCTTTAGTGTTGTTTAAAACTATTTAACCACATTCTACATTTATATTAATGTATTCTAAACTATCTTTCAAGGTATATGTACATCATTCTACATTTTAAACAATTAATTTAGTTTAAATTCATATACTGCTCAAATAAGTAGCCTAACCACTATGAAATCACTATTATCTAGAGAAACGGAGGCAACAATGGTTCCTAAACTCTTTGAGCATCATAATATGTATGTGGAGGATGCAATTATACAATAAAACCATATTTTCATATTTTTTGAATTTCTCTCAAAATTTGTAGGTTAACCCCTACGAAAATATTGAGTTTTTCTTAAATGCTCAATATACACAATCTTATACTCTTTAGTGTTGTTTAAAACTATTTAACCACATTCTACATTTATATTAATGTATTCTAAACTATCTTTCAAGGTATATGTACATCATTCTACATTTTAAACAATTAATTTAGTTTAAATTCATATACTGCTCAAATAAGTAGCCTAACCACTATGAAATCACTATTATCTAGAGAAACGGAGGCAACAATGGTTCCTAAACTCTTTGAGCATCATAATATGTATGTGGAGGATGCAATTATACAATAAAACCATATTTTCATATTTTTTGAATTTCTCTCAAAATTTGTAGGTTAACCCCTACGAAAATATTGAGTTTTTCTTAAATGCTCAATATACATAATCTTATACTCTTTAGTGTTGTTTAAAACTATTTAACCACATTCTACATTTATATTAATGTATTCTAAACTATCTTTCAAGGTATATGTACATCATTCTACATTTTAAACAATTAATTTAGTTTAAATTCATATACTGCTCAAATAAGTAGCCTAACCACTATGAAATCACTATTATCTAGAGAAACGGAGGCAACAATGGTTCCTAAACTCTTTGAGCATCATAATATGTATGTGGAGGATGCAATTATACAATAAAACCATATTTTCATATTTTTTGAATTTCTCTCAAAATTTGTAGGTTAACCCCTACGAAAATATTGAGTTTTTCTTAAATGCTCAATATACATAATCTTATACTCTTTAGTGTTGTTTAAAACTATTTAACCACATTCTACATTTATATTAATGTATTCTAAACTATCTTTCAAGGTATATGTACATCATTCTACATTTTAAACAATTAATTTAGTTTAAATTCATATACTGCTCAAATAAGTAGCCTAACCACTATGAAATCACTATTATCTAGAGAAACGGAGGCAACAATGGTTCCTAAACTCTTTGAGCATCATAATATGTATGTGGAGGATGCAATTATACAATAAAACCATATTTTCATATTTTTTGAATTTCTCTCAAAATTTGTAGGTTAACCCCTACGAAAATATTGAGTTTTTCTTAAATGCTCAATATACACTAATCTTATACTCTTTAGTGTTGTTTAAAACTATTTAACCACATTCTACATTTATATTAATGTATTCTAAACTATCTTTCAAGGTATATGTACATCATTCTACATTTTAAACAATTAATTTAGTTTAAATTCATATACTGCTCAAATAAGTAGCCTAACCACTATGAAATCACTATTATCTAGAGAAACGGAGGCAACAATGGTTCCTAAACTCTTTGAGCATCATAATATGTATGTGGAGGATGCAATTATACAATAAAACCATATTTTCATATTTTTTGAATTTCTCTCAAAATTTGTAGGTTAACCCCTACGAAAATATTGAGTTTTTCTTAAATGCTCAATATACATAATCTTATACTCTTTAGTGTTGTTTAAAACTATTTAACCACATTCTACATTTATATTAATGTATTCTAAACTATCTTTCAAGGTATATGTACATCATTCTACATTTTAAACAATTAATTTAGTTTAAATTCATATACTGCTCAAATAAGTAGCCTAACCACTATGAAATCACTATTATCTAGAGAAACGGAGGCAACAATGGTTCCTAAACTCTTTGAGCATCATAATATGTATGTGGAGGATGCAATTATACAATAAAACCATATTTTCATATTTTTTGAATTTCTCTCAAAATTTGTAGGTTAACCCCTACGAAAATATTGAGTTTTTCTTAAATGCTCAATATACATAATCTTATACTCTTTAGTGTTGTTTAAAACTATTTAACCACATTCTACATTTATATTAATGTATTCTAAACTATCTTTCAAGGTATATGTACATCATTCTACATTTTAAACAATTAATTTAGTTTAAATTCATATACTGCTCAAATAAGTAGCCTAACCACTATGAAATCACTATTATCTAGAGAAACGGAGGCAACAATGGTTCCTAAACTCTTTGAGCATCATAATATGTATGTGGAGGATGCAATTATGACAATAAAACCATATTTTCATATTTTTTGAATTTCTCTCAAAATTTGTAGGTTAACCCCTACGAAAATATTGAGTTTTTCTTAAATGCTCAATATACATAATCTTATACTCTTTAGTGTTGTTTAAAACTATTTAACCACATTCTACATTTATATTAATGTATTCTAAACTATCTTTCAAGGTATATGTACATCATTCTACATTTTAAACAATTAATTTAGTTTAAATTCATATACTGCTCAAATAAGTAGCCTAACCACTATGAAATCACTATTATCTAGAGAAACGGAGGCAACAATGGTTCCTAAACTCTTTGAGCATCATAATATGTATGTGGAGGATGCAATTATGCAATAAAACCATATTTTCATATTTTTTGAATTTCTCTCAAAATTTGTAGGTTAACCCCTACGAAAATATTGAGTTTTTCTTAAATGCTCAATATACATAATCTTATACTCTTTAGTGTTGTTTAAAACTATTTAACCACATTCTACATTTATATTAATGTATTCTAAACTATCTTTCAAGGTATATGTACATCATTCTACATTTTAAACAATTAATTTAGTTTAAATTCATATACTGCTCAAATAAGTAGCCTAACCACTATGAAATCACTATTATCTAGAGAAACGGAGGCAACAATGGTTCCTAAACTCTTTGAGCATCATAATATGTATGTGGAGGATGCAATTATACAATAAAACCATATTTTCATATTTTTTGAATTTCTCTCAAAATTTGTAGGTTAACCCCTACGAAAATATTGAGTTTTTCTTAAATGCTCAATATACATAATCTTATACTCTTTAGTGTTGTTTAAAACTATTTAACCACATTCTACATTTATATTAATGTATTCTAAACTATCTTTCAAGGTATATGTACATCATTCTACATTTTAAACAATTAATTTAGTTTAAATTCATATACTGCTCAAATAAGTAGCCTAACCACTATGAAATCACTATTATCTAGAGAAACGGAGGCAACAATGGTTCCTAAACTCTTTGAGCATCATAATATGTATGTGGAGGATGCAATTATACAATAAAACCATATTTTCATATTTTTTGAATTTCTCTCAAAATTTGTAGGTTAACCCCTACGAAAATATTGAGTTTTTCTTAAATGCTCAATATACATAATCTTATACTCTTTAGTGTTGTTTAAAACTATTTAACCACATTCTACATTTATATTAATGTATTCTAAACTATCTTTCAAGGTATATGTACATCATTCTACATTTTAAACAATTAATTTAGTTTAAATTCATATACTGCTCAAATAAGTAGCCTAACCACTATGAAATCACTATTATCTAGAGAAACGGAGGCAACAATGGTTCCTAAACTCTTTGAGCATCATAATATGTATGTGGAGGATGCAATTATACAATAAAACCATATTTTCATATTTTTTGAATTTCTCTCAAAATTTGTAGGTTAACCCCTACGAAAATATTGAGTTTTTCTTAAATGCTCAA
Source organism: Brassica juncea (assembly GCA_018703725.1). Lineage (NCBI taxonomy): Eukaryota > Viridiplantae > Streptophyta > Magnoliopsida > Brassicales > Brassicaceae > Brassica > Brassica juncea. The sequence continues at coordinate 61,936,829 of CM031939.1, forward strand.
TATACATAATCTTATACTCTTTAGTGTTGTTTAAAACTATTTAACCACATTCTACATTTATATTAATGTATTCTAAACTATCTTTCAAGGTATATGTACATCATTCTACATTTTAAACAATTAATTTAGTTTAAATTCATATACTGCTCAAATAAGTAGCCTAACCACTATGAAATCACTATTATCTAGAGAAACGGAGGCAACAATGGTTCCTAAACTCTTTGAGCATCATAATATGTATGTGGAGGATGCAATTATACAATAAAACCATATTTTCATATTTTTTGAATTTCTCTCAAAATTTGTAGGTTAACCCCTACGAAAATATTGAGTTTTTCTTAAATGCTCAATATACATAATCTTATACTCTTTAGTGTTGTTTAAAACTATTTAACCACATTCTACATTTATATTAATGTATTCTAAACTATCTTTCAAGGTATATGTACATCATTCTACATTTTAAACAATTAATTTAGTTTAAATTCATATACTGCTCAAATAAGTAGCCTAACCACTATGAAATCACTATTATCTAGAGAAACGGAGGCAACAATGGTTCCTAAACTCTTTGAGCATCATAATATGTATGTGGAGGATGCAATTATGCAATAAAACCATATTTTCATATTTTTTGAATTTCTCTCAAAATTTGTAGGTTAACCCCTACGAAAATATTGAGTTTTTCTTAAATGCTCAATATACATAATCTTATACTCTTTAGTGTTGTTTAAAACTATTTAACCACATTCTACATTTATATTAATGTATTCTAAACTATCTTTCAAGGTATATGTACATCATTCTACATTTTAAACAATTAATTTAGTTTAAATTCATATACTGCTCAAATAAGTAGCCTAACCACTATGAAATCACTATTATCTAGAGAAACGGAGGCAACAATGGTTCCTAAACTCTTTGAGCATCATAATATGTATGTGGAGGATGCAATTATGCAATAAAACCATATTTTCATATTTTTTGAATTTCTCTCAAAATTTGTAGGTTAACCCCTACGAAAATATTGAGTTTTTCTTAAATGCTCAATATACATAATCTTATACTCTTTAGTGTTGTTTAAAACTATTTAACCACATTCTACATTTATATTAATGTATTCTAAACTATCTTTCAAGGTATATGTACATCATTCTACATTTTAAACAATTAATTTAGTTTAAATTCATATACTGCTCAAATAAGTAGCCTAACCACTATGAAATCACTATTATCTAGAGAAACGGAGGCAACAATGGTTCCTAAACTCTTTGAGCATCATAATATGTATGTGGAGGATGCAATTATACAATAAAACCATATTTTCATATTTTTTGAATTTCTCTCAAAATTTGTAGGTTAACCCCTACGAAAATATTGAGTTTTTCTTAAATGCTCAATATACATAATCTTATACTCTTTAGTGTTGTTTAAAACTATTTAACCACATTCTACATTTATATTAATGTATTCTAAACTATCTTTCAAGGTATATGTACATCATTCTACATTTTAAACAATTAATTTAGTTTAAATTCATATACTGCTCAAATAAGTAGCCTAACCACTATGAAATCACTATTATCTAGAGAAACGGAGGCAACAATGGTTCCTAAACTCTTTGAGCATCATAATATGTATGTGGAGGATGCAATTATGCAATAAAACCATATTTTCATATTTTTTGAATTTCTCTCAAAATTTGTAGGTTAACCCCTACGAAAATATTGAGTTTTTCTTAAATGCTCAATATACATAATCTTATACTCTTTAGTGTTGTTTAAAACTATTTAACCACATTCTACATTTATATTAATGTATTCTAAACTATCTTTCAAGGTATATGTACATCATTCTACATTTTAAACAATTAATTTAGTTTAAATTCATATACTGCTCAAATAAGTAGCCTAACCACTATGAAATCACTATTATCTAGAGAAACGGAGGCAACAATGGTTCCTAAACTCTTTGAGCATCATAATATGTATGTGGAGGATGCAATTATACAATAAAACCATATTTTCATATTTTTTGAATTTCTCTCAAAATTTGTAGGTTAACCCCTACGAAAATATTGAGTTTTTCTTAAATGCTCAATATACATAATCTTATACTCTTTAGTGTTGTTTAAAACTATTTAACCACATTCTACATTTATATTAATGTATTCTAAACTATCTTTCAAGGTATATGTACATCATTCTACATTTTAAACAATTAATTTAGTTTAAATTCATATACTGCTCAAATAAGTAGCCTAACCACTATGAAATCACTATTATCTAGAGAAACGGAGGCAACAATGGTTCCTAAACTCTTTGAGCATCATAATATGTATGTGGAGGATGCAATTATGCAATAAAACCATATTTTCATATTTTTTGAATTTCTCTCAAAATTTGTAGGTTAACCCCTACGAAAATATTGAGTTTTTCTTAAATGCTCAATATACATAATCTTATACTCTTTAGTGTTGTTTAAAACTATTTAACCACATTCTACATTTATATTAATGTATTCTAAACTATCTTTCAAGGTATATGTACATCATTCTACATTTTAAACAATTAATTTAGTTTAAATTCATATACTGCTCAAATAAGTAGCCTAACCACTATGAAATCACTATTATCTAGAGAAACGGAGGCAACAATGGTTCCTAAACTCTTTGAGCATCATAATATGTATGTGGAGGATGCAATTATGCAATAAAACCATATTTTCATATTTTTTGAATTTCTCTCAAAATTTGTAGGTTAACCCCTACGAAAATATTGAGTTTTTCTTAAATGCTCAATATACATAATCTTATACTCTTTAGTGTTGTTTAAAACTATTTACCACATTCTACATTTATATTAATGTATTCTAAACTATCTTTCAAGGTATATGTACATCATTCTACATTTTAAACAATTAATTTAGTTTAAATTCATATACTGCTCAAATAAGTAGCCTAACCACTATGAAATCACTATTATCTAGAGAAACGGAGGCAACAATGGTTCCTAAACTCTTTGAGCATCATAATATGTAAGTGGAGGATGCAATTATACAATAAAACCATATTTTCATATTTTTTGAATTTCTCGCAAAATTTGTAGGTTAACCCCTACGAAAATATTGAATTTTTTCTTAAATGCTCAATATACATAATCATATACTCTTTAGTGTTGTTTAAAACTATTTAACCACATTCTACATTTATATTAATGTATTCTAAATTATCTTTCAAGGTATATGTACATCATTCTACATTTTAAACAATTAATTTAGTTTAAATTCATATACTGCTCAAATAAGTAACCTAACCACTATGAAATCACTATTATCTAGAGAAACGGAGGCAACAATGGTTCCTAAACTCTTTGAGCATCATAAGATGTAAGTGGAGGATGCAATTATACAATAAAACCATATTTTCATATTTTTTGAATTTCTCGCAAAATTTGTAGGTTAACCCCTACGAAAATATTGAATTTTTCTTAAATGCTCAATATACATAATCATATACTCTTTAGTGTTGTTTAAAACTATTTAACCACATTCTACATTTATATTAATGTATTCTAAATTATCTTTCAAGGTATATGTACATCATTCTACATTTTAAACAATTAATTTAGTTTAAATTCATATACTGCTCAAATAAGTAACCTAACCACTATGAAATCACTATTATCTAGAGAAACGGAGGCAACAATGGTTCTTAAACTCTTTGAGCATCATAATATGTATCTGGAGGATGCAATTATGGTCTAATCTACAAGTGTGTTAAGTAATGTGATTGGTTCCCATTATAATATACGAAAGAAAATAATAAATAGGTCACATCGTATGCGCAAAGTCTAGGAGTTAAGAAGGTTCTAGGATGTGACAATTCATTACCAAACAAGCAAAAGAAACACTCCAAGGATCCCATTAGCACACTCAAAGACTTGTCCCATATCAAGTATGTTTCTTCTCTTCTCTCTTTGAGACTCTACTGTTCTGGCTTGGTTTTGGAAAAGATGTGGTGGAATGGCTGTATTAAGATCATTTGTCCTTTAAAATGTAGGTTTCTATCTAAAGGGTTTGTGTTTGTTTTTGTCTGACGTTAGTGTAATGAAGATTGAGACTGTTTTGAAAAACTAGAGATTCTGTTTGTTCCTTGCAGTAGTTGTAAACTAACATCCGGAGAATATCAAAAAGTGTTTCTTTCAGGAAGGGGAAAGTGTTTCTTTAACAGATCTGCTAGGGAGTGGTTTCAGTTTTCAAGTGGCTTTTGCTTGTATCCACACAAGTGCTTGATTCTTGATTTTTGGTCACACAAGTGTTTGATTCTTAACTTTTGGTCTCACGATTTTTTTTTGTCTGGATTTGTTGCATAGGGGCTTTGGCAAGTGGATGCTTACGCTCATGAAAGGGTACTTTGATAATGGAACTGCAAATTCTGGTAATGGTTGTTTGGTGTCTGCTGCATCTAATGTCACATTTTGTTCAGATATATATAATCAATGTCATGTTTTTTCTTTTTCTCTTCAGGGAAAATGGCCAAGGAGACAAAACGTTACATTCCCCAAATAAACTCTGCGGCTTATGGATTACTAATAACCCTGCACAGGTTAACTTTCGAAGTTTATTTACCTCGCTAATGTACACACTCCTCTCTGTAAACCCTTCTTCAGGAACGTTATGGTTTTGTTTACCAGAAGGACTCAGAATGTGAAAGATTACATGAGTAAACAAGAACTTATTGATGCTACTGATGCAAGTGGGCTCTCACATGCTTCTATTGCGTATGAATCTCAAACATGTTGCCAATCTCTCATTATGTACTCAAATCTCTGCTGTATCTTTTGACTCTTTACCATTCTTGTGGATGGTTTAGGCCAGAGAAGGGAAAAGGGAAAACAGGTCTTGGCCTCTCTAAGAGAGAGTATTATTGCGGATGGAGCTGCATGACGACGCTTATACATAAGAGATTAGTGATTAAATATAGCAACCCAGCAAAGTACAAACCATTCTGTCCTTGTGTATTATATGTGTAGAGAAGTCAGAATGAGTATTGTTTTATTTTCTTAGATACAAGCTGACAGTCCAAGGTCGAGAAGTAGCAGATGAATGTATTATGCGATCTGGACTATCCACTAATGATGAAATGGATCTTGCACAACCACATGCCCATCCAAGATCCAAGGCATACTCTTCAGCAGGATCTTCAAGAGCACAAACTTGTATGGTCTTTTGCAAGCATATGTTCTAATATCCTTACTTATGTCTCTGTTTTAATCTTATGAATTTGTGGCTACAAATCTACAGGTGAAGTTGACATCTTATCCGATGATGAAATGGATCTTGCACAGCCATATGCTCATTCAAAATCCAAGGCAGATTCTTCAGCAGGACCTTCTGGAGCACAAACTTGTACGGTCTTTAACAAGCATAATATCCTTTACTGTTGTGTCTGTAAAAGCTTACAAAGTCTTGGCTACAAATTGACAGGTGGCATTGATCTTGAGGGGTCTCGTGTTAAGAAGTTCCGCTCTTGCAGTGATGGATACACCTTAACTCCACGTCCATCTAGTTCTAGTCATGCCTTGAAAGCCTGCTCATCTTCTGTATGTAACCATTTGCGCTCAGTAGATTGTTAGCTGTATCTTGCTGGATCGCTAATTAAGATTACTTGTTCTTTAATGTTTCATGGTTACACAGTTAGCTTCAGGTGGAACTATAAATGCTCCACGCCTTCCTCCTCTTACATTTGAAGAGAAGTTTGAGGAAGTATATCAAGTGATCATGATTCTGGATGATCGAGAACAGTTTGCCACTAAGGGGTTCGTGGAACAACTTTTGATTCATATGGTCTTTGAGTTAGCCTTTCTACGTTGTTGTTGATAACACTAGCCCGTATCTTATTCACGTGATCCAGGGAAAAAAATTGAAAACATAAGCTCTAGATACGAGATCGAGATTGAGGTTAGAAGATTACCAGTTGGGGATTGTATCTGGATTGCTCGTCATAAGTATCTTGGAACTGAGTATGTTCTGGACTTTACTGTCGAGAGAAAGACCGTTGATGATATGCGCTCATCAATCAAAGATGGTCGCTACAGAGACCAAAAACTTAGACTTCGGGTGTGTATGTGTGTTCTGAACTCGTTAAGTTTTAGAGGTTGTTTCTCATTTTTCTTCTTAAATGGCTATTCTAACTAGAGATCAGGACTCAAGAAGCTGATGTACATTCTTGAAGGGGATCCAAACCAGTCTGAAGCAGCAGAAAGCATCAAAACAGCGTAACTATTTCTAAACTTCAAAAGATCATATGATTGTTTATGCATGTTTCTTTGAGACAGACTAAGAACCAAGCTTGTTTCCATGTAAATATATATATATATATATATGATTCTAGTTGTTTCACAACGGAGACTCTAGACGGATTTGATGTGTTAAGGTCAGATGGACTTAAAGACACGCTTAGAAACTTTTGTTTTCTCACTAAATCAATACACCAATACTACAAGTCGTTGGTGTAACCATGATGCAGTCACCAGTGAGCTTCTTAAACAGAACGAGCAACTGTCAAAACAGATTAATGCAAACCTCACATCATCATCATCCTCAAAGGTCATGGATAACCTTACTCTGATCAATCAAATTTATGAAAACATCATGAAACTTTTCAACAAGTTGGATGAGAATGTGCCGGACAAGATGAAGCAGATGCCACCATTGCGGGAGATGTTGAACGATGATCTTTTTAATTTAATCCTTCCTCAAATCTACCTAAACCAACATGAATGACTCTTTTTTCTTCAAGCTATTTGATTTCTTCAGGACCTTCTAATGTTTGATTTTTTAGTTATTAGGTTTCTTGTTTTTTAACAGAGGTTAAAGTCTAACTAATCATATGAACGAGTAGTCCAACACCAATTTTTTTTTAATAATGCCTAGGACATGGTTTTTTTTTTTTGGTCGAATCCTAGGATCTCTTTTTAGCTATTTTTTTTTTAAAAAAATACTGTTATAATAAAAAAACGTCAATTTAAAAACAAAAAATGTAATGAGGTCTATCCTCTTCTGTATAAAACATAATAGTTTTCTCAATCAGTTACACTGCATAAACCCTAAGTCTAACCAACCGTCGACAAAAAATGAGAAGTAACAACAAAACCCTCCCCCGAGATAGCTGCGAAGGCACGTCTTGGTTATTTTATGGCTGAAGAGCGGTTAAACACGTCGAGACTCAGCTGTTCCCGTATCTGATCTGAAACGTACGTTGAAGTATTGCTCATGGGTCACGAGGGGTTGATTATTTTTTCTTTTTTTTTTCACCGTACAACTAAAAACTTATTGTAATGTACGAATGAAGCTGTCAGAAGGAGTTTTAAGATTACCGTCTAATACAGTTTTTTATATTAGTTCATGTTTTAATCTCTTCATAAAATAGGCACATTAGCACTTGAAAAAATTAGATAATTGTTTATGATACACACACATACAGTAAAAACTCTATAAATATATAATGTTGGGACCATGGTTCTTTATTAATTTATAGAGTAGTTAATTTTTTAAAAAAATATATTTTTTAATTTTTTAATTTATGATATATTTTAATCTAAATAAGAAAAATATTTGATTTTAGTGTATATATATTAATTAATTTTTTGAAACTCAACATTTATATTGGTTTTATTAAATTATTTAGTGTATATCAAATATATTTCATAGATTTTATGTGGTTCTAGATATAATTTTACAAAATTTTATTAAAATATATTAAGTGTTAGAAAATATAAAGATAATTCTATTACGAATATAAAATAAACAATATAATGGTTGATTCATGCCTATATAAAATATGTATATATACAAATTATTAATTTATAATTTTAGTGTGACCATATATATATAGGAATTTCAATAAAATTATTATTTTATTATCTTATTGATTTGTGCAATATTGATTTATAGTGTTTATTAATTTATCGAGTTTAACTGTATATATATAACAAGAAAACTATCTTGAAAACCAATGAAATAAATCAGGTATGAATACGAATATGCATACCTAATTTAATTGCATGAGTTTTGTCGATTTAGAAAATCAGTTGTGTGAGGAATAAATCATGAGAACCCAAAAATCATCATTATGCCAAAGCAAAAAAAATTAAAAAATATCTTGAAAGTCAATGAAATTAATAATAAAGATATAGTCAACGTTTATTTGTCTTCTTATTTTTAATAAAATCTATTGAATTAAAATCGTTAACCAAAAAATAATAACATACTTGTGTTATCTAATATTTTAATTAGAGAAGGTGATATATTATCGGTTTTCCCTACCAAATCTTGTTAAGTTTGCATATTTAGAAAATTAGTTTATCATGGGTTTATGGTTATTCAGAGGTCGAAATTTTCTAAAGAGGTTTTAAAATTCCTTTAATTGTTTACGGTGGTCAATACAGGAAACCCAATACAAGAGAAGATGGTGGAGCCGGAGTCGTTTCCTTTAATCATGGTTAAATGCCATGTGACTGATTAGAGGCGTCAAGACTCGAAACTCTCTGCTCAAATAATTCAGATGCCAACTAGCGGTTGACCCAGTTAGCAAAAAAAAAACAGCGGTTGACCCAAAGATTACATAAATTCAGATTGTTCCTAAAATTATGGCTCTAATAATTTAAAATAAATCAGAAGTTTAATATTTTTAATATATTGTAAATGTAACCATATGAAGTACTTTGATGAAACATCAAAAAAAATTATTGTGTTTATTTAATTGCTAATAACTATTTAAAAATGTGCCAAGATGAAAAGACGGATACTCCCATAGTAAGAAAAACAAATCATTGACAAAAAAAAAAAACAAATCATCGTTACATAAGCACTTGGGATTTTAACAAGAGGTACGTAAATGTGCAAGTTAACTAATTAGATGAGTTATTACATACTGCCACATCTCTCTACTTGGACGTCTTAACGAACACACTAATGATTTAGGCTTTTTAGCTTGTCCTATTCTAATTGATGATTGTATATTACATACGTACGAGACTTTGTGGCTAGACTAAATTAGATACTCAAAACTAAGCAAATTAATTATCTGTCAAAATTTAATATTCATATCAAGAGAACAGAGCCAAATTAGCAATTGTTAACATATTGTCATCTTGTAAATTGCAAATTCACAAGTCATTGATATTAGATCTCTTAACAAACTCTATATTCCTATATTTTCTGTTATGAATCTAACTATTTTGTTAATTGTATTTTTTGAAACATTTATTTTCTTTTCATAAATGCAAAAAGATTTTGTATTTATTCTCAGAGATAAGTCATTCATAGTTCTATTGTATAATCAAGAGATTTCGGAGTGAATACATGTTTAATCCAACTTTTCTGAAATAGTGTATCTAAGTTGAAATCTGGATAATATTCGGAATTATGGATTAAACAAATTTCGAAAACTTTTGATTGTTAGTAACAACTTATTTTATTGTAATAATCGAAATCTGCATAAAAAGCTGCTTCTTATGAATAAATTAATTCGCAGTTGGTATAACACTGACATGCTCTATCCCTTTCTTTTTAGCTTTCTTAATCCCCTCCAAGGAAAGCATTAAGAGGATTAATAAAACAAAACACAGTTCAATTGACAATATTATAGCATCAAGGAACATCTTCGTGACCGTAAGCCCGACGCCCGATTTATTAGTTTGTTTTTTCTTCCTGAATAATACAGTGATAAATAGTTTCCAGAGAACGATTATAAATTTGTTTCCAATAAGACAATTATAAATTACTTTAACAAAATAAAGAGATAACTATAATTTTTAAGAAGTGATAATTCGAATTAGGTCTTAATTTTTTCGAGGTCTTAAGTTGATTAGGTCTTAATATATTCCAATGATAATCAGTAGTATGCAAATACATACAAATTACTTGAACTTTAATGCATTCGCCTAATCAACTTAAACTTTGCAAGTAATAGTGGTGTAATAAGGTTAAAAAAAAGCGTTTAACTTTTCAGCAGTGTTTTGAAAACCGGATCGGACCGGCCGGTCGAACCGGTCCGACCGTGACTCGCTGAAGAAGCCGGTTCCGGTTCAGTTTAAAACCCGGATTTGAGAAAAACCGGTAAAACCGGTTAAAACCCGGTAAAACCGGTGACCCGGGTCAACTTTAAAACTCGGTTCTAAAAATTAACATATAAATAATGCTTTTTTCAATTGCTTTTAAAATTTAATATTTCATAACTAATGTTTAATTATCATTATTTAAAATATTTTTTTTATTTTATTCAATTTTCTTAAGAAAAAAATATGAAAAATCTATTTTTGGGTCTCATAACTATTCTGATTTTCCCATATTCATAAAGATTGAGATTTTACTTGTAAAAATAAATAAATATGGTAATTTTTAATTGTAAATCATTTAATTTTATCAATTTCAATTTACATAGTATTCACTTGTTCACTTTATATATAGCTAGATTTATGTTTACTGTTTATTTTTCATTTAATAAAAAAGAATAGAGAAACATGTTATATGTAGAAGTAATTTTTAGATCCATATAGTGTAAATATATGATTATTTACATTTAATTTTTAAAAAAATATAAAACCCGGTTCGACCGGTTGAACCGGTTCAACCAGTTAACCAGTAGCTGCAACGAGTCGGTATCCGATCCGGTTTTCAAAACATTGCTTTTCAGTGATATGGAGTAACCAAAATAAGTTTAATCAACCTCATCAGTCATCATATCAAGTAAGTATTGCATGCATGCATGCAACCAAAATATATTGCCAACAACAGCTTTGGTTCATAACCATATTCCAATTGGCAATAGCTGTTGCAGATTTCAGAATTAACTGAAAATTCGATCAGAGCTACTAATAAAAAATCGACAAAAAAAAAACTATTTATAAAAAGATGGATCGATTCATGAATTAGCTTGAAAGAACTAATGCCACTCAAGGTTATAGACATATTTGATATGTTTTCAAATTTGAAGACTAGACAATGCCTTACAATTTTTTTTTTTTTTGTAACTGATATGCCTTACAAATATGTTCGAAATATTTCCAGTACTCTCTTTGTATATGATGTTTTCAAATTTGAAGACTAGACAATGCCTTACAATTTTTTTTTTTTTGTAACTGATATGCCTTACAAATATGTTCGAAATATTTCCAGTACTCTCTTTGTATATGATGTTTTCAAATTTGAAGACTAGACAATGCCTTACAATTTTTTTTTTTTTTGTAACTGATATGCCTTACAAATATGTTCGAAATATTTCCAGTACTCTCTTTGTAACTGATATGCCTTACAAATTAGTTAATCATGAAAAGTCAATTTCGATGATAGTCCTTATTGTAAAACTAAATTATAAGGTAGATGCATTTTAGTAAAATCAAATAAGATGAGTTATTCTCTTGTCCCCTTCCCGTCTTGTTTAAGTAGTTGGTGAGAAGTGGTAACATGCGCATTGAGTTGTCAAAGATAACATGCATAGATGATACATATATAGAACAACACAACGTAGTACATACATATATGATATTCCCTCCGTTTAAGATTAGTTGTCGTTCTAGGTTTATGCATACAGATTAAGGAAACATTTAATTTTACATATTTTCAAAATGAAAACACTATTACCAATACACCTAACCATATACCAATCAATAAAAAAATAGAATAGAGAATATTGCCAATAAATTTTGCATTGAAAACCGAAAATGACATTTATTTTGAAACAAAAATTTTACTCCAGAACGACAAATAATTTGAAACGGATGGAGTATATACGTAAGGATTATCCACATACACTTTTTATAAATGTAAATTACTTTATCACATTTTTGTTACTTTTAGTTAATGCATCTTGTTGACAAAAAAAAAAGTTAATGCGTCTTTTCGGACTGAAATAAAATCCAAACCAATTGTAAGAGTCCACATCTCACACGAATTCTGCAGTGAACAATTTTATACATCGACAGTCACTGTCTCCATCAATATAGACCAGTAAATTACAGCTAATTGCTTGATTTAATTGATAATTAACACAAACACAGAAAGAGAGATTACAATAATGACTCGGAGCCTCACCTTAGCCTACTCTCAAATTGTCGATATCTAGATGGACTGTTACATCCACATTCCTAACAGTTTCTCTTGCTTTTTTTATATATATCATTACACATCATCTTCAGACTAGTCATCATATCGTTATTTAAATAGCCCAAACTGTACCATACCCTTCATTTAAATTACTCTTTCTATTTCCTATAAGAAGAGTCTACCTTCAAACCAAAACATAAAATTATAATTAGCCATGGAGAAGAAGACTAACCAGACCATCTTCTCTATTATTTCTCTTCTTATCTTTTCTTCATGTGTCTCTGCTCAGCTTCGAACAGGTTTCTATCAGAGATCATGCCCGAACGTTGAAAACATTGTCCGTAACGCCGTCCGTCAAAAGTTTCAGCAGACGTTCGTCACCGCTCCAGCCACTCTCCGGCTCTTCTTCCACGATTGCTTCGTTCGCGTACGTAACAAGTTTGATATGTCACATATATTGGAATTCAGATCACTTTTTAAGTCTAACGTACAAAAAATTCATTTCCTTGACCAAAGTTTTTACAATATAGAATTCTGTTTTTTTTTTTTTTTTTTTTGTAATTTAGAGTTTAAAATGTTAATTTGTGTGTATATAATTCTTCAAACAAAACACTATTCTTTTTTTTGAAAAAACAAAACACTATTCTTACGTACTATATGTCTTATATTATATGGATATCTAGGGATGTGATGCTTCGATATTGTTGGCATCTCCGTCGGAGAGAGATCATCCAGATGACATGTCATTGGCTGGAGACGGATTCGACACGGTGGTAAAGGCGAAGCAAGCCGTTGATAGAGACCCTAACTGCCGCAACAAAGTCTCATGTGCTGACATTTTAGCTCTCGCTACACGTGAAGTCGTCGTTTTGGTATGAATATAACCTTCTCTAGTTACATATATTATTATAGTTTCCATCTCTCATTATTGTCTTAATATTATATAATGTCCGAGGTATAATTTCGTTTTTTGGGTGAAAAGCTACTCATATTATAATGTGACACCTCTTATGGCAGTTTGTAATTATTTTATACAAGCAACAACAGATCATATAGTCCGAATAAAAACCAATTATTGATATATCATATCACTATCATGATTATAATAATCCGGTTAAACTAAATTTGCAGACCGGAGGACCAAGCTATCCGGTTGAGCTAGGGAGGAGAGATGGCAGATTATCTACCAAGGCAAGCGTACAACGCAGTTTGCCACAACCTGGTTTTAACCTAAACCAGCTCAACTCCATGTTCAACCGTCACGGTCTCTCTCAAACCGACATGATCGCCCTCTCAGGTACGTACCGAACCAAACTTAACCAATCCAATTTTTTGTTCTTAAAACCGAATCTTTATGATTTATAAAATGTTATTATAATTTCAGGAGCGCACACTATCGGATTCGCACATTGTGGGAAATTCTCAAAGCGAATTTACAATTTTAGCCCTAGAACCCGTATTGATCCGAGTTTGAACCGTGGCTACGCGTTTCAGCTTAGGCAGATGTGTCCGATACGTGTTGACCCAAGGATAGCGATCAACATGGACCCAACATCGCCACGTACTTTCGACAACGCTTACTTCAAGAATCTCCAACAAGGAAGGGGTTTGTTTACGTCTGATCAAGTCTTGTTCACGGACCGACGGTCTAGAGCTACGGTTAACAGCTTTGCCAACAGTGAAGGAGCTTTTAGGCAAGCTTTTATCTCGGCCATCACTAAACTGGGTCGTGTCGGGGTTAAGACTGGTAACGCTGGTGAGATTCGAAGGGATTGTTCACGTGTTAATTAGTGTGATTCGAGGGTTTTTTTTTTGGTTTGTTTCTTTTATTCCTTAAAAATAAAAATTCGTATTGTTTTTGTAATAAGGAGTTCAAAAGTGTCAAATGGAAAATTCAATTAATAATAAGATGGTTTTATTCCGCTTCTCTTCTCCTTTTGTCTGGTGTTATATTTGATTTATTACATATGGTTTCTTTTTATGAGAAAAAAGTAAAATTATTAGGTGTCTAAGCTAGATAATAACAATCAGCTATTTGGACGTTCATTCAAATTATTTTATTTTCCGGATTTGGATGCTATTATGTCACAGTTTTGCTAATTCAGCAAAAAAAAAGGAATATAAATGCCAAAACTCAAAGTCTAATAAGATAACTATATTTCTGATAAGAATATTTTTGCAGCTATGGGATTTAAATTTCCGGAGAAGAAACTGTTTATTTTATTCCATACTTCAAAATCTTTACAAGTTTTGAAACGAGAAATCACGAAATTATTCTTGATAAACTAACCAAAAGATGTAACCACTATAATATCTTCCTAGCATCACCGAATGGTGCACTATACTCAGTGTTTTTAATATTTCATATCATTGTTGTCATGCATTTTCATTTCTCAATTACTTATGTATGTTGCTATGGTTGCATTCGGCTTATTGGACTGCGGGGTTTGTTGCGTTTGTAATGGAAAGGCCCGTCCTCTTGGCCCAGTTATAATTATGTTTATTGAATGATTCTTTTTCAGGCTAATATATTTATATACTCAATTTCTTTTGCTTGCTTCTTCTTTGCTTTCCTTACGACCAGTGTTTTCAAACCTGAACCAATTCCGCTAGCCAGACTTGTAAATCCGTGATCTACATAGTCAATCATTCGATATGATATTCTTGCATTCTATTTCTCTTAAGTAAATGTTATTTTCTCTTAATTTGCTACAAGCATAAAATAACATGTTTTGTTTTGAGCTAGTAAGACCATTTCCAATAGTTTCCTTCATTTTTTTCTTCAAAATGAAGTAAACTCAGAATAAAATTGTGATTTGTTTCAATGATTTCCTTCATTTTTTCTTTCATATATTATTATACTCATTCTTCAAACATCTTATTTATTGCAAATAACACTTTTTATTTCATAAAATTTTAAATTATATTCACGTATTTTTATATTCTGTAATTTAACTAAACTTTAACTTATAAAAAAACAAATATTTATTACATTAATAAAGATACATAACAACATACAAAATAATAGTACAATTTTACTTAAACAGTACTATTACTATATTTTTCCACAAATGATCAATCAATAACTATATTTATAAAATTATAAATTATAAATAGTACTGTTACTATATTTATAAAATTAGAAATTAGAAACTATATTTTAATAACTAATTATTGGTAATTATATTTTAAGAATCAGTATATACATATTAGATATAAAGTTATAAAGTTATGTTTAGTGTTAATATTTTATTTATGCATAAAATAAAGATTGTAAAAAGTAAATGATCATTATGTAAATAAAAAAGTTGAGGGAACACTGTTTATATCTTTTTTTCTCAAAATGAAGTACTATTGGAGATGGATGTCATTCATTTTTTTACATTTTTCTTCATTTCGAAGCACCATTGGAGATATTTTAGATGTTGGATGTTTTCTCTAACCTGCGAGTGCCAATGTGCCACCCATTTTATTTCGGTTATTTATGCGTACTTTACAAATAATTTAATGAAATAACTTGTCCTTTATATGTATAATATATTTATTATCTTCTTAGAGTCTTGTCAAAGCCCACTTCCATGGATATTTTCATAGACGACCAAAACAAATCTTTTCTTTTAAAAATTAGAGAACACAAACATAACTTTTTTTTTGTGCACTTTTGAGTTCCTCTTTTGGCAAAAAAAAAAAAAACTTTCATGTTCTTTTACTAAATATTAAAAGAAAATAGTAACTTAACACCAAATAAAACGAAGAAAATGTGGAGAAATAAAAAAAGATGTGAAGGAGGATGAGACTCGTAGTTGCAATTCCTACCAAATGCAAGGAAATGATTACTGTATTACTATTACTCATGTCCTCTTCTAGATTTTTATTACATTATTTGTACTGCCAACAATTTTTTTTTCTCTTTTATGTACACGAAGATTTCTGTTAATCGATAATATTACAGGTTTCGTTTCAAAGCCGCACCCAGTGAGGGAGCCACATGTTCTAAGGGTGGGGCAGATGCCCCTGATGGTTTTTAAAAACTATCATTATTTGTAGTTATATACATAATTCTTTAAGCAATTCTGATAATGTCCTCCGTAATATTCATTCTACATTCTCGACTGGTTGCATTACACCACAGCTTATAATAACAAAAATATTTATATTTATATACTATATATTTGTTATTATTAAAACTGCTTCATAGTTATTCTGCATATTACCTTTCAATTCAAAATCTAAATATATGCCTTGCCTTGTGCTGAGCTTGCAGTTTTATTACTTAACCTCCGTTTGAAGTAATCCTTGTTAACCTCTATATTTTCAGTAGTATTTTATCTCTAATTGTTCGTGATACTAAAACTGTGATCACCAAGAAAGGACTTGCATTTGAAATATATAGACGAACGATTTGTAAAAAGAAAGGATTGAATGAGTGCACGTGGGGACATTTGTGAAAATAGCTCCAAGTTAAAGAATAAAAATAAAACACTCGAATTGAAAACCACATGAGATGTGTCCCTCCCAAAATCCCAATCCAAGCCATATCTTTTCTCCTCTATCGGGGTCCGCGTATTTATTATTATTGCTTACATTTTTTCACATAATTTAACTAGTTGAAAAATATATAAAAGAAAACAAAACTGAAGAATAGCACAAACAAGTCGTAACAGCCATTTACAATATTCGATATCAGTCTTTATAGACTGTACAAATTTATTCTGACAGTTATGTACGATTTCTTTGTGGTTAATTCATACAGACAAAATAGTTCTATATTTAAATATTATCTGCATTGGTTGTATTCACTGTCTGTATCTTATTGTTTTTATACAAGGATATTAGTATTGAATAATTACAGTTCTGTCTTTACCTAGCATGGTAGTGTGATTGGAAAGAATACATTTATTTCTGTCCATATTTTCAACGTGAATTGTTGAAATAGTCAGAGGTAGAAACCATAGATTATGCAAAGTTCCAAGAAACTTTAATGATAATATGATTATTGTTAAATGTCTACAATATAACAATCTACTCGTAATTATTGATAACTTGGTATAGTCAAAATTTCATAATGGGAGCCGTAGTTCATTGTAAACCGACTAAAACTCTACTTCTGATTTTAGGATAGGTAACTTATTTACAATCAACAAAATTGTTTTTAATATATGTTTATATCAAGTATTCCTAATTAAAACGAGATCAAACTTATGAAAATAATTCTAAAACTAATATGCATGCTAATATCCGCCATGTATTTCGCTCTAGTTTCTTATATTTGTTTTCTTTTCACAATTCTATGTCATTGTTTCCCTCTTGGTTGATTTCATTTCTTTTGTTTTCAGCTATAAAATTACTCTACATTTATATTTGAAAAAAATGTTGAATATATATACCTATATATCTATCAAGTGCAAAATGCATCTATATGGTTAACGTAAACAACTAAACACAGGTTGTGCACGTTTAATCAAGATTTAGGGGATTGCATTAAAATTAAAATAAAAGAGAAAACATCACATTAGGACCTGGATTTAATATCCGAGATCCGGATCCGATCCGGATCCACTCCAAAAAGGATATCTGGGATGCCCGGTTCCGGATAGTAAAATTTTGGATCCGTCGAATCCGAATTTGGATCCGGGTACCCCAAATATTCCGGATATCCGGATCCGTCCCGGGCCTACATCACATTCTAGCGAAAATACTTCCTCTGTTTCTAAATAAGTGTCATTCTAACTTTTTTCTTGTTTTATAAAAAATGTCACTTTACTATTCCAATGCAAATTATACTTTCTTTCAGCTGAAAATTAATTGCAAACTGCATTGATTTTATAAATAATTTTATTTATCTGAAATACTATTGGTCAAAGAGATGTAACTAATAACAATTTATATATATTTCAGTCACTTTTTTAATCTGTGTGAAAAATGTTAAAGTGACAGTTATTTAAAAACAGAAGGGGTACTAAACAGTATACAAAAGAGCTAGAAGCAATTTCAGATTTCCTTGTTGTATTAATTAATAATATTCTAAGCCCTGACTTTGATCAAAAAAAAAAATATATTCTAAGCCTTGACTTTTTCTGTGGTAGGATGAATATCACAACAAAAACCAATAATAATGTATTGATAGCATGTTTTATAGATTGAGAGACAACTTGTAGTGTCTCAACCGTCCATGTTTAGTAGTTGTAGATACTATATTCATTTAATTTATATTTGAATCTGTTAAGAATAATTCTTCTGTATATCGTGTTTTGGAGACTAAAGTTCTGAATACAGTTAAAACGAAAAATGTAAATGAACAACTTCCATTTTTCTTTTGTAAATGTAAATTAACAACTTCCATTCATATCTGTATATCGTGTTTTGGGGATTACTGTATATCATGTTTTTTTTTCTTCCAATTTTTCCATATTTATTTTTGTGAATGTAAACGAACGACTTCCATTTCTGTATATCGTGGTTTGGGGATTATTGATAGAACGACTACCATTTCACATCAGTAGTTACCCTTTTTGTCAACATAAACTATATAATCAATGTAAGCCTACACGAAGAAAGTCATATTAGTAGACTCAATGACCATAGTTTAATCTCAAACTTGATTTTGACCGGAGTGTTGCCTTGTCTTCTTTCCAGAGATTTGATCGACTCCTCATCCTTCACGGGTTTTTCAGTTGGCGTTTCCTAGTCATCTTTGTGGTAGTCTCGACTTCGCCGTTTCTAATTGAATATTATTATTATTATAGAACGAAATGTTATGTTCTCCGGTCTTTAAATTTAGATTCTATGTTTCTAATCACTTGTGTGCTTATTCACTTTGAGAAGTTCTTGGTTTCGTAATCTCTTTATCAAAAACCCGCGTGAAGTATTGGAGTTATGTTGCTTAGGAGCATTTCTTCCTCTTCGCTTTTAATGCTGGCTCTTAATATTGTTTTTTTTTTTAATTTCGTCCTCATTATCATCATGCATTTTAGTTCAAGTTTGTGTTAATCTGTTTTCCTTGTTTGGGTTCTGCTTCCGGAAAACTTGTTTCTGCCGGCTTAGACTCCGGGTTGATCCCGCTTTGGTTATCCTTATGTAGCTCTTTTGGTACGTATAATATTGTATGTCTAATTTAATTATCTTTCAATGTCAAAAAGTCAGGAAGTTTATGTCAATTAAATTTTAATCTCCATAATTATGTATACACCATAAAAATTACAGTAAAAATAAATTTCAGATTGGGATATATATTAATGTTTTGCACAAATTACCATGCATCTGCTTTTAGCACACACAAAAAAAAAGTCAATCTGCATTCAAAGATTGCAAAAGAGGGAGGGAGATCTATAAACTATCCAATGTTTTGGAAGAATTACGTAGACTGATCCAAATTAGGGATATCCAAAGGACATATACACATGCATATATACATATACAATCTGGGGTGTATGTGTGTGGGTGTGTATATGAGTGAGAGAGGGGGTTATGAAGAAAGGAACATGTGAAGGCATTAAGAGAAGGTGGGGTTTTATATTGATGTCTTGTTCTTGGAATGGAGCCACATGGTAGGAGGGACTCTCAAAGCGCCTCTTTTAGGGGTAGTTGTGATGCAGCCAAATAAGAGCCCTTGCATGTGACTCCATGTGTTTTTTCATCCCTCGCCCATATTATTCCCTTCTTCGTCGACTTCTCTCTTTATAAATTATAATGTCTAAAAGAAAAATTATACTAATGTCTATATATATAGACTTTTACATAATTACCTACATGTAATATTATTATTTATTGTGATATTCTATATTCTCTTTTTTCGGTTGCATGTCAGTTGATAGTAGGAACTAGGAATGATAATATTCCATATTTGTTTCAGAAAAAGATTACTACCAGTTTGACAAAAAAAAAGATTACTACCAAGTATTACCATTAACTAGTACCTTCAAATCCTCGTAATATATTGTGCTTTGTACCGGAAAGAAAACTTATAGCCCTCCCAAACATATAACCTCATTTATGAATACAATGAAAATTAATTTCACAATAAGTTCCACAAAATGACATATATCATCAGCCATTGTTACATGCAAACAAAGATAGGACCCACTCCTCTTTCTCTATCACACTCATATTCTAAGTTTGCTATATATGTACGCTTCTCCCTTGTAGACTTTCCTTTGTAGCAAGAACAATTTCTCATATGGAGAGGCAAATCATAAACAAGAAGAAACGAGTGTTTTCTGTTGAACCAAACAAGATACCCCCTAGTGAAGTCTTCACGAGAAAATACACAAGCCACTTAGTTCCTGCACTCAAGAAGCTCAACATGAACAAGAACTCTTCACAAGTCAACCAACTAACCGTGAAGCATGAAGTAGACATGGCTTTGGCTTTGTCTGCTCAAGAATTTGCATGGAGCCGTTTCTTGCTTCAGAAGCTATCGTCCTCGAACAATCCAACCACTACTCCCAGTTCTTCGTCCAATGGAATTCGTATTCAAGAAACATCCGGTAAAGAAGGTGGAGGAGACGAAGATGGAGAGATAGAGGAGAAACTGAGGGAATTGCAGAAGCTTTTGCCAGGTGGAAAAGAGATGAATGTGGAAGAAATGTTGAGTGAGATTGGCACTTACATTAAGTGTCTTGAGTTGCAAACGATTGCTCTTAAGTCGATGGTTCAAGATACTACTTGACTTTTAGTGTTAGCTTGTAATTTTAGTTTGTTTTGTGTGTTTATCCTTTAACCAAACTCATCTATCTATGCTTTATTATCTCTAGTTTTCTATAAGAACGAGAGCATATGTATTTTAGTGGTTTTATCCTTCTTTCTCATAATTAATACTCCCTCTGTTTTTTTAAAGATGCATATTCTAAGATTTTCACATTTATTAAGAAATCATATTAAAACTTAGTTATTAATGCATAGTTTTTTGAAACTTTATATTTCCAATATTTTTAAACCAATAGAATTTTTAGAAATGTAATTAATGTTTTTAAAACACACAATTTTTCATTATTAGTTGACAAAATATGCTTTGAAAATATGAAAAATACATCTTTTTGAAAAAAAAAATTTCTAGAATATACATCTTTCTGAAACATAGGGAGTATGGTTTAGACAATAGCTTAAATATAATGAATAAAAATCCTTATGGATATCTATCTAAGAATATGATATTGTTGGTTGTAATGCCGAATAGACTATTTGTGCCCATGTATATTAATCCTTATGTTGTCTTTGTACCTTTACTTTAGTGCCTTCAATACTCTAATCATTTCAAGCTGACAAACATGTGTATATGTTTTTTTAACATGCAATGTTTTTCAGTTTTTCTCGTTGATTCAAAACTTGTAAACTTTCAACTTTGACGGGAAACAACTACTGTTTATTTTCAGTCTGTTAAACATATATATGCACTTAGCAGTAATTACAAGCACACCATTTCTGAGTAAACAAATTAAGTTAATACTAGAAAAATGGAAAACCAAAAAAGGTAGAAAATTTCTCTAAGATGGAGGAAAGTCAGATGACATCATGTAACTATGCCTGTCATGATTTGAAGTCATCATCCATATCTATGCACGTGTCTACAACTCACCACACTCATCCAAATCTTCTCTTAAGATTCTAGCCGTACTACTACTACACAACTTGTCTCATGTCATGTTTTAGTTGGGATTGATTTTGGACTCAGTGGAAACAAAACAAAAACTTATATAGATGGTCATTTCCCATTTTAAATTAATAATAGATTTATTGTGGTGAACCTTCTCTTCTTTGTTGTCCTTGTCCATAAAAGCTTTACTGTATTTGTTGGTAGTAAAGCATATGAAAATAGAAAGCCACGAATTTGATTTAAGGAAAAAGAAGAAGATTATTATTACATAGGCTCGTACAATAAGAGCAAAGTAGAGAGTGTTGAGTAAAGTGCCAAACATAAAAGCATGCCTTGATTCTTCTAAAGAAGGGTTACACATATCAGAGAAACAAGAACACTAACAATAGGAATTGGGGAAGAGTTATGGCAATAAACAAAGATCTCTCTCCCTATGCAAACAATAACCGTAAGAGGTGGTGAAGAATAAGAAAAACAAAAACAAGGGATAAAAAAGGATCAAATCACATGTTTGGTATCTTCTTTTCTTTGCTTGTGACTTAGACAGTGTAGTGTCCTGGAGTTTCAATGTCCAAACCCTTTAGCTTCACAACTGATTCCACATGTCCCTTGAGTGTGTGCAGCTCCCTAAGCCTGTTGTTTAAAAATACAAAACATTCTGTTAGTCCTTAATTCCAATCACAGAGTGTTAAATATTTTAGAGGAATGATTATTTTTACCTAGCGATCTCAGCTCTTTTCTTGGCTTGCTCTGCAATCTCAGACAATTCTCTGTAACCTCCTTGCTCAGGAATGATGTTAACAGGCTCCTTTGGCTGCAAACCGTGAAGTGTCCTCTGAGCAACTGCCCATTGAGCCTCCCTCTCTTCTTTTCCAAAGTCTTTCTTGGTCGTCAAAGCTGTTCTGTTCTCAAACAAGTTGAGCCAAGCCTTTCCACTCAAGATGTATCTGATGGCAAACTTGAAAACATCCTGTGGGAAGTATGTTACAATACTGTATAGCCAGATCACTCCAGCCCATCCCCATCCAATACCCCTAACCTTTGCAAACTCCCAGTTGGCGTAAACAGCAATCAAAGTAGCAACCTGCGTTTGTTAAGGATCCAATGAATTAAAAACATGTTTGGTCTAAGAAGAAACCCTTTAGAGATATGATGATCTTTTACCAGTTGTGCAACGACGAAAGCAATCATCAGCAACGCGCCAGGACGTTCAACAAATGACCAACTCCTTGATCTTGTGACAAAGATGAGAGCTTGACTAATGATACTAACTTGCAGGTACACCGCACCCATTAGCTCATTGTTATTGTCTCTGATGGACCTCACACCAAACTTGTCCTGTGGATCCAAAAGTAAAAAAGTTTAGTTCACAACTCTAAAACACTAAGTAGTGAATGAACAGCTGTCAATTATTATTAGTACCGAGAAAAAGTCGGTTTTGTGTGCCAGCCAGAAGAAAATAACACTCATGATGGCTTGGTAGGTTCCAAGCACAACTCCAGTAGCGAAAATTTCTTTAAGTTTCCAGCTATCAGGTGTGGGAGATGGCTTGACTCTGTCCTTTGAGATAGTCATGATGGTACCTATAGCAACACACGTAAGATAAAGAGTTAGTAACTTGTTAATGAAAATAAGATGTTTATCATACAAAAGGGTCAGTTTGTTGCTTACCATCGTTAAGAATGGCAATGATCAGAACCATGAATGCTGAGAAGTCAAACTCCCATATCAGAGCAATAAGCATGAAACCAAGCACGATACGGATTGTGATTGAGACAGCATAGATCGTGTAGTTCTTCATTCTCTGGAAAATAGCTCTGCTGGTGAGGACAGCACTGATGATAACGCTGAGTCCAGGCTCGGTGAGAACGATGTCAGAAGCACCACGAGCAGCATCAGTAGCATCATCCACAGCGATACCAATATCAGCCTTCTTCAAAGCAGGAGCATCGTTGACACCATCACCAGTCATTCCAACAATATGCTTCCTCTCCTGCAACTTCTTAACGATCTCATACTTGTGTTCTGCATATATTCAAAAACAAAGAAGCTTAGATATAACATAACACCCTTTGCAATGAACAATAAGTCCGAAATGATAATAACCTGGGAAGACTCCAGCAAACCCATCAGCCTTTTCGATCAGCTCCTCAACGGGGATGGATGCAAGGTTTGCGTCCTTGTGGTTTCCAAGAAGAGCAGAAGATGGGTACATGTTTGTTCCCATTCCAAGTCTACGACCAGTCTCCTTACCAATAGCAAGTTGGTCACCTGGCCACATACAAGAGAATGTTAAGGAGGAAAAGTAAAAAGTATATAGTAACCACGACAAGAGTGATGGTTAAGTATTGTTTATTACCAGTGATCATCTTGACATTAACACCAAGATTCAAAGCTCTTCTGATGGTTTCAGCACTGTCATGTCTTGGGGGATCAAAAAGTGGCAACAAGCCAACAAACTCCCATGGTCCACCTGGACTTTCCTTTGTTTTCTCAGGCACCACCTATACAAGGTAACAAGAACAACTTAACATGTGTTTACAAGCAGAGAAAAAGACTGACACTAAAGAGTATCACTGGAGAAACAAGTACCTGGCGAGCAACGGCCAACGACCTGAGACCACGCTCTGCGTACTTGTCGATAATATTGAGTACCCTCTTGCTAAGGTCGCTGTTGGCTTTGGCAAGTTCGAGGATCTGCTCAGGAGCACCCTTGCTGACTCTGTGCCAGTTACCACTTGAGTCTATGTAAGTCAAAGCAGTTCTCTTATCAGTAGGGTTGAATGGAAGGAAGTGAACCTCCCTGATTCCAGCTCGAGCCTCCTTTGGATCAGCAAGCATACCAACCATGGCTGCATCAATGGCATCCTGGTTCTCAATTCTTGAAGCCATAGCCGCAAACAACAGAACCTGGTCTTTCTCCACACCCTTGCAGAAAACCTCAACCAAGTTTTTATCCACACTCAGTTTGTTGAGAGTTAGCGTTCCTGTTTTGTCACTGCACAGGACATCCATACCCGCCATCTCCTCAATGGCAGTCATACGCTTGGTGATGGCACCTTGCTGAGCAAGCTTGTGAGATCCGATAGCCATGGTGACAGACAACACCGTAGGCATAGCAATAGGGATACCACCGATCAACAGGACCAAGAGATTGTCAATACCATCTCTGTACTTTCGGCGCTGGATAGGGTACATGACGATGATCTCAATCACCATACCGATGGCGATGGAGCAGATACAGAAGTTACCAATAGCTGTAAGAACCTTCTGGAAATGTCCAACTTGGTTTGTGCTGTCCACAAGGTGAGCAGCTTTGCCAAAGAAAGTGTGAACACCAGTGGCGATAACAATGGCCTCAATCTCTCCTTGTTTACAGGTTGAGCCAGAGAAGACTTCTTGTCCAGGGTGCCTGGTCACAGGGAGGGACTCTCCGGTAAGAGCAGACTGGTCCACCTTTAAAGGATCACCTTCAAGAAGACGACAATCGGCAGGGATGATGTCTCCAAGCTTGATGCTGACGATATCTCCTGGGACAAGAATAGCAGCTTCTTGTTCACTCCATTTCCCATCCCTAAGAACCTGAAAACATCACAACACACATTAGCTTCTAGAAGAAACTTTTGATTCACAAAGCGTTCTCTTATGAGAAAAAAACCTTGGTTTTAGGGGCAAGACCAGCCATGAGAGCAGCGGCGGCGTTACCAGCATTGTTCTCTTCGATGAAACTGATGGTAGAGTTGATAACAAGAAGACAGATGATACCAACAAAGTCCTGCCAATCCGGAGGCCTACCATCACCGTTAGCCAAAGCAATAGCCATGATGGCAGCAGCTTCCATCACCCATGAAAGTGGATTCCACATGAACCCCAAGAACTTGAGGATTTTGCTTTCCTGTAAATTGTTTTCATCGACAAACTCAGTAACCAAACATCAACGACAACCAACTGTTATGTCTTAAAAGCAGCAAAGTTTAGACCTTTTTCTCTTCGAGCTTGTTGGGGCCAAAGATCTGAATCCTCTCTTCCCCTTCCTGGGTCGTCAAACCTTCCTTGGTACATTTCAGCTGCTGGAAAACTTCCTCAATAGGAATCTTCTCCTGTAAAATCAAAGCAAGTTTCGATCAGAGATGTAAATCAGACACAAGATTTGTCCTAGATCTTCAAAAGGAGCAACCTTTTGATCTAATCAGATCATGTAAATCATTAAAAGAGATCCTATATAGTTTTCATATGACTACAAAGCTGCAACTGAGTTTAATAGATTGACTAAGTTCGGTGTGACAGCGAAAGGTTAAAGACAGAAGATGTGTTGTCCCCAAAAAAAATATTCACAAAGTTAATTACGTCTGCACAAAAGATGTGTTGTTGATTGCTTCAAGTCAGAGAAGTTAAAACGTACCACGGAAACGTACACATAATTATTTAAAAAAAAAAAAAGAATCTGAACTTCTTATTTGTTTAAAGAAGATTGTAATCATAAAAAAAAAAAAAATTACCGAATTAATTTATACGATTTCGCTGTCCTAGCCCATTAAAAATAAAAAGTGATGATAGTATTATACTAGTAGAGTAAAAAGACAAAAGCATGTGTGTGTACAAGTCAAGTAGTAGATTGGACTTTTATTGTAACGTAGCCTCCTCCTAGCTCCACCACTAAACAAAAACTCTTATCTTTTTGTATTACCCACTCACATGCGTAGATCTACTTTTTCTTTTCTCTCTTATGAACAAACTCTACATGTTAAACGATTAACTTATCTTTTTGATTATGGTTTATATAAAAATGGTCTGATTAAGTCCTGAATCCTGCTAATCATTTGACAGATTTCGATTTAATTGTTCTCCACAATAACTTAACAGAACACATCTTATGAAAACATTTAAGCAATAGAGACAGAACATGAACACGAAACCAAGATCTATAATCACAGATCTATAATCTCATTGAAGCATGATGATCATAAACATAGAGAATGTAAGTTTTCAATTTTTACCAGATCAACAGTCTCGTTCTTGATATCCTCGAGACTCGACATATCTCTCTTCTCTTTTCACTGGCGGCGAAGTAGCACTTAAAACGACAGCTATATCCGCCGTTTCACTCGATCATATATGGGGAGGAAGGAAGGATTAGGTGAAGCGAGCTATCTGTTGCAGAGCCCATCCGAGTACCTCTTTTTATACCACTCAAAACGACGAATTTCTCCACCGTATTAGTTATTGTGGGTCCCACTAAGCAACTAGTCTCCATTCGTTGCCCTGGAAAAAAGAAAAGATTTTAATTTTTTTTATTTAATCTCTTTAATTATTTTTGTTATACTCCTCTTTTTTTGGCTCTTAACCCTTTGACCGTTGATTATTGTTGCCTTTTGATATCGTTCAAATTCTTGTCACTAACACCACACCCAGTCACTATTACGTGGGTCCGTTTTTCCCTAAAATGGTGGGTAGAAACTTATTAATTTGTGTGTGATCCTAATTTTCCACCATGAGTTTTGCAAGATTTTTTCTTCCCTATTTTCTGTTTAATGTTTTGATGTTTTTGACAAAAAAAAAAAAATATTTTGATGTTTACCAATCTGTGATATCAATACAAAAGTTACGATTTTAATAGTGCATTTTTACCCAAAGGCCAAAACAAAAATAAAACCTATGAGAAATGGATCTTATAAGAGGAAACTGAGTTGCAGAATATCTTTTTAAATTAAAAAAAAAAAAGATTGAAAGAGTTACTCCTCCCAGTGTATCATTACATCATGAAAGAAATAATTGGAGGTGTTACACCGCTGTGTAATTTTAAATTAAATTCGACAGAAGGCAAAATACGTCTTGGTGCTTAATGTATCCTCTTATTAATTCTTTTTATTCTGCCACCTATTTGGTTCTATGTATTTTTAGCCTATATTTTATTCTTAAATTTTCTCAACTATAAATATATATTTTAAATGATTTAGGTCCCCGTATGTCTTGTTCCTAAGAGATTTGGATTGCTTAGACTTCGCTTTTCGTTTTTCTTTCTCAACCATAAGAAATTATATTAATGTTATTTTAAAAATAAAAATCTATGTACAATTCTAACATGTTTATTGATATACTGAACTTTTGTTTTTTATCAGCCTATTTTGAACCGAATTCTACTTTTGAAAATGGTAATAAATATTTCTCGGATTACTGTAACTAAGTCAGCAAATGAAACCATGATACTATATTAAATTTGTGATTATCATGATCTTCCCGATCAAAGCTATATGGTAGTAAATGAATTTGAATAAATCTTTTATATATTGTTTCTAAATTTTAAAGTTTTCAATTAGGAATTACAATACTAATTGTGGATGGTAATCAACTAGCGGGAATATCAGTATAGCACAATATAACATGTTACTCAATATGTCGGATTCTGCGTTGACTAGGAATCAACTTGGAGGGTTTTAGAAATTGGAGTAAATTATTGACTTTAATTTTCTAAAGAGAAATAATGTGAATTTATAGCTTTGAGTGTGGCCCAGACGGGCGGTGATGGAAAAAAATTGGCCCTTCCAAGGTGCATCATGGCAAGGTCAGCAATAGGAACGATGTCACATGTTGTCGATATTAGTTTACTTATAATTTCGAAAATAATAATAAAGAGATACTTGTAGTACAAATTAAAATTGTCCCCTGTGAAAATAAATTGAAAAATTGACTTTGATAATTATGGGTCCCCCAATAATAGAAGTTCGTCATTTGTTCCTTCACGTTTTTAAGTTTTGATTAGTAGCAGCGGTGCAATTTCTAATAATACTCGAGAGAAAAAAAATCGAATAGCCAGATATAATCACTAGGCTAGTCCTAAACAATCACGGAGTTTACAGTTGCCCAAGTACATGATTGAAACCTCTCGTGCTGACCTCTTTAAAACAAATTTGCAACCATTCATTTTTTCCAAAAACTGCCCTTTCATCTAAGCTAAAAGTCTTCATTCTGACTTGGTATATTATCATCTTCGAATTGTCTCCGACTGTTTACAACCTGCACTGAAAATTAAATTCATTTTAATTTTTATAGATATGCTACAAATTGACTTCATGATAGATTAGATATATGATATATCGATAAATATACACAATACTATTAAATATGGATCTCTATTATATGTAACAACGTGTCTAGCTGATTATTTGTCTAACGCGAGTACGTCTTAAGATAATCTTTGATTAACTGACATTTAATCATGGAAGGCAGATTATATAGCGGTGATAATTCTTTTAAAAACTAATAATTACTGTGAATAATAGTTGATTCAAATAATTATCAGAAGATAGCGTGGACTATGAGCTTGCAATCACGCTTGTTATCAGATAATTGGTCTTAGAAGTTAGAACCATTCTTCAAACTTAACATAAACTTTGTATTCTAGACTTGGATTACGGTAGTAGTTATAATTAAGCTTTCACCAATCCCACAAATATGTCCGATCACGGTTTACTGTTCGAGTTTTCAAACGTATTGGTTAACATAAATTACAGTCGTTCAAAAAAAGACAATAAATTACAGATTCTTGAATTAAATTATTATTACTTGAATGATTCTGTTTGTTGTCATCAAAATTTCATTTCTCGTCAGCGTCGCAAACCTTTTCCAACAATTGGTTCCAGTAGAGGAAAATCTCATTACTTGTTATTCTGAATTATTTTAATATTCTAATTTGTTTTTTTCTAAAATATTTATATTTGGTTAATTGTATCTGTATAAATTAATTTTGTTGATCAATGGATTTAACATTTCAATAAAAACATATTCTATAAACTATTACAAACGATTAAATTATATATGTTTGTCACTTTCTACTGTACGTTTTTCATGATTTCTATAGTACAGTTTACATAACTTTTTTGGTACGATGTCAAAAGACTTAAAACCCTTACAGAACTTTATAAAAGGTACGTCTCTCATGCCTTTGACATTTTTCATTAGTTATACAATTCGTGAATTTCCGCGAATATCACTAACTCGATCGCTATGATGAAAGTGATGTTAAAACTGTTCTAAATATGTAAATACTATATGCGCCACGATTCATAATAATATTCTATAAAAAGGAAAAATATAGCACGCAGATTTTGACGTATTTATTAAAGGAGTAGTGATCTAATTAGTACGTATGGTCACACAAAGAAAAATACATCGATTCATCACTGAGTTGAGATATCGGAACCTTTTTTGTCTTTCATCTTTATTCTTGTTGAAGTAACAATTTTACAAAGGTTGATGTGCATTATTGTATTTATTTAGCAAATTTTGAAACGGCAGTAATTTGAATTTAATAAGCTAAACATCAAAGATATTTAAGTTATTAATCAACCACGAGATGATATTTTTGATACATGTACTTGAAGGTTTGTAACGGTAATGATGTTATTAATAGTTTAATAGCGAGTTTCCAAAAGATTATGTATACAGTCTGACAAAATAAGATATCTCTGTTTACTTTATTTTTCTGAAGGTAAACATATACAGACGTTCCCAGATAATCCTGCACCATGTACGGCCTCACATGCCGTCCTCCAATTCGAGATAAATCAAAAGGTTAGTTACTTGTTCCCCTCTTTTCTATTTCTAATATATATGCTCAGGGGAAAAAAAAGAACGTTAATTTTTTCAATAGAGCCCGTCTCTCAAATCAAGAAATTCCAAAAATAATTAATTATTTATATAAATAAATATTTAAATTTAAATTTGTTTTTCTGAAACCGCATTGGGCAAGTGACATGAGCATTTACTCGCAAAGACATTCCTTAAATTGAAAGTCACTAAATTCTACCATCCTTTTGCATTTAATTTCTCAATAGTTTTAGTACATTTTCTCCATTAAAATGTAAAAAATAAATTCATATGAAATAAAATAACAAGTTATAATTCTTTTTATTAACTTATGGCAAAAACTTATCAAATAAAACTATCGTAGTCTAGTAGGGAGTCATAATATAAGACTTTTTTGGTACAAACTTTGTTAGCATGGATAGTTTTTTCAAAATCTGAAACATAGAAAACCTATAGGTGTATTATACATTGGAGGAGATTATAGGCCAAGAGTCTTTAGAAAAAACATGCGAAATGTCAAGCTTTGGCTCAACATTTTTTAGCCGTTACATGCAACGAAGTAAATATTAGTATATGTTTGGGGTCAGTGGACACAACAAGTTGCACTGAAAACTTGTCGAGGGGGAGCAAAGGACTGCAAATAGAAGTTACATGAGTTCATGCATATATAAAAGAAATGTGAGAATTGAAGAGTATACTCGTATATTATAAATTGTTCTATTTAATAATTACAACATACATATCCTAGATACCTTACATGACTATTTTATAGATAAATTTCAATTTTAATCCTATGCATTTATAATTACTGAAACTAGTTTTCAACGAGTGAATGAAACTTCCATAATTCTTGGCTCTTGCTTAAGTTTCGAAGCAGTGAGATTTTGTTTCGTGCTAGTATAAAAGTTGGAATGTTAATATTTTTCCATTAATCTATCTGACTTGTTCATATTGATTATTGACCTATAAAACGAATCTAAAAATAATTAAATTGAATGATTAAAGAATAAGGTCTTAAAACGAACCGAATGACTCATATAATCACTTAGTAATTGAGTGGAAACAATCTCTTTTATCTTAGAAGCCGAGATCAAATTAATGAGAACAATCTCTTTTGACTTAGAGTATATCTCAGTTTCAGTTCTATCTTATAATGTCGAAAATAAGCTAGCATTGGGTTTACAAATAAGTAAAGTCAGGCTAGGAAAATATTATTATCAACTTTCAGATAATGTAATTTTATTTTATTTTCTCGTCAGAAATGTTTTTTTCTTTGCCATTCCTCATGCTGGGTTCTCTTCTCCTATATATATCGAAAAAAGTCTGCGCATGATCCGCATGGATTGTCAATTTTGAAGGAGACCATCCGTAACTAACATAATCGACGTACAACTACTGATGATGTATTGACACTGTGACGATATCCGCATCTTTCATAAGAAAACTATCTCATGGTTTCAAGGTTAAAGACTTGTTATCATTAGACCAAAAAAAAAAGACTTGTTATCATGTGTTTCAAATTTTCATATTTTAAAAAGAAACCAAAACTTCACCTTCTTTTGCTAAAAATATACTTTCAGTGTAGTTTTGCTATCTGGAAAATTAATATTCTCTTGGATTTTGAGGACAAATGCATATATATTGTTTTTTTACTACAATGCATATCTTTTTGTTTATGATAGGTCCTAAAAACGTTTTTGACTAGAGAGATACTTTAGAAAACTTTTGTGGCAAATATCTCTATGTCAAAATTAGCTGGCGATTATGTCCATTTTACGGGGTATGCATTACTTTAACCAATTGTTATCTAAAGGTTACAACTCTTTTTCGACGTTGCCATGAGTAAAGAAACACGCGTTTTAAATAATTGCGTTTAAGGTTTTTATTATTTGTAGACCTTTTTACCGATAGGTTGATTTTATTTTGATTGATATTTTTGCAAAAGGTTTCGATATATGATTTATTTGTGTAGACTAGCTACAGTAAGACATAGATAATATATGTTAACCATACATGAATAGTTTAGTGGTAGCGTATTTTAGAAAGTTAAGTAATCCAGATTCAAAATAACTCCGCGGAATACCATATAAAGGTTTTAAGGATCTAGGCAATTTTTTAAAATGATTTTTTACGGTTTTTTTTTTTTGTGTACAGATAACTGAGTGATATGGATACTGTTAATATGTTTATAATTAAAGTACAAAAATAGCATAAACTGAAATTTGTACCAGCAATCAAATTTCATACATAAATATATATATATATATATATGCAAACACTTATAACAGCAATGAAATAATGTGTTGAAGATATAAATTGAACCCTATATTTTGATCTAAGAGTAGAGGGTCTGAAACTATTGCTTTTAAAATTTGTGTGACCATACATTTATAAAATTATAATTTATGTTCATTTAAATATACGGAAAGAGGATCCGTGTACCTCACCTGCACTTGGAAAATTAGTCTATGCCCTTATGTAAGGTTATGATACCTTCAAACTAATTAAAAAGTAACATATATTGACATTCAAATCTTGAAGAATAAATTTAGTTATGTAATCTTTTTTATAACTAAGGATTTCTAAACACTAGACCCATGCATCTTTTTGGAATATGGACCAAGCTACTAAAATAGTTATCTCTGTGCAGCCAATATTCGAACTCATGACCTAATTTAGTTGGTGTTTTTACTAAAAACCAAAAAAAAAAAAAGAAAGAAAAATAAAAACATATCTGCTTCTTGTACATAAGAGCATCATTATCCATAATCTCTTATTTCAGATCTCTTAACTTTTTTAGTTAAAAGTTAAGAGACTATCTCTTATTTTTCCTAAGAGACCCGAAATAAGAGATTAGGAATAATGATGCTCTAAGATCCGATCCATTTTGTATTAGTCCATTGGAGATTATAACGCCGTCAAGTGTTTATTTTAATAACCGGCGTGAAATTTACATTGGATGCCGAGCTGGGTTTTAATGAGAGGCGAAGAGAAGAAGAACAAAGTGGTGGTGGGACTTGGGGGTCTTCACCTAATCTAACGGCACCGTTACCTCTTGCGAAGAAGAATCTAATATAATGGCTTTAAGGATCTGTCATTTTACGTACATGACAGACACTAGCTTCCAATCATTTCTAGCCACATGTACTTGTCTACTTACAAAATAATTGCTAGTGCAACTGCTTTCTCTGTTTTGGATAAAATGCAATGCCACTGAATCTTGTGATGTGTGAACCACTTGAACCCAACTTTTCTGGTTTTCTCTTTTCTCGGTCGAAATATATTCTAGAGTGTTAGATTCAATCTCGTTTTCACCATAATAAGGTTAAATACTTACAACGGGTCGACAACAACAAAATATAGCAGTTGTTAAAAAATTTGGGGAGAAATGAAATTGGGTCGACAGAAAACATCAGTTGACTTTATGTTAAACAGGTCCTGTGCTGGTCCATTTGCTAGTGAATTAATGGAGTAATAACAAGGTAGAACACTAAAAGGAAAAGAACCACCAACAATACGTATATGTTTTAGATGCACATAACCTTTTCCGTGAAGTAGTAGTTTAGGCTTTTAGCGTTGCGAATATGCTTCCACTTTTTTCTATCTTCACTGTTAACAATTCACCTGGAAGTCGCATTATGATTCTTAATGGTATCGTTCTACATATGACCTTATAAAGCAATATATATGTCAACTGCGGCTAGAAAAAATAGACATTCTTTTTCATCCCCGAAAATTTTCACCGAATTCATAGTCAGCATTCAAATGCTAGAATGTTTAAGAATGTTTCACCGAAAATTCATAGTCAGCATTCAAATTCTAGAACCTTGTGATTTTGACCATTCATTAATAAAGTTAACACGGTCATATATACTTGTAGATGTATTCATTAACTTTTTACTCTCATCTTACATGGTTAAATCTTTGTTATCGAAAAACATTTGCTAGAATTTAAATTGTCTTAAACTCTTCGAATAATGTAATATCAAGGGAAGAATAACACGCACTGACGCACATATAGTGCTGTCTAATATATGTGTATGTGTGCAAAGGCCAAGGATTGATAAGGTAAAACAAGCCAAGTTTAGAGAACATGGCTCATTGAAATGATGAAAGACGTAATTAGAGAAATGTTAACCTTTTGGTTCATATTCTTTTGGCTTCATGAAAAGACCAGGACATATGAGTTATTAAATAACCTTAACACTGTTAACAGTCTTATTTATATGTTATACACAAGCAAAATATGTCGTTATACATATATATACATACGAGTGTGTATGTCGTAATATCTACACAAGTGTATATATATAATGCTACTTTATACTCGCCTTTTCCTTTATGATAATATTTAAAACTATCGACGGAGTCCAATCTATAGTGACATTCACAAGTGGTATATATACCTTCTCCTTTGCTATATGGCATAAAGTGTATGAACTGCGACATGTATCATGTATTCTAATGCTTTGTATTAATATAATTAAAATATATATGTATATCATTTTTTATATTCGAAGCCGTCCAGGTTTAACGGCTAAAGTTTAAATTTTATACGAATTAGAAATATATATACTATATAGAAAACAAAATTTGGACAGACTTGGTAAACAACGTTAAAATTGTATTTTTGTAGTTTACGAAAACGAACTGCATTTTTGTAACTTATGACTATTCTAATAAAGTGTAGAAATATTTACCAACCGACCGTCCGTCAACATAAAAATATATTAACCGACCAAGTCAGTCAGAAAGTAATTAAGTGCGATAGTAAATATTTCTATTAAACGTTTCATGGACTAGTTATCAAGAAACACGTTTGTTTTCACTTTTTACCAACTTATTTTTCCGTCAACCAAGGACAACATTTATTAATGTACTCCATGTATTTCTATTTTAAAATAAATTTAATATTTTTTATTTAATTATATACGTGGCACTTTGATTGGTTATGAAAAAATATGTGAACTTAAAGGGGGTTAACCTAAGTTTTGTTCATTCACAAAATCACAATCTGCGTGAAAAACCCAAAAAGTCAACACCGAACAAACTAGTGGGCGGTCAACCAAAGAGACTAGATGTTGAACTTACAACTAAATGCGACGACGGTACAACAGAGTACGAAAATTATTTTCAAAAAGTAATCAAAAGAGAGACTTCAAATGAATTCACACACATAACTCTTACTATTTATTTACAAAACAATTCAATGCATTCACACATATGTAAAATTAAAGTATTATTATAAATTATTTCTTTTTACCACAATAAAACTAAACCATGATATATGCTCAATCCTTTCAGATAACCAAACCGAAGATATAGAACATAGCAGAAAAGGAACGCCTAGCACCGCTTGCAAATTTCTCTGCCACTAAATCAATCGTGAGTTCTCAAGTATTATTATCAATTAGAAACGTACTTTCTTGTTTAAGAACTTTCTGTAAATTAGTAAAGAGTTATTTGGAAACTTAAGAGAAATCAAACTGTTAGGCAAACCGGAGCTACCATAACCTCTTCACAAATGTAAAATATCATAGTATTAGTTGAGACGATGTTAACTTTTGTCGTACGAATCGTACTAAGTCTGTTAAAGACAAGAGTAATAGTTTACTAATTAGCAATTGGCATTTTAATTTCCAGGAGGGTTGGTGACACTGGACCGTTGTGTCTTTTGGTCAGCCAATCCACACACATAGGTTAAATACATGCGGATCCACATATATACACATTTGCACATGCATCCATGTGCATGTTCATTAAATTTTTTCTCTTAAGACCAAATTGTGGAAGTAACTTGTGGTGCTGGCTTTTATCATTTGACAATGATTCGTAGCTTTCGTAATAAATATAGTGGCTGTAATAATCTTTTCAAAATCTAAATCATCGATCGGTTGATTAAATTAATAATAGTAACTAAACAATAATACAATAGCAGCTTTCAAGTCGCATCATCTTGGATTTATAATAATTCCATTGTAGTAAGTAGTAATACATAGTCACAAGAACATGCAACGAGTTTCCTCATGCCGTGTCTCACGCAGCAAGTTGCAACTCTTCCGCACACACACACATACTAGAAGTAGAACAGTAGAGTTTATTTTAACAAAACTTAATTATCTGAGCCAACATCATCAACCCATATGATACGTATGGGAAATTGACGCCCATGCCAGAATATACGAAGCAACTTAGAGTTCTAAAACAAAACAGCTCGAGTAAAACATTGAAGCAAAAATCATTTCAATTAAAAATAAGAGAACACTAAATGTACAACTCAATATTGTAGACTCCTAGAAGTATATAACTTTCTCAGAGTTACTTTGGGTTTAAACACAGTATTTGCAACATGAATTATTTTTTTCTGTGACCAACCCCCCCACCCCACCCCCCCCCCCCCCCCCCCCCCCCCCCCCCTTAAATCAAACATGAAATCAAATACACGTCTTCGAAACTTTCTTTGTGTGTCATCATCTTCAGAATTTAGGTTATTATATATCTATTTGATTATTCATTCAAAAAAGAAAAATATCTATTTGATCAAAAAGGTTATTATATATCCGATGTATTTTACTTCTAGTAAACTGTATGACGTTATATTTCGTAAAATAACATGATGACCCTCCCACATTTGCTTTGCTAGACCAAAACTATGGTTCTAGAATAAATAAATGGATTTGTAGTCTGAATTTCTGAGGATAAGTTTTAATCGCTGTAAAAGTACAGGAATGTGTCAGTAGTATACATCAAATCTAATGAATCACTTTCTAAATCATACAAATGTTGCTTAATTCCTTAGATATATCATTATTGTTATGTTGACGTCAAACCTTCTTTTATGGTCTATATCTACTTCTGGTATTTTCGTGTTTTTCTTTAAAAAAAAATAGTTTGTAGCTTCTACGCTATATATTGAATAAAGAGATTGCTTACACGGTCGAAGGCTATTATTGCAGTTAAAGTCGGTTAAGAATAATCGCCCACCTCTAATTCAAACAAGTTACAGATTAAAGTCAAATTTAAGAGGAGAAAGGAGACGACTAACGTGACAAAGATCATAGGAAAAGAGAAGAATACGATTCTTCAAAATAATCCCTTTTATGGTAGTTTTAGCTTTCTAAATAGGCTTTCGAAAAGATCATAGTCACTTGCATTTTACCGAGGTTAGTTAACTTGGCTATCTTGCCTCCTATTCCAGCTTATCAATATAGCTTGATTATAGAATGGTTCTATAAAGAAACAAATAACGATTACAATACATAGAGAAGCAAGTAGAAAGTAGAATACATCATACATACAGATAAAATAAGACATATTTTCGTATTTGAAAACGACATATCAAAGAATTTTATGAAGGAAATTTTCCCAATGATCGACATGTGAACATGTGGCATGTACGGATAAAGAAATGAAGATATTTTGGGCAAAATGAAAAGGAGAAAAAAAATAACGAATGACCTAATACTTATTCATACACATATAATTCAGAAGGGCACTAGACACAAAGGGACAACTCTGCTTAGAATACAGATTGGCACTGCCACTAGACCTAATTTACTTCGTGTTCTTATAATAATTTATATGCAGTTTTTCGGATTTAGTGATGTTATATTTATTTTTGTTATTTTTTAAAAATTTCATTGTTAGGTTTTGGATATCTAAACTTTACTGATAAGTGTGGTATCATGCATGTGTTTTCTTTTTGAATTTATTAGGTGGCCATGCCTGTACATCTGCTTATTCACACCCCACTTTCTCTATTCACATTCCATCAAATATTACAACCTTGTTAATAAATGAAAGCTTTCCTTTTTGCCTAACATTTTTTATATCTCCTTTATATCTAATTTAGCATAAAAATATAGTATGGTGAGTGGAAGGCATATTAAGATGGATTTTATCTGCAAAATCGTGATGTATCTAATCATTTGTTGGGTTATTCCTGTTGATTAGTTCTCTCGTGGGTTTATTATAATTTCTTAGCTTACAGAAGCCACATGTGCTGACAACATAAAGAGTAAATGACAACTAAAAGATCTTGAGTTTGTACGTTGCAATCCGTTAATGCATTAGTAATATGGGTACTACCCAACTCTATTGTCAAATCGTTGCTTTTCTTTAGTTATCAATTATATAACTTTAGATTACCTTACACTGTGATTTGCATTTAGAGGGAGATCTTTTTTGTTAAATCAATACTATGCGTACGTGTACACTCTATGGAAAATTTTCTCTACTTAAAGTTCAGTTTTTAGTGAAAATAAAAGAAGACTAGTAATCAATAATTCAAAAGGGGAATTCGATAGTGCTCTTAAGTATATATAAAGCTTCGTGACAGTGAAATTGATCGGTGTAAAATATGAGTAGTTGGAAGAATATTAATAAAATTATGTTAGACAAAGATAAAATAAAACTTTGCAGAGATTCTTAGGTACACATATTTTCATAAAAAGATATATATAACAAATGAATAAAGCTTAAACCGTACAATCACGGAAATAATAATACGTATTTAATTATAATGTTTAATGAGATGGATAACACTTCAATCAAGCATAAGCATATCATCTCTTTCACTTTTAATAAAAAAAATGTAACAATATATAATTCTATCTTTGCGTTTGTCTTGGCGAATCTTATAAAGCTCATTAGAATGACTAAATATGAATTTTGTTTCCCTCATGGTTTGTTGTTGTTAAACGGTTTTAAAGAAGCTTGCTTAAAGTGAAAAGTGAAATTTAAAAGAAACCAAGATAAAACTCGTGCCAGTATAAAACTTTAAAACCAAATTCTTGGAAAAAGTTCAAAAATATCAAACTCGTGCAAGTATATTGACGATCTAGAAATCATAGTCTAAATACTAACTAGTATTAACCATAATAGGTTAACTTAAGAAAGTTTCTGTTGTTGATTTTTTTTTTTGCAATTTGGAGTTTCACAAATATGAGCCCAAAACAAAGAGATAAAGTTTCTCAAAGTGATATAAATGATCATAGAGATTTATTGGCACTAAAATTAAGAATAGTGGAATATGGAGCAATACTGAGAAAGAAGTTTGCAGGCTGGACTTTTTACAAATGACGACTGCATGGTCATTTGACTCATTTTGTGTCTGCCTCCTTCATTTTGCAACTTAAGAATAAATAGCTTATAGTTATTTTTATTTTACTTTTTCTCATTTTTATTTATTAAAATTTATTGCATTGCTATTTTTGCGTTTTTTTTTTGGGGGAAAATCGTGTGAAAAAGGAAAATCTTAACATGTGAAACGACATCGATCTAGAAGTTCAGAAAAAGTAGATATTGTAGCTAGTAGATCTGATTGGGCTGTGAGGCCCCATATAGAATCCAAACGATTTGAGAAGCACACTAATGGAAAAAAAACTGGCTCTCTCTGTCAACTAAATGATGGCAAGCTTACACTTCGACGGAAAGAGTAGAAACCAGAAACAAATAACTTTGATGGGAAGTGAGTTTACACTCTTTAGAAAGAAAACATACTTGCTTGTCTTAACATTTTAGATTTACTAGAAAGCTCTGAAGGATGACAAACTCGCATAGAGAGAAAGAATCAAGCGTAGTAGAAGCAGAAGATATACATATAAGATGATCTCTTGTTATATCATTTTCTTGACCTACTTGTATAAGAAAAAAAATGACATAATCCATAAGTCAGAGAAATAATGATTCAGCCTTGTACTATATATAATTGGATTTTAAAATCCACTAAAATAATAATCCTGACAATAACAACAAAAACCATTCGATACCAATAGTAATTTTCTTGCATGGAAATGTTCCAATAATGATAAATTAAGTTTTTTGACTTTCAATAAAACCGATAAATCTCCCAACTCTAATGCCATAGCTTCATGCAGAAACCAGACTGAACAACCGCAGACGCACCACCACCAACCGCAGAACGTTTACTCGAAACGCGGTCGCTGAAACTATGAACAAGCTGCTCAGCTAAAGCCACGGGATCATCAGTAAACGTATCGATGAATATCTTCACAACTCTAATCTCTTGTGGAGTCGCTCTCAAACCATACCAAGTCAGAAACTTCTGTCTGAACTCTTTCTCAATGTGTCCTGAACATTCGAGCTGTCTTATGATCTTCACACAATGCTCAAGTCCACTCTCTGATCCACCGTTTGCTGAATGATGATCCCCGTTATTACCGTTTTCTTTCACAGGTTTCTTGTTTCTAGCTTGACGGCTCTTGGTTTGGTCTGATCTGAAGGGAGTAATTGGCAAACTCGCATCTAAACTGTTCCTTGCCTCAGTAACCGGGACTAGAGCTTCTCCGTTCTTGTCCGGGACAGCTTCCTCATCCAACAACACAACGTTCTTCTCAGTCTGCACAATGTCCGTTGCCCTTTTTGCAGCATGTTCCTCAGTCGAAGGAGAATCTTTTGTCTCCTTCTGAGGAAC
Organism: Brassica juncea; assembly: GCA_018703725.1. Lineage (NCBI taxonomy): Eukaryota > Viridiplantae > Streptophyta > Magnoliopsida > Brassicales > Brassicaceae > Brassica > Brassica juncea. Next base: position 61,977,550 of record CM031939.1, read on the forward strand.
AATGTAACCGTTGTTGGACTCAGCTTCAACAGAAGAAGGGTTAGAAGACAACGTGCTGCAGTTTGTGAGAGGGCTCTCGCTTCTTTCTTCTTCTTCTTCAGGGCTACGCGTCAAGACGTTGATCTCATCCACTCCAAGCTCTCGTGTTCCGCTATAGGACACAACTTTGAAGCAATACTCAGAAGCTGGAGCTAATCCAGAGACAACAAATCTCGCGTTTGGAGTAAACAGTGTGCAGGTTGACTTCTCCTGGTACTCTTTCTCTGTCACCTTACGATGCCAAATACTGTAATAAACGATGTTTGCAGGTGAGGTGACTTCGTTGGAGGCTAGAATCACTGTGAGTGAAGTCGCGTTAACATCCTCGAATCTGATCTTGGTTGAGCTGCGTTGTGAAGGCAATGCAGCAACTTCATGAGGTGTAGTTTCAAGAGATTCAAGAGCAGAAGAGCAAAGTTTCTGCACATCAGGTCCTGATTGTAATCTGTTCACAATCCCTCTACCCATTTTCATAGGGAGACCAGTGAGAGGACCCACATCAGCTTCAAGACTCTTCACAGCTTCATCAACAACCTCACAAAGATTCTGGTGCTTAGTAGAGCCCTTTATAAGCTTCTGAACTAATAAAAGACGGTAGCACAGTACATCTACCCTTCTGGTTTCTCTAGCAATCGTCAGCTGCTTCTTCCAACACTCCAGCAAACTGTTTGGTTTACCGCAAGAGACACAGTAGAAGCAGCAACCACCCTCACTTTGCTCGTCTTTTGCAAGACCAGATTTTTCACTCTTGAAAGCACATTCAAGATGACAAGAGAATCCGCAAGAACCACCTTCAAATGGAGGATCTGAGCTGCATGTTAACCAGAGACTAGGATCTTTGTTATCATCATACTTACGACAAATGCAACAAGAACACCTTCTGCAAAACGAGTCTTCCTGTCTCAGTATGGCACGGCAAGCCAAGTTGTTGCAGTAGATAGTATTCTCCTCACCTTTAGTATTAACTGAGTTGCAGCTTCCCGAGGCATTGTTGCTCGTTGGAGCCACATAACGAGTAGGTTCATCGACCTTCCTCTGTCTCTTTGCGTTTCTCTGAACAGGTAAACATTCAGAATCTCTCTTCTTCTTCTTCTTCAACTCATCATACTCTCCAGAGTTTTTCTCGGATACAATTTTCAAAAGAGCCTCGATGATCTTGACTTTGGTCAAGCCAGTGTACTTTCTCTCTTTTCCCATTTCAGCGCATAGGATCTGTAGAATCTCTTGGCGGCTCCATGCCTGCAACACTTCAGTAGCTAGATGTGATTGCTTGGAGAGTTCGTAAACAAGCTGTCTCTTCTCATCGACACTCATTTGACTGCATTTCGCTGAGTCACCAGCAGCTCCTGTATATATATAGAAGAAAACAGTGTGAAAATTTAAAACTTTGACTTAAAGTGGAGACAATGGAGAACAATGTCATAGCCAGAAACACAAAACTTCTTTTTGTTGTGTCTGATCTTTACACAAATGAAGATACTTTACGTAAACTTGTAACAAAGCAAATTAGGAAATCTTAAGAAGTAGCATAGTCTTTCATTTAAAACAAAGAAAGTTCAACTAACATCACAATGTTGAGGTTGGATCAAGGAGTCAGAGAGGTAATCAAAACAACATGCCAAAGCAGAGATCATGTTCTTTAGAAAGAAGTTGAAAAAAATAGACCAAGATCCAAAGCAAAGAATAAGATAGGAACAATCAAAGCATGGGTTCTGTTAGGTAAGAATTGGAACCCACATTCATCAATAAATATACAGTAAGTGACTTCTCACGGAATCTTATTCCCATACAGAACGAAAGACTTTTGACGCACGATTAAATTATGAGAAAAACAAAGAATATGGAAGCTGGAACCAATCAACAAGAAAAGTGAGAGACCCACCAATCAGAATCACCAATGAGAAACATAGCCCAAAAAAACTTGATGAAAGAAAAGATTATGAAACCAGTAAGCTAGATCAAGTAGCAAATCAGTAAAGTCTCGAACTTTTGAATAAAAAAAACACAAAAATACAAATCAGCATCCAAAGCTTCCCCATCAGCTAGTAAGAGACGTGAACATAGGGAGAAACAAAGCTACACGAATATCGATAAATCTTGAACAAACCAAAGAAACAGAGAAGGGAAAAGCTGAAAGTACCATCGAGAGAAGAATCCATAGAGAGAAGAACGTTAACAGAGAAGTTGGTCAAACCCACATTACCATAACAACCTGCCAAAAGAAAACCTGCGATGTGAACAAGACGACAAAAAAATAAAATAAAAACTTGTGGGTACGAAATAAAACAGAGATAAAGAAGATTAGGCAGAGAGAGAGAGAGAGAGAGAGATCGGTGATAAAGAAAAAAGGAGAAGACTTTACACAATAAAGGGAAGCTATTTGGTTCGTCGAGGCAAAGAAGAGATAACCGGAACCGGTTTGTTCCTCTCTCCCTCTACGGAAGTAGTTCCGGCGAACTGAGAAGAGAGAGAGAGAGAGGGGGGGGAGAGGTGATGTGTGTGAGCAAAGGGGAGAGAGAGAAAGCCAAAAGAGAGCTCCTTTTAGAGATGGGAAGAAGAGAGAGAGAGACAAAGCCTATAGTCTATAGAGCTGGAGGAGATGCAGTTTATTGTGGGCCCCAAAGAGAATTTAAATAAAGTTTAATTTTATATGATTCACGTTATTTCGGTTTGGAGTTACGTTTTTACTACTTTTTTTTAATTATTTTTACTATTGGTACGTAACTAAAGAGTGTTTGATAGGTAATTCTCTTTTAGAACGCATGTATTTTAAAACGTAAAGAGTATAGTATGATATATATCTTTTACTACATGACTAGGTAATAACCCGCGCCCTGCGCGGAGTGAGATGATCATTTCAAACTATATATTATATATTTGGTAAAAATTATGCATTACATATTCATGTTTTTATAGGAACATTATTTAAAAAAAAATTACTACAAACCTTCCAATGTTTCAAATAGAACTTGTGATCATACAACCAATGGAATCATGTAATAATATAAATATGAAACTGAATTATAAATAACACAAGGTTGATATACAAATAATTATAATAGCCTCCTAAAATTCAATTCTGATAAAAAAGTGTGGGAAAAAATCAAACAAATTGTGTACCTCGATATGAAATCTTGAATTTCTAGCAGGTCATCATAAAAAAATATCTGAATTGGTTTACCAGATCCTTCTTCATACTTGCATGAATCTTATCTCCCTGTACAAACGAAACAATATTGTATAAGCATCGAAAAATGAGATCAAAAATATTAAGACATCTAGCTAATTATGCAAAAAGAAACAACGAAACTTATCTTAGCATCGATGAGAACCATTCTAATGGTTAGACCATCAGCAGCAGAATATTGCTTCTACAGTCGGATGATACTCACCATTACTCTCTACATTGTCTTAAATGGTTTCAATTTGGATACAGAGTTGAAGCCCACCATTAGTTTGATTTTGAGTTTGAGTTTGTAATGAAGGTTTGCGAAAAAGGACGTGGTGAATAGATATGTTCAAGGCTACATATGTTTATACAAAATTATGCAGGTTTAGGGAGATACTGATTAAATTGTATCGGAGTAATTATAGAAAATAGATATTCAAAATTAGTATCCCAAAACTTGCGCTCTAATTTAACTTCAAATTTTTCTTAACACAAATTATAACGAATTAACACAATCAAAATTAAGTAAAGTATATAATCAATGCACTTCCCTTAAGTGTATGAGTAACATTTACTTGATATAAGACATTAGCTGTATAATTCAAAATTTCATCATAAAATTAACTTTGTGGAGCCGCAGATGCCGCAAAATTATTAATGGAAAGAAAATCAATTACTTTTAATTCTGAATATTCTAAATTTGAATTGACACTACCGGTTTTGTTATAATTGCTAAGAGTATATCAATTAGTATATGTATTCATGACCAATGATAAAAGTATATCAATTCGTATATTTATTTTGTGCTAGTAGAATATATAAAGCGTAGATAAAATATAATGATAAGTACATCAATTCTGATATTTATTCTGTGCTAAGATTAAAAAATGTAAAATATATAACGCATAGATAATATAAAATATTTAATCAATGATAAGATGAAGAGTATATTACTTCGTATGTATACTAAATGATTTATGTATACAGAGTTAATATATTGTCACTACACTACATACTATTTAATTTGTCTGAACAAAAGCAAACGTCACTTATCAAATCTTACGAAATAACATGAAATTGTATATAAATCAAAAGAAGTAAATATGGAAAACTTTCAATCTGACATATATATGACATATATTTATCAAAAACCCCTTCAACATCAGATTATAGAGCCGATAATTCTATACAATCGACTTACTTGTGAAGAGTAGATCATGAAATATATTGATTCATGATGAGATCATTGCTAGGAGCAGATCATGACAATTATTTATTCTGTGCTAAGAATAAAATATGTAAAATATATAAAATGTAAATAAAATAAATTATTTAATCTATGCTACGATGAAGATTATATTTATTCGTATGAATACTAAATGATATATGTATAGGGAGTTGATATATTGTCACTACTTTCAGCCATATTTCGGAATTGATATATGTATACTAAATGACATTTGATTCATGATGAGACCGTTGCTAAGAGCAGATCATGAAAATTATTTATTCTTGACCATTGGTAAAAGTTTATGTAAAAAAAGATACTAAGAGGTTATACAGCCAAACCAGAACGTTACGGTCCGGTTAATATATAAGTCGTTTGGTTAACTGAAGTAAATACATTTGTTCCTTTGATTATCATTCATTCATTCTGTAATTCTTATATCATATTGTACTATGGCAAGTAATATAACAAATATGTCCAATGGCATTCTATAGTAAATATTCTAGTAAATTATGACCATTTAAATAAGTGAGCTGAGAAGTACTATGAATTTGACACATCAACAATGGCATTTTTGTTAATCACACATCAAGTGAAGGTTAATTAATAAAAGTGCTCCTCAAATAATAGAAAGAGGATAAGATAGCTATTGAATTTAAAATTAAAACCGATATAAATAAGCATATATCTGATAACGAAACGACATAATTCTAACGCTTAGAAATATGATCGACACATGTCGCTATTTTTACATTACCATTGACTAGGTATTAGAACATGATAACCTTTTACGAGTTCTGGATTAGATGCTGTATGGAGATGGCAGTTTTCAGATATACTATGATAAAGAAATATATATATATATATATGTAGGCTTTTCTATATCTATATTTGAAAAAGTAATATTATAATATAATAACAATAATTTAATTTATAAGGACTTTTTAAAACTGTATTAATATTACATAGCTTTCAAAAATTATGGGAAATTTGTTACTAAATAACATCCATTCCAAAGAAATGAAAGAGTATTCTTCTGTCAATCATCACAAATTCCCACGGATATTACTCCTTGTATGAATTGTTTTTGATTCTTTCCCTAGATAATTATGTGACACTTATCTTATCTTAATCTTGTTTTATTATAAACGCTGTGTCACGTGTTAGACTATCACTGGCAGGTCCCATCGATTGTATAGGTGTGCGTGTTATGGGAACATTGGCTATCATCACAAATGGGAAGACTTGCTTTCTAGCAGAGAACGACAGGTGCTAAGTGCTAACAATGTACAACGGCAAAATTTATACTAAATAATGAAATATTATCAAAATGTCATTTGTCTTTTTTTATTTATTGAATCACAAGTGGTCTAGAGAAGAAGGATAAACCATTTTGAATCCTTTTGGGTGTACCATCTAATCATCTATCATACTTATAAAAAACGAATAACCGTTAATAAGTCTTGATTTACTTTTGGCGAAAAGTATGGATAAGTAATCTATTTTTTCTTGTTTCTTTGTCTTGTGAAAAGGCACGCAGAGTCACAGACTTCTATTTCTCTTTAAATTCAGAACATGAGATGTTTGCAAAAATATATGTTTAATCATAGTAAACTTGTCTTGTTCGTTAGAGTTCTTTGATCAAATATAAATGTATCGATTATAAAAGGTTTTTGAATACTAACATGGATCGGATCGGATTGATTACCCGAACTGAGATAAATAGTTTCTAGCAATAGTGTATATTACATACATGCATATATATCCAGTTATGAATTTTAGCAGCATATCCATCTGATATCCATAATCATTGCGTGTTTTATGTGCAAAAAATAGTGTTGGTAGCAGTTGTATTTACAATTTTGTTTAGGTTTTAATTCAAGATTTTATAAGTGGATCCACTTTCTGGAGTTTTATATTATTGCTTGTGTTTTTCTTTTACTAATTTTCCGAACAGTTGTAAACATACATTTCCTTTATTGTTACTTAGTAAAGCAAGAAACATGTAGATGAGTGAAGTATTTGATTTTAGTTAAGCTACTCTAGTACCAATGTATCATTTAATTTGTTGTTGGTGCATCTCCATCTAGCCTCGCTTGCAAGTATCTAAGTCATAGTAAAAGCAACTTGTACGGTTAACATACACGTTTTCATTGCATTTATGTTTGATTAAACAACTAAGTTTACAATTAATGGAAAATTTAATGTTTATATCTAATTTGATTGAATATCCTAAAATTAAGTGAAATTTTGATATCTAAACTTTTGGAAATTTGAAATGTAACCTTCTCTAATTTTAATAGTTAATCTAGAATAATGATATGTTTTGTTAAAGTTTAACATTAAACACTATTTAAATAGAACATCATCTTCAACATCATTGAACATATCTCTGTAATTTTGTGACATGTTTGAAAAAACTGATAACTTCATTAACGATTGAAAAACAAACCGGCTGTATTAAATTAGGACCAGAGAAAGAGATAAATGTTCATGGAGTTGCAGAATGTAACTTTACACTTGTATTCATTATATATACAAGTGATTTAATGTAACTTATTTTAGCTATAAAGCTAGCCAACTAACAATCATAAAGTTGTTCATTTAACCAACAACACATACTAAAATCAATTAAATCTAATAATCGAATGGCTAAACAAAAAAATGATAATTTTTGTTGACCTAATTTTAGAAGACACCCAAACTTTTTTAGAAAAATGGTTTATCGAACAATGGGTCTTATGATCGGCTTGCACAGACGTGAGTTGAAAGTTTAAACAGCAGCTTTGGCTACTTTACATCCAGAACATTATGTAGTTTATAACTTTGACTATAGTTGATTTTGTTCTTCTGAAAATATGTATCTGTTATCATCATCTAGCATAGTTTATGATATGAAGTCCTATGTGGTAGTGGTACATTGTTTTTTTTAATAACTCGGGCATATCCGAACTCGAAAGTCCGACTAATCCATGTGGACTGGTCCATCATCGACATGCAATCCGTTTGCTTTATGTGAGAGTTAGATACCCATGCCAACTAACTACGCAGATAGATAAATCTAGATAGTAGATTTTGAATATGGAACGTTAAAACCTTTTTAATCTCACCGTACCACTCGATCATATCCATGTGGTTAGTATCTTTCTTTATAAACTAGTCTGGGTATTTTCATAAGTCCCCACATTTTTGTAAGAAAAAAATCATCATATCAAAAACAAAATAACTGCGTAGATATAGTCTAGTGTTTTATTATTCAGGCTAGTGGTTTCGTTGCATCAAAAGTCGGGAGCTGTGAGTGAAACTGTTTCTATTGGATATGCAATCATAGATTTCATAAGTGGCGTCTGTTTTGGCATAACACACTAAACCTATTTACGTCGCTATAAACTTGAAAGTTCCTTTTCATACATATTGATTGTTTTGAAGAAGAGTGCATAAAATATGACTACAACAAATTCTGCAGCTTAATAATTAACTTTATCATAAAAGGGGCTCATACTTGTAATTGGGTACATAATATGGTCCATCAGATCAACATAATCATGCACTTGGTAGCACTTTTATGGCAATTTAAAGAAATCGCACCAACCGAAACATGTCATACTATTAAAAAATACATATATATTAAAGAAAGTCAGATTTGTATAGCAAACTGTCGTGAATTCTTAGTCATCTTTAGCTTATTGCTTTTTCGACAACCAATCCACTTATGTTATGACATAGACACAAAGTTGGAGAAAAAAAAGATGGTCGCAAAGAAGATTCTCTATGTGCGGAAAGAGTCAGATCGTTTCTTTCTTTCCTATAATCCAATTCTTCCCTAATCCATTTGAACCGGAAAGTTAAGCTTATTCATGTGTGTTACTGAATGTATCTAGCTTGGCAGACGAGTCATAAAACCGAAACAAGATTTGGGAACCAAGTTCCTTACACGTATCAATCTGAAAGAATATCAAACAAAATTTATGTGACGTCTTCGCATGAATGATAAAAATGAGATGTAATAGATCTCGTAGAAGGTAAAATTAAGGTTTTACGATTTCTGATAGGGACAACGATAGTAGAGTTTCTCAAGAGTTGAAACCAAATATGGTCAGTAAATGTTTTTGCTTTTGTGTGTGTTAATGATGGTCTTGCTTATCTTATTGCAGTTTATATAGGTCCAACCAGCCCATTGAACTGCAAACATTAGAAACATACTTCCACGGATTATTTATGGCCTTGCAAACATTTGAGACCTACAAAATTTAGGCCCATTTTTGAGAAATTAAGGCCCGAGTAATCATATTGTCAGCGACATAATGTGTGATTAATACTTTTGGAGAATTTATCATGCGTGAATTCTCAAGATAAGTATCATAATATGCAGTAAGTGTGATCATTGATAATATCATCGCAAATTAATTTCAGATTTGTAAGAATATAGAACAGATGTCAAACAACAAAAACTGAATAGAAACTATTTTCATATACTTTCATACCGGAGATAGGCTGACTGCATTACACCTCCACCCCCCCCCCCCCCCCAAACTATTTTCTCATATACTACTATTGAGTTAGTATTAACTCTCTCCTAAATTAATACTTTGAATCACTAACTCACCTAAACTGTCTATTTCAAATTAATTCCACATCAACGATTAAATATATGAATCTATGTTTAACTACTAGATTTTTGTTTTAATTACTAGAAATTGTGTTTAATGAATAATATCTAGTTTATATTTACTTCTGGTTTAATTGTCGGCTAAGTGTTAAAAACGTTGTAGTAATTGTCTAATTGATGTTTGAGACTATTTCTAATGTCCAATTATTTGCCTCATCTCAAAATCTCAAACAAAATTAGTAGGCCCAAGTTCAATATACAATTCTTAGAGTTGTATGGTTGTGTAGACTGTATAGTTCATTGAAAGTAACATTTTCAATAGAGTATGAAAATGGTAATTTTGTGATAATTTTATGAAGAAAATATTTATCAGGAAATGAACTAACTACGGGTTTATATTGAGACCACGAGTAGGTCAGTCAATTAAAAATATATTGTGTCTGTAAAGTTTTTTTAATTGCGCATACGAACTTTTTCATTGATAAAATAACAAGCAGAACATGTGAAAATGTTAATACAAAAAACCTTCCTATAAAGTTTGGTAGGAAATGGATGAACCAATTGGTTATGGTTTGCCCACGTGGGAAGTGTTGGGTCACAGTTTCCTATCTACCAATCAAGTTTTGGAAATCTTATTTCCCATCATTGGGCTTCTTACTGCCTCTTATTTCCTTTGCATTTTAGACCTAACATAACTCCACCTTCACAAACCACTTTGTATAATAAAAAGCAAAAGAAGTTTCATTATAACATAACTCCAAGTCTCTAACAAGAATACTTCACAGTTAACATGTTTGATTTCTTTTGGGGATGTGCTTTCGTGAAGGGAAAATTGGGTTTAGGCATCTTTAGCATGTGTTTTGGGATAAGACGTTACTACTAAAATCATAAATTTGATTTGCCTAACCAGACAATATTATTATTTTTTGACTAAATTCTTCAGACAATATTATAATTACAACAAAATAAATCGTTATAAGTGTTTTTATTTGTTACATGTTAACTTTTTCTTAAGTTGTTACATGTTAATTTTGGACATACATAACCTTTAAGAGATTAATAAGAAAAGGTACGTAGTATTATAATTTTGCTGTTAATTTTGATATAAGGTGTTATTTATTTTCATTCACGTATGAGAGTTTTTCGTTCCAGAGTAAGTAATTGACAAATAAATATATGTACACAAAAATTTCAAAAACATGGGAATGATTTATATTTGGTAATAAACTAGTATAGTTTGACGATTGTGTTTTTTTGTTCTTGTTTTTATTGAATCTGTGTTTCGATTTGTTTTGAAAGTGTGAAAACGATAAAGACACGTGTGTTGTGGTGTTTCACTTGTCTTCTTTTCTTTCTTATTTGTGGTGAATCTCTTTGCCCTTTGGAGATGTAATCAATTGTGTTGGCAGAATCACGATGTTGACACGAAGGTGGATAAATTTGGACATAAGCATAAACGCATATTCGATTATCGAAAGAGCAAACGTCACAAGACTATATTTACTAACATTACATCTTTTTATCATCTCACGGTTTCTAAAATGATATGTAAAACTTAAATAGCTCGACCATATAATTGGATGCGGTTATCATTGAACAACTTTGACATGCGTACTGGTTGGCCGACTTACAACATGTCTGCGCTAGGAACCTTCTTCCTATACACCCTTTAAATAATATTATTGCAATCTTTTTGAATGATGCACTATATAGTATCTAGTATATATTATTTTTATAAAAAAATATTATTGTTATCACATTGAACATATCTTGTTTGCTAATATAAAAGAGTCAAGCTCATGTCATATTTGACCAACCAACAGCTTGACCGACTCAAGACTTCCCTCATCGGTCCAAGGCCACAGTGGTCGAGGTATTGGCTCAGATATAATACCACGGGCTATCGAGTCCCGCTTAATAAAAGCATTTGCTAAACGTGAGCTAAATTTAATCTATCTTCCTCAACAGTCGATAACTAACAACCAACAAAGAGTATTACATTCTAAAACTGCATGGTAAATAAAACCCGAGATTTTTCTTTTAAGCTATTGCATGAGCATTAAGATTTGTTTGCCTCCCTCTCATATCATATATTCTCTGCAATCCTGTTTTTTTTTTCAGGTTGTTCATAATAACAAAAAAATATATTTTAAAGTCTTAAATTATACAACTGATAAATCTATTAGTTATTTCAGGCTAATTAATAATGAAAATGTATTAAACATGGGTTGATACAACACGGAGTCGATACAGTCTAACATAAGTTAACCATGGCTAAAATCAAACGCGGTAGGTCGGTTTGACCGGTCTGGTTTGGTGAGCGGTGGCAATAATCTCACACCACTCCAACCACGAAAATAAAAATAATTATTTAAATAAAATTATATATATCTCACTTCTTCCTCTTCACATTTCATATTTATTTTCTCTCTCTCACAGAAGAGTCTCTCTCTCTCACCTACACCACACCTAACCACACCCTCCGATTCACAGACAGATCTCTTCTTCTTCACCACCATGTCCTCAACTCCCATGAAAGTCTCTCCCTTTGATCTCATGTCCGCCATCATCAAAGGAGAACCCGTCGTCGTCTCCGACCCGGCCAATGCCTCCGCCTACGAGTCCGTCGCCGCCGAGCTGAGCTCTATCCTCACCGAGAATCGCCAGCTCGCCATGATTGTGACCACCACCATAGCCGTCCTCCTCGGCTGCATCGTCATGCTCGTCTGGCGAAGATCCGGCGGAGGCTCCGGGAGCTCCAAACGCGTCGAGACGCTTAAGCCGTTGGTGATCAAGCCGCCTCGTGAGGACGACGAGGTTGATGATGGGAGGAAGAAAGTCACCATCTTTTTCGGAACGCAGACCGGAACTGCTGAAGGGTTTGCTAAAGTGAGTTGCTTTTGATTCTAAAAAACGTTGAAGATGGTGAAAGCTAAGTTTTTTTTATCATTTGCAGGCTTTAGGAGAAGAAGCTAAAGCAAGATACGAGAAGATCAGATTCAAAATCGTTGATTTGGTAATTATACCCATCAATTTTTTATGATAAAGTTTGATGCTTTTTGTTATAAAGTGAATTTAATTTTGATCTGGTTCCAGGACGATTACGCGGCTGATGATGATGAGTATGAGGAGAAGTTGAAGAAAGAGGATGTGGCTTTCTTCTTCTTAGCCACGTTAGTTTTTATTTTTAGCTCTGGTTTTGTCTTTTATTGAAGTTGCTCTGGCTGATCTTGATTTATAATCTTGGTGTGTAGATATGGAGACGGTGAGCCAACAGATAATGCGGCTAGATTCTACAAATGGTTCACCGAGGTGAGTCTTTTGTTGCTTGGGGTCCGTTAGTTATCGTAACGTGTGTGTATTTTTTTTCTTGTTTCTCAAGTTTTGCGCATGTGTCATTGGTGTGTTACAGGGGAATGACAGAGGAGAATGGCTCAAGAACTTGAAGTACGGTGTGTTTGGATTAGGAAACAGACAATATGAACATTTTAATAAGGTTTTTAAATATTCATTCTTTATTCCATCATCTTGTTATATACTATTATAATGGTTTCCTTCCAATATTGTTGGACCACCGAGCTAATATTTGTTTTTGTAAATCTGGATGTTGCAGGTTGCCAAAGTTGTAGATGACATCCTTGTCGAACAAGGTTTGTTTGTTTCTTTATTTTCATCATTCGATTTGATGTCTTTGTATTTGTCTTCTAACTTGATGAAGACTTGGTTTGTTCAGGTGCACAGCGTCTTGTACATGTTGGTCTTGGTGATGATGATCAGTGTATTGAAGACGACTTTACCGCATGGTATGAACTTGGTCTATTTACATTCATTTTGGACATCTGTTTTTTTTCCTAAGCTCAGTTTGTTATCTCTTGCAGGCGAGAAGCATTGTGGCCTGAGTTGGATACGTTGCTAAGGGAAGAAGGTGATACAGCTGTGACACCATACACTGCTGCTGTGCTAGAATACAGAGTCTCTATTCACAACTCTGAAGATGCGTTGAATGAGAAAAACTTGGCCAATGGGAATGGTCATGTCGTGTTTGATGCTCAACATCCTTACAGGTGCGCAAATCAGGCTTCTTCATTTTTTTGTTTCCTTATAACGTTGTCTTATCAGTTTGATTTTACCTTTACTTTGTTTTGGGTGATTTAAAGGGCGAATGTTGCTGTGAGAAGAGAGCTTCATACTCCAGAGTCTGACCGTTCCTGCACCCATTTGGAATTTGACATTGCCGGAAGTGGACTGACGTGAGTTTTACTGTTATTTAAGAATGTGTTACGGAACAAGAGGGAACATTCTTGAAGAATAACATAATATTATTGTCTGTCAGGTATGAAACTGGAGATCATGTTGGTGTACTCTGTGATAATTTGAATGAAACGGTAGAGGAAGCGCTTAGGTTGCTGGATATCTCACCTGATACTTATTTCTCCCTTCACTCTGATAAAGAAGATGGCACACCAATCAGCAGCTCTCTTCCTCCTCCATTCCCACCTTGCAACTTGAGAACTGCGCTTACACGATATGCATGTCTTTTAAGCTCTCCTAAGAAGGTTAGTTGGATTCACATCTAATTTCTCGTTTGTCATACATTGATATTTAAACTCAATTTTATTCGTGCTTGTCTTCCTGCAGTCCGCTTTAGTTGCTTTGGCTGCTCATGCATCTAACACTACCGAAGCAGAGCGATTAAAACACCTTGCTTCACCTGCTGGAAAGGTTTGTGCCACGCTGCTGTTCTTGATTTTCCATTCTCTGGCAAGTATTATAATTGTTTTTTATCTTTTCAACACCAGGATGAATATTCAAAGTGGGTAGTAGAGAGTCAAAGAAGTCTACTCGAGGTGATGGCTGAGTTTCCTTCAGCTAAGCCGCCACTTGGTGTCTTCTTTGCCGCAGTCGCTCCGAGGTTGCAGCCGAGGTTCTATTCAATATCATCATCTCCCAAGTGAGTACTTCTCATTGTCTTCTTGGTCTTTTGTTTTCAGAGACGTATCTGGTCTTTGTAGTGTATTGACCATTCTCCTTTTTACTTCTATAGGATTGCTGAAACTACAATTCATGTCACATGTGCACTTGTACATGAGAAGATGCCAACCGGCAGGATTCATAAGGGAGTGTGTTCTACTTGGATGAAGGTAAAAAAGAGTTGTGTTCTTTGCTGCAGTGTGATCTTTTTGTTTGAAATATGTGAAGTAAGGATTAAATCTGAGAGCTTCTTTGTTGCGTTGTAATAACAGAGTGCTGTGCCTTATGAGAAGAATGAGAACTGTTCCTCCGCGCCTATATTTGTTAGGCAATCAAACTTCAAGCTTCCTTTAGATCCTAAGGTACCGATCATCATGATCGGTCCAGGGACTGGATTGGCTCCTTTCAGAGGTTTCCTTCAGGAAAGGCTCGCGTTGGTAGAATCTGGTGTTGAACTTGGACCATCAGTTTTGTTCTTTGGTTGCAGAAACCGTAGAATGGTAACTAAGCCCATTTTCTCAAAACTCTAACTTATCATCATCATCTCTTTGTTCAGTTTTCTCAAGCCTTCTACTCATATGTTCAGGATTTCATCTACGAGGAAGAGCTCCAGCGATTTCTTGAGAGTGGTGCACTCTCAGAGCTAAGCGTCGCCTTCTCTCGTGAAGGACCAACCAAAGAATATGTACAGCACAAGATGATGGACAAGGTATGAGACTTAATAACCAGATCTTTGCATAGTTTTTACAGGTTCTTGAGCTGACAATTATTTCGCAATGCAGGCTTCTGATATCTGGAACATGATCTCTGAAGGAGCTTATGTATATGTTTGTGGTGACGCCAAAGGCATGGCAAGAGACGTTCACAGATCTCTCCACACAATAGCTCAAGAACAGGTTCGTATGAGACACCCAAAATCTAAGAAGACATCAATCTCAGTCTTGAGAGGGTTCTTACTTATGTGTCTTGTCTTTGTTTTTCAGGGATCAATGGATTCTACCAAAGCAGAGAGCTTTGTGAAGAATCTGCAAATGAGTGGAAGATATCTTAGAGATGTATGGTAACGAGGGTGTTGAAGCTGCCATCCTCGCACACTCATTGTGTTCTTATATATAGAAATGCCACAACATGATCATTAAGTTGTGATCGCAAGAGGAAATAATCCTTCTTTTTCTCCATTTTTAATTTAGTTTATTTGATATGTATTTTGACAATTCTATTTTTTCAACCCTTGTTATATAGTCCCGCACACAACATAATGATAAAGAAAAACCAAAGTTTGTATAAGATGTGTTGGGTGTATTTGTGAAACAGCTGTGTTATATGAATGTAAGAGCCAAATGGATTTATAATGATTATGGCTGGTTGAAAAGTTGAAACCTTTGGTTCCGAAGTGCTTTTTGGTGAAATATTATATTGAAACGAAAATTGAAAAAATAAATAAGATGAATGGTATGGGGGTAGGTAAGCTTGGGGCATATTGTAGATGTGATTTAATAGCATGTGTGTTACATCGATACGTGCGAAATGAAGTTGGTGGGAATGAAGTTGGTGGAGGATAGGATACACTCTCCAACAACAACATGTTTCTTTCCTCTCTCAACTACCTTTTTGGTCTCTGTGTGTTTCTTCTCATAAACTACTCTTTTTTTGGTAAACAAAAAGGTGTCCTCTTTGTTGGAAACGGATCCAAGCATTGTAAATACTAAATAGTCTTTTCCAGTGTGAATCGAATTCTGATAGCGGAAGTTACAACTACAACTCCTTATCATGAGATCTGACTCGTTCTGGTTCATAAACTAATCTTCTTATTGATCATTACTACAAAAAAGTATAAATAAGGGAGGGATTACGACTGCATAAACGAAAGTAGTTTAGTAAAAGAAGAGGCCAGACGAATGAAAGATCAAGTGGACATTGTCACATTGGTAGGTGACGTAAATGATCCCACATTATTGCATAATTGATTTCTGTCTTTCACATCCAAATTGTGGAGAAACACACAAATCGCTTTTCGATCTAACTTATGGTTTTGGTTGGGCTAACAGATTCGTTGCGAGCTCCAACAAAACTGTCCATCTCGTCGTGATATTTCTTAATGGCCCGTTTAAAACCTTACGTCCAAGTCCTTATCACTAGATATATTTATGTATCCAGCCCAAAATTAGAATTATGATTTGTTTGGGCTTGTCCAAAACACACTATACAAATAACTTTACTTTTCCAGAGTACACCAACATGCTTCTTTTCACGTTAGAACAAAACAAAACGAAAACTTTTTGGCGAACTCCTGTGTGGCTGTGTGAATCATCATACTTTTTGCGTTTAAAGATAATAGCAAAATCGCACCATATGAAAATGTTATAAAAAGAAAAACAAATCATACTTTGTGGTCAAGCAATGTGGATATGAGTAACCTAATTATGACTTGTGCCTTGCACCGTAAGTTGGTGTAAGTTGAAAACGAAAGGAAAAAGTGTAGTTTGTGGCTCTAACTGCTTTCATTTAGTTATATGTTCTGTAACAATTGATTACCTTTCATTACTCTTCCACGAGTTTTTTTCTTTAATTTATTTCTTTTAAAATTTTATAGCAGGATAGCTTCTTTACCAATGAGCTATTATGATCGTTTGGCCGACAAAAGTTTGCCATCATTTCTCACTAACCTCATTTACTCGCACTGATTAATACCTCAACACTTGTTTTACTTTATTTTGCAACCAATCACCAAGTCTTCCTCTTGATTAATTAATCTAAACGATCTTTCCACAAACAATACTTCATACATTTTCTTGTGTAAACGTTGTTCTTTTTAATGAGAACTTTATATTCCTATTTAATATATATATTTAGTGAGTTTGTGTATGTTCTATATATATGTACAATTATTTTCAATACATATGTGAATGTTAGTACTTATTTAAATTTAAGTATGTATAGGTAAGTTTTATGATATAGTATATGAGTATCTGACATATATATGTGGCTGTCAGGCGTACCTATGTTTGCAAACGGACTCTTAACGCGTAGGAATAGAGAAGAAAATAAAACAATTGATGTGAAACTTTTTGGTGTAGCCGTGTAGGGTTCCATTAATTGTGTGAATAATAATAACGTACACTATCCTTATGAAAAAGCTTTAAAATCTGATGCAACTAAACTAAAAGTAGAAATATGAAAGTATTTCATTCTCTAAACTATACTATTTTGTAACAATTAATACATACTGAAATATTGGTATTTGCAACTTTGAAAATTAGTTGCGCAATATTCTACATTAGAAAATTATAGACTATTAAGCTTTTTGTATATTTTCATATATTCGATTGGGTAAAAACTATCTAATACTTTTGACTATATCTATCACTATCATTCTAGACCATGCTTTTGGATCACACAATTTAGACGAAATAAAGCATAATTCAATAAGATGATCATGTGAATGACATATAGAGAATAGCGTCACTAATCTTATACGCTATGAATACTTTGTTGGTTCATGTATTAGTAAACAACCTCTTGGTTGAATTCGTAGCAAGGTTTGGATTATCAAAACAGCATGTCTGATAATTATATACTAGGTGGTTGTTCTGTTCGTAGAGTAGTAAACATATAGACGATTATAATTCTTTTATAAAACCGAATTTACTTATGCTTAAGTTTTAATATATAGCTGAATATAAGCTTAGTTGAGTCATTTCTTTATGAGAAAACAGTGTACTCATTTTAACACGTTTTATTCAAGGTTCAGGGAAGATTATCGGGGAACAAGTTAATCGATGAGAAAAAGAAAAAAAGTTAATCGATGATGTTTGAGATTGCCTTTAGTGCAGGATAGAGAGTATACTACATATATACACGCTATATAGATTACTCAAAATATGTAAATTGGATATGCGATTGGTGTGATCTATACATCTAACGATTTTTTTTTACATAAAACATAAACTGACTTTCCAATGTAGAAGGATGCTTTGAACCAATGATGATGTTGGTAACTTGCAATTATGATTCTAGAATGGGATAGGATGTAAGCAAACATGTTCTCATATATATTTCCTTTGTTAAAACAATTGAAACAGTAGTATATATATGTATGTGTGTATGGTGACAAAAACTTTCAATATCTTCATTCTATATTTTTCTCTCTCTTTCCCAAAAAAGAAGACATGGAGACTTCACAAAACACCAATCTCCAAAACCCTAAACCCTCAAAGCCGTATCATTATCGCCTAGAAGAAGCACTCTCTCTTCGAGATCTTCCACTCAACACCGAAAGCACCAATTCCACCACCACCGCAACCACCACCGAAGACCAACGTAAACGATCCATAGAGCTTTTTGAGTTCCTGACCTCAACCTCCAACGACTGTTCACCAGCAGAAAACATCATCTTCGGCGGCAAAATCATCCCCTTAAATTACCAAAATGCCATCCTTTCCTCTCCCGAGTACATTCGCCCTCGAACTAGCGCAAGATCCGAGTCCTTATCCGCTATACAAGGCAACAACAAGCTCAACCGTCCCGTGGCACGTGACAATGCAAGACCCATGAGGATAAGCCGTTCTCTAGATCACCGCAACCTCACACGTGGATCAACCACCGCACGTGGAAATGCTTCTCCGATAAAAAGTATGGCGAAGCCCGAAACGGTCTCTTCTGGAAACAGGAAAAGTGTAAAACCGAGATGGTATGTGATCATGTTTGGAATGGTTAAGTTCACACCGGAGACTGAGCTGAGGAATATAAAGAGCCGTCAGGTTCGCCGGAATGTTCCACCGGTTATGTTTTCGTCTCCTGCTGACCGGAGATCTTGTAGAACTGGAGGGTCGTCACCGTCTCCTTCTTGGAGGTTTCTCAATGCCTTGAGTTGCAAGGAGCCTACAAGCGTCGCTGCAACGGCACCGCTTTGGTTTCCACATGCTTAAATTACTATATTATTATCCGTAAGAACCATTTTGTGTGGCTACGTACTTGCTTTGTCGTCCAATGAGAAGGAGATAATCGTCAGGTAATGTTAAGATAAAACGATATTGTAGTAATTTATTTTGTTAAAGAATGTCGATATTGTAATTTATTTGTTGAAATAAATATCGATAATAGTTCGGACCGTATCCTACCTTTTTTTTCTTAACGCTATATACAGTTATTTTTTAAATGTATTTCAGCTCATTTTTGAATATTTGAATACATATTTTAAGAGAATCGTTTAATTTTTTTCTTTGAAAAATTAATTTTTTAGGTAGTGGAGAGATGAATGATGATCAGAACTGGCACGAGAAGGACATGAACACAATTTATTACCTTAGTTTGCCCTCTGGGACTGGTCAATTTTTGTGATATAGACAGGAATTTATATAGTTTTTGTTAGCATTTATTTGTGCTTCGAAATGCATGGTTGATATATGGTTTGATAATTCAAATTCCAATCTTAGAGACTGTGACGTTCACCGTCTTTTTTTGTCCAGAGACTTCTAGAATTAAAGCCCCTAATTTCACCATATACATGTTGTGTATATGAAATTGTGAGTTTGGATATTTGTATTATCAGAAGTATCATTTCAGCTTTTCACCATATGCAGGTTACCAATCATAAGCAATTATCAATCATGATCAGTTATAATTTCACTATGATAATAATTGACCTAGATTAGTAGTTTGGTAATGAGCATTTTAAAAAGAAGGTCAAACACTGATTCGAATCATAGACTTGCAAAGTAAGTGAAGGGGGTCCAGGTGACAAAGATTGTCTGCTCCAAAACATTATCTGTGAGACAAACAAACACTGGAGATATCATCAACACACAACACGCATTGGGTTTCCTTCAGGTACACGTCTAGGCTTTAGGAAACGTAGCTTATTCTTCTTTTTTTTTCTTTTTTTTTTTAGCTTATTCTTCTTCTTTTGGCTTTAATCTGTAATTTTCTATTGACAAAGCTTTTCAATTATCTTCCTTCTTGAAGACTTTGAATCATGTAACATCTAAAGTATGTGCTCAATACAGATGAATCTGTATAAAAAAAACCTACAAGATACAAGAAAAGAATGTGACCACTAAAGAAGACAATGGTGTTCATCATGTGTTTAAAGATTAGTTTAGAAAACTTAGAGCGATGAGTTAAGATTTCGAAAATTCCAGTTTTAAGTTCTCAAGATTTTATACTGGTTGCTATTGAAACTCCATACAAAAAAAAATTCAATTTTCAAAGGATTATAGTGAGCTTCAACAACCTTAACTGCATCGATTTGTAACAACAGCACACGAATTTTTTTTTAGTATACTTTACAAATGGACCTACGAAGTTACAAGTTCCTGTATATGTTCCTTGAGGACAAAAGAAAGTAAAAGAAAATGCAAGGCTTGTTCTTCTTTGATTCTTGACAAAGCCCTTTAATCTCTCATCTTTCTCGAGGGATGTTGAAATCATGCAAGGATCTAACGTGTGTGACCAACAAGCAAGAATCTGTAACCGGCAAGAAAGGATGTAACGCTTAAAGACTGTTTTAGAAAACTTGACGTTATGATTTAGATTTTCCAGAAAATATTATTCACCTTGTCAAATTTTCTTGAGAGTGTCCGAAACCACAGCTTTAAGTTCTCAAGACTAATAAACTCGAAACAGTGCTGCAATGGAGGCAAAAGAAAGAAAAAAAGATGGAAACTGGTACTGTTAAAGAGACTAGGATGAAAACAATGGTACCGTGTAACTCATGAGAAGCAAGAGAAGAGAGACTCACATAGAAGAATCAAGATTAACGTGAAGGAAAGAATGAGCTGGATCGGTCTGCTAAATGGAACGCGAAACCGCCTTTGATATTGTCTGATCCTGTCAAAGATCTGCAAAAAAAATGATAACAACTAAGACATGTAATCAAATACCATCGTATTGAGACGAGGTGGCTTACAAGGTTATAATCACGACATCTCTGCATCGAAAACAGAGACTTAGTTCCTTTCTCTTTAGGAGTGTCTTCAATGTCAAACACAAATCTCTTCTTCTTCTTCTCCTCTTCTTCCACATCAACGGGAACATTAATCCTCAAAGCAGTAACATTAGGTACATTCGGTGAACTCCATGTTCTTCTTGTCCCCGACCTTTTATCAGCAACCTGCTGCACGCGGATTATAGCATCAGCACTTTCAGGGCTACCTCCCTCGTCAATGTCTATCACACAGCTAGTCTCTCTTCTCCCACGCGGGTTTTCAGCCAAGGAGCTAGTCGAGGAATCTCTCAAGTTGGTGCTTCTTCCACTGTTGAAACTCTCCGAGGTCAGAGAAGAAGAGCCAGAGAGAAACATAGCGAGGTCATCACGCTCTTCTTTGTTAAGATCAACCCAACGCAGAGGCTGCTGTTTCCCGTTCTCGGTTAACGCCTCTTGCAGTGCGGATTGTACTCGGTAGATCTGGTTCTCAATAGCGTTGACAAACTGTTTATGCCTAGTCAAGGTAGTGTCGTCTCGACAACGTCCATGGCTTAACCTCACTGCCCTCTCAAACTCTTCCAGCTGATTCACATTACAACAATACACTCATTTGAATAAATGAACAAAAAGGAAAATGTTTTATCTATATCCGAACCTGCCATTTAGCTGTGCTCAAAGCTGCTTGAAGTTCTATGCAGAGCTGGTCTGATTCTACCGTTACTCGACCTTGTCTCTTCTCTTTAACCCACAGCCTATACGCAGATTCCATTCTGGAAACACAGACAATAGCACTACTTTAATCACCTCACCAAAAAAATGAAACTTGATAACTCAATTCCTTTACCTATTGCTAATAAATCAAATAACACATAAAGTTGTGACCTTTGATCATGATGCTACAACCAACCAATTCACAATTACGCAAAGAACACAACACAAGTACGCAGACAATAGCACTATAGTTGAATAACTTCACAAAACAAAATAAAAGCTCAAACTTGATAACTCAATTCTTTCACCTATTGCCTAGAAATTAAATAACACATAAAGTCCTCACCTTTGATCATGCTATGATCAATCTAAAAGAACCCTATTAAGACTTTCAACATCACACAAGCTATACATACAAACCAATCAACAAATGAGATTAAAGAGAAAAGCAGAGAATCAAAAAGTACATACGTATCGGCAGATTCTTGAACCTCCTCTGCTGCGGAGAAAAAAACATCCTTTTGCCAAAGATCGAAGCTGTTAGCTACCATCATCTTTCACAAATTCAGGAAGATTCAACAAAAGGGTCTACACAGCAAAACCTAATCGGAGATTTATGTTCGATAGATTCTCCCTCCGTTCTCTTCTGCAGGAAAGAAGGAATTTTTCTTTCTTTTCCAGCTTTCTGTGTTCTTTTTCGCTTCTCTTCACTTTTTATTTAATTTAATAAAACGTTAATGGGAAGGTGGATAAAAGAAGATATATGTTTCATAATGTCTTGTTTTTAATTGGAAGACAGCGTAAGGTAGTATGGTCTTACCCGCACTGGATTATAACTTAGCGTTAGGAATTGAGAAAACATCAAGGGGATGTTGGTTTTGGGCCCACCCACTTGTCCCTCAACAAACATCCATCGTTAGCCAACTCAAATTGAATTATTTACAAGAGTCAAATGCCTAATGACGACGCATTCTCAGATTTTTTTTCGCAGATTAATTAACTCAACGGTGATTTAAAGTTATGGAGGTTAGCATGTCTAACCCAAGTGATGGCGAATTTTCAACTAATTTATAGACATTAATAATATCAGTAAAAAAATCCTTAAATGAAATTTGAACCGGTTCGTGCTCCAATGTAGACATGAATTGGTGTTTCTTTGAGGTTTTAGGCCTTTTTGAACTTGGTCCATCCAATATTTACATTCCCCAAACAGATTTACAATTACACTTAGGTAACTGGTTTGGTCTCTGTTATCTATTTTCATTGTCTTACTTGTTAAAACTGTATCTTCAATGCCCTCCTCTATACAGATTTTTTCATTAGTTGTAGCTATATTCAAGATTATAGCAAGGGAAGATCTTTATTTAGTTAACTATGCCATTTCTAGTCTATGGACTTTATAACAGTTGTTTTTGTCCTGTCTTGGGCATTATTGAAGTTATGCATTTCAAATGTTATCTATTCTTTGAGCTTTAGTATCACGTGTTTAGCTAGCTAGTTTTGATAGTATTGGCACACAGAAGGTCTTTTGCTTCTGTCTACTCATGTGGGTTGCAACAATGAGAGAGGATGGTGTTTGTTGCATGATTTAATGGAATCAGCAAAATCATTGGAGATGAGAAAGGTAGATGTAAATGAAGGCGAAACATGATCTACATTTGATTTGTAACATGTTTGCCCAGCAATCAAACAAACTCATCCGAGAAGAAAATTTGAGAAAACGTGTACAACTAAGTGGTTGATCCTTGTCTGATTCAATCCAACCTAGTGCCCATAAATAACATGATTCCAATTTTTACACATCATCAGTGGATGTAAAACCCTATTTGGTATGGATGTTTCACTTAATTGGGTTTTGACTTCAGTATCACCAAAATGGATAAAAATGTACTACTCCTATATGATTATGATGTCCTTTTTTATATTCCTTTCTCCAAGAAGAAAACATGTACAACAAGTGGTTGACTTGACCCTTTTAGTGTTTCAACTAAACTCAAGTCTACTCTTCATGTTGTTTGGATGTTTCACTAGATTGGGTTTTGACTATGATTACCACCAAAATGGATTAACCTTATATTATATGATTATAACAATCATAAATTATAACATTTTGACTGAACAAATAAAACAGAATAAAAACCAACCTTAATGAAAAAAACACATGAACCATTAGACAATGATCCTAACTACTACAGTCACTTCTCCTTCACTTGTCTGCATCTTCATCTCCATCTTTTTCATCTTGAAACCCCAAAAACTCTCTGTTTCTATTGGGACTATCCAAAGCCCTCTTCTCTTGTTCCTCCTCTGCTTCTTCTTCTTCTTCATCTTCTTCTCCTTCCTCTTTCTTCTTCTTAACTCCACCACTCTTCCTCTTCCTCACAACTCTCTCCTTCAACACACACACCAGCTCCCTCACCGCCTTCTCCGCATCGCTCCTGTTCCTAATCAACACCTCACTAACATCAGCCGGAGTAATCTCCGCCTCCTCCACACACTCCTCCATCTCCTTCAAAACAACACCGTCAACATCCTCCTCCTCCACCCTCAGATAATTCTTCAACAGAATCTTCAACGCTTGGAACCTACAAAACCCCATGTGAATATGCATATCCATCCTCCCACTCCTCAGCAGAGCAGAGTCCAACTTCTCAATATGATTGGTCGTGAACACAAAGATCCTCTCGCTCCCACAACAAGACCAAAGCCCATCAGTGAAATTCAACAAACCCGAGAGCGTCACCGAGCTCCCCGGTTCGTCCATCAAACCACCCGACCCACTAGTCAAATCCGGATCATAACACCCGTTACTCTTATTCTTCTTAACCTTCTCTCTTTTCCCCAAACTGATCGAACAGTCGATATCCTCTATAACAATTATCGACTTAGAGCTAGTCTTCATCAACAGCTTCCTCAACTCCGAGTTGTTCTGAACCTCAGTGAGCTCGAGATCGTAGATATCGTACCCGAGATAGTTCGCCATCGCAGCGATCAAACTAGACTTCCCCGTCCCGGGCGGTCCGTACAGCAAGTACCCTCTCTTCCAAGCCCTTCCCGTCTTCTGATAGAACCCTCCTCCGTCCGCGAACTCCCTCAGATCCTCCATGATCATTTCCTTCTTCTCAGGATCCATCGCCAGCGTCTCGAACGTGCTCGGGTGCTTGAACCTCACCGAGTCCCACGGGTGGCTCCTCGCGTCCAGCGAGACCCCCCTCGAGTTCGTGTAGAGCAGCCTCTCCTCGTTCCTCCGGCGAATCTCCTCCGCTTTTCCGACGATGTGGTCGAGGTAAGAGTCCAGGACGAGGGACTTGTCTCTCTTGCTGATCTGCAGCGTGAAGCCTCGCTTCTCCTCCGGCATTGGTCTCCACGAGAAGCTCTGGACCTGGCGCTGGACGACGACGTGCTCCCAGAGGACGGTGACGCCGTTGAAGACGTCGGTGATTCGGTCGTTGTTCGAGAGGCCGAAAGTGACGGAGCTCGAGTTGGGGACGCGGGTGAGGCTGAGGCGCGTGCTGTTGCTGCCGCCGGTGGAGGAGACGGCGCCGTTTAAGGTGACGGAGGAGCTGAGGTAGAGGCTGACGGCGTTGTAGAGCTCGTTGGTGTTGACGCCGTCTATCTCCGTTATGTCGAAGTAGGTGTGGGAGGAGAACACGTGGCGCATACGTGTCAGGATGTGGATGAAGGCGAGACGGAGCTCCGGTGGGAAAACGAGCTGGAGGATGGTTTGGCAGAAGGCTAGCATGCCTACTAGAGAAGCCATTGTCGTCCAGTAATCACTCATCTTCATCTCTTGTTTTGCTCTGTTTTGTTAGAAACAGAGTAGAGAAAAGTTTTGATTTTTTTTTTTTTAAAGATTTTTTTGAAGTTCTTGAGATTTGGGAGGGAAATACTTTTGAGAGAGAGTCGTTGGTGGGTTTTTATTGGAATATGAAAGGAGGAGATGCTTTGCATTTATAGAGAATGGGAGGAGTCGTTTTAATATTTTACTAGATACTCTACCATTGGGTTGTGTTGTGTGGTGCTATAATGATATAAGCACCTCTTTTTTTCTCAATTATTTTTCATACGTCTATGGTTTATAGACTTCAAAATCAATTACATCCAAGAGGTAGTGGTTATATGACATGTAAATTTCACATCGGGTACTACTATTCCACTTTGTGTTTTTGTCCCACTATGTGATAAAAGATTGAAAATGGAGTTATAAGTTTGGAGAAAGAAAAAAAGTTGAACAACTTGAAAGGTGAGGAATGAGAAAGAGAGAATATAGAGGACAGTCCTGGAGAAACAGATAAGTTTCCTTACTATTTACACTGAATGAATCGGACAAACAAGTACAATGATAAAGGACAATAAACAGCTAGAAAATTTGAATAGTGAAAGAGGGTAAGTTTCTAAGAGACAGCCAAGAACTGCTAACTTAGCTGGATTGGTTGTATCTAGTAAGAAGGTATTGTTTTATTGATTGGTTCTAGTGTTCAAAGGAGGTTCCGTCTTATTATTACCAGTCATTTTATTGGTCACTACACAAAATTTGATTACTATACAGAACACAAGTTATATATTGCATATAAACTCAGATTACAAACGTCAAAATAATGATAATGATGCATGTAAAGTAAACATGCAAAAAGGACACTTAGACATAATCTCTAGCTAGTGCCATGGTATCTCTTAAACTGAATCAGTTTCACCATATATAGAACTTGGTGATCTATACCAATATGGTAAGGTGGGAAATTATCATATACGAGAGCAATGCAAAGGATAATGATCATTGTAGTGTTGCTTTTTAGAAATTTGAGAAGTAACTAGCAAAAGCAAATTAGGGAACATGAGGGTCTAGTTTAGGGTTTTTGAGTGTGACTTACAGTTGGGTTTGTGTTGTTTTGTTGGGATTTTGTGATTTTATTCTTCAGGACACTCGAATTTACGTGGGACATCATTGTTTGTCTACATTTGCATATCAACATCTATCACCATAATACTCAAAACTTTTTCAACTTTCTTTCACATCATCTAATTCCACCATAATAAACCTCATCACAATCCCAAATTAGCTAAAAGCACTTTTTAATCAGTATATTTAGGTTGAACTCCGAGATTAACGGGTATAATCAAGCTTACATGGTTATAAGCTAAGATAAACATTAACTTTTGTAACTGGATATAACTTGGGTTTGTAGTTTGTATTTGTAAGACTAGATATGTAGAAACTTGTTCTTAAGTAAGCCTGGCTTCTCAGCTTAATTAATTCCATTCTGGTTAGTCTACATAATCATAATTATCAGTTGTGAATCGTATTATAAGATTGGAAATAACAAGTTGTCGATGTTTCACTTGACCGACACAATAAAAAAGTATTGACGTTTTTCAAATGTTTTAAATAGGGGAAAATAGTGAGACATGTAAAAGGAGATGACACAGAGTGATAACGACAGTTGATAAGGCCCAAGTTACTAGAGTCACTTTTGCAGAACTGTAGAATCTCCCAACACCCCAAAGCCTTTAATTTACTATTTTATTTGTCTAAAAAAAGTTTTAGAAGTTACTTTGAAATGTGTATCTAAAGTTTTAAGAAATGTAAACATACTAAAGGGTATCTACAATAATTGTCAATATCAAAACATTGATAATTTCAAAGATCAAAAATGAAAATGATTTACATGTAGAAAACAATTAGGTATCTACAAATGCATTGGTTGATACTGTGGGAAATTTTTTGGACCAAAGATTCTGTCAGAGATCCGTTGGTGATTCTGGTTTTGGAGTTTAGCATCCTCTGGTTCCGAGCTAAACTCAAAAGGGCCAACAATGAATAAACAATGTTAAATGTCAAAAGTTGTAAGGCCATGTTATTATGTAATGTTACAGAGGCTTGTATAAAGTACAATTGGCATTTTATAATTAGGGTTAGTTATGATGGTACCTTCTGAAACTGACTCTCTTTGGCATTTCTATTTCTATTTTCAAAAAAAGGGAAAGAATCATTCATTTTCATACCAATCCCATCTCTATTTTTTTTTCTTTTATGCAAATCGATGAAAAAACCGTCTCCGCCCTTTGTAGTATTTTCATTTCGGCAAATACAAGAAAAATAATTTTATTATTTACAATTGGTGAGTAAATAATTTATTTATTTACAATTGGTGTGTTTGAGAGAATTGTCACAATTCACCTTAGGAGGTAAATTAAATAAAAAGAGATGACGTATTACTCAAGCAAACTCTGTTCCTACTGTGGCATACCCGTTCCCCGAAGTTACTTATTCACTAGTTACTACTGCAGTACTACCAAACAAAATCTTACTTCAAGAGACAAAAAGTTAAAACATGATAATAATTGACACTTGTGTGACACAGAAGCTAATATCTATACAATTAAATGCAACAAAACCGAAGAAGATTTCAACCAGTGTTTTTTAAAAAAAAATTCGATCCTTTGTCAGTTTGTCTAATAATAACAACAATTTAACAACCACGTAAAAATATCTGCTGGAAATTATAATTATACTGTAGTTTTTATGATATTAAATGTTTCTTTTGACCAAAAATGTTTGTTGTGTAAATCTTTCCACACAAAATAGATCGAAAATCCTTTAGAAAACAATAAACTATTGTAGTTCGTAAATCGTAATACAAAGTCATGTACAGTTTGCATTATTATGTACTATATCGTAAGGTAAACAAAACAGCCTTTTCTTATAATCAAAGGTCTTATACAAATAAAGTCAAGTCAACCAGAGTATAACAAAAAAGGTGTTTAAAGCGCATATTATACATATGGTCTCATTAAAACTCAGATTAGTTCGCGCTGGAGAATTCTCTATCTACTTTGTACCAAATGATTTTCCAAACCGAATCAAAGGAAAAATAACTCTGATTTTCCATTTTTCAGAAGGAATCAATCTATGGCGATGATCAAGAAGCCGACAGAGACATACATGAGGAAGACCGGGTAAAGTGCGAGAGCTTTCCTTCGTGGGTTCACTGCGGCGCTCATGAAAGGATAAGCGGCCCAAGAGCTCCAGGCAAGAGTCACACACACAACTACCATTTTGAGTATCACATTGTCCTTCAACATGCAGATCACTGCTCCAACATCCAGTGGAAACAGACAGTAACCCAATAGGCTTAGGCTTTGGAAAAATATTATATGTCCTCCCTGAAAATTGTATTGTTTCCAAAAAAAAAAAAGAACAAAGCTTGTAAGAGAACGCGAATAGTATATACGGATGGTAGTAATACATGAAGTAAATGTGTGCTTACCAGGAGCAGCACATTTAGTGTGAGGATCACCGCTCCAGCTGCAAGTAGTGCAAATGCCACGGCAAATACTTCGGACTGTAAATTACAGAGCAAAAGAATGAGACCAGAAGCCAAGCCAAATAGACAGAGAACTCCTTATTCCAACAGATACATAAGAATGTAATGCTTGTGAACTGAGCGACTCAAGCCCGGGATGCAAGTACGAGGAAAGAAAAATTTTAGATGGAAATGAAAACACATACGTGATCTATAGCAAAAAAGTGCTAAAACCGAAGCAGAGAGTAAACCAATTACAAATTCATGTTTTTCAGATACATCAACTGCATTCAAACACAGTAAAGGAACAAACCAGCCTTGTAATTGATCTCACATTTTCTTATTCCAGTATATGTTCATAAAAGCCAGTACAGAAACCATCTTTAATCATGAATATACGAAAAACCACCCACACCATTCCGTCCGTTTTGATCACATAAACTCATGTAACTAAATCAGTTCCAATGTTTAATTCTATACTAAAGTTTACCGTATATCAAATCCTACAAATAAACTGCTGCTAAAGCAAGACAGGAGAAAGCAATGAAACTCAAAAATCAGAAGAAAGACAGCATCCGAATCAAAATCTCACTGCAATGCAGTCTCTAGGGATGCTAAATCTTAAGATATCAAAACTAAGAAGCAATGCCACAAGAAGCATCATCCTAGAGAAACTCTCAATCCAGCAAAAATGCCACCTTTATCTAAACTTCGAAAGGGCACCTTAAAGCTAAGATCTTTATTCAAATAAGCATCCAAAGGAAACAGCTTTGAGATCGCTTAACCTTCTTAACCGAAGCAGACCAAGAGAGAGTCAGCCCCAAGAACACAATGAAGAAAAACGGCCCCCAAAGATCCCAATCCCTAAGCGCCTTCCCCGGATCCTCCCTATTCGGATTCGGAAACACCACCAGCTTCAGATTACTCACGATCCTCGACAGATCCCTCTTCACCGTATCCCACACCGGCTCCGTCAGCGTGTTCGGCGGAGACCCGAACCCGCTTCCTCCGATCGTCTTACCACCCTCCGAGCTGCCGCCGAAGTTAACCGACGACGGAAGCGACGGAGGGGGGACGGGAGCAGGCGTCACCTTCTGCGACGGCGGAGGAAGCGGGGGGAGGTTGGATTGGACGAAGGGAGAGGATGTGACGGGGATCGAGGGACGGATCGGGCTCGGGGGACGAGCGGGGAGGACGGTTCCGGGACCTGATTGGAAACCTTCGCTCATCATGTTCTCGATCTCGTCGATGTCTGATTGGGAGGATTGGTAGAGCGGAACTGTATCGTTGTGCGACATTTTCTCTCGATTGGGTTTTTTTTTTCCGAAGGTTAGCTTCACCGGGGGGAATGGAAATTTGCAGGGATTTGATGATTGGTTTGTTGATTTTTTTTTTTCCCGGGAAAATTCTTGTGAAGAAGAAATCGATCAGATCTGACGATGACGATTGAGTGGAAATTACTAAAAGGAGGAAAATAAAATGAACGTGTGACGAAGTGCTCTATCAGTGAAACGACATCGTTTAAAGTCGACGACGTCGTTTCAGTCTTAATTAGATAACAGCGTGTACTGTTACGCTCTATATGATCATCTGATTAATTGGTAAGTTTCTGATGATAAATTTATATGTTGAATCTAAACTTGTCTGAGTAAACAGAATATGAGAAGATTAGAATTGACATTTTTCCACTAATTGCATTTAGATAATAGGCATTTAACACGTTTTCTTGTAGTTCTTACAGTTTGAGTAAGCTATCGTTTTTCATCTGAGAGAATAAATAACTATCATTTTCGTAAACATTTTTTTAACCAAAAAACATAGACATCTCTTAACATGTATATATATATATAGACACACCTTTGATTTGCTTTATTGGACAAAGATATACAATCGAAAGAATCAACACACACAAGTAACAGAAGAGGAAGCAGAGCACTTTAACATTGAAGAAAAAAGAAAGCAGAGGAGGATAAATAGATAAATAAATGTATATGATCCCTTTAAAAGATTTTTATGACCTTGTTGCACATTCCCTAGGGATACCCTGTGGAAACCTCTTGGTATCCGTACAGTAATTGTAGATCATGTAATTCTTCTGAACCCATCTGAGTCTAGCTTGGCTCGTCGAATCCATTTCTTGAGTGTACCAATTAGAGCTTGGTTTCGTCGAGGTACAAGACGACCTTCCGTTTGAATGAGCGCACCCTTCGATCTTGATGTTCCTGTAAGAAGCAGTGAATGGAGCTTTGGACCAGTCTGTTTTAACCAGACCACCTCTAGTTGCCCAATCGTCTGCGTTCCATAAACTTGCGTACATTCTCATTGGCTTGCTCTTTGGAAACAAAACACCGAGCGACTCGGAGTTTTTAAACTCTCTAATCGGTGTGCCATCGACGGTTAATCTGATCAAAAAAAAGAAACAGATTAAGGATGAGTAAAAAACATAAACAAACCCTTATTAGGGCTTTTAATGTGGTTTACTTGCGGAGCAAGAAAGGTGAGGTTTTTGACTTTACATGATTCTTTGAGGGTTCCAGAGGATTGAGTAAGTGTGGAAATTGACTGTTGGGTCGAACCAGAGATGGAACTGTTGCTCTTTGTCACCTTTACCTTGTGTGTAAACATTGGTGTGTAGAGTATAAGGATCTCCACTCATATTACCTAAGAACTCAAAATCAATCTCATCCCAAGTCGATCCTTCCGATTTTAACTGCAAAGTTAAAAACAAACACACAATTATTAAGATAATCACTTACATGATATTTATTCAAATGACGTTAAAAACTCCAAGGTTATGTTACTTACATAGAAAGTTGTGACTGTGCCTGCTGAGTTACCAGGAACGAGCTTAATCTGCATATCAATCTTACCGAACAAATACTCTGTTTTGGATTGGAAACCAGAACCAGATGACTTGTCTAAGGTGAGAGTAAGAAGCTGGCCGTTGTTGAGTATCTTCCCACGGCCGTTTCCCCAAGCCACGTTGACGTCGCTATTGAAATCAGCGGTGGAGGCTGAAAACGCCGCCGCGAGTAGAGCTGAGAAGAAGAATATTTTGAAAGGAGACATTGTTGTGTGCGCGTACGTGTGGGTGTATGTGTTTGGAGTTTGGTGAGGAATGTGAGGAAGAGAGAAGAAGGAAGAGAGATATATATAGTGGGTGGAGAATAATAAGTAAGGTTATGAGGAGAGTGGGTGAGAACAAAAGAGGCTAAATATCAAGATATTGCATGCAAGATGTATTACAGCTGGACTCTCGAGTACTTCCATCATTTGGTGAGCAGATTATCTTTTACCATCCTTAATTTAAAGAAATATGTTATATGTATATAAACATGGTCATATTGTTAGAAACATGCTGTTTCATTCTTTTTAAGTATGTTTGAGAAGATTACAAAAATAAGAGTTTATATCTGCTTTTCTTGAAAGTCTTGTATTAATAAATGTTAGTATTAACTTTCCCTTTGGTTAATAGTACTAGAGTACTTTCTTTATATTTTTCTTTGTTTGCCAGTTTTGACTTTTAGTTTTAAGAAATATTTAAGTAATCGTTTGCAATATAATTGGGTGCATGCTTTTGTATATATTTTACACGAATTTCGAAACTCGAAGTTGTTTGTATATCTTCATTCACCACGTAGAGGCCGGTCTAGTGGGAGGAGGGAGGAAAAATATTAGTGGTCTAGAGCGATATTACGTGTGGAATTGTTCCACTTCAGTTTACGAATTTAATTAGTTGAAATTTTGAGGAGAATATGTATTTGGCATATCTTTTGTCTTGGAATATATATTTTGATATTCTTTGTTGTGGTTATAAGAGTTTGTATCCAATTATTGGGTCGGTAACTAGACCATGTTTCTTGAATAAAACTTGTTTCAATCCTCAAGTCGAAGTTTTCTATATTCATGCACCATAAAGCTTTTCGATCGTACATATTTTCCTGGCAACCGATGCTATTATCTGGTGTGATTAAAAAGTATATATTGTTATTATGTGAATGGAGCCTAGAAGCAACGACGAAAAGTATGAGTTTAGTTGTATGGGTTAAAGGTTTGGTTGCGTTAGCAAAGTTGCAAGTAGGAGCATATACACGTTTTCTTCTTTTTTTCTTGTTAATCAAAAAGGTCAATTTCTTTTGGTTGGTCACTAATTAATGAAAGGACTCAATAAAGATGTTCTATTGCAAAGAAATGAGAAGTTATAAATCACTAATGTGCAACCATACGTATAGGTCTAATTCAAGTTTTCTCTCGATAAAAATGATACGCAAAATTGATGTATATAAGAATACACATTACTTATTGAAATACGCATATGACAAATTAGAACAGCTATTAGTCCATAGTTCAGGTAGAATTAAATTGAGGAAACCACAAACAAAATAAATTAAATGCCTGTCATATGAGGACAACTACTGATATTTATTGGAAATGACTAATGAATATGAGTGGTCCAGACTCGAATGCTATTTTCTTCAAGCACCAGAACTATTTTCATCCTCTTTTGTTCATTTACACGAACAAGCAACGTTTGGTATTTCCGATTTTTTTGTTAATTTTGTCTTCTGTTTTCACGCCAAAAGTACTAACAAATGGTCAATTTTTCTCCCCAAAATCATATTGAACTTTCACATCGTTGCCAGATAATATCGTCTTACTATAGATTATCAACAAGTAAACCTTAAAGGCATGCATGTAGGTCGACGAACATCCAACTCTGGAAATCATATCCTGATGAAAACTTCCTATAATATTTAATATTTTATCCGTCTTCTCGGGTAAAATATGGCATGTCGAACATGACCACTAGATTGAATGTAAAACTATTCATATCACAATCCACAGAGCACCACTTTATTTCAAGGCTAAAGAACCACACTTAAAGGTTAAGAATTCTCTAGTAGAGAGGCATGGATCAATTTATGAAGTCCACTAATATAATGTAAACATTTGTCAAACACAATTTAATTTCATTGTTACACCGACAGATTTGAGGTAAATGCAAAAAGACAGTTTGGTTTTAAATAGTACGACGCCTACATACTTTCGAGTTTTGAGTATGTAATAGTATGGAGTCTATGGACCATAAGAATCAAGATAGGATAGCTACGTAATTAAAGCGAATACTATCACAGGAAGTTATGTACATATGAATATGATTCACTGGATGAATTTTCTCGACACGGAAATTTTGATTTGGACCGCTTAACCGAACGTCAACTTGGTCTCACTAACCTTTACAGGCTTACAGCTGTAGCATTACGAAATAATTTCTTAGTGTAATGGCTCATCATAATTCATAATCAGGGGGCCTAATTTCACTGTTAGTTCAACTCAACCATATATACTCCATCCGTTTCATTTTAATTGTTGTTTTAGGTTTATGCACACAAATTAAGAAAACATATGATTTTATATATTTTCAAAATAAAACACAATTACCTATACACCTAACCATATTTCAACCAATATAAAAAGAAAATGGAGAATTTTATTAATAAATTTTGCATCGAAAGTTTAAAACGACACTTATTTTGAAACGAAAATTTATACGAAATAACAATTAAATCGAAACGGAGAGAGTATCTCATTACGAAATTAATTTCTTAGTGTAATGGCTCATCATAATTCTTAATCAGGGGGCCTAGCCTAATCTCACTGTTATTTCAACTAACCATATATATTTCATTTTAACGAACCCATATCTCGAACAACTATGTATGGTCTTGTCAATTTCGGCCTCCATAAATGTTGCAGGCACGTATTAATTTTTAGAAAAGTTATACAGTCTTTACTGAATTAAATAATTCAAATTTCTGAATGACCATATTATTTGGGCTGGCTTAAGAATGTACTCCCTTTGTTTCATAATAATAGAAATTTAAGATTTTTTTTGTTTCAAATAATTGAAATTTTCATTTTTCTATGAAAAAATTTAATGTTCTTTAATATTTGTGACTAATCATATAATGTTTTGTTTTTATTGGTTGAATTATTTTTATTAATGATATTATTATATAACCAATATAAATTATATAGAAATTTGTGTTTTCTTAATCTATGGTTAAAAACCTTAAATATCAACTAAAATAAAACAAAGGAGTTAAGTTACAAAAAATAAAACATAAGGAGTATTTCATTTACCAATTAATTTTTGAGAGAAGACCATAGTTGAAATTTGTACTAAATCGATTTATTGATTCGGTGGATGTACAACTTTCCTTTAGTAATCCAAAAACAAGCCTTTGTGTGTTTGGATATTCGAGAGATTTTGGTGTAAACAAGCAACATAGACGGGGTCATCTTAGAATCATAAGTATGTTTTTTTTTTTTAAAGGGTTGAATCATAAGTATGTTCAAGAACGTTTATCATCCCATTGCACGTTTAAGCGATTAGATAATTTCAGAATATTTTTTTGAACGTTATATAATACCGAAGTACATATTTCAGAGTTACGATCTTTTTTTGTTAACCAACAGGAGTTTAGACCAATCTTAATCTCTCTTTAAGTTCAGGATTAGCCGTTGTTAATATTTTAGGTCAATTCCAATGGCACACTAAAACACCAAATTTAGTGTAATTTCTTCTTCAATGGAACACTAAAAATGACACCATATCACTAAATTTAATGTAGAGTGAATTGTAATTAAACATAAATCTATTTTATTATTTAATTATTTTACATAATTAAAATATTTTTATTTTATTTTCAAATAAGAAACCACTAACTGATTATTATCATTTTCCTTATATCTTGAAAATAAAATATCATAGAGCTTTTATATTTTATTTTATTTTCAAGTAAGAAATCACTAAATGATTATTATCATTTACTTTATATTGTAAAATATTTTTATTTAAAATATTGATTATAATTTTTATTTAAATTATATTTAATCAGTAATGAATAATTAATAATACTACATTATTGTATTAGATAACTATTTTCATATCAAATAAATACATAAAAGGTATAATATTTTTAAAATTAAATGTAAATAAATTGCAAAAACTTAACAAAAATAATAGTTAAGTATGATAAAAAAAACTAATTATGAATTACAAATAATAAAAATATAAAATATAAAATTATTAAAATTAAAAATATCAAATAATATTACTTTTTGTGTAATATTTGGTGTTATTGTTAGAGATGACACAAAAAAATATAACACTAAAACATCAAATTTGGTGTAATTCTAACACTAAGTTTGGTGTCATGATTGGAGATGTCTTTATAACATAGTATAAAACATTTTTAATCGTAAATCGAACTAGATCTCAATAGAACTCATTCTTTGTGCTTAACTAATTAACTAGTAGTCTAATGCACGATTGGTTAGAGTTACTAATACAGTCTACTAAATTATGAAATTTTGCACTATTGTAAAGGAATATTCCATAAAATACCCAAATTAAATTTTGTTAAGCTTTTTAATACTCAATTTTTTTGTTATCCAGTTTAATATTCAAACCAATTATTTGACTCATTTTAATGCATTTATTTTTTAAAATATGTTCATTTTACTATTTCAAAGTATACTCATTTTAATAATAAGTTTCAAACAAAACTTATAAAATCTCTAAAAATCAAAAGAAAAATCCTAAAAATTTCAATTTTATTTTTACATTTTAAGAATAAAATAACTAAATTTTGATAATCTGATTTTTTAATATGATTATTTTTATTTTTAATATAAAATTTAGTTTTTTCTGAAGGTTTAAAGTAATTTATTTATTTTATTCATAATTGAGTTTTCCTAAATTTTAAAATATTATAACAAATTTAGTTAATTTTTCTTAAATTTAAATAAAATTTTAATTTGTTTTTAAAAAAATTGAAGTTTAGAGATTTTTAAATTTCATTTAAAACTCATTAATATTTTTGACCAGCATAGTCAGGATATTAAAATGAGCACAATTTTAAAAGTTAGTATATTAATATGAACAAAAAGTTTAACGAAATTTAGTCGGAATATCTTTATTGAATTTTCCCTTATTGTAACATAATATATATATTTTTTTTTTTCTTTTGCTATCTACAAAAAAAAATATTTATTGTTCTTGAAATTTCTCTATTGGTCAAGTGTCACGGAAATGAGACTGATGAGTGATAACGATAGATTCGTCAATGCATGCAAAACTATAAAAGGGAGGGAGAGCTGTACTCTCACCTCACGACCACACAATTATTTACAACCAAACTAAACCATCCATATAGATTTGTTACCGAACATATTGCGCCTAACCAAATAACTTCATATGTTTTCTACTAAAATAATTACCTGAACGTCATTTTCATAAACCAGCTGATCTAAATGGATAAGCGTAATCAGCAACCGACATCAATTATTTTGGATTGTCTTGCAGGTCTCTATGTCCTTTTCTTACCTGGTTATTGCCAGTAGTTATATATATATTAATAATGGTACTTTTTTGATCAAATATTAATAATAATAATGGTACTATGATCACTTTTCTGAACTCTAATCCTCAGTAATTATCAGCATTGTTATTATCCACTTGTTTCAATAACAACGCCACTGGATAATCATCAACAATTTTTCTGTTGTGCACATATTTTTTTCCTTCACTGCGTACTAAAAATCACTATACTACCCTTTAATGCTTAAATAATAACATAAACAAAATTCGTATAAACTCACAGCGTTAATCGTATTTAACTATTACTGTATAGTATATAAAAAAACTATTACTATAAAAACAGTTTATGTGAACATTCAGTTACGAACTTTTCATAGGAAACAATCAAGGTAAAGTAATGTGCGACTTTTGGATTTCCAGCTCTATTCTATTTTTTTTTATTTTAAATATAGTTTGGATTAAACATTTGCTTTAATCTAGTGGTTAGAGCATCTATTTTAAAGTGTATCAATGCACGAGTTCGAATCCCAAAATGAACATTTTTTTTTTACAAAAAAAAAAAGTTTGGATTTAAAAAATTTCAATTTTATTTTATACTAAAGTAAAAATGAATTTAATCGATAAATATAATAGTTTTTTGTTCATAATTCTATTTTTAATCTAAATAAAGTAATATTGGAGTTAAACTCAATTTTATTACTAATTCTGCATATGAATGATTGATGTTTTAGATTTTGTTACTGTATTGTATTTGAAAGATTGATGTTTTAGAATGTAGCTAATGCACTTGTCTTTAAAACTAAAACATCAAATAAAATATTCAAAATATAAGCATTAAAAAATTGTCAATAAAACTAAAAAATTAAAATAAAATAATTTATTTATTGTTTCTGTTAATATGTGCAACCGACTGTATCGATGCTAATTGTCATTGGAAATAATTATAATGCATAATTCCGTGATCATACGTTATTTTCCATATTACTCTATTTTCTATTTATCTGCACGATAAAAGAATTTCATAAGAGAGCTAAATCTACTTTATTAAAAGGGAATGAGTTTTAATAAATTTACCTATGAAAGTTGTTTTGAACTCTTTTTTTTGTCTTATCTTCTATATTATAACAATATGTGACAAGATATTTAACCCTATATACGTATCCGTTTTTTACTCTAACTACCAGACTGGTTACATCATTATAATTCTAAACCGTTAAATGGATTAGTAAACCATCATGCCAAAACAAAAAAAAAATTATAAGAGCCACACACTATTTCTAAACCGTGACATATTATAGTTATGAAACTGACAGTAGACCTTTGTACCAAAACTAACTTCGATTATATGACCCACCAGCTATTTCTAAACCTGTAACATATTATACTTATTAAATTAATACGAAAATTACACTTCAAACATGATTTGTATTAAAGACCTAAGACACTATAGGTTATACGATGATACCATATTATTCATCACATCTTTATCCTGCCATCGTGCAACTTCTATTTGTTAAAATGAAAAACCTTCTTAGATGTTTCACACTGTCTTTACATGTCTTCTCTTCCTGAGTGAAAATTGTATATGTCAACACATTATTCAATATCACTTATTAAAATATCAATCATGTCTGTATAAACAAACTTAAAACACAATAGCTTATACATACCACAATATTCATCAGATAGTATTTACATAATATATACAATTAACTTCAAATACATCACCATCGTACAATATTTTGTTACCAACGTTGCTAATCACATTTTTAAAAATTAACTTCAATTTACAATTTCAAACAATAAGCTTTGTTGCTAAGCACATATTTAAAATTTAAAATTTAAGTTCGTAACAAACTATGTAAGCCTAAAGAAGATATTGTGAATATGTTAAGTGGATATATTCTTAGATTTTTTTTTGTTAATAAATATTACTATTATCTAACCCAAAAACACTTAAAATTCTGATGACTTCCTCTACGAGTTTATTTAGTACGGCCAATTACATAATTTACTTTAATTCTATCAACCAAAATATCTAATCGATCCTACTTATATTTTTTACCAAGATTTTCGATAACCTTCATTGATTACAATATATTCTATTATAACTTATCTTAACCTACATCGACTATAAACATCTCCTATTATAAATACAAACTACCTCGGAATCCAGTATTTTAAAAACCGATCGGACACTGAACCGGACGACTTACCGGGTCATTGGGTCACCAGATCGACTGCAGATTAATAAATGAATTAATTTTATTATATAATAATATATTAACTATAAAAATAAAAATATACAAACTAAAGTCAATATTTTATAAATGTTTTTAAAACATAAAAATAATAGTTTGGATATGTATATTTTATGTTTAAAAACATTTAAAAATAATTAACTACGTTTTCATATTTTTATTTTCATTTGACATACAAAATATCAAAAAATAGTTTAGAATATTTAAAAATTATGTAACAAGTTAAGAGTTATGACATCTAAAAAAATCAAAACATTAAATTCATAAATATTTATGTCGAATGTGAATAATAAATTAAAATTCAATCTAAATAAACCAAAAGTAAAACATCATTGTAATAAATCGCCAATAACAAAGAATGTATAATCAAGCTTGCCATCTTCTTCTTCTTCAACTTTTTAATTAGAAATTTAGAATCTAAAAAATAAAAATAAAAACATTTTAAACATTACAATGTATAAGTTATCTATTGTTTCAACCAGTGGTTTAACCGGTACCAGGTTTCGGATTTTAGTGGGTTTTTATGGATTTTGTGGGTTTTTAAATTTTGGGTTTTTCACAAAACCTTAACCGCATTTATATTGGATCACCAGGTTTACCTGTTCAACTGCGGGTCCGGGTCGAGTTTCAAAACACTTTTAGAAACCTTTAACCATCAACTCTATCAAACCAAACACACTACAAAAGAAACCAGCAAAGCTACTTAACTAGTCCATGGGCCTAATCTCCTATGATAGCCCAACAACAGTTTTGTTTTGTAAAATATTGATCAACTAGAAATGTTTAATCGGGGGTTCTCAAGATTAGTTTCTTAGCGGAATATAAGAATCCGTTTCTTAACTTTTAAACTAAAAAAACTAAGGACCAGTTCTTAAATAAATAGATCCTTATATTCCGCTAAGAACCTTACCCTAAGAGCCTCCATTAAACATACTCTGAGGGTAATACTCGAGACGAGTTCTTGTCCCTAAGTTGTTGTCACTTGTTTTTGATAAGGGTATTCTCTTAACTAGTTTCATATGTATAAAATATTGCACCTATGCCTCCTTTCCATATCGCCACATATTAAATTTCCGCTTTTTTGATCGATTTGATATTTTGCTGAATGAAAATTTGTTTACATGATCCAACAGAAAAAAAAAAAGACAACAAGAAAAATCAGAAAACAACAAAGCTAGATTGTACTTTTGGAATCTATATATTATTCTTATCATTTTTGTGACACTAACTTTAAAACAGCGCTAAGGAACAAAAGCCTAGATTGTTTTGAGTACCTAATATAATTTGGATTGATTTATTCATCTTCTCTACCATAACGTCTCTTTACTCTTGTGCATACTATAATCGGCCTTCTTGATCTCTAATGGATATTCTCTCCGTAAAAGTCTTCTTGATATACTCTACTATGTTTTTTTTTTGTCACCCAATATACTTGTTAATATGTAAAAAAGTTTATACCACTTTTATCGTCTTACTTACCAAACTTGAAACCAACCCTAACAGAAGTTATTTATGAAAGAAAAAAAAGAAGAAGCTATTCATGTTCTTCCCAAGTATTCTACTAGGGTTTGAACCTCTCTAAATGTTTAAGAACTTTACAACTCTAGTGAAATCAATAAAGTTGTAGTAACGAAAAGTTTCGTTTCCATAATTTATTATTTGTTATTATTACTTGAAAAATCTTACACAAAACACAACATACACATAATTTGAGCAACAAATGAATGAAAAACAATAGATAAAACTCATTTGAGTTACAAAGACGATACCAAGTAAGTTATTCACGAACCAATGAATCGATAGTTTAAGTGCACACAGCAGGAACACCTTTAGGAAACCTCTTTGTATCGGTGCAATAGTTATAGACCATGTACTTACTCTGTGCCCATTTCACTTTATCAATGCCTCTCTGGTCGAGTGTCTGAGTGAACCAAGGGGAATTTGCAGGGCAAGATGATTTTCCATTAGCCCAAACACATCCTTCCACATTGTAGTTTCTGTAGAAAGCAGTAAAAGGAGCCTTGGACCAATCTGTTTTCTCCAATCCTCCCCTTGTGGCCCAATGCTCTGCTTCCCAAAGGCTCGCGTAGACCCTCATTGGTTGGTTCTTTGGGAATGGAACTCCAATTGACTCAGAGTTCTTGAACTCTCTAATAGGAATACCATCAACTGTAAAACTGAAAAAGAGGAAACAAAAGAAAACTTGTTAGGAATCCTACATCGAAAGAATGTGTTGGGACCTAGAATAACATCTAAGAGAAGTTTATGAACATTAACAAAGTATAAGCTGATGAGATTATATATAGCCTCAAAACACATAATATGAATGTGTAAAGGATGGAGTGATCTGCTTACATAATCCTTTGGGGGTTCCATGTGATGCAGTAAGTGTGAAAGTTCCTTGTTGGGTCGAACCACAAATGAAATTGTTGTTCTTTGTCTCCAGAGCCTTGTGTGTAAACATTAGTATGGAGAGTATACGGATGACCACTTATGTTTCCCAAGAACTCAAAATCGATCTCATCCCACATAGTTCCCGGCGCTTTAAGCTACACCAAGTCATCATAAAACACCAACATCAATTATGTGTAATGTAGCTTTAATAAAAGATGACCAAAGAAACTTTAAAATGGTATGTTACTTACATAGAATGTTGTAACTGTTCCAGCAGAATTACCAGCGACAAGTTTCATCTGAACCTCGGCTTTACCATAAAGAAACTCCTGATTGGACTGAAAACCGGAACCAGAGGATTTGTCGAGCGAGAGAGAAAGAAGCTTTCCATCTCTATCGCGAACCTTTCCGCGGCCATCACCCCAATGTACCTGAACGTCTTTATGGAAGCTACCCGCATAGACAGCCACAGATTGAGCTGCAATGAGAAAGAGAACCAAGAACGCGAATCTTGTGCCACAAGAAAACTTCATCTTGTTATAGATTTCTAGGGGAGTATTGATATCTCAAATGTTTTTGTTGATGGAAAATTGAGATAAGCGACATGAGTTTATATAGCTGCTGGAAAATGGCAAAGGAAAAAGAGAGGGAAGTTTCATGGTTTGATTATTGATATTGTGCTGTATTCTAGTTGGCGCATTCGACCGCTTGCTGGTTGTTACAAAATAATTCGATAAAATATTATTTCATTACTCGTTTATGCTTACAAAGCAGAGAAAATAATGTATTTGGACAATTTGTATATCACATGCTGGTCCCTCGTTCTGAATGTACCGAAATCATTTCGTCAACACGGCTTCGACTTTTGACCTGAGCGCAAAGCCTCCCCGCCGCATAGAGGGTTTCGAATATGTTAATCTTGCAATTGCATCATAACAATATCCACTTTTATACTTTTCGGCAACTTTAATTTCACCACGATTTATGAAAAAGAAACATAGTATACTACTCCACTCCACATTTTAAATGTTGCATAAAATATTTCTATACAGATGAAATGACATTCCACTCTCTTAATGGTTGAAACCACTAGCTAAACTAAAAAACATTAGATATTCACTTTGTTGGGTAAATATAATAGCAAAAGCTTGGACGATTAATAAAACGTTACGGATAAGACAGTATATTTTTTTAATACAAAAATACAGTATAATTTAGTTAGCAAAGTACCATAGCAAATACTAATTAATTATTAATTTACAAAAACTTGTCCTTGGCTAGCTACGTTGACAAACTACCATAGCAAATATATACTAATTAATTATGAGATTAAGAAACCAACTGTGATCCACTTCACTTTCACGATCATGGTCCTTTTCTAACATAATCATGTACACGTATTGTAGCCTGGCCATATAAACATCTGTAAACAGCACGATCCGTAAAGCTCATGATCCGATTTTGACGTCGAGTTTACAAAATCATCACCTTCCCCACACGTTAAAACTTAACTTGTTAAGAGACACATTAC
This sequence comes from Brassica juncea, assembly GCA_018703725.1. Taxonomy (NCBI): domain Eukaryota; kingdom Viridiplantae; phylum Streptophyta; class Magnoliopsida; order Brassicales; family Brassicaceae; genus Brassica; species Brassica juncea. Next base: position 62,021,078 of record CM031939.1, read on the forward strand.
TTCTGGCTAAAATGTTTTGTTTTGTTTCTACTCCATTGTGCGTAAACAAAACCGATACTATAGTCTCAACTCTCATAAAAATATTTCCATAGTTATCAAGTTACATCAGACCACATGTATATTCTGGATGGAAACATAAATGTATGTTAAAACTTGGACAGTCCGGCCAGTTCATTCATCTAGAAAGGTTTTTTTTGTTTGTTTATGTGCTTCCCAAGAATTGTTGTGTAATTATAGTAATAATTTTTTTCAGTGATCTCAATAATTTATAAAAATTTCACAAATCAAGTGGATCCAATTAAGTTTTAGTAACGAAACCATATAATTTTGTTATTCACTTATTAATTTAAAAATCTTGCACATACACCACCCACACACATACAGAGCAACAATTGAATGAAACAATAAATAAAAACTTATTTGAATTACAAAGACAATGCCACGTAACTTATTGACGAATCAAAGAATCAATAATTTAGGTGCACACTTTAGGAACCCCTTTAGGAAACCTCTTTGTATCGGTGCAATAGTTATAGACCATGTACTTACTCTGAGCCCATTTTACTTTATCTATGCCACTCTGGTCCAGTTTCTGAGTGAACCATGGGGAATTGGCAGGGCAAGATGATTTTCCATTAGCCCAAACACATCCTTCCACATTGTAGTTTCTGTAGAAAGCAGTAAAAGGAGCCTTGGACCAATCTGTTTTCTCTAATCCTCCTCTTGTAGCCCAATGCTCGGCTTCCCAAAGGCTCGCGTAGACTCTCATTGGTTGGTCCTTTGGGAATGGAATTCCAATTGGCTCAGAGTTCTTGAATTCTCTAATGGGAATGCCATCTACTGTAAAGCTGAAACGGAAAGAAAAAGAGAGAATATTGATTCATGAACACATAACCTCAAAGCATATGAGACTAAAAGGGATCAAAGCAGGGGCTTACATAATCCTTTGGGGATTCCATGTAATGCAGTAAGTGTGAAAGCCAACGGTTGGGTCGAACCATAAATGAAACTGTTGTTCTTTGTCTCCTGTGCCTTTAGTGTAAACATTAGTATGAAGAGTAACAGGATGGCCACTTATGTTTCCCAAGAACTCAAAATCGATCTCATCCCACGTAGTTCCAGGTGCTTTAAGCTACACAAAGTCATCATAAAACACCAACAAACTCAATAACTATATGTAATCAAGTGTACAACAAAAAATGACAAAAATGCTTAGAAATAATGTGTTACTTACATAGAAAGTTGTGACTGTTCCAGCAGAGTTGCCAGGAACAAGCTTCATTTGAACCTCAGCTTTGCCATAAAGAAACTCTTGATTGGATTGAAAACCGGATCCAGAGGATTTGTCAAGCGAAAGAGAAAGAAGTTTTCCTTCATTGTCGTGAATCTTTCCACGGCCATCACCCCAATGTATCTGAACATCTTTGTGGAAGCTACCCGCGTAGACGCACACGGATTGTAGCGCAAAGAGGAAGAGAGCCAAGAAAGCGAACCTTGTACCGTAAGAAAACTTCATTTTAATTTGTAGATGTCTGATGTGTATTGTTGATGTAAACTGAGGTATGACACTAGTTTATATAGCTGCTTGCAGTGACACGAAAGAGATAGAGAGATGGAAGTTTCATGGAGTTGATCATTAATGCTGCATGTGCTTTTGTCTCACTGCATCAGCTTTCTAATAATACAGTAATGTATTACATTAATAATTTGATCCGTTGTTGGCTGTTGCAAAAAGAATCCAATTAAAATATTATTTCATTATTGTTTCAAATTGTCTGGTTCCAATGTTTTGATGTGTCAACGCGGCTTCGACTCTTGAGCACCGCCTATAGAGAAGTTCGCCTGTGTTTTATTAATTTCAAACGTAGCCCACCTATAACGTAACAGTAAGTCATACACATTGAAGTATCCTTAAATTCGGGTCTATTGCGTTATAACAGTAAGGAAATTGTTAACTGTGGTAAAGGAGAACGCATTTCTTGAAAATTTTAGGATAAGAGTTTTTTTTTTTACTGAAAGTTTCATGTACTCAGTTTGAAATATGTTCGTTGTTGAAGTATACAATGCTTTATAAACTCTCTCGTTGCATCACACGACTAATGCCAAAGGTTAATACTTGAAGTATATCAAAAAGACGATGAAAGTGATTTTCCAGAGCTATCTTCGAATTGGATATGTTCATCGAGAAAGCCTTTATCAATCAATTTTTCAGCTGAGTGGTCCAAGGTTCAAGATGATTTCAAATGTTTCAAATTCCCAACTGAAACCGAACTGGACATAAAGACATCGCCAACCCCACTCCATTTTGGAATAGAATATGGAGTGGGATCAGAGATGCTTTAAGAAACCATACTCTTTTCTAAATGCTGATAAGAAAATGTTTTTAAAGCATTACAATTTAATATTGTGACAATTGACCCCCTTGCCAACACACTGGCTCCGCCACTGAGCTTAAGTTCAGTACCAGGCCACTCTATCTCACCCCAAACCTCATTTCTGTGGCGTTTCTCAAACACGAGTTTTGCGCACCGAATTTTCCATTCCAGTATCCCGTCGTATTCCTCAAACCTGTAGAGCCACATAAATAAAAGTTTCCCACCGTAGTTGAGTATTTTAACCATACTCCCCTTACACAAGAGTTCAAAATTCGAGACCTTGACGTCTATCCATTTTTTACATTTGGAATCATACCAGACTAGATTATCGGAGAAGTATGAATAACTATACATTACATCCTCTATCACACCCATCCACCATTTGCCCAGATATCCCAAGTTATTATCGTGGATTTTCATGACTTCCCACGTACCTTCTTTTGGGTCATAAGCATAGTAATTTATTTTAGTAATTACGTAAATCTTTTCTTCAAGCACAACGGTATTTAACCAGTCCCCTTCTAGCACAGCATCTCTATGTCTAAACAAGGGGCTCCAAGTCTTAAGTCTTCATGTCCAATACTTCCATCCAAGTATCATCTTCGCCGCAACCGTCAAATACATATATTTTCTCATCGACAAAAACAGCATAGGGACACCTTCGAGCCACCAACATGCTAGGGCCATCACGCCATGTGTGACTCCGACAATCAAGAATACGAACAGATGAAGAAGGCTGTTCCTGTTCAGATAAGTGCACACACGGCACGCCGAATAAGTAGATTTCCGAACCAACCACTACACTAGCGCGAGGAATAAATGGTGGTACGAGCGAAGATTCAGGAAGGGGAACCAGCGAATATTCTTCATTATATGGAAGATCATCTTCTTGATCATCGTCATCGGTTAATGTTTCAACATGAGCATGTTTCGTCCAAAGAGGCAAAGAGTGAACCATTTAAGACCAAGGTCTTTGGAACGTTCCATGCAGATATAGATGCATGGCTCTGTGGTTCCGATGAGAGATCGTGTCGTCTAGAGTTCAGGAGAAAAGAGGAGAGAGAGGAATCTCTTGTAGACGAGAGAGAGCTTAGGGTAATTCCACTTCGAGATACGAGAAAGAATGTTTTCAACGATTTCATCTGGGAGTGAAGAAAACGAATCAGGCTGTAGATTGAGCGGAGATGGAGGATTGGTGTCCTTATTTTCCTGCGGTGGTTCATCTTTGCTGATCATATTCAGCTAGAATTACCTGTCGATTGGAGAAACCTTCAAAATCTAATCTATTAAAACTGAAGTACAATTAAAATTTAACCTTAATTTTTGCCTAATAATTACAATCAAATGTCATTGACATTAAAACAATTTATTTCTTTTGTACATCATTACGAATTATTACGAGGCTTTCCTAACTGAACAACAGTCCATAACCTAATATTAAGGAATTTGTTATACCAAACATATATTCTTTTTAAATACCCATATCACCATCATAAATAAGACCATAATCTACCATCTACCAAGTGCATCGCCAAAATGTGTTCAAAATTTATTCGTAAGATGCTGTGGAGGTGATATTTTTTCTGAACGTTACATTACCCTTTTCCCTAGGCACATATAGTTAAGACATATAATTGGACCTTTTTTAAAGTATCATCCCAAATTTGCAGCTGTTACTAACATTACAAACCAAAGTCTATCATAAACAAGACCAGAGTTTTTTTTTGTTTGAAAACAAACAAAATCAGTTTTCTTAAAATGTTACGTACTAACTATAAATGTATGTTATATAACTTACATATAATTAAAAATATAACAATCTGTATATAATGAATGATATTTTTAATATTATATACTAACTTCTAAAGTTTATTGGAAGTTTAAAAACTTTAATATTATATACATTTTAAGATTTTACTCTCTCTTTTAAGTGTTGTAAATGTTGAATTTATTTGTCATATAAAGTAAGAGGAAAGACATATAAATTTTTCAAATGAAAACATATTATTTGCTATATAATTTTTTTTTTGAAAAATAGATATATTAATATACATAAACATATAAAATATTTTGGTTGATAAAAAAATATAATTGAAAATTATCCTAATAGTAAATATAATTGAAAATTATTCTAATAGTAAAAAATTAATAAATGACAAAAACATTATTTAAAAAATTATTTTATTGGTTTAATATTTAATCATAAATGAGTAACTAACACTTATACAAATAACTAAAAACGATCAATCAATCATAATAATTACCTTTTATAAATTTAGAAACTATCCATGCAGTATCCAATATATATGAATATCAAATATAAAATAAACATCCGCGCAGGCGCGCGGATCAGAATCTACTATTGTGTTAAACTTCAAAGTCTCAAAAGAGTACAATTAGCTTTTATACGGACCCAATAAAATCAATTATGGAGATTTTTTTCTAACAATCAACGCAGGAGTACATGTAAATCTCAAAACATTAAAGAAGAAGAGAAAAGAATATAGTGGATATTTGAAAGTTATTAAATTTGCAGATTTTATTTCTACTTACTTCTACATAATTTAAAATAAAAACAACTGAATCTCAAAACATTTTTTTAAAAAAGAGAAAAGAATATAGTGGATATTTGAAGATTTTATCTCTACTTACTTCTAAATAATTTAAAATAAAAAAAAAAGTTATAATTGAAACTTCTCGTTCTGAACAAAACAATTGCAGATTTATTAGATTTACTTAATATTAATTTAGTCATAATTGGGTAAAAGTTTTTGTAAAAAAAAATATTTAAAGATATAGAATTTAGTGTGTCCTTTTCTAAGTATTTCCTAACTTCAATGATTTTTTTTTTTTAAATATTTGATATCCTTTAATTTGAACGCTTCTTTCCAAAATTTTATGAGTACAAAAACTGTAAAAAAAATGCTCAGAAAAATAAAATAAACCAAAAATGAAAAAAAAAAACTACATGAAACTCCTTTAGTATTTTCTTAAACATTTGTTTCGTGAACTGAAAATTAAAATTAATCATTCCACCTCAATGTTAATAACAGACACAAATCCAGATAGAGACGACCAACTGAGCCCTGAACATAAATATATTTATACCAATAACATAACGTAACGATGCGACTGACGAAAAAACGATGTATAATCACGTAGTAATCTCATTGGATAGGTCTATTGGCTGGTGAAATAGGCAGGTTGTCCAATTATTCTTCCCCAAAAGGAGACTGATCTTTTGGGAGCAGCAATATTCTAGGAGCGGTTGCTGCCAAGAACTATCCTAGTCTCCATGATGCTATGAAAGCTTCGAATGCAGCTGGATGAGCATACGCTTATCTAACTTCTTTGCTTTGAGTACCCAAATTCATACATTTATCATGTAATTTATGCGTCAATTGTGATGATGAATGAACCACCTGAAATTTCATCACAATTGACGCATAAATTACATGATAAATGTATGCATTTGGGTACTCAAAGCAATAATAACACTTGCTTTGAATTAATTCTACTTGTTGACAATCAGCAGAGGATATACTGTTCATATATAGTTGAACATTTTTTTTTAGTTGAACATTTAGTGCATTAGATTATACTTTTGTTGCACTATGTGGGCTTTTCAGGCGTTTTCATCTCATGTTCATTTTGGATCCAACATAAGTCCAACCAGGTCTAATGAGAACCACTTTGAAACTTATACTATCAGTTATATAAAATGTCAAATGGTAATATAATAAATTAAAACATAACCTTATTTCTAAACATTGCCGGCTGACTTAGTTAAAAACAATTATCGTTTATCTATAATACTATACATTAACGAACAGTTCTTTACATTAAATCATCGCGCCTCCCAAGACTTTTTTGGGGTAGTCTACAATATTAATATATAACTACCTACTATGCATAAAATATACGTTAAGCATACTATAATACATGCTTAGTTATATACAAAATCTAAGAATTCAAAACAAATTCAAATGTGGCTATCATAATCGAACATGTACACCACTAATCATAAAGTTGAAATTTCATCACTAAAACCTTCTTTTAGTATATAAAAACAAAACTTCCCTTCACGATTTGAAGCTTATATAAAACCAAAGCAAACACCATTAGTTCAAGCTTCACACGCAATGGCTCCTCCTAAACACATTAACGGTGTTTCGGCTGCAATCGCCGCTCTTATACTAATACTCGTAGCATGTTTTCATTGCGTTGATGCTGCAAACTACCAACAACAATTCATGGGTCCACAAAACGCAGCAAGAGCTCGTTTGAGGCTCAAACCGCTAAGATGGGATCCCAAACTAGCCCGTTACGCGCAATGGTGGGCCAACCAGAGACGTCGTGACTGCGCCTTGATCCATTCGAATGGACCATACGGTGAGAATCTATTCTGGGGCTCAGGCAAAAGATGGAGCCCGGTTCAAGCCGCTAAAGGATGGTTGTCGGAAGCAAGAAGCTATAACTACTACTCTAACACGTGTAGAGCCGAGATGTGTGGCCATTACACGCAGATTGTGTGGAGGAACACGCAGAGGATTGGCTGCGCTCACGTGTTTTGCAATGGCGGACGCGGTGTGTTATTCGCTTGCAATTACTTTCCGCCGGGGAATTTTCTCGGGGTGAGGCCTTATTGAGTATGATCCATTTGTATATCTCACAAAAACTCATACCAAAAGAAGTTGTTCTTGCGTTCATTTTATTCTTTATTTTTGTATACAATCGTTGTTGTTAAAAAAAACGTTATATTTTATTGGTTGAAGTTTTATCGTGACGATTGTTTTCCGACGTTTTCTTATGTATGTTTCTGTGAGGGCCATTTCTTTTGGTTAATAATAAGACTAAGTAATTATATACTCCCTCCGTTTCAACTTAGATGTCGTTTTAGAGCAAACTTCATTTCAAAATAAGTGTCATTTTATGATTTCAATGTAAAATTTATTGATTTTTTATTCTAATCTATTTTTCTATTGGTTGAAATCTGGATAGGTAAATTGGTAATGATGTTTTTATCTAGAAAATATATAAAATTAAATGTTTTATTAATTTGTGTGTCGAAGTCTAGAACGACAAGTAAAATGAAATGGAGGGAGTACATATCTTAAATTTTGGACAATAAATTATATTAATCTTTTTTTTGATCAACATAAACTATATTAATCTAGTCGTCTCAAATTATTTCTAAACTGTATCTTTTTATAATAATGATTACAAAAATGATGTAGTTTTAAAAGTTAATAGCTCTGTTTATATATATTTAACGTCTTTTGAAATTATAAACCCGAAATTTAGAAATATTTTTAAATTTTTAAAGTTTTAGATCCTAATTTATACATTTATTTTTTAACAATTAAGAATATGTTTGCATAGAATAGTTAGATCACATGGTCTTTTCATTCTCAATGTTGTCACTAGTCGATTACATCACAGTGAAGAAAAGACATGGATAAGCATATTGTACATGGCAAGTTTACAAGATTTCAAGACAAGACCACCTTCAAATGATTGCTTGAATCTTGACTGTTTTTGAATAGTACCGAAATTCATCTTAAATTCTACAAATACATTTTCATAGGCACAACAACAACATCTGCAGCAGCAGAAGCTGAACAGAAATGGCTGACTAATTAATTTAAAAAATATGTAAAATCAGACTCCTCTTTTTTTTTTCTATTACATCATCTCATCAAACCTTGCTCCGATCATTCACCATTGATCATCAGCGACTGAAAAGGAACCTTTTTGATCTCCACAAAAGTAGAATAATCAGTTTTCATCGGTGGCATCGAGACAACAATACTCCAGCTATCTAATTTGGCAACGGGGCCTAGAGTTGCTCGATGTAATGTTCTTTTCATAGCAGATCTCCAAGCAAAAGGAAATGCACCACCCTAAAGAGAGGTGAGAAACAGTTATTCATAATCATTACCTAGGAGAAACATCATTAGACTCATTCACTCACCCAATTAAAACTCCTAGAGAGATCGTTTCCTGTACCGAGAGGAATGACACCAACGGGAGGAATATGTGATTTTCCTTCTCTGTGAAGCTCACCGAGACAACCAAGTACCCAACCAACTGTACCATCACCACCTGCTACCTATCATCATCATCATCATTGCCACAAACTTAACAAATCCAATTCCAATTAATGCTGAAGATGGTCACAAGATATGTATAATACATGTCACTCACCATGATCCGCATCCTTTCTCTGCATTCTCTTGCGCATTCATCTCCTTTTGCTGCAACGGTCTCCAAACACGCCAAACCGTACCGTACAAATTCATGGGGTTTCACTTCTGTGAGATCAAATACCTGGTAATTATATAACAACCATGAGCTCACAAAGCAAGTACAATTATCAAGAAAAGCAAAAAAAAAAAAAAAAAAAAAAAAAACTCCAGTGTATTTTACCCTTCAAACATCAACAACAACCCAAGTAATAAAGTTTCTGCCTTTTCCATGACAAGAAAAGTTTTTACTTTTTTAAAGTACCAATAACCTTTTTGACAGACGATGTCACAATCATAAGCCAAAACAGAGTATTAACATCCACTAGTTACAGAAGATTAGATCATGACAGAACAGTACACTAAGAATGTCGTAGCTCTCAGATCCACATAGATTATACTTGTACGGTTGTACCATACACTTATGATCAGAGTGGTTCCATTCACTATCTAAACCCAAATCCAGTGAAGTAGAAATGAAAGCAAACCCAAATCTAGGTTTAAGATCTTCTTCATTTCAACAAACATCAATCTAAATGCAAACTTGAAGTAAAATGAGTTCAAAAGTTACGATCTTTTAATGTCTGATATACAAAAAAAAAACAAAAAAAGGAACACTGACCTGTTCTTCGCTCATCAACTGTTGAAGCCTCTCTTTAAGAACAGGTCCATGACGACCTCCGCTTTTCGGGTTAATAAACACAACCACCGGCGCATGAGGAGCTAACTCCTCCTCGCCGGGAAGTAACAGATGGTCCGGAACCGCGGTGGAGTCTTTCCGCTTGATGCAATCTCGCATGACGAGACGGAGATACTCAGGCATCACTATCCTCCCACGAAGCTCCTCTCTGTCTACACCGACCCACGCTAGGTTACCGAAACCGCAGCCTCTCATCGTCGTCACCGCATCGTCAGTCTTCGCAGACGGTCGTGCAACCACGAAGTTAGTCGTCGAGGCCTCACCGACGGACCTCGGTGTCTCCATATCTCTCTCTCTGGTGATCGAAAACTCGGATTAAAATTAATAAAAAGTTGAAACTTGATCGTACTTCGAAGACTTGAGTTTTGTTCCCGAGACGATTCGAAAGCCTTTTTTACTTTTTTAAAAAGATTTTTTAAGTGTTTCGAAGACAGAGCAAATCTGTATGTTCGATGCGATGTGCATGTGTTTATTAGATTTTCCCCCGAAAAAAGTTTTATTTTATGACTTTTCTTCAGTGTACTCGAAAATGCCCATATGTGGACTACACATTTACACAACTGCCACTTATAGCTTTTATAGAGTTTACTTTTTTTTTCTTTGAAATTCTGTAGACTGAAAGGTGATTGGAGTAGTAGACAAATAAGAAAATTACTAGAGTCAATAACTCGATAAGAACATGTTTCTTTTTTTTTTTGTTCTCTGAGCTATACTCAATTTTCTTTTACATCCTTGCCGTAATAACTCTTATGAACGGCAGATTTGATATATCGTTTATATTCAAAAATATAGAAGGCAAAGTGTATTAAAACGCGAGGTACTTGTCGCACGTTATGAATGTAAAAGGGTAAAAAGGACAAATAATAAAGCAGTGGGCTGGGTCAGGATGACATATGGGCATATTTATGATTGTTATTGCCTTCCTTTACTGGTGTTGTTGGATCGTGAAGCTGTCATATCCAGATATTTATTGCATCTTATCAACGGTGTGCTACATAACCACTTTTAGTTTACTAGAGTCTAGAATTGATTTTAACTGTCAAAAACATTACCACAAGCACAACCACGTCTGATTTTCAGACAAAATCTAGTAAGAGTCTAGATATCATAAGAAACATAATAATATCCTAGAGTTGAGAGAGGTAAGTTGTGAGATTACCTAAACCCTAACCAAGTTTCGCTCTATATATCAGTTGATAACTCCCAAAGACAGAGAGGCAGGCAGCCTATGAAATTGATTCGTTAAGAAACAAAAAATCATCAAAACACTGGAACCTAAGTGAGTAGACGAAAAGAAGAAAAGTCTATTTTATTGATTACATGGTGCTGGCGTCTTCAATTCAACAGAAGTAATATGTAGCCGGATTTTGGATCCATGTCTTAACTAACTAAAGCCCACAATAGCTATGGGTATAAGGTTTTATAGTCCACTAGCCACTAGTGGTGTAAAGGCCCTACACTTCCACAAATCCTTTATAAACAATTAGTTCTCACCTTGAAAAGAATCCAATAAGTTAATAACTATATAAAAATCTTATGAAAAGGTGTTTAATCCGGATAAACCAAATCGATCCAACCCAGCATATAACTGAAGAAACCGATAAAAATGTTTAAAATTTGTATACTTTTAAAACAAATTTAAACCAAACTAAAATTCAAACTTGCAGAGATGTTTCAACTATACATCAAATAATAATCAAAATCACTTTCTATACCCCCTTCACATTGGTTGGAAAATTATAGAGCAGGAAATGTTGAATCACAACAAATCTGATTTTGCAATAAATTATTTTAATTAGTTTTGAATCTTACACCAACATAATTATTTTCAAGATTTTAATAAATCAAAATCATCCTTGTTATTGGTTAGGCATCATTTTCACACCATAAACAATTTTTGGTGTCTTTCAAGTTAATGTGAATTTGGAAATTAGTGAAAATTATATAAAATGTGTAGATTAGCATATAGTGATATTGTGACAAAAAAAGCATATAGTGATATAACTGGTTTTGACCACCAAAAGAAAAGTAATACTAGTGGCTGGCAAAAGAAAAAGGACGCATAATGTGATAGAAATGGAAAATGGAAGACTGCCAAATTGTTGTGGACCGTCGCCGTGAGAGGGAAAGGTGGACATGTAGTCATCATGTACATACATATTCACATTTTCTTAGTGTCAAGTCTCGAAACCGCGTCCAAAACAAAAAACTTACGATCCAATTTGTTTTCAATTCGTTATTTGAACGGAATCAAATTATACACTTTTATTTTCTAACTATAAAGAAAATAGTTTCCCAAAAAAAAGTCGTGCACAGAATTGGAGTATCGATCGCATATGATATGAATCCAAACAATGAGACTTGTTCTTACAGTTGATTTTTGATATATAATCCAGTTTAAAGATTAATTTAGTTTTTGGTTTAACCTTTTCATTTAGGACATTTGTGAAGTTATTAAAGTCTGATTTGCCTCAGCGCTCTTATGTGAGCGGTACCCAGTGCTGCTTAGCCCTCTTTCATTTGGTTTAACCTTTTCATTTGATATATAGCCCTCTTTCATTTGGCAATAAAGTTCGACTCTACTCTCTAGTACGTAATCCAAAAGATTAGTCTAATTAATTAATATAAAAATTTCTTGATCGTAAGAAATGCATAAAATATTGCAATTAAGGATGTTTTGAAACAAATAAGTATGGTATCATGTGACACTTGAATCACTAATTTGTATTTATTATAAGAAAGAAAAGTGAGCCATCAATGTGATTCGGCCCTACCAACTAATGAACTTACTGGATTTAGCTATAATTAAAATTGGGGTTTACAATATCTTTATACATGGGTTAGTCAATCTTCACGTTAGCAATTTTGACTCGTCATATTCATCAGTAATAATCACTAATCAGACGTGTTTAGCATTTGTTGCGCGGGTATCTATCTTTGATAAATACATTTTGACCTAGACCGTAGTCTTCCTTTGCGTGAAGTCAATTTTTTTATGAATTGTCTCACCCTTCCTAATTAAGCAACCTCAAAATCAGGGGATAAGATTTCCTTCTCCATTTGAGAGGATATCTAATAACGTCACTGACACAATTTTTTATTTCTGTAACATTATAAAGCAGGAAACAACTTAGAACTTACAATGCCTCTGATAAACGTTAGCATTTCCTCGCTTATAAAGAAATAAAGATGAAATCATCATTTCGTAATTATATATTCGCAGGCTTTTTTGAACAAATATGTTTTGTCTGAGAATATAGAGGGGTTTCTGCCACCATCGTGGAAGAACAATGGGGTTTGGAACAGCGATGTTGTTATTATATGCTTTAACTATGTAAACGTGGGGACTTTTTTGTTAGGTGTAGTGTTCTGTGTTCCAATGGACTCCAAAATGTGTATAATAGCTGTACAAAAAAAGATTCCCTGAAATAAATATTTTTGTGGTCGATAAATCTTATTGAAATTTAACAGGAGATGGGTTAACTTCATGAAATGATTACCAACAGCTCAATCGGAAATTTGATGGAAATAAAGGTAGGATTTGAGGAGTAAATAAAATGACTAAAAATAGTAATTATTTTGACAGCGCAATTATTAACTCTCAAAAATATTTCATTTTTTTGGTAAAAATGTTTAGATATGGTAAAAATATTATTTGTTGAATAAATTATACACTAAAAACATAAAGGGAAGAGGTAAAACAGCAAAACAAAAACCTTATTTTGATCAAATTGTGATTCGTTTAACGTTGATCTATATTTCGTTAGTATTATGATCACCAATACTTTTTTTGTTTTCAAAAAAGTGATGTCCAATACTTTGATAACTGATTCGGTTTTAACGCTGATCTATATTTCGTTAGTATTATGATGTCCAATAGTTTGGTAAATTTATGAATAGAACAACTTTGCACAAGTGGAAAAACTGAAATGCACCGTCTAATCTTAAACGTATAATAAGTTTTATAAGTAATCTTTGAGAAAGAGTTTTCATCTGTCCAGTATTCATATATACCATTCGAAAAAGTGGTATTCAAAACATAATTAAAGGGTAAAGTTGTCATTGCGATAGAAACAGTAGGTCAACAAGAATTGTACGTGTAGTTGTAATAAATGCAGAAAGCTGAAACTCTTACCTTCTTTTCAAACTTGCACTTTTATGTTTATCGGCCTTTGCGATAAAACTATTCTTTTGCGTCAGCGTTTCTTTTCTTTTTATTCCATCGCTACACGACAATTTCCGTCTCGTCGAAGACCATTATTTTGGATCCAAGAACCCGAAGACCCCATCGTAGACCTATACAGAGTGACTCGGTTTGCAAATTTGCTATCTAAACCAAAAACAATTAGGATATCCGAAGATAGTCCAAATCTTAATTTAACCCTTCCCTTTCAGATGTGAAACTCATTTTACAATCTTAGATCGTTTTATGTATAAATATATGTGTGTGTTTTGATCAGTTACTTTAACTTTAATTTTTAGTAACATTGGTTACTTTAACTTACGCCTTTAAACTCTATATTAGGAGTGTATATGATATTTGGGCGGTGATAATGGATCTGGCTACTATAAATATGCTAACCAAAACTCACTGATACTGTACAGACATATAGTATATGATGTGATAATATCTAATATAAAATGTAACACCTAAAAATATAGGAGTTTATTGCAGATGTCTACCTAGTTAACCTCTCGTTTTTTTTTTGAAAACAAAGGGATATATCTTTAATCGAGTATGTAGTAGTCCTATTTAGTTAGTCCTAATCATGCATCATTGATAATAGTATTAATGAATATTCGGAAGTTAAAAGAAGAGGTGTGCTGGATATGGACAAGAGAAGAGTATAACAGAGAAAAGTTTAGTGTAAAAAGGCTGCAAAGGAGTAGTTGGTTAAAAAGTGAGTGAACTCGATAAACGCGTAGCCCTAAAGGCAAAGCGTGCGTTACTCAGTCTTACCCGAATATTTTTTACTACTTTTTTCTTTATTTTCTATCTACTATAAAACCATGATGGACGAAAGGCATTACAGCATTCTCTTAATTTTTATTTATTTATGTTTATAACGATCTTTAGATTAAATAAAAAGTTACTCTCGTAAATTGCATGCAAGTAGTTTGATCGACTACTTTGACGCTTTTTTTCTCTCTTTTCTACCTATTGTTTTGGAGTTGTCAACAACTTTCAGCGACTAATTTATTCATCTTGAACTAGATGGATCTCATGGCCAATCAATACACGCACGGATTATTTTATTGAAACATGAATAGATGTATTTGAATTTCCTTGAATTATTGGTTCTAACAAATGAAATGTAAAATTATGAAGGGTAACAAATGAAATAAAGACAATGAGTTTGGTGTGGAAGTAAGAGTCTTTTTGCACAAAATAGATTGTGTATTAAATGGTCTCTGAATTTATTGGGTCGGCTCGCACATCGGCACATGTGATGACCTTACAATTCTTGTCTCTGCATTTAATATTCTTTATCCAAATAATGAAAAAGTGAATTGCGATTGTTGAGTTGGTAACAGAATCAATGTTATGATCTTTGTGATTTCATTCTTTGTTCCAAAAGGATGTCAAGATGTCGCCAAGCGTTTGGTTACTGAAATTCAAGTTTGCATCAAATTGGTTTAGGGGGCTACATATCTTGCTTTTTTAAGTTTTGTGTATGTTATAAACATTATGACCTTCACGTCAAAATTGCAACTCATAAAAATATTTGTGTTGTATCTTTTTATCATGTTTCTGATTGTTTCTATTAGCGTCAAAGTTAAGTTATATGTTCGTTGTGATTGTCGTCCATTGTGAGAAGTTCAAATGTAGCCTTGAAATACTTAAGTCTATGACTTCGTGGCTTTTCTATACTCCCCTTCTCAAAATAAATTTGGTTTTGGGAATATTTTTCTGTTGTGGTACGAGTGTTGTGTAATTTTTTTTTTTTTTGATATTGTGTAAAATATAAGCTTTAGCCAAAATCTATTATTTTCTTACAAGATTGTGAATCAAAATAAAATCGTAGGAATCACATGTGATAAATAAACATATCGGATTACGACCATTCATTGTGGTGGTACTTTTTATATATATAAACTAATTAGATACAAGTATAGTTTTATTTTGAATGTGTGCATGGTGTATTGACACAACATTTATTAAACTAAGATATTAGCAATTTATTTATTCATTAGTTGCAAAATTCTAACAAAAAGATTGAAAAGGAATAACTTTTGAAACGGCGGAAATGAGTCAGAAGAGAGTAAAAAGGCAAATACGAAAAGGTGAAAGCTTTTTTGTGTGTGGCGATTCCTTTTGCAGGGATTGCGTGTGAAATAAAGATATTTCGTTTTTAAAGGTAAAACCCAAAAATGATAAAAAAAACAAATAAAAAGTAAAAAGTTTTTTTTTCACCTACACGTTTTCAGTGGCACGTGAGCACACCGCCCCTTCACGATCAGAAACGAAACACTCAAGCGATGTCTAACACGCGCTAGTTTCAAACGCGTGAAACTAGTTTGTCTTATTTCTCTGACTAGATTCAACCTTTATTGCGTCATCAAATATACAAATTCTAATAATTTTCGTAAAAATATATTTCGCAACCGTATAGCAAACTACAAAGATAAATGTTCTATCTTGTAGATGAATTATAGGGTCCATAAAAAATCCTTGCTAAATCAATTAATCGTCAAATAAGTTAATCAAATAATGATTTACACTCCAAAAAATAACGTTCATAAAAAATTTGGAAAGATGGCACTGAACTCTGTCAAAACAAATATTTTAGCCTAAAATTACGAATATTAGTTGGATGTTTATGGTCCATTAAGGTAGAAACTAACGCAATTTTCAAACCAAGTTAATGACTTTGAGGCCTTTGTCCCATTATAGCTGCAATACAAAAGGGCACCTCGGTCATTTCTAAGTGATGTTACTTATAATATTTGAGGTCGAATAAATTCAAATAGATAGACATTGAAAAGGTATGAGAAAAAAGTTTTGAAGTTCTTGTGAAGCAGATGATCCCATCTTTTCTTTTACTTCATCAATTTCTTCTTTTTTTCCCCCACGCGCTCACACACAAGACAGAAACACTGCAAGTCCACAGTGACTCAAGAACAGAGACATCAGAGAAAGAGAGAGAGAGATAACTTTTTGAAAAAGCTTATATTTTTACCTTTCTGTTTGATCGCTTTTGTTTTTCTGTAAAAAGCCATCTTTTGTGTTTCTCCTTTTTTTACCTGATAAACAATTTTTCTCTGCCAAAACTTTCTTTCACTTCTTCTTAAATTTAATATCTTGGCCGGTCCTGAAAGCTCTTTATTCAAAGGTTTCTTCTTATTAAGATAACATAGAGAAAAAAAAAACAGCAGCCGAGACTTTTTTTTCTTTCTTTCTTTCTTCTTCTCGTTGTTGTTGAGATGAGAGCAGATTTGATTACAATACAGCAAACGCTGACTCCCGAAGCAGCGACTGTTCTCAACCAGTCCATCGCCGAGGCGACACGTCGCAACCATGGCCACACGACTCCACTTCACGTGGCGTCCACTCTCTTATCATCCCCCTCTGGTTTTCTCCGACAAGCCTGCATCAAGTCCCACCCAAACTCCTCTCACCCGCTCCAGTGCCGAGCCCTCGAGCTATGCTTCAGCGTCGCCCTCGAACGCCTCCCTACTACGACGACCACCACTTCTTCTTCTCCGCAGGAGCCTCTGCTTTCAAACGCACTAACCGCGGCTCTGAAACGCGCGCAGGCTCACCAGCGACGCGGTTGCCCCGAGCAGCAGCAGCAACCGCTTCTGGCGGTTAAAGTCGAGCTCGAGCAGCTCATCATTTCGATTCTTGATGACCCGAGTGTGAGTCGGGTCATGCGCGAGGCTAGCTTCTCTAGCCCCGCAGTGAAATCCGCGATCGAACAGTCGATTTCCGGTAATTCGGTTAATCCGAGACAAGGCGGGATCGTTAACCAGTCTGCGATTGGGTTCGGTTATCGACCTGTACCGGTTCCGGTTAACCGGAATCCTTACGTTAATCCCCGGTTACACCAAAACGGGGCGCATAGTGGTGGGATGATGATGCAGAGGACAGACGAAGTTAAACGGGTCGTCGAGATTATGACCCGGACCCGGAAAAGAAACCCGGTTCTCGTCGGCGACTCGGAGCCTCAGATTCTCGTGGAAGAGATTCTAAGGAAGATCGAGAGCGGAGAATTCTCCGACGGACCGCTTCGTAGTTTCCAGGTGATCCGATTGGAGAATGAGTCTGCAGCACAAACGGCGACGAGGTTCGGTGAAATCTCCGGGTTGGTGGAGACACGGATCGGGAATTTGGGTTTGACCGGCGGTGTTGTTCTCGATCTCGGCGATTTGAAATGGTTAGCAGCGAACGGCGGCGGCGGTTTAGGAGGTCTGGTGGAGATGAGGAAGCTTTTGGAGAGATACAAAGGAAGGTTGTGCTTCATTGGTACGGCTACTTGCGAGACTTATCTACGATGTCAAGTTTATTACCCTTCGATGGAGAACGATTGCGATCTTCAAGCGATTCCGATCGCCTCTAAATCTCTTCTTCCGACCATGTTTCAAAGGTTTGTCTTTTATCTAACTGTTGAGTTTCGCTAATTAATATTCGGACAAAGTCTCATTTTTTGTTTTGTTTTGTTTTGGTCAGACTCGGGAGCAATAACAACAACGCTATGTTACTAAGCAGTAAGATTACTCCGACGAGAACCTCTGAGATTCCGGCGGGTAAAATGAGCTGCTGCCCTCGGTGTTTGCAGAGTTATGAAAACGATGTTGCTAAATTGGAAAAATCGTTAACCGGAGATAACCGGCCGGTCTTGCCACAGTGGCTGCAGAACGCTAAAGCCGACAACGTCGGTGACAAGAAACCTGTAAGTCTTATTGGTGAATTGATTCCAACGTAAGAAACCTTTTTTTGCGTTTGAATATTAATTTTTTTATTTTGTTTGTTTTCATTAGACCAAAGATCAAGAGATTGTGGAGTTGCAGAAGAAATGGAACGACTTGTGTTTGCGTTTACATCCACAACCGTCTGCGTCTGAAACAACGGCTCCTTCGTCCTTGTCTATGTTGAAACCAAGCCCAATATCGGACATAACTCCACCTGGAAGTCCGATCGGTACAGATTTGGTACTTGGACGGCCTAACAACAGAGGAGTATCCTCACCGGAGAAGAAGCTACTTTCCGGAAAGCTAGGAGATTCATTCGACATCGATCTATTCAAGAAGCTGCTCAAAGGCTTAGCGAAAAGCGTTTGGTGGCAGCACGACGCAGCCTCTTCGGTAGCATCAGCGATTACCGAATGCAAACACGGAAACGGGAGATCAAAGGGTGACATTTGGTTAATGTTCACCGGTCCAGACAGAGCCGGGAAGACTAAAATGGCGGCTGCGCTGTCTGATCTCGTCTCGGGAAGCCAACCGATAACCATCAGCCTCGGTTCCCGTTCACGGACCGACGATGGTTTAAGCCTCCGAGGCAAAACGGCGTTGGATAGATTAGCGGAAACGGTTAGGAGAAACCCGTTTGCGGTTATTGTGATGGAAGACATCGATGAAGCTGATCTGTTGCTGCGTAATAACGTGAAGCTAGCGATGGAACGAGGGAGGATCTGTGATTCGTATGGACGCGAGGTTAGTCTAGGGAATGTTATTATCATCCTGACTACAGATTCATCGCTCGGTTTAGCGGGAAACGTTGTTCCTATCGACGAGACAAGACTAGAGAGTCTGGTGAGCAGAGGATGGAAGCTAAGACTCTCTGTTTGTAACAGAAGCGGTACACGTAAAAGAAAACCAAACTGGCTTTATAACGACCAAACAAAACAGAGGAAAGAGATCTGTTTCGATCTGAACGAAGCTGCCGAGTTTGATTCGTCTAGTGATGTAACGGTCGAGCACAACAACGATCAAGAAGACAATAGTAACTTCATCCACAAGCTAGTGGCGTTAGCAGATGACGCGATAGTCTTTAGACCGGTTGATTTTTGTTCGATCAAGAACATGACCGAAGAATCATTAAAGAAACGTTTCTCTGACGGTCTCGCGGTGGAGATTGAAGACGATGCTCTTGAGAGAATCGCTGGTGCGATTTGGCTCAGCAAGATTAGCTTAGAGGAGTGGCTTGAGGAAGCAATGGGTTCGAGCTTGAATAGCGTGAAGTCTCGAGTGTCTTCTCTTTCAGAAGAAGATTCTGTGATTAGGATTCAGCTTGAAGATGATGTAAGTGATCGAACCTCCGGAGGATATCTTCCGAGTAGTATAAGAACGGTGGTCGTTTGAGTATTTTGTTTTCTTTTTTTCTTAGGAGGGGTGGATTCGTAATTATTGAATTGGGGAAGGTGAAAGATGTAAATATAGTGTTGTGTCTCCGAACCGTCTTTGGCGGGGAGAGAAAAGTTCGGTAAAATATTACAGTAAAAAGGAGTTTATCAACGGCTCAGAATAATTTACAGCCATTATATGATATCAGAGTAGAAAGTTGATACTTCCACAAAGAGAAAAGGAGGAATCTTCTAATGTATATGAAAACAAATACGAAATTAATTAACATACAGAGATGTTACTGGTGACATAGTGGATTTTTAATACTTTATTCAGGGTTACATTTGATTATTCTTTCGTATGTTTCTTCTTGGAGTTTAATGGAATATATTATAGTCTCTCGTAGCATACTGAATTTTAGAAAAACTATGCTACTATATAGTTATTGTGTAATATTCTGAGGACATTTATTTCAGTAGAAAGTTGTACTTTTAAAATATTAAGTGGTTGGGATAGTATGTGGCTTGTCTTTATTTCACCTTTTTAGAATGAAAGCAGCAAATCCAACCACTCTCATGGACCAAATATTTATTTAAAAAATCGCAAATATCAGACTCATATGGTTTTTCTTTAATGTGTTTTTAGTTTTTAGTTTCTGGTTTTTATGTATTTGAAATAAGCTTTAGGCTAAAACAGAGTAGTGATAAATGAGAGTATTAATGCAAGGAAGATTGATAATGTTTCTTACTTGATATTCAATTCAGGCATTAAGTAGTAAAGTCTTTTCTAGTGAATAGTGTATTGACAACAAGATTTACATAACATGTTTTCACAAGAGTTTAAATTAGGATCTTGATTAACATCTTGACGTTTAGGGTTTAAATGTCTTTGAGTTTCACTTTGGTCAATACGCGATTTAGAGGGACTTCAAAACAAAGTTGAAAACTATCGGCTTTGACGAAAACGTGTTCAAAATTCAAAATGTTAAGCTGTCGTCATACCATACGTAGTGATCGGTCCTTTTGTGTTCTTGAAGCCACAATTGGATTTTATCATTTATGACCATTGATTCAAAACCTCAACCTACAAACCCGGTCAACCACCGATAATAAATTTAAACCTAACTAATGTATGATAACA
Source organism: Brassica juncea (assembly GCA_018703725.1). Classification (NCBI taxonomy): domain Eukaryota; kingdom Viridiplantae; phylum Streptophyta; class Magnoliopsida; order Brassicales; family Brassicaceae; genus Brassica; species Brassica juncea. The sequence continues at coordinate 62,041,825 of CM031939.1, forward strand.
AGAAACGATTAGGACACTCGGTCCAGTGATCTAAACTAAATGACGCCATGTCTTTTCATGTTCAATATAGACTGCTAGATCGAATTTAATACTACATCAGGTACATCCACAATTTGATCATATGTAAGCATGAACTGTCAAGTCTACTGAATTTTTTATATATAAGCTATTAAGAGAGGAGTAGTTATAAGCAACGATATGCATGCCAAGTGATTTCATGTGCTCAATATGCCTATGTATTTATTTATATATCATCTATCTATCAAAATTTCAGATTGTTTTCGAACTAAATAAAAATATTGTTGTGATAGTGCATCTACTCAAAATCGATCTTATGCCCCAAAAAATTGAAAATCGTTCGACACAAAGTGCATAAATTTGTAATGGTATTTTATTTGTTTAGAATCTCAACTCTCAACCACTTAGGGCATCTCCATCCCTACTCCATTTTTTCCTTCAGAATGGAGTAAAAGTGAGTATAGAGTAAGAAATACTCCAATCCTACTCCATATCTCACTCCATAATGAAATTTACTCTATAAAATGGAGTAATGTATTTTTTGTTTGTTCATTACTCCATTATGAAATGAGAAATGGAATAAGGTTGAAGCATTTTTACTCCATAATCACTTTTACTCAATTTTAAAGGAAAAAATAGAGGTTTACATTGGAGATGCTCTTACTACACAAAAATGATATTTTCTGATTTACTCTATAAACTTTCTTTTGCTGCAATAGTCATTAGTTATAGATATATGTTTTATTGCTAGACACTTGAAGACAAAGCCTTCAGAATATATTGTTTTTCCCTTCACCTTTTTAGATATTACAATATAGTAATAATCTTTAGGAGTGGAAGATAAGGTTGAAGTTTTTGGTACTTATTAATACATAACTAATAAAAGCATGTCCAATACCTTTTCAGTATCATAAAATATGGATTTGTTATATATAAAGCATGTCCTTAACCGAATTATTGACAACAAATAATTTTATGGGGATATACTTTAATATTATTTCAAATAAAAGATTTTAGCCAAAGAGAAGCACTAGAACAAGGAGAAGACAAACCAAAACATGCCTTTATATCATTCAATTATTTAGTTATATATATAGACCTTGTGGCCTCTTTTTCTTTTTGGTGGATTTGCATTAGGTCTCCTCATTTCATAGTTAAATATATCATCAGCCAAAAGTAAGAAAGATTATACGCATTAGACACCGCAGTAGTTGAAAGATTAGATTAGATTCAGTTTATCTCAAATAAAAGATTCATCATACACCATGCCAATACTTGATCTTGAAGTGACAAAAAGAAACTCATAATAACAGACCAACGTGAGAGTGTAATTGAATAATCTTCAAGTGGAAACTAAAATAATGCAGCAAATGCTGCAACTTTACTCAAAGACCCGTTAACTATTTAATATATTTTCGAGTCTTTCTTTCTTTAATTATTAAAATGAAAAGGACGTGAAGATAATCATTTACGAATATAAGGTCTGTATTATATTAAAACTAAAAGGGGTCACAAATCTCCACCTTATATGATTGAAACCTCATGTTGAATTTGAGCTTTTTGGAAAGGGGACATGAACTTAACTTCTGGTGTGAGCAACTACACACTAAGGTTCAACTGCTATATGGCATCTCTTGAGTTTTGACATATGCATGCACTAATCATTTGCTGTAAATTAAAGAATAATTCAACAAGTCTAAAATGCATTTTCTCCGTCTTTAAGAAGGCTGACAATTTGATACTGTCATTCAGGACCTGTTCAATGTGCATAACTGCTTTTGCACGAGATCCCTAACTTTTCTATAATATTTGGGACTCGAAATTTCTAGAAATTAAAGCTTTCTATATAATTATCAAGTAATATATTTCAAACACTTAAATTTGTCTGCTCATGATTACATTGACCCGGTCCTGTTGCCATTATGAAAAGAAAGGCCTAATATGTATGTAATCGTGTAATGTAGATTATGATTTGTACCGACATCTCGGTCAGCAGAAAAGGAAATTAAACGCTTTTAACTTTTTTTTTTCCATGGACCTAACTGATCATTGTGTTAATGTGTATAGACTAAGTCAAAATTGTCAGTAGACCTTGCTTCATTAGCAATATGCAGAAGCAGAACATGCTAAGAAAACAACCTTTCTTACCACGGAGTTAGTTTCTCGACGCTAAAAGAACCTCTACAAGAATGTGAAGGCACACACTCAAGTCTCAGGCAAAAGACACAATCAACGTACGAGAAGGCTTCTACACAAGAGATATAATTCCAACAATGAAGCTTTTGTTCCAAAGCTTAGATTACAAAAGATGTTTTCATGTACAAAAACCAAAAACACACTTAGATTTCTTTATAGCTAGCTCCCCAATAACCAGGAAACTCAATATGTAGCGTACGTACTTATCATTAAAAAAAAAAATCACCAGTGTAACTAAAACCAAGTCAGCTTCGTTTTCTGTTTATACGAATGCAGTCAATCCTCAGGCTCAGCAGAGAAATCAGGCTCTTCAGGTTTCTTAAACCGAGGCATCTCCACATCCTTAACTCTCTGAGCTGCAACACCACGTCTTGTATTAGCTGCAAAACGTGAAGCCAAAACCATAACTCCAATGTTCATCTTTGGACTCGACCCTACACACTCTTCTTTTTCTTTTTCTTCTTCTACTTTTCCTACTACCACTTCTCCTTCTTCACCATCTTCATCACTTTGCTTTGATTCAACCGCAGTGAGATGATTCTCCATAGCTCTTCTCTTGTACCTGCGCCAAGCTGCTTGTATGAAGCAAGCAGCCCAAGTCCTCCAGTGGTGAGAGTAGAATCTGAAAGTATGTTGAAGCTTCTTGCTGTGTAGCCTCCTAAACTGATTGGCGACAAACTTTAGATCTTCAGCTCTAAGAGCGAATGCCTCAACTTCAACTAAAGCCCTAACTGTTCTTGTGGAAGACGGTAGATTCAAGGTTGATTTTGGAAGCAAAGCCCATGAAAGAAGCTCCTCCCCGCAGAAATCTCCAGGTCTTAGTATGATCGAGTTGAAGAAACCGGTTCTGCCTCCATTGGTTGTGGAACTCTCGAGTCTACCTCTGATGATAAAGAGCATCTCTGTGATCAAGTCACCTTCACGCACAAGGTAAGTCCCTTCCGTACACAGAGAAGACACCAGACGCTCGCATATAGCGTCGAGTAACTGGTCATCCATTTGGGAGAAAAATGGAACCTGCATGATTCAGACATAAAAACACATTATGGAGTTACAAAAGATTTACAGTATGAATGGCTTGCAACTAACACCACACTCGAGAGACTAAAGCCAAACCAAACTCTGGACTGTAGAGTTAAACCATTTGTAGGATAACCAAAAACAACTGAAAAAAAACTTACTCTTCGAACAAGGTCTAAGCATAGGTGACGTTGGATATCACGGCGAAGATCAGTTGGTAAGCTTTGTAGGAGAACCTCTTCGTCGACTCCTCTTGCTGCAAGCCACTTATACTGCTCATAACGCCTCACACGGTCTCTCAAATCTTCGGGAAGTTGGCGATGTCTCATCCACTCCTCCGTGTCTCTCTTCTTCAACCTCCATTCCTCAAGCCGTACCGTCAAAGATTGCAAATATGTCTAACAAACAAACATTGCAATGAGCACAGAAAAGAGATGAGTAATGAGGACAAGACCAAACCATACCTGCATATTCCCAATGAGATGAGCGAAGAGGACAAGACCAAAGATTGCAATGAGCACAGCAAACGTGGTTTCACCAATGAACGTGGTAGTGGACAGATTCTGTCCATAAGAACTGGGACATGATAATAGCCATCAGATTAATGACATATCTAAAGCTGAGCTTTGATGATCTATGTAGTAATTTACCTAAGCTGTTGCAACCCCCACCACAAGCAGTAGAAATATCTCTCGTTGAAGTTTGAAGACACAACCTTTTTAGTGATTGCATTCTCGAACATCCCATACTTGAACTCCCCCTTTCTTGCATCGCAGAGTTTAAACACGTTTGTGACATTTGCCCACTGTCGCTGCCTGGTGTCATAGAGTGGTGAATCACAGTCTAGGTAATAGAGATAACAGTTGACTCCAACATCTTCTTTGTTGCATCTAGTTTTCCAGCATGATGTGTATCTATCAAACGATAGTATATACCACGCCGCACCAAGCACCTATGCCAAAGCAAAAACAACCCATCTAAGATAATAATCATTATATATAAAATGAAACAAGGAATGTGATCACATACATGACTAGCTAGCATGTATAGCAAGAGATTATAAGCAGCTCCAGCCCAAGCAGTCTTTGTAACCACACCAGTAGCTTTAACGATCTGAGAGCTTAAAGGAATGATCAGATAGAATCTAGGAATGTACTGTAAGAGCACAATCAAAGCAAGATCATTGTTGCTATGATCAAACCGGTAGCTTCTCGTAGCCGGCATAACAAACCAGATAACTATCTGCGGAAGCGGCAACGTTGCAACGAGATCGATGATGAAGTCAGACTTGAGATACCTCCAAGCAATAGCCTTGGGATCCATCACAAGCTCGCCTCTACCAAACACACGAGTGCTGGAGTTTGGAGCGATGAAACCTGTCCTAAACTTGATGAAAATGTGGAGCAGGTAGAAAAGATCAGCGATGGTTCTGAAGAAGGTGACAAGGATTCTTAAATTTGTGTCGGTTTTAGCGCAGGGATAGTCTTTGTTTCCACCGATGGCTGGGACGAAGAAGTAGAGAGGGTCGATGAAGAGAGCGAGCATACAGGAGATGATGAAGACCCAGTTCCATTTCAAGACAATCTCGCTGCCTGGATCGAGAATGGTTTTGTACCATGGTACTTTAGAAGATTTGGACTTGTTGTTGTCAGTGTATCTACTGATTCTGTTTCCAGCCAAGAGGTTATCAGGAGGTTTGAGTGCTGAAGGGAGAGAGAGTTTGTATGATCTGCTCATTGGATCATTCACTGCCCATATCCCTTCTTTGCCTTCTTTCTTATCTGAGTACAACCTGCAAAGATAGAAACTTTACTCTTGAGCGCGACAAGCTTGAGCTTTGATGTAATAGAAACACTACTTGGATGAGTTGTATCATAACAAGAAAGAGAAGACAAAACCAAAGCAAAGTCTTAGACTTTTATTTCTGGGCAACCCAATCAGAGAGCTGAGGAAAAAGTTCACGACTTCGAGGACAGCTAATATGACCCGGAACGTGAAATCTAACTAGAAGACAATGAAATTGAAAGTGAAGAACTTACATAAGAAGCTTGTCCTTCCTCAACTCCATTAGAAGAAGCTGCTCAAGCTCGAGAGAGAAGAACCCTTTTTGATCCAAAGAAAGAGGCTTTCTTTGATTCGAGCAGACTCTCTGACACTGTCACTCTTGGTTTGATGTGTCTCTCTATCTAAATCTGAGGAAAGATCGTTAATTCCTCCTGGGAGAATTGAGTCACGGGACGAGTCAGAGAGCGTATCTTCTTTGCTTTTTTTTTTCTCACCTTTGAGTAAAAAAAAAAGAAAATCGAAGAGGATATTTGTGTGTTTTTTTAGGAATATTTGGCTCATCGATGTACTGTTGTAATAAGACAAGAAAGTCAACACATTTGACCACTGACCAGATGACTTAACTAAGCTAATCAGAGTCATTATTAGTGGGGGGAATTAATTTTTAATTTTTAAAGGTTTGTTTATGTGTGTAAATAGCCTTGTAATTGAACCAATTAAAGTTATTAAACTATGAGATGATACGTCACAAAACAACACTTTTATAGGCTTCTCGTTAGATCCAATCACACTCATCTAACTGAATCACAACTTTTAATCACCACTTGGAAAACAAAACATTTAACATAACTCAGAATATGAAGATGGTTAAACTGAAGTCATAAGTGTTTCCTTAATTCATCATAGACAATTTGAAGCATAAACATTGGTGAAAAAGACAAAACTTGACTTCACCATGGACATATACTCAAGTGAACTACAGTTAAATCATCAAGTGAACAGGAACAACATCTTTAAACTGACAAACTGACAAATGAACAACACTTTTGCTTGAATTGATCTGTATATCAATTTAGTCTCATGTGTTGTCCAACTGAATCTGATCAGCTGAAAGATTGAAACTTTTCAGATACTATATATTGCTTACTAGTGAGCAGAGCTAAAGGGATTCTGTACAATTGGTGTAATATTCAACTTCTCAGGATCCAGTCTTGAAACTATGTTGGATTCTCCAAATAATCAGCTTAACGAGAGCCAATTCATCACTCAATATTGGCTAAAAATCAAAACAGTTAAGGAAGAAAGGAACAAGCTTTCAATCTATTGAGCTCTGTAATTTTTTTAAAAAAAAACTGTACATGATTGATTATTGATGAAAACCAAATTTGTTTTAACATCATCATAAGAAAACTGAAGTGAACCAACAAACTATCAAACAACAAATCTTACTCCTAGAGCGTTCTTCTTCCATCAAAAATTTCTCACCTTTTGCCTCTTTCCAGTCTTTAAACCCTATCCCTGCAAATCGGACAAGTCCCAACTTTGACCAACCAAAAGTCCACACACTTCCTATGAAACACGTGCCCGCATCCAGGCAATCTCCGACACCACTGCCCCTGTCTGAACCCGTCGATACACACCACGCACTCGCTTCCGTACTGCGTCGGCTCACGGCAGAACTTGAACTGGGGAAGGCTCTTCACGCATCTGGGAGACAACCCACCATCCGAGGAGGATTCGTGACGGAGATGGCGACGGAGGCGGCGGCGGTAGTTACGGTGGAGGAACCAGTAGAGAGCGAAGAAGAAGACGGAGAAGCCGAGAGACATGAGGATGAAGAGAAGGGCGGTTAGAGCTACGGGGATCATGATGAAAGCCACGAGGATTTTGGAGAGGATCTTCGTTGATAGACTCGTCGTGTTTCCCTTCGGTGGTGGCGCCGGATACGGCGTTTGTTCGCCGGTGATTGGGTCATCGTAAGGGATAGGTATCGACATCGGACGGAGATAAAGATCTTCTCTTTTTTATTTTTGTTTTTGTTTTTGTTTTGAATCTCTTTAAAGGATGAAACTTTGTGTTTGGAAGGATAAATAAGGAGATGGGTTATTACGATCAGAAGGATTCGATATTGATGAAGTTTGTGAATTTGATCGAAAACCGTGGATACAAACAAACAAACAATACAAGGGGTGTTGTTTGTATTATTATTTTATTCACTATTTGTAATTAATTAATTTTTATGAATATATGGGGGAATATTCGGACATTTTAACCTAGTTCTCTCCCTGTGAATTCGCTAGCAAAGTCTTTTTTTTTTTTAATTTCTTTGAAAATATGTTTATATTGTTTTTTTATAATTAGAATTTACGTTACAAGTGGTGCAACATAATGGCACAAACACAAAAGGTTGTAAGTTAAAGGGTTTACCATAAATTTTGGGTACAGTACAATGAAGTAAAACCGTTTATTATTATTTTTTTGAGATTTGACAAAAAAAAAATATTTTTCTTTTGAGATGCAAATAGATGTGTAACTTCTCGAGGAAATTATTCGTGATATTTTTACGTATTATTTAAAATTAAATTTATTTTTTCATAATTGATTTTTTATATAGTCTATCGACTAATCCGTTGGTTTTGGAAGGAACGCACTTAGTGCTACAGAGTGTACTGATTACCACATCTTTTGATCCGTATTTGAAATATTTTCCGATTAATGCACGCATTTAGTGCTATAAAATGTACTGATTACCACACTATTTGATCCGAATTTGAAATATTTTTCGATTAATGCCATGAAATGAACCGATTATATATTACGATACATCATGTAAACCATTTGGTCGAAACTCAAGCCCAGATTAGCCAAATAGTATATATTAATTATTTTAATTCAGTATATATGAACAAAGAAATAATATATAATATTTTAGGGTTGATTGATTGAAGTTGTAGTTTTATATTTTTTTTGTTCTAAAATTTATGCTTAGATTTTTAGGTGTGGCATTGAATCTTTTTTTGCTATAGATTTTTCTAAAATACTGAACAAAAACTTTAGAAAATTAATTTCTGAAATTTAATATATTACCTTTTATAATATTTTGCTTTTAGATTAAATTTTAAAAATTAAAACATAATTATTTTTTAAAATTGTAAAAATTAAAACGGTTGTCCATGGTTTTTACCGCTTTTTCCAATAACTTCCAAAATATCGGAAAATAAATTACCTTACAAAAGCTAATCATAATATAATGTTTCCCAAGAAAAAAGCTAGATCAGATAAATAAAACAAACGGCCTGGCCATATTTCATTTTAAGGATTTAAAAAGAACCAATTAGCCATATGATAAATAATACGGATTTGAAAGAATAAATGAACTCTCCTCCTTGGTAAGACCGAGTGGGCCGGCAAGGGCAGCTTCCTCGGTAACAAGCTAACAGCCTTTCTTCATGTCACCATACCAAGCCACCCCGCTTTTAACTTTGCAACTTTTTTATATTATCTCCAAGCTTCTTTTATACATTTCCCTCTAGTTCATTTTGCGATTTGAAACCGGTTATCTACGGTTGAGCTTGGTTTAAAATATGTCTCTTATTGGCCGTTCGGCCCATTAACATTCGAATTCTTAATTATGGCTGTCCAATGATGGCTTCTAGTCCATTCTTCATCCAAAAAAACGTTCGGTTTACTCCGAATTGGTTCGATCGAATTTAGGTGGAAATATATGCCTTGACATTTAGATTAACAGTTGTTAATGTCTTTTTTTTTGGTCAAACAGTTGTTAATGTCTTTCATTGGATTATTGACACGAAAGCAAAAGTGGGAGTAGTCAAGAAAACCTATTGTAGTCAGTTTGACTTTGACCAAAAAATACTATAGTATATGGTAATATATAATGCATACTTATCGGGAGATTTAAGATATAACATAACACTTATATAAATAGATATTCCGCATATTAAATATAACAACAATATTAAATTTTTTTGCTTAAAGAAAAGAAACGAGTCATGGGTAAAAGTATTTTGGTTTTCTCTGTCGTTATTCTTTTTATCTTCTCTATTGCATATGCAACTCCTGGAATCGGAACTTTCTACACAAGTTACATTCGTAAGAATATCATTTTACACTGTTTTGTGTATAGTGCGTACTACTTGTTTTGTAAACCAAATAAGAAAACTTATAAAAACACACTTTATATATATGTACCTTTCATATCTAATTATAGCGAAATGTTATAACTTTTTAATGATCTATGTTGTTTTATTATGTGTTTTGATAGCATCGGCATGTTACAAAAATAAGCCAGAAGGAGTGATGATAGCTGCAGCGAGTGATACATTATGGGACAACGGTCAAGTTTGTGGCAAAATGTTCCATGTGAAATGCACCGGAGCTCGTAACGCCGTGCCTCATCCCTGTACCGGTCAAACTGTGACAGTTAAAATCGTTGACCATTGTCCCGCTGGCTGCGCTTCTACTATCGATCTCTCCTTTGAAGCTTTTTCTCAGATCGCTAATCCTGTCGCTGGGATCATTAACATTGATTATACGCCGTAATAATTCAACAACCTGATACATATTTTTATGTTACATTAGAGTAATTTGTATCCGGGATTTTAATGATGAGATTGTGTGTTTGTTTTTCAGGGCCTAAATGTCGATGGAGTTCTGAAGGAAAATAATGTTCCGGTCTAGAAAACCCTAATAAGTATTGTATTGTCATTTCAGCTTTGTAATTGTATTCAAAATACTAATAGAATCCCCGAGTTTCATAAAAAAAAAAGATTCCATATTTTTCATATATTAATAGTTTGCATAACATGATTTTAAAAGATAAACAATTAGGAGGTATGCATAACACATCCAAGTCTCGAAAACGAAATACGCTGAGCAGAGGTTTGATCTTATATTCTTATACATGATAATTTTATTAACAAGCTTATTTGAAAATGACATTTATTTATTGATTGCACATGCAGAGACCAAACGCATTTTTTGTAGTTCTTTACAAATAATCTCATTATATATATAATTTTAAGTAGTTGGCAAAAACATTTGTTAAGATATTTTCATGCATGCATTTAGTTTTGGGTCTCTTATTTAGTTATTTGGATTGAAATTTTATAACCCAGTTAAGACTCTCTTTTTAGAGAATATTTATGTACTAAGGGAAGAAAAAAGACTTGACTTTTTTTTTTTTGGTCAACATTTTTTTTTTTGGTCAACAAAGACTTGACTACTCTTTCTTTTGTAAAATATGGACCATAAAGTATGAAGCGATTTGTAGATTTTTTTTTTTGGATTATATGCAAAAAGCACTTGTGACCCATGTTTAGAACAATGCATACAAAATAATGCTACATTAATCGGTAGCATATAATGCGCACCGACGTGTTCGTTGTAAAATTTGTAATCCAATTAATGATATACTAATGATCTACCAAAAGAAGACATTATGTTTTTGATAAATGCTAAAAAAGTCACAAACCATCATTGTATGTATGAGATATTACAATGCTTAGATGTGTTGTTTTACTACAAACTGTATTAAATTTATTGTCTAGTCAATATTCGTTAGTAATCAACTCAAAGAGGATAATGACGGAGAAGGTTTGATTTCTCGCCGTCGCTGCATTTGATTTTTATTTTTGTGGAAGCTCAATCCTTTTTTTTTTTTGGAACACAATGGAAGCTCAATCTTTTTTTTATATATTTTCATCAGTCAATATCGCATTGGCAGAAACATTGGCCGAAAATAAAAGATCGGCAAATCTTACTTGTTGGTGGTATCTATGCGAGCATTCGCTAACGATGGGCCAAGATTAATAGAAAAAATGGGCCGAGATTAATAGAAACGATGGGCCGAGATTAATAGAAAACTTGTTAATACGCATATACACGAACTGCACTCTCGAGCCCACTAGGAGCTGATCTTGGATTACCTGTAAAAAAATATTTGAATCAGCGAACCCGTAGAATTGAAAAATTTCGAGATTCGAGAATATTTATTATTGTTAGTAAAATCCATGAAAAGACTAACGCTTTAGTTTAAAATTTTATGTAAACTAGTCGCTAGAAATTGATCAATGGCGAGTTAAGGTGATGTTTCTGTGTATAAAACCGGTAAAGTGAGTTGCAGTGGAGAAAAACCTTTTGAGGTTTGACCTAGGTGAATGTGTACGTAGATCTACAGTGGTGTTCGAGTTCTTAACAGAATGCGAAGTCTTCATTTGAATGATATTTTGATATGTCAAGTACTTTCCTGATGGTTTTGCTTAAACAGTATGATATTTTACATCTCTATTATACATATTTTATAAAGATGGACAGTTAAGCAAGGGTCTTAGATTTATTGGCAAAGCAATAAATGTATTATGTATAGCACATGCACATGGGGATTCTTTTCCTGTTTATAAGGTTAAATTTCTATTTAAATATATTTCCAACACGTGTATTGTGTGATACATTTTAATATTGTTTCGTGAGAAAAGGTGTCGAGTGGAGAAAATTTCAACAATTGACTAAATCTCATAAATTCAAATTTAGGTCGTATTATTAAAGAATTTAAAACCATGAAATGACAAATTAGTGGTTACAAGATTGTGGGAGATCTAACTTGAAAGTTCATTGTCCCATTGATCCCAACCCAATCTGTTTGCCATTATTTTCACATTAAAACATCGTTGAAAAAATCTCAATTAACTGATCTTTTGTTTTCTCTACACTTGTATATGAAGTCTACCAGTTTTATTATGTCTTTGGCTCATGAGTCTGTTGCGTGTACGTTGTTAATTACTCAAACAGATTCTGTAGCCTATGTAACTTGTAATGTAAAATTTTCTGGGTTTTCTTTTAGTAAATTTTAGTGTTTGTTAGAAATAACCATCGTGTTTCCGGTGGATGAGTTTCTTTTGACTATTTGTTGCTAGTCCTACTTGTTTCAAACTGCCCGAGCTTTGTTCTACATGCTAATATATACGATTTTGACAAATAACAACAAAACAGTATCAGATATCCTGTGGTTTCCCTTTGTCCATCTTGGAGCTATGACTTGAGTTCAAGTTCCACCTAGTCAGTCTTTTAAAAAATGTTGGCAAGATCGATTCATGTAGAAAAAACTATATGCAATATATATCGACAGAGGAGTTGCATGATTACGGGATCCTGATCATATTCATCGATCTCAAAATTCATTTATTTATTTTATAGGAAGAGGTAGAACACTTACAAAATAACTTGAAGTCAACATTGTTTGATTTGCAAACCTGCCTAGAGAGAAAAAGGGCCACTCTGATGAGGGCCGAATTTCATCTAAAAGAACGTATGTCTCTCTAATTTTTTTTTTGGTAAACAGTAAGTCTCTCTAATTCTTATTCATTATTTATTGTTCTACAAATAAATATAAGTATGTAAAACTGAGTTTGATATATATTTTAAAATTGTTTGTTATGATTTAGTATTATGAATTTATCATATCATGTTTCGCAAAAATTTAATTATGTTTATGGTAAATTTGACATGTGAATGATTAAAACATATCATGTAGTTGTTATGTCACCAACTCAGTTTATTGGTCAAGGGGAGCAGGCGCCTCCGAAAGGAAAAAAAGGTCAATGAAGACAATCAAAGTAATGTGATCACGTCTATGATAATAATTCTTTTGCTGGATGATAAAACAAACTAAAAGTGCATAGGACAAGATTCACCTTGAAGGTCATAAAGGCATCGAACCTTCTCATTATTTTTCTGATTTCTTGTTTCGTCCCTGACCTCACTCCATTTTAGCAGAGTTAAAAGTTAACCCACTGCCCCAAAAAGATAATACCATTATAGTACTATATTTCTAGACGTCTAGTAACTAGAACAGCCTTTTGAGAGCTTCGTGTAAACAAATTGGAATAGATCTTTGTGTAAAAAATGAAAGTGTTTTCTTCTGGTTTGACTTAATAAGTTGGACCCCACTAAATCTCGATAAACAGAGTTGCTCTCTGCTTCTCGCTTCCGTGTCCTCTTGTCCTATGTTTCCGTTCCTCAACTTTCCATTTTCCAAAATTTTATAAAACTATTTTACAAACAACAATGAACAATGTAAGATATAAAATGGTTTTTTTTGCTGTAAATATAAAATAAAAATGCATCAGATTGTAAGGAAGCACCATCTTGAAATGGGAATAATAGTTTGGGATCTGGTTGTCTAGCTAAAAATTAGGAGTCATGATATTATCTTATTTATTTAACTAGAAGATGAAACCCACCGGCCACCGCTGAAGAAACTTCAAGGAACATTATAATTGTTCAGGTGAAGATTGGCTTACCGTGTGAGGTGGATGATTTTCTGAATGGTAATTAAAATCCATCTCGTGTTTCCGATCTAAAACGGGCAAATCACAAACAAAAGTAAAACAAATATAGATAGATCCAATCTCCAGATACCAAAATTTCCTAACTCAAAGATAGTAATGAACCCTTCGAGTCTGGCTGTGTAATAGGAGAAGGAATTCAGTGCCTCATACCTTAATCGCAGTTGCGCGGATTTAATTTGAGAAGAATTATAACCGCAAAATTATAAATAAGATGGAGTATATTTTGTAAACGGAGATATTTTTCATAACGAAATTGTACCTTTCTCTTCACATTTACTTCACGGCTTGGAAGATCTGTCACTTTATAAGAAATAGACTGAGAGGGAGATGAAACGGAAGTCATTAAAGATAAGAGTAAAGAGGAGGTTTGATTATGGGCGGTGGTGGAGATCGTGAGAAGGGGGAAACGGAGAAGAAATAGAATCTATCGTTGAGGTTCTCTGAATCGGGGTCAAACCAAACCGAGATTTGTCAAACCAAACCGAGATTTTCCATGTGTGAAGTGGAGGTGACATGACAGTTTAATGCTCTCTCATTGGTCGATTTAATACGCCTACGTGGATAGCCTGGTTGAGCAGGGTATTCCCTTTTTAATATAGGTTAGATTTCGATACGAATACAAGTATTGAACTGTTATTTTATGTATTTAAAATACCCGCGAAGTTAGTGGTGGTGTTCTTTGTCTTGTTGATTTAAATGAGGATGCATGGGATTTGGTGAGATCAAAAATATATTATTCATGGAAAATCATTTAATTAATTTGCTTCATTACCTCTGATTTGTTTCTTCTTTTAAATTAATCTTTGATTGACTTTGCATGTCTGGATGTTAAAATTAATATTAATTACAGTCTCGGAAAATCTGGAGATTCAAGAGGCACCACCCTTCTTGGTGTAACTGTTAAAAAAAATCTTAAAACGAAAATTTTCTCTTCTGTCATCATCAATGGTCCAACCTGTAATTCTCTTATTCACCACTCTCTCTATCTCTTTCCTCTTACAAAACAAATCTCATAAGAAAGAAAAAACAGAGCAGTTCTCTCTCTTTCTTTCTCTAAGAGCTTCCATGTCTGAAACCAATAACAACAACAACAAAGCTTGACTCTTTCCTCTCAAGTTTCCACTTTCTTGCAAACCCATGAAGTTTTATCGGGAAAACATGAATTTGGTTTTCTCAGAAATCAAAACTACTCAGAATCTCCTCTCTCCTCCATCACTTCCACGACCACCACCACCATTAACTATCCGACCAAACACAAACTTCGACCTAAACAGCAAAATCAGTCCGAGCGTTCTCCTGATAATCATAATCCTCTCCATCATCTTCTTCATCTCAGGTCTCCTCCATCTCCTAGTCAGATTCCTCCTCACACCGCGTAGAAGAGACAGAGAAGACTACTTCGACAACGTCACTGCTCTTCAAGGCCAGCTTCAACAGCTTTTCCACCTCCACGATTCGGGAGTCGACCAATCCTTCATCGACACGTTACCTGTTTTCCATTACAAATCCATCATCGGTCTCAAGAACTACCCTTTCGATTGCGCTGTCTGTCTCTCAGAGTTCGAAACAGAGGACAAGCTCAGGCTTTTGCCCAAATGCAGCCACGCCTTTCACATGGATTGTATCGACACGTGGCTTCTCTCCCACTCTACTTGTCCCTTGTGCAGATCGAGTCTCCTCTCTGATCTCTCTCCTCGCCAAGATCCTCGTCCCTCTTTTCTCCTCGTTCTTGAGTCGGCCAGTGATCATAGCTCGAGAGAGATTGTTGGAGACAGAGATGGTGCAGCTTGTGTGGCCGCTAGTGATGCTGATGATGTGCAGCCTAATGCTCATTCACGATCCAGTTCTCATCTGGGCAATGATCTTGGATCGACCCGTGTTGATTCAGGTCGTAAAGATCGAGACCAAGATGGTGAGTTGGGTGGTTCGGTCGAAAAGGTTGTTCCTTTTGCGGTTAAGCTAGGGAAATTTAGGAACACGGATGTTGGAGAAGGAAGTCATATCAACAACGACATTGGTATTAGCAGCACTCTAGACGAAAGGAGATGTTTTTCAATGGGATCATATGAGTATATAATGGACGAAGAAACCGCTCTTGAGGTTCATGTTTCAACCAAGAAAGTATCAAGCAAGAACCGTCACTTGCCTGGCCACAGGACCGCTATGTCCGAATGCGGTTTTGATCCAAGTGGGAGATTGAAGTTTAATGGGAGCGATTCGATGAGGATCATGGAAGAAGCAGCGGAGAAGAACGTAGTTGAAAGAGAGAGCTTTTCGGTATCGAAAATTTGGCTAAGGGGTAAGAAAGAGAGGCATAGTAAGGTTCAAGGAAAAGAGGACAGTTCATTGGTTTCATCGTCTTCCGGTAGAGCATTCTCTTTCGGGTTAGCAAACCCGAAAGAGAATGCGAAAAACGAAAGTGGTTGCGAGGAAGAGAATCAAAAGGTCGAAAATGCGTCATCTTTGGAGGTGAAAACACCATCTTTTGCTAGGAGGACTATGCTTTGGCTTTCAGGGAGACAAAACAAGGTTGTTCATTCCTCTTCTGCTTCTAATGTCTAGTTTCTATATTTCTTTTTCCTTTTTCTTTTTCACATTTAAATTTCTTTTTGCAATTGTTATTTTGTGTCAGTCCTCATAAGTTCAAAAACCGATGAATCATTGTAGAAACGTGGTGTTGAAGTATAAATATTGTTAGGCATAGATTGTTAAACATTTTGGTGCGTCATGTTTATGCAAATCTTTTTCAGTTCTTAATTATTTGGCCCAAAGCAATTAATTGTCGATTAAAGATTTCCATCTAACCAGAAAACGACACAATTAAATGTAATGAAATGATTGAATTAGAGATAGAAAAAATTGCAAAGATTCAAACCATTTGAATGATTGTTGAAGAACCCGTATAAAAGTCTCTCTGTGACTATTTTAGTTAGCAACAACTAAATATTTTGTTAGGTTAAAAATCCATACTAACTTAGCCAGCAACAACTAAATATGTTCAGCAAAGCAGTTTTAACCATATGTTTTTATACAAACCCTAATTCTAAGAATCTTGAAGGAATAATCTTCTCTTTGTTTATTTGGATTTTTCTTTCTTCTGTAGCATTAGATAAGAAGTGGGTGTGGTGGTAAGACAGTTGCATTGAATAGAGGCAATTCTTCATACGACAAAAGAGTGACATTTTGAGTCTTGTGATACGTTCTATATTAAAATGTAGGTGTGTATGTATATACGTATATACAGTATGTTTTAATGCTGAGTGACTAAGGTATTGCATTAATTGGTGAATTAATAATGGCCATGGAAGCAGTTGGGTTTACATGCCCACTAGTCACTTGGTCTTTATTGCGCGACAACACATACTAGTTTTATAACGTTATTAACATTGGTTTATGTGCAAATAAATTCAACTAAATTTTGAATTGAAAAGAAGAAGAAGATACATGGGTTAAAAAAATAACCATATACTAATATACATATGTCGCCTATTTTCAGTTTTAGCGAGATGCATGTATTTTGCGAAAGTGAGTCTTGGTTCTTTCATTTACTTCTCGAGTGGGTTTATATGAGATATACTATCGTCTCAAACAAATATTTATACATATGATTTTGAGCCACAATATATTTTCAAATAGGACCATATGCCATTGCCAGTACCTAGTATATTATGTTATATCACATAGATCAGAAAATACTCCAAGTATCTCCACAAAACAGTAAAAGGAGAAGACTACATGTCCTTTTGAGTACGATAAAATGTCAAGCAGTGAAGATCTGCGTATAGCAAAACCGCAACGCCGCATTGTTTTCTTCACCCGCCTCGTTTTCTATGTGCGTGTGTATGGCATTTTCAGTTGGACTGGTTAACAAGAGTCCAACTGTTCAACAGAATACACAAGAGTCCAACCAGTGACTAACTGGGCTACTAGGCCTAACAAGAAATACACATGTTTCTTAAAATATGCAAGGGTAGATTATATGATATGGACATCCAAATCTTTTTATTTAATTTTAGTCCAATACTCTTAGAGTGAAAATGTTAGATACACTCTAGCATGAAAAAAATTGAGCAAATAAGGAATCCGGACCAAGCAAAGTTAAACTGAAGATTTAATTGAGAATCATATGCATTTATACCCATGTAAATGAACAAATAAATAGTATATCTATCAAAATAATTTGACTTGGCTGTTAAAAACAAAAGTGAACGTGAGGAATAAGAGTATATGTTGTTTTTTGTTTTCTTTCTCGTTGTCATTTCTTCCCTATTAAATGAGGCTGATTGATGGAACATGGAGTATGTATATAAAAGCCAAATGACTGATTTTTTCACAGGTTGAAATTGAAATTATTGTTTGTCCCGTGCTACTATATATCCTTTTTGAAAGGTGAAACATACCCTTTCATAACAAGTCAAATTTACTCTTATAGTGACAACTCATATGAGCTAATTATACCATTCCCTTTAGTAAGTTCAAGTCTGATCAAATATTTTTGTTTTAAAATCGTGGATGTTTTGAATCTTATGTCTATAATATTTCCCATATCTGAAATCTGAGACATAAAAAACTAACCATTTTGTATTATTTATTAGGCATGCCAAGAAAAGCAATCGAAGCACATATATATATATATATATATATATATATATATATATATATATATATATATATATATGTGTGTGTGTATATATATCAAAAGGATATCAGTAACTAAATGCAACCGAACGACAACCATAACTATACACACAATAAAAAGCATGCTAACAAATTGTTTCAATTAAGATCACCATTAAGTAAATAGGAAAATTCATATAAGCGTGTATAAATTCTGTTTTGTACAATACGACTCACTATAAAATTCTATCCATGAGCTCGATCGTAAATTTCAGTTTCTCCAAACAATATGCGGTCCTATCGACCAGCAAAGATCCCATCCGATCAATATCATGCTTTCACAAATTATCTCCACAAAAAAAAGAAGAGATTTACCGTTCAATTCCAGCCTCAGCAGCATCAACAATACTCCTCATAACATTCACTTGCGTCTGAAGCGAGACAATATAATCCAAGGTTTCTTGTATAAGCAAGACGTCATTGTTCATAAACTCTCCACCAGGGACAACGTTTCTTAATCCTTGAGTCTTTCTCTTGACAAGCTTCCTAGCTTTTGCTGCGATCTCTTCGCTCACTGATTTAGATTTCCTTCTCATCAAGATCTTCTTGCTTCTTCTCACTATCTTTCTATGACACATAACCTTAGGCAACTTCTTGTTCATTAACGTTTCCGCTTTGATACCAGAGAGCATCTGACGTACGAGGAAATTGTCCTCGGTGGCGGTTTTCTGGATTAGGGCTCGGCTCCAACAAGTTGTTCCTCTTCTTAGAGATGCCATTGCAACGTCTGCAGAGAGCTTTATCGCTTTCCTTCTCTCGGAGACGCTCGTGTTGTCTATCAGAGGACGGTATATCTGAAGGCCCATTTGCCATTTCTTTAGAAATTCTTCCTTCATTGAGCTCGTAGGCTGCATCCTAAATCTTAATCATGTAGAAGCAATACTCAGAAATTCTGAATAATTTCTATCAAAAAGTAAATAAATTCTAAGAAAGTAATTCACCAAGGGGAGACATGTAATCTTTAAATCACAATCATATATATATATAGTTAGGGTTCCTTATCATAATGGAAAGAGACATATACAATTTACCTTTTTGTAGAATTTTTTCTTCTTCTGTTGGTTGAGTTTCAAAGATTACTTATAGGAATTCTACTGTCACCTCACGAGTTCTTGAAATCGACGAGAGAGAGAGGGAGAGAGAGAGACAGAGAGGTAAGGAAGAAAGGAGAAGATGGACCATTTTATTTGTTTCAAAAGGAGAGGGAAAATGGTGGGGGCAATTGGAGATAGAAGAAGCACATGCATGCACATGCTGTGTATGGCCCACGTACCCTTTTGTATCACCCTATAATTTAGGAAACTTTTGTCGATTATTATTTGTTCCCGCCGAAAATTAGTGATGATATATGTTTATGATGTTTCAAAATTTGTTTATCTTTGTTAATGAAAACTTTTAAGTTTATTAATTTGAAAAAGGCAAATATATAGTACACAAAAATAAATACGTGATGGTAGTTCTCCAATGTTAGATTGAGTCATCCATCCATCTTTATATATATATATATTTACTTTGGTAATATATATCTCATGTCGGTTAAATTATTAGGTCCGTCCATCACAGCCAATTAATAGATTATCAAATAAAGTAAAATGTGCAAACAAATATAAATGTAATCTTAGACCATTTTCAATATATTTTACTATTTCTTATAATATATAATATTTTTTATTAATCTAAGTGGAGTTTAGCCGCATTCTTTTAAAATAGTATTCTTCAAAATATATAATAATAAATAGAGAAGTTAAAATAATTTTAATTCTAAATACTATTATCAAATCAAAAATTGTAATGAACCGGCCGGGGATGTTTTACAAAACTATTATTCATGCTTAAATGTATTGTTTTTTTTAACAAGTTAATTAACGAGCTTATGTTGATTTATTGCTCCAAATATTTTTTGGTAGCAATAGCTTCAAATATCTGAAACTGATTTCTGAAAAAAGATCGCAGAAGTTTTTTTTTGGTGATTTTTTGACGTCTTATTTTAGTGATTAATAATATCAGCATTATAGATCAATAATCTCTGCATACATAAAAAGAAAATTTGAAAACCTTATGCTGCAATTGTCTCAGCGCTAATTATACGGTGAATCATTTCTTCTTATCTTCTTAAAATAGTGATACATCCACTCACAATGTATCAAGTATAAACGCATATATGTCTTTTTTTTTCAAACAAAACGCATATATGTTAATATCACCACATCGTCTGTGCTTGCTCTAACTTTCTTATACACATACAACAAATAACATCAATGATTTAGTGGTGAAAACGTGGCGACCCGCAAACTTTGGGAAAGCCTGGTTTCAAAAAGATAAGAAAAAAAGGAGAAAAGCAATACTCCTAATTATTTAAATATGTATAACTAAATTTTATTATTTAGACATTTCATTCTAAAACACGAAATGATATTTGATAGACGCTGTACAACGTTGCACATGAATATTACACATGTATGATAATGATGTTGATGGATGTACAAATTATAAGTTTTGTCCAACAAAATACATCGAACATGGATCGTCTGGTACGCGAGAATTTCTTATCCAGTGGACCTCCGTAATTTACGGGAACCTCTCCACAATCATTCTCCAAACTCTACACGCCCACCATCTCATGTCGTCACCATCTAATCTATCTGATTTTATTTGATTAAAATATTGTCGTACAACGAAACATTTACAACAAAAAAAAAATTGTTTTGTGTCTTTTAATTAAATATTCCGCTGCTTAGAAATCATGAATATTTAGAAACACTCTTTGATCAAAAAAAAAATAGAAACACACCAAAAAGTTGTCGCTGAGGTGAAAGGGGGCAACGTTCTTGCACGCACGCGTCCACCGCAAGCGCATGTGCACACATGGAGGGACCCTTGTCCACCAGGGACTGACGGACCCATTCAGTTCTGTTCACTATTAGCTTACGAATAAGATTGATTTCTTAAGTTGGCCATGTAAAATACTTTGAAGTTAAAATGGTAGAACCGACGGAATGGTGAGTGGATTAGCTTCAGCTTCATGGCACCTACTACGAATATATGACCAAGATAGGCCAAAAGTTGATCAAAGTATAACTGTTTCTCTTTTAATATATTAGTTGGATAATGCTTTGTGTATAATCTAGAATCAGCAAACACAATCTCCTTCTAATGATACTTTGTCCCCTTAAATCAAGGGGAGATTGTTAGGGGCTTCTGCCGTACGCTTCCGAGGACAAAAGTAAAAACTCTACATGCCTAATTAGTAATTACTTAAATTAGTTGTTTATGGGAGAAGTTTGGAAAAGTCAAAAAGCTTAATTAATACTATATATATGAAAGCAATACATTTAAGTAATGAACTGATGTCATTTTATATATGTAATCATAAGTTATATATGTAAACTGGTGAACTGACACATGAATATTTATAATGGTCGTAGAGCATGTTAAAAAAAAAACTAATTTTTTCTAGAGCAGAACCTTAATAATATTGAGATTTAAAACTTGTAGCTGTTGTAAAGCGATCATTGACGGAGTGGGTGTCTTCATTTACGAATCTTCTCTTGTTAAGGGAAGCGAACAAAAGATTGACTTGAGGTCGTTTGCCCAAGTCATCTGACTATCTGAGAGAGACAAATTATGACACGGTTAAACATATGGTAATTTTATGGTAAAATGTAATAATGTTGAGACGGTTATGAAACTTGTCGCGAATATACAGGCTCTCATGGAATAATCACACCATGCATATATATAACCTGCAATTGTATATGGGCCTAGTTGATTGATTGCTTCCATGTGCAAACTTTTGTTAGTGATCAAGGATCAGACCTCATAAGCCCCCTTTTCACTTGTTGTATATATTAATATGATTATCCCATGGACTTGAGAAGGTTGGATCTTCATTTAGTCTATCTATTAGAGGGGTTGTTGGTAATACATGTCATCATTATATTAGTTTTTCATTTTTGCAGCTAGTAAACATAGTTTAATGGTGGCAATGCATTCGATTTTAATTAAGACCAGGTTGAAATTTAAAATTCTTCACCTATTAAACTAACAACTTTACATGTTTAAAAAAGTTTCAAGTTAAATAAGAAAAACACAAATTTAGAGTTATATGAGATCACTAGGTGTCTTACCATTGCATGCGAACATCATCATGTTACAAATATTTATTACTACGTTAATTTTAATTTATTATTAAAACTTTAAAGTTTAATTTTTAACTTAGTTAGTGTTATACTTCTTTTAATTTCTTAATTTTCATTTTCTAGGTTTAAAAATTATTTTGATTTTTCATGTAATTAGTATTTGTTGTTCAAAAAAATGTAATTAGTATTTATACATCTTTATATTTGTTAATTTTAATTTTTATGATTAAAATATTTTTTCTGGATAAAAATAATATATATATGTTATCTTCTTTTTTCTAAAATATGTTTTTACTTTTGGTCAGTAAATATAATATTTATAAATAATTATCTAATAAATTTTAATTATTTATTATTCATTAAGAGTATAAACAATAGTAATAACCACTTTATTGTTAATGTAAAATTTCAAAAACAAAAAATCAATTCACAAATAATAGCATAGATAGAAAGACCAAAATTAGAGTGATATTATTGTCGTTCTTACATAATCCCACCAAATTTGATAAAACGAAGGTTGCGAAAATATAATATTTGAATGGACAGTTGCAAGTTATACATCTTCCACGATAAAAATTGTAAAATATTATTTTTGATCATCGTTTAGATCTGTGGACGCAGATATTGTTATTAGACAGTGCTAAATAATTGCCTGCAAAAATACAATTAAAAACAAGGAATTAGTGATCACTCATGGACTCACTCTTCTGCACTATCCCAAGAGTACGTCTTGAAAAAGCTGTCATGTTAAGATGATTAGATCTCTTGTACTAAGATCTAAGATTTAATTTAACATCGGAAAAAGATTTTAGATTCAAAAAGGTGACATATAAAAAGATAGAAAAAATGACATATTCATAAAATCTATATAGTTTTCTTGAATGGGATAGACAGTTTCAAGTAGCCTCATATGATTGACGGATTGAGTATCAATCGTTGGTGGTATTAAAACAAAATGAGTTGTAGCCATAAAGGGATTGGTTGATTTAGCCCACCGTTCATAAATGTTATGTTTGTGGACGGTATAAAGTATAAACACATTGTTTAGTGTATGTGTTACACAAATTTGAAACCAGAAACAAAGGGTTTGATAGTGAATGAAGACTTTGATTGTATTTTTTATACAAGTTCGATTTAAACAAGACTTTGCACACAAGATGCTATCTGAACTGATTTAGTCTCTTGTAAAATGTTTTTTCACTAGACAAAGAAGTACGTATTGGCAAACGGAATCGTTTTGGTATAATAATATTCTCTTAGCATCTAGTCTATTATTGGATGATTATAGTTATATAATTAGCAAGATCGTCCTAGTAGTGTATACTTCATGACATAAGCATCTAAAGAAAGAGAGAGAGAGAGAGAGAGGAGATGGGGAAGGTAGAGGAGTATAAGCCGGTGATGGCGATGATTGGGTTGCAACTGTGTTACGCAGGAGTGACTCTTTCCTCAAGAGCTACTTTGGTTCATGGAACAAGCCCTCGAGTTTTTATCCTCTATAGGCAAGCCTTGGCAACCATTTGCATCTTCCCATTTCTCTACTTCTCAAGGTTATAAAACTCACATCTCTCTCTCTCTCTCCCTATACCTATATATGAATTTATAATTAGTTCTTGCTAATTTCTATGTGTATGTGTGTTTTTGGGAATGTAGGAGAAAATCGAAGATATCTTCTTTGGATCTAAAGAGCTTTTCGTTAATATTCATGGTCTCGCTTATAGGGTTAGTGTATATGTTTTGTCCTTTATTTCTCAAGACTCTAATTTGATGAATCTTGCACTCTTTTGACTTGTTTCTTTTGCAGCATTACAATCAATCAAAATCTGTATTTTGAAGGCCTTTACTTAGCTTCATCGTCGATGGGAAGTGCCATGGGTAACATCAACCCTGCTATTACCTTCCTAATCTCATTTCTAGTCGGGTATATACATAAACTACATTTTTACATTTCTCTTTATATGAAACATTGAAAAACAAGATTCATGTGTAACTGCTAATATTTAGATACGAGAAGGTGAATATTAAGAATATCAGAGGCTTAGCGAAGATAGCAGGGACGGTCCTATGTGTAATAGGAGCGATCTCCATGACTCTGCTTCGTGGACCAAAGATTCTCAACTCGGAATCTGCTTTATCCCTAGCGAACTCGTTGCTAGGAGATTTAAAGGACCAGAACATGTGGCTGATCGGGTGTTTGTTCTTATTCTCTAGCAATCTTTGCTGGTCTTTTTGGCTTACACTTCAGGTAAACTTCAGTAAGATCAGTACTTTTGTCTTTGGTAATGTTTCTTGCTTCACAAGAAAAGTGAACTTTGTTTCAACAATACCCTAGGTTCCAATCTCTGCCTATTACCCCGATCACGTCTCTTTATCAGCATGGATGTGTTTATTCGGAACGATACAATGTGCAGTCGTCACTTTCTTCCTTGAGAAAGACCCAGACGCTTGGATTCTCCATTCTTACTCCGAGTTTGCGACATGTCTCTACGCTGTATGCACATTCAATAATCTTACTTTTAGCAGTCGATTAATCATTAACATAAACACTAATTGTGAAATGCGGTTGTTAGGGAGTTGTAGCGTCAGCGCTTTCTTTTACCGTCCAAGCTTGGGTTGTATCTAAAAGAGGCCCTTTGTTCTCTTCAATGTTTAACCCACTCTGTACAGTCATTGTCACAATCTTGGCTTCTCTGTTCCTTCAGGAAGAGATTTTTACCGGAAGGTAAAAAAGTAATTTTCCTCAATATTGGATTACTATACAATCCATAAACATGATCATTATATTTTTGTTTTCCTTTCATTTTTAGCTTAATCGGAGGATTATGCGTGATAATGGGACTTTACATTGTGCTATGGGGTAAAGCAAAAGATGTCATGAAGAATCAAGAACAAAGAGACAGTAGAGACAACTCGGAAGTGAAGATTCATATCGAAGATTCTTCAAACACAACAGACTGTAATAAAGATTTAGAGAATCCTCTTCTGTCCAAACACAAATCAACTGAAGAAATCCAAAACATCAACAACTAAACTGATTCGACATTGTTTTATTTCTTCTGTTTCTAGAATTATTTGAAAGATTTTTACTCTAATAAAACGAAAAATCAAACTCCCAGTCTTTAGAACTGCGCATAACTCTCGTCTTTCTTGTTGTTCCTGACGGCACAACATGCCATAGCGTAGACGATGATGAGGACTACAAGGAAGACGATGTTGACAATAGCAACTACTTTCCATGAGGTCTTGAGGTTGTTGATAAAACCGGCCTTGCATGATTGGCAATCGTAGCAGAGCTTCTTGTTATCGCTGTCCCAAGTGTTGCAATCTGGGTCTTTATATGTTCCTGATGTTTTGTTCCAATGTGTTGGGCTTATGTAGGTGAAGTTACAGTCATTAGGGGGCTTGCAGCAACCAGACTGTAAACACAACAAAAGCAAATAAATAAATAAAATCATAGTAAATGTCATAGGATTAAAATCAAGATTCATATAGATTGTAACAATGGGAAGCCATTGTGATTTGTTTTAAAAGTTTCGATATTCTTTTTTAAATCAAGAGATTGTGAAAGGAGGATTGAAATCCACTACTTAAAATTTTAAAAATATTAAGTAGAAAATCCCTAAAAGGATAAAATCTTTTTTAACCATTGATTCAGATTCTAGTCAAATTGGCCTTAAAGTTTATTACCTCAAGACTGTTAAGATAACCAGTCAAATTCAATCAATTATTATTATTAAAGATTTTATAATCACTGTAAATGAACAATAAACACTTTGTGAATGGACAAAGATTTTTTTAGAGGATAGTATGATGAAAAGATGATTCATGATGAAGACAAAAAGGGTCGTCAGACTAAAACCCTAAAAAGTAAAAGTTCTTTACATACCTCTGAAATGATCTAACATTACTAATCAGATTAGCGTTATCGCATTTTAAAAATGGTTACCTCAAGAGAATTGAGATCCTTCTTGGAGAATTCAGAAGCATTATGATATCTACCAGAGAAGATCTCCAAGCGATTACAGAACTCGTCCTCGTAAAGACAGCTTCTAATGGTTTTCCAATGATGATTGTCGTTCACACGCTTCTGCATCCACTCTGAGTAGTCACCGAGTCTATACTCCTTATAAGCCTTTCCGGGGATAGTTTCGCCAGAGCCTTTATTGGTGACGACAAAGGCGAAGATGGTGAAACAAAAGATCATGACGATTGACAAGAACATCACGCAGAGGTAAAACCATAGGAGCCACGTAACTCTGCAGCAAGATCCGACGACTCCTGCGAGTGCGACAACCATGAGAAAAGCGCCGAGAGCGATCATGGGTTTGTCGAGGAACCTCTCGCACTGCGTGTGGCCGTAAAGGCTGAGCCAGATTCCGCTGGATAGAATGGGAATGGACAAGAGGAAGACGAAGAAGTTGAGTATGCCTACGAGGGTGTTACTGCAACGAACCATGTTGTGATGGTTGGTGATGAAGAAGAATAATGTAATAAAAAAATAAGATTTATATAGTAAAAGTGAAACGCGTAAGGAAGGTGATAAGATTTGTAATGAAATTTCCTTATTACCTTATATGACTACAAGACGAGTATGTAAAGTAATGCACTGCAGTCTGCAGATGTTCAAAAACGTTTTGAGTAACACCATTAAGAAATGACCCTTAAATATCACGCGGTTTCTCAGCTAGCAATTTAAAGTTTTCAAATTTTAAATCTGATTAGCTAAATATCTTGCTTAATAGCAATATAACAATATAATTACATTGTATAGAGAGGTTAAAGAATCATTAATTAAAATACCATTTCGTTTATAATATAAAATACTTTTGACTCGCATTTTTAAATACAGTATATTTTTTTTGCTAAGTATGCATAGAGTAATGATATTTGCAATATTTTCCTCTTACATATACAGAACATTATTAAAAAGGAAAGAGATGATGATACACACAATAGGCCATCCATTTAACTTTATTCAAAAATCAACAATATCTTGGGAAAGAAATCAGCAATATAAAAATCAAATAACTAGTAATATGCATTCTCTGTTGTATGGTTTCTTTTACACCAGTCGGATTTTGTTGAAGGCCAAGGGTGAAATACGTTACGTGTGTATGAAAGTAATTACACTACCAAAGTTTTTTTTTAAACATTGTTGTATATGATTTTTGTAAGTGGTATCAACTTTTTGGTTAAAAACCCATTTGTGAAGGAGAAAGATAGTTAGACCAACACCAAAAAAGTGTTCCAAAAAACCATCAACACTCAAACAGTTCAAGAAAATAAGTATAAAACATAAATCAGATTTGGTAGGATAAAATTGTTTTCAAAAATAATCTTTTGTCGACTAAACTTAGTTTAAATATATGAATTGTTGACAAAATAAAACAAAAATAAGTATAAGAACAAGATAACATTTCTTTCTCAAAACCAAAAGAATATGTTAACAACTATGGATAGAAACTTGTAAATATACAGAGTAAAAGAAAACATGCCACACCCATCCAAAATAACATATATCGGGATTTCAACGACGTTCATCATCCAGGCTAGCTTGTAACAAATCCATATATACTCAAACTCCAAATATTCAGACTTCAACGTAGAGAAATATAGTTAGCAAAAAAAAAATAGAGAAATATTCAAGTAGTTTAGTCTTAAAGCACACTTAGCAGTTTTGTTAGGATTCTGGTCAATGACAGTCTTTGATAAAGTCACTTTCTCCCTTTATGTTTTTCACCAATATATTAACGAAAAGATTAACTGTACAATCTTGGTTTATGATAAATAATAATATATCATGTAGTAAGACAAAAACACAGAAAATATCATGTAGTAATTGCAACACACAAAACTTTAAAGCTTCTAAAAATTAATATACTACCTGTTCGCGCAGGATGAAACCCACATGTCAAATGAGAAGGCGAAGAAAATTTATTAACTATAGTCGTTCGGAGCATTATACAAATCTTCACTTAATCCTAGTCACAAGATCAATGAACTTAAAAGTTAAGTAAAAGTTCGTATAGGTTTTTATTAATAAAACCGAACCGAACTAGCTTTTTCATTTGGCTGATTTCTAAGCATGCCCGCTTTTACTTGAAATTTGCTGCATTATGATCAAAGCGGATAAGCACAACATAACACAATGGTTACAAGGTAAAATAAAGTGTTCATATATGTTAATGCTCGTTATACATGTTGCACACAGATATTGAATTTGATAACCGATATCTGTGTGAATTCATAAAATTCACAATTCTCGATTAATTTGATAACACAGATGTTCATAAAATTCACAATTCTCCACCACGTCACCACTCGATTAATTCATAAAATTCACAATTCTCCAATTTTTTCTCTACATTCTTTTTGTTGGGATCAAATATCCTCAGCATTGTATACTTATCTTTTAAGTTTTTAGAAACAAAGAATCGGTACAAATGTCTTGTTTCGATTGCCGACATCACAAGGTCTCTAATTGCTAATATATATATTTTTTGGTAAAAATTGCTAAGATATTTTATCATTGTTATTTTTGATACAAAATGTTTTTTATAACTTGTTTATATGTTTGGGCCTACAAACACAACTAACGAAATAAATTTATCATTCTTAAACAATGTACTTGTTATCACTTAATGACTCGTTTGCTTGAACCAAAAAAATAGAAAGATTTGTTTGAAGAAAATTAAGTTCTTGAAATACATTTATATACATATATGAACATGTTAAATTTAAAGAACCTATAGACCAAAAAGACAGACTCAAATGTTATCGTGAATATTATAAAAACTTCAGTTCAACACCCTTTCTTCTACTTCCTATTCTTTGCTACCTCCAAAAATACAAAATGATGAATGTGGTTTATTATCCTCGTTAGTGTCGGTGGAGAAGATAACGTCGCATAAATACATCACAGCTGGACCGTAAGATTACGACTCAAAAATTAAATTCCTCATCGGATCCAATGGTTACCGTACAACTTAGGACTTCTTCTTTATAAAAATAAAAGTCTGATTGACCCCACCCACCACTAAAAGCCCACTTTCTCTGCTGTCACAATCTTCCAGCTAACTATTTTCCTATTTTAAATATATTTATTTTATTTCCCCCATATTATATCACTGATTATATATCCGTAGATCCGCAACCAACATTTTTGGCAGGTAATTATTTGCTAAGATCAAATGTAACTATAATCAACAAGCCAAATTTTATTCGCTGTCTTTTTGGTGTTTGATTGTCTTAAGAGAAAAGAATATACGATGTTGGTGGTAATTAGCTAGAATGAGTAATTAAGAAAACGAATCATCATCATCATAATAATAATGTTTGGGTATATTAAAAAAAAAAATAATTCGTACAAAAAAAAAAAATTCACCGTTAATGTACAAGCTTGGCTTTAGTATTGTATCCGTAATAAGAAAGATACCATCTAACGAACTTTTTCAACCCGGTTTCCAAATCGGTTGTCGGTTTATACCCGAATTCATTTCGGGCGGAGCTAATATTCGCGTGCGTGAACGGAACGTCGCCGTTTCCAGGCATCTCCACGAAGTTCCTCTTCGCTTTCACCTTGAGATGCTTCTCCAATATATCCACCAGAATCGGAACCGTAACCGGTGACGTGTTCCCTAGGTTGAAGATCCGGTACGGCGCGGAACCACGCTTCTTCCCGCCCGAACCGGTACTCTTACCCGACGAATCGAGAGATCCTAAACAGCCTTTGACTATATCGTCGATGTAAGTGAAATCCCTCGCCAAATCGACCCGGTTTTTCCCCCGGTATATCGTGATCGGTTTACCTTGGAGAATATTCCTGGTAAAGGAGAAGTAAGCCATGTCCGGTCTACCCCATGGACCGTAAACCGTGAAGAATCTCAAACCGGTGATGGCAAGACCGTAAATATGGTTATAAGTGTGGGTGATTTCCTCTCCCGCTTTCTTCGTCGCCGCGTAGAGACTCGCGGGCTGATCCGTGCGGTCCGATTCCGAGAACGGCACCTTCTCGTTGAGTCCGTAGACGGAGCTGGAGGAAGCCCAGACGATCGCCGGCTGAGGATTCGCCGATTTGCAGGTCTCGAGGAGGTTGACCAGTCCCGCGATGTTGCTGTGAACGTACGACTGGGGATTCTCCAGCGCGTATCGAACCCCGGCCTGAGCGGCGAGGTGCATCACGTGAGTGAATGCGACGACGTCGAAGAGCTTGGCCAGGAGCTTCGCGTCGTTGAGATCTCCCTCGACGACGAAGATCCCTCGGGAAGATAACAGAGACCTCCTCGCGCGTTTGAGGGAAGGATCGTAGTAGTTGTTGAAGTTGTCGAGCCCGACGACGCCGTCTCCGCGTTTACGCAGGGCGAGGGACACGTGGCTGCCGACGAATCCGGTGGCGCCGGTGACGAGGACGGAGATTCCGCCGGAGCGGTGGATCTGGGCGGAGGTTCGGACCTGTTTCTCCCACTGGATGCCGCCCCAGGAGGCGGTGAGGTAGCGGCTGCCGGAGTCGACGAAGCTCTGGAAGCTCAGGTAGGAGGCGGTGAGGGCGATGAGGAAGAGAGCCCAGAGGAACATGGTGCTCGTGGAGGCGAAGCAACGGTGGAGCTGACGGTTTGAACGGTCGATTTTGAATTTACCGGGAGTTGACGGAAACAGCTCATCTTCTATAGAAGGCATGGTTAACGGCGTTCGAATTGAAAAAAAAAATGATTAAAATTCAAAAGAGAGAAGACAGATGCAGATTTTTATTTGTTTTTTTTTGGGTTTTTTTTTTTTTCCAAAAGCATCTGCTAAAGAGAAGAGGAAGAGGCGGAGGAATATTTATACAGATGACTCAGGGGACAAGGAGACGCGTTAATTCTGATTTACAGATTGGCATTTTCTTTTTTAACTCGCTTTTATTTGTTTACAGAATTTTTTTTTAAAAAACGAAATCGCTTATTAGTTTTTTTTTATTAAATGATCTGGATTAGTGTTTAAAATCAAGTGAGAATCTACCGTAATCTCTGTTTTTCACCAATTTACCGCAATTTAAGGAGAAATCTTAAATTACAGCAAGGTTTATCAAATAAATATAGATAAACGATTTTTTGGGTAAACTAGCAAAACAATAGTGGACTCATCACTGTAACAATTGTGGCCATGTCAATTCCACTATGCCAGGTAAATTAGCATCGAGTGTTTTTAGTATAAATATGCGATAATATTATATGTATATTTAAATTGAAAGAGTTCATTTGAGATTCACATTTTAAAAGTATTAGATAGAGAAATTTTATTTCTTCGGTCTTTTGTGAGAAGCGTGTTGTTATTTCTTGGTGTATACTAATTGTCAATCATGAGTTATCATGTTTACTACACAACAGTATGTGAACACATATTTCAGTTGATTTAGAACCATTGATAATATTGTTCTTTTGATTAGTTTCGCTTGGGGACCCATATTTTGGTCGATGAAATAAGTTAGTTGTTAGTTTGTTCATTTGTTAAACACATTGCAGAAGATATCTAGTTTCATAACCGGGTTCAATTTTTTAGTTTCCTTTAGAGTGATAGATGTATTGTCAAGCAACGTGAATTTCCTGACAATGCTTATCTTTATGGCTGCTTCTTTCACCTGTGTTATAAATCGCACACATAGTGCCACTAGTTTACATCCTGGCAAATGCTAACATTTTCTTCTGATCAAGTGCAGTTTTTCTTAATGTTGCTGAATGAATCCGCTGTAATAAGACAAGTGTTCTTAATATCTATCACTGACAAGCAAGAAGAAAGAAAAAAGAGATGAACAAAAGCTAGTTGGTAGTTGATCATCACTTAAAAAATACTTGCCTGTGGAAGAGTACTAAAATCTCCTACCTAAATAACTCATCAGTTTCACTCATTTAACAATTAGCACATGTTATTCCTAATCACTATTATTTAAAATTTTGAAAACAAGAACGTGCGACCAACTTACAACTAATGTTGTATAAACTTCAAAAAGACCACATGCTTAGGTCATTGCGTATGGTTTGTTTTGTAGGATCCTCTAATAGATCAAGTCCGGTTCGCAAGACGTGGTCCGTGCAAAAAGTATAGTTTTTCTTTAATCCTTTATTCGCATATTAAAAAAATTTGATTAATCGGTTATAGTTACAATTTGATAACGTATCCAATTCGTAAACGATCAACATTAAAAAGATCTCCATAAGTTGTAAATCTTGTGATATGTAAATGGTGAATGCATTCAGAGGAGTGTGGCTTCGGATTCCAGATAGCAAAAGACCATAATAACACTTCCTTGATATCGTAATCACTCAATCAGCAAAGTAAATTTAGAACTACTAATTACTGCTCTTTATATGATTAACCCGACTGGCACTGGCCCGCGCTGAGCCAAATTTTAGCACAAAGACGTATGAGTGCATTTTTCAGTTTTACTATAATTTAGAACCAATGAAAATATGTTATCTACTTTAATAAATATAACAGTTTTTATAATTTGAGAGAATAAATCTGTACATTTGCAGAGAGAGGACGTGCGGACCATAGCATTCACCATTGGCTGTTTTGGGAAAGCGACGAGAGAATAGCAATAATAACTGCGTGCCGCTTCCATGGTTCTCTAGCACTACCGCTTCCAGAAGTCACGGTTTCACCATAAAAGAGAAGTTATGGGGCCACCTCTTATTACTTCCCCAAAATCGAATATTTTTGAGTTGGCGCCAACGTATATGAAGTCGCGATTAAACTGCCTACTACATCTTTTTAAACAGATCATTTACTTGAAGCCTATTCATAGTTTTTGGGAAGATTCTTTGTATCCAGACTAAGATTGAATTTAAGCAAGAAAAGATTTGCGAGATCCTGCTAGAATTACAAATTGTATATTTATTTTAAAATAATCGAGTAAGCGATTATGGTAGACAAAGCTTTTAGTACTTTTCATAGCACTAGTTAACTATTATTGGAGTCTTTGTCTAGAAGCTACGTAACATGCTCAAATCATATACACTGATTCATTTATTTTTCGTAAATTTTAAACTATATTAACAATAATTAGCAAAAACTAGGATCCTTTAACAGTTTAATCAATGTATTAGGTTTTGTAGAACAAGATGTACCTGAAGAGTGAAGACGCCAAGATTACAACATTTAGTATGAGTTTTGTGTCGATTGTTTTGATACATATAATTAAGAATTTAATTACAGTTGCGATTTAATATGAAAAGTTTGATAATTATATTGGGAATAGTTCATCTAAATCGAACGTGTTCAGCTGTATTCAAAACTAATGTAGACGCTCATATCTATTTACTTGGGATTACAAGGAATACATCAACTTTGTTTAATACAAACACATTTAACAAAAATACGAAACTCTTTTATAAATGACGGAACAGTGTTTTTTTGTTTGTTCTTTGAATCTATGAGTTTAACCATTTGAAGTCTATGAGTTTAACCATTTGAAGTAAAAGGATAGATTACTTTAATTATAGAGTTCAGTAGTATACTTTTCTTTTGGTGTAAATGTTAAATAGGTTAGTAATATATAATTACAAAACAATTGGGATATAATCATTTGTTAACAGTTGACAATTAATTTAAGTATGCCTAGAAAAATAAAGAAAGTTAACTTGACATTTCCATACACCATTCGACACCACAAGATGGTCCACAAAGAAGCAACAGATAATTTTTCAGTGCTTTTGTGTTTCTTATATGTTTCAGTTTTGATGTTTGAAAAGGAAAATCAATTCCAGTCATTTTATTTTATTTAGTGATGATCGCACAAAACTCTATTTTGTTTAAAAGTGAATCAATTCTATTAAATACACACTTTATCCTTACTTCTTTTTTTTCTTCAATGAAGGCTACTAACTATAATCTATGATCATATGGTTTGATTTATTGATATCCTTCGACGCTTGTTTTTTTTCCTTGGTTCCAAATTCGAATTACCTAATGACGATTGCACATGCTCTGATCCAAATTAAAAAAAGATTATATAACAATTTAGACTTGTAAAACATACAGACTCAAACAAAACACAACTTATGACAACATTTTATTCATCCAACTTCGTACACACACACGCGACAAACCAACAACATAACCACACACACTTTTTGGTTCACACTTTAAGCAGGAAATAAATCGTACTTATTATTTAGTTACCAGATCCTGATCCAGCTCTAGATCCAGCAAATGAACCAGCAGATGAACCGGCTCCCGATCGACCACCCGAACCACTAGAACTCGAACTTGATGACGAGCTGGAGCTAGAACTAGATGAGGAACCTGAACCAGAACCTGCACCAGCACCAGCACCAGAGCCTGACCCGCCGCCAATACCGATTCCCAATCCAACGCCCAGACCGACCCCAATCCCACCTAGGTCTAGCCCCAAGTCTTTTCTTGCGACTCGGCTCTCGGTTAACATAATTAAACTTGAAATTACTAATAAACCAAGAAGAACTAGACCTTGGACCCTAGCCATTTTGGAATTCTTCGTGTGTAAAAATCTTTAAAAGAATTTTTGTATGTACTTGCCAATCAATGTGTATTGAGTTTGTAGACTTGTAGAGTAACTTCGTTGGATACAAGAGAGAATAACATGTTCGGGTATTTATAGAAGCTTTGGGATAGAGTGAGCCATTACGTGTTTATCACCAAATTTATTTCTACTATCATTTTCTTTTCATACTACACGATCACTCACAATTAAATAGGCATGCGTACCAATTAAACACATGTGTTTATAGTAAGTAAACACATGATAGTCTGACTAGATATATAATTTTTCTGAGCAAGTATAACTATAAAAATATTTTAGTCAGAAATGTAAAATTTATTGATCGGCAATACATGCAAAATGTTGAAATTATGTAAAAAGAAACGAACTTAATCCAAGTTAATTCGTGAGGTTTTTCACTGGTGAGGTATAGAACGTTCAAAGAAAAAAAGATTGTGGTGTCCACAATTTCAATCACAAGTCTATTTTATGATAATCCAAAATGCATAACGAGATTATTATCACCGAAATTTAGTTCTGACGAAACGTTAAATTTAATAGAAATGGTAACTAGTGCACATAATTTAAGTACGGGTGCATGTGATGTGTGTGCATTATCGTTTTGCTGCTGCCAACCCACCAGAGTCGACGGTCCACTAAGTTGAGTGGAGTGGTAGTGGTTTATATCAATGGTCACTAATCTATATAGTCCCCACTATGAAGTATCATTGAACCTAATGCACGTGCTTAAATCATTGTTCGAGAAAGATCGTTCACATTGGTTATTTTTTTATTACTAAGAATGACATTTTTTTCTCAATCAAGATATCACCTTACAAAAGCATAATTTTAGACCAACAATTATTTGATTAGTTTTTAACATAAAATGTTCTATTTTTTATTTTGAACCAGTGTTTAGTCTTTTTTTTGAACGCTGGATAATTATGCTTTATAACTATGAAAAATATTACTGACTGCATCACCTGAACTACCCTATGAGATCCACGTTTGACGGTATTTCTTGCGCCATGTTGCAGATCTTTTGTAAATCTTTTTTTCCTTAATTCTCATAATTTCATTTTTTCCGGGGATTGAAATATAGACCTCTTGATTTAGAATCATTAATGAACCTTTGGTCAAACTACTGGACCAATGGGACTTCCACAACCAATATTTAGTCTATAAATATGATTATTTTAAGCACTGAAATTAATACATTAAACCTCTCTGTGAGCATAGTTCTCTTTTTTTTTTTGAACACAAAGAGCATAGTTCTCACTACGATAATAATAATACTATAAAAACGCTATTTTCTTAAAAAATTTGAATGACGTCAGGTTTTTTTAAAGATTCTTGGGATCTAAGCTGAATTCTGATGGTAAAACTATAATTGCAATTAAATCTTAAAGATTCAACGATAGTAGATTGTGATTCTAAAAAATATGGTAAAACTATAATTGCAATTAATCACGTAAACGATCTTTTCATGCTATATTATTTTTTTAAAAAATATGATATGCTATATTCTTAATTTTTTGTGATGCCAGGTGTTTAATTCTTTGGCCTTTGGGTCTAAGATTAATTCTAAAGTTTTGACCATGAAGCCAATTTATAAAGATCTATAATTATTCTGTTCCTTTGGTTACGTATCTAAATTAGGTATGGTGCGGACTGGTTTCTTTTGTTATTATAACTTGTGATATAATCGACATATATATGTTGGTTTTTTAAAAATAATAAAAAAAAGAATGCAAATCGTTCGAATTCTCAAAAAAAAAAAAAAATTGAATCGTTAATCAATGATAGTACAGAATTAACCAAATGTTGTGTTATATTATATATGATGAC
This sequence comes from Brassica juncea, assembly GCA_018703725.1. Lineage (NCBI taxonomy): Eukaryota > Viridiplantae > Streptophyta > Magnoliopsida > Brassicales > Brassicaceae > Brassica > Brassica juncea. Next base: position 62,078,370 of record CM031939.1, read on the forward strand.
TGATATATGCGAAAACGGAGAAGAACAAAGAAAAAAACGTACATGCAATTATTTTCTCAACTATCAACTTGAAAAAGTTACAACTTATAGTGCAAAAATAAAAACATCTATAACACCAAGAATCCATTTCGAATATGGAAGAGTACATAATTAACCAAACACGTGAGAAGCTTTCCCATCTCCTTTACTCACTCACTTTAAGAAATGAAAATTTCTAGCATCTTATTATTTCACACTAATAATAATTACGTAAACACACATAGCATGGATAAGATATTGCATGCATGCGATATTCTTCATTCAGTCGCCGCCTTCACCGTATCCTCCTCCATAACCACCGCCTTCACCGGACCCTCCTCCGTTACCGGATCCACCTCCTCCACCTTCACCCCCACCTCCACCTCCACCTCCACCGTGACCCCCTCCACCACCGCCTCCTCTTCCACGGCCTGAGCCGGAACTTCCACCAGAACCAGATCCGGCACGTGAGCCCGCGTATGATCCAGCCTCGGATCCCGCATCACCTCCACCACCGCCAGAGCTCGAAGAACTGCTGGAGCTAGATGAGGAAGAAGAGCTTGACCCTCCTCCTCCTCCGGATCCTGACCCCGCACCAGCTCCGGACCCGGAGCCACCTCCACCGAGACCTATGCCGATGCCAGTACCGATCCCTATCCCTATCCCGCCAAGGTCCAAACCCAAATCTTTCCTTGCAATCCGGCTCTCGGAGACTAGGCACGATGTGGCCAATATCAAAGTGATTAGAACCAATGATGATGAGTTACTCGCAGACATATTTTAGCTATTGCTTTGTATTTGGTAATATTTTTTATAATAGTATTTTGGTACTGCTCTTGATGAATATGGTACAAGATGTTGAAGGTATTTATAGGCGTTCAAGAGCTTATGAATATGGTAGTGAAAGTCCTACAAACCACATAGTTGTGTCCACACCAGTTATGACATAGAAGTAAATAAATTCATTGGCTATTAATTATAAGTTGTGAATATGTATTGATATACTAGTGGTGACAACCTTGATAAGCACGATATCACCAAAACAAATTTAAAATATTTGTTAAAATTGGAGGCATGACCGACCTATACATGAGAGGTCCAGTCGGAGAGATTGTTAGTGGAGCATGCACCGAACGGAGAGTGTTGTTCGTTGCAACGTTGTACACTCTTACATCCACATGTTTGTTCTCGTGCGAAAACAATCATTACACTACACGTTTATCATCTTCTTCTCGACCTCCATGTAAATGTGAAATTTGACGTCAAACCGAAACCATAAATTAGTCTGGTTTAGTGTTGAAATTGGTTCAACCAAAAGTAAAATTAGATGGGCCAAGACTGGGCCTGAGATTGCGTAAAGCAAACGCAATCACTGAACCTTCCTCTTCCGTGCTTTGATTATGATCGACGATCAAACCCTAGTTTGAAAGATGGTGTTGATCGTGTCAAGCGAGAAAGAAGAAGTGATCCTCATCAAATACGAACAAAAGACACACTGCGACGGAAGCGAAACGAGTCGACGGAGATGATTCCGAAGGATTCGAGACTGCCAGCGAACGGGAAATCAGCGACGAAGAAGATGATAGCAATAAAGAAACGAGCCAAGAGGAACCACATCAGTCTGATGAAGCGGAGAAGAAGGAAGAGCAGGTTGAGCTAGTGAGAGAAGGAGAAGCCATTATGGACGATGACGGATTAATCAAGGTGAAATAGTTTCCCATCGTAAACCTTTTAAATCTATTGCAATCAGCAGGGCCGGCCTTGGACCATGCGTGGTGAAACATTTGCAACAGGCCCCCGAAATTTTTAAAGAAAACTACATAGACATAAGCCCCCGAAAAATTTTTTAACCCCCAATTTTTTTTTTTTACATTGACATTGCAACAGGTCCCCAAAATCTCAGGGCCGGCCCTGGCAATCAGCATCAAAGTGTGGTTCTTTGTGGTCACATATCCCTTCCATAGAGTATCAAATGTGCTTTGGGAATTATTTCAATGGTTACTCAAAACATTCTGAATTTGTTTTTGTGTGTGTAGCTAAGCTGAAGGAGGTGGGAAACTCGATTTTGGGTCGGTTTGGGATGAGTGTGGACGACTTCAAGGCTGTTAAAGATCCCAACACTGGCTCCTACTCTCTTTCTTTCCAAAACTAGTCACTCGATATTAGTTGTGGTTTTTAAGTTTTGCTTTCTACCACTTAATATTTAGCAACTACCTGCAGTGTGTTATGTTCTTGTTGCATTGGTACTGAAAAGATGTCCAAACCTTTTGGATTTGTAAATTTAAAATTCAATTTTACAACTTAGAACAATGGATGATATTACAACTTGCAACAAAGGATGATACTACAACTTATTATCCACATCTAATACAGAAAATATAACAAGTTATAGGATCCAAATGGATCACTTGAAAAAAAAGACACCCAGGATCGTATATGTGTTTTGTATTTTACCGATTATGTTCAAACATGGGCTCAAATAGAATATTAGGCCTAGACCTATAAAAATAACTTTTTTTTATTCGTCGGATACTGTAATATAACTTTGATTCAGTAAATAACACTTTAGAAAACAGTTTCCAAAAAGAACAAAGAAAACAAAGAAACTTTTTATGGTGGCGAAAAACTAAAACGATTTTTTTTTTTGAAAAGTTTGTGCCACTAAAAAGAACCAGTGAATTAAAGGAGAAAACTCGAAAACGTTAATCTAAATTTTTTTTATAGTGTAAATAAGTCCAACAAGGAAGTGTGATCATTAATTTCTTTATTAATTAAAAGATGTGTTTAGCTCTCGATCAGATTCCGAAGACTCCAAACACTTAGCTTTTTTGCTTCTTCTTTCCATCAGGTTGAACACGGTGGATCTTGTGAGCGATTACTCTGGCGAAACAATGATCTCGTCATGTTGCTTCAAGGGTCAATGCTCACCAACGTGTTGAAAACTATTGAGGATATCAAGCCACTTGTTTCGTTCCTCTTTCAACATAATGTTTCTTCACAATGGCTTCAGGTAAAGTTCTTGATTGATATGGTCAATTCTATTACCAAATTGTTCTATAATTCCTCTGTTTTCTTGCCTATTTTCAGCCTCTTCTCTTCACGATATCAAGTGATTTTATTGACCTCGCAACTACAAAGAAATCGTCCCTTAACATCAACAACATTGTTTCTTTGGCTACTGTCGAATTCAATCTCAAGTTCTTTGGTTTGATAACAACATTTGTTGGCAATCTGTTCATCAACTGAAGGGTATTATTTGTTTTGGCCTACTGAACATTTCTCTTATGCATATATGTTTTTTTAATGTTGTAAAGAACAACAAAACAAAAGGAATGTTGTATAAACTATTCATTTCATTTCATTTCTATTCATCTAATAGATACAGTTGCACAAATTTTGTTTATCCAAAACTATCTTCAGATTCATTTTAAGTTGTGTTTTATATATTTGGGCAAATCTGTAGTTTACGCAGTAATAAGAAGCAAAAGAATCTTGGATTTTCTCTCGACTATAAATAAAATTCTGAGTTTAGTGTTAAAGAGTATGCTAATTACATCATATATATATATCTGTTTATGGTTGCTTATAGGATTAGGATTATATACATCTGTATATAAAGATGTCGAGATATGAGATGATATGTGTGAGTTTTGATACAATAATATTCAATTACTAATGATTATTTGAAAGGGAGGTTGATGCTTCTTTCTACAGTGCCCAATGCACGCTTTGTTATGCAAGCCATCTTTAAGATCTGCGATGAGAAGACTGTTCGTGACTGCTACAATGAGCTTGTTCTGGATGATTTGGTCACACACTCCGTTGGCCATTTCGTTCATCAAAGCGTGATAAGGAGGTTAGAGACTATTGATATAATGTTTGCACGTTGATCGTAAACGTTTCAGACATGTCGCCGGAACCCGACTTACTATCTCCTATATTAAGTTATCTGGTAACATAGTCATCATTATCATCTTAATTTCTTTTCTTTCTGTAAACAACGGTGATAACCATATATCCTTTATAATATATACCAGGGTGTCGATCCGCCCTACGAGCGGGATGTACTTTAGTTAATATCTAGATTATTATTTTTTGGTATGATTTTGTGGGTTATGTTTTTGATTTGCATTTGCAATCGATGTGCATGATAATGATTTTTGTATTTTAGAAAGTTTTAGATAAGAAAAAATTATGTGTGATAAAATACATTTTGTTTGCAATAGTTGTTTCTTTATTAAAAAGTTATGGCATTGGTATGTTGTGAGTACTTCAAATGGTTTTCATATTGTTTCCGTTTACAAAAATTTGATTCTATTTTTGGTGTGTAATTTGTGGTTTATAGTATTTGGGTTCAGAAGAATTTGGTTGTATGTAAATTTTTGTGTATGTTATAAAAATATTTACTTTTTTCTGTTGAGATTATAGTCGTTTCATGTGCTATTAGAATGGAAGTGGTGATTATTTAAAGTTGCATTTTTATTAAAAATATAATGTTTTATTAAATAAGAAGAAGGTAGTAACGCAAACCTAATCAAAATAAGAAAATTTAATACCAACACCACTAATAATATATATAGATTATATCTGAGAACGAAGTTACCCATATTATCAAATGTTATTGACTGATTTCTATAACATGTTAGGAGTTTATTCCTCAATTTAACTATAACCTCACACACTAATAGTTTACAAATATTATAAGCATTTATATGTGAAGATATTTTAAATTTTATTTAATAAAAAATAAATTACATGTTTATATTGTAATATAAGTGTGATCTTCTTCCTTGTTAGTTTGATAGAAATACATGTCCATAAATATATGTCTATATTGGACCGAATAGTTCAGTGGCGAGCAAATCTAAGGATGTTGATCATTGTCATCATCAAAAGCCAAAGAGCCAAACATTTGGTAAGTTGTATCATTGCAATGTGCTTCATTAAGCCTTGAGACAGTAATAGACATAGATGAGATTGTCTTGAAAGAGATATTGGCATGGTAGAAATGTGAATGGTTTTCGAAGCAGCCCATCTCTCTGCTAAACCATCGCTTTCCAGCATCAAAACCAGTTCAGACATTTTGGGACGATGACCTGGAAGATATTGTGTGCATAACAAAGCTACTTGCAACATCCTCTCCAACTTCAATCTTATCGTGGTTTGTCCCTAGTTCTCGGTCCACCAGTTCCTCTATTTTCATTTCTTCATGCAGTTTTCTCACCTAAACCAATGGTACAGTTGATCATATTCAAAGAGAAAGTGCCATTTTGAGTATCATTGCTAACCACAGTTGACCGTTATTGTCCGGACGAGATTCACGTTATTAGATTCCTTGTGGTTAGGCTAGCGGTTATACCAAACCCAAGAGCTCTCAATCCGGTTATGAGCTCAAGCAAGAGTATACCAAACCCAAAGACATCTGACCTGACCTGTGGAGAGATATCCAGGTGCAATGTGGCCAACGGTTCCACGAACAGCAGTGATGACATGAGAATCCTTGAGGTTAAGGAGCTTTGCAAGCCCAAAGCTTTGCAAGTCTCTCCATCCGCAGGATCCTTCCTTCACATACACAATAAGTCGAAGGGGCTATTCTCAGGTAATGTTTAAAGCAGACCGACCTAGTCTTTTTGAGTGTTGATAGATCTCTGGTAATTAAATAGATTGGCTTCGTCCAACGTTCACTTCTGTGTCTGTAAGGATCAGTGTTAATTAATTACTATGTGTTTGCGTGAGCCATAAGAAAGATGGCTTTGTCTCTTAGAGCCTCGATTTTTTCTGAGATAGACTCTATGGAACAAGATTGTCAGATTCTTACATGTAGCAAAACGCTTCAAACAGCTAACAAAAGCAACATATCATTAATTAAAGTGACAAAACGTTTCTACTGTATATTGTTTTGTTTTAAGTTGGGATTTTTGCAAGTTATATACGGAGTCGAAACTACTCTCATTTGGTGAACTTTCCAATTTATTGTCAATTTGTCAGACACAACATATAATTAAAATGCCAAAGAAATCAAGAAAGGTGAGCATTTTGTAGGTGAAATAAATAAATGTCAACTCCCATGCATAAGTGATGAACTCTTAGATCGTGATTCCATAGTCCATACCACGTGGATGACTTTCAGAGTACCGCCCGTACACACCTCAGGTGTAAAGGAAGACGGATCATCCAGTGATTGTTGCTCATGGCAAGAACGAGGAGCAAACTATAATTAACAAAAGAAAATAAGTTCAGCAAAGTAGTGATTAAATGAACGCACAGGATATGAATAAAAAGAGAAATGCATTTAACAATGATCAGAGAATCATAACCTCCGTGAGACTAATAGGGCTACTCTATATGTAATGAGAACTCTCAAAAACTCCTACCATGAAAAGCATACATCAATATAGCAACCTCTTCAACTGGTCCATACGAGATTGTGCTACTTTAATTTATCATCTAAAGTATGTTAACTGCTAGAAACAAGAACAGGACACTCCCGAGCTAGGGAAGCAATTTGTTTCGTTATTATCAAAATATAAAGTGTCATTGTAACTAAGCAGCATGTTTCTTCTCTGACATATTTTGCAGGCTATCACCATCTACAGAGTACAGAGATATAGATATATCTAGGTGGCACATTAGAACTCGGAAAAATATATTAGATAGAGCCTACATGTTTGTTTTAGTCAGAAAACTAACTCTTCGAGGTCGGACATCATCTGGCTCGTGCATTTTGCTCTCGTAAATTGGTGATCCTACATTGCTACAATAGTTTGTCCACAAAAAAAGAAAAAGAAACGGGGTTAGAGAATAAGAAAAAGCAAAGACCCACATGAGATAGAACAATCTTAAAGCAATGAAAGACCAATGCTATCGCATAGAGTAGGGATGTTAAAATGGTAAAACCCACCTCCATTTAAACCCACCCCATTTAAAACTCATCCTATTTAGAATCCATATCCGTTTAAATCCATTTAAAAATAGACCTATTAGAAGTATCCATTTAGAACCCGCGAAATTTATATGTACCTATTTAAACTCATTTAGACCCATTTAAACTATTACTTTGCTGATTTAATTTTGAATTGTTTTAACTTTATGATCTATTAACAAATAATTAAATCAAACCGAAAAATCAAGTTTTTTGCCCAAAACCGAATTTTCCTGCCAAAACCGAAAAATCGAGTTTTCCCTCCAAAAACGCAAAATCGAATTTTCCCGCCAAAACCGCAGAATCGAGTTTTCTCGTCAAAACCGCAAAACCGAGTTTTCCCGCCAAAACCGCAAAACCGAGTTTTCTCGCCAAAACCGCAAAATCGAGTTTTCTCGCAAAAAACGCAAAATCGAGTTTTTACGCCAAAACCGCAAAATCGAGTTTTCCCGCCAAAACCGCAGAATCGAGTTTTTCCGACAAAACCACAAAATCGAGTTTTCCCGCCAAAACCGCAAAATCGAGTTATCCCGTCAAAAACGCAAAATCGAGTTTTTCCGCCAAAAACGCAAAATCGAGTTTTCACACCAAAATCGCAAAATCGAGTTTTCAAGTGAGAAGGCAGAGAATCTTAGCTGGGAGAAGAGAAGGTTGGTCTAAAACCGAGATTAGTCTGGTTCAGGTGTGAAAACGGACGGTCTTTACTTTAGATGCCCGGGAGAGAAACCTTGTGGTGGTCTTGATGCTTGTTGCATGACCCATGATAATTGTGACTTGTGTTGATATGAAAGGTTAATTGACTGATCAATCAAAAACTATATACTCCTTATATGTTTAAAATGATATCTTTATAGAAACCCTTTTTGAAGAAGTCTAATGACTACAGTATAAACCTAATCACTGATTATATTTTCTTCGTTGTGTTTGGTCATAATGTGTTATATCATACATACGTGAAATGTGTTATATATCATACATACGTGAAACCTTGTGCTTGTTTACATATTGTAAGAGAAACTATTTTCAAATATGGTTTCTTTTTCAGGTATGACTTATTAACAATTCAAGCATTTCAGTCTATAAACTATATATACACGTATAAAAATTTTAATCATTAAAAACATATATGTATATTCATCCACTAGAAGTCTAGAACTTAAAATCTAAGAGCATACACATTGGTTGAAACCAAGTTAAGTTCTTGATATAAATATTTTTTGTCCAATGAAAAAGAGGTTAAATGGCCAAAGAGTTTCTAAATTGTAAGGGGAAAATATCTCTATTGAGTATCGAATGTAATTCACTCTCTAGTTTTTATTGAATTTTCTCAATATAATATACTATATAAAGCACTTTTCTCCAATCACAGCTTTATGCGAATTTAGTTTAAAATTTAGAAACAAACCCAAGAAAGTAACTTTCCTAATTATGGTCCAATTTACAAACCCTAATCCCTATAGAATCCCATATCGCAATTGCTTTCATTTCGTTTCACCCTAATCTGTTTCGCGTTGATGAGAAGCAAAACCCTGTTCTCATGACCAGAATATCAGCTGCGTCACTGGAGCTTTTTCGGAAGATAAAGAAGCATCTTCGTCTCCATCTACTTCTACCTCGTCGATCTTCCCGTCTTGGCTTTGATTCAGTCTATATCATCGCTACCTCTTCTTCCAACGGTGCCTTAGGCGGTGAGGAGAACCGTCGATGATGCTGCAGTTGGGTTCAGGAGAGGAAGGATCACATTGCTTGGTTAGGACTTAGGAGGAAGTGGGTTTCATAACCATATGCTTTTATTAAGTATCATGATGTGGTTTAGATTAATAGTTTAGTTAACCGGTTTGTACCGGATGGTTTAGCTGTGTATATAAACACTATGTACATCAACATTTACAATTAACAGAAATAATATTCATTTTCCATATCCTCATGAGAGCTTTCATTTCTGTTCAATCTCAAGTTTTTTGACTAAAAGCTTTCTCTAGATTTGAGTCTTGAACAGGCGGAAGGACCTGACTTTTAGACCTGAAGATGGCCATGGAAGTGGGAGACGTTTCTTTGATGATGGTATCTTATCAATGTTATGAAACATGTAAGATTACTTCTTAGCTTTTGTACTCTACGAGTCCGTGTGGTTGATCTTGTTTCTGTGCTTTAACTGCATTCTATTATAGGTTATGGATCAGTTCTTGTGCAAATGGTTTGTGTTTTTCCATATTCTTACATGTTTTGTGTTGTTGCAAGGTTTTCCATGGGCAGACAATGCAAAGACAGCTCCATTGGCGCCACATCAGCCTCCATCAATCCGTCCTAGGGTTTAAGCTAGGCTTGGTCAGGCTATTGATCCACATAGAATATCTGAAAGGTTAAAAAAGTTTACTTTGCAAAAATGTTATCTATATGGAACGATAATCTGAAAGATTTGAAACTTTTTGCCACAGCTTCATAGGGAGAGAATAGCATAACGGATCAGGGTGCTTCACCTATTGTTATTGAGGTATGTATCTTTCTTCTAGATTTCTTGTACGTTTTTGAACATTTAGAGTTTCTGAAGGATATTGGTATTAAGCCGCCTAAAGGTGTGATTTTGTATGGTGAGCCTGGAACTGGGAAGACTCTCCTTGCTAAGGTTTTTAACTTTCTATCTTTTTTTAATCTTAAAATGTACTAGTATCTTGTAGGAGTATAGATTAGTTTCTTATTTAAGGTTTCATGTACGTATAGGACTTAGGAGTATAGGTTAGTTTCTTGTTTAATATTTCATTTACCTTCAGGGACTTGCTAAGGTTTTGCCTTCATACCTTTAATCTAACAAGTACTAGTATCTGTTAGGGTATAATAGCTTAGTTTCTTGTTTAAAGTTTCATTGAGATGAGATTGCAACCGAGTTTTTCTTGTTGTCTAGCTAAAATACTTGTGAGACTCGTCCAACTCAAAGACTCGTCCTTCCTCTTTCGACTTTGCTTAAACTGTTTCCTACTCATGGAAGGCAGTTTGTGCTGCATCCTCATCGTACTAGAGCCACCACAGGAACTGATGTTGTGGCAGCGGTAGAGGGACAAGATTCTCCTCCTGTTGCGGAAACAGATGCAAATGACAACTCAGATGCTGCTGCTACTACAACAACTCAGTCAAATGGGAACAGCAAGACCTGGAAGGAAGAGCGAAATGCCTGCAGTTAAGAACGAGGAGCTTGTTGTTTGTTCATCTGAACGACCAAACTCACAAATGATCCACATAATAGAAGGATGGTAGAGGCAGAGTGGCTGAAATCTTCCTCTGTTGCTCATTTGCAGCTCTCTTGCAACGACAAGGAGTAAACGTGAGAGGCTTGATTAAAGCTGCTCCGCCTAAAGAAGAAGTCCAAATTAAGCTTTCATTGGGGTTTGCACGGGAAATCTTCAGGTTTGACGTGTGGATGGTCAGGAAAAGATTCTCCTTCAAGCTGCTGATCATTCGAAGTTATATACAGCGGAGATCGCTATGTTTTCCCGTATTCTTATCCCGGAGAAGCATAGTGTGGAGGTGAGCTCTCCAGATAACAAAAGCATATTCTTACATGTCTTTGTCACATATATATTCTGACTAGTGATTGGCTTCGCGCAGGATATTGTTTTTGGTTGTGTGATATATCTGATAGAAATTTAGAGCAATCACTATCAGCACTTGTATCAAATCATCTAACTAATGTTTGAATGATTTTAAGGACTCATTAGGGAAATAAACCTTACCAACGTATCGAGACATACTCTATTTACGGTGGACTTGAATCGATCTTCCATGCCACGCCTAAATCTTTAATCTTTAGAGACTAATAGATTTTCTACTTAGGCGTTAGCAAAATTTATTTCAAACCCATCAACAACAACTCATACCAAGTGTATGGATTATTAAACTTGGTTAGTTCAATGCTGAGTCTGCTTGTAGTGAAAACGAGTGATTTGAAGTAATCTACGAATGAGTAAAACATTTTTAAAAACATTCATAAAATTTGAACAAATAAAATTTTAACCACTCGACATTTAGCTTGAAATAATGATTTTTTTTTTCTCCCTCCAAGGTCTCACTGGATTTGAACCAGACTTGGTACATAATTAAACAAAAGTGGCCAATGTGAATGAAAACGAGATGCTTCAAATTCCAGTTGCGTGACTTCATTATCCTCCCCAACAATGTATTGCAACGAGACGTAGGGCTTGGTATCGTCTTGGTGAGAGGGCTTGGTTTTGTCACGGCGACCTGTCCACCTTTCACGACATATAGCGATTTTCTTCACTTCATCGACCAAGAAACATGTCTCGACGCAAAAGCCAAGCTGAGGACGATCTTCCATGGCGAAGATCTTGCTCCACGACACAACTTTGGTCTCATCATCAATCGGACTGCTTATCCATATCTCGATTTCTTTTCCAGGTCTATCATGGGGTCGTAACAACACTGCAAGCTTCTCTTCTCTAACAACCGACATGGACACAGTTTGACATCTACAAGACGGATCAGGAAGGCACATGCGTGCAAATCTCTCTGTTGAATAATCAAAACTTAGTAAGTATAGGACTGCGCCATACTCTCTTGAATCTGAAGCGCACCAGTAGGTCTTTCCCTTCAAATTCACGCTGGAATGATCAAACTGTAATATGAAGTCATGAGGAATCCTCCTCCATAAATCGGAGTTGATCTCGCAGATTTCAAATGTTCGCTTCTCATTACAAGGCACGTGTCTCAATAATTTATAGCTATTAGAGCATCTTCCAAGAGTATAAGTTACATTATACATGTAATAATTGCTGGAATGATAATTGCTGGAATGATAATTGCTGGAATGAGTGATCCACTTGGTTTGACCGGTACACGGGTTCCAAACCACGATTCTTCCGTTCTCGCTCTTGCATAGCAACAAGCCATCGCAGTGAAAGACATGAAATATCTTGAATTCAGCTGAATAAAGTGGATCTATTAGGCCAAGATCATCACCACGGAACGAGCAAAGCCTATTTTCCTCCATTAACTTGAGAACCATATATTGCTTTGAGGCTTTATCGAAGTGATTTTTTGCGAATCTACTATCGTTGAATATACCGTTCCATAGTTTGCACGTTGATCGTAAACGTTTCAGACTTGTGGCCGGAACACGACTTAGTATCTCCTCCTCTACTAAATTATCTGGCAACATCGTCATCTTTTTTTCTTTTCTTCAAACAACGGTGATTATATACCTATATATATAATATTATTCCTTTTTTTTTTCATAAACAGAATATGACTTGGTAAATTTTAAGGGTCACTATCTTTGATCTTTCCATTTGTTGACCAAAAAAAAGTAAATAAACCCCTTATAAGTTATAGAAAATATGAGTATATCTTTTCCAAAAAAAACTTGACAGACACATATAGGTTCAAGTTTACTATTCTTTCATTAGCATATATTTGCAAAACCTAATCTAAATCATATATAGATGAAGTTGTATTTTTAGCATATATTTCATCTTGGATTGATTCTTGATAGAATATCTTTTTAATCTCTACATGTTATTCTCCTTGGCGGTTAATTTAGCGGTATTGAAGTATGGCGTGTAGAGAATTTTAGCCCTGCACCCATCCCAAAGTCTTCTATTGGCAATTTTTTTTCACTGGAGATTCTTACATAGTATTGAAGGTTACTTAGGCCTAGTAACTACGTTCTGTTTACCTCAAGAAGGTGGAGTAGCTTCAGGATTCGAACATGTAGACTCTTTCACCTTACTGAGACTACGGCAGAACGTACCTCTTTTTTTCAATGCTTAAGACCCCCAAAACACTCTCCTTTCAGTCAATATGTCTAGTGTGACGAAGCTTACCCATCAGAATTATCTTATGTGGCGTCAAGTTCGAGCTCTACTTGAAGGTCATGAGCTACAGCATTTTATTGATACTGTCGGTACAAAGCGGTAAGTCAAACTAACTCATAAACATGATCTATACAATCTATTGTTGATCAGAGATGGTAACTGATTGAAGCTTGAAATGTAAACAGGTATGATGCTGCTACCCCAGGAGGTGAGCGTGAGATCCAAAGAACTATGTTGGAGCTTCTGAACCAGCTCGATGGATTTTATTCAAGAGGAGACGTAAAGGTCATCCTTGCAACAAACAGAATCGAGAGTCTTGACCCTATGCTCTTCTTCGACCTGGATGTATTGATAGGAAGATCGAGTTCCCACTTCCAGATATCAAAACGAGAAGACGCATCTTCCTGGTACTTACTTTAGGTGATTAATAATAGTCGATCGCTTGTTCCAAAGTTTCTTGTTCATCAAACTTGTGTATACGCTTCAAAGATAAACTTGGAGGAGTTTGCGATGACAATAGACGAGCTCTCAGGAGCTGAAATAAAAGATATTTGCACTGAAGCTGGTCTACTTGCTCTCAGGGAACGTTGTATGAAGGTAAAGAGTTGTTAACCATTCGGTTTACGTCCTGCTTGGGCAATTAATAGCCACAAGACTCTAATGTTTGATGTGTGGTGTGTTCAGGGGACGCATCTTGATTTCAAGAAAGCAAAGGAGAAGGTTATGTTCAAGAAGAAAGAAGACGTCCCTGAAGGCGTTTACATGTAAAATCATCCTCGTTGTCCTCCTATACACAATACATTTGCTTCTGCTTAGGATCTTTCGGGTCATATGAGTTGATGTCATCTGATTTCCTTTGAAATAACAATTCGTTTTGATTCTCATTTACACTTTCCATGCCTACTTTGCAATCTCGGATTAAACCAATTGAAAACAAGACCAAACAAAAAAAAATCTCATCTAAATCAAATCTCATCTTTATTACAACGCACCGTTCTAGAATATATTTCTGTATTAAACTTAACTGCGTCAATATGATTTGAGGGATCTCCATTGTTTGTTCAATTGAGAATAAGAATCACTACTACAAAACATCACTTGCTCAGAAAATTAGCATTTTCATTCGAACACAAGCTTTTTGCCATCTTTATGAGCCTAATTTTTGTAACATGCTGGGCCTTAGCATCAAGCCCACAATCGACTCAAGCTTTAGAGTTTGAGGTGTGATTGGTGCCGAGGAGAGAGAAGAAAAAGACAACCAACACCTGGTTGAAGAGACAGACAAAATGAGATATAAGGGTTTAAAACTTTATTGGTTTGGAGATAAGAATTTTCATTTGTCCAGTTAGACTGTGTTCACATTGTTTGCTCAATGGAGCTTGAGTTTTGATAGTGTGTAAATGCTTTGTGTTTACTATAATATTACTGTAAAGAAGAATGATTGTTCCATCTATTGTAGCTTCTCGCGTAAACAGTTACCATCATCCAACTCAAAGACTCGTCCTTCCTCTTTCGACTTTGCTTAAACTGTTTCCTACTCATGGAAGGCAGTTTGTGCTGCATCCTCATCGTACTAGAGCCACCACAGGAACTGATGTTGTGGCAGCGGTAGAGGGACAAGATTCTCCTCCTGTTGCGGAAACAGATGCAAATGACAACTCAGATGCTGCTGCTACTACAACAACTCAGTCAAATGGGAACAGCAAGACCTGGAAGGAAGAGCGAAATGCCTGCAGTTAAGAACGAGGAGCTTGTTGTTTGTTCATCTGAACGACCAAACTCACAAATGATCCACATAATAGAAGGATGGTAGAGGCAGAGTGGCTGAAATCTTCCTCTGTTGCTCATTTGCAGCTCTCTTGCAACGACAAGGAGTAAACGTGAGAGGCTTGATTAAAGCTGCTCCGCCTAAAGAAGAAGTCCAAATTAAGCTTTCATTGGGGTTTGCACGGGAAATCTTCAGGTTTGACGTGTGGATGGTCAGGAAAAGATTCTCCTTCAAGCTGCTGATCATTCGAAGTTATATACAGCGGAGATCGCTATGTTTTCCCGTATTCTTATCCCGGAGAAGCATAGTGTGGAGGTGAGCTCTCCAGATAACAAAAGCATATTCTTACATGTCTTTGTCACATATATATTCTGACTAGTGATTGGCTTCGCGCAGGATATTGTTTTTGGTTGTGTGATATATCTGATAGAAATTTAGAGCAATCACTATCAGCACTTGTATCAAATCATCTAACTAATGTTTGAATGATTTTAAGGACTCATTAGGGAAATAAACCTTACCAACGTATCGAGACATACTCTATTTACGGTGGACTTGAATCGATCTTCCATGCCACGCCTAAATCTTTAATCTTTAGAGACTAATAGATTTTCTACTTAGGCGTTAGCAAAATTTATTTCAAACCCATCAACAACAACTCATACCAAGTGTATGGATTATTAAACTTGGTTAGTTCAATGCTGAGTCTGCTTGTAGTGAAAACGAGTGATTTGAAGTAATCTACGAATGAGTAAAACATTTTTAAAAACATTCATAAAATTTGAACAAATAAAATTTTAACCACTCGACATTTAGCTTGAAATAATGATTTTTTTTTTCTCCCTCCAAGCCATAGAGAAAGGAAAAGCTTCATACTTTTGAGATAAACTGTCCACAAACAATACGCATCACATAAACTGCAATACTAACACTGACATTATGACTGGCAAATAGAGAGCAATATACCTATAGGTGTTACAAATGCACCAGGAGGCAACGGAGCAAACTCCATGCCAAGAACCAGTCCATCTTCTCTCAGTGGCTCCCTTAACTCACCCTCAATGCAAACAACAGCTCTACGAACCATCACAGACAACCGTTGCTCGCACCCACCTTTCCCCATTGTCAAATACCAATTTCTCAGATAACTCAGCCCTAGTCGCATCCGATGGATACGTTCCATTGACAACCTGCGTAAATTTTCTCCAGAGTTTGGAGTTGAAAGGGAGTTTTCATCTGACGATTAATTACAAGACACTCTTGAAGGCTTTGGTCTTGTTTTTTTTTTGTTTCGTCTCTCAGATCCGCACGCAGGTTTTGCAAGACTTTCCTTTTCCGGTTTCTTGTCGACCCTGCCGTTTTTTTTGTTTTAAAGCACACACTCCAGGTCGTCTTTAAAAGTTTAATTCAATCACAAAACGGTTCGATTTACACTTTCCTAAACCCGGTTCAGTCCCGTCCCTTTGGTTTTCTTTTTTTTTTCAGTCAAATTCATAGAGAAATTTGACTGAACAAGAACTGTGTAATTCGCGAACTGGAATCTCTTTGACATTATGATGTACCTGAAAAAAAAAACATTTTGACAACCGCTTGATAAGACATATCCTTTAAACATTTTTAAAACCTCTAAAAACCAACTCATCTTTAACGATGAAAAATACACATTATTATTAAAGACATTTAAAAAAAAAAACTTTTAGAACAAACTCACAATTGAAAACCTACTAACACCTTGAAAGATAATACTACATGTTAGATAAAAGGTAGAAAGTTAAAACCTTAGCAAGCAGAGTCTTTCCAGTTCGAGGCTCACCATACAAAATCACACCTTTAGGCGGCGGCTTAATACCAATATCCTCATACAACTCAGCAGTCAGCATGAGTCAAAGGCAACTCAACAGCTTCCTTAATCTCCTCCAAAGGAGCCTTCTCAACTTTCGTCACAGAAAACAATCGGATACACTTCATCTTGCAGTATCCCAACAACAAAGAGAACCTAAAACAACAAAACCCAATCAAACGTACAATACCTTGTTGTGTATCAAAACCGAACAACCAGGCTCGAGTTGATCTTTATCGACGAAAGACAAAATCCCATCGTAATACTCTGGCCCAACGGAATAGTTATGATACGATTTAAAAAAATATTTTTTTTTTAGTTCTTGTGGATGAATATACATATGTTTTTAATAATTAAAATTTATATGTTTATAGACTGAAATGCTGAATGTTCTAGCAAATAGTTAAACGAGGGAAGTATTGGACTAGGGCCCATCATCATCGTGTCATTCACGTTTTAGACATACATATGTGACATCTGGTGGAAAATCCAACTTTTGGTGCCATTAGATTGTTTAATTGTTCTGCATAGTCTGTTTACGCAATGCTTGAATTGTTTATGGCAGTTAAATAAGTCATACCTCAAATAGTTACCATATTAGAAAATAGGTCCTCTTACAATATGTAAACAAGAACAAGGTTCCATGTAACACACAGTATGACCAAAACAACGAAGAAAATCGAATCATTGATTAGGTTTATACTGTAATCATTAGACTTTTTCAAGAAGGGTTTCAAGAAAGAAATCATTTTAAACATACAAGGAGTATATACAGTTTTTGATTGAGTTAATTAACCTTTAATATCAACACAAGTCACAATTATCATGGGTCATGCAACAAGCATCAAGACCATCACAAGGTTTATCTCCAGGGCATCTAAAGTAAAGAACGTTTTCACGCCTGAACTAGACTAATCTCGGACCAACCTTGTGCAGAGTCTATGGCTATATGGAGTCTCTTCTCCCAGCTAAGATTCTCTGTCTTCTCACTTGAAAGATATTCCTGAAAGTTTCCATTGGCCATGTACTCATAGATGAGAGCCATGCTACGTCCATTATCGCAGTAACCAACAAACGAGGTTAAGTTTGGGTGATGGACAGTCAAAAGAAGCAAAAAGGCCAAGTATATCAGACTTTACGAACTCTTACGTATGAGATATTCCCCATTCCTTGCCTCTGTAAACTATAACAAAATGAATGATTCATATTTAGTGCCTCTATAAATAATCTTGCTGTTGTTATTTAGTGTTCATGTCGACGACATTCTTTAGTTGGAGAGACTAAAATATTACGACAATGCATTACTACGGCTACAATAAAATATTATATACTAAAATATAATAAATGAAAACGTTACATAAAGTCAAAGGTATTGTCCCGGTTAAGAAATAACTACAATTGTAACGGTTAAATTGTCCAAAAGATTGATTATAAAAAACGATTGAACCTCTTTGTATATTTACTCTGGTCTGCATTGAGATCCTTGATTCCCAACTGGATTTTTATTGTTTATATGAAAGTAAACTACACATGTTTAATTAAAAGTCTTATTTTTAAGATGTGTTTAATAGTGGATATCATCTCAAATGGTTTCGTTGTTTATCCTTCGACACCCCTTTCCTAAGTTCGAACTGCGTCTTAAACTCTATTTCTCTCTTTAATTTTAAGTAAAATCTTTCTTGTCCTAGGCCCGTTTAATTTATGACCCATGTCAAATCAAACGAATTCGGAAGAGATAACAATCGTCCAATGTATTTCTGCAACGAGTTGTAACCTATTGTTCGAGTGTAATCAAATAGATTTGCGTAATCAATCTTGGCTTTGATCGAGTGTCTTCTTTAACTTACCTATTGTTCAGCCATTATTGAAATTAGTAATTAAAAATGTTAGAATAATAATACTTTGAAATATATGTTATAGTACTCTTAAACCTTATAAAGAAAAGGGTGTGTTGCGTGCACCAACTTTTGCAAACGATTCGGATTCCTTTCACTGTCGCATATAATATGTAGACATCCAATCTTGTGTTTCTTTTCTGGAGTAAAAACAATATCTGCAAAAGCATGATGGATCAAATAAATACCAGACTTTTACAAAGAAACATAATAAATAAAATACCAGAGCGTGGTCCCATTGTTATTTTAACAAGGATTTATTCTAAATTTAAGACTTTTAGTTAGTTCCAAAAAACAACTGGAACGATCATAAGGTTTTGAAAAAAAAAACGATCATGAGTTTATTCAACAAGCAAGACAATAGTCATGGAATTATATTGGTTCAGTAAACAGCTACAATGAGGTCTACTAAACTGGATCGATTTACAATTTCCTAAACTTGTTCAGTGGAGAATCTCCGGTGATATTAGAATAAAGACTTGTTCTTTTCCCGTCGGCGGCAAGAAGAGGATAGAGCATACAAGTGATTAAAGGAGATGGATGCACGATAGAGCCAGCCTTACTCCGGCGAAATTCTCCGTGGAAATCTATGGCGTGTATAGCCACGTGTTGTGTTTACAGTTATCATCTTTTATTTTGGGTTTCGACTTGAGGTTTACGATGTATGGGTTTTAGATTCAATTCAAACAGAGTAAAACAGTCCACCTTTTTCCTTTATGATTTACGTAGAGAAAAAAAGTTGTCTTTTTTTTTAAAGTCAACTTTATATTATTAAAAGGCCCACAGACAAACACTTTACAAGTGATTTTAACTCGTGTGATGTTATTCTTATATGTTTGATAATTTTTCCAGAATTAACAGTTTCATCTCGACATCGTAATTAAAATTACAAGAAGTCAACGTGAGAGGCCTAACGACAAGGATCAATCCGCATATTCCTTAACCTTTCTTTTACTTGTCTTTGGCTTTGTCTGAATTGTCTTATTTTGTAATGTAGGGACTTGTCTTGCAACAATCTCAGTGGCCTTGTTCCTAAATTCCCAGCCAGAAGCAATTATGTATTTTGGAAATGTAACTCCTAAATCTAATCAGGATTAGATTCGAATATTAGTCTCTCAATGTTGTGAACAATAACGTGTGCAACGTTTCAAAGAACTGTATTTACAACAGAATATATCAGATAGAGGAAAAGTTTAATAGAGGAAAAGTTTAATATCAACAGAACTGTTTTTAGCAACGTGTCGAGAACCTTTAGCTCTTTCGCCCTGGCAACTATATGAGAGCTCACTTTCCTGCAAGTTTATTATCAAAGAAATGTATTTAGCAACGTGAACAGGAATATATGCAGGAAAGAAAAATACAGTATTAAGTGTCCCTCATTTACCTATCTTGCGTAGCATATTCTTGCTCGTTATGAAGACTTGAGAACCGTATTTATCATCCTGAAGCTCATTCTTCCTCCCAACGATATCTGAGCAAAGTTTCCTGCACAGCATAATATCCAGAGTCTCCAACCTCCTGATAACACTCTGATGGACAAAATGTCCAACGCAGTTGGTGACCAAATCATCAAGGACAATCTCATTGTAGCTGTCAAAGGCAGTCTTGTCATCGCAACTCTCAAAAAATTTTTGAACAACAAAGCGTGCATAGGGAACTTTAGCAAGAATCATCAAAGACCCTTTCAAGGACTCAATAGCAAGCGCCGAGGCTTCATTTTGAAGGCAAGTGAGTGACTGAACAACATGGTTCCTGCAATGATTACATCATAAGTAACAACATTTTTTAAAAAGGAAAAAGATAAAGCACATACCCTGTTTTGAGCTTCGAGATAGCCACCACATGTTCATGTATTCCTTGAACAAGAGATAAGTTGAACTCCGTAGAAGAAACAGTGATCAAGTCACACAAGTTCTTAGAGGCTTTCTAGTGGCTTGATAGAGAAATTATGTTGTTTGAGATTGTGGCTAGAAGAGGCTACAAAATAACACAACACAATCATATTAGTTCATGTTCAATCATTTTTCAAACGAAAGAACTAACGTTTACCTGAAGAGCATTGAATCCAACTTTTTCTTATGTAATGAAAGCAATAAGTGGCTTAACATCATCAATTGTCTTCATCAATCTCATTAAGAGATTGCCTTGAATCAAACACGCATATTGCATGTTCTTTCCAACATTGTCAGTCACCAAAAAGATACTCTCACACATGTACAAATATAAATTTTGGTGAGAAAAAAAAACGAAAAACAAAGTCATCATAAAACTCATGAACACAAATTGCCTTGAAAGTAAAACCTTACCCAAGATTGTTGAGTAATGTCTGTCCCAAATCTTGATGATTACTTGCGAATCCATCAAACAATGAGTGTAAATCTTCATCGCAGACAACAGAGCTTAGGCCGCTTAAGTTTTCAGAACCTTTCCCATGGTTTGATAGACGCAAAATGTTGTTTGATATTGTGGCTAGAAGAGGCTATAAAAATAACACAAACAATCATATTAGTTCATGTTCTATCATCTCATCTGATAAACGAACGAACTAAGGTATACCTAACGAGCTTGGAATCCAACTTTCTCAGATGTGATGAAAGCAACCAGCGGCATAACATTATCTATTATCATCATGAATTGGATTTTCTGATCTGATTGTTGAATGTCTAAAAGGGAAGATGGTTGAGCTTTCAACCACACCTTTATTCAAGGTTTATTGTTCAAAGTATCTTTGCATCCGGGAGTGATTTGAGTGTTAGACATACGTATAGTGAACTTGTCAACACTTATGGTCTTGATATGTTGATTAGTGACCTGATATGTTGATTAGTGACCAGTACGGTCATTTCGTTGTTCAAATCTAATGGCTTACACTTGTCATTATCACTAAATGATATAGATTACTTTGTTATAAACTGTGTTCACTCATGCAATTGACTAGTCAAGATCAAATGAACAACTAATGTACATATCAGATTCAACTCCGTATAAGTTACAGTCAACCATGTTGGGTCTAATGGATGTTGTTAAGATTGAGTGATGTACAATATGACTCAGGAAACTTGTTGGTTAGTGATGAGAATTCAAAATTGACACATGAAAGTCAAAGTTTAATAAAGGTCGCAAAGCATAAGTTTTAGAGTATTTTCAATTGTGTTTCATTTTTCACATTTTCTCTGTTTTCTTCTCTGGTGATATTTTTCTTTCATATCTTTCAAAATTTGAATATTTAAACAGTTATGATGTTATATTCTTTATTTTTGAAGATAAACACTTTTAATTACAAACTAATCATAACTTGTTGTTATTTTTAATTAAATAAATTATAAGTATGGATATCACTCAATTAATTTCAAATTTTGTTTTTATCTAATAGATGTTAATAGCGAAGAATTGTGTCGAATATTAATTGTAAGTGTTACTTTTACTTAAATATATACTTGGTGTTTCTTTATTAAGTCTAATGTTATTTGTTTATTTATATTATGTGTAGTAATTGTATCATATGGTAATGTTTAACCTGTAACAAATAGTAATTGTGTCGGTTTTAATACAAAATAGTTGGATAAAATCAATGAATTTAATAAAATTTAAAATTAATTATTAATTAATCATAAAGTGGTGATAGAATATATTTAAAATATTTTTAATTAAAGAGATAAAACATTAGAAAAGATGTTGCTTCATTTTTTATTTAAAAAAAAAACAAATTTTGAAGAAACAATAAAGTTTAGAATTGGAGATACTCCTATTAGAAGACTACAGGAGCGTATGGGTAACAACAACAACAAAATTCTCATCTTCAAATGAGTACTGATACGTTTGAGAGAGAGATCAAAACAGATTCTGGAAAGAAAAACACATCAGTCTCATATAGTTTCTTCATTTGTCATAATTACCGTTAAAGCAAAATATATACATACATATATCCCCACAGAATCTCAAACTGTAGGAAATTTTTATCATACATGTCTATATTCCAATAAGTGTAGAGCTTCTTCCTTGGGTAGTTTGATAGAAAGATGATATCTTTCTTTCTGTGTGTTATCTTGGACCCGATAGTTCCATGGCTAGCAAATCTAAAGGCTGTTGATCATCATCATCATCGTCGAAAGCCGAAGACCCAAACATTTGGTAAGTTGGATCATTGCAATGTGCTTCATTAAGCCTTGAGACAGAAGCAGTAGACAAAGATGAGATTGTCTTGAAAGAGATATTGGCATGGTAGAAATGTGAATGGTTATGAGAAGCAGCCCATCTCTCAGCTAACCCATCTCCTTCCAGCATCAAAACCACCTCAGACATCTTAGGACGATGAGCTGGAAGGTACTGCGTGCATAGCAAAGCCACTTGCAGCATCTCTCCAACTTCAATCTTATCGTAGTTTGTCCCCAGTTCTCGGTCCACAAGTTCTTCTACTTTCATTTCTTCATGCAGTTTCCTCGCCTATACAAAAGTTTGATTCAGTTGATCATATATCAAAGAAATCAAGAAAATGTGACTGTGAGTCTCACTGCTTACCCATTCAAGCATAGCTCCTTTCTGGCTAGCTGTTTTACCAAACTCAAGAGCTCTCAATCCAGTTATGAGCTCAAGCAAGAGTATACCAAACCCAAACACATCAGTCTTCTCAGAAGACTGACCGGTGGAGAGATATTCAGGTGCAATGTGTCCAACGGTGCCACGGACCGCGGTCGTGACATGAGAATCCTCGTGGTTGAGGAGCTTCGCAAGCCCAAAGTCACCAACAACTGCTTCAAAGCACTCGTCTAAGAGTATATTAGCCGCTTTGACATCTCTGTGAATGATCTTGGGATCACATTGCTCGTGTAGATACAACAAACCTCTTGCTGCTCCAATCGCAATCTTCTTCCTCATGTTCCAGTCCAGTGCCGGTTTAGCTACAACAGTGAATAACAATTAGTTCAAAGTAGTCAATGGAAATGAGATTTGGACCAAGACTTATACTAACATTTAAGCTTCAAGGCGACGCTGCCATTGGGCATGTAAGGGTAAACAAGAAGCCTTTCACTAGAAGTTTTGCAGTAACCGATTAGCCGAAGCAGATTCCTATGAACAGCTAAGCTAATCATCTCTAGCTCGGTACGAAACTGTGAATCCCCTGTTGTTCCATTAACATCCTTTAACCGTTTCACTGCTACCAGAATACCGTCTCCTAGCTTTCCTCTGTAGACATTACCAAATCCTCCAGCGCCGAGAATGTTCTTGGAACTAAAACCATCTGTAGACGCATGAAGCTCTCTGAACGTGAAGCTTCTTAGATTCCCAAGTCCTTGTAGCCCTTCCTCTTGTTTGTCTGCTAAGAAGGCAAAACTTTTAAACATCTTCATGATACAAAGCTATATAAAAAAGCACAAAGCTCAAATCAACGGACCGTTTAAGTTAAGGATCAGTAGCCTTGCTTGTTTCTTACGGTACCAACAAAAAGACCCGAGAGCAACGGTTATTAAAACAACAAAGCCAAGGCTTACACCGAGCGCTATCGCCAGTTTATTAGACCTGCGTCCTACACAAACTCAATTAACAAGAATAGGATGAATGAAAGGATCCAGAGGAGACAAAAAAAAATAAAAAACATTGCAAGAAGGAGAAGTTTACCAGATGAAGAGGTCAAAGAAACAGAAAGAGGACTTGAACTGATGGATCCAGAACAAATCTCAGGTGGGCTGCTTCTACAGATCAAAAGATTCCCAGCAACACTACAATTCAAGAACAAAGTAAGAATCGTTCCTGATTAAATATGACAACTAGTGAAAATCACTTGAAATTTTTAAAATATAATTACTTGAAAGTCTTGGCTGGGAATTTAGGAACAGGACCACTAAGATTGTTGTAAGACAAGTCCCTAACATTACAAAACAGACAAAGCCAAACACAAATCTTCATAAGCTCAAATAAGTTAATAGAAGAACTAAGCAAGAAAAGACAAAATCTGTATTAACTTACAAGAAGGAGAGATGAGGAATTTGGGACAGAGAAGCAGGGAAGGGCCCAGACAATGAGTTGTTGTTCAGTCTCCTATTTGCAAAAATGGTTTCATGAACTGATCAAATCATTACATCAGTAAACATGATTCAAGAGAAGAGTAAGAGAAGAAACTCTCACATATATTGAAGGCTGCTTAGCTGCTCCACGGAAACGGTGATCTCGCCGGAGAATCTGTTGTTGGAAAGATCCAGAGTTTGTAACTTTGGAAGTAAACCGATCTCCGGTGGGATTTTGCCAGAGATGTTGTTACTCTGCAATGACCTTCACAAGTAGCAAACAGAGGTTAAGCGATACAAACAAAAACAGAGAATTCTTATGACAAAAAATAATATTGTAGAGATCCGAGGTTGTCTTTATCGTACACTTGTTGGAGATTTGTGAGATTCCCGATTGACTCAGATAAACTTCCAAAGAGAGATTGGCTTGGAGCTACTCTAAACAATTGGAGAGAGAAAGGGTTTAGACATTAACGAACTCCATAGAAAACAGAACAAATGAAACTCACAGGCCAATGACGAGGTTGTCAGAAGAGCAAGTGATCATAGCCCAGCTACAAGGATCAACTGAAAACTCGTCCCAGTTGTTCAAAGCTCCATGAGGATCATGCATACCGTTCTTTATATTTATTAACGCCTCCACTGTAAAACCATTTAACAAAACTTTAAACCAAAAGGAAGAATAGAGAAACTCTCTATAATTTTCATGTTGTAACGTTACCTTCAGGGTTTCTAGGCTCGGAAGAGAGAGTGAGAGTAGAGAAACAGAGAAGCAGCATGAACAAGTGGAGAAGATGAAGTTGATTCAACATAATCGTCAGCTTAGTTACCACCATGGAAGGTTTAGCTAAGAGAAGTAAACAAAAACTCCGAGAGAGAACAAGGGAGACAACGTAAGGTTGTGCCCACAAACACACGTAGAAAAAGAAGAGAAAGCAAAAGCAAAAACAAAAACAATCTGCTTTATGTTATTATTTTTGAATAAAAGAAAGAAATGTCGGGTCTATCAGTCAAAGAAGAGTCTGTTCTTTGTTCCTTCTTCTCCACGAACTGTCACTCTCACACAGGAGAGAAGAAGGTTAAACAAAACAAACAAAAGCCGTTTAAATGATGGCAAAAGAGAGAGAGTTGAGATTGTGGAGGAAGAGAGAGAGGATCAGGGGAAGCTGATACGAGTTGTCGGGCCCGGGATGATGGATGCTGGTCTACTCTACTACACTCTTTTCTACGTCTCTTTTGTTTTACTATTTGAGAATTTGATATGCTCCCTACCTAAATTTGAAATTTAATTGGTAAGTGATATAGTTATTCGCATTTATATAGAGATTATTCTATATAAAAAATGTCAAAACGCAACAACATGATATAGTGAGTGGTGGTACCAAGAGAGACGAGAAACTAAAGTCAAGATAAGCCTTGAAATAGGGGAATCCACTGTTGCCTGATGAGTCGTTCTGTTATGTTACGTTAATTGTGTATTAATAGGTCCCTATACTTTTGATTACTTTCTTCTTTTGTCCCTCTATATTTTCTTTGTTATTCTTTTGGCCCACCTCCTCCTCCTTTCGTATTAAATTAATTTAATCCAAAGCCATCCTCTAATAATTACATCTTTATCTTTATCTTTGTTTTTCTTATTTTATTACTTTTCTACCTTTTTCACCTTTCAATCACGTCTTTACTTGACTGCAAGAACGTTCATGACCCCCACGTTTCGAATGTATGTTTTTAATAAAGTGTTCGTATAAAATGCTGCTCCTACAAAATAATCAAGTTTTTGTTAATCTGTACATATGGACTCAATAAATAATCAATCATTCATTGCCCACCTTTACATTTTCGTGCGTATATGTTAGTCAATCTGGTTAGTATAATCTTTTTCTTTTTAAATCTCATTATGTTCAGAATTCGAATAATAAGTTAATTAAAAATATACATGTTCACATCGTTCAAACAATGTGATTCGTTGGTCTAGATTGATAAAACGTACAAACTTAAGATCCAAAACTAGCTAGTGGGATTAGAGATGTTGTGATCGTATAGTTTAAAAAATATTGTGATCGTCTAATACTAATAACTAGATCTTGACCCGTCCGACCGGACGGGTATTTATTTTCTGTTTTTAACTTTTTATTTATATTAAATGATGAATTTGTAATATTTACACATAAATCCAGTTTGAAAAATTATTTTTGTAGTTATAATAAAAATTAAAATTAAAAGCTTAATAAATTATTCTGATATAAAATTTAAATTTCTTAATTAAAATAATATAGAGGTAGAGTATAATTTTTTCCAATTCCAAAATCTTAGCATCCCAAATAAAATAAATTTATAAATACATAAAATATATAAACATATTTGGAACTATAATTTCTATTAAAATAAATTTGTTATAAAATAATTTAGCGTTGTTGTTGTTTATTTCTAGAGCTTGATCCATGATTGTATAAATATTTTCTTTCATTTTAAATTTTTTCTTTGTAATAATGGTATATTATATATGGGATTAGTACACGATTTTATATATGGGTTTATTATCATTAAATGTGGTAAATTTAGAATTAGGAAACTATAAATAATTTCGAAATTGATTTAGTAGAGAAGGAAAGTTAAATTTTATATTAGGACAACACATTAACTCAACTGAAAAAGACAAACATTAAAATAGGTAATTTAATTTAGATTAGGACAACACATTAACTCAACTAAAAAAGACAAACATTAAAATAGGAAATTTAATTTAATTTTCAGTGGCATAGGAATGTAAATAAATTGAAAAATTAAGGGGTATTTTCTAAGTGTACTTCTAAATTAATAAAGTAGATGATTTCAGCTATTTCATCGAAGAGATGATTTTATTTTCTCTTTATCACGTAATCATTTTGTCTAAGTATAACACTAAATTCAAAGTTGAAACCGATAACATCGAGATTGAACTAATATTATATATCATCTTGAGATCTATTCAATCTTCTATTCACCGGAATGTCAGATAATGCATTGACCTAGTGGATTTCAACAACATCGAATTGTCAAAAAATGTTATCGCATTGATGAATAAATCATGAAACTTATCAATTTTGATCTTGGTTTATAGAATCAATTACTAAAAGAACAAGATAGAAAAGGAAAAGCACGACAGGGAAGTGGCCTAGATGCCGAATTAGGCTGAGCAAGATGAGGTAAGCAGCGAGATGCTTTGCAACCAATCACCTTGTTTTCTCATCACATGCTTATTATCAATGATCCTTACGTCACGCATGCATGCATCTTTGTACTTGTTTCATATTACATGCATCTTTATACTGTTTCACACATTTATTCCCTACGCTCGAGAAATTAAAACCTATATTTTTACGAGAGAAATATTGCTGAATGTTTGACGAATAATGTAACAATTAGAACTGGATTCGTAAGACTTATAATTGCTCTTTCACCAAAGTGGAGAGAATGATGGGACAAATCTGGCTGCAGATCAATTTATTATACGAATAATGCAAAACATACAAAAAAGGGAACTTCTTAATTTTCATGATGTGATTATATAAAGTAGAATCTCTTCCCAATAATTTGCACCACATAAAAAATTGGATATATATGTTCATCTCTATTTCCTTCAGTAATGTTTGTTTCATCACTTAGCTTTATCCACGGGACCATATATTCTCATATGCACCAATGATATATGATTTATTCCATTAAAGTCCCTTTATAAATACTTTCTTTTGTGTTAAGGACTATGTTTTGTGACGGTTGCATAGAAAAAAAGGACTATGTTTTGTGACTAGTTCAATGTGTGTAGCACATCAGTGTTGATTAATTGTGCATCCTACTATCCTAGGAGTCTGGAGTGTGAGTCATCAATCATATATGTTTAGTTAATGGATCTTGAAGCCATTTTTTGTAACTGAGGAAAATGCTGCTTTTCCTTCTATTATATTGACATGCAATATAAATAAGCTGATATTACCGAAAACAAATCTTTACTTGATGTATATACATATTTGCATCCATCGGCCCGATAAATTCAACTGACTGGTAATCTAATGACCTAAGAAAATCTATTGGCTTTACGCATTACCGAACAAGCAACACATGTGCGGAAAGGGCAGAATATCTTCGTCGGAATGCGTATATTCTTCTGGGATTTCCACGTTCTCTAAATTTTGCTACTTCTTTACGGGTTTTTTTTATTATACTTTATATATAAATAAACGAAAAATACATGTTGTTTATAAGTAAATGGAACAGTCCGACTGTTTTAGTACCGTTGAACAAGTGCTTAATACATTTTAGAAAAGTGTACTGTGGTTGAATTTGTTGAAACAAACGGAAAACAAGAGCGTAGTTTGGATTCACTTCATATATGGGCTTTGTAGGATGACCTATCGGGCTTAAATACCCAGCAAAACCCAGAACATTTTTTTAATATTATATTAGATACAAATAAGAAACTGCTTTATTTTTTAACATTGGCTGTGACTCGTTAAACCCAAAACATTTGAACACACAGAAGATATAAAACAAAACATATATTTTTATGATAACTGATTGTTTACTAGTATCATGGGCCAAAAGGTTTAATAGTCCAAATTAATAGATGAAACACATCATTCATGTAGAACACACACTTACTCCCTTTTCTCTTTTACAGTTTTTAATTTTATCTTCGTTCACTTGATAATTGCTTCTTCTTAATCATTCCTCTTTTTTTTTTTTTTTTGTCGTCGATCATTACTCAATTAAGCATATACTTTTTAGTTGTATTTGACTTGCGTACGTAATAGTCGAGGGAAAATCCGCATCAAGAGTCTTTTAAAAGCAATACGAATGCCCAAATTCTTATTGAAATTCTGACTTGAATCTCTTCAAATTCTTAAGACTTTTTTCTTAAAAATTATTAAGAGCTATTATGTTTTATTTTACTTAAGAGATTCCAATACGAATGCCCAAATAATATCTGGTTTTATGAAAGGCACATAACATTTTTGACCAAAAAAAATGGAAGGCGCATAACACATTCCTCGAGAGACATAGAAGCTTAAAGAATCAATTCCTTTTTCTCTGTTGCGTCAACAATACACATCGTCATCGAATTGAATAAATAAGAAATCTACAGACATACATGCAATTCCATCCGCAATATATCTACACACATAGAAAATCAATAGTATCTAATTCCACAAATATCATCTAATCAGTATGTATATCCACACATTAAATCCTTGCGAGATGACAATCGAGAAAGCAGAAGAAATATATATTAGCTAATTCCTTTCCGAAAAAATGGAAATATAGCTAATATATATGCAATGGGTTGACATTTAGATAACCTGCTCTTAGAGCCAAGTTCTTGCATAACTGACCAAAGTAAATATTTAACATCTTTTTAGTTCATACATTTTGCTTTCGGCAAGAAGCAAAACAAATTATTTAATTTGCTTGATAAATGAAGTATGAAAATCATACTTCAAAAATAAAATCAAGAGAGGAAAACAAGAGTGTAAAACGTGATAATGAGTGACAAGGAGATTGAGCCATTCTACCAATACCACTACACTACTCTTTTTTGATAAAAGAAACAGGTGCAAATACATACTCATGACGAAATGATTCTGATCAACGACTTGGAAGAGTATGGAGACTCATTTTTCTTCTTCCCTAACGAAAATGCTCTCCTTGAAACCCCACCATTGTTGCAGTAATACTCAGTACCCTCCATTGTTTGATTTCTTCTACTAAAAAAAAATATAAGACAAGAACAAAAAAAAAATCAGATAAAACATTAAGAACTCGAACAAGTGAGGAATGGAATTTTGGTGAAAAGGAAGAAGAAGAAGATTGGTGTGTGAATCAGAAGATGAGATAAGAATACATTATTGCTTCTTCTTGCTTGCTTTTTCACATTTTGTGGATTTTTCTCATCTTTTTGTTCTTTATTCGTTTCGTTTAAGAGAAGCCTCCTTGCAAACCTTACCTGCATTGTCTCTCTCCCTCTCTCCAGAGTTCTTTGTGTGGGCACTATATACAACTGTCATAAATACTTCACTTAGTTAAAAAAAGAATTGGTAGTTACCTTTTGAAATTAATATCTAAGCAATTAGAAATTCACTTATATGATGATGTTTGGCTGCATCCGATCAATGAATGTCAAGTTCATTTCACATGTACAAGACAAAAAGAAGTTGTGATATTAGTGATACAAAAGTTTGTGAATGTGATTTAATATGTTTCACGCGATTGTATCGTTTGAAGTTCAACTGCAACAAACACGCATGCATTACGTACCATTCAAAACATCATTATTAGAAGGCATACATGACATAGGAATGAGATTAGTGGCAATATTTTACATGCCTAATCTGAGATTCTGGAAAACTTATTTGTTTTCTCAATAGAACAATGAAAAATAACATAGTTTACACAAATAAAAGCTAGTTCATGCTTAAGTACGGTTTCTTTTGTCAACATATTTTAGGTATTGTCTAATTAGGTTCATTTATATCAATTATAGTAAAATTGTGATAGTAATTGATTAGCAGACCGATATGGACACTTATATGATTGATATAATATAAGCTTTAGGGATGGTCTGACCAAAAACATGTGCTCCCTAGTCGAAGCTACATTTTATCGAGACTGCCACCAGGTCCACCACCAAACACTATTATACACTTTCCCAAATACCCATAATTTTTACATAATACATGATATACAAAAACAAACGTATCTATATACTAGTTGAACCGAACCGGAATTGAAAATTTGTGGTAGGTGTTGTTTATGTTTGCAGTGGAGAAGATCTAACGGTATAAAAGAGTTACACGTGTAGGAAAATGGTAAGAGTAAAGCTGAAAGTGCAGAGACAGAGAGGTAAAATGACTTGTGACTTGTGAGGTGAAATGACGGAGGAAAGGGAAAAAACAAGGAAAGGAGTTACCAATGAGACAGAATGTCTGGGGAGACGTCAGCTTCCTTCTGTCCTTGGTAACACTGTTTCTCTCGAAACCTTTTCTGTAGATTTGTTTCATAAATTTAAATAAAAATAATTGGATCTGCATGGAATGGGATTGAGTAAAGAGAAATTTGGCCCTGTAACCATAAAAACTCATAGATTGTTTCATTTTCTCTCTCCTCTTTTTCTATATTTTTCTAATTCATGGTTAGTTTTTTAATTTTTATTTTTTTTTTGATTATTTCCCCAATTCACCCTTGAATATGATTGGTCTTTCAAGTTTTAAAAAATAAAACTAATTTATCTGTTTATCATAATTAAGAGTGACATGTTGGCGAAGTTGAATTATTGAGCAACTCCAATAATACTCTTCCCAAAATTCCATGACCCATATTTTTCAACAGTATATGAGGGCCATTTAGACGCTCACCAATCCACGACACCACTCCTACTATTTAAATGCATAATCCACACTAAGAGCATGTCCATCAAGAGGTACTTCACACAAATTCCTAGGATAAAAACAATTAAAATAATGAAAAGCTAAGAAAGAAAAAACATA
Organism: Brassica juncea; assembly: GCA_018703725.1. Lineage (NCBI taxonomy): Eukaryota > Viridiplantae > Streptophyta > Magnoliopsida > Brassicales > Brassicaceae > Brassica > Brassica juncea. The sequence continues at coordinate 62,110,160 of CM031939.1, forward strand.
GAGGTTCTTAATTAGCAAATTTAAGAAGCGGTTTCACTACTTACACGCACATGTGTCATATATTTACTGATTCTGTTTTATAAAACAAAATGAAAAGTAAAAAAATAAAATAATATTAATATTTTTATTCTTTTAGAATCTCTAATAGGTTTTTACCGATGGGCATGATCTAAACGAATTGATAAACAACCTGTAGTAACTTAGATTTTCTATTATATTCAAATTTATAACTGGAAACCGCCTCTAAATGGATTGTTGATTGAATAATTCGTTTTTTTTTAATCATTCATTTTTACTTTATATTATCCGATCATGCAACCATAATTAAACGTTTTAATGATCATTTTTTATTTGAAATTTTACTTAAAATCTGAATCCTACCAAAACTACATAAGCTTCGAACTACAATTTTTTTAATCACGTATACATACAATAAAACCCCAATAATCAAACCAAACATTAGCGATAAACATTCTATAAACTAATTTGTACGTAATTTATTTTGGCCTTTGTCTAGATCATTCAAAGAACATATTGCCCTATTGGAGCTTTTAAAAGTAACTTTAAGTTTTTAATATGAGAATGATATACGATAAATAACATAATACATAAAACAGATGCGCGTGAATCAATTGCTTTGGGCAGGGGAATCAATCTGCTGACGAAGAGAGAGAGAGAGAGCAATCGGGAAGAAACACGTTTATGAAATAGTATTGTAATATGACACTGGACAGCCAGCTAACCATGGTTGACCGTTATTGTCCGGATGAGATTCACGTTATTAGATTCTGAAGGGGATATCATTACAATAATATACTACATTGATTGTAGTCGTGAAGAAAGAGTACGGAGGATACCACAACGTATTCGTGTCCACGTTCGGAGACGAAGGAGAGCATTGGGACTCGTTTAGAGTCGTAGATGGAGAGTTTCCCGACGAGAAAGATCTTGACAAGTATGACGGGTTCGCTATAAGCGGAAGCTCTCACGATTCCTTCAAGAGTGATGAGTGGATCCTTACGCTATGTGAGATCGTCAAGAAACTTGACGAGATGAAGAAGAAAGTTCTCAGTATATGCTTTGGTCACCAGGTTTGACCTTAATTCATTGGTCCTAAACCGTACATCTACGATACCATTCACACACTTTTAACTTCATTGTATCGTGCTAGTGAATTTAGTATAGTATGAAGGAACTAGTGACGTATTCAACAAGAATACAATAAAACTTTGTGATCCACTAATATCGAATAACGAAATATCAAGAGACCATTACCATTGAGTATAATGTTTTGGATTAAGATTAAAAGATTTCTCTAATTTATCTAAAAAATCGAATTACTTTATATCATAGCCAGAGTAAGAGGAGGAACAGTTGGAAGAGCAAGGAAAGGACCAGAACTTAAACTTGCAGACATAACCATCGTGAAGGATGCGATTAAACCAGGAAGTTTCTTCGGAAACAATATTCCGGATAGAATAGCCATCTTGAAATTGCACCAGGACGAAGTGTTTGTGTTGCCTAAAACTTCCAAGGTACTAGCTTATTTCGAGAAGTACAAGGTGGAGATGTTCTCCATTGAGGATCATTTATTCTGTATTCAAGGACATCCCGAGTATAACAAAGAGATTCTCTTCGAGATCGTTGATCGTGTTCTTCGTCTTGGCCGCATCAAGGTTAGATTTATTCCCCTTTATCTTCATTTACAGAAACAATTATGTAGAAAACGTACAAAACTAGAACTTGGTTTTGTAATCGTGGGTCAGATTTTAGATTAAAAAGATCACTGGATCGGATTACATTCCGGGAAATATTAATAAAGGAATAAGTGGAATTAAAGGAATGATAATTAATGGTATCCAATGGAATGAAAATATTTTTCCACTTATTCTAGAACTATTTTTCTGTGGAATGATTTTTCAAATGAACGTTGCTGTTTTTATGGAATGACAATGAATAATATGGAATGAGTGGAATACTTTTTTTTTCATTGCAACTGGTGAACATTTTTATGGAATGAAAAAAATTATTAACATTTATGAAGTTTTTATTCTAAAAATGCATTCCAGTTTCAACCTTACTGATATGAATTACGGTTGATTAAGTTTGAGTTGGAATGTTACTCAACAACATTGTCAATCATGAATTTCTTTTTTTAGTTATAATGTGTCAGTGTTTTTTAGTAGTTACCTACGTTACCTTATGATTTTTAACAAAAAAATTAATACATCTATGATTGTCCCATTTTTAGTTTTTGTCAGTTAGTAAAATATTTTCAAATATTTTATATAGATATACTAGTTAGTCAAAGATGTTTTAAACCTTTATTCCATTTGAATTAATCAGACAAAATTATTCCTACTATTTTTTATTTTTACTTTTTTGAAACACAGATTATTCCTATTATTTTTATTGCTAATTTTATTTGGTAACTAAGAATTTTACATGCATAAAATCATATGTAAATATATAGGTGCTTTTTGTTTATTAGAATATACACATAAGTATATGGGTATATTTCCTATAATTTATTTTATTTTATCTAGTCTATTTTATTTCCTAATCTATTTATTAAGTTTCTAATAAATATTATTATCATTGATGTTCGTAAATATTTTTAAATAACAAAATGTAACTTATACATAAAAAATGTTACAGGTAAATAGCTTAAAAATATATTAGCTCATACTTTTGCAATGAATTTACTATATAAATCTACAAGTTCTACCTTATAGTTTTTGCTGCCAACTATATCGAAGTATATTTTTATTATAATTTAACTCTAATTCAATATGTTATCATTCAGAGCCATTATAAAGTTGGGAAAGTTCAAAAAAAATAAAAATAAAAATAAAAATAAAGTTGGGATGTTTTAAGTTCTGGTTTAGTTAACTTCATTTTAGTACACCTCATCCTAGCGGATTGTTGAACAAATAATCCATTACTGTTGCGTTTCTTGTATGTCTAATTTATATTATTTGTAAGAATCTGGTATTTATTTGATACATCATGCTTTTGCAGCAAGAATTTGCGGATGCGGCAAAGGCCTTGATGGAGAATAGGCAAGCAGACAGAAAAATTTTGGAGACGATTTGCAAGAATTTTCTCAAAGGCAAGAGTTTCAACCAAAGTCGACTCTGAGTTTTGTAATACTGGAAGTGGAGAAAAACAAACTTGGCCTCTTTCACATTTAAAACCATATTCAAAGCTATGTTTATGAAAAAATGGCTTCGTATTTATGTGCTGTTTCTACCCATAAGGAACGGAATTTATAAGTGCCGTAATGTCTATTTTCTTGTAACGAACATTATAAATATGTATTAGTAAAAAAAAAAAAGCATTATAAATCTGTACATATGTATATGAGTGTTTTCTTTCTTTTTTTTGCAAACGAACCTTGAATATTATTTTCCTCCCGGAAAGAAACACAAAATTCGGTGTCTACATATTATATGCGATGGTGAAAGGAATCAAATCGTTTGCAAGAGTCGGTGCACGCAACATATCTTTTTGTTTATAAGATTTAAGAGTATTATAACATACATTCAAAGTATTATTATTCTAACATCGCAAATTACTAATTTCAATAATGACTAACTTCCAGAACAATACGTAAATTAAAGAAGCCACTCGATCAAGTCCGAGATTGATTACGCAAATCTATTTGATTTTATAAAGTACGAATCTGAAAAAATGTTCAGTATAAAAATGATTTAAGAAATCCCGTCTAGAAGATGTTTTCAACATGTTAGAAAAGAATATACGCTGGGAGAAATTTTAAAAACCGGCGTTGCATAAGACTTGGGACTTGCGAATTATATAATGGTCCTGGTCAAGAAGAGATGATACTGAAGAAAGATCAAAGTGAGGTTTGATACATTTTCCCCGAACTATGATACTTTTAGTTTTATGGTCAAAAGCATGCAAGAAATAAAGATAAATTTAAACAATAAGAAAAATTCAAATTTCAGTTTCAAATACATATAAGAAATTTACAAGCCTCAATAAAGTCAAGTAAAGTAATCACTAATATGGTTGACAAAAAAAATCAATAGTATATTTCTATTCAGTCTGTCTAGAGAAGTTTGTTTTCTTTTACATAGTTTTGGATTTATTGTTATTGATGAATTTTCTTATTTTTAAAAGTAATTCTCATCTAATTTGTTTTGGCCATTACAGAAGTAACTTCTCTAGAACTTTGAAAGACAAGACTGGAGCTTCTAAAATAAGTTTTTTCTTTTCGCAACACCTTTTGTTAATATGAGAATGAGATACGATAAACAGAAACATAAAAGATCAGATGCACGTTGTTAACTGCTTTTGCCATGGGAACCAATGAAATATTTTCTTTTTTTCCCAATTACAATCAATGTAGTATTATTAAAATGATATCTCCTCCAGAATAATGTGAAATCACGTATGGACACAAATGGTCAATAATGGTTTGCTAGCTGTCTATTGTCTCCGTTACAATACTATTTCAAAACGTGGAAAATACAAAACCAAGTAGGTGAATCGACCAAATTAAAATCTCATATAAATACACACATTCATACGTGTTTCTTTTCCATTGCACCTCTCTCTTTATTATCTCTCTCTCTGCTAATCAACCACTCTCTCTCTATTTACGTTAGCCGGTAAAAAATGGTTGAACAGAAAAAGTTCGCTCTGTTTCTAGCGACTCCTGATTCAGAGTTCGTAAAGAAAGAGTACGGAGGATACCACAACGTGTTCGTGTCCACGTTCGGTGACGAAGGAGAGCATTGGGACTCGTTTAGAGTCGTTGAAGGCGAGTTTCCCGACGAGAAAGATCTTGACAAGTACGACGGTTTCGTTATTAGTGGAAGCTCTCACGATTCCTTCGAGAATGATCCTTGGATCCTTAGGCTATGTGAGATCGTCAAGATACTCGATGAGAAGAAGAAGAAAATTCTTGGCATATGCTTTGGTCACCAGGTTCTCTCTTCTTACCAGTCTAACTTTACAATTTGGTCTTAAACCCAACTCTAGAGAGACCATATAATTACTAAAATATTATCATATTAACTATATACAATTCTACTAACACTTTCCATTAAGTATTATAATTTGGTTTAAGATTAATAGATCTCTTTAATTTATCGAAGAATTTGTATTCCTTTAGATCATAGCCAGAGTAAGAGGAGGAACAGTGGGAAGAGCAAGGAAGGGACCAGAACTTAAGCTTACAGACATAACCATCGTGAAGGATGCGATTAAACCAGGAAGTTTCTTCGGCAACGAGATTCCGGATAGCATAGCCATCCTAAAGTTACATCAGGACGAAGTGTTAGTGTTGCCTGAATCTGCTAAAGTACTAGCTTATTCCGAAAAGTACGAGGTGGAGATGTTCTCCATTGAGGATCATTTATTCTGTATTCAAGGACATCCCGAGTATAACAGAGAGATTCTCCACGAGATCGTTGATCGTGTTCTTCGTCTTGGCTTCATCAAGGTTAGCTTTATTTCCTTTCATCCCCATTTACAGAAACAATTATGTAGAAAACGTACAAAACTAGAATGGTTTAGTGACTTCAGTTTACACACCATAGTAGGTCTTAGTTGAACCAAGGACACGTTATCTACCGTAAACTGTTGCCTTGCTTTTATATAAAGTTATGGTCATTATAGAAAAGATTTAACATAATTTATATTATTTTTGTTTGTTTATGAAAGAAATATAGTATTTATTTGATAAACCATTTATTAATTTTGCAGCAAGATTTTGCGGATGCGGCAAAGGCCTCGATGGAGAACAGGGGAGCAGACAGGAAACTTTTGGAGACGATTTGCAAGAATTTCCTCAAAGGCAGAGTTCCAACTAATTAATTAGTTTCACTCCCAAATTATATCTTTGGCTCTTGTTATATTGGAGCACTTATGGATTTATTATCTTGCTGTATTCTTATTCAATATATAACCTATTATTCTCATCTTTGTCAAGAAAACAAAAACTCATTTAATCTCAATGTCATATCTATGTGTTGTACCCATAAGTAAAATAATTCAATAAAAACTATAGTTTTGCATATCATCCTAGCGTCTTTTTCTTGTCTCTTTGTTTAACAATTTTGATGTAAAATTACGATTTATTGTATCTTCTAATAAGGGGCATACAACATGTAACCAAAACAATATTACGGTATTAACTAATGAGAAACAAATTCTTAGAATTATATAGTTGGAGTTACCAAATCTTGCTTTTGCATTTTCAGTTTCGCTTCAAGTTGAGATTTAAAATCCATAACACAAATCAAAAGAGAGACAAGAGAGATCTTTTATGTTGAAATATTGTTTTTGGTCGAAATGACACTAGCTAAGCAAAAAGAGAATTCGACTCGAATAACCAAACGGTGGTATTGAATTACGCAACAACTGATGTTGGAAGATATTATAGGGAAACAAAAGTAACATTAACAATCCTGAAGATGAAAAAAAAAGTCTTGCCAACAATTGAAAACGATAAACACTACATTCTCTCGATCAATCCCCCTAAGCCATAGCCAAACCAAACACAACGGCGGTCAAAAACACCCCGCTTCCAACCTTCAATCCACCCGCAGCGTTAGGGGCTGGAGCTGGAGTTTTAGACGGAGGGCTGACGTCGTCACTGCAGCCACGGCTACCGCCACGAATATTGCGTTCAGATAAAACAAGAATAGTAATCTTTTCGCCTTTAACGCAGTGATCAGGAGCACCACTGATGAAGAAGTAAGTTCCTGAGTGTTCGAGCTCGAATTTTGTGTCTCCATCATTGAAGTGCTTCAAGGGCTTTGTTGTGTTGCAAGAAGCATAATCTTCTTTTGTCACTTGTAACACTGAATCAACTTTCGCGTCGTACTTCCACACTAATCCACATGCATGAACACATCATTATAGAAGTCCATTTAATATTTCAAATTTTGTGATATGATTGCATGAAAACATGCTTCCGCTTGATAATCCACATGCATGAATACATCACCACAAAACCATAATATAAATCAAATTTTATGATAATAATGTCTATAACATCAGATCTAAAACAAAATCATTCGCAAAACCAATTCGTAAAACTATTGAAAAACTACTAGAGAAATAAATACTATTGAATGAAACTGCAAATAAAATTTATTTGAAATAGAATCATTTTTTCAGTTTTCCACAATTAATTTGCTTTGAGATAAAAAACATTAGGAGAAACATAAGCACAGCCGTTTTATGCATCATCAGAAAAATGAAGAGATGTAGAAATAATAGAGTACCGAGAATGTCGCCAACTTTGAAACGATTCGTCTCAGCCCAGTGATTGAGAGTCTTGTCGTGAGAATCTGGAACCTTCCACGAAGCGGCAGATCCACCGACCAGAATCACCCTCGGTTTGGAGTCAGCATGGCTCACTCTGGTGAGTAAGAGGAAAACAAATGTCAAAATTGGAACTATGATTCCCATTTTCTTTTGTCTTCTCCTTTGCTACAAGCAACTATTTGGTTTATATTTGCTTTTGGAGTTTGGAGTTTGTCTCGGTTGTTTTTGTTTCTCTAATAGTGAATAGAAACGTAGGTGGTGAATGATGTTTATATAGCCATTGTGGTTTGGATCTTAACCGTGTTTTGCTTTTTTTGAAGCTAGGTTCGGGAGATCCGAACAAAGCTTAAAATATGGTCTTAATTAATATTAAAGTGTAATCTTTCTCTGATTTGGTAAGTAAATGTCCGTTTTTGTTAACTTTTTATTACAATAAATGTTCAAGAATATATTAGTCAATTCATAAACAAACAAAAATTTTGGTTTGGAAATTTTAATAGATTATTACTAAGGTTGTTTATACTAAATATATATAGCGTTACTTAATATGTTTATTAATTATAAATTTTCTTAAAACTAAATAATCTAAATGAATTTAACCAAAGAATGATCCATTTGTTTGAAATGGGCTAAGTTTTTCATATATGTCTAGTTATTTAATTACTATTAACACTAACAATCTATAAGTATTTGAATAGGGAAGCTTGTTACGAAATAGGAAATATTTTTTTTTTTGTAACTTGGCTTAAAATATAATAATACGAGAAAACATAATAATACGAAAACAAAGATGGGAAGGAAGCTGATAATTGATTAACCACCAAGATCCCTGAGGCCTAATTTTCTTTCTCTCTTTATAAAAAAAGATGGAAAGAAAGTATGATTATTATCTTTAGTAAAACACGTAACGTGTCGGAAGTAAAACACATAATTTTACAATGAAACGTAGCAGGTACCAGTTATGTAATCTTTGACCTCGTACACTTTTTACTACCAGCTGATAAAACCTGATATCTACGGTAACGGTACTTTTATTCGTTTTGCATGAAAGTCTTCGGGGGATTCAATTGATAGTTTCGAGTCTTACGACTTACGAGCCTTTGTGGTCGAGTACAAAACTAAACATCCAAATGGCTATTAATTCGGCACGCGACAGTTTTGAGCTTTTATTTTTGGAAAATATGGCTAGGCTAGTAGGCATCAGAGGCGGACCCAGAGCAAAGAAAGGGGGTCAATTGACACCCCTTAAATATAAAAAACTAATGTTTAAGCTGTATTTAGTAATCACACACAGTTCAGATGGTTACCTTCCCTCTTGCCTGACACCCCTAATCTGAGTTCCATTCCCCTTCATGCACCCTGTTACTTTCTTTTTAGTTTAATTAGTGTATATTATGACCCAGGTAAAAAAAATTCTGGATCCGCCCCTGGTAGGCATTGGCTCTGATTGATTGTATGAATTAATTTGAGTTATGAAAAGATAGCTAAAAGTGTTCGTTATTATCTCTATCGCTATTTTTATATACATGCCAAAGATAGACGATAATCAAGATAGATACAACTTTTTTCAACTCGTCTCCAGTTGTCAAGAGGAAAACCACACCAGGGCTTGCTAGATGATAGAATCCAAATCTTAAAAAGTACTGATCTTAGATGATAGATGAAAGGCCTCTCTACTACTTCAAAGAGACAGCTAGTCGTCACACGGCCTTGGTTACTTATCTTAACCGGTTACAATAAGTAACATTATCATGGAGAATGATAATAACAGGAAGAGAAAAGTAAAGAGCATTTAGTTCAAAACAAAAGTTGCATTATAAAGACATGGGATGGGATAGTAGCGACTCCAACGAAATAGTCTTTTCGAGTTTTAAGGAAACAACATCACAGCCACAGAGATATCGTTTTTATATGAAAAACAAAAACAAGAACTCAAGATAAAGTATGATGGATAAGACATTGATAGAAATGATGGTTGGTTGATGGTAGTGATAAAGATAGTGATGATGATGGTGATGAGAAGATCATTTGAGAAGTGTCTTGACTATGGCCTTGACATTGAGCTTCTTCAAGTCAGTGTAAGACTGGCCACAACCCACGAACATTACCGGTGCTCCCGATATGTAAACCATCGATAATGCTGCTCCAACCTACAAAGCCCGTCCCAAACACTCAGTTTGCAATTTTCATACTATAAAGATAAAGCCAACATAAATTCTTATATCAATGTTTTACTGTACCTTATCGTCAATGGTATCGAACTTTGTCAGTAAGATTCCATCAATCAATCTCGTGGTCCCAGAATTGGAGAGATCAGAAAGTTTCTGGAGTTTAGAAAGAAACAAAAACATTAATAAGGTTTTATTAAACATCTATCAAGAATTTCTGATGGGTAAGAAACTGAACCTGATTAAACTTTGAGAGCTGATCAACTGCATCGTTTCCAACAAGAGCTTCACCGACAAACAAGACCAAGTCCGGTTTATTGAGGTTAATGAGCTTTGAGAGAGCTCTCATCAAAGGTTCATTATCCTGCATCCGACCAGCTGTGTCAACAAGAACAACATCGGATCCATTCCGAGTTGCTTCCTGTATGGCTTCTTTGGCAACAACTGCTGGATCCTTTTCATAACCCTTCTCAAATATCGGTATCTGTTTCCACCACCCAATCAAAATAAGTATTTCACGCCAATATTCAGTATGTACACCATTAATTAACGATCACTTGATGATTTCATTACCTGTAACCTGCGAGCATGAGTCCTCAACTGCTCCACAGCTCCAGAACGGAATGTGTCACAAGCAGCCATCATTACACTGACCTTATGCTGCTGAAGCCAATACGCCACTTTGGCCAGATTGGTGGATTTCCCAACTCCGTTGACTCCAACAAACACGACCACATAAGGCCTCCTCTGTTCTTTGGCGGCATGAACGTCTCTCATAATATCAATGGAGCGTCTAGGAGTCAATATGCGAATCAGAGCCTCCTCCATTGCTCCCTGATATCATATGTTTCAACACAATTAAGCAATCTTGAGATTTCAAACTAAATTGTTTTCTCGCTTCAATTAGAGCTACAAGGACAAAGCACAATACCTGAACGGTTGAGGAGATCCTCGTGAACGATGCCAACTTCTTTCCTTCAAGACTTGCTTCCACTGATTCACAAAGCTTCTCAGCTATCTCTTCAGCCTGTGAATAAAAAAGCCCACGCTCAACTAAAAGCCATAACTAAACCCAAACATAAGAAATGATGCACTGTATAAGGCACATACCACATTCTTGGTCATGAGCCGTTCCTTCAGAGCTTTCAAGGCCGGTTCAAGGTCTGTCCTTTCAAGATTCGCCTTCCCAGTAATACTGAACAAAGATTGCAGAACATGTTTAATACTAGATGATATAACAGATAAGTAACAAATTCAACGAGAGAAACGCTCACCTCTGGAAAACCGAAGAAAACCATCCCTTCTTCTTAGCCTCAGGCTTCTCATCACTCCTTGGTTCGTCGTCATCATCATCTTCACTTTCACCATCACTGCTAAAAACCTCTTCCTTGTCCATCATACTTTCTCCCTGGTCAGCAGCCGCAACATCAACATGATCACCGTTCCCATTCTCATCAACGGAATCCGTAAAGTCCAGCTTCACTTGCTTAGGAGCCGCATCATCCCAAACCCTGTTCTTCTTCGTCGCCTTCTTCGGCGGTTCCGCAGCAGTAACCTTGGAACTCTTATTACCTATACTGTCAGTTTTCCTCACACCTCCTCTACCTCTCACACCTTTACTCCTCAGCTTCATAAGCTTACTCGGGTCAAGTACAACATTATCAGTCGTGTTTTCTTTACCGTTAGCAAGATCAGTCTTGTCAGAGTCATCATCTTCCATCTTATGATTACCATTGGAATGACCATTAGTCATCAAGCTACCGACTTTATCTTTATCCCCATCTCCATCATCCTTCTTCGACCCACTACTCTTCTTTCCTCCATCAAGACCAGACTTTGACACCTGCCCTTGCTTCTTAACACTGCTCACAGGCTTCCCAACCTGCTTCACCTTCCTCAACTCCTCCCCCCGAGCCTCAGCCTCCTTCCTCAGCTGCCTAAACGTCTCGTCGAAATCATCGTAACTCATCCGTTTAGGATCATAGATCTCAGAGAAGCTCTGCTTCACCATAGAAAGCAAGTCGTCCACGTAGAGCAAGTGGAGAATCCGCTGATAGACAGCGACGAAGACGAGTCCAAGATCGTTGTGGAAGGTCCATTTGAGAGTGTAGGCCTCGTAGTTGAACGAGACTTCGCCGGATCGTTCCTCGAGGAGGCAGGAGCGGATCAGAGTGTCGATGGGTGAGCCTTTGAGAGCGTTTCCGAGCTCTTTGCATGTCCAGAGGATTAATCCTCCTCGTGTGAAGATCAGAAGCTGTTCTAACATCTTCGAAGATCTTCGATTCGTGCCCTGAAAAACATATAATCCTTAAAATTGAATCAATTGAACAAAGTAACAACACGGATCAATCGAGAAACAGATCCCGATCTAGTCAATGAAGCAATCAAATTCACGGATCAGGAAACGCAGAGAACACATCTTAAATAGAAATCGTTCGTAGAGGAGGAGCCTACGATCTAAGAATAATCGTTAATGAATCCGAAAGGAATCCAAATAGAAGACAGATCTCGTGTTTTCGATTCGAAATTGACAAACACAAGCAAGAGGATTTCGTGAGAGGAATATATCGAATCGTAGAGTTTTAGAGCGAGAGAGAGAGAGGAGGTGGAGGATCCGAACCTTTGATTCCTGTTGCTTCTTGGTGCAATTGCCCAAAGCGAATAAGAAAGATAATAACTTTACAGGGGGCGAGAGAGAGAGAGAGAGACGACGACAAAAAAAAAAACGTGAAAATAATGATCCGATCCGATAATTGATTTCTTGTTATATATATAGGGGTTAATATTAATTTTTCCCGGGGTCAGTATTTTTTTTTTTTGTTTGTGTAAGTAAAAATTTAGTTATTTCTCCTAATCAGGATTTTATTTAATTTCCATCGGAATGGTTTTTCATTATTAATTTTTCATCAACATATTAAACCACATAATATATCTATATTAAATTGATAACTTGATTAATTCACATCAAATTCACCTATTTGAGAAATTTTAATAGATTTAGTATAGATTTTCAAGTTTTTTTTTGAATATTCACGAATTAATATAATATCTTTTTTTAGAGACTTTCATTAATCATACTATTAAGTTGGAGTATGAAAATTTAGAAAGGAAAAAATGTAAATCTGAATTTAGCGTATCACATAAGAAAAAAATGAATATTGAAAAGTTGTAACCCCTCTTTCAGACATTAGAGATGAACTACAACATTTTGTTTAGGTAAGAAAAGAAAAAGAGTAAACAAAAAGTCAAAAAAAAAAAAAACATAATGAAAGTGGAGACCGCACTTTGCTTCGTGGAAGCTGTTGTCGCTCATGGTCACGGATGGTGTCGATGTCCCCATTGACTGCGAGACACGACACACGACACGAACGCGGCAAGTTTTAATGTATGCTATTTTTCTTTCTAAAGCCAATAAACAGTTGACCAAAAAAAAAAACCGATAAACCAGATCCAAAGAAACTATAGTAGGACAATGAGCTTAATGGGCTTTAGGTGATGCTTATATTTTATATTGGGCCATCAAAACAAATTGGTTAGGATGAGAAACTCAAGGAAACGAATTAATATGACCCTTCTTTTTTTAGGCCAACAAACATTTTTTTCTCAAAAAATAATTTTATTAGTCAGTATTTTAACAAAAAAAAAATGATTCAAAGGGTATAATAGTAAGCCAGAATGGGTCCACATCCATATGCACATACACATCCGCACCAGAGCAGTCATCTCTCTTTTCAGTCTCCTCCTCCATAGTTTTCTTCTCCTCCTCCTGTTTCCTTTCTTATTTCCCAATTCTTTAAATTTTTGATGTCTCTCTCTAGACCCCATCTCTTTTAATTACCATCTATCTACAAATTTTCATTTACTTATCTCCTCAGTGACCCATCCATATGTGCTTTTTAAATTCAAACCTCCACCAATCATCAAACCCACCACACAGACATTAAACCTATAATCATAAAATAAAACACAATAAAGAAAGAACCTTTTTTCCTGTTAATTAGTACAGCATTTCAATGCCCCTTCTGCAACTTTCCAAAAGGACACAACACAGAAAAAAATAAAGTAAAAAAGAAAGAAAAAGTTTTTTTGATTTATTTCCATCTTCTTTCCCTTTACCATCTTGATCACTACGACTACTAGTTTTCTGTTTGCTTGTCTGGTCCGTCTCAAAGACACTTCTCTCAACCAAAAGAAAAAGAAAAAAAAAGGAAAATCCAAAAAATTTAATTACAAAAACAATCTAGAAATTGTAATGATGTGGTGGCTTCGTCTTTGTGGGTTCATAAGTCATTGGTCAAGAAGAGAGTTTCATACAAGGAATAAGACTCCTCCTCTCTCGCCACCAATAAACCTAATCCCCCTTTTTCCCCATTCTCTCTTCCTCCTCTCTGCTTTTTCTTCTTCTTTTGTATCTGCGATTCACTGATCAGATCCGATGAAGGAGATTACTGATTCCGTCGATCCCAGGATCATGTTAAAGCATCAATCCCTTATGCAGGATTATCACGACTTGCGAAAGGTAATTAGGGTAGTTTTCTGGGTTTCTCATCGATTTCCTCTGGATCTGGTGATTTGGAATTGTTGGGTTGATTCTGATCGAGCAAATATAAGATAAAGATTTGAACTTTTTTTTTGTTTGATTCGTCTCTTGTTTGTATTCTCAGGAAACAGAGTTTAAGATGAGGAAGTTGGAGATGATGAAACAGAGACGATCAATTCTTGACGCAGAAGTTAGGTATATTGAATCTCTCTTCTTCATGTCAGTTTTTACATGATTCAACCACACTCCAACGTTTGATTGGCTTGTTTTAGTACATTACATTGATTTAGCTTACTGAGTGTGTTTTGATGGGAACGGTATAGGTTCCTGAGACGTAGATACAAACACTTGAAGCAGGACCAAACTCTTGAAACATCTCCCAACATGTTGAGGTTGTCTGAGTCTGGAGACTTGAAGGTGCCAACTAAAAGAAAGAAGAGCTCTGCTCTGAGACAGAAGGATACAACTTGCAATGTGAAAGAAGCATTGGCATTGGATGATAAGAATCCGAAAAGAAGCAGAGGAAACGAGGTTCTGCCAAACTCCACTCCACTTCCTGATCTTAACGGAGATGGGAGCACATTCAAAGTCCCGGGCTTTGACCTAAACCAGATCTCGGTAAAGCCAAAAACAACTTGTGATTGTTTTTTTGAGAATCGAGAAACTGATCAGAGCCTGATTTTGTGCGTTTTGCATTTTTGGTTGTAGAGAGAAGAAGAGGAACCGGAAGCTAATGGTGGACAGGTGGACGCCGAAGCAACAAAGAACGCAAGGCTTGGTAATGAAATCGATGATCTACATGGCGGAATGAAGTTGCCGATATGCAGAGACGTGGAGAAAGAGTTAAACAGAGCAGCAGTGAAGAGGAAGGTTTCATGGCAAGATCCAGTGGCTTTAAGTGTTTGAGAGGGTTTTCAAGTAAGAATATCAGCTAGGATTCTGAGATATTGTGATTTACCCCAGTATGCACATATGCTTTTAAAGGGTTTTATACATGCACAAGTGTAGATATATGAGGATTTGATCAGTTTGAAATCATAATTTTCATATGTCCCAACATCCAATTTGGTGATTACAGAATCTCATTTTATGTGTTGAATGTTCTTTTACACATTCTCTTCATATGCCATAACAAATCTGCCTGCAATTTCTGTATCTAATTAAAACAGTGTTATTTAACTCGTGCTAATTGACAAAAAAAAAAAAAAACTTGTGCTTTCTTTGACAAAATAAAAACCAGGCATTTAAAATGTAAGTTAAAATTTATTTGTTGGCAAAAATATTTTAAGCAATAAATTTTGAGATTCTTTGCAAGTTTAGGATGTTTTGTTCAAATTTCTTGATTAAAAAGGTAAACCTGAATTTTGTCAAAACAAAGGTAAATCTGAATATAATAGTTTTAGATGAATTTCTATAATATTTTAATTAATGATTTGACCTATTTTACTTGATAGTCACCTTTATTTTGCACATCAAAGTTGATAACCAGAAAGACTTGTCGGACATCGATACCACCAGCCAAGATGCCAGTAATGATGAGGACACACGAAGATCATATACTTAAACTCCTACGTGATTATGTCTCTTGAGTTCTGGTCCATTTGTCTGTGAGCCGCTTAGACTATGTGGTCACTTTTTTTTTATGAGCCACAAAGAAATTGTTGAAAATTTTACTGATTATATACCCCGCTAATTTGAAGCGGCGATTCGATTGAGAGCTTATGACTCGACTAGCGATGAAATCTTTCCTAGAGCCACTCCACCATGCAAGAAGGACTGAAATAGAAAAGAACCATAGCATTTGGTTATTCTTTGGTATTTTAGTTCGAGAAGGAAAACTATTATTTAAAGAGAGAAGCAACCGCGCTAGATTTTATTAAGAAAATCATTTTATATTGAATTATTTATTTTCAAATAAGACGTCTGGATAGCAATAACAATGGTTTTGATGCATGTTTTTATAAATTGTTCACTGAATAATAGTAGATCGCAAATGATTTTACATAATATCACGTTCGGTAATACATAGTTTAATATATTTTTCAAAATTATTAGCTAAATAAATAACAAGAGATTTAAAACAAATTAAAATCTTGTAAAATCTCTAGTCCAGATCATCTCCTTTAATCTTTTGTGTTTTAAATGACCAAGAAATGGCTAAAAGCTCAAATAGCTGGAGAGTTTAAAAAGGCTAAACAAAGACTAAAAAGGAGATTAAACAAAGACTAAACCACGAAGATTAAACAAAGACTAAACCACGAAGCTCTCTCTCCCCATAGAGGAAGTCACCGACCGACCACGGAAACGCGGAGTTGCTTTCTTAATATAAAAGGTAAATCAAGAAACAAGAATTCTGAAAACTAATATCAATATAATTTGATCGGTTCTTTCTTTGTAAGATATTTCGTCGTAAACATATTCAATCACTAGGATCTAACAATCTTCTTCGGTCTCGATCAGATGGGATCAAGAGTCCTCCCTGACTGGACAGAGTTGACTCCGGAATGTCTCCTCGACATCTTCTCACGTTTGAGCATTTGGCAACGATGGAACGGACCGATGCTGGTCTGCAAAACATGGGCGAACATATGCCAAGACCCGTATTTCCACACTATCTTGGACCTCGAAGCTGAGTTTCTGTCTTCTGAAGATTCAAACCACTGGTGGAGTCCCGAATTTGAGGAAAAGGTTGACTCAACCATCCGGTTTGTTGTCGACCAGAGCAAAGGCAGTCTCAAGGAGATCCGAGTCAGGCATTGTACAGATCAGTCTCTCTCCTACGTTGCTGAAAGGTACACACGTCTCGGTTTGATTGGTTCAATTGAGGTTAATCGCAGAAGTTTGATCAAATCTTGATTTGCAGGTGCCCTAATCTTGAGGTACTTGGCGTCACGTATAGCCCAAAGGTTACAGTTGAGTCGATGAGGAAGATAGCATCAAACTGCACTAAGCTTAAAGAGCTTGATATAAGCTGCTCTTATGAAATATCTGCTTATTGTATGGAACTAGTTGGTAAGAGTTGCAAGAATATTCATATTCTGAAACGCAATTTGATGCCGCCTTCGGAGATCACGAGGTTGAAGCAGCAATGCACATATGTGCAGGGTCTAAGTTTCGAAACTTTAGGGAATGTTGATGCACACAGTATTTCTAAATACATGAGTGAGGTGAAGCACCTGGAAATTCGATTCTCCACATTGACTGATAGAGCTTTTTCCGACATATGTCAAAAATGTTCGAATCTAGAGTACTTGGACTTTTTCGGGTGCAGTTACTTGACTGACGATTGTATTATAACAAGTGTCTTGACGTTGGAGAATTTGGAAATGATGAATGGATAACCAAATCCCCCCCCCAACCTTGTGACCAAGGAGACGCATGTAGATTTGTATTGAAAGTGTCAGTTTCTTTTAATATGCTTTTCTGATTTTAATTTGTAAGAACATATTTGTTATATATATATATATATTGGTTTGTATAATCCTTTCAGCAAAAGGTATCAACACAAGTTACAACCACTTGGATTTTACAATAGTCTGCATTTAGATGTTTTAAATATGCAACGCCATTTTACCGAAACCAAAATATAGTCTCTTGTGTAATTCAATGCTGCAAAACTAATCAGTTGATAATGGCCACCAGTAAAAAAAAACAAAAATCGAAAATAATGAGTTTCTGTAGGAACAATTGCAGAAGTACCGCCAATATGTATACTACTACTTAGTGTCGTTTTTTAAAAATATAACAGGTTTCATGTAACCAAACTAATCGAAATAACGAAGCTGTCTGAATATCATGCAAGATAACTTGAGAGGCAAGAACTCTAACAGCTAGCTAATTTCCTAAGATTTAACTATCTTCTTCGTTTGTCCCTGACAAAGTCCAGGGCATTGACCTAGCTAAACCAGATATGGTAAACAAAATGGTCGACGAAGCAACAAAGAAGGAAATGCTTGGTAATGGCCCTAATGGAAACGATGATCTACATGGCGGAATGAAGTTGTCGATATGCAGAGACGTGTAGAAAGTTTTAAACAGATCAGCAATGAAGAGGAAGGTTTCATGGCAGGATCCAGTGGCTTTATGTGTTTGATAGGGATTGAGCGATAATGATTTAGCCCAATATGCACTTATTCTTTTTGTGACAACATTATCCTTTAAATCCAACTACAGAATCTCATGTGTAGGATTTCTCAACGCAATCTCTCTTCATATGTTTCTTCATTACCAAGTAACATGTTTAGAGGTAAAAGTTTCATTCTCGTTTTTTTTTAAATTAAGGATAGATGTAAAGTATCCACACTTTTCGCGCATGTGAGGAAAGTTTCATATTCAATAACACAATGTAATTTACAAATATTTTTCTAGTTTAAAAATCATTGTTGAATAAAAAGAGATTTTAAAATGAAATCAAAATCTTCTAAAATCTCTAATCCAATATATTATCTTTAATTGTTTATTGTTTTACATGGCTGACCTCAAATAGAAAAGTCTGACCAAAGACTTTTTCCATACTGAAACGACGAAGCTCTCTCCCTCTCTAAAGTCAACGAACATAATATATGATTGACTGTTCTACTACACGTATCAAAATAATTTCATCTTCTTCTTTCTTTTTGTTGTAAGGTATCCGTCACAACCATATTCCATCACTAGAATCTCACAATTTTCTTTTTCAATACATTCTTCTTCGTTCTCGATCAGATGCGATCAAGAGTCCACCCTGACTGGACAGAGTTGCCTCCGGAATGTCTCCTCGGCATCTTCTCACGTCTGAGCATGGGACAACGACGGAACGGACCAATGCTGGTCTGCAAAACGTGGAAAAACCTATGCCAAGACCCGTCCCTCAACACTACCTTGGACCTCGAAGCTGAGTTTCTGTCTTCCCCAGATTCCATCTACTGGTGGAGTCCAGAGTTCGAGGAAAAAGTTAGCTCAACCATCCGGTCTGTTGTCCATCAGAGCGAAGGCGGTCTCAAGGAGATTCGAGTCAGTGTCAGGCATTGTACGGATCAATCTCTCTCTTACGTCGCCTAAAGGTACACACGGCTCTTCCCTTTCTTTGTAAGAGGATGTCCAAATCTGGAGTATTTGGACTTGGTTGGGTGTAGATACTTGACTAGCGACGGTGTTACTAACAGTATCTCGAGCTTGAAGAATTTGAAGGAGATCAAGAAACCAGATTTTACAGCGTTACTCTAATAATTGAACACATAGATTTGTACTACAACCTTTTGTTATTTCGTTGGTGGAGTTAGAAAAAGTCACTTTTCTTTTCATTTGATTTTATGATTTTATTTTATGTGATTATAATTTGACAACAACGGTAAGCGATACATTCATGATTCAACCTGTGTTTGCTAGGTTTTCTGTTCTATGCTTGCTTTAAAACTGTAATTTGTAAGAAAATAATTACCTTATACTTTATTTGTTTCATAAAAAGATCCATTAGTCTATAAATGGTTTTGTTTCTAAATACTACTTGGGAAGATGTTTGAACATCAAGAAGGTAACTTGAGACGCAATAATCTAACAACTATCTTCTTCTTCTTCTTAGTTGTTGTGCGTACAAGTGGCTGCTGCCATTGTTACTTGATGTTGGATGTTTTTGTGATTTGTTTTAGTGTCAATAACTGTGGAATATAAATTCAACAACAAAAATTTTAACCTCAATTAATGCTCACATTTTAAACTCGTAATAAAAAAATTAAATTAACATATATTTTCTTCGTCAACATTACAAAAACAAAGCAGATGCTGGTGTTCTACCTCATAGAGAAGGTGTAGAAATGAGTTACTCTTCCCTAGGTTAAGCCAGTTTTCACACTTAAGTTCATCATGGTAGAAGCTAGAGATTTTGGTAAGATGGTGTGGAAACAGATGGATTCACCTACGAGCCAATATTTGAACCGAGTATGCAAGGCATGGAATAGAGGATTGGCATTGAAGCTGATTAGATTTATGGAAGGAGGAAACATTGATATCAATCAAGTCAAGTACAAAATCATGATAGACTGCCTTTGTAAGGATGTGAATGTTGAAGAGGCAATCAAACTTTATCATGAGATGGCAACAAAAGCGATGAAATTTGATATTGAAGTCTCATGAGAGGTCTTCTGAGTCCATGCAAAGAGAAAGAAAGGGCAAAGATTTTGAAGGACATTATCATCAATAAGATTCCAATTGACCTCTTAGTTTACAACACCATGGTCTTGTGAAGAACGGACAATGATTAAAAGAGAGATAAAATTCAATGGTGTTACTTACACTACAGTGATCAATGGTTACTGCAAGAAGGGGTTGCTAAATGAAGCCAGTGCACTACTAGTACATTGCTAGATGATCTCTGCGAGGATGGAAGAGTAGAAGAGGCATTGAAAGTACTTGAGCGTTTCAAGAGTAAAATTGTTTTCGATCGGTAAAATGCTCAAATGTTCTTAATGAGCCAAAAACGATCTCACATATTCTTAGTACTTATCTTCAGATACTTTTATTTTTTAGTGAAATAAGATAATTCTGATTTTACCCTTACTTTTTTTATCCAATACAAATTTTAAATTTTTAAAATTTTGAATCTGAAATTTTGTAGTACAAATTTGGAAAAACTAGAATCGTAATTATACCAAGTTATACCAAGTTGTAAAATTGTCAATGTATAACTTAGTATAACACGTATCGATTGTTGATATACATGTAGATTTCTTATGACACATAATAATATAGTATATTCTTTTTTGGGTCAAATGACATTTATATTTCTATATAGATCATTAGAGGGAAATTAATAAAGAAAAGAGACGTTAGCTGCACGTATTTTCTTCTTTGGGTATTAAATTTTATTTTTGGAACGCCTAAAGGTCTGAACTACTTTTCTTGGCCTGAAGAAATTCTCTCTTCGAGAATCTAAACGATGAAGCTTTATATCTAATGGAAGTCAAAGACGGTGGCGTGATGGAACCGGGACTCGGCCCTAATTGGGCTGAGATGACTCGGGAATGTCTTCTCGACATCTTCTCACGGCTTAGCCAGGAAGAAAGATGGATGGGACCAATGCTTGTCTGCAAGACTTGGATGAGCACATGCCATGAACCGTCACTCAACACGATCTTCGATCTCGAAACTCGGTTTCAGTCATTCCCGGAGTCCATCAACTGGTGGACTCCCGAGTTCGAGAATAAGGTTGATGCCTTCCTCAGATCCGTCGTTGACTGGAGCGAAGGCGGTCTCACAGAGATTCGTGTCAGGCACTGCTCAGATCTCTCTCTATCTTACGCTGCTGAGAGGTTTAGATCATTAACTATTTAACTTTGTTGATTTATTACATTTAGTTCATGCTTCATCATTCGTATACATTGTCATGTGGTTTATATTTTCAGGTGTCCTAAGTTAGAGGTGCTTTGGATTAAGAGCTGCCCTCACGTCACTGATGCATCGATGGCAAAGATAGCCACAAACTGTCCAAATCTTAGAGAGCTTGATGTAAGCTACACTTATTGTGTATCTCATGAGTCTCTGTCCATGTTGGGGAGGCATTGCCCGAACCTAGAGATCTTGAAACGAAACCTGTTGCCTCGGCAAGGTCCTAACCTGCCTACAGTTGTGGTGCCGGTCGACTATATACTTGCATTTCCAAGATACGGTAACATCGAGTGTCAAATAATCGGGAGACACATGCCTAGGCTGAAACACTTAGAGCTTCAATACTCTACAATGACTGTTAAAGGTCTTGCCGCGGTTTGTAAAGGATGTTTTAATCTAGAGTACCTGGACTTATGGGGGTGTTTATCCTTGACAAACAGTGATATAACGAGATGTATCTCGAGCTTGAAGAATCTGATGGAGATCAAGAAGCCTGACTTCAACCGTCCTGTTGATATTATGCGCCTTCTGAGAACTAACTGAAGAAAGGAATGGTGATGGTGACTTTACTTGTTTATGCTTCCTTTTATGACATTGATGGAGTTCCCAACCGGGATAAAAAACATGGCATAGACATTTGTGTTCTGTTTTAATTATTTCTGCTATTTTGATTATATTATATTGTTTGCTTATTGTTGTTGATCTTGTTGTACGGACTTGCTTCTTGTATTTCTCTGTTTAAAGCAATTAAAAGAAGAAAAAAATAGGCAATCTCGACTGCCAAATAAAAGTAGCTTTCCACCCAAGCAACCTAAGCATAACTTTCGGTACAAGTAACCTAAGCATAGCTTATTGGTACGACAACGTTTCAAAAAAATTCCGGTCTGTCTAAACCATGTTGAGCGGAAAAAATATCTAAAGAAGGTAGGGTAAGGTGATTCACGAGATGTCGGTATGTATCTGAAGCCATACGATTTAAAATTTATTTCGATAAATGGACGGTGAAGATCTCGTAGCTGACTTTTCAGAAGCGTGGATTGCGCTTCACTGGATCTCTGCGGTGGCAACTTTTATAGTGTTTCTCTCTTCTCCATTACTTCATTATAAAGATCAAAATCATCTTTAATAGTTTCTCCTCATCACAGAGAGAGAAAAAATGGCTAGCAATATGGAAGTTTTTTGCGAGATCTTAATAGCGATCCTTCTTCCTCCTCTTGGAGTCTGCCTCAAGCGTGGCTGTTGCACTGTAAGTTCTCTCCTCTTCCTTTTGTTATCTCTCGAGTTTTCTGTTTGGTAACTAAGTGTATTCGTGTTCACTCTTGCAGTTAGAGTTCTTGATATGCTTGGTGTTGACTATCTTAGGCTACATCCCTGGGATAATCTATGCTCTTTACGTGATCGTGTTTCAGAACCGTGAAGGGGAAACTCAGGACTATGCTCCACTCAACTCAGCTTGAGACTATCTGTTGGTCCATTCAATGTCTTTGAAACTGTTTACTTATGTTACCACTCAATAAAGTTGCTTTGCAATCTCATCAGTTTCCTTATCATGTATATTCAAGTCATGCCAATTTCATGGAATGATTTTTTTCACTATTGCATGCATCGCAGATCTATCATCACATGATCATACTACTCTTTTGTAATCCTTTTTTTCTTCTGGTAAGACCCATTACGATGCTGTCCAAACTCAGTCTGCTCCTCAGATTTAACTTAAAGACAGGCCTTTAGGCCCACTTTAGTTTACACATGTCACACGGTTGAGGGGACCAGTCAGACAATCAGAGTTCAAAATATCTAGAAGTGATCGTGTGTGTTACGTCACACCATATTAGCTATTACTCTTGTACGTGTTATGAGATGAAAATATAAAGAAGTGGATGTAAGGGAAGTAATCCACGAAAAGTAAATTTTAACCGTACGATATTGTAACGTATATAAATGAACGGTACAGATCTCATTATTGACTATGTACCGCACAAAGATAACTTAAAAGAACGTGTATTGTTCTCTATCTCTGTGCCGACAACAACCATAGTGTTCTGTCTCTTCAATATCTCCTCCGTTAAGCTCATTACAAGGATCGTAAATCTTCATCTTGTAAGATTTTGTTGAAAATGCCGAGCAAGTGCGAAATCTTGTGCGAGATCCTGATCGCAGTCCTTCTTCCACCTCTAGGAGTTTGCCTCAGCCGTGGCTGTTGCACTGTAAGCTTTCTCTTTTTAACTCTCGAGTTCCTCAGAAGAGATCTTCAGTTTCTGTTTATCTACCTTTTTTCAGTATTGTATCAATTCATGGAGCTTTTGGATTAATTCAACTCTGATTTGGTTGTAGGTGGAGTTCTTGATTTGCTTGGTCCTGACTATCGTAGGATACATACCAGGGATAATCTATGCGCTTTACGTGATTGTGCTCCAGAACCAAGAAGAGTATTTCGATGAAGCCAGGCGCCCTCTCTACTACTCCGCTTGATACCTCTCTGTCTATGTCAGAATCTGTTTCTTCTTTGAGAACTGTTGTACCTAAATAAGTTAATTTGTAATGTGTTGAAAGAGATTTGTAAACTTTTTGTGTCTGACTGTTCCTTTTTAGTTTTTCATTCTTAGGTTATATTCACATAGTTATGTTGATGCATTTTATCATCTCTCATCCTATCCCATGTGACCTGTATGGATACCATACATACAGAATAATTACATTCTTTTGAGAAAGAGAGAGAACAGAACTCTCCATATCTTTATTAAACATGCAAAGTCCCCTCTATTTGATGAATGTGAAGCAGATAAAAATGTTATAATTCTGAATCTTTGTATAGAAACCAGTTTGCACATAAAAGTAGGAGTATCAGTCCCTTGACTGTTTCTACTTAAGTTTTTGCATTTTCAGTGCAAGAAAAGATGGACCAGAACTGCAACTGTTACTTGAAGCATAGCGAGTGAAGCAGATTTGGTCATGGAGGACATGGCTCTGTTCTTCTTTCCTGTAGGTCTGACAAGTGATCCACCTCCATAAACTCCTCTTGCCTTGCTCACCTCCGAAATTCTTCCCTGAGCTCTCTTGCCACTAGTTACTCCAACGACCGGTCTCTCTGCAACAACAACAAAAACGTTATGTACAACTCATAAAGGTAAAAGATTACAAAACGTCAATTAAAATGTTGTGTATGAAGTTGTTCAGCAAGAATAGAAAGCAAACTAATTGCCTTTGTGAACCAAGTAGTCTGTTTTATCTGAACAACATTGAAGTTCTTCAGCAAAAGCAAAGGAGATGAAAAAGATGATGGTGATGAGAAACAAAACTCGATAGCATCTCTTCATTGCAAACGGTCATGAAAAGATAAGATTGAGTTGAGATGATCTGTAAGTTTAACCACTTGAGGAAGTGAATATATATAGGACTATAACTGCACAAAAAAAAAAAGAGATGGAAATCTAAAGGTGAAAGATTACAACTCATAAACAGAAACAAAGATTGAGCATAAAAAGTACTACTACTACAAAAGAAATATTCTCCCAGGCACAGTTACCAAGGGTTTCGCTACCTTTTGTCAAACACCTTTCACCACCGTATCAACCTCCCCGCTCAGCCGCATCTCAACCATGAACCACCGCATCTACTTTCTGATATCGTAGATCTGCGACGGATCTGATTCCCCTGGAGCACCACCCTTTCCCCCAGAGTATTATGTCGTCTTGTGAAGCATTTATTACAGATCTGGTTGGGAAGATGATGTTAGTGAAAAATCAAATTTACTGCTCACTCACGGATGGTCAGCAAGAAGATTTGGTTTAACTCCAGCTGGCCCTCGTTTTACTGTCTAGTACAGTCAACAACATACCTTGTCACTAAGGTCCTACTCAAGCGGTAGTTTCGGAAGTTACTGCGTCTCACTGCAGTTGTGGAAAAGTTTCTACCTTTACAGTTGAATACTGTTGTGTTATAGAATGGCATATCGAAGCTCAAGAAAAGACAAAGGGAAGTGGATCCCAGACCCACCTAGAGAAGCCCGTCGCCCCCCCCATTAAAATTCCTCAGGGTGATACTGCATCTCTCATCGAAGAGCACAAACTCACGCTCATTGGGCGTGTAACAAACCCCAAAATCCAGAAAACTCGTGCGTTGGTGGATTTCTTCCTCAGCCAGTGGAGAGTGTCTGGTAATATCACTGGGAGAGACCTGGGGCCTCTAATGTTCCAATTCAAGTTTGAGTCGGAAGAAGATCTACAAATGATACTAGCAAAGGCTCCATTCCATTTTAAAAGGTGGATGATGATTCTTCAGAGGTGGGAGCCTGTGGTCTCCGACTTCTTCCCGGCTCTCATCCCGTTCTGGATCACAGTGCATGGTTTACCGCTTCACTGCTGGACAAAGCCGGCTCTAGATACTATTGGTAATGAGTTGGGCCCAGTAGAAGGCTATGAAGTGGAAAAGGGAAGGATAAGAGTACTCATCAATGGGTTAAAACCTTTAGAGATGAAGCTAGACATCAGTGTTGCAGGTGAGATCAAACAAGTAGAACTGGAATATGATAACCTGGGGAAGCACTGTTTCCTCTGCTTCTCACTGTCACATGAGAAAGAGGACTGCCCCTCGCAGAGGGCACTCGCAAATAACAGAGGCCATGAGAATTATAGGATGGGTATCTCCCAAACGCGAACTCTGGATCGTTTGGATGCAGATAAAAGGAAAGCGTTTGAGAGAAAACAGATTCGGTCTGAAGCTCCCCAATGGCAAAGTTCCCGTAGCAGAGACATAGAGTGGAAGGAAGACAAGAACTTTCGCTATAACTATGGAGCTAGAAGGGACCCAAATTTCAGCACAGGCTCCAAGCGTACTTACAAAGCAGAGGAAGAAAACCGTAGACCTGCGAGAGAGAGACTCTCTTTCACAAAGGAGGATACCTCCTCGGGACGCAACGAACCCCTTTCCAGAGCGGCATCTCTTAACCCAAGAACAGAATGGAGGCCAGTTGCCAGCGGGTCCCAAAGAGGAATCTCCAAATCTGTGCAGTCTCTAGTATCGCATACTCCCTCTCCCAGACCCCAAAGGGAAGGAGGATCTAGCATACAAGAGTTTTCACAAACAAGAAGGCAGATCTCAGGGGACGGAAGCCAACTTTCAAATGAGCGCCGATCTGCCCTGGAACGACTATCTCTCCCAGCGGAAAGAGTCCCACTCCTCCATGGAGGGGTTGCAAACGCTGAATCAGGAAGACTTCAGGAAGTCGACATACAGTACCTGGAAGAGTTAGTTCCCATTGAAAGGGGGAATAGTGTGCCGTCTTCCTCACGAAATCCTGGGAGAAATAGCTTGAACCTTGTGGGGGGTACTAATGTATCGTCTACCTCACGGAACCTGGGGATGAGCAATGAGAACCTGTATGATGCCACTCAAGAGCGCTCTCCAATTAGGACTCTAAGCGAGGACAGGGTCCACGTATCTCTTAGATTGGGACCTCTCTTCGACTCAGAGGAGGAGGTCAGCCTAAACCTTCCGATAGAAGCATCGAAATCAAAAAAAGGCAAGGCTCCAGCGACCAC
Source organism: Brassica juncea (assembly GCA_018703725.1). Taxonomy (NCBI): domain Eukaryota; kingdom Viridiplantae; phylum Streptophyta; class Magnoliopsida; order Brassicales; family Brassicaceae; genus Brassica; species Brassica juncea. The sequence continues at coordinate 62,137,075 of CM031939.1, forward strand.
TAAGGGACAAGCTGTGAGAAGCAGTGGACCAAGCTCGCCTGCCTCAAGAAAGAGAGGTCCTAAGAGCCTGGTGCTAGGACCGGTAATAAAAAGGAGGAGAGTTGTTAAAGTTCAGAACTCACCTAAAAGGAGGATCACTAAGGATGCAGGCACTAGTGGTGCGGGGAATAAAAAACCTGCTACAGCTGCAAATGTGATCCAACCTCGAGCTACAATTATTCCAGCAACTAAGAAGAAGGGAACGGATTTTCGGTCCGGTCCAAAACCTCTTCCTTAGTCAATATGAGTTGGAACTGTCAAGGTATCGGGAGCGACCTTACAGTTCGTCGTCTGAAAGAGTTCTGTGCCAAGAAGAACTCACCAGACATAATGTTCCTGATGGAAACAAAAAGACAAGATGAAGATGTTCTCAAGATGTATCGAAGTACGGAATTTAAAAATCACTTCACTGTCCCGCCTCAGGGATTAAGTGGGGGCTTGGCCTTGTCTTGGAAGGACAATGTGCATCTTGAAGTGTTGTTCTCTTCACCAAATGTAATAGATACACGGATTGAGTTCAATGATAAGAAGTTTTTTGTATCGTATATCTATGGTGCTCCAAACAAAGAGGATCGTCCAGAATTCTGGCGCCTTATCACTGAGATAGGACTAGGGAGAACAGACCCGTGGCTACTAACTGGCGACTTTAACGATCTCCTCGACAATTCTGAGAAAGTGGGAGGACCGTTGAGATGGGAAGGATCGTTTTTGTCGTTCAGGAACTTTGTGTCACAGTATGGGTTGTGGGATCTCCAATTCTCAGGAAACTCCCTCTCTTGGAGAGGTACAAGATACACCCACTTCATTCAGTCACGGTTAGATAGAGCTATGGCTAATCTGGATTGGATGGAGATGTTCCCGGCAGCAAGGAGCGAATACCTTCGTTTTGAAGGATCCGATCATCGCCCTCTTCTCACACATTTTGACCAACATCTGAAGAAGAAGAAAGGCATGTTCCGGTATGATCGCAGGCTGAGTGACAAACCGGAGATACGGGATATAGTTGAAGCGACTTGGAAAGCCTCTGCTACGGACTCAGTGCTCACAAAGCTAAACCAAGTTAGACGAAGGCTTGTAGACTGGGCAAAACAACAAGCCATCTCAGCAAAAGAACTCATCAGCCTAAACCAGGAACGCTTGGAAGCTGCCCTATCTGACAGAAGCCCGAATGCAGATCTTATTGAGAGCATAAAAAAGATTCTTGAGACGGCTTATGCGGAGGAAGAAGCTTTCTGGAGGCAAAGAAGTCGAATACAATGGTTGAACGGTGGGGACAGAAATTCGAGCTACTTTCATGCTGTCACTAGGGGACGCAGAGCCTGCAACAAATTTTCAACCATCGAGAATATGGCAGGACAATCTTTTTACGAGGAGAGCCAAATTGTAGATGCCTTTGCACGCTTCTATCAGCAGCTATTCACTGCCGGTGTTACGAACTCGGAGGCAGTAGTGGCAGAGGCGATCTCGCCTAGAGTTACCACGGAGATGAATCAAAGTCTGATAAAAATCCCGGACATGGTAGAAGTACAAGCAGCGGTTTTCTCGATAAACTCTGATAAAGCTCCGGGGCCGGACGGTTTCTCGGCGGGATTCTACCAAACCTTTTGGGAGGTGATTGGAGAGGATGTGTACAGGGATATAAAGGATTTCTTCGAGTCCAGCCTCCTACACCCGCGGCAGAACGAAACCCATCTCAGATTAATCCCGAAAGGAACAAATGCAAAGACAGTTGCGGATTACCGGCCTATTGCGCTCTGCAATACTCATTACAAGATCATTGCAAAGATCCTGTCCAAGCGGCTCCAGCCTCTTCTCCAGGGTTTGATCTCATCGTCGCAATCGGCCTTTGTCCCTGGGAGAGCGATTGCGGATAATGTCTTGATCACACACGAGGTTCTCCACTACCTCAGACAGTCCGGTGCTCGTAAGCATGTATCTTTGGCAGTTAAAACGGACATGAGTAAAGCGTACGATAGGATCGAGTGGAGTTTTCTGAAGAATGTGTTACGACAGATGGGCTTCCACGAGACATGGATCTCTTGGATTATGGAATGCGTCTCCTCAGTGTCGTATTCTTTCCTCATAAATGGAGGTCCGCAAGGAACAGTCTGCCCAACACGAGGGCTACGGCAGGGGGATCCACTATCTCCGTACTTGTTCATACTCTGTACGGAGGTTTTATCGGGGCTGTGTAACAAAGCTCTCGAAAATGGATCCCTACCAGGAGTGAAAGTCGCGCGTAAATGCCCGCCGATAAATCATCTCCTCTTCGCCGACGATACCATGTTCTTTGGAAAAGCAAATGCAGCAAGCTGTGCGACTTTGCTCACCATCTTGGACAGGTATGAAAAGGCATCGGGGCAGTGTATCAACAGAGCAAAATCGGCTATAACATTCTCATCCAAAACAAGCCAGGAATGCAGAATCCGGGTAAAGAGAGAGCTGAACATAAGCAATGAAGGGGGTATAGGAAAATACCTCGGCCTCCCGGAGCATTTTGGTAGAAAGAAGAGGGATATCTTTGCCTCTATAGTGGACCGGATTAGACAAAGAGCTCAGAGCTGGACGAGTAGGTTTCTATCTGGCGCAGGAAAGATGGTCCTACTGAAAGCAGTCCTTGCCGCTATGCCGACATATGCCATGTCTTGTTTCAAACTACCGGTCTCGCTCTGCAAACAGATACAATCGGTTCTTACTCGTTTCTGGTGGGACGTTAAACCAGAGCTCAGGAAAATGAGTTGGATATCATGGAACAGACTCACCCTTCCAAAAAGCGCAGGAGGGTTGGGGTTCAGAGAAATCGAGGTGTTCAATGATGCTTTACTAGCAAAACATACTTGGAGATTACTCAAAAACCCGAACTCCCTGCTTGGCCAGATTTTACTCAACAAATACTGTAGGGATTCTGATCTCCTCTCCTGCTCGGCCCCAAACTCAGCATCTCATGGATGGAGGGGTATTTTGGCGGGACGGGAAGTTATCAGGAAAGGAGTGGGGTGGTCGTTGGGAAATGGAGCAACCATAAGGGTCTGGAGTGACAAGTGGCTGTCTCCTGAAGCCCAAATCTCACCCATGGGACCTCCTACTGAACAAAACCAGAACCTACGAGTTAGGGACTTGATGCTTCCCAACTCAGCTGACTGGAATGTGGAATTGATAAAACGCCATCTACCGCAATATCAGGCGCAAATCATGAAGCTATCGGCGTGTGCAGCACAAGAAGATGAGCTGGTCTGGCTACCGGAGAAATCAGGGAGCTACTCAACCAAAACAGGGTACGCACTGACCAAAATTCACAATGGTGACCCGGTACAAACATTCAACTGGAAACGCTATGTATGGAGTGTCGAATGCTCGCCAAAAATCAGACAGTTCTTATGGAAGCTGAAGAATAATGCTCTAGCAGTAGGGGAAGCTCTGGTTAGGCGTGGAATGCAAGTTGAAGGAAACTGTAAGAGATGTGGAGCTAGTGAATCTGTTTTCCATGTGATGTTTGAGTGCCCTATAGCGAGAAAAGTCTGGGACCTGGTACCAGCTATGGCAATTCCATCTCGAGCAGTTTGCAACTCGTTGGAGGACCTCCTTATATCGAGCTCCCGGATGACAAATCTACCACCAACAGGTCTGTCTAAACCCTTATACCCATGGTTACTTTGGGTCTTGTGGACTAGCAGAAATCAGTTCTTGTTCGAAGACAAGTCTTTCTCAGAAACAGAGATGTTAGCAAAAGCGATTAGAGCAGCGAAGGAATGGCAAGAGTCTCTGCCTCCCCGAAAACAAAGCTCTGTTTCAAATAAAGACAACGTCAGTTCGAACTCTCATCAAGTTCCGGAAGTTGCTAGCATATTATACTCGGATGCTGCCTGGAATGCTTCTTCTCTTGCAGGTGGACTTGGCTGGATTTGTACGAACTCAGCAGGGTCTTACCGCTTCCAAGGAACCGAGACTAAACGCTATATTGCCTCAGCCCTAGCAGCAGAAGCGTTAGCGTTACTTGCAGGCCTCTCAAAGGCTGCTTTCTCTGGCATCAAAGACGTGATCTGTTTATCGGATTCAAAAAGTCTTATTGATATAATCACAGGAAACAAGGCTGTGGTTGCTATTAGAGGGATACTCCATGACATTGGCGTGTTGAGTGCTTCCTTCAACTCTATCTCGTTTCGATTTATTTCTCGTGTTTGTAACGAACCGGCTGATAGGCTGGCAAAAAATGCTTTGTTTCAGCTCTCTAACAGTCTCTCTGAGATTGCTAGTACTGATGAACTTTAGGTGATTAAATGAATGAATGAAGGTTTGAACAAAAAAAAAAAAAAACAGAAACAAAGATTTGAAAAATCTGATGGAGCAAAAAGCAAAAGCAGCCATTGTCGGGTAAAGTTAGATTCTCCCCCACATGAAACGGTAGTGAATAGTGGAAGGAATATGTTCTCTGATCAATGAGCAGTCTAATCTGCTTTGAAAAAAAAAGCTGATTCACTATTGCTTTCTTCTTCCCTTGAGCGTCGCTCGGTAATGCTACATTAGGTTAAAGTCATCATTCGTGCGCACCACGTTACAAGTAACCATCCTAAACCTCATTGCATTCTCCTCACTAGTCCAGTGAGAAAATAATAGTATAAGATTGTAGGTTGAATTTTGAACTTTTTTTTTAACTTCTCGGTACATTCAATATTTATATATCACCAACACAGCATATACTAAGACAATCAATAATTAAGAGTTAGTTTAGGATTTTTGAGTTTTGACCCAAGCTGTTTCCAACTATATCTAAAAGATTACAATGTCGAGATGAAATGAGAAATTTATTTACTTAAATTATCATCCTATCAAATTACTGGATAAATTTCATATAATAGGTTAGGTTTCAATTAAAATAACAATTATACAAGTCACGCCAATGAAATTAAAAACTTTTCTTGTTTGACAGAACTCAGAAGAATGTGATTTTTTCTTACTTATAGGTCAAAAACCAATGAAATTAGGCTGCAACTGGTTTTAGTCTACAGGAATAATGTGAATAGATGAATTCAGAAAAATGGAATACAAATAAATAGAATAATAGCAGTTTAAAAAATAAAAGGAATGGAAATATAAGTGTTCACGTAACATGAATGGTAGTCTTTTGCGGGATTGTATTGGAATGAAAAGAGATTTAGTTTAAATTAAATAAAAATCTTTAATAAATATACTCTTATTTTATTTTTTCTTGCATTCACGAGATTTTTTTGTCTCTGAATGTTTTTCAACTATGTTCTATTGCTTTTCACATATTTCATTCCATTTCATTCCTTGTATTTTATTTTTAATTCATTTCAAATGGTAACATTTTTGTGGAGTCTTCGTGAATGACTCATTCCGCCCAATTCTATTCTAAAATATATACATTCAGTTGCAGCCTATATTTTTAATCATATGAAATTCTTATTTGTGACCATACGTTTAGTCTCTAGTTGGTCACACGACGTCAAAAATTATTCTCCATCTCCAAAACTCATTGCCTAGTCCAAGATTGAGAAAGATTACATAATATTCAGATATATCGTAGGTTGAAAATTTGATGTAAACCTATTATTATTGTTTCTTATGGTCGTATACAGTTGCACATATCAAATTCATCATAAGTACAATTTGATTGGACTAAATTATATTCAACTCCATTCGAAACATACGCCAATAATATAATTAGCAAAGATAAGTTATGATTAGTTGTCTGAAGATAATCATATTAAGTCGTAACAATTAATCAGAGTATTCAAGTCGAAATATATGTAAATATAAAAAGTCGAAATATATACCTCAAAGCAATTTGTTTGCTTTCACACGATTAGACACCATTACAATTTATAAAAAGCTTAATAAGGCTTGAATTCACAGTTATGAAACTAGAAGGCGAAGAACATCAACAACATCAAGCTCGCGACGGTGGAACCTAAACCGAATGTGATGGAAAGAGAAGGTCGAGTGGTAGCCGACGAACCACCACCGCCAGTAGGGACAGGACGGCGGCGGCTACTACGACCCCTACCACCACCACCACGTTTCCTAATGAAAACACGAAGAGTGTCACCGTGTCGTGCAAGACTTCGTCTCCAAGAGGTCGTCATCGTTTGGGCTTTACTTTCTTGATTTTCAGATGAAACTGGAAAAGGCAGAGAGAAAAACAGAAGGAACATAATTAATGAAGAATATAAAGCCAGTGAAATCTTCATTTTCGTGTTTATCAAAATAATATGTGTGGATATTGTATTTGACCCAAACAAATTGGAGAAACAAAATGGGATATTTCACAAATGATGAGATGTGTAATGGGGCGCAAAGAATTAGTACTTGCTATTTATAACGCTAAAGAATAATGAGATCATGGCTTCAAAATGCGTGACTCTGTCTTTAAACCAGAGTTGTATATTATAATGTATATTAATCATTAATGAGATTATCGCTTTAAAATGCGTGACTCTGTCTGTAAACCGGAGTGCATATTAGTATTAATGCACCGCCACTTGGCAGTCTTCGGTTGATTATGAAAAATATGGAAAAAAAAAAAAAGATTTGGCAGCAACTAAACGGTATGAAGAAAATCTCAAATCTTCGTCGTTTTAAGAGTGATAAAGGTGAAGTGGAGCTTCGGAAGGTTTCTAAAATTCTCTATAAATTGCTATGCGATTTGTGGCTGTCATTGCCTTCTCACTCAGTCCCACCGTTGTTGTTGTCTCGCTCGCGAGTCACGTCTCCGGTAACTTTTGGCGACTTCCTTAATGCGTTTGTTTTGCTGGAGAAAACGCACGCATTAAGATTGAGAAAGATTATTACATAATAATATTCGGATGTATATATCGTAGGTTGCAAATTTGATGTAAACCTATTATTACATTGTTTCTTGTGTAGTCGGATACTGTTGTACAAATTCAAATTCATCGTGTGTACAATTTATAGGAATAATTACAATTTTCCGAAGATTATCACCGTGTCGTAACAATTAATAGAGTATTCAAAGTCTATATATAACACAAGATGAAGATTTTTTTTTTTTTTTTTTTTTTGCTAAAATGTTAACTCAAAATGAAGAAGTTCTTTGCTTTCGATCAAAATTAACAATTTCATATAATACAAGCCACGATAACTTTTGTGTGTTTCCGGATTTTACAATGATCATCAGCTCACATGATTAGAAAGAAAAATAAAAACAATACACCGTTACAATGTATAAAAACTTCACCACGCCTGAAGCTCACAAATTTTAAAACTAGAAGGCGAAGAAAATCAACAACATTAAATTCGTGACCGTGGAACCGAAACCAAATGTTATGGAAAGAGAAGGTCGAGTGGAAGCCGACTTGACGCGAAAACGACCCTTACCACCACCACCACCACCACGTCCACCTTTCCTAATGAAAATTCGAAGAGAGTCGCGGTGTTGTGCAAAACCTCGTCTCCAAGATGTCGTCATTAACGTTTGGGCTGTGTTTCCATGATTTTCATGAGACGAGATTGGTAAAGGCCGAGATGAAATTGGTAAAGGCCGAGAGAGCAAGAGAAGGAAGATAATCAATGAAGAATAATATAAAGCCAATGAACTCATCGTCATCCTGTATCTTGATCCAAACAAATCGGAGAAACAAAATGGGATTTTATTTTACAAAATGAATTTGAGTTGTGTAATGTTGCAATGTCTTTACTATTTATAACGCTAATGAATAAGATCGCCTGCTTCAAAATGGGTGACTTTTGTCTGTCTTTAAACCAGAGTATGCATTAATGATAATGTATATATATTTTTTAAAAATCGTTTGGAGTAATTATAAAATGTTTTCTTTTAATTACGTGAATTCCATAAACGATGTTGTTTCAACATTAGCACTCGGTGTGATCATAAACGGCAGCATATTAAGAAACGTAAACGATGTCGTTTCAACTTTAGCACTTGGTGTGATCAAAGCGGCAGAGGGAAAGGGATGAGCGATGCAGCACACTGACTCTCAAAGACTGCCTCGAGTGCGCTCTGAGAGATGGATTGCTGAAAGCTGAGCACTGGACACATCTGGGATGCGTGCAGAAGCCTCCCTCGTTCGCTTCTCTCATACCTCGTGTTCCCATGAAAGGAGAGAACTGATTGAGGCTGAGACATCGGAAGAGGCGTCTGTGTTGCTGATGGACCAACCTGTTGGAGCGGAACTGCATGTCTTCAGTCCTGAGTTCGCTCTTGTTACTAGTTGTTAGGGAAGAGGTAGTGTGACTTTTCTCTCTCTCTCTGATTTAGTTATATGTTAAAATAGTGTTTTTTTGGAGATTTATCATTGAGAAACGTTCTTTAATTTATTGTGAGGCAGGGATTTTACGAAGGCCCGTCTGGTCCTGAATCACGCTATGTTGGTCTAAGAGATGTGATGATAACTGGAAACGGGATGACCGAGGGAGGTCCTTTTTTGGAGGTGAAGATAGTCTACAAGAAGGAGTCATTCCTCAAAGTGTCTACAACTCGGATGCTTACCTCACTTCCCAATGACAGCGGCGAGGAGACTCAGCTCACAGAGCCTACGGGTCTGCTTGTTGACTTCATCATCCCACGCTTTTCTAATTAAATAAGCAAAGATCGTATATGGTCTTGGTGAGCAAGTATCTAGGGAACAATGTCAGTTAAATAAGTTTTTAAAGTAACATGAAGACCTTATAATGCTAGTTGTGGAACTCTGTTTGTAGTCCCAAAAGACCTTGTTCTAGGAAACTTTTTATCTATGACTATTGAGTGATGAAGTTGATATCTACTATCAACATTCCTTTTAATATTTTCTTCGTTGCATGTTTGTTTCTTTAACTAGACTTCTTCAAAACTATTTATCAAAATCGGAGAGATGCAATAAGAACATGCCCTTTTGAATGCAATAGTTTATTATTTAGACAGATGATTTGTAAACTCTTAAAACATATAGATTCTGGTTCGGTTTAAAAATGTTTGCAATGGCATTTACAGATTTTGTGAGAATCTTACCCTCTACTTCCGCAAACTACCCTCTACTTCCGCAAACAACCAAAAAAAATTGAATGCTTTGCAACATACATTTTGTCACGTTCTTGATAGTGTAATGTCGAACAGTCCAAGTTACTTTTTTGTATTTTTGTCAAATTTCCATATCATACTGGTAAAATAATTGGTCAGCGTATTACAAGCTTACATTTTTCTATTTGTTTACATGACATGCTCTATCAAATAAAAAATTCATTCAACAAATGTTAAAGCACTCTACCATTAAACAAAGTATCATCGTCTTGCGCATCTTGAACTAATCAAAACCAAGATGTAGGCAACAAAAAGAAAATTCACAAATCAAGAAAAAACAAAACCATGTAACAAGATTGTAACTAATCTCGATTACTAGTATGGTATTTAACTCGACAAGTTTTTTTAGAAAATGGTTTGAGGAAAGAGCTCACCTCCTTTCCGGCGAAAACTGATCAAAACACGTACCGAGAAGAAAGTACAGAATGATGATCTTACACCAAACTACGGCATGCCTCGACTTCAGCTGCATGCGTAGCCAACAGAGAGTCGCTTACACTCTTTATCACAGCATCCAATACTGCTTTCTTGAACCACTCATCCTCCATTTTCATTAGGATGTCCTTCACCATCTCGAAACCTGATGCGTTGGCCATAACCAAACTCCCAAGGATCTCCCCAAAGTTGTTTGGTGCCTTCGGCAGATCGATTCCAATGTCATCAAGCATAGACCCGTAAAGCAGACAACCACTCCCTATGTCTTTAGGAGTTAAAACGTTCTTAGAGACCAAATGTGCCAAGAGATTCGCAACTGGTGTCACGCAAGGTGGGTTCTTCTCCAATCCGAGGGAGATGGCTTCCTTGACGAGCTCGGGATGGTAAGATGGAGATTTCAGTTCCTCTACGCATTGCAATGCCTCATCCAGTAGACGGACATTGAAGTATTCTTCCAAAAGCGACTTGGTTTTTCTGCTGAGCACTTCCGAGTCCAAGCTAGTAGCCATAGTAGGCGCCGACACCTGTGGCTGTGGTTGTGGCTTCTCCACAGCTGGTTTGGCCGGCGAAATAACAGCTTTAGGCGGTTCAGCACTGTTGCCTTGCAATAGGGCACTTGGTTTACCATTCAAGAGACCACCGCTTCCCTGAGGTAGGAGCCTTGAATTAACTGACAGTGACTTGTTAATCATAGACTGAGCACGCCCTGCGGGCTGGGGATTTTGCCTATTCCCTCTGGGCATGGAGCGGGACCGTGCCATCTCCCAACCATCATCATCCGTAACAGGCATCCCCGGCATCTTCCTAGCCCCTGGCATACCAGGCATCATTCCTCCAGTACCAGAACGTCCAAGGAAGTTTCCAGAGCCAAGAATATCAGCTGCACCACCACGGTTGTTATTGTTCCTCATATTCGCCATTGCACCAGGGCGCAACCCAAGAGTCTTTTCTGCCTCGGAATGAATCTCGGTGATTTTCTTGGCTTTCATCTGCCAATTTACAAAGCAAGAACAAAACATAAGAAAAATATAGATTAATCTATGAGTAAATTACTTATAGGATCTATAAAATCATACCTCCTCACGCCTTGGTACCCACTTGTTAGCTCGCAGATCAACAACATTACGGACCATAAATCTCAAGCGTGGCTCTAGCATGGGGTGCACTGCTAGTTCCTTCAAACGGGTGAAGTACATGTCGTTTATACTTCGTGATCTTGGGCTCTCGTCGAGTTGTTTTCCAATGGTTATGAAAACTTGACAAAGAGCCTCGACATCATCCTCTGCTGGGCAAACTTTATCGTCGGATCCTAAAAGCTCCTGAGACCAAACACAAACTTACCATGAGCTCTACAGAAAAGTATGACATGAAAATAACTTTTAACGGTACAAAAAGCAGAGCGTGGTTAGACATAATATACCTGGACGATGTGATGAACGATCTTCTCAGGCACCATCTTCTGCTTCAGAAGTTCACCAATTAAACGGATATTTCCTAACGTTCTGAGCTTGGCCATTCTTTCCTTGTCCTTGCGCTCCATCTCTTGCGCCGGATCAGTCATCAGTTTGACTTCTTCCTTCAATTTGTCAGCGCCTTCAAACTGTTCTTGGCAATTATTCAAAAGAACTCTCTTGAATGTTATTTCTTTTCCACCGGCTTCCTCTGATGGGAACGAAGGCAGCTTTCCGTTGATGTCAAAACACAAAAGAGCATACATCTGACAAAATGTGGGCTCCAGAACGGCCTTCTCAAAAATCAGCTGGATCACTCCCTGAATTTAAGAATAAAACCAAATCATGCCATGAAGAGATAACTACATACAAGCCAACGCAGACAGAACTGGGAATACCTTTAGGATATCCGCAGAAGTGATGCCAGAGTCAATTAATTGACCTTTAAGAAGATCATACTTCTCAGGAGTCATCTTGTTCAGAATACTGCAGAGAAGCAGAACTGTAAGACTCAATCAACTATATAAAGCAAATAACGCCAAGCACAAAAGACAGACACTTATTTAAGGAATAAAGAATACAATACCCTTTAACGGTCTTGAGGACTTGGTCTTTTTCTGAAAGAGTTCCTCTTCTAGCTGACCATGGGACCTCTGCTTTCACCAAGGCAGGAGGAGGGCCAGACTGTTTCAGCAAGTTATGATGTTAGTTACAAGAAATAACCACCACCTAAAAGCAACCTAAGGAATTGTCAAAAAAATAAAGTCTCGGAAGTCAACACTCACCCCTTGGTTTGATCCAGTATACGCATCTCTAGATTCGCGTTGGTCCTCCCTTGACCTGTCTTTACTTGGGGAAGGAATTGGTGCACGAGTATGCCAATCACGGTTATCAGTCTCTGAGTAACGATTCTGAAGTTGAGCTGCAGGCTGAGAAAGAGTAAACAAGAAGGGAAATTAGAAAATAGATACTAAACTAAAACGATTGATAAAGTTAAAAAGCGAAATGAAAAGTAAAAAAGTCACCTTAGTTTCTGAACGGCCCCAGCTCTGCTCTTCGCCAAAAAGGTCGGATGCAATTTCCTTACCGAGCTTCAGTATTTCATCAGAGACTTGGCTACCCTGCACAAGCGATATGATGAAAAATAATTGAATAAACTAACCTCTACAACCTCAAGGGTGCTAACATTTAAAACCAAAGCATACCATTTGACTTGAGCAAACATAAAAAAAAAAGTGACGCATGTTTACCTCTTTAAGCTGAAGAAGCTGTTCTCGGGTGAACCGCACAATCTCATGACCTTCAAATCTCGAGTCTCCTCTCTACAAACAACATAATCCAACCATTAAAACAATCAACCTCAGAATTTAAAAACATGGTTAGATTCAACACGCATGAGTTCTCAAATCAATAACAACGAATCGATAAAAATATACGTAGGGTCCTTTATGAGCATCAAAAAACTTAAAGAGTGCCCACCTAAAAAAACCTACAAGCATCAATATTTGTCCATATTTACAGCAAGGTCGCATTGCTTAAGCGCCCCACCAAGAATTAGGACATTTGCATTGTGTAAAAAAAAACTCATACCCAATACGAATCAGCAATCGATAATCCAAAATAAAAAAAAAAGGAATCGGAGATTTACAGCTTATCTAGCTCACAAGAGAAAAAAACTAAAGAAGAAGAGTAATGCAGATCGAATAAATAACCTTAACGGCGAATGAAGGAGCGTCTTCACCATTGGTAAGATCAGAGGAAGAAGAAGACAAGGTAGAACGTGGGGCAAAGAGTCTGCTTCCTCCACGACCACCTCCTCCTGGCCTCAAGCTCAACATCACTGGGGATTCGTCGCGGTATTGATCAGAGAGACACAAAATTGAAGAAGCTTATCTGAGAGGAGAGTTTGTGAGAAAGAATGAACGCGGCGGAAGAGCGTTTGATGCTGTTTTTATTTTCGTTATCGGCTTCTCCCCAAGCGTTTTTAGGGTTTGGGCCTTTTAGTTATTGGGCCTGACATTACTAATACGATCCATTATGTTATAAATACGTAACTTAATAATTTAAATACAAGCTTTTTTTTTTTTTTAATGATCGAATGACTTTCTTCCTTTTTTTGTCAACACTATCTTTGGATATTATGTGAATTCTTTTTATTTAATAAATGTTTAAAAATATCTATTTGGATATTGGATAAGAACTTTATATTTTTATTTTATTTTCTCTGTTTTCTCTTCTGGGACTCTCGGGAGAGCGTGGCTCTGACTCTGAAGCGCCATGGCTGGCATAACCAGCACTGTCGGGTTCAACGCCATTCTTGCCGGAACCACCAAAACGGTGTCGCATCATCCGTTCTCTGATAAATCTAATCTCTTTGGTCTTCGACTCTGTCTGTCCAAATTCTCTATTGTTTCTCTCTCGCCTTGTGATCGGCGTAGCTCCGCCATCACCTGCCGTTACGGTGGTGGCGGAGGATCTAGATTTCCCGGTGGAGGCCCGCGAGGTAGACAAAAAGGATCTGAGGATGATGATGCGCTTGATATCTCGGCGATTAGGTAATTGTGGATACTTCAGTTGAGTGAACTTCTCACTGCTGAGTGAGTGCTGAAGCTATGTTTTGATGTATTGAGACATTCTTTTCTCCGTTTGAGTAGGTCAGCTACTGTCAGGCTTATTGATGGGCAACAGAACATGGTAAAATGAAAAGTGCTTCCTTTGTGTTTACTTTTGATTTTCAGCAAAACAGAACACACATAGAGATTCTTTGTTCTGCAGATTGGTATAGTTTCTAAGGAGGAAGCTGTTCGGAGAGCTGAAGAAGCTGAGCTTGATCTGGTTTTGTATTTCTTTGGAAAAATTTGAAGATACATTTCTTTAAAAAGCATTCTCCTTTGTGATGTTGTTTTAGTAAACTTGGTTCTCAGGTGATTCTTTCGCCGGATGCAGATCCTCCCGTTGTCAGAATGATGGATTATAGGTGTGCATTATCTTAAACATAATGTTGCCTCCATCATCATATGCATTGTGTATACTGATTCTTTTTCTTTTGTTTCACCATATCAGTAAATACAGATACGAACAGCAAAAGAGGAAAAAGGAACAGCAGAAGAAAAGTATTCATCATTCTCTTTCTCCCTAACTCACATTTTTTACATGTATGGATTGTAAGTTGTAACTGAAGCTTCTTCTTATGTCAGCTACTCGCATGGACTTGAAGGAGCTTAAAATGGGGTAATATGTGCCATGTCTCTCTCTCTTTGTTGTCTGTGCCGTTGCAGTGACTTGTTTAGAACTTCTTATTCTCAAAAGGTTTATCCTTTTTGTTTCCCTGATAGTTATAACATCGACCAGCATGACTATTCTGTACGCATGAGAGCAGCCCGGAAGTTTTTGCAAGATGGTGACAAGGTTAAAGTGATTGTTAACATGAAAGGCCGGGAAAATGAGTTCAGAAATATTGCTATTGAGCTCCTCAGACGTTTTCAGACAGAAATTGGAGAGGTGTGTTGTATTGTTCTATACGTTCTTTAGTCTTTTCTAATTGAAGTTTGGTACTGGGATTGGCATGTGCATTACTCAATAATGGATCTTGTTACCTGAGTCGCTGAAACTTGTCAACATCTGCAGCTTGCGACTGAGGAAAGTAAAAACTTCCGTGACAGGAATCTGTTTATTGTCTTGGTGCCAAACAAGGAAGTTCTTCGGAAAGCTCAAGAACCACCTTCAAAAAAGAAGAAAAATCCAGCTGATGATGAAATTTCAGCGGCAGGTGTAGCTGCAATTAAGGATATATGATGCACAATTGTCTGAATATATATCATCTGGTAATGTCAATGAATTTGATAAATTTCTGTATAGTTTGTTTTATACTATGCTTATTCCATTCCCATGTATCTGTAACCATAGAAGTAGATTATTTGAATAAAGATCTTCAACATTTTAGCTTAGTCGTAAAGATTGTATAACAAACCAAGACTTAAAGAATTATCAATGATGAGTGATGTAATGTTACAGTACGAGTACAGTATGACTTGTGTTGAGGCCAAAACAAGTTACTACCAATAATCTCCGCAAGAACAAACACCGTCTTTGAAATGGTGGAAGCGGTTGGCGTCTCTTACAACTATCACTCTATCTGTGATCTTTGAGATGAGTTTAGTTACGGCATGACAGTCTAAACAGACCCGGAGATTCTTTATGATCCGGATTTCAGTTCCTGGTTCAGTGACAATGAGTCCATAGGCAATGGCTAGCCTCTCGCTGTGATATTTCACCATCAGCTCTCTTTCTTCCTCCTCAACGTCGTGCAAGGCCAGCTCAGTCTCCGGTTGATACCCAGCTTCCCTCATCTTCCCTTCTAGCTCCTCTAGCTTCTCATATATTGCTTTTACCTGTGGATGTGACTGATCACCCGAGGTAAAGACATGAGGCGTCTCACCAATTTCTATCAAGGTATAACCAGGAGCCTTGGCTAGTTTCCTCTTCTTTGCTTCTTGTCTGACCGTAGCAGCCTGTGGATAGTTTCTATCAGCTGAGTGAATATTCGACAGCAAAACATGGTACCCAACATTATCTGGATCTAGCTCAAACAGCTTCTCGGAGACAGTACGTGCAAGGTTTGTGTCTTTGTGAATCTTACAAGCTCCTAGCAGTGTTTGCCACACGGAAGGATCCGGCTCAACAGGCATTGCCTCTATAAACTGCAGTGCTCTCTGCAAATGTCCTGCTCGGCCAAGAATATCAACCATGCAGGCGTAATGCTTGACCGTTGGTTCAAAACCATACCGGTGGATCATGGAGTTGAATATCTCATCACCTTCCTTGACCAGGCCAGCATGACTACAAGCGTAGAGAACACAGAGGAAAGTGACTGGGGACGGTGCAACGCCGGTATTCAACATCTCAGAGAAGACATTCAGAGCTTCATGTCCATGTCCATGGAGCCCATAACCGGAAATCATTGTGTTCCATGTAACTTCATTCTTCTTCGGCATCAAGTCAAACAACCGGCGTGCTTCTGAAATGCTTCCACACTTTGCATACATACCAATCAAAGCAGTAGACACATATACGCTAGACTCAAAATCTGTACTCCTTACTAGACCGTGAACCCATTTCCCCAAACTCAACGTTCCTAACTGCGCACAAGCCGATAGAATACAAGTTACTGTGATAGGATTTGGACGAAACTCAGACTTCTGCATTTCCCTGAACAGAGAAATCGCGTCCTCTGTCAACCCATTTTGAGTGTAACCCGAGATCATTGCATTCCAAGACGCCAAGCTTTTGTGCGTACACTCATCAAAAACCTTTCGAGCTGATTCCATCTCGTTCCATTTACTGTAAACCGTGGTTAATGCGGTCGGGACAGATTCATGAGATAAGAAACCTGATTTCAAGCTGTAACCATGAATGCCATATACAAGCATAAGATGACCAGAGACAGGTATCAAACTCACCAGCGTGCTGGAGTTCAACCTTTCCCCCGATAACACCAGCTTTCTAAACATGGTTAATGAGAGCTCAGTCTCGCCATTAGAAGCGTACCCGTGAATCATTGCATTGTAAGCCACTACATCCGGTGCACAAAACTCTCGAAACAGAGCATTCAAAGCTTCAACCTTTCCACACTTTGAGTACAGCGAGATGAAACCCGTAAGAACAAAATCGTGTGAATAGCACCCTGTCTTCGTCGCAAGACTATGGATTAGCATCCCGAGCCTCAACTCCTGCAACTCCGCAACAGCTGGGAGTATATTCAACACAGTAGTCGAGTCCCAACGCGTACAGCTATCGTTGATCAAATCCCTGAAAACCTTAAGAGATTCCTCATACATCTCATTCTCTCGGTATCCACATAGCATAGTATTCCACAAAACCACGTCTCTCTCAGACATTCTGTCGAACACCTTCCGAGCATCATCCACCCACGAAAACTTGAAGTACATCTTGACGATATTCGAGCCGACGTGTAATTCCGAGTCAAACCCATCAACGACTGCTTGACAATGAACCAAACGGCCAGCTCTCTCGTCATGAATACCAGAAGCAGCGGAGATAGCGTACGTGTAAGTGGAGCTGTTGGGTTTGAGATCAGTGTGTTTCCTTAAGTGGGAGAAGAGAGAAAGCGAAGAGTGAGGTGATCCGTTCTTGGAGAAGCCCAGCATGAGGACGTTGAAGAGGAAAACGTCAGGTTTCTGGAAGGAGAGGACGAGGTCGCGAGCGTAGTGAATGGCGCCGAGGTCGGAGAGTCTTTGGGTGAGTTTTGTGAGTAATTGGATGTCGTGTCGGAAGCCATGGATAATGATCTGAGTGTGGGTTTGGGCGAGGTGAGAGACAGAAGTTGATGTTTTGAAGAGATCGAAGAAGCTGTTCTTGTTGTTTAGCACTGCGACGGTTGTCTCGGCGGTGGCGGCTGATACGGTCCGTAGTAACATTTGTTGTCTTTTTTTTTGTGTTAGTGAAAAACGAAACGACTCATTTTCTGTTCTGCCGTTATTATTATTTAACTATGAAAAAAGGATTTAATGATGCGGTTAGAGTTTTGTTTATGAACTGTTAAACTAATCGAATCTATTTATAAATAAAACGCTCAAAGAAACCTTACACCAGAGTTTACATGTTAAACAATTAAATTGCTTTTTTCCTCTTACTACGACTTTCGAACTTGCGATCTTTCGCTTCCTTCTTTCCCTATGCTAATGTTTCATACACAAAAAGAACAAGCAAAGATCAAAAGGAAAAATGTGAGGGCATCAAAGAAATTTACAGGTGATGATTAGTCATCAGTTGTTGAGGGAGTGGGACTGTAAGCGTGTTATTTATGGCCATGGAAACTTGCTTTGTGGCAACACTGGAGGAGTCTCCACCTCTGCATCTTCTTCTCCTCTCCTAGTTTGTATAAGATGAGTCCTTAGGCTACACTCTTTTATCTGTTCCATGCCCACCAAAACTCGGCTTCAATTCTTTTTTTTTTTACGAATTTCATTCTACGTTAAACTACTGGATTGTTTTTGTTACCTGCAGGATCGCAGTTGAGGCCAGAAGATCTTCACATTTTCCTTGCATAGAATTCTCTTTTGCAACTGCATCAGCGAGTTCTGAGACCATTTTATTCATCTCCTCCACCTGCAGATACAATCATGGAGAGCAATGCTGAGAGTTATGTCGAGAGGGTTAACTTGGAAAGTAGATTTACTAAAAAAAAAAGTCTCACCTTTGAGAGTAAAGACCAAATGGACGATCCCATAGACTGCATTACATCGAGTGCCGAGGACATAGCTGCTTTCAAAGATTCAACGTCCGCCTGTAGGAAGAGAAGTTCCAAAGTGTTAACTATATTCTTGATCTTTCTGAACTTAATTTTCATGAGTATTCACAATAATAATAGTACATACCTTTGTTCCTCCAGTCGCTGGAAGGCGGAGAGTATTTGCTTCTAAATCTGCTATGGCTCCAACTAAAGAACTAACATGGTCTCTTTCAAGCGTGGCCCATTCTTCAAGGCTCACCATCTGTGCACATATATTTATGCATCAGCATGGCATAATCTGATGTATGTAAAGTCAGATACAACAGAGAGAGAGAGAACCTACTTGTTCGTTTAATAGTGAGTTGAGTTTGATCTCTAGCTTTAGCTGTTGCAGGCCAATCCTTTGGCTGGTCACATCATCCTGTAGTTCTGATATCGCATGCCACACATTAAATAGTGTTTCCTGAAATATCAAAACTTGAACTCTCAGATGCATTTTCATCAATGAGTTTGAGAACCGTTCACGTTGGTACAGAGGATAGAAGTATTATCTACCTCGGAATTTAAACGTTGGATGTACATTGCAGCTTCAGCTCGCGCAATTACAAACCGCCACTGTAAATATCTATTGTGGAGCAGACGCAGTTGATGAACGTCTTCGATGTAGTTTGCTTTTTTGCCTTTCTTGACATCCGTGATGAAGCTGAGAACTGAAGTACTGGTACTGGATTGTGTAGAATCGCTGCTTTGTCTTATCCGGCAAGGACTTACCCCTCTTGAAGGCGGAGTTGATGGTCTCGCAAAAGAGGAAGAACTTGTGACACGCGAAGGACTTAACCCTCTTGCGGGACTTACACCTCTTGCAGGACTCAACCCTCTTGCAGGGCTTAGTCCTCTTGATGGACTCACTCCTCTCGAACTACTCATTCCTCGGGAGATGGACGATGAAGACGAAAAAGACGTTCTACTAGGTGAAGCAGGGCGAGAACCAGGAGCAGACAATGGATGCAGCTTAGCTACAGCCGATGCTAAGGACGCTCTATCTAGCGAACTTGCAGACAAAAGTCTTTGAGCCCCGGAACTTCGACCTATGTTGTTATCTTCTGATTTCGTTGGAGACAATAAATCACCGTTACTAGATGTGCTTGTAGAAGTTTTATGCAAAGGTTTCGAACCGTTGGACAAAGGTAGTGACATTCTCCTAGGAGACGGCCTCATTCCAGGTCCTGAGCTAGACAAACCCCTTGATGCCTTGTCTCCAAGATCCAAACTTCCGTTTAGTGAGTTCGAATTGATCTTTCCACCGATTCTACTAGGCCATCGATGCTGTTCTATTAACCTACTATGAGGACCATCCACAGGTTTCGAATTCTCTGAAAGATCAGAGGCACTATTCTTCCCTTTCAATGGACTTACTTTCCTCTCTGGCGTAGGTTTCCTTGACACAGAGACCGTTTCAGCCTTCTGCTTTTGAGCTATATTTGAAGAAGGTCTCAGTGTTCGGTCAGCGGAAGAACTACTAACCGGTCTCTCCTTCTTACGAACAGGGACTGAGACAGAATCCGACTGAAAAGAAGCGCTGAGGCTTCTCATAGTAGAAGGCCATAAGCTTTCAGGCAAACGACCTGTAGATAACCTCCTAGATGAAGCCGGTAAGTCTATAGACACGTCACGTACAGGCGTGGATGGACTAGTGGGAGATGGAGGTGTCGAAGGACGCTTCCTCTCAGCCGAAACAGCTCTTTTGGCAGCCACGGACTGAGAGCTTGAAGAAACAGTAGGCCTTGTGAGGCTTGGGGAAGGGCATCTCCCGGTTCTGGTCGGTGTCGGTGATCTGTATCTTGAACTGACATCCGCTGGTGTTCGAGGACGGCGAGTGGCAGGGGTTGCATTGTTCTTATCTGACGGAATAAGGCGCCGTCTTGTAGTAGTATCTGTTGCTACATCCATTCAAGCTTTAATGAAACAAACTTGCATTGAGTGGATTCAGCAGCTCATGCCTCTAGTTTCTTTCTGCATTCGAGCTGAACAATAGTGACAGAGCTCTAGTTGGCTGTAAAGAAAGTCTTTTTATTCTGCAAGAAAGTAAAAACCCAGGAGGAAAAAGTAAGATACCTTGCTGATAGACAAACAATACGAAGGATATATATATATATATTTGTAAAACTACAGTAAACAAGAGAGAAAGGTGGGTTGAGTTCTAACTAGTTAGTTGCAAGTGTTAACAAAATCAGGAATAATATTTTTAATGGAAGATTTTCTGAAGAAGAATCTGCTGCAGTGTCCTTATCACAGAAGTGCCGTTATCAGACTGGCTGGAGAAAAATCACAACACCTCAAAGAGAAGAAAAACAACAAAAGAAACTTACTGAAACTAGCAGCTTGAGATTGTATAAGAAACTTATATAACAGCTAACACATAAGGACATTTTACAGATTATGATGTTTCTCCAGTTAAGGGACCACTTGTGTGTGGAAGAGATCATGAATCAAAATGATGAAATGCAGTAAGAGTGATGATTCCTGGTGTTTGAAAACTTTGACCAATTTGAGAAAGTGAAGGAAACTCACAAAAGAAACAAAGAAAACACTATTATTATTCAGTGTTTAAGACGAAGAATCCAAAAAAAGAGAAATGGAGATTTGTCTGTTTACTGACCGACTTGTGTCTCTCATGACACAGACTCGTCTTTAATCAAAACAAATTTAGTAATTTTCCAAATAAACAAAATCATTTTCTAAACCAAACAGAGATTTGTAGTTTCTGTATCAATAATCAAACCACACAAAACATTCTTGTCCTAACTCATGAAATCTCAGATCGCAATTAATGAAAATTCAGCATTACCCAGATGATGTTTTTAGGGTTCTTTCGATTTTGGGTAGAATCAAAAATTGGGGAATTGATAAACCAAAATGCGAAGCTTAACCTTAGAGATCCTATGAATTACCAGGAAAAATGCATCCAGGCAATCCCGTGATTCTCCTCCCTTTGTCTTACAATGTATGCCTTTCGAGATCCAAATAGGGAATACAAACGCGATCGGAGTTAATCAATTGTGTTAACTCTTTCGCCGCAGGCGATGAGGAATGAATGCTCGTGAACCCAAAAAAAAAACGCCAGAGGTAGAAGAATCGATCGGGCGATTGAAGGATCAGAGAGAGATAAAAGATTAAAGAGAGAGAGAGAGGGCGTTATTTTCGCGCCACCTAATTTTGATCATTAAAAGAGTTTTCTTCTCTTACAAAAACAAAAATCTCCCAAGTTTTTTTTTTTTTTTGGTTGCTCGTAGAGGTCACTAACAAGAAACACAAGGAGACCATTATATTAGTACTAGATAATCATTATGAATTCCATGTTTTTTCCTTTAATTATATATAACCTATGTTTTGAAATCATTACGTTTTTGAGTTACTTTGGTGTTCGAGTAAAGTGATCATTCATTCCTGTGTTTAGCTACTTTGAATCAAATTTAAAATTGTATCAAATAATCTTTTATTAATTTAGTAGTTATTGTTTATGTAATTTGGTTTGTCAGATTCAGTATAAAATTAGTAACAATCTAGATATGATAATATTATAAAAATCAAACAAACTCCAAAAGACAAGCTAGTGTTACATTTTAGGTGATAGTCAACATCTGATAGGTTGTCTGCACCTCCTTAATGTCACACATACGTTCGCAAGTGACTTCACCCATATAATTATAATGATTATGAGTTCGTAACCTTTTTTGTTGCTATTATTCATCTTCTTAAGTACCAACCAAGACTGTTGATGGAGATTTAATTATAAGGAGAAAAAAAAAAGTGAAAACAATCGAGACTAAAGGTGACAGAGTTTATCAAACTGATGATTGTTTTGGGTTTTTTTTTAACACTTTTTGGTTCTATACTAGTAGCATTTTCGCCGAAAGCTTAATTTTACACTCGGTTACTTTTCACACCTAACCTTAACTATAATCATAAGAGCTACGAGGAAAAGCTCTTCGTCAAGGATTTTTAAAAAATTGAAAGTAAATAATATATTTTCCTTTGAGAAATGGGAACTATGATGGTTACTCATGATATGTGTTTGGTCTCTTATATTTATTTTTTTGTTTCTTCTTCTACTTCAGAAAAGAATATTTACCAAACACTTTTGATGGCAACTGGTTAGCCCCCAACTAACTTTCTTTTAATTTTTTCTTACTCTCTCTACATATATGCTCTGTATATATTTATATAGTTACAATATATATATTTATAGATGTATGTCTTTTAAGCCTTGTTCATTTCATAAACGCTGATATCAGCGGCAGCGGCAAAAAATAAAGCTGTAACGAGAACAAATTTAATGATGCCAAAACTAAAAGCAATTGCCGGTGAACGATCGGAGTTAAGAAGATAGAGATGTAACTGCCGCAGAAAATATCAGCGTCAGATTTGTTGGCTTCAACTTACCGCAGCGTCTGAATAAACAATTCCGTGTTGACTTACCTGTGTTGTATTCGCGGAGGTTGTAGTGCAATTTCGAGTCGCTACCGCTTGCCGCCGCGTTTTATAAACGAACAGGGCTTTAGTATTAAACATTAAAATCTGAAATCACATGGTTTGTATGTTGTATAACTCACTTGACGAATTAACATTATAATGGCTAATTCCATTGTTTATTTGTGTTTTTTGTTTACACATTTATTTCTGTTTTTTTTTTGAAACTTAATTATTTATTTATGTTGTTTTCCCTCAAATCGTCTACACCATTTTTCTCTAAGCCTTCATCCATAAAATAGTTAGAAAAACAATACATCTATTCTTTATTGTCTTATCAATTAATTTCACTATTTTGGTCGACTCTATAAGTCGCTGAGGATTAGAAACTCCGAAATTAGTATGATGAGGATTGGACTTTGGAACATAAATTCCAATAAAACAATCTCTTTTTAGAGTTATAATAAATTCAACACAAACTCATTTTTATTTCATTTTAAAGAAGTCTGCACATGAGATGATTCGGACATATCATATGATCTTAAGCTTTCTATAGACCTTTGTCTCTCTTTCACTTGTGTGTCCCTTGCCGTGTGGTGTCTTGCTCCCACTTTACTTCCACTTGGAGTTCTATTAATATTAAATATTAAAACTGTGTAGATATCTTTTCCTTTCTTTTGTGTTGGCTACACATGTACGTACTGCCAAATCATTCAGAATCATTGAACCTAGCACACATATCTTACTCGTCTAGTCGTCCGTGGTCCGTTCGTGGCTTCATTTTCTCGAGAAATCGTAAGATTTTGGAACAATGTACTACATTTTTTTTTGTGCAAAAGAACTATTAGCATCAGTAAATCGAAGATAAATATACTATTGTCATCAGTAAAAGATATTTTTGTGCAAAATAACTATTATCATCAGTAATTACTGTTATAAAGCTAATATACCCTAACCTCCATATATTAAGTACATGCAGAAATGAAATATAAATAGTTGTTTCTTGGTGTTATTAATTAACAAGCAAGAGCCAAATGATGGGATATTCACATGCTTTGGCACAATTATATTGACCACGCTAGAAACTAGAGTTATTGTAAATGACATGTCTTCGTAATGTTTCTTCTCTTGTCTAAAGCTTGTCGCTTAGTTGTTTCCTAACCGATATTTTATTTCTTCTACGATTTCCTCTTAAAATATTAAAAAGTGAAGAACAATAGACTGGAAACGAACTCTTTAAAACATATAGAGCCAGTATGAGGCTGTAGTTTTTAGCGCTGTTCAATGTTCACTAAACTTTTTGCATGGACGATGGATCTGATCCACGTTTGATATAGATCATAATAATGAATTGTTGTTATAATCAGTTACTGAAATAAGGAGAAACACGCACAAAAACGTAGACAATGTATTAAGAACCAAATTGCAACAATATTTCCTCGAAGAGAAGCTCAAGAAACCAAAAATGTTCGTGATTTTAGCCAACTCTTCTATTGTTATAAGTTTATAACTAGTTCAAGTGTTCAACCAGTGTCCCGTATGTCAAAGTGAAAAAGTTTGTGTTTCTTCCCTATAATTTGTTTGAAGTGAAAGTGATACATAAGTCTTTATATGTCTATTAGAAAGCTAATTCTTAAAAAAAAATGAACAATTTTGCTACATTTGGGTATCTCGAAAACTAAACTGTAAGATATTGTTTCCGGATTTTACTTTTCCAGATTTCAGAAACGTACCAATAGCATATTGTCACGGTTGAATGGCTAAAAGATGTTTCCCTGATGGAAATACTATCAGAATCATCAACATTGATAAAATGTAACAAACAGAATCTTCTTCCATGACCTGTACACTTTGTCTGAATTTAAACTCCAAATGTCTTTGGGTCATCGCTTTTTTCAACATCATCATATGATCATAAAGTGAGCCGATTGCAGATGCCAGCATTTGGTACTCAACAATCCGATATCTTGGCATGTATGTCAAGTTAAAGAACCTCCAAGTGTTAATTAGCCCTAAAATCAAAGGCTTCACAGCAGAGCTATGTCTAGTTACAAATACATACAAAATTACATAATTCTTAGGAATTTTAAATGTTATCTACCCTTTAAAAATATGCATTACGCATGCATCACGTGAAAAACAAAATATATCAGACCATACCCCTTAGTAACAAACATTTCTCTCTTGATTTCCAAACATAAAACTGAAAAACCACCTCCATTTTGTTGGGGTTTGGGTTTGAGGAAAAACTTCGGTAGTGGTAAAACGGTGTAAAACTTCTTCTTTTTGTTGAATCTACAAATCTATCTGCATAAGATACAAAATAAAAACAACAAAATTCCAATGTTTTCAAGAGGCGGTTAGCATCTCCGTCCCGATGCTATCTATGCCAAGAACCCATTCTGTATAAAAGCATATATGATCATCATGAGCCCATAGAAATCGCTAATGGCATCTCACTTTCATGTGAACCGACGCTGGAGGTTGACATTCGTTTCTTGGATTGGTTCCCCTCCATTGACATTAGAATATGGCCTTGTGGACGAGCCATCGCCTCAGGATCATCATTAGGAGACTCTAACGATTGCTCGGGAGGGTCAAGATCGCGTGGCTTGGCCTCTCCATTGACATTGTTATTGTTACCACCGGATCCAATGACCATCCTAAATCCAAAAGAACGTGAAACAATGCGGTATGAAAATGTTAGGATCCAAAAGAACCAAGGGAGACAAACAAAGAAAATGCCTAGGTAGGCTAGCCAGATTGGAGGGTAAGGAAGGACTGTGTATGCAATTAGACAACCGCCTCCGACAGCAATCGACAAGAAAAGAAATAAGGTAATGAGACAGATGAATGCCTGCCCCGCTCGTGGATCTGGCACAGGCATTGCTCTTTTAAAGAAAGATCGATCTCAAAGATGATGAAGGATCAAGAAACGCTTAGTGGTTGCTATATATATCATCCTCCATTTACGAAATTGATATTTCTCTTCTTGCAAAACTTTTTTTCTTCCAAATGAGGTAAATAGGTTGATGAATATCAGCTTGTAACAAGATGAATAGAACAAATCCCACACACACAAAAGGAAAAGAGCGTTGAGGAGAAAGAAAACAAAGATAATATTTCTGTTTTGTTTTGTTTGTTTTGTTTTTGTGCGACTTATAATTTGAGCCATCTGTCATTTTTTCATTTCGTTTTCTCCATTTGCCATTCCATAGGAGAGGGACGTCCGTAGATAAAGGACCTATAACACTGAGTCTGAATATCGTTGGATTCAAGCTTTTTGCAATCTAAATTAATTTGACAGATGATATGTAATGTGTACGTGTAAACTTATATAATACCTTAAACCTTACTTTACTATATTTATCATCAAAATATAATAGACTACTCTAGTTCTTGAGATTTGCTTTCTGGATTAAACATGGGACGTGGCAGAGACTGTAATTCTTGCAACTAAACTCATTCTAAATATATGTTTAAAATTCAAATAAAACAATATTTAAAATGAGTAAGTTCCAATTTTATGGATTTGTATTTTTATGATATTCATTATTTATTTGATAATGTATTTTGTTAACATTTAAAGCACAAATTCAAGGAATTTTATTCAATTTATGCTTATTTATAAAAGAAAAATTTGAAGTCTTGGTCTATTCTCAAGACAACATTGTTGACTAGTGACCACAAAAAAAAGCTAACAAATTAGGCAGTGAAGACGAGTAATACGTGGCGAAATCTCTATCTATAGCCGTCACAAGAATAAGCAATTACGGGACCCACCCAATATATCAAGAACTACTGGCTGTCCGCCAGCGAATTAATTATAATATTTACTAAAATTACGAACTGACTATAATAGCCCTCCCTCACACGCACAAAGAGGTGGCTGTTTCGGACATTTCAAGCCCCTTTCCCGTCAAATCACGATAGCGCGTGGCATAAAGCGCGAGATACTCGCGTCGCTAGCCGCCAAAAGAATCCTCCTTTTCAATCAAATAGAGAGAGAGATCTAAATTTCTAGGGTTTGCTGATTCTCTTTCGCGTTCTGGATAATCCTCCTGTGAAAGAAAAAAAAAAGATCCAAACTTTTTCATTTCGTATTCGTGATTTCGCTATCAAATTGGTTCATCTGAATCTGGGATTCAATCAGGGAGAAAGGGTTTTCGTGTTTTTGATGGTGGAAATGAGGAAATCTGGGGAGTCTGAATCGGCGTCGAAGTGCCGTGATGAGCTTCCGGTGAAGCTGGAGATCGCCGAGGATGATTTGGAAGAAGCGCATGGTCCTCTCAACAAGCGATCTAAGGTTTGTTCTTCCTCTTATTCTTCCAATTAGCTCATCTGTTTAGTTTCAATTGAAAAGTCTCTGTTTTTCGATTAGGTTTTGTGTGTATTTCATTGAGTTGAATATATGTCTCTTTTCCTAGTTATGGAGCTCTGGGACTAGCTCGTCGTCATCGATGGCACCGGCCAAGTATAACCCTCTCGATGAGCCGAGTCCTCTTGGTTTAAGCCTTAGGAAGAGTCCATCTTTGTTGGATTTGATTCAGATGAGGCTTACGCAAAAAGCCGCCGATGCGGTTAGCTCTGGTGTTAAGAAAGAGAGTAAATGCATCACTGCTGCTGCATCAGGTGGAGCGACGTCAGCGCCGGGAAGTATTGAGAAGCTGAAAGCTTCCAACTTTCCCGCCACTGTTTTAAAGATCGGGAACTGGGAGGTGAGCCCTTGGAAAAAATTTATATGTTTCATGGTGGTGCTTTCAATGATCTGACTTGACATGGTTCTGTTTTTTTTTTTTTTTTTGTAGTACAAATCGAGGTATGAAGGTGATTTGGTGGCGAAGTGTTACTTTGCGAAACACAAACTTGTTTGGGAAGTGTTGGAACAAGGTCTTAAGAGCAAAATCGAGATTCAGTGGTCAGATATTTGGGATTTAAAGGCAAACTGTCCTGAGGATGGACCTGGAACGTTGACTCTCGTGGTACAAGATTCTTCACTCATGCTCTTTTCATTGGCAAATCATATGCTCTTGTTCAACTCTTTATCTCCTGTATGTTTTTTTTTTGTTTCAGCTTGCTAGGCAGCCCTTATTTTTCAGGGAAACGAACCCACAGCCTAGAAAACATACTTTGTGGCAAGCAACATCAGATTTTACCGATGGCCAAGCTAGCATGTACAGGTACAAACATTTCTTGTGTCCTCTGCTCTTAGGAGGAAAAAAAATTAGCATTTCTTGGTTGAATAACGTTTATTTTCTAGCTTGAGCTGACGATAGTCTCCCTGTGATCTGTTAGGAAGCATTTTCTGCAATGTGCTCAAGGGATAATGAACAAACATTTCGAGAAGCTCGTTCAGTGTGATCATCGCCTGTTCCATCTTAGCCGTGAGCCAGAGATAAAAATGGACTCTCCTTACTTTGATGCACGGCCATCCATCTTTGAGGATCCCAGTGAATCAAAGGGCTATCCTTTTGGGAATTTGAATCTGAGCACAGGTCCTTCAATATCTGGGACTCAGAATTTAGCATCTCCAGCTGGGGCGCAGTCATCATCTGAACATATGTATCTGTCTCATGAAGCACCATCGCCCAGCTCAGGTACTTTCATAGCTCTTTATTTTGGAGTTTTGTTTTCCTTTTTCACTTCTACTGAGCCAAATTTTGATTGTGTGTTTTTCTTTTTCTGCTTGTTTGCTTCATTCAATCATCTCTAGTGATAGATGCTCGCGGAAATGAAGGAACTGGGGGTGTTGAAGCAGTCAACTCAAGAAACACAACGGATTGTGGTCAGATGGGAGCTCCTGGACTACGCCAATCTATGTCACTGAGCGATTTCCTTGCAGTTCTCTGTGATTCAAACAACACAACGGATCAGGTTGAAGGAGAAGCAGGTGGAGTACACCCATCAATGTCAGTGAGTGATCTCGTTGCATTATTATCAACTGATTCGAATCAGATAAAAGTACCTGGACTACAACAATCCATATCAGTGAGCGATTTCGTTGGATTTCTCTCTGATTCTGCTGGTGGAGATCATCCGGAACATATGGAGAAATTTGAGAGCTTGAAGCAGCAGTTGCTAAGTGATAATATCCAGTTCGATACACCAGATGAGAAGTCTCTCATGCCAAGGGTTAATTCTTTATTCAACCTCTTGTACAAGGATCCCAACGTCGCTGCAAACTCACAGCTCAATACTGGATCGAAGTCTGAACTCAATGATCTCAAGGGGGTACTTTCTGACAATAACCACAACAACAACAACAACAACAGAGTTCTTGATCCAGCTTCCAGCAGCAAACCACAGGGCATGTTAAGGAAAGACTCGTTCAGCGATTTGCTCTTACACCTCCCCCGAATCACATCCTTGCCAAAGTTCTTGTCCAACATTTCAGAAGAAGATGGTGGTGATGCATATAAATAGATAATTTTTATAGATGCCGCCTTTCTTTTCAGAATTTGGCAAGTATAGGAGACCTGAACTACTTTAGCTTTGCTGTTTTTTTTTTCTTGTAAATCAAATTTATCTCTTGGTAACTAAACCCCCACAAGGATTATTAAGAAAGACGTTTTGATAATGAATTTGTGTAGATCATCCTAATTATAATAAAACAATGTCACAAGAGGTGGAGACAACCCATTATTTATCCTAAACTTTTTTATATATTTGTTTTGTTATCTTATTACAGCAAAGCAGAGTCTGTACAAGGATAAAAGATTAAACTAAGATCAGTGATCATCAGCTGTACAGAAAGAAGGAAGTTAAGAAATAAAATATTTTTTAGAAAGAGACAAATGAAACCCAAACACCCACAAATCAAACAAGGGCTGTCTAGTTATTTAAATACTATTTACATTTTTTTTGTTCTTTTTTTTTGGGGAGGGGTTTCTTCCATCATATCAATCTGCCGTAAGAACAAGCAAAAGGATCAGGAAGCTTGTTGATGAATAGCAGTGTCAGGAAGCATTGCTATGGTCACTATGAAGTATTCACATCCTGAAGAGAGACCATAAGGGTTTGCTGTCGTTGCTCCTGAAGATGATGTCGACATTGAACTTGATGCCAGATTTCTTGAGCCGAGATAATCTCTCTTACCAGCCTCAGGAGTTGCAGAAGCTGAAAGTGTCGGTGCCTGCTTCACCGTTTGGCGCTCGATGTGGACAATCTGTCCAACGATGTATGTAGGCCGGTTCGGGAGGTGATCTGTGAACAATGCCTCGGATTCAGAGGACAAGTAGTAGTTTGGGCAGTTCCTGTTGATCGCCTCGTAATGCCCTGCTTGGTTTAGCACAAATGCTGCTATCTCATGGACTTCAAGACGACCAAATGATATCTTTTCCTTATTAGCCTGTCCATGA
The DNA here is from genome assembly GCA_018703725.1 of Brassica juncea. NCBI lineage: Eukaryota > Viridiplantae > Streptophyta > Magnoliopsida > Brassicales > Brassicaceae > Brassica > Brassica juncea. Next base: position 62,167,135 of record CM031939.1, read on the forward strand.
AAGTTCAAAAAAGTTTAAAGATGCATCCCCACAAATGAAAATAACAAACACATTATATTCTATACCTGCTTCCCAAGTTGGTGCTTAGTGTACAATGTTTTCACCAGCTCTTTCTTTTCCTTCAAGTCCTTTATCGTCTGTTCACTTGTAGCTTCAAGATTTCGGCACTTTTCAAATAATTCTTCTCGGTTTTTGGAGAGGAAGCTAACTTTGTCTGCCAGAACTCTGATGCACTTCCGGAACTCAACATTGCCATCATCCTCATTGTCATTAATGGAGCTGTGAAATCCCCAAGTAGGAGAGATGCAAATCCAAAGAAAAATATATGAGAAACAAGAGCTTTGAAAGTGGATAACAAGATAGGAAGAACACTAATAGGAACTTACTTGTCTAAAGCTTGAGCTAAAGTACGCAAGGAGTCAGCAAAACCAGCAACCCCACCACCAGCACACACAGAGCTCCGAAATCTTTCAAAGAGACCTCGCATCTTCACAGCTGATGCACGAAGTGCATTGTATTCGGAAGCTCTACGATCAGCAGCACAAAGATGGGTCTGGGCTTCTTCTCTTGCTTCATGTAAGCAGTTCTCCAAATGCGCACAGTTCATCTACAACCAAGACAGTCATACTTAAATTATCTAATGACGCAGAAATAGTAGAACCATGCTTATTGTGTCTCTAGATCTTTCTAGATGAAATGTCTGTCAAATTACAAACATCAAAGCTGCTCACAGCCCTCTTGCAGATTGTATTAGTAACTAGCTAGTTTGAACTGGTTGGCTTCAAAAGCATATTTAACCTTCCTAATGGTCATTTCCCTTCAAAGATCACAGAAACTAGACCTGATCCTAGCACCTTCAATACTAAAAGTTTGACGTCTAGGGCAAAGCTAATACCAGCAACCAGAAGAGTGACAGAAAATTAAGAAAGATAACATACCAAAAAGTAAAAGACTAACTCCTAATCTCAGAATGCGATTAACAAATATCAGCGTGGAAAGATTGCATAAATCAATAAATTAAAAATTATGAAATAGCTGCAAAACCTGGGATTCTTCGAGTATTTTCTGATTCATTTCCAACTCTCTGCTCAGGCTGGCTACCTCTGCCATAGCACCATTTAGCTTGGACTCCGTTTCACTCAGTTTATTGGACTTCTCCATCAGCTCGTTTTTAAGTTCCAATAAAATATCATCACTGTGTCTGGTATCTAAACCTACGCCAGTTACCACATTATTACCCAAAGATTTTGGTGGGCTCTCGGCTGTCGAACTGTCACTCAGAAACACACCCGTTTCCCCCACAACATTATCCTTTCCACCTCTCTCATTGTTTTGCTGGCTTTCCAGCATCGATGAATCAAGCGGATGACTGAGCACCTGAGAGGAATCCACCATATTCTCATCCATACCTTCTCGAGCTTTACATGGCTGCTGCTTGCTAGAAAGATTTGAAACACATGAGACCTCATCCATCGGCTCCGAACCAGATACATGAGCTTTGTTGCCTTCCACGTCCGCTTTGTACTCACTAACTTTTTCATCCATAAGGTTCAAGCCAGACACATCCTTACTATTATTAACATATCTCTTTCCCTGTAGATACTCATCGTTGAGACGTTGTTCCAGTTCACGGATGCGTTTCTCATATGAATCACAATGCCTTTGTTTTTCCTTGAGCATAGATAGGAGATGCTTCTCATACTCATCTTTGGCCTGCAGTGCCTCTGCTGTCTTCTCTGCTGCATTTTTCAACAAATTTTCTACTTCACTTCCATCCAGCACCTCGTATTCAACTTGTGGGCCTAATGAACATATACGAGAGATTGCAGAAGCAAGGTCTGCTTTTAGTTTCGCATTCTCAACTTCCATCTTGCTGGTTCCAGCTATCTCCACTAATTCAGAGGCCTCTAGGAAATCTTCAAAACTGTCTTTGTCCAAACTTGTCTCCTCAGCCTCAGCGGAAAGCGAGCTATCACTAGACATGCCCAGTGAACTCCTTGAGGATCCAACCTTTGAAGGTAACCCAACCAGATACTCAGGAGCATATCGATCAACGTCTGCCATTTCAATATTGATCAAACTAGTATCATAAGGAGCGACATTGACATCACACTGAGTGGGAGTATCATATAAACCCATCGAGGACAACACGTCACGAGGTAAAAACGGACCGTGTGTTTTGAGAAACTCCTCACGTCTCCTGACCTCTGTTTCCCTCTTCATAGCAAGCTTCTCTGCCAATTGCCCAGCCATGCCCATGTAAAGCTTCATAGAGGATTTCCTCCTCACAACCTCTGCGAGGCAGGCTCTATAAGCGGGGCCAACACCACGGACTAACTTCAGGTCTGCAAACAAGTCATCCTGACGGACCATTGCCTCTCTGAAAACAGGAAACTGTAACTTGGCGTCTTTGATGATATATGTGACGTACGTTATCTTTTGCATGTAACTGTGTACAAAGTTGTTCATCTCATTCTTCTTGTTCTTGCAGAAACCCAGCAACTCTGAAATGGAGTTGTAACAAGCCTGCATCTTGGGGAGGTGATTCTTGTCATGCACTTCGTACATAGGACCCAGAGCTGAAACAGCATCATGAGGTCGGAGAGATGAGGACGATTGGCTGCTAGACATGCAATCATCCACAAGCTTCTTAACCGTATTGACATCTTTGCTGTTTCAAGATTCATACAACACCATCAGACAGCAGAAATCTAAGAAGGGAAAAAAAATAAATCATTATTTGAATGAACAAACCTGAGAGATTGCATTATGCTCTTTTGCTCGTTAATGTAGCGTTCGTGGTCCTTAACAGTCACTTCTAAGTTCTTCATCGTCAAGGAATCCCTGCAAGCAAAAAGCTCCTCTACCTTGCGCTTGACCTCCACAAACATCTGCTGGAACTGAGCAATCTTGTTCTCAAACTGTTTATGAGAGCTTGCGCAATTCTCCACGGCCTTTCTGAGGTTATCTTCCTTGACAAAGTCCAACAAGCATCTCCTCGAATCAGTCTGCAGACAAGGGTGAACCTTAACCGACCTCAGTTTCTCAACATCCCTCCCAAAATTCATCAGCAGATCAGAGTGGAGGCGGTGCTGATGCTTATAACGCTTCATAAACTCGAGAAAGTTCTGAAAGATCACCCTGTAATACTGTTCTAGGTTCCTCGTAGCGACTTCAACCGCCCGCTGCTGCACCTTCTGCTCCCTCGTCAACCTCTCGCAGCTCTCATGCTTCACAACCGTGCAATTGTAGAAGGCGCGGCCTTTTTGGAAGTGGTAACGAAACTGCCTCTCGTACAAAGGCAAAGCCTTAAGAGCCGGATCCAACGCATCGTCCAAGGGGTGATGCTCGTGCAACGGAGCAGGTGGTAAAGCATCATCAACTTCCTGTAAATCAACATCTTCCGGTGATGGAGGATGAGAGCTGCTCTGCAGCATAGCCTTGTTGAAAACAAACACTTCTCGGTCGCTTGAGGGAAGCCCAAACGCAGAAAGCAGCTTCTGCGGCTCTAGTTTCATGTCCAGGGAGAGAAGAAGCTGGTCAGAGAAGGTGATCCCCGACACGGATTCGACGAAACGCATCACGGATTCAACTGGAGTCGTCTCGCTGCAATTGAATTCCAATGTACGGCCATTCTCCGCCACGCAGAGAATAAGCTTGCCGTCATCATCAGTGAAGCTTGCGCTCATCGTAGCAGCCACCAACAAAGAGATAGGCAAAGAAGGCAACCAAACCAAAAGCTATCTCCAAGACAAATCTGTTAGAACAAAGACTTATCTCCGATCCTTGACCAGACTACAGATTCGTCAAAAACTAAGACTTTCTATGTTTTCCAAAGTACCCACCACGAGATAATCCTCAAATTCTCCAACTTTAAGCCAATTTCCCCAGAAAATTTTACTATTTTTTTTTTAAATCAAAAGGAACAAAATTTAAGCAAACCCTAGAAGACGTGATACGACGAAGGAAGACGATTGCGTGAAGAGACGAGTGTCAAAGTCGAACAAGGATCAAACTTCTCTTCACGAAACCCACTCAAATTAAACAATTAAATATTCCTCGATTTTTCTTCTACGAAAGGCTTCTTCTTCCTCCTCTTCTGAGCTTCTCCACAACGAATGTTATTCCTTTTTCAATATGATTACACGTTTTTTTTAATTGGAAAGTTACGGAGAAGCTTCGGATGTAAGTTTGGTCTCTCACGTAACAACACAGAGTCGGAGAAAACCCTTTGTTTTTTTTTTCTTCTCCCCCTCTGTAATAAAAAGAGAAGAACAGATAAAGCCTTGTTATTTTTTCACCGTGGGACAGTAACTCTTTATGTATTTGGATTTTACCCCAATAGTTATATTATTAAAATATAAACCCTGTTATTTCCTTTTTTTTTGGGCCGTCAGCCTGTTATATCCTCAACTCATATGGTAGTTATGATGAATCTAGTAAACGTGTTAATGTTAGTTTGGATTATAGTTTATTTTGGTTCTAAAGAAAGAAACGTTATAACGAAAATAACCCACGAAATTAACAACACAAAAACAAAAACCAGTATAATTAAATCTGAATCTCGGCCACATTCAGTATTGGTTTCATTTCTTTTGACACATGGCCGTAATCGAAATCTGAATCCATTGTCTCTGCGTTTGATCATACGATAATTGGCGAAACACACATCTATGTTAGTATATGTATAAAGTGATTTTAGCATTTCATATCATATGATCAGCATGTGATATGAAGTGGACCAACTTACACACAAAAATGGCCTTAGGGGTCCATTATTATTGTGGTGAACAAATGGTTAAATTAAGTATGCAAACAGCTTGACATTGAATTGAAAACGATATTTTGAAAGTATATTTCAATATTTTTTGCCCGTAACTGGTTGCATTTTTGTGGGAGATGTTTTATTAAATTAGTTTTGCATTGTTTATCACGAAATAGGAGGAAATAAAGAACCTAATTTTTTTTTTCTTATGTTTTCTCGTTTGAATTCTTTAAAATAACTGCATTGAACAATATCACATGCTGCACTATACATGTATGAAAGATATTCACAAAACTAAGGTGTAAATTGGACCACCTTTTGATTGTTATGAATAGCTGTGGACAAAGAGGCAACACCTCACGTATAGCATCAGAATGGTTGAGCTTCCACATGGGAGTCTTTCAAGATATGTATTCTTCTATACATTACTAACTATTTAATGCTTAGATATATATAGTTCCAAAGAACAAGAGAGATATGTATACCATACCATACATCGGATAGTGAAATAAAAATATATTATATGTCGAATGAATATGGTTTTTTCTGTTTCTTGAATGAATGAATGTGACTTCGAATACAGTTACATAAAACACGTTTCATGATGTTCTATCAAAATCGTACAGAAGTGATATTAGAGAAACAATAAAAGCAAAGTTGTGTTTGTTAACACACATGAAAACATATCTTATATCTATAGGGATTAGGGATATAAACACAGAAAGCTTGAAAGCCTTTAACAGTGTGATCGAGAACGGTATACCATCTTTAGAGTTCCTTATGCCATTTTATAACAGTTTTACCTCCACTAAACTTAAGTTACGAGAAAATGCTAAAAAATATCTCTAGTTCGAATTTTAAGCTAGTGTAAACTAATAAATTGAAAAGAAAAAACTATTTAGATTTATAGAAAGTTCATTAACAAAATTAATACCGTCACGATGTGCTGCCACCTGAAACAAACATAAAATATATGATTGACATAAAGAGAATCTTGTGAGATTCGTATTTGACAACTTAGCTTTGGATTCGGAATAAAACAGAGCCATCGCAACCCCACGCAAATGATAATAGGATAACATGGAATCCACAAAGTCCTCACTTTTTTTTATATATAACTTTTTGTGCTTTCTTGTAAATATGCAAACTCATGTTAATCCTTGGTAACTGTTGCCATCATAGACTTGTAAGATGTTATACATGCCCATGTGTATATATCAATGAAGTAGAAACCAATCTTTGAATAAGCTTTTTCAGTTTAGTTTAAATTTTAACACATGTTTATTTCCTCTGCTATTTCAATTATCTATGTTTTTGAAACTCTATGTATCTTCTCACATTGTCTAACTTTGAGAGGGTCGTCGTTGTTAATAAGTGGTTGAGTTAAATGGATATGGTAAAGTAACAAAGCTCCCATCATATTGGACCTACTAGCTATATAATATGTCATGTCATGACATAAGGTACCACTCTTGAATTGGTTTACGTCACGCTCATCAATGATTTGATTCTACTATTATAAAATACTGTACAATTAATTTTAGTGCCTTAACAAACTGAAAATATCCAGTGTCTTGATTGTCTACGCGGATAAAGAAACTTAAAAACGATATCATTAATTATTTAGGGAGAATTTAGTTTTATTAGAAAATCAATCAAATTAAATCAAGCATGAAGTTTTTACTTTCTCCTAAGTCCTAAACCAGCATTCCAGATAAATTCGTATTTTTATTAAACCTAAAAAAATCATCAAAAATATCCAAATTAAATTTTCTTATATTAAAAAGTTAGAAACTATTTTTCACATATAAGCCCAGTATACCAATCTGAAGTTCTCCTTCAGGCCCAAATAAGGATTGATTACAGCCTAGGCGTAAAGCCCAATACATATATGGTAAAAGTCTCACGATACTCCCGTCTTTGCTTACACGGATTAGATTATGGTCTCTTGTTGCTTGAAAGAGGCCTGAAAAAGGATGCAATTGCTTATGGAAGAACATGGTCTTGGTTTCAAGACCCTAAAAGATTCGATTGAAGGTACAATTTACCCTGTCTGATAGCTTGATCTTTTGATGATGTTCATAAAAGCTGGATTCTTTTAGCATTTGCTTTGTTGGTAGACAACGAGCTTGCAGCCACAAGCTCCGATAGTGCTGGACCCTCCAAGCTTTAACAAATCGTCGTCAGATAAGGCTCCAATTATGGAGTCAATTATTTTTTGAAAGTTAAAAGATTAGTAAAAGTTGAAAATGACACGCATAGATTCGTTTACTTGGCATAGTTCGATACGATACAACCTTGTTTTTTTAATTAAATAACCAGACGTAAAGAAACATAAAAGTTATTGCATAATTTATTTTCTCAAAAAGATATAATAGTTTCGTTGAGAAATGTGACGTAGCTTAGAAACCGCCCAATAGCAGATAACACGTGAAAGCCATTTGGCACTTGCTTCTAGTCCACAGTTTCTGCAATCTCATACGCAACTATCTCCAACGCAGACGCAAGGCCACCTTTTTCTGCGTTTCCAATCTCCAACGGTATATATAATATATTAGTACCAAAACAGCGGTTGACAACACAACAAAACAGATCTCTAATTACGAATTCAGATAAGGTCTTTTCGTAATAATCATCCAGCAAAAAATCCCAACTTAAAGTAATTAACAGCCAAACCAAAAACGCCTTTCTGAGTACTTAGCAGTTCGACGACCAACCGCGTTGAACGTTACATTCGTTAGGACAGGACCAACCACACAAACACGATGAGTGAAATATAATTAAAAAAAGCGGTCCGATTCTTTTGGTATTAGTCGAGTAAGCTTGTGACATCATCTCCCACATTGCTTTCTAACCTTTTTGTCTTTAAATCGCACAAAGGCTCTCTCCGTTGTACTCTGAACGAACATACCAAACAAACAACAATGGCTAAAACCAGAGAGTCTTGCTTCGCTATCGCTATTCTGGCGATTGCACATATCTGTAACTCATGTGAAGCTGTCTTGTCTGAGAAAGAACAGGACAAGGTCTCCAAGTTGCCTGGTCAGAATTTCAATGTGAACTTTTCTCATTATTCTGGGTTCGTTACAACGAATGAGAAACTGGGGAGAGCGCTCTTCTACTGGTTATTCGAAGCCGCTGAAGATCCTGCATCTAAGCCTCTTGTTCTCTGGCTCAATGGAGGTTTGTTTCATAAAGCCCTAAGCTTTCTCCATCCCTTTATTTATTTGCAATCGAAAGTTCTCTCCTTTTCTAATTTATTAATAGTGTTTCTATGGATTTTCAACTCATTAAACATGTTTGGATTGTAATGAGCTACTGTTATATGATATGGATCTTGATTTTTTTTTTTTTTAGTTTTTGGAGATGGTTTTGTAGGATTTGATTACTTATTGCTTGTTTCTGATTTTATTGTTGCTTCATTGGAATAATTATCTATGTTGTTTTGATTCCTAAATTGGAATCAAGTTGGGATCTTTTCTTTTCTAGGATTTAAACAGTTCTTTGATTTGGAAAGGCTTCAACTTTCTTGTTCTCTAAATAACAGATTGATCTTCATAGCAATCTGGTATCTATTAGTGTGCGTCTGAGATGGAGTTTTTTTTTTACCATCTCTTTACAGGACCAGGATGTTCATCAGTTGGATTTGGTGAAGCAGAAGAGATAGGACCATTTCACATTAAGTCAGATGGGAAGACTCTTTACCTTAATCAATATTCTTGGAACCAAGGTAAAATTGAAATGAGAGATTATGTTTGCAGATCAAGAGAGATAGATATAATTCCAATAAAGCTTAAAACATTTGGTGCAACTTTCTTGTTTGTGCAGCTGCGAATATTTTGTTCCTTGATGCACCTGTTGGAGTTGGCTTTTCATACTCAAACACTTCTTCTGATTTGCTTACCAATGGTGATAAGAGAACTGGTAATTGTTTTTATCTGCTCAATCTCATTGTCCCTTTAGATACTCTTGTTGGTGAATGTGGTTTATAGCTGTGGTGTTATGATTTACACAGCACAAGACTCGCTGACATTTCTGCTGAAATGGGTTGAGAGATATCCGGAGTACAAAGGAAGAGAGTTTTATATAGTTGGGGAGAGCTATGCAGGTAAACTATTTAGAAGCTCACCTTACTTTTATAATCATGTGTTCTGTGTTTTAAATCTTCTCTGGCTTGCTTGTTATAGGGCATTACATTCCTCAGCTGAGTCAAGCCATTGTAAGACATAACCAATCTTCTGGCGAAAACACTATTAATCTGAAAGGTTACATGGTGAGCCTGTTCTCCTTGTCAACCCCTGTGTGATTATGTATCTATGAGGTTTATAAAAACTCTACAAAGACTTTGATGAATGTTTTGTTTTACAGGTAGGGAATGGGCTTATGGATGATCTCCAAGACAGGCTCGGTCTTTTCCAGTATATTTGGACGTTGGGTTTTATCTCCGACCAAACATACGCCTTACTGAAACTTCAGTGTGGTCCCGAGCCGTTTATTCACTCTTCGGACGCGTGTAATGACGTTCTGGAGACAGCTGACAAGGAAATCGGTAACATAGATCATTACAGTGTCTTCACACCTGCATGCGTTGCAAGTGCTTCTCAGGCAAGAATGTTGCTAAAGAGAAGAAGACCAGTACGTGACCATGAACTCCGTCCTTATTTTGATAGCTTAGGTTTCCAAGTAATTAATGACTATTGTCATCGTCTGCTTTTTTTTCTTATAAGGTGAATAGCCGTGTGAGTGAAGCGTATGATCCATGCACGGAGAAACACTCCAAAGTGTATTTCAATCTTCCAGACGTTCAAAAAGCCCTCCATGTCCCACCACAAGTTGCGCCATCCAAATGGGATACTTGCAAGTAAAATTCACCTTACCATATCTTAAGACTTTGTAACAGTTTTGATCCGAATAGATTTGGTTTTTTGCAGTTATGTCGTGAATGAACACTGGAACGATAGTTCTTCCTCGGTTCTAGACATTTACCACGAGCTTATATCTGCTGGGATTCGTATATGGGTTTTCAGGTCTCTTTCTCTTTATGTTGCTATGTCTTTTCTTCAAGTTTTTTGGCGTTTTAGCGGTTAAAAAAATTATTGTTCTTTGGTAACAGTGGAGACGCAGATGCTGTTGTACCAGTCACATCTACTCGGTACAGCATAGATGCTCTAAACCTTAGTACATCGAGTCCCTATGGCCCTTGGTACATAGACGGACAGGTAGTTATCAAACAAACAAACAAACCTCAACTGAGAAAGTGAGAATCGTTGTATTCTCATTGTTTTGGAACTTTTTTTGAACTGTTGGAGTAATGATTTGAAATAGGTGGGAGGGTGGACTCAGCAGTATGCTGGTCTAAACTTTGTGACTGTGAGAGGCGCAGGACATGAAGTTCCTTTGCACAGACCAAAGGAGGCACTTGCGATCTTCAAGGCTTTTATATCAGGAACTCCATTATTGTCCACACCAGAGAACAGCATCAGGAGCGAGATGTCTGAACTCGTTAGTGACTCATGATGAGTTCTGATATAATGAAGATTCTCTCGGTCAAGAAGTTATAGTCATTGTCTGAAGAGGAGAGGGAGAGAATAAATAAGAGCTTTTTATGTCTTGGTTTCGCTGGTTCTTCCTCTTCTTCTGTTTGTTTGTTTGAAACATTTTAATGTTAGGTTCTACCTACCATATGTGCAATCCAGATTCCAATGTATCCATATCCATATTCAAGAAAACACATTGTGTTTATGAGAAATGGAAAAGTAGGTAATGAACTTGTTAAAGAATATTTCTTGGCTCTGCACTGTTTCTTCTCTTCGTTTAAGAGATCTTGCTTACTAGGGTAGCTTGAATCACTCTCAGACAAGTCTTAAGCCTGAATCAGTCTCTGTTTAATATTCTTTTGAACTTGTTTTTTACTTAAAAAAACCTGACTTGAACCAAAAAGATTTTGTCATCGTTATTTATTAGATAGAAGATTGTAGTGAATGTGTACGATATTTTCAGAGAGAATCAATATGAGATATTCTCTCCTATATACTAGTAGACTAGTAGTACTGTACAACCGTATTTGTTCTCTCATATACACGCAAGATCCTTGAGGATACTATATATATCTAGAAGCGCATCTATCACCTTGATTTAACAAAGAAAAAGAAAAAAAAACAGAAGCTGCACCACGCCACAATTTGTATTGAGTTGTGAAAATGGTAAATCCAGTAGAATCCCTTTACTCCTTTTGTTTTCTTTTATCTTTTTTTTAATGTTCTTTATACAACAAAGTCAGGTCATAGTAAAAACCCAATTTTTCTTATCACAGGTATTGGGGCTACAACATGTGGTAATTAAGAGGAGGCAAGAGCATAAAACTTTGAAAGTAGGTTCTATCTTGTGGATAACTGGAACTTTAACTCCATATGGTCGTGTGGATGGGTACTACTTTGGATCTGTAACGAAGCCTGACTACATTGCGAGGCTGTTTCCAGATTTCCAATTCCCTTTAGATGATCCACAACCACATGTCTCGTTCATGAAAGAATTTGCGGAGTATATTGATGAAGAGGATCTGTACAAGAGATTTCATGATCCATTAAGGCAAGAGTTTGACTTCTTTGACGAAGCAAAAGAAGAAGTTATTGACTGGGATAGTACAACAAAAAATATTAGTGAAGAAGAAAACAGTAACAAGATGGTTCCAGGAATGACTTTAATTGATCAACATTTCAGGAGAAGTCCAAATCTTGGGGCACAAGGATCAACGGGCCAAAACTACTTCCACCAACCTGAGACCTATCCGCAGAACCAATTTGGTATTGGTCCCCACCTAGTCCCAAGTCTAGCTCCAGTGATGCCAATGATGAACAACCAGCTCCTTGATTCCAGGAGCAGACAGAACCTTGGGGCACAAGGATCAACAATGTTTGCAGGTGATCAGAACAAATTCAACCAACAACAACCTTTTGGAATGCCGCACCCACCTTCTCTCTATGAAATTGATCCATTTATGTCTAATCAGCCGAACCAAATGGGTATTATCTCTAATCTAGCTCTGAGGATGATAACTGCAGACCTAATGATGAACCTGCAGCAATATTTGCATGGTCAAATATCAAATATACTACAAGGTGGACGGTCAGGAACATATGGTGTAGATCTGAGCTACTCCAACAAACAACACTTTGGCTTACCCCTAACACAACAAATGGAGTCACAGGTGTTTCACCCTGGGCCATCTTCATACCGTGGCAGAGGAGCTCAACGCACTAGAGCCAGAGGACGTGGAAGGAAGAGGTCGATAAAGTATAAGCCTATGTGAGATGATTATTTTGAACCCTTTTTCATTCTTTATTCTCGCTTTGGTTGTTGATCTTCTTAGAGACATATTTTATTAATAAGCTATGATTTTCGTAGAACTTTCTCAAATCTGTAGAAAAAAAATCCCTTTTCTTGCTCTGTTTACTGTGCGTGTGTGTGTAACAGACAAGACCAAGCTTGCTTTACAGTAAGGTTCCAATAAACCGACTGATATGCAACAAATTTTATCTAAAAATAAGTCCAAACCCCCACATTAGGTTCGTTGTGACAAAGGATGTCTAGCTTCGAGAATGTAAGTAATTTATTGTCTGTTACTCTTATGTAGTTATGTTGCTGTTGTTGTTTTTCTTTTGAATAGTTGACAAGACTCGATTATAGCCATCAAGAAAACAAAAACTTCCTAACAATGGTTTAGTTATTGCGTCATGAATCAAAGTATATTCAGTCATTCGTTAAGAAATTAATCACCATAGAATCTCCTAACATTTCTTTCTGAGAGCACTGCAAATTTTGTGTTTCCCAGTTGGTCCGACCGATTGTGAACCATGACATAATAATGAAGCCGGTTTGGTCTCCGGTTTGGACGTGAATGAGTTGTTTTATAAAAAAATTGATTTTTTTAAGCTGTTAGATATTCTGATTACATATGGCTTTATTTATACTTTTCTAACTAAAACATTAGAGAAAACAAGAAGTCAAAAGTGTCTTATTTAGTAAACTACTTTTGGATTAGCTTATTTGGTAAATGACAATATATTTTAAAAAGGTCAGATTCTTTTGGATTCACTTATTTAGTAAATGATTCAATATATTTTAAAAACAGTCAGATTCTTTTGAATTAGCCGAGTAACTTGTGACGTGATCGCCCTTCATGCGATCTAGTCTTCAGTCTTTAAAATGATCTTTCATTAGCTCTCTGGTGTCAACATACTAAACAACAATGGCTAAAACCACAAGGTCTTGTTTCGTCTACGCTCTCTACGCTATTCTAGCGATTGCACATTTGTGTAACTGTGAAGCTGTCTTGTCTGAGAAAGAACAGGACAAGGTCTCGAAGTTGCCTGGTCAGAATTTCAATGTAAACTTTGCTCATTATTCTGGGTTCGTTACAACGAATGAGAAACTAGGAAGAGCGCTCTTCTACTGGCTCTTTGAAGCTGCTGAAGATCCTGCCTCTAAACCTCTTGTTCTCTGGCTCAACGGAGGTAAGAAAAACCCCCTAAGACTTTCTCTGGCTCGTTAAACATGTTTAGATCACTATGCATTAACTGTTATATGATATTTTTACTGTTTTGTAGCTACTTTGGTTTGGATTTGATTACTTATGGTTTTATTATTGCTTCTAGTATGATACATACAGGTGATAGTATTTTCCCTTGTAGTATGATGCATGTGATTTTAGGAATAATACACGTGCTTAGAGTTTTAATCTTGATTCTTCTTGGTCTGAGGTGGAGTTTTTTTTTACTCTCTCTCTTTACAGGGCCAGGATGTTCATCAGTTGGATTTGGTGAAGCAGAAGAGATAGGACCATTTCACATTAAGTCAGATGGGAAGACTCTTTACCTTAATCAATATTCTTGGAACCAAGGTAAAATTGAAATGAGAGATGGTGCATATTATGTTTGCAGAGAGAGAGAGAGAGATAGATATGATTCCAATAAAGCTTAAAACATTTGGCACAAATTGTTTTTGCAGCGGCGAATATTTTGTTCCTTGATGTACCTGTTGGAGTTGGTTATTCATACTCAAACACTTCATCTGATTTGCTTACCAATGGTGATAAGAGAACTGGTAATTGTTTTTAGCTGCTTAAAGCTAATTTTCTTAACTCTTTGTTGGTGGATATGGTTTATAGCAGTGGTGTTATGATTTACACAGCACAAGACTCGCTGATATTTCTGCTAAAATGGGTTGAGCGATATCCGGAGTACAAAGGAAGAGAGTTTTATATAGTTGGGGAGAGCTACGCAGGTAAACTACTTAGAAGCTTGCCTTATCTTATAATCCTATAATATTTTTTGTCTTAAAATCTTCTCTGGCTTTGTCCAAGAAAAAAAACAAAAAACTTATCTGGCTTGTTATAGGGCATTACGTTCCTCAGCTGAGTCAAGCCATTGTAAAACATAACCAAGCTTCTGGTGAAAACACTATTAATCTGAAAGGTTACATGGTGAGCTTATATCCTCATTATCTATCCCTGAGAAGGTTTACAAAAAAGATTTTGATAAATGTTTTGTTTTAAAGGTAGGAAATGGGCTTATGGATGATATCCAGGATAGGGTCGGTCTTTTCCAGTATATGTGGACGTTGGGTTTTATCTCCGACCAAACATACACCTTACTGAAACTTAAGTGTCGTTCGGAACCATTTATGATACCATTTATTTACGCCTCTAAAGCGTGTAAGAAGGTTCTAAAGATAGCGGACAAGGAAATAGGTAACATAGACCGTTACAGTGTCTTTACACCGGCCTGTGTTGTTGCAAATGCTTCCCAGTCAAGTATGTTGCTAAAAAAAAGACCATTTGTAAGTGATCTTTAAATTCCCTGGGAGTTTTTGGTTGAGATGATAGCGTGGTTCCCAAGTAATGTCACCATTTGTTTGTTTTTTCTTAGGTGAATAGCCGCGTGAGTGAACAGTATGATCCTTGCACGAAGAAACACTCCAAAGTGTATTTCAATCTTCCAGAGGTTCAAAAAGCCCTCCATGTCCCACCACAAGTTGCACCATCCAAATGGGATATTTGCAGGTAATGAGCCTACAAAAAAAAAAAAAGGGCTTTAAGGCTTTTGTAACGGTTCTGATCCGAAAAGCTTTTGGTTTTGCAGTAAAGTCGTGGGTGGACATTGGAAGGATAGTCCTTCCTCGGTTCTAGACATTTACCACGAGCTTATAGTTGCAGGGCTACGGATTTGGGTTTTCAGGTCTCTTTTTCTCTATATCATTTCTTTTGTGGCGTTTTGGTGGTTAAGAAAAAAGTTTTGTTCTTTATAAACAGTGGAGATGCAGATGCTATTGTACCAGTCACATCAACCCGGTACAGCATAAATGCTCTAAACCTTAGTACATTGAGTCCCTATGGCCCTTGGTACATAGACGGACAGGTAATTAACAAACAAACTCAACTTTGTCTTCTCATTGTTTTGAAACCCTTTTGAAAAGTGTAGTCATGATTTTGAAATAGGTGGGAGGGTGGACTCAGCAGTATGCAGGTCTAAACTTTGTGATTGTGAGAGGAGCAGGGCATGAAGTTTCTCTGCACAAACCAAAGGAGGCTCTTGCGCTCTTCAAGGCTTTTATATCAGGAACTCCATTGACTCATGATGAGTTCTGATATGATGAAAACATGTTAATGCTGTATGTAGTCTATTAAGTTAGTACATAGTTCAAGAAAACATATTGTGTTTATGAAAAGTATGTAAGAACTTGTTAAAAAGAGTATAATAGTTGGGTAATAAATAGAAATTTGAACTTACTTGCAACAGTTTTATATGTATTTTATATTTATATAATATATTTTAGTTTTTGGTTTTAAATATAAAATTTCTTTTAATAAATTATCAAAATTAGATATACCAAATAGAAAATTTTGACAAATTTTAGAAAATTTTGACAAATTTATAGATTTGTACTAACATTATTACTTGACTTTAATAGATTTAGATTAATTTATATTGATTTGAACCGGTTTAAAACAGTTAAACTTTTAAATCGATCTGAATTGTATAAACCGGAATCATGGTTATATCTGTTGTGAAAGTCAGTCCGACCGGATTAAGCCGGTTTTATATCCGGTTAACTAAAAACTGGTAGAGCAACCTTGAAGAAGTTATCTTGCTGGCTCATCTTCTATCCTCTCGTTTCCACTTAATCGTCAAAGATTGAATCTTCAACACCAGAGAAACTGGAAACACTTCGTATCGAGATGTTTTCTTAGGAAGACATACTGGAGCCAGAGGACGTGGAAGGAAGAGGTCGATGCTAAAGAAGTATTAGCCTATGTGACATGATTATTTCGAACCCTTTTTCATTCTTTATTCTCGCTTTGGCTGTTGATCTTCTTAGAGACATTTTATTAATAAGCACTACCATTTTCGTAGAACTTTCTCAAATATGTAGAAAAAATCCATTTTCTTGCTCTGTTTACAGTAAGGTCCAATAAACTGAAGAAAACTATACTGATATGCAACAAAGTTTATCTAAAAACAAGTCCAAACCACCACATTAGGTTCGTTGTTTCACTAAGTATATTCATATGGAGGCATTTTAAGGTTTGTTCAATTTCTTTTGCAACTTGTATCACAAGAAACAAAGAGAGTAATATTTTTTTTTAATTAAAAAAGTCCAAACCCACATTAGCAATTCTTATTGTTAACCGACGCAGCATCAGATTAGTCAAAATATAAAGGTGATGTATCAGCAAGAAACAACAAACTGGACTTAAACCAAACCAAAATAAATTAATTTATTTTAAAAGATTTGCTTTCGTTGAGAAAGCTAACGCAAGGTTTTGAATCTTGTTTTAAACTACTCTCTCCGTCTTTCTCTCCCACATAAGAATCATAAACTAAACAAAAAATTTATCATTTTTTTAAAAAGTTATATTTTAATTGTTAATATAAATATCATGAAGAAGTGATCAACAACAACAACAACAACAACGGAGGAGGAGAGACAGATATAGTTGGACTAGAAGTGATCAACAGGCAAGAAGTGATCAACAACAACAATGGAGGAGTAGAGGCAGATGTAGCCAGGCAAGAAGTGATCAACGAGCAATGACTAATCAAAAATAACAACAGAGGAGCTGGACCCTTCTACTACATGCCGGAGGACGACGAATTGTGGAACCTTGAGGCGCAGAAAAATGGGAATGAGGCGCAGCATCCTTGCTGATCAATAAATCTTCAATAATTCTTCAGGTGTCCATCTGGCTTTGTGTGGGTTTGAGTTTACATTACACGTGAAAAACTTTAAAACTTGGCTATTATGTTTTGAATGCTTTGTGTGGATTGAGTTCAAACTACATGTGGAAAACATTAAAACTTGCTTATTATATTTTCCTTATGGTTTCAAAAAATTGTTAATACAAATATAAAAAATACGTCAAATTTTTAATGAAGTAGTCTAACAATTTTTGTACAGTAATTTTTTTCTTCTTCAAATGATTCTATTTTAATATAACAGATGTTGGTGTTTATTATCACAAAATGTCCCTTTTTCCAAAGATGTTATTCAACTAGTGAATTCTATAGAATTAGTTTTGCAGTAAGCTCGTGGTAAATCTCTAGAACCGAGGAAAAAAGTTTTGTTCTTTATTAAACAGTGGAGATGCAGATGCTGTTGTACCAGTCACATCAACCCGGTACAGCATAAATGCTCTAAACCTTAGTACATTAAGTCCTTATGGCCCTTGGTACATAGACGGACAGGTAATTAACAAACAAACTCAACTTTGTCTTCTCATTGTTTTGAAACCCTTTTGAAGTGTAGTGATGATTTTGAATTAAACAGGTGGGAGGGTGGAGTCAGCAGTATGCTGGTCTAAACTTTGTGATTGTGAGAGGAGCAGGGCATGAAGTTTCTCTGCACAAACCAAAGGAGGTTCTTGCGCTCTTCAAGGCTTTTATATCAGGAACTCCATTGACTCATGATGAGTTCTGATATGATGAAAACATGTAATGCTTGATTAATTTATATTGATTTGAACCGGTTTAAAACAGTTAAAACCTTTAAATCGATTTGAATTGTGTAAAACCGGAATCATGGTTATATCTGTTGTCTCAAAAGAGAAAGTCAATCCGACCGGATTAAGCCGGTTTTATATCCGGTTAACTAAAAACCGGTAGAGCAACCTTGGAGAAGTTATCTTGCTGGCTCATCTTCCATCCTCTCGTTTCCACTTAATCGTCAAAGATTGAATCTTCAACACCAGAGAAACTGGGAACACACTTCGTATCGAGATGTTTTCGTAGGAAGCGCTGATGAGTTCGTTGAGATTATCGATTCCACTGGACGCTTTCGACTCAAAAAGGTTTCATTTTTCCTCCGCCACTCGAACTACTTTCATCATCACTTCTCCGATCAGCGTCGGTAAAATCCGAGTCGCTCGTCTCGATACCGAAGCGAACGAGGCCGAGAATGTCACTAGTTCTCGTTCTCCCATCGGTAGTGATTCTCTAAGTGAAGCTAATGGTGGGAGACGCTCTAAATCGAAAGGGATAAAGAAAGATGTAGCTCGAAAGTTCAGCTTCAGAAGAGAAGAAAGCAACGACCTTTACCTTGAGGGTTTGTTTGTTGTTAACAACGGTGAAATAGATGTTAACTATTCCGCTATTAAGCCAGGTTCGAGTCCAGACCATTACAATGCTATACTGAAACGTCTCGAGAGTTGCAGTGACACTAATGCCCTCAAGTTCTTCGACTGGATGAGATGCAAAGGCAAACTCGAAGGTGGTAACATCGGAGCTTACAGTTTGATTCTCAGAGTTTTAGCGAGGAGAGAAGAATGGGACCGAGCCGAGGATCTCATCAGAGAGCTTTGTGGGTTTCAGGGCTTTCAACAGAGCTTTCAAGTCTTCAACACTGTTATATACGCTTGTTCTAAAAAGGGGAATGTGAAGTTAAGTTCGAAATGGTTTCAGATGATGCTGGAGTTAGGTGTTCGACCAAATGTAGCTACAATAGGTATGCTCATGGGTCTTTACCAGAAGAACTGGAACGTTGAGGAAGCTGAGCTCGCGTTTTCTCATATGAGGAAGTTTGGGATCGTGTGTGAGTCTGCTTACTCCGCGATGATAACGATCTACACTCGTTTGAGACTATACGGTAAAGCAGAGGAAGTGATAGGCTTGATGAGAGAGGATAGAGTGAGGATGAATCTTGAGAATTGGTTGGTGATGCTCAATGCTTATAGTCAGCAGGGGAAGATGGAGCAAGCTGAGTCTGTGTTGATCTCTATGGAAGCATCAGGTTTTGCTCCCAATATCATTGCCTACAATACTCTAATCACTGGTTATGGTAAGGTTTCTAAAATGGAGGCTGCGCAGAGTTTGTTCCACCGGTTTTATGATCTTGGTCTGAAACCAGATGAGACAACTCACAGGTCGATGGTCGAAGGTTGGGGCCGTGCTGGCAACTACGAGGAAGCCAAGTGTTACTACCAAGAGCTGAAGAGGTTGGGATATAAACCCAACTCATCAAATCTCTTTACTTTAATCAATCTGCAGGCTAAGTTTGGAGATAACGAAGGTGCTATCAAGACTATTGAAGATATGGTGAAAGTTGGATGCCAATATTCTTCGATCCTTGGTATCATACTGCAGGCTTATGAGAAGGTGGGGAAGATTGATGCAGTGCCTTACGTTCTCAGAGATTCATTTCATAACCACATCCGTGTAAACCAGACTTCTTTCTCCATTCTAGTGATGGCTTATATCAAACACGGTATGGTTGATGAGTGCTTGGCGTTGCTGCGAGAGAAAAAATGGAGAGACTCGGCGTTTGAGTCCCACTTGTATCATCTCTTGATCTGCTCTTGCAAAGAGTCTGGTCGACTTAATGATGCTGTGAAGATATACAACCATACGATGGAATCTGATGACGACGAGATCAATCTTCATATTACATCCACAATGATTGATATTTACACTGTGATGGGTGAGTTTGGTGAAGGGGAGAAGCTTTATACAAAGTTGAAATCTTCAGGAGCTGTGTTGGACAGGATTGGATACAGCATTGTTGTGCGGATGTACATGAAAGCCGGATCTCTGGAAGAGGCGTGTTCTGTTCTAGAGGTCATGGATGAGCAGAAAGACATTGTTCCTGATGTGTTCATGTTTCGAGATATGCTTCGGTTATATCAGAAGTGTGGTCTTCATGATAAACTCCAGCAGTTGTACTACAGGATTCGAAAGAGCGGGATCCATTGGGATCAGGAGATGTACAATTGCGTTATAAACTGCTGTGCACGTGCTCTTCCGCTTGATGAACTCTCGAGAACTTTCGAGGAGATGATCAGGTGTGGGTTTACTCCTAACACAGTCACGTTCAATGTCCTCCTTGATGTTTATGGTAAAGCCAAGCTCTTCAAAAAGGTCAATGAGGTTTTCTTGCTGGCGAAAAGACACGGAGTTGTGGATGTGATATCTTACAACACCGTTATAGCCGCCTATGGACAGAACAGGGACTTCGAAAACATGTCAACAGCGATTAGAAACATGCAGTTCGACGGGTTTTCTGTGTCTCTCGAAGCTTATAACTCTATGCTGGATGCATATGGGAAAGACAAACAGATGGAGAAATTCAGAAGCATCTTGAAGAGAATGAAGAAGACTACTGGTAAAACGGATCATTATACTTATAACATCATGATCAACATTTATGGAGAGCAAGGCTGGATCGATGAAGTCACGGATGTGCTGAGAGAGCTGAAAGAATCTGAACTTGGTCCTGACTTGTGTAGCTACAACACGCTGATAAAGGCGTATGGTATAGGTGGGATGGTTGAAGAAGCTGTTGGGTTGGTGAAAGAGATGAGGTCAACAGGGATAACGCCTGATAAAGTTACCTACACCAATTTGGTCACAGCTTTGCGCAGGAACGATGAGTTTCTTGAGGCTATCAAATGGTCCTTGTGGATGAAGCAAATGGGTATATAGAAAAAAAACAGAGTTTTCCATACACAGCTGGTTCTATATTTCAATGTTTTTGTCTATAGTTGGCGCTTCGTTTAAGGCGTGCGTGTACAATCTGATCAGTGATTAATAATAGTCAATGAATAAGTCTCATTCTTTCAGAGAGTTGAGTAGATTTACAGAGAACGGACGTGAGCTTTTTTATACAAAAAGTTACAGACCTCAGCTTGAGGCAAACAAAAACAGAACACAATGATGACAAACACAAAATAAAACAAAAATCTTCTGTACCTTTCTTGTCTGTCTCACAGCCAGAAATTAAGCATTGCCTGTTTCAGTGAACATGCCAAATGTTTGTTAGTTCTAATATAAACACTGACTAAGTTTTACTAACGAAAGATCTGAATGAATGTACCTCTTGAACAGAAACAATGGCTGGATCGATCCATGGTTGTAAATTCTCCATTGTGTTTGACCTCTTCACTTCAGATGATTGCACAGGACTTACCTCCTCCTTCATTTCCTTCAGACGACTTATCTCTTCTTGCTTAATCACTCCACTAGTTTCAGGCACTGTCTTAGTTCTTTCCCTCTCAAGCTGCTCTACTCTCTGTCTCAACCGCTGCAGTTCAGCTTGATACTCTGCACGGTCTCTCTTCCCGCTTCTGTCTCTCGTCTGTTTAGGTGGTTTCTTTTTCATCTTTGTCTGCTTTGCAACCTTCATCTTCAGAGCGTCCTCAGTTTTAAGCCCTTTCACTTTCTCATCCATCTTCTTGATATGGTCCCAGTACACATCAAAGTAACTCTTCTGCGAATCCAAGCTCTGAACAATAACTTCCTTCTCCACAGGAACCGAAAGATCATTAACCAATTCTGGAGAGGGTATTTGAGATCTATCACTCAAAGACTCATGATGATGGTTCATCTTCATCTTCACCATATTCTTATCATTCTCTTGAAACTTAACATCTAAGCTGCTCAAGTCACTATACCCCAAGCTCAAAAGCTGGCTTCTATAAGCTGCCACTTGGTACTCAAGCGCAGTGATGACAAGCTCTTTCTGGTGAATAAAATCCTCCAAATGCGCAAACCACGTCTCAGCGTGAGACATCTCTTCTTCGGCTATCCTCTTGTACTGTCCTGCTTCCCTGGCCAGCTCAGCTTTCTCTCCTTGCAGCCTGAGAATCATTGACAAGGCCTCGCTTGCTGATGTAGCAGATGCCTCCCTCTCTGCGTGTAACTCATCTTGGAGCCTCTCAATTACTTCTTTGCGCTCATAGAGAGCGAGTCTTAAATCAATTATATCAGCTCCAGGTATTCTAAAGCTGCTGCTTCGCTCAAGCATGTCTCTGCAAACACACACATAGGAAACAAATTCATAGCATAAATATTCTGTAATTAAAATCTCATTGTACCAGGAAGGGAAGAAGAGGAACCTGGTTGATGAAATTGCAGATCGTATGAGAGTGGTGAGTAGTTGAATCTCTTGGACTTAGGAAGTACTTCAAAGTTAAAACAGAAGAGATGAATGTTTCTGGTGAATTGCACACAGAAACTTTTATCTGACCAAAGTGGAAACTATCTAAACAGGGAATACAACCACTCACAAAGGTGTGTGCCACACCAGACAAAAACAATTATTATGGTTCCTTATGAATATCAAAAGTAGACAGGTTACAGAAACATATCAGATCATAAACAAGACAAAGTGCTTCAACTTTTTTCTCAGCACAACTGAATGTATAAAAATACAGTGAATAATTTTATAAAATAATGATGAAATGCTGGAATATCTCAAAGAAAAGAGCTGGAACGTATTTAGTGAAATAATCTTTGAATGATTAAAACTTAATGTGCCCTTTAATTTGTGCGTGGGGCATGTCATCTCATCTTTGATTGTGGTTTGAAAACTTCTTTGGGTTAATTTTTTTTTTTTTTTTGAACAACTCTTTGTGTTAAATTATTAAAAAATTAAAAGAAATGAAAAAGAGAACAAAAAGAGAATTTCAAGATTTCAACGGCTCCTTACAGGGCCAAGTATTAGTTCCAGTGGGACCAACGGTGGCCGTCTGGCCGACCTCTTTTTGCCACGTGTTAGAGATGGAGACTTGTATTGAAAATATATACACACACACTGATACAGCGATAGAGAAGGATTCAATCATTCATTAGTAAAGTTCCAAATCTTTGAGGTCGCAAAGTTAAAGAAGAATACAAACTCTGTTTGTGCAGATTGTAATAGACAACTTGTTGACTATAAACACATTCAAACTTGTCTCCAACCATCTATGAACACAACCTCAGTTTCTTTGTTGTGTGCCAGAGAAGAAAACCAGAAACATATTATATACCCTGCACCGGTCTAGACACTAAGGCCTTGAGAAGATTGCTATCGACTCCCACTATAAGCTGCATATCACATCCTGCAAAATCCAAAGTACCAGATTGAGAAACACACAGTTGATCAAAAGTAAACTAGTAGAGGCTGAAACAGAGTTAGAAGATGCTTTCACCTGTGGATTCTGTCTGTCGATGTCAAAACTGTTGATGGCACAAGGTTCAGCCAGAAACCTGCAATGTTATCATCAAATGAAGCACAGTATACGTAAGTTTTTTGAGTAAGCTATGAAACCAAAGGATTCATCTCTCTCACATCCTCAGTTTTACTTGCTATACATCTCACAAAACCAAATGATAAGAGTGTGTTTCTAAGCTTATTAGTTTCAGGTTCCAAACTAAAACCTAGAACAACATTAACAAAAATCAAGTTATGAAACCATTTAAGAGAACGAAGAGCTCACCAGTCCCCTTTAAGCTGCGAGACAGCTTCACCACCCTTCCTCTGATCCCACAACTGCAAACCAAAACCGTAACCTCCAGTGACAAACTCACTCGGAGAAGCCCATTTCACAGCTCTATAACCCCCACCAGCCCATTCCCATCAAAAACCCTTCTGTATCTCAAACCTTCACCATTCACAACCGTCACTACATTCACTCTCCCATCATCACTAACCGTCACGCATTCTCCTCCACCCTCCCTCCAATCCGCACCTTCCACGCGTCCCCACGTGAAACCTCTCTCCTTCCACCGCGTTAACCTCCTCAATCTCCGCTCCTTCCACAAGATCAGCCATCATTAGTTGATTTACACTTCCATTAAATTTTGATTTACTAGATTTAAATCAATCTAGATCGATATAGAACAGTTTTAACCAATTTAACAGATTTAAAGCGATTTAAATTGATTTAAATCACATAAATCAGATTCTAAAAAAAAACTTATTTAAGTTATAACAAATTTGCCACCTAAATAGGCGTTTAGGCGCGGGCTAACCCCATTTTTACAACATTGATTTTAAATATTTTGGGTTGTCTAGTACATTGCCAATGCGTATCTTCTATGCAACACATTACATTGCGATACGTTGAATGGAAACATCACTAAACGTTTTACAGTTTCGTTACTTGCTTCAAAAGGCACAAGAAGGCGAAGCACGTCGAAAATCCATGATAAGAAGAGAGGCAACACTATGAGCCAGAGCTCCTAACACTACAAACACATGGAATATCTGATGGCTATGTCCCGCAAGATCGAAAGCACCAGGCTTCCATCTCTCAGGTATACGGCTCACATAAAACCCTGCTCCCGTCGCATACAACACAGCCATCGCCAGCTCGTAACCAAGAGCGATAAGCACGTTGGGATGATCCTTGTGAAGGTAAAGCACGTGCGAAGCGGGTATGACGCCTGAGAATCCCATCGTTAGGAACAGAGCAGCTCTGAAAGATCTGAAACGCGGAGCCGAGAGTGCTGGAGAGAGGAGAGCAAAGATGGCGAGGAGACCGAGGATCGAGATGGAGGAGAGGTAGAAGAGGCGCCAGTAAGGGTGGCAAGAGAACGCGTAGTAGATCGGTGCGAAGAAGGAGCACACGATCATGAGGGAGATTCCCGCGTAGTCTAGGCGCCAGAAGAAGAGGTTGAAACGTCTGGAGTGGCAGGCGAAGAGGTGTGACATGGAGCTGCATATCAAGCAGGTCATTGCTCCGGTTAAGAAGACTAGCCATGGCCATTTCGGGATTGTTTCGTAGTTAACTTCTCCTTGTGAGTTCAGGAACGAGCTAGTGTGTGTCACGTTCGAATCCTGCCAAGAGACACATACTTTTTTAACTTAAAAATCATTTTTAAAACATGTGATTTGGTGAGCAGAGAGAATACACAAAACAGAAGGGAGAGAGAAAAATCCAAGAAAGTCGAAACAAATAGTGGGGGCAGGTTACATGTGATTTCAAAGTAGGTGGGTGCATAAATCAAGCCTAAGAAACTGAAGTAGCCATTAACCAATGTAAACAAACATAAAGTAAGCAGTGGTAGATCTATGAGAACTTTTGATTAAGGATATTATCATGAACTTTAAGCTAGTAGGGGTACTTCTATGAAATTTTAGCTAAATACTCAAAAAAAATAAAATTCTGAGCTAATTATCTAAAGAAAATCAAAATTTTGTGAGCACAATGAACATGACATGGTGGGTGAAAGTTGCCACCTACTACTGCAAATTGCAACCACCATATCATATGTTTACATGAGCACAATGACTTGCATGTATACTTAGATTAGTATAAATAATGTCACTGAATATATAAAGGTTATAAGAATCTTTACGTGATGATCGCTGGAGAAGTAAACAGCTTTAGCCATTGACGGCCACGGCCAGCGAATTGTTACTCTGTCATTAGAGGACCCCACAAAGAAAGTTGAATTTTATATCAACAAAAATATCTAAAAATGACGACTTTGACCTCAAGGATTCTTACCCGGAGAAGACGCTAACAAACCCGGCGAGGCCAAGCTCCGTCGTTTCCATGCAACTCACCACCATCATCCACCCGAATATCAGAAACCCACCCAAGTGCCTGTGGATTTGCAAACCGGAACAAATCTAAATTTCAAATTTTCCTAAAACCAGAAAGGTTATAATTTGAATAAAACATACGTCCAGATGTTGAGAGTCTCGTTGTGCCATGAGAAAGCGCTGAGGAAAGTGTCCTTGAGAGACCATTCACATCGGTAATGATTGTGCACGAACTCGTTGTCCTTGAGATACCTTGGCAACTCCTCGAACTTCATCAATCTCTTCTCAGATCTCTTCTTCTTCTCAACGGAATCCAAAGCCTTTTCATTTCTTGACGGTGTTGTCGTCTTCGAAGAATCTCTCACCAATCTCCGTTTCTGCATGATTCTTCCCTCCCTTTCGGACCTCGCCGGAGAAAAAAACAAACAAATGGGAGGACAAATCGAGAGATCGAGCTCCGGCGAGATTTCCGGCGAACCAACCACCGTCTATTTATCTCTGTATTGTTTTTTTTTTATATTCAGAATCAGCTTTTGGTCTATAGCGATCATCGTGGATGCTTCGTCTCCTCCTACTTATACGGAGAAGAAACCTCTTTGGATTTTTTAAAAAACGAGCAAGCTTCGTTACTTTCGTCTTCGTCCTACGTGGCGTCTTTGACCGGTCTTTATGTCCACGTGTTAGCTTCTAGTTGGGTATCTTAGTTTTGCTTATTGTGAGGAGGTTTACAGGTGATTTATATTTTACCCGCCGTGTCCGTTTGAAACTAAAATAAAATCATAAAGTTAGGGGACTACAGTTTGGGAAGGTGAGAAATGCAGAAATTGTGGTGTCATTAAACAATTTAGTGTTTTCAAAGTTACACAAGTTGGAGTGACGTAATTATTTTAATTCCAAAAAACCTTGTTTTTTACCCTAAGGTTTTTTTATGTACATTTCTCGAAACCAACGTAACATGTGATTAACTCTATATATCTTGTCGTGTTTGGTTTTTAATCATATACAACTTCTCAGATGAATTGTCGTTTACGAAGTTGATAGACTTTGTAGTTCACGTTATGATCAAAGCTGATATAAAATATGCTTGCTGTTTTATAAACTGTTAAGAATCATCTCTCTATTTTACTTTACATCAGACCAATCACAACAATAATTAATACAAACACTTTTGAGTAATGAAACCCATGTTTTCATGTCATTTACACCTTTTCCAGACTTGATTATAAGAATGGAGCGTGTTGATCGGAACAATTAAACCATAGGCCATAGCAACATAATAAGAATAAGTAAAGTTTTTCATTGGTTGTAGATTCTCCAAAGAAGAGTAGATTCATAAGACAAGACAACACGTACATCTCTATTCTTAATTGTATAAACCTGAAGTTACTTTTAAATTAAATTGTTTATTAAACTAAACGCGTCAAACATTTTAATATACAGATTTAAATTGAATGGATGGTTCGCTTACCAAAACAAAATACAGTTGGCCCAGAAATCGACGTTGGCATGTTGCTCCAATGTTAAAGAGTGAACTGTGCAAAATCAAATGTAGTTTAACTACATCATGTATTGATCAAAAAATAAACTACATCATGTATTCTATGGATTATGGTGATG
This sequence comes from Brassica juncea, assembly GCA_018703725.1. Lineage (NCBI taxonomy): Eukaryota > Viridiplantae > Streptophyta > Magnoliopsida > Brassicales > Brassicaceae > Brassica > Brassica juncea. The sequence continues at coordinate 62,194,319 of CM031939.1, forward strand.
GTAGAATGAGTGGTGTGGACCAATGGAATTGACGAAGTAAGTAGACTGAGTCTGGTTAATGGTGGGATAGACATAACAAAGGGATTAAATGAGTGTTCATTCGAAAAAAGTGATATTAAATGAGTGGAACAAAAATGGAAATTAAGTTACAAAAAAAAACAAAAATGGAAATCACAACTTTTTGGTGTGCATATGAAATTATGATTCTAGTTTTTTAATTTATGCGAATACCTGAATATTCATGCAACTTTTCAAATTTTTGAATATAGGGAAAAACGTCCACACTAAAGAATATGTATAACTACATCATCGTGCGTTTCGTATTTTTCCAAATGAACCGTAAGAGTGTACTCCACTCATAGCATATGAGAAAAGAAAAGCAGCAACAACAACAACAACAACAAAAATGGTTATAGCAAGGGGAGAAAACATTTTTACTTTCTTCCTCTAATGACAACCTTATATATCTGACTTGTAAATGAGGTATTATAAAACAATATCGCAAAATGTCGACATATTTTGGATGCTACGTGAACAACACAAAAGCGCATCAAATCTCTTTAGAAACATAAAATATGAAACCTAATTGATATGGTATCAACAACTGCTTAAAATTAAGAGAAGAATATAGCTTTTGGAATACGAAAGAGCTATACAGTGTGTATAAGTTTCGACAATATATTTGATCAAATCGGATACATCTCAAGCGAAAGATTGCGAATTTTTACTTTATATAACGTACCATACCCAAGATTTATGCTGTACCGGGAGCAGCTGGATTCCATGAGACTACTGGGCTGATAATCGGCGAGTGTTACTAGTGGTGTTGTGTTACGTTGCATGATAATCATGTGTGTTTGGATGTCCTGTACATGACTATCTTTTTATTGACTTGTTTAAAGTTTCTAGAGTTTTCAGTTTTTAACAAAATCGATAAAAAATCATGGTATGGGTTGATGGGGTTGGCCAATTAACTCATTAATGGAAATACACGTATATACTATATATATATATACACTATACATACTTTAAAAAATTATATAAGAGTCCAAATGATTTATACTCCAAGTTGTCGTGATACATATCTTCTAGTTTGCTTTGTTAGTCCGTTTTTCAACTAAATCTATTCTTAGACGCCATTGTTATCTTACGACGAGTATTAACAATAAACAATACATAGAACTAAAGATTACTCAGTATCTCTGTGAAAGTGTATAAATTAAGATGAGTATTACGGTAACGTAGTAATTTGCGTAAACTTAAAAGCAAATATCAATACTTTAGTAGAGCTGGTTGTTAAATTCAATTTTGAGTGTTTGACTAACAAAGCAATATACATACAAATGTTGTTATGATATAAATTTTGTGTTAGAGGGTTGGACAATATTTAAGCGGACAAGTACAATTGTCATCAACTAAGGTGATGATCGTTTTGATGGTTTCTAGATTTTAGTTTTTGGTTTTTGGATTTTGGTTTTTAGTTTTTGGATTTTGGATTTTAGTTTTTAGTTTTTGATTTTGCAGTAGAATTTAGTTTTTGAAAAAACACGAATGGCGATTTTAGTTTTTAGGTTTTGAGTTTTTTTTAAAAAATTAGTTATTTAATATTTTTTTGATTTTACTGTAGTTTTAGTTTTTAGAAAAAAAACTTGAATGATTATTTTTATTTTTTTTAATTTTAATATATTTTGTTAATTATTTTTGTTTGAATTTAATATAAAAATAATAACAAAAATGTGGAATTCTGAATTGTATTTTTATTTAATTTTTCTGTTTTCTAAAATTTGAACTGATATATTTTAGTTTTTCTTTTATTTTTAAATCTATAATATTATTTATGAAGTGAATTTGCTGATTTGTCATAATTTTAGATAATTTTGCTTATTTGTCATGTTTTTACTAGTTTTATTTTGGGTTATTAATTTAAATATATTAGATCATATATTTTATATTTAATCATATTTTATATTCAATTATTAATCTTAATAAACAATTTTATCGTTATCTTAAGAATAATTTAAACTTTAGAGATAATATCATATTTAAATAGTTAAATTTATACTATATTACTTTAGTAATATTAAATTATTATATATGTGTTTATAGTATATCTGGTTTAATAATATTAAAACAAATCTATTTTAATATAAATATATATATATATATATATCACATAAAATAGATAATTCTTAGGACAATAAAAATCAATCATTGTAATAATTTCTGAAAAATTGGTAAAGAATTCAAAAATATTTATACTATTATTTACAAAGTATTTTTTCGCTCTTACGTTAAAAATTAAAGTATTTAAAATCTTTATTACCCTTAATAAATAATTAGATTATATTTGTTAATATATAATTACCCACAAATAAAAAAAACAAATTTCATTAATTTAATAATCATCATTATCTAAAAAAATTCTATATATTATTTTATTCAAAATATTTTGAAAATAGATATAAATCCTTGTATATATTTTAATGTATATATGAATGTTTTCAAGTTTATTTTACATAGTAAAATATATTTTTATAATATATAAATGATTTAATATTTAATTAATTATTAAATATTTTAAAAGTATGAAAATAATTTATTTTTTTAAGATTTTTGAATTGATAATATATTTATATATAATTTTCTGTAAAATTATTAAGCCCGCAAGTGCGGGCAAAACATCTAGTTATTTTTTAAAAGTAACTTATAACTTGATTTTTATTATCAAACTTAAAATTACTAAAATAATATATCACAATTTTTAATAAATTAATACCAATATATTATTAACTGCAAACAACGTAAAAGTAAAATTTAAATAACTAATTTAACTTTAATGAAAAATTTAAAAGAATGTTCTTAATATAAATTATTTTGTATTATATATGTTAAACAGATTTTTTTTGCTAAAAGTTATTTGTTTATAGTAGTTGGCATTTTTATTTATTGTTTCCTATGTTAGTGCATAAATGTAACAAAAATTTTAACTAAAAAAACAGAAAAGTCAAAAATCCATTGTAAGTTAGAGAAAACCAAGAAAACTTAGATTTTGGATTTTATTAACAAAATAGTAGTTATTTGAAAAACCAGTTTCCCTAAAATATAGGGAATCTATTTCCTGAAAATCTTGATTGGCTAAAAATTAGTTTTTTCAAAAACAAAAACCAAAAACTAATTTAAAATCTGTAAACAATCAACCTTTAAACCTGAGAAGATTAGTTTCTTAATTTCATTAAGTTTTTTTTTTATATGTCTTAGCGGCTGATCAAGTCGGTTTTGAAGAAAACGCACTTACTACTACATTGTAGACTGGTCACCACACTATTTAGTCACCACACTGTCTAGTCCGAATTTAGAATGCTTTCCGACTAATGTCAGAGATATCTAGATTATTTGTTATTGAACTACCATGTAAATTGGCTAAGTAACATCAACTTTATTCAAAAAAAAAAAAAAATCGAACCTAGGACAAATGGGTTTACCTAAATTTCATTATGGTTTCTTTTGCTTGTTCTCTCTTTTTAATTGTAGGGTTTCTTCAAGTCTTTCTAGGAATTTTGAGTGGCTACTTTGGATCTTGTTCTGTTCTATGCTTTTCTTTGTGGTTTTTAGGTTTAGTTTTGGACTTTTAGTATAGACAACGGGTACACCCTTAACATGTTATAAGAAATATTAATCAGATTTGTAGGTAACAGTAATAATATATAATTTTTTATTTAAGAATATATTAACGTGCATGATAAAATATTTAAATCATAAAATTTCTAATTAATTACACCGCTCCATTGTTATCATGTGTATCAAAATGGACAAAAGCTTTGAGATATATTACGTTGTGTTAACGTTAGTAAACAATTTATTTGTTTAATACTCCCTCTGTCCCACTATAAGTGAATTTTAAGGTTTTTACATATGAATAAAATATCATTAAATGAAACTATTTAAATCATAAAACTTTTAATTAATTACGCCGCTCCATTGTTATCATGTGTATCAAAATGGACAAAAGCTTTGAGATATATTACGTTGTGTTAACGTAAGTAAACAATTTATTTGTTTAATACTCATTCTGTCCTACTATAAGTGGAATTTAAGGTTTTTACACATGAATTAAGAAATTACATATTTTTATGTAATTTATCTTGGTAACATAAAAATATCATTAAATGAAACTAGTTCAACCAATAAGAAAATGATACAGTATTTTTTAATTGGTCACAAAATTGAAATGATATTAAATTCTATCTAGATTTGTGAAAACATCACTTAAAGTGGGACAAAAAAAATCCTAAAACACGACCTAAAGTGAGACAGAGGGAGTATTCACGAACTTTTATACCTTTTCGGTTGTGTTTTTAAGATCATGCAAGCTGTATTTTAAGATTATGCAAGCTGTATGTATCGAGACACACAACTAGCTAGGAACAGATAAAACTTGATTTAATTGGAGGAGGTAGACTAAATCAGATAAAACCATATCCAAATATGATCCAAATAATATTTGTTTGTAAACTAACAAACCTAACACAAATATCAGATACACTTCTATATCATGGTTTGATTATGTAAGATAGTTTGTTCAGTTTGGTTTTAACGACATTAAAATTGCGTGTAGCACTATTATTATGGGTAGATATAATGGGGGCCATTTCGGTGGTAGAAAATATTTTTTTTTTAACATACCCAAAAAAAAAAAGAAAAACTTAGGGGGAATTTACGAACACTCTTAAAAAATACAAGACGTTTTCTATAATTCCGAGAACAATGACAACTCTACAAATCTCCTGGGGGGCAAAAACGCAGTAAGAGTGTCTCATCATCGACCTGCCCATAAGTTTCAGCAAGATTAGCTTCAACAAACCCTTGAGAACTGTAAACAAACTGATTTAATCTGTTTTAGTTTTGTAGTAATCTCTGTGGAGTTTTATCATTATAAATTCAATCTTGTTACATATAATGATACACACGACACTAATGAGCAGAAAAATCTGATTCTTGATGCTATGATATATAGTTTATTTTTTGTGTGATTGGATTCTTATTCTGACAGTGGCTAATAAACCCACTTTTGCTTGTAACTACCCTTATTAGAGCCACATTACTTTGTTCAATTTGGTACTTCCTTTTCACTTTCTGGTTTAATGCTACTTTGTCATTTATTTATATTTTCTCAGACATTAAGAGTTCATGCATTGGCTGACCAAAGTAGTTGTAGTTACGAGGAAACTCACCAGAATCTCACACAAATTTTTAGCTCTTTTGTCACATGACACCAATCGTAGCAAAGCCTACTGTCTCGACATAAAAAAAATACTCACATGCAACACAAACCCTTAAGCCCTCAAGCTAAGCCAGTATATAAACCCTAAGCCCCTAAACAACTTCCTTCTAAGCCACATTCACTAGATTTCAAACTAAAATGGCTACTGGTTCTCGTGTTCTGATCGGTCTAACAATGATCCTTATAATCTCAGGAGAACTGCTAGTTCCAGGGGAAGGAACGTGCCAAGGAGACATCGAGGGTCTGATGAGAGAATGTGCGGTCTACGTCCAGCGTCCTGGCCCAAAGGTAAACCCATCCGCAGCGTGTTGCAAAGTCGTTAAGAGGTCAGACATCCCCTGCGCATGTGGACGTATCACAGCCTCGGTTCAAAAAATGATAGACATGACTAAGGTTGTTCTTGTCACTTCCTTTTGTGGGAGGCCTCTCGCTCATGGTACCAAGTGTGGAAGTAAGTCGGTTATCAATTAAGCAGCTTCATACTTTCATGGCTTTAATCTTGTAAAAGTAAAAGGTCTCACTATTTTCAATTGTTTTTTGCTATCCTAATGTGTTTAGTGTTCCTTATGTGGCAGGCTACATTGTGCCATGAGATTTGGGACCAGAAGTTAAGCGCTATGGCTTTGTGGAATAAAGTGTTTGTGCTTAGGAGCCTTACTAGTCGCTATTTAAATCTACTCTTGCAATTTCTAAAGTATTGATCAAAATAAATATTTCCTTGTTAGTCTTGAAAGACGATGGTGTTGAGCTTCAGTGTTGTCTAATGGGATAAACCGGATTAATAAAGCATGATCTGAATTAGTTAACCAAACCTCTAAACCATGATCCAGAGTATTTACCATAGATCCAAACCATATACACTAAAACAGGTTAATCTTTAAATCAGCTCATAATTTGACCTCCACTATTTGATTGATTTGGTTCCACTATCAATAAGTAAGAAGCTATGTAAGAGGAGACAAATATTTCTGAATATTAAGTCTGAAATAATAATAAACGTATGAATAACATTAAAAACATTCCCCATCTCAAGGAACCAAAACAAAACTTTCACGTAAACCAGGTGCTCTAAAAACTATTTACCTATTCAGATCATCTCCTTCAAAGTTTTTATATGAGAACTGATAAGACACAACACTAAGCCGTGTTGCTCTCCTTTCCCTGACAATGGAAATACGATTTGCTTTTTTGATTCTCTTACACTTGTTTGTAGAACAGAACATAGGCTTGGTCGTGCAAAACTTGTTTTGGCCCTATGGCAGTCACAGATGCATCATCGAACCTAAGCCATTGATTGTTCTTTCTTCGAGCATCTGCGGTGTAGTGGCCTTTCGAGGGATCCCTTCCATGGTGAGTAATTGTTGCCACAAGTTCATATTTTAAACCCTATAAGAAGAAACCTGAGTAAGTTAATAGTTCAAAGAAGATCACAAAGACAGTTTTGTTTTCAATTTTATATACCCCGTTGGAAGGAGAAGCAAGAAGGTAGCAGCCGAGGTTGAGCTCGAGGGGGAAGTGAACAGGTTTATGCAGCTTAGTACTCCCCTGGTTCCCGTAGCTAAAACGCATAAGGTGCAGTATCATTATCTTTGAGAGCTTCTGTATCTTTATCGACTTTCTAGCACTCACTACACCAGCCTGAAATGACAGAACTCGAAACAAGCAAATAGTCAATTATTAAAACGATATTATAGTAAGAGTAAACCCTATGCTCCTAACATCTAACAGATTCAGTAGTTTACCTTCCCAGTAACAGAGGCTCGATACCCTTCAAGATCTTCTGGGGCAGAAAACAAATGCAATGCATCTTCAATTGTGCACACGGCTTCCGGGTGAATATCGAGGTGGAGTAAGAGATATGGCTGAACAGTAGCAGAATCTTTGTTCCCTGTTTCCATAAATGACATATAAGTAGTGGTTAGTGAAGCAGAAACTCTATCTTAAACAGTTTTATAAGAAAACTAAATAAAATGGCTTCAAAGGATGCAAGTACCTTGTGCTTTCACTACGCTTCTTAGCTCCCCACCGAATATATCACTGAGCTGAGAAGGGACGAAGCTTTGTGTTCTTGTCACAGCAGATTTGTTTTTGGGTCCAACTGTCTCCCACTCATCATCATCGCTAGCAGAAGAAAGAACAGATGACTTCGAACCAGTAAGTCTGGGGGACTCTTCCCTGAGTTTCAGCAACTCATCGTGCATTTGGTCCATTATAAAGCTCAAAAATTCCTGAGCATCTTCCTGCCTGTAAACACAAAGACACAATGTGTTAGAATCAGGGGAAAGTAGGCTAATAAACATAGGAACAACAAAATTTCAGACTCTGTAAGAAGTCACAAACCTTGGACGACCAGACATGTTGTTGAGTACATCCGGGGTAAAGTTTCTAAGGACCGTTTCAAACATGGCAGGTGTGAAAGGTCTACCAGACTCAACAACGGCAACATTATTCCTGAAGCTTGAACTGATTGGGACATCTAATTCAGAGATGAACTCGGAAAATGCAGCTAAGGTTGGAGACTCAGCCTGAGAGCACAGATCATGAACAACCAGGATCAGACAACAAAAATATAAAACAGAACTTAAAGCAAAGAGAGACACATGCAGGCTAGAAACCTTTGGGATATCTTGGAGCTGTATTCCCTGGAGGAGCTGCACAAAAGGAGAACAGGAGAGTAAAGCCTGCAATGTTGCATTCAGGAAGCACAAGTTTCCAGCGTTTATTAATCCTCTTGGTGTGAAGTCTTTAACAGGCGGAGAAGGTTCAGCAAGAACCATCTGTTTGTTCTTTCTTGGCATGCTACCAGATGAAGAATCACTTAACAAAATTTCGCTGTCCAGGGCTTGGAACTTTGAGCTTGCAGCTTTATACAAAGTATCACTTTCACCATCTGACACACGCAACTTCTCCAAACCAGCCTTCACGGCCACACCATTGTTGAGAGGTTTTCTTTCGGAGACCTCTTTGATAGTTCCGTTTTCTACCACATGCACCGGAACTCCAGAAGAGTGTTTTCCAGGGAGCTTTGCAACTTTATCATCGATCTTATCGGAGCTGGAAGGTCTAGAAGCATCGAGTCTCTTTTGAGACACAGCAGAATCTTCCTTATGAGAGCTGGAAGGTCTAGAAGCATCGAGTCTCTTTTGAGACACAGCAGATTGAAAACTTCTATCTTCCTTATGAGAGCTGGAGGGTCGAGATTTAACTACTCCATCAGCAGCCTGAGCCTTCTTCAACTCGCCATTAGTGTTAATTGAAGAAGTTTCGGTAACGAGATTCAAGGAGCCGAACTGTATGCTCCCTATAGACTTTTTTTCTTTATGATTCTGAGGAGCCTTAATGGGTTTCTGCTGCTCAAGTAATGACCTTGTTTCATGTTCTGTAAAGGATCCAAACACAAAGACCTGCCACCAAACAAAATAATCATTAACAAAGTGTCAGTTAGAGAAGACTTAAAGTAATAAATATCATTTATAGAAACTAAATCGAAATCTAAAAGATGAGTAGTGTCTCTCTCGCATACACATTAAGCCTCAGAGTCAGAGAGCAACTACAATATAACAACCAACATAAACAAAGTGGAAGCTACATAAAGATCATAACTTTAATATCACTTACAGATTATCAAAGCGCAAAATATAAACTGATACGATGTTTTGTCTTAAAGTTCATAGCTTTTGTCGGAAACAGACCAAACACTTCATAAACGACAATAACGAAAAAAGATTCAACCTAAGACCAATTACTTCATTGTGTGAGCTCTAAATGCAACTCTGCATCGTTCTAGACAAAGAGAACTAAACCCTAAACTCAGGAGGCAGAGAAACATGTGGGGAAAGTTACCTTCTTGTCACTCATATTCGGCACATACACGGGTTCAGAGAGAGATCCAACGGAGAAGAAGTTTGAGAAACTAGGGTTTGAGGCAGCAACAACAACCCTGGATGAGAGTCGGCGACTTGAGAAGACATGAAAAGGGGGAAAAGACGAGGAAGAGAGAGATGATGTTAGAAAGGGAAAGCCCCCTTCTCGTTTCTTCTCTGCAAGTAAGTAAGAGAGAGCGAGGGAAGAGAAAGATCAGACCTTTTTGAGATTTGAGAAAGATAGTAATTAGGGTTCCTTCTCTCTCTCTGTCGGATAGTTTGGTGGAGAGGACGGGAGCTTAGTGCCGCGTTTGGATCTTTCCTCTTCTCTTCTATCGAACGACGTCGTCACGCCTCTTAAACATCCCGGTCCGATTATTAAATTAAAATCTTCCGGTTTGGTACGGTCTGGTGTGACTTCTTACCACATTCACCAACTTGCTCACTGCTGTAGTGGTTCATCTAAAATTTACCGCTATCATGTGTCTCGGGTTCGAAGCTTTTCAACTTTAAAAAGAGTGTATTATTTTTCGGAAACTGAACTTTTCTATCACAGCAAAAGAAAGAGAGAGACCAGACGAAAATAAAATAGCGGAGGAGTTCACCGGTCCGTCCTTCTCCTCCGACGGTTAGTTGTTTTGCTTCTTCTCCCTCTTCTGTTTTTATTATCTCTCTTTCTGTCTTTCTTTCATTTCTTTTCCATTTATTTCTCCTCTGATTTGATATCAGATGATGCTGATAATATACATGTAAGCTTAGAGAAAGAACTGTTTATAATTTGTATGTTTTTTTGCAGGATAATGGTTCCAACATTACTTTGGTAAATCAAAAGGGCATGACTTTCACAGGTTTTTCCGGTAAAAGTCGTCAAATTTGCGAGACCCATATAGTCTTCACTGTTGTTGATAAGAGTCTGTAAGAAGAAGGTTAAGTATCTAATTCGCCCAAATATAATATTAATTAAATTAAAATACTCATAATGTTGGTTTCTGACTTTTTCTAGGATTCCTGAGCTGTTTCTCACCTTGAATTCACCGTTTTTGACTAATTATTGAAAATAATTCGTGTAGGTCACGACGATTGAGCCTGATGTGAAGCAGAGACCTTTGTTTTTATTCGTTTATTATTACAAAGCCAAAAAAAAAAACACCAGATAGAGAGAGAGAGAGAGAGAGAGAGAAGAGGAAGGAAGGAGACAAGAACAATGAGTGTCTCTTTGAGTGTGATGACATTCAATCTTCATGATGATCAACTTGAAGAAAGCCCTAATTCATGGGACAAGAGGAAAGATTTGTGTCTCAGTGTCATCACCAGTTACTCCCCTATTATTCTCTGCACCCAACAAGGTTCTATCTTTCTCTCTTTTCTTTCTTTCCATGGATAGAACGAATCAGTAGCTTGTTAGATCTCTCTTCCTTCTTCATATTTGGCTTATTGAGTAATATTCCTTCATTTATTTTTTTGATCTTCATGTGTAGGTGTGAAGTCGCAGTTAGATTATATTCAGCAGGGTTTACCAGGTAAATACTATCTCTTTTTTTAATATATATATGTATATATAATGTGAATCTATTGGAGATCTAGATCTAGATTCTATTTTTAGTGTATATGTTAGTGTTGCTTAAATCTGACAGTCGATTTGCACTCTGAGGTGTGTCTGTTGTTTGGTAATGGTATGCATGTTATTTCTCACATTTCCACATCCTTGCTGCGATTTCTTTGAGATGATGTATACTGTTTTTGTTACTGGCCTTCCTTACCATGAAACTACTTTCTTCCATTTCCACATGACTTGACAATACTTGCATCGTGTCCTTGAACTTAAAGAGATGATAGTACTCTTCTTGTCTTGCAGCGTATGATCAATTTGGCACATCAAGAAAAGGATCTCAGGATCCCACTGATGAATCCTGCACCATCTTCTACAACAAGGAAAAAGTAATAGACCTTTAATAAAAAGAACTACTTCAGTGTCACCTTCTTGATCGAGCGTTTGATGTTATACTCTATACAAATTGAAGGTAGAGCTGCTGGAGGGTGGAACATTTTGGTTGTCAGAGTCTCCCTCGGTCCCTGGAAGCACGGCATGGGGTTCTGAAGTTCCTTGTATAGCTACATGGGCCATATCCTGATTACTCTGTGTGCGGGTTGATATTTAGCTAAACTGTTATTAGATTAGTATTATGGGTTATGTATATATATATATCAGGATTTTTGTGTTTTCTTTGACAAAGCTGCCTACACATTCCAACTGAGACAAGTGGAGCCGCCCGGTTTTTCGTTTCAGATAGTCAATACAAACTTGGATGAAATCAGTCCTCGTGCCCGTAGGCGAAGTGCTCTGCTTACCTGGCAACACATGGCATCATTACCTCCCACCTTGCCCGTTGTGTACTGTGGAGGTTTCAACACGCAGAAGGAATCAACAACCGGAAGATTTCTGTTGGGCAGATCTAGGTAACTAACTTCAACAAGTATTTTTTGCTTTTCACTCATCTCAAAGAGTTTCCTTTCAGTGCTTCTATGTAATGGCAATAATAGCTACACACCTTGTTCAACTTGTTGCAAACTCGAAATGTTAATCCTCCTTGGACTGCTGATAGATGGTCTTTTGGGTATTCATCCAACTTGCAGAGAGCACGGTGTAATAGGGGATATGAGAGACGCATGGCCAAGTGCCCGAGTACGAAAAAATGTCGCCCTCGTAAGAACATATCATGGTTTCAAAGGTACATAGAAGGAAACATTACTCACCCTCTTATGAGGCATTAGAATCATTTATCTCATAACATTTTGGGGCCTTTTGTTTAGGTGACAAGCAGGGAACTGTCGAGTTCCTGAAGCTAATATTCAGAGCGCTATGCCTCTGCTGGGACAGACAGACACAAGATCTACACACGGATTGGATACTCTACAGAGGTAGGTCTGTAGTTCCCGTGATGTGCGAGGTGGTAAATGACAAGGTCGACGAGTTGTACCCGTCGTCTCACTACCCTGTGTTTGCTGAGTTTATGCTTCCTCGTTCTGTAAGAATGCTTGAACCTACTCCAGTTCCTGCTTCTGCTCAAGAAGAGGAAAGCTAGAATACTTGTTCCCGTCTTTTGCTTAAAGCTTTTGGAAAATGCTGATTGTATTGTTGTGCACATGAGCTCTGTTTATTCTCAGAGCCTATAGCTTAAACTCATTCAAAGGAAATAACTACTGTTTGTTTTGTTCTAAGACGAACAAGAAGCTTAAAATTTCTCTCCAAAAAAAACCCCAAGCTTTGTTTTGTTGAAATATTATCTCACTATCTATCATTAAACTCGTTCGTAATGAAGACACTACATAACAAGGAGACGCCAAAAGGAAACAATGAGAACGGAATTGCCCATCAATATCTATAAAGTAGATTATTCGGGGGCACAATGAGTGGTCTCTGATCGTGAGGTTTCATCTTTAAGAAGAAGAATTGTTTTGTACCCACTCAACTAGTGTCGCAACTCCAAACCCAGTCGCAGCTTTCTTCTTCTCGTTCCACACCGGTCCAGCCATATCTATGTGCATCCACTCTACCTTCTCGTCCACAAACTGCAACCATTCACCAAACCCGGTTCTTCGTTAGAAAAGAATAAAGCAAGTTTTAGAATGTGCTCTTTCTTTCCACACTTCTCACCTGTTTCAAGAAGAGAGCCGCGGTGATGGATCCACCTGCACGGCCTCCAGTGTTAACCATATCTGCAACACCTGATTTCATCATCTCCCAGTAACTCTCTTCCATCGGCATTCTCCATAGCTTCTCCCCGCTTCTCTCTGATGCAGCAATTACCTCCTTTGCAAGCGCATCACTAGGCGTATATATGCCTGCAGAGATTAAAAAAAATATCAACATTCACTCATCATGAGTGAATGTAATTATACACAAACCTATGTACCTGCCATGGAATTTCCAAGAGCAATAATACAAGCTCCAGTCAACGTTGCAAGGTCAACAATCTGCATATATTATTCAAAAGCTTAGCTAAAAACCAACAGAAAACAACGTCTGAATTAGCCTCCTCTAGCTTCTATGTATCAATAAATGAATAAAGTATCTCAAACGATACCTTATCGACGCCCTGGTTGCAAGCATAAACCAAAGCATCTGCCAGTGTAAGTCGCCCTTCGGCATCTGTGTTGTTAACCTGCACAATACCGCCAACAAATTAGTTTGTTGTAAAAAAAAAACAATAGAAATCTCAGAAGTTTTTGAAGCTGAATTCCTATAGGAAATAGTGTTTATGATACCTCAATTGTCTTTCCGTTTGAGGCTGTGAGGACATCTCCAGGTCTCATTCCAGTACCACTTATCATATTCTCACACGCTGCGACAATGAAGTGCACCTGATTGTGCAAAAAGGTAACTGTTAAGGTACATTCTCGTTAACGTAGAAACTCAAGTTTCGTGTGATTACTTTACCTCAACACCGGGAGGCTTAATTTGACCAATGGCCTTTGCAGCGCCAAGAACAGCAGCTGAACCTCCCATATCAAATTTCATGAGCTCAATTAAGCAACCCGGTCCGGTCTTAATGTTGTAGCCACCACTGTGAACAAAAAGCATATGGTCAATAAGCAATAAGCACACTAACAAAAGGAGATTGATGCAGAAAACGTAAACTTAAACAGGAGACAACTGCACTAGTGATTACCTGTCAAATGTCAATCCTTTTCCAACAAGAGCAAGTTTGGTCTTGACAGAGCCACTAGAAGGTTTGTAGACAAGGTGGATAAACTTAGGTGGATTAGCTGAAGCAGCAGCAACAGCGAGATATGAACCCATCTTCAACTCTTTGCATTGCTCCTCATTCAAGATGTTTGCAGTCATGACATCACTGTACATGGAAGCCAGATTTGAGGCCTCCTCAGCTAGTACAGCTGTAAGATACAAAGCCACAGCAATTAAACCCAACGGTCGTTATAAACTTCAATACACATATTAACAGTACGATGCTCCAAAAACGAATCCATACCAGGGGTGAGAACGTTGGCTGGAGAATTAACGAGTTCTCTCCCGAAAATCACGCCATAAGAAACATCTTCAGCATACTTAAGCTTCTTCTCTAGTTCAGGTCCAGTTCCAAAGCCAATGATATCCACAGATTTGAGAGATGGTTTCTTCGACTCGGACTTAAACCTGCTGTCTTCAAACAAACCAAGCACTGTTCCCGAAGCTATAGCTGAAGCGGAAGTGAGCTTCGATTCATTAGACTCTGAGGATGCGAGAACAACTGCAACGCTGCTAGCTTGAGAAGCCTTTGCAGCCGCAGCAACAGCCTCGCCTAGACTCTGAAAAGCCGAAGGAGACGAAGCGGATTTTCCGAGACCAATCAGACCCACCCGCTTAGACCCGAGACCCGGGAGCCTAAGAACTGTTGACTGGCCTGGTTTCCCGGAGAAATCTTCCTCAGAAGAGACATCAGCTAAAAGTCCACCCAAATGAGTATCGAGCTTGTTCAGTATCGGGTTCTGGAACTTGGAGTCAACGTCCTTGGCCATGTCTTTCTCCGTCACACCAACGGCGAGTATGTCACCTTTCCACTCCGTCACGTCGATATCCTTAGCCGCAAAGGTGACCTAATACAGAACACCACACAAACTAGTCAAAATCGAACGCAATCGAATCACTAAACTAACAAATCAACACAGAATCAACGAAACAGAGACTGGAATCGAGTGTTACAGACATTATAGTGAAATTCGAATAACCTTAGGATGATCGACGGAGTTGGCCTGAGTGAGGCCGAGGGTAGCTTGTGCGAGTGTGTGAGCCATGGCTCTCCCTCTAGAAGAATGGTAAAGCGGCGTTACGGTGAGGGCGAGCTTAAATCGAGGCGGTAAGCGGAATCGGATGAAACTCGAGGAGAAAGGTGAAGGAGAAGAAGAAGAGAATGAACGGAAATGGAATCGAGCAGAAGAAGAAGCAACAGATGTAACGAAAGTGACGGCCATTTGCGAAACGCACGGAGACGAAGCCGCCGTGTGTTAGTTTATCTATCCGATGACTGGTGATTTACTAACTACTATTTTACTTGACTAACACTAACTAACCCATTCATTACTACTCGACTCGGGCCTCGGCCCACCCCGTTTGGGTCCGTCTGTCTAGTTTGGGAATTTTAATATCATCATATTTTAATGGCGATAAACTGATAACTAGAAAATCATCTGCATAACAATATTCGAATTATTTTTTTTTTTACTTAAAACTAATTAAAAAAAAATCACACAAAAGCAGCATAATGAAACCACTATTTTCGGAAAATTTTATTTATAAATTTTGAAACAAAAACAAACAAAATCCAGAAGCTTGAGCTAGTTCCAAACTTCCAATACACATAAAAGAGTAAAATCAAACAGCGGCGATGGCCAAGGCAATCACGTTCATATCTTAGGAGCCTAGTAATTACCAGCAAGGCCTTTTCGTCCTTCAAGCCCCTAGTTCTAAGAAAATCTTCAGAGAACTTCAAAGTATTGGCATCAGAAACAATAAGAAAAAGTAGATCCCTCTCTCTAACCAACTAGCTCAGCCTCTGGTTGCTCTGACTTGGAAGGCTTACGGACAATCTCTGATGGTTCTGGTTTCTCAATTCCTTGTATATCCGTTATTCTCAACTTTGTTAATTCCTGGACAGTAAGCGTTTAATGATCAAAAACAACAAAAACATACATGTTGAAAAGAGCTCGAAGAAAGGTAAATGATAAAAGCTGAAACAAATAAAAAGATACCTGTCGATGTCCTATGGTTCTCCTATAATTCTTTCTCCGTTTCTTTTTGAAAATGAGCACTTTTTCATCCAATGCCTGTCACTCACACAAAAAGGTTTTCAATACTAGTTAAGAGGCACGGGGATGGCAGCAAACTATATTAGTACATGAGTAAATCCGTCTAAGCATCACCTATTCTACATCAACACATTCATTGATGATGTGGCCACCAAACAATAGATGAACACTAATCTAAATAACTCGTCGTCCAAACATAATTCCTCAAGCCTTTCAAACTCTTATCTCAGTAGCTTACTAAGTTTCTCTGATCAATCATCGGATTTGGCAAGCAAATTTTCATGAAAGTAAAGGTTTTATGAGTACCTGCACTATCAACAATATGCTATTTACAATTGTCAATTTTTCTTCTTATGCAAAGCTTCACCAGTATTTTTTTATAAAACACGAAGCAAGAGAAAGAGACAACTTACATGCTCTTCCACAACAGCATGAACAGTGGCATCAGGCAAGATAGGCCTACCAATAATCGTCTGGCTTGCCGATCCCAATAGAAGAACCTTGGTCAGCGTCAACTGCCAAAAGAGACAAGATTTAACAACAATTACAAAACATAAACAAAATGCAACAATCTTCATGAAGAAGAACAAGAGCATACCTTATCATTGATGTCACAGAACTTCAACTTCTCTGTGAAAATGGAATCTCCGTTGCTTACTTTGAACTGATGCGAACCAATCTACAGCGAGAATGCGAACCAAAAACATTCAACATCATCAGCGAGAGTGTGTGAAATGAAACTAGGAGTTTTGTCGAGCAGACACGAAACCTGAACAACGGCAAACACTGGTTCATAGGGTTTGAAGAGTCGCTCCTCAGGTTTGAGAGGACCCATCACCTTGTATCCTATCTCCGCCGCCGCCTCCACTTTCTCCGCCGGTGAATATTCCCTTTCTACTTCCATCTCCGCCGAATCCTCGTACTCATCATCTTCTCCTTCGCTGCTTTCACCAGTATCGTCTGCTTTTGAAGATACAAGTCGATTCTGGGAGCGATAGCAGAGACTGTACCATGAGAGATCCCTAGCGAGAGATCGCTTAGGAATTCGAGTCCCGTGAGTAATGCTCGTACCACGAGGCTCTAGTCCCGGAAACGAAGAGACCGAGCGCGCCTGGTTGATGGAGAGAGCCGTCGTAGTGCGGCGGCTCAGCTCGCGAAGGCATCGGAGACTCGACATCGGAGACACGAATAGGCTTAGGGTTTTACAGAGCTTAGAGAGGGTTTTTGTTGTCGTCGAAGCTTCTGAAAACCCTCTAGATGAGTCAGTGGCACATAGACTTTTTTTTTTTTTTTTTGATTAACACAGAAATCTACTCTATTAAAATAGAGTCCTAAATTTATCTATCATTAAAATTTGTCATCTAAGTTTTGGACTATTTTAACTTTTAAGTTTGTTAGTGTGTTACATAATTTTTGGACCATATCAAGTTCGTTACAATTAATTATATTATACGCTACAGTTAAATTAAAACCGGATAACTTAAATTAAACCAACAATCTATGTATTTATCTACTCTATTAAAATAGTGTTGACATTTTGCTTGGCCTCTCTCACTCACTCTGTTTTTACTCTTTTTCACTCTTTGTTATCACTTGTGTTTCATCAACACAAGCGCACACACACACTCTCTTTGCTCTCACGTTGTTGTTCTTGTAAGAGAAGAGAGTAAACTTTGTATGTCTACATTTTATCTTTTCCAAATCTTTTTCTTATTAGAATTGAATACTTTTCTTACAATAACACAAACACATACTTATAGTAGTCTTACTCTAACTACTACTACACATGCTAACTTGCAACTCTAGGCTCAACAACTCCCACTTGCACTTTACTTCTAGGTATGTGGCTTACAAGCAACTTGCTTAGCCACTAACACTCCTAACAACTATTACCAACTCTTAACAACTTCACCTTAACTTAGTTAGCTTACCAACTAACTAGTTTCTTTA
The DNA here is from genome assembly GCA_018703725.1 of Brassica juncea. Taxonomy (NCBI): domain Eukaryota; kingdom Viridiplantae; phylum Streptophyta; class Magnoliopsida; order Brassicales; family Brassicaceae; genus Brassica; species Brassica juncea. Next base: position 62,212,217 of record CM031939.1, read on the forward strand.
TTCTTCTTGTTGTATAACTTCTAGTTACACAACTCACTTTGACTTCTTGTTGTCGTTGGCTTTTACTTCTTCTTTTTCCTCTGTTACTTGCGCTCCAAGCTTCTTGTTCTTCTTCTTCTTCCTCCATTCCTTTGTAGCTTCTTCTAAGCTATTCTTCTTTATTCTTCTTCTTCATTCTTATTTTGTAGTATCTAATCAAAGGTTCAATCTCAACAAATAGAGTCCTAAATTTATCTACCATTAAAGTTTGTCATTTAAGTTTTGGACTATTTTAAATTTGTTAGTGTGTTACATAATTTTTGGACCATATCAAGTTAGTTACAATTAATTATATTATAAGCTACAATTAAATTAAAACCGGATAATTTAAATTAAACCAACAATCTACTATATTTATTTAATCTATTAATTTAGGGTCCTACTTTTTATCTACTATTGACAAGTCATAATATGACCACTTAATTAATTTTTTAATGTGACATATTTGATTATTTATATTAAATCTTAATAAACAATAAATATATTAATAATAAGTCAACTGTAACAATAAATTTTGAATTTTACTTTTAATTATAACAAAGTCCGTTAAAAATCTAACCAATCCTACTAAATATTTTTATAAAATAATGTGTAAATTAATTTCAAAGATAGTAATACAATTCTATTATAATTAATGTTAATAAAAAATTATCATAAATCAAAGAAAATAAATTATGTTATTTTATATATAACTGATAGATTAACAACTGAAAAATAGTTTTATTTAAATAAATTATCATTCATCGTTTGGGTTAAAATTCGTAAACTATGTAATATTTTATACAAAAATTAAAATATTAAAATATGATAAACTTATATATCAAAAACTATATATTCACAATATTAACCACATTGTGGTGGTCTAGTGGTCTCCACTAGAGGAGGAGTGCCATGTTGGTCCAGACCAGGCTTCAACTCTCCTCCAGTGCGAGATTATTAGCTCTATATGTGGCCACACGGATATGGATCCATGTTTACGATCCATTTGAATACCCGGGAGAGGGTCCATCCGTGGGATGCACCTTCCACTCGGAGGTTAGGTATGTGTCTTTAACAGACTCGGGTTTTGATCCTTTTGTTCTAAAAAAAACTAGATATTATTATTTTATTTATTTTGAAACTCATTATAAATAATTTTATACAAAATATAATAGTATATGACTAACTTTTAGTTTATGCATTATTTTACAAAAGTTGTTACTGGAAAATTTTGAATTCTACAAATATTAATGACAAGTAAAAGTACAAAGTAGATAAGTAAAAGGAAAACATAGTATGGGCCGTCTCTTCCTTCCTCATGTAGTTATGGACCGTCCACCATATGATTTATAACAAATAGATCTTTTTGTTAAACTAGCACTTCTGCGTGCTTGTAACTGAAACATTGATTCATTCTGTTTCTATTTAAACTACCGAATATAATAAATGACAAGCTCTCACTATATAATTTAAGTTTCGCGGCACACCTGAAGAACTAGGACTGGTGATTAACTCGTAATCGGTTATCATACAGAAACCCACAGTCAATACTCTCAAATTTAACAGTATGTGCTTCCAAATCGTAGCCGACGTTGTAATTTTGTTGTGCAGTGGCGCCAATTACGTTCAGTCCACAAGCAATTGTCTCAGTCACGTCTAAGCAAAACTGATCTGGTGTCGATCAACTCTAACTTATAGATACATATATTTAGCACTGCTTTATTTCGAATCCAATGATCAACCAAGTCCTAGCCGAGAGTGGTAAGGGAAAAGACTTAGAAGTTCAATTCACCTGATGTGCGAAACTAAATTATATTATCCTGAATATCTACATGGATATAGGCCTTCCTTTCGGTGTATTTGAATATAATATCCATGAGATGCATCTCCGCTTGAAGATTAGTCAGTGTCTTTCCATAAGCATGAATACCTCAGATTAAAAAAAAAAAGAGGTAATGTGTTTAGTTTAGACCTTGGATTATGACTTCCCTTCACCATCTTCTGCCCGTATATACGCCATCGGTATCCATCAACGGAGATCACAAATCATTAGCTACATATACTATGAATTTCTGTTTCTTTCCAGGTTTGGAGACGGAATCAAAACTTTATATGATGTTTTCTGTTAGTTTTATCTCTCTGTAGACAACAAAGGTAAAACATCTAAACCCAGTTAAGTATTTAAAGTCTAAAAATCTGAAATCTATTTGAAACCCTAAACTATATCCAAAAACCCAAACTTGAAACTTTAAAAAAAAATATCTGTAATCCTGAAAATATACCCAACTACCTAAATATATTTAATATATACAAAATATTTCGGGTATTTTAGATAGCCAGTCAAATTTGGGTAGGGCCTGAACCTAAATCGGGATCGCTGATCCAAAAAAAAAATGCAGTCAGTACTTAATCATACATCCCAAGCGAAACTGAACCTATATTTTTGACTCGTTCTTTTTATGGTTTTCAAACTTGGATCTGAGTAAAATGCCCAAACCTAGCTAACACAATCCCAAAGTCAAAATATTATTGTGATATAAAGTTTAAATACGTTTTCCTTTTACAAAAAGGAAATTACAATCCCAAATAAAATTTTACAAAATATTTATTTGAGATAAATCGCTTTTAAAAAATTTCTAATTGAAAAAAAAAAGGAAATAACAACATATTCCCTATAAATAAAGACGTATCGATGTTATATTTCTCTCACGTTATATTTCTCTCAAAGAATGCAGAAGAAGCCCTAATTCTCCAGCGATGACTACTCGGTTCCCAAAGATAAGCTTAGTCTCCTTCGTCTTGAACTCTCTGGTTGAGTCTTTTTTTAGCTCTTCACCGGAAATCTCCTATTTCCTTTTTTTAGCTCTTCCCTCGTCTGAGTGGATTTTTTCTTCCGGCAATCACTGCCACGGTTTTCTCGTGATCTCATTCTTTGAAACTTTCCCTTTCGAAGTTTTATCATAATACTGAGTTGATTGGGCTCTGTTTCTTACCTTAAACAGAGAAGAGCAATATCTCCTTTCCTTTTGTGATAACTTCACAGGCCAAGTCTTTCCTTTTTCGATGGATTCTTTAAAATTTGTGGCTGAATTTAATGTTATCAAAGGAAGGTTTACTTCAATCACGCTAGACCTCCTTCCTCAGAATTCTCTCCTCCGCCTCTCCTCCTTCGAAACTAAACTACGCATCTCGTTGATAATGGCTGACATGCTTCACAAAGCAATCCAATCGATGTCGCTGGAAGAAGAGGAACCGCTCACACTCCCAGACAGCCCTAGGTTTCGTGTCTATGACGAGAACCAAACCAGTTTACTAGGTCGTTTGCTGAATCCAGATTGTCAAGTTATGGCGCGGATGATCGACTACATGCCAACTGCTTGGAGAGTTTTCGGGAGGGTTCGTGGGATCGCTCTCTCTCGTGACCGTTTCCAGTTTGTGTTCCAACGTGAAGAAGATCTCCAAACTGTATTGAATGATAGACCCTGGTCGTATAACCATTGGGCAATGGTTATAGAACGTTGGACTGCTAACCCTCCGGAGGATTTTCTCCAACACATGGAGATCTGGATACGTATTCGACACATTCCGGTGAATCTCTTTACTACTGATACGATGTATGCTTTAGCCAAGGAGATTGGTAAAGTGGAAGAGATTGCTTACGACCCAAAGGTGTCCCACACCAAAGACTATATTCGTGCAAAAGTTACTTTCAACGTGGACAATCCAGCAAAGGCTACGCGTAAGCTTACGGTATCCAAGGAGTCTACTGTCACCATTGAATATGAATTCGAGAAGATCCACAAACGCTGCTTCCATTGCCTGCGCCTAACACATGAAAAGATTCGATGCCCATTACTTAAGAAGGGGGCTTCTATTACTAAGAGTGCTCCAGTAGCAACCCGTCCTTTGAGTATTGCCCCAGTTCCAACAGCAACATTGGATGGTCCTCCGGGGTTTCCTGTGTTATTTCCTGAACTCTCTAAAGAGGATAGGAAAATGGCTCTACTATACATTTCTCATGCTGATGAGACAGAGCGAAAGGCTAGAATCTTGCGTGTCCAACAAGGCATTGATGAGAGCAAGATGGAGGCATCGATACGTATGACTAAGATCACAACGGTCCTGGATAAAGGCAAAGGCCATGTCTTCTCATACAAAGAGCCTTCGGAGGACGATCTCTTTTGCGCCGATAAGCGCCACCGCTCCAAAGCCCGACTGCATATTAACGAGAAAGAGGATGATGATACTGAGTCGTTTGCTTCTCATTTTTCTGCTAGCTCTGAACCTGTGTTTTCAACGGGTTTTCGGCTTGGCCCTTCCTCGGAAGGGCGAGTCTCCGGGACCCAGGGGATGAGCAAATCTTCAAGGAGGCGCCCTTCATCGTGGAAAAGGAAAGTCTCTGCCATATCCAATTCTTCATCTCCTTCTTTAAATCCAGTGGCCTCTTCCAAGGCGGGAAGTATCAAAAGAAAACCTTCGCCTCTCGTTCCCTCAGAAAACAAATCCTTCAAAGTTTCAGACTCTGCGGTGGCTTCCGTATTGAAGCCGCTGCCGCCCCAATGAGTGTCTTGAGCTGGAACTGTCAAGGTGCTGGTAGCACTGAGACAGGGGATCACCTCCGGGAGTTGAGACGAAAGTTTTTCCCGGATTTTTTATTTTTAATGGAAACGAAACAACAGTCAGATTTTATGGAAGGGTTACGCAAGAGTTTGGGGTACGATCAGCTAGTTACAGTCGATCCTATTGGGTTAAGTGGTGGGCTAGCGTTAATGTGGAAGGATAGTTACAAGGTGGTTATATTGGAACGCGACAAGAGATTAATAGATGTGAAAGTTTCTTATGGCTCGATGGTTTTCTTCCTCACTTGTGTTTATGGTGATCCTGTAACTGCAAGGAGAAAAGAAGTATGGAATCGTCTCGAGGATATAGGGCTGCTAAGAGACGAAGCTTGGATGCTGGCTGGGGATTTTAATGAGCTTATGTCAAATGAGGAAAAAAGTGGAGGGGCTATAAGGAGTGAATCAAGTTTCTGGGATTTCAGGAACATGGCTCAAAACTGTAAACTCCAAGAGATACGGTTTTCTGGTAACAGCCTATCTTGGGGTGGGTGGAGAGAGAAGGTGTGGGTGCAGTGTAGATTGGACAGAAGCTTTGGCAACAGTGAATGGTTTTCCCTGTTTCCACGGGTAAAGATGGAGTATCTTGACATGTTTGGCTCGGATCATCGTCCAATCAGAATATGTTTTGCGCATGAGGCTTTTGGATCTCACAGTAGCAGATTTTTCTTTGACAAAAGAATGATGAAGAGGAAAGGCTTTGAAGAGATAGTGAAACAGAGCTGGGGTGTTGATTCCACTGACACGAGCAATACGATGGCTCGAATAATCAGATGTAAACGTAGGATCAAGAGATGGAAAAGACAAACTGGCCTTAACTCAAGAGAGAGGATTTCCCGCCTAAAAACTCTCTTAGAAAAAGAAGTGTCAAAATCTCATCCATCCTATCAGGTGATGAAGCGCCTCAAGCAAGATCTGGCCTCAGCATATCGCGAAGAAGAAATTTATTGGAGACAAAAATGTAGGGAGGAATGGCTCAGATCAGGGGACCGTAACACTAAGTTTTTCCAGAACTGTGTGAAAGGGAAGCGGATGCAAAATCGAATTCTCATGCTTCTTGATGAATGGGGACAAGAACATTTCTCAGAAGGTTCTAAAGGCAACATTGCAGTAGAGTTCTTCCGTGATCTCTTTCGGAGCTCAAACCCTTTTGACCTGGAGACATTGTTTACAGGTTTCAGCAGTAGAGTAACTGATGATATGAATATAAAACTCACTGCCCCGGTCCTAGCTGAGGAAATTCGAGTTGCAGCCTTCTCAGTTAAAGGTAGCAGTGCGCCGGGAGAGGATGGTCTGACTGGTGCATTTTATCAAAAATATTGGCACATTATCGGTCCTGGTTTGATCAGAGAGATCCAGCAGTTCTTTCAATCTTCAGTAATGCCAGAGGGCTGGAACCACACCTTGATTAGTTTACTCCCGAAGGTGACCAAGCCTACTCAGATGCGTGATATGCGGCCAATCAGCCTCTGCTCTGTTCAGTACAAAGTCATATCCAAAATACTGTGTAATCGTTTGAAGACAGTACTGCCTCAGATCATTTCAGAGACCCAAGGAGCATTTGTTTCAGGGCGAATCATATCAGACAATATCTTGATAGCTCATGAGTTGGTACATGGACTCAAGACTAACCCCAAAGTCTCTGAAGAATGTATGGCTGTGAAAACAGACATGTCGAAAGCCTATGATCGAGTGGAATGGAACTTCCTCGAGGTGCTTTTAGAGAAAATGGGTTTCGACAGAAAATGGGTCTGCTGGACTATGGCGTGTGTTACATCAGTTACATTCTCTATCCTTCTCAACGGGAATTCTCATGGGTTTATCAAACCGGAACGTGGTATTAGGCAAGGGGATCCTCTCTCCCCTTTCTTATTTATACTATGTGCTGAAGCTTTGGTTCATGTTCTTAACAACTCTGAGGCAAATGGTAGCATACAAGGAATCAAACTTTCAGCGGCTGGCCCAGCAGTGCATCACTTATTATTTGCTGATGATAGCTTGCTTTTATGCAAAGCAAATCCGAGGGAAGCAAGTGAGCTTGTGGAATGTCTCCGAATGTATGGTGAGGCATCTGGTCAAGTTATTAACTTTCAGAAGTCTTCTATAATGTTTGGAGCCAAAGTACCAGACAATGTCAAAACAGAGATTAAGAATGTCCTTGGTATTGAACAAGAGGGAGGAGAAGGATCATACCTTGGCCTTCCAGAATGCTTCAGTGGCTCTAAAAGAAAACTCTTGAGCTACATCAAAGAGAAGCTGCATGGAAGATTGAACGGATGGTTCTCTAAGTCTCTCTCTCAAGGAGGTAAAGAGATACTTATGAAATCTGTAGCACTTGCCCTTCCTGTATTTGCAATGTCTTGCTTCAATTTGCCCAAAGACTTATGTTCCAAGATGACGAGTGCAATGATCGAGTTCTGGTGGAGCAGTGGCACAAACAAGAAGAAGATCTCGTGGGTGGCTTGGCAAAAGTTATGTAAAGATAAGGAGCTAGGAGGTTTGGGTTTTAAAGATATTGAGAAGTTTAACCAAGCTTTACTTGCTAAACAAGCTTGGAGAGTTTGGAAAAATCCAGATTCTCTTTTGGCGAGAATTCTACAGCACAGATATTTTGCTAAGTCGTCCTTCTTGGATTGTGGAATTGGGACAAGACCATCTTATGCCTGGAGGAGTATGCTTCACGGCAGAGAACTTCTCAAGAATGGTCTGGTTCACAAGCTTGGGACTGGGGAGAATACCAAAATCTGGACTGATGAGTGGATTATTGACAAGATTCCGAGAGCTCCGCGGTATAGACAGGATGCCATAGTGGACCTGACTCTAACAGTGGATAGTCTGATTGACAATGTGTCCAAAAGATGGAATGTTCATCGTGTCCGACAGCTCTTTGAGGAAGAAGATGTGGCCATTGTTCTTAACACGCCTTTTAATCTTCGAGTATCTGATGCGGTTGTATGGGGTTTCTCCAGAAATGGCTCTTATGATTCCAAAAGTGGTTATCGCTTGCTGGAATGCATTCAAGAGATGGAATCTCCAGTAACTCAGGCCCTCCCTCCCCTCGAGAAAAAGCTATGGAGTGATCTCTGGAAAACAAAAACCTCGCCAAAACTCAGACACTTCCTTTGGAGAGTTCTATCTGGTGCACTGGCGGTTAAAGAAAGACTAAGATCAAGAGGCATGAATTTGGATACTACATGCCCGTTGTGCGGCCATCATCAGGAAACCATATGTCATGTCTTATTCACTTGTGATGTGGCGAAGGATACCTGGGCTCGCGCTAAGGTTCCACTCCCACCTGCAGGTTTTTCTTCGAACTCTGTTCTTCTGAACTTGTATCATCTGTTTTCCATCAGCAAAAAACAGAGTATGGGACAAACAGAGAGATTAAGGTTTCCATGGGTTCTTTGGCATTTATGGAAAGCAAGAAACAGTTTCTGTTTTGAACAGAAAAGAGTCTCAGCTGAAAACGTGCTTTCCAAGGCAATAGAGGAAGCCAGTATTTGGTTTAAGCTGGCACAAGCTGATCTAGAGGAAAAGAAAAGCCAAGGAGAAGACCAAAGTGAGCAAGTCTGGAGAAAGCCTCCGATGGGTTTTGTAAAATGTAATGTTGGTTGCTCATGGTCAGATAGTTCCATACATAGTGGAGCTTCGTGGATCATTCGCGATTTTCGAGGTCAACCAATGGAACATAGTCGGAGATCTTTCATAGGAATGAAGTCTATCATTGAAGCTGATCTAGAAACAATTTGCTGGGCTGCGAATGATCTTCAAACTCTACATTGGAACAAAGTTATTATTGAAATCTCATCACCTCAAGCGCTTGAAGCTCTTAATAATCCGGCCAAGTTTCCAGGTTTGGCCAACCTCATTGAGCGCACAAGACAAGCACTCCACCGGTTTCATAACTGCTCCATTCTAGTGGTTAATTCGGTTGTCAACGGAGATCACAAATCATTAGCTACATATACTATGAATTTCTGTTTCTTTCCAGGTTTGGAGACGGAATCAAAACTTTATATGATGTTTTCTGTTAGTTTTATCTCTCTGTAGACAACAAAGGTAAAACATCTAAACCCAGTTAAGTATTTAAAGTCTAAAAATCTGAAATCTATTTGAAACCCTAAACTATATCCAAAAACCCAAACTTGAAACTTTAAAAAAAAATATCTGTAATCCTGAAAATATACCCAACTACCTAAATATATTTAATATATACAAAATATTTCGGGTATTTTAGATAGCCAGTCAAATTTGGGTAGGGCCTGAACCTAAATCGGGATCGCTGATCCAAAAAAAAATGCAGTCAGTACTTAATCATACATCCCAAGCGAAACTGAACCTATATTTTTGACTCGTTCTTTTTATGGTTTTCAAACTTGGATCTGAGTAAAATGCCCAAACCTAGCTAACACAATCCCAAAGTCAAAATATTATTGTGATATAAAGTTTAAATACGTTTTCCTTTTACAAAAAGGAAATTACAATCCCAAATAAAATTTTACAAAATATTTATTTGAGATAAATCGCTTTTAAAAAATTTCTAATTGAAAAAAAAAAGGAAATAACAACATATTCCCTATAAATAAAGACGTATCGATGTTATATTTCTCTCACGTTATATTTCTCTCAAAGAATGCAGAAGAAGCCCTAATTCTCCAGCGATGACTACTCGGTTCCCAAAGATAAGCTTAGTCTCCTTCGTCTTATTGCTATTTCTCTTGGTGGAAACCTCACAAGCTCGTTGGGTTGAGCCAACTATCTATGAAATAGACGGTGAAATAGTCGAATTTTATAAACATTGGCATGTGAAGAAGGTCGAGGATATTGATGACGTAATCAACGAGGAGGTTAAATCTACTTACATCGGCGACTTGCATGCGAAGCTAATGGACAGATACGGCGCCAAATTGATGTGGAGGATTGATGTTTTTCTGTGTGTTTGTTTCTCTTTGTTGTTTACAGATTTAGTTTTCAAGATTTTCTTTTGTATTTCTGGTAGATGTTCTGGTAGGTTTTCTAAACCCATCAGATGTTCTATGTAATTATACAAGTCGATCTTGTTTTGTTCAAGTTGATATTCAATCAATTACTTTTAATGTCTTTCGATGTCCAATCGATAGTTACAGTTGTTCATACGTAGTTTAATCTTGAGATATTAGCGATAGTCAATAGAATAATGTTTTTTTCCGTTAGTCTCCATTGGTGGCAATTAGTTGTTTGCGTTGTGCAGCGAGAAAAAAAAAATTGTAGTTTGTGTATTATATTAACACGTCACATAAAAATTGAGTGCATCACACATTAAAACAACATAAGATTATGTGCCTTGAATCGTATGACTGAATTTTAAAAGTTTGAGCCAGAGCAAGCTCTCTAGGTCGACGTCATTGTAGAGAGCTTTCCCGATCGTCGCATTCAAGTATAATCATCGATTTTTAGACTCAGTTTCTCGTATATTTCGTTTGAAAAAGACGATTTTGAGAAAATGAACATGAACATAAAGTAGATTTGGATTTATGAACATGTGGTGTCTATTGGTTGGATTCGAATATGTTATCCAGCTTCTTGAGCTATTTTCAATTTTTTCACAGTTATCTGAAACAAACTCGACATATGCATCATGCATGTATGTGAATTCGTATGCTATTGATTATATTTTCAGTTGTTGGGCTGCCACAAACATGTGTTTTTTTAATTTAGTGAGAAATCTTATCCCAAATAGATAAAAATTCACCAACAACATCCTTTACATAGATTACAGGTTGAGGATCCACCAAGTGCCGTATCGAGATTAAGGAAAAAATATTGCGCTTTTTGCAATTTTATTAATAGTCCCGTTTCCACCATCACATGGAACACGTGGGTATATATATAAAGATAAAGAAACTGATCCGGTTTGTTAAACTACCACTTCTGCGTGCTTGTAACTGAAACATTGATTCATACTGTTTCCATTAAACAACCGAATATAATAAATGACAAGCTCTCACTAGGACTGGTGATTAACTCGTAATCGGCTATCATACAGAAACCCACAGTCAATACCCTCAAATGTAACAGTATGTGCTTCCAAATCGTAGCCGACGTTGTGATTTTGTTGTGCAGTGGCGCCAATTACGTTCAGTCCACGAGCAATTGTCTCAATCACGTTTAAGCAAAAATGATCTGGTGTAGTGCTTGAGAAAATGGCTTTAACATCCAGTGAGAGCTCCGCACCGTCGGAGAAATGAAAGGTTAAGAGCGGGAACCCAGACCCCAACAGATCTCTCTCAAAATCCCCTTTATAGCACTCTCTATAATACTTCTTCCCCATTATAGGCACATGCACCGACGCAAACCTGCCGTCGAAAATATCTTCTATATGTTCCTTTAGTGGCTCATACGCTTCTCTAGCAAGCATAGTTAACGACGTTCCCGTGTCGATTATTGTGCCGCTTGCATAATTGTGGTGTTTACGTTGGAATACCCACGGCTCGATCGGGAGTAAACTCCCGCCCAAGCTGATTGCTTCGACCTTAACGTAGTACAATCCGTTTTCGATCTCTAACTGCGTCGTATATCCTAACGTGTCACCGGAATCTCCTATGACTAAGACATTGTAAGGGTACAAAAGATCATTTAAATTGCCTAAGCAATATGAAAATTTCGAACCGAACCGGTGAACCAACGAAAAATTTCCAGATCCTAATCCAAGGACACCGGTTCCTTGTTGTGGCTTACCGTAGTTCTCATGGCCACAACCAAAAACGACGTCAGATAAAGAGGCTGAAGAAGACTCGCCGTAGATAGTGCTAAACGTTAGTGTCTCTTTGGCTAGTGTGCCTTTGCTCTCTGTACCGTCCATATATTGCATGAAGTACCGGCAAGAGTTGGTTTTGGCATCAAATGTTAATTCAGGTACGGAGAATTCATCGGTTTTGCAAGATTCCTTGAGGTAAGAATATGATTTTGAAGGGTCAAAAATGGGAAGGCTTTGCGTATAACAGTCGATGCAAGGATGGCATTGTAGCCACAGAAGATTACTGCCTGTGTCCATGTGGAGAAGCTGCATGACTGGTGGACTGCCAATTGATATGTTCACCAAGTAAGCTGGTGGCGTGCTAGGGGAAAGGTGTGCCATAACATCTCCAGTGGCCATGGCTTGCAAGTAGTCTAGTCGTGCAAAAGATGCTTCCTCGATACTAGAGGCATGTTCTAAAGGATAGATTTGGCTGGGGTGAATGATCTTGAGAACCAGAGACGGTGATGCTGACAAAAGAACAATGGAGCTAGCAAAAGAGAGGGCGATGATAAAGACACGAAGGAAAGATGTGAAGTGAATTGCCATTTCTGTTGTATATGAATCAATTCTTCTTTTGGCAACTATGTGAAACACTTAGACATAGACAATGTAGCAATATATGTGTAAGGAGGAAGGACCATTAAGTAAGATGCAAAATATTTTCTTTTAAATGTTTCAGGTGCAAAAGTATCTCCACATGTTCTCTTAGTTTAGCATGGAGAACTGAGGCTTAAAGATGAACTTACGGAAATAATTGCTTGCTTAGTTTAATTACTATTCCTTGAAATTATGTAAGAAACACGACAAAGAGAGTGAATATATTTAATCACTGATTGTGATCCTCTTTTCATGCATGTTCTTCTTTTTCATGAATATAATATTAAACCTTGACTAAACACATGAGATCCATAAACGTAATATTTTTTGCCTAAAATCATGCAATTATTTGTTTGGTATATTGTTGAAGCTAATGTTGATAAAATCATGCAAGAAAAGAACTCTTCCATGCAAAGAAAAAGTTCACACACAAAGAGTCAGTGCCATTGTTTTCTTAAAGTATTAAAATGATCCAAAGGATAATTTCAATTGAATTGAAACAAACGAATTACTTCAGTTGCTTACCAAGAAAATATAGAAAAATGTAAAACTCAAGTACAATGATCACATGTACTTTATAGAATAAAAGTGGTTATGAAAGAGGTAATGATCGTTAGAACATTTCCAATGGTTCATTTCATTTTATCTTCAAATGTTTATTTTCTTCAAAATAAAGAAAAAAATGAAATAACATTTACGGCAATAGTTTGCTACATTTCTTTATTGTAAATCTCAAGTACAATGATCACATGTACTTTATAGAATAATGGTGGTTATGAAAAAGGTAATGGTCGTTAAAGAGAAAGTGGTGGCTGATAATCGAAGATAACTTTTTTTTGATATTCTGAATAATTTAACAAGCCTTGTACATTACTTTACACACATTACATAGACGATTAGATACACTTTTTTTTGTTACTCATCCCAGTTCTCAAAATGATTTGTTATTAGTGTTTTTTTTTTAATATCCCTCTTTTCTGTCACTCTAGGTAAAATGGTAATTGAGTTCGCTTTTTTTGTTGTTGTTTAGTTGGCAACCATTCCACCCAAATTAACCAAAATTTATTACGACTCGGTTTTATAATGGATAATTATGGGTTTGAACCTTTACCGAGCTCAACCGAGATCTTTGATTCTTTTGCTTATGTTAGGTTAGTTTTGTTTGTTTAGTTCAGAAAATATCCAAATTAAATCGAAATTTTCTGCTAATTGATTTGTTTTATCCAGTTTTGAATGCAGTAGATTGATTTGGACTGGTGGGTATGAAATAAAGTACTAAAAAGTTGATATTGGTTTGTATATTTTGATGAATTTGAAAATTCAAATCAAATTTAGTATTATTGGTTCTATCATTTTAAAATCTGATTTCAAAACCATTGTTATTGTTTCTCTGATTTTAAAACAGATTTTAGAATCATGTGTTATTCAATAGTATATATCTACTTACAGATTTTATTTGTATTTGGATTTGAGTGGATTTATAAGTGTTTAGACTGAGTTTTGTGACTTTGTCCACTGGACTTTTCAAATCAGTTACTATACTATATAGTATAGTAAATCCGTATGATTGAATAACACTTGATTTGAATTAGAATTTATGAATCATTAAACCAATAACACATGATTTCAACATAGATTTTAAAATCATAAAACAAATAACACTAGATTTAGTTTGTATTTTCAAATCCATTAAAATACACCAACCAATAACCCCCACGTGGGGGTTATTGGTTCTACTATTTTAATGGATTTATAAATTCTATTTGGATTTAGAAATTTTGAGAAATCAATTGATTTTAGAATTAATGATATAGTTTTCAAATCAAATAAATGGATTTGGAGAAGAAGTTCTCATTATTATTTCTTCAAACACATATTCTGACAGAAAATACATATGACATCTAATTATCGTAAAATACAATTTGTAATGCGATGGATATATTTTTTAAGTTTCTTGGTGTCTAAGAAATTCTAGATTCATGTTTGAAAATGTATAAATTTGACCCAAAAAAAAGAAGCTTAACGCTTTCCGGCCAACTAGGTCTGACTTCTCCACCATGTCAATGACAACTCCAGTGGACAAAGTCACAAAACTCAGTCTCCGGTGAGAAAAGGTTCATATAAAATTTGAAATAGTATATTAACTGACATTATTAGTAAACAAAATATACAAAATTAACAATAATACAAATACAATCAGAATAACAAAGTTCAACTCAATATTAAAGCTGAGCAATTAACCATTTCAAAAAAAAAACTGAGCAATTAAAACTAGGTTTTAATTATACTTCATCATAAAACCAAAGCATCATCCCGTTGGTTAATACCGCGATGGATTTCATGACAGAGAAACGGTCTAAACTACTACAGGAGGGGTAAAAGACAAACCATAGACTTTGATAGATTGTCACAGCACAAAAACTCATACTCTCAGATTCATAGCACAAGCAAAGTAAAGGACAAAGTCGTTATCAATCAAACATTCATAGCATCAAAGCTGTGACTCAGCAAAACTTTGATATTTGAACCAAGTACAAATCCTAGATGAGGATATATTTACCATTGAATCAAACCCCTAAGTGGCTCTATGCAAGGAGGAATTAGATGACTCTGGAATAGTTTTTCCTCACAATACTTGTGGAATCAGTCAATACACGTTAACTGGATGCAAAATCCTGGCGGAACAACAGTGGATTAGTAGCATATACACTCACCCATTTCCTAGCTTCTTCTTTGACAGAGTTGCTAATCAGAGAACATGACCCCTTTATTCGCCATCGGTCTTCTAGTACCTAATTCCAAAATCAGTTTGTATTTCGTCAAATACTAAAGTTTTACTATGTCGTGACACATTTGGATATTCATTATGAATAAGCATGTTTTAGAATTGTTAATTGTTAGTTTCTAACTAGCTTCTATTTTCTTCTTTTCAACAACCATGTATGAATTATGCCACCAAACCTCTGTTAACGTAAATTGTTTAGAGTTTAGTTAAGTCTGAGAACAAAGTATGTATTTTTGAGTCATAAATAATTAAGACCTTAATTAGAATTGAATCCGAATTTAAAACGAATTTAATTAAGTTTACAATGTATTCTTAAATTTGAATCGAAACCCAAAAAATTTGAACCCGAATTTAAAAAAAAAATTAACGAGGCTTACAATGTGTCATTATACTTGACCCGAATCCAAAAAAAACGAACCGAATCTGTACAGAAATTTTTAAAAACTTCAAATGAAATTGAATTTCACACTCCAAAAAAATGAAACTCGATTAAACCTACACCAAACTTGATTGGACGTCTGAATATTATGCCTATAGTTACAATGATTTTGGAGATTGGGTAACCAATTTAATTTTACACATCACATAACATAGTTCACAGTAAATAGCCAAAGTGAAAGTAAATAATTTCTCTCCCATAACATTCCAAAATGTGATAAATAATTTACAATTTTTCTCCTTATAGAAAAAAAACAAATTACAAGCCCAGATAAACAATACAAAATAGCAATGTCTTGCTTATACAAAAAAAAAAGAAACTACAATCCCAAATTAAAGATTACAAAATATTTATTTAAAATAAATATTTATAAAAATCTCTTTATACAATAAATCACAACATATATAAATAAATATGTATCAGTGTGATATCTCTCTCACATTATATATCTCTCAAAACAAAGAAACAAGGTCTACTTCAACGATGACTACTCAGTTCCAGAAGATCAGCCTGCTTTTGGTTGAAGACGCACAAGCTCGTTGGGTGAGCCAACTGTCTATAAAATAGATGGTGAAATATTTGAACATGCGATAAGTCCAAACGTTGTGATATGTTATTGTGTAAATTATAGTTTTCCTGTATTGCAAGCTATAGTTTGGTTCGTATATAACCCTTTAAGTTATGAATTTACTACTCAAAGAAAAATATGCTGGAATTTAACTTTGCTTCCAAGAAAAGATAATTTTGCATACATAGCTTGTTGGATTTACGGGACAAGAATATGGTCTGGTCTTGGCATGATATATAGGTCTCCCGTGTTGATATGGGAGGTGGTTAGCCGACTCTTGTCTTATTACGATCATCTGATGATTTACAGTTTGTATCTTACATTGCTTAGTCTTTTATTGCATTTTGTGTTGTAGGTCTCTTAGAGAATAGCAAATATATCAGTATTCAGGAGAATATAAACATAGAGAATAAAAAAGATATGTATCTCTTTAGACTGACTTCTTCAAGCTTAAGAAATGATCATAGAACTGCAAACGGATAGCCGGTTCTCTCTTTTTTTGATAAGTTTATAAGATACAGTGTATAAAAAACGTTGGAGAAGCTTATCGCTTGAAAAGCTTACAAGCTTGTGAAATATCAATGGCGATTTCAACAAAATACTAATACAAAGGCTGCCATGAATCAGGCTACGTAGTCAGGCATTGCTTTCTTGAGGAATGTTATTGGTTGCGATTCTTCAGGGGCTAACCTGTCAAAAGGAATGTAGTTCTCCTCTTTGTCATAGACATGGCACACAGTCATTATTGTCTTCATCAACCGCCAGTTCCATGTAGCCAAGTTTGTATACTGCCAACAACAACACCACGCAAAGCAAGAAACAAGGGAAACTTCTTCAAGTGTCATAAAAATGTATAAAGCTTTATGAGGATAAGAAAGTGGCTATGTTACCTTTCCCCAGTTCTCTTGTATAGACTGATGAGCCGCACGGAGATTGTAACTCGGTATCCTTGGGCTAATATCACTGCATAAAGAGTAAAAGCTTAGTGTATATATATACCAGTGAGCTATGGACAACCAAGGCCTAATTGGGCCATATCCAAAAATGATTGCCTTTCTCAGAACAGGTGATGAATCAAACTCCTCTGGCGGAACTGGTTGCCAAGCTGTGTCATGAACTAACCTATAAAGAAAAAAGTCACAACGTCTCATCAGTTATCCTATTGTAAAATACCTTTAACAGTGTAGGTTAAGTAAGTAAGAGTTACATGTTAGTTTTGGCGTGATGACGGTCATGCTTAAACCGCCATGGCTCATACGGGTACACAAGAGGTAGGAAGGCTAGAGTACCAACAATATCTTCAACCAGTTTGTTCTTTGAAAATGATTTATGAGCACAATCATGACCTATCACAAAGAACTAGAGAAAGACAAATCCAGTTAGACAACAGTAAGTATTGACAAGGCGACACAGAGAAGAGACAGTGGATAATGAGAAGTTTACCCCTGTAACAGCAGTTCCAGTCCATGCCCAAGCCAGAGGAAGCAGATACCTAGGAGCTTTCGCAATCATGAAGAGCCCCAGAGTGTAGGAAGTCACAGATATCAACACAGACTTCCAAGCTTTCACATCATCCATCTCAAACACCTAAAGAAGAAGAAGTTCAGTATCAATCGCGCACAAAGCTTACTGACCAAGCTATATACCTCTTTGGGAAGAGTATCCATGAACCATGATATCTTTCAAGGTGACTTATCGGGAAGATCTTGTCCAATCTGTTTGAATCCATAGCTCTCTACTAGTTGTTCCCTGTCTTCTGCACTATCAGCTGATGGTGGTGAGACAGGAAACGCAACCGCTTTTATACATCCAGTCCTTGTCTTTGCCGGAACAAGGAATGTTCTTCTTCGATGAATACTTCCTTTTAACAGAAGATCAATCGGTCTCACAGCATACACACCTGATAGAACGGTTCACTAACATCATCACACTCTACATTCATTCAAGAAAGACAAGAACTTTGCAGAGTTAAAAAGATGGGTTTCTGAAGAGAAAGGAGAGTACCAGGAGAAATGCGAGCAGAAGTAACCTTAGGAACCCTAGGAAGACAGTGTCGTGGGCCCTGTGAATCCAATAGAAAAGAAACAAAATAGATCACGAACTGCTATGGTTTACAGAGCCTAGAGACTAGAGAGGGTTTTTGTTTGCTTGGAATATCTGAAAACCCTTGTGGCAAAAAAAAAAAAGGAATATCTGAGAAACCTCTAGCTGAACCAGAAGGATATCAGCATTAATATTATCAGCCTCATTTTCTATCTTCGTGGTGTTTTGTTTTAGAGAAATTCCGATGACTCTTTTTATTTTTCACCAAAAAGGTTTCTAATGAGTTTTTCATCGATCTGTTGAACCCTCTTTTGATCGTTTTTCTTTCATTAGTAGCTATTTTGGTGAAAATAACAAAAGAATGATTATTTAAAAAAATTGCCTTTGTTTTATTATATAACAACGAGACGAAAACTGAGTTGATCAACTCATAAGAACACTGCATTTTCATCGGTTAATAAATTACTTCCATTTTGGCCCGGACATGCCGGATATCAGTTTAGTTCAGATTGTTTTTGGTTAATGATTTGTTCAGCTACTTAGGAAATTTAGTTCGGTTTATTTCAATTATTTTGGTTTTCAATTCGGTACGGATAATAAAGTTGAAAACTCGGTTAATATCGAGACAATTCAAATCTATTTGATTCCGATTTGGTTCTAATTTTTTGGATAATACGGGTTAAAAGTCATAAGATTTGAATTTTCGGATTAAATATCAATTTTTTAGGTTTTCGGATTAAAACATTAGATAATTCGTATAATTTAAAATATTTTGAAAAAAAAATCAGATAATTCATTTTTCTGGATAATTTAAGTTTATAATTTTAAAAATATTTGATTATCTTTAAACTAAATATGGTTTAGAAGTATATAATATAGAAATTTAGGTACTCATTCTGTTTGGTTCCATTTTAGTTTCAATTTTTGATTTTAGAGACTTGGATCCGCTCGGATGCATAATTGATAGGATCTAAATCTAAACTGAACTTTTTTTTGTTCTGTTCGGTTCTTCGGTTTTGACTTCCATTCAATAACAAAAAAACATAGAAAAGGTAAAAAGTTATATCTAAAAATATTAGTTGAGATCAAAAGTTCAATAGAAATTTCTTTTATGTATAAATGGTTTAAATATATCACCTTGTAAAAAATTACAATTTTAAACAAACAATACATAATATTAATGTTTTCCTTATAGTGAAAAGGAAATTACAATCCCAAGTAAATGATTACAAAAATAATATTTGAGATAACATAGTTTAAAAACAACTTCCTAAATAGAAAAAAGAAATCACAATATATATAAATAAACATGTGTATATGTGATATATCTCTCGTGTAATATCTCTTTCAAAAAAACAAAACAAGCGCTACTTCTCCAACAATGACTACAAGATTCCCTAAGATCAGCTTCGTGTCTTCATTGTCTTCCTCATCTTGTTTTTGGTTGAAGACTCACAAGCTCGTTGGGATGATGGTTATGAAATAGAAGGTGAATTAGTTGATTTTATGAAGATTGGCTTGTGAATAAGGCTCAAGGTAATAATGATGAGCTAATTAACGCTTAATAACTATTATAATACTTGTATCTAAATATAATATCATAAAGATATGAAATCATTATATCGATTTCTATAAATTGTTTTCTATTCATTATTTTATATAGTTTATAACATATATGTAATTGATTAAACATTATTACATTTTTATAATAATTTTCATAGAAAGCTTTATCATCGCTGACGCAAAATCCTGCGGAACAACAATGGATCAGTAGTGTATGTGCTCTCTCACCCTTTCATAGTGTCTTTTCTATCAGAAAACATGATACATTTGTTCTCCATCAGTCTTCTAGAGTATATAATCCTGAAATGAGTTTGTATTTTGTCAAGTATTAAAGTTTTTTAATTTCGTGATGGATTTGAATATTCATTATGAATAAGCATGTTTTAGAATTGTTAATTGTTGGTTTCTAATTTGTTTATATTTTCTTCTTTTCAACATTTGAATATTCATTAGAAATAAGCATGTGTCATTATACTTGAACCGAACCCAAAAAAACGAACCGAATCTGTACAATCTTTTTTTTTAAACGAATGAAATTAAATTTCACACCCCCAAAGAAAATTAAACTAGATTAAACCTACACCAAACTTAATTGAACGTTTGAATATTATGCCTACTTCTAGTTACAAAGATTTTGGAGGTTTTGGCTAACAAATTTAATTTTACACATCACATAACATAGTCCACAGTAAATCGCCAAAGTGACGGTATGTTATTGTTGAGTGAGCCAACTGTCTTATTACGATCATCTGATGATTTACAGTTTGTATCTTACCTTGCTTAGTCTGTTATTGCATTTTATGTTGTAGGTTTGTTAGAGAATAACAAAGATATCAATATTCAGGAGAATATGAACATAGAGAATAAAAATGATATGTATAAGTTTATAAGATAGTGCGTTGGAGCAGTTTATCGCTTGAAAAGCCTTACAAGCTAGTGGATATCATTGGCGATTTCAAAAAAAAAAAAAAGACTAATACAAAGGCTGCCACGAATCAAGCTGCGTAGTCAGGCATTGCTTTCTTCAGGAATGTTATTGGTTGCGATTCTTCAGGGGCTAACCTGTCAAAAGGAATGTAGTTCTCCTCCTTATCATAGACATGGCACACAGTCATTATCGTCTTCATCAAGCGCCAGTTCCATGTAGCCAAGTTTGTATACTGCCAACAACAACACCACGCAAAGCAAGAAACCAGGGAAACTTCTTCAAGTGTCATAAAAATGTATAAAAGCTTTATGAGGATAAGAAAGTGGATATATTACCTTTCCCCAGTTCTCTTGTATAGACTGATGAGCCGCACGGAGATTGTAACTCGGTATCCTTGGGCTAATGTGATGCGGGATGTGTACGTTGATATCATGGCAGAGAATCTCAATCCTGTCAAAACGTTGAAACAACAATTCAAATGAAAATCAAACAAGAGCTCTAAAAACTCAAAGAATACTAAACTCAACCAGCGGAGAATGTAAAGATGCATTACCAACTAGGGTAATCACAATGAACAGTTCCATTAAGCTGGGCCTGAGCAGCGTTCCATTCATCAGCAGGCTTGAAAGGAATGTGTGGAGCCGTATGATGAACCATTGTGAATGTGCTCATCTATAGAACGAACAGTAAGTGTGTAACCATTGTGGCTTCTGATGCTCTATCAAACGAAAAGAGAGAACAGAGAAAAGCACTTACCCAAAAGTGATAGCCCAACCAGGGCATCAACCAGAACTTTACCCATCCCAATATACCAACTCTGTATATGATCAGTGGCCACCCAACAGCCATGAAGGCGAAAACACAAGCTAGACTTATCTTCACCCTATTCACTTCGCTCGGTCTGAACTTTCTCAGGTTGAAGTGCCAGTTCACCCTGTTAGAACACTTACTACCGTTAAGTAAAACGGTATACAGAGAAAAGAAGAGTGTATCACTGCGCAAAGGGTAAAAGCTTAATGTGTATATACCAGTGAGCTATGGACAACCAAGGCCGAATAGGGCCATATCCAAAAATGATTGCCTTTCTCAGAACAGGTGATGAATCAAACTCCTCCGGAGGAACTGGTTGCCAAGCTGTGTCGTGAACTAACCTACAGAGAACAAAGTAATCACTTATCCCATTGTGAAATACCTTTAACAGCATAGGTTAAGTAAGTAAGAGTTACATGTTGGTTTTGGCGTGATGACGGTCGTGCTTAAACCGCCATGGCTCGTAAGGGTATACTAGAGGCAGGAAGGCTAGAGTACCCACAATGTCTTCAACCAATTTGTTCTTTGAAAATGATTTATGAGCACAATCATGGCCTATCACAAAGAACTAGAAGAAAGGAAAATGCACTTAGACAACAGTAAGTGACAAGGCAACATAGAGAAGAGACAGTGGATAATGAGAGGTGTACCCCTGTAACAGCAGTTCCAGTCCATGCCCAAGCCAAAGGAAGCAGATACCAAGGAGCTTTTGCAATCATGAAGAGCCCCAAAGTGTAGGAAGTCACAGATATCAACACAGACTTCCAAGCTTTCACATCATCAATCTCAAACACCTAAAGAAGAAGAAGAAGAAATTCAGAATCAATCACACACAACGCTTACTGACCAAGCTATTACCTCTTTGGGAAGAGTATCCATGATATCTTTCAAGGTGACGTTATCAGGAAGATCTTGTCCAATCTGTTTGAATCCATAGCTCTCTGCTAACTGTTCCCTGTCTTCTGCACTATCAGCAGATGGAGGTGCGACAGGAACAGAGACAGCTTTTATACATCCAATCCTTTTCTTTGCAGGAACAATGAATGTTCTTCTGGTTCCTTTTAACAGAAGATCAATCGGTCTCACAGCATACACACCTAATAGAAAAGTTCACTAACATTAGCCCTCTGCATTCAGACAAGAAAGACATAAACTTTGCAGAGCAAAAGAGAGGGTTTTGAGGAGTACCAGGAGAAAGACGAGCAGAAGTAACCTTGGGAGACCTAGGAAGACAGTGTCGTGGGCCCTGAGAATCCAATAGCAAAAAAAATAAAAAAATTGATGATGGGAAACTCAAATTGTAGTGATGGGCAAGAGAGAAGAGTGCGAAAAAATGAAGCCTTTTTTTACCGTGAAGGCGAAGAGAGAATCAGCAATTCTGGACGCCATGGATGGTGGTAGCACAGAACTGAAGAAGACGAAGCCAAAAGGGGATTTGAATGGTTGTGAAGAGCCGTCACCTTTTCAAGCTCAGAGCACAACTGGCTGACTTCCACAATTTAACTTTGGGTTTTACTTTTGTTTTCTTCTTTTTGTTTTCTTTTTGTTTTCGGAAACAAATTCTCTTTTTTTTTTTGCATAATTAACGAAAAAATATATAATAAATGTATATATTGGGAAAACTATCTTAATATATATGGACCAGCATAAGTAACAAAAAGGGTCGTATTGATACAATTGTAAGATAATTGATTAATTTAAAACGATAAATTCCAAATGAAAATTAATTCCAAACGTATGTCACTACGAGTTGTTTGGAACACTGATTTATTTGGAGCTTTATAAAAAAAACATGCGTTACGGGTGATACGTGCATATTTATCTATGCAACAAATTCTTGTTGACAATTTAATACACAACAAAATTCTTTTTTGTCAAATATTATTTGTTATTTTGTTAATTACATAGGAAAAAGTATAAACCGGACTATGTTGGTTTAGCCGTTGAAGATTGGCATTGTCACTTTAAAAGCAAAAAAAGTTGATATTTTCATTGCAATCAGACGTAGTTCTCATGCTTTAAATGTTAAAAATACACAAGAATTTTCATAAACTGAGTTTTATTTACTCTTCCAATCGAGTAAAACAGTACCCAAGCACCCCCATTGAAGATTCACAATGAGGGTTCACAATGAGGGTTCACACGCAAAAAAAAAAAATTAATATAAAAATCAAATTTCTATGAACTCCTCTCTCATAAGTTCTTCTCACTGAACTTGTATCATCACTATTCCGCGGGCACCATGGCACGTGGCAACCCGCGATTGGTTCTATTATTATTTTTAAAAAAAAAAAAACAAACAGTAAAAAAAAGATAATAATAAAAAATTGTTTTGTGAACCTACTAACACTAATGGAGATGACCTAAGTTTGTAGTTCGATAATTATGGGCTTCAATCTTCATTATGAGTTCAACTCTAATGACGAAAGACATAACCTACTAATTAATTACTCGAGACTTGAGAGTGACAAAGAATGGGTCTTTGTAATATTTTGGGCTGAGCCCAACTAAATTTAGAAAATATATAATCCAATAGTTGACAGAACTGCGACGCATGTGAAGCTGGACCACATAACCATCATACACTAAATGCACGAAAGCTCCATGTAAGATGTGATCAAAATCTGATAGGAAATTTAGTTTTGACACGAAGCCGATTCATGTCTCAAAATCATGCTTTATCCCTAGTTTGATAGATTGGTTTGGTGCTTAGACAGCCATAACAACAATACTAGGTCTCCCTGATCATTTAGAAATCCTAATACGAAAACGTCTTCTCTACACCATTTTAAATTTACAATTCAAAACAATCTATGAAAATGATATTGACGAGGTTCACATATTCCCCTAGCATGAACTAACTTTTTAAGTTTTAACCGTGTTACTATTGTTGGTTAAGTTCGTTAGAAATCATTTTCGTTTGTTCGGTGTCTTATCACAATCAGTGGTCTATAAAATACTGTATTTCGAACCAAATACACACCATTATTGATTTTATGCAGAGCTTCCATGTGAATCCCTCTTGTCCGCTAGTTACCGATGTTATTCCCATTCCAATCAATCAGTTTCTCTCTAATTTCGTCCACCAATAGTTTAGATAAAAGAAACTTTGAAAACAAAACTTTGCCACCTCAATACAAAACTCCATCGTCCATGGTTCGGTTTTTTTTTCGGTATTTTCTTTCTGAAGTCAGCAAATAACTGAAATAAACGAAACCAATTCAACCCACAATTGAGTGAAAGGCTTGCATCATGATTCATACCATATATGTGCAGAGTAGCACATAGTAATACGAAAATTTTCTTTATTCGTATTCAGCTTTATTATATTTATTTAGCAAATGATTTATTTATTTAAAATAAACAAATATCATTCACATTATATATGAGATACACACACACACATATATATATATGCACATTGCAAACCTGCAAATGGCTACTATATTCTAATAATAAACCCTAAGAATTAAAACTTGATGGATGTGTTTTAATTCGAGCATGTAAAAAACTTTAGCAAAAAAAAAGTCCAAACATAACTTTTATAAATATACCAAATTATTCTCTACTAGACACTAAATTTCAGTCTGCTAAACTTCGATTTGGAAACGATTTTTAATATACTAAAAAAGTCAAAACGGAATATAATATCATCTCAGAAAATGTACGTAACTAATCAAATCATTTTCCGAATAATTTGACACTAAACATACGAATCAAACCCATTGTATTAGTTAAACACTTATACTAGATTTCTACGGGTTTGTCGTTGTCTGTGACAGTAGAAACGTCTTTGTTTGTCATACGAGAAAAATAGAATTATAGATAGACAAGATAATTGTATGTTGATGTTAATAATGGACTGAAAATGATATAAAGTAATAAACTTTTTGTATAAAATTATTGATAATTCATTGCTAGTAATGCCTGCATGCAGAGTACATGTTATTGATGGCATTGCCGTGCCATATTGTGTCACACGTGTTCATTTTTTGCTGGCTCTCTGCGACCAAAGGATCCAATTACAATAAAAAATGATTCACTACAATAATACATTAACGCGGCTGAATTTCAAGAGTTTGTGATATATATGTGTTAAATACATAATATTCCATTCTTTTTCCTCCCTTGATATATTTACCATCTTTTTAAGCATAGGTTATGTACCGGTGTTGCTCAAAAAAAGAAAAGGTTATGTACCGGTATATCAATACAAACTATGAAATTATGAATATCGGTAAAATATCAGTTGATAAATGATATCTGTATGTGTTTCAAAAAAATGATATCTGTATATTTATACATTTATGGCTAATTTTGATTCTTTTCTTCTAAAAGCTAAATGACATGTTGTGCGAAACATTAATCAAGGAATCTGTAACTTGGCATTGGCATGTTTTGATCAATATTTTGGTGTGACTTGACAGCCTTGACTTATAGGTAATAATCAATATTTCAAAAACAATAGCTTGGGGAATATACCATAATTGCTTTTTGACCAAAAAAAAAAACCATAATTGCTTAAGCAGCTCCTGAAATTGACAGAATGTTTATATAACAGTGTTACATAATATAAAAATGAAATGACAATAGTTAATGTAACCTTTGTTGTATTTTTTTTAATCAAGAAACATGTGTTGTTAGTCTTGATTTGTTCGAAGGGAAACAAAATATTTACTACTCTGATACAGGAAGTACGTTTCTCATTTTTTTTATTTCATTAAAAGTATGTTTGTTCCATCGTTATTATCTCACCTATGAATACATCATTGGCAGCAAAATACGACCGGAAATGTTGATAATTATGTCTGATTATAGTTCCAATGTATCTTAATGACATTATATGAAATTAATGTTATACTAGTTGATGCATATTGGCGACGGAATGTGCCCACCATGGCTACAAAAAGACAAGACACCGCCTACCAAAGTGAGAGAGAGAATATACTGTGGGTCCCATGATTGCGTCATCATGTAATAGAACCGGAACCAGCAAACGCCTGCCCATCTTTTGTTTCCTTGTGATTATTTCTGTTTTTGCTTTTCCTCTTTTCTTCCTGTTGAACTAGCACGAGAACATGCAATAATTTCAACAAATTACAGGATTATTTAGGTTTAATAGTCATAAATCTATTTACATAAGTACAAATAACAACTAGACATTGTTGCACCAGCAAGGTAATGACTAGAAACCCATGATCCTGATGATTTATTATGTGAGCTTTTTTATCCGCACACAAACAACAAACTAAACTATAATGATTCATACAAAATCATACAGTATCCTAACAACTCCAGTAGAAGCATTAACTACTATCACAACATAAAACCAAAATGGATTTACTCTCAGACGACGACATGATGTATAAGAACAATGCATGACGAAGTAGTATTTTCCAGAGATGGAATGGAACAATGATGCTAATATGCAATTAATTAGCTAGGTGCAGTAATAACCTTGGATCGTTGCTATAAAAACTCAGCTTCTCTTTTATCAACGAACATTAAATTATAATTGCTTTGATCGATTATAGTTGGTATGATGAACGTTCATCATGAAGACTTTAACATTTTGGATCTAGTATAATTGGAGATGATGCTCATTGCTCATTCATGTTAGTCTAGGTACGAGCGGAAAGCTCTACAATTCCATAACCCTGAGTTTAGTATTTTAAAATTTGTTTTAAGAATGTACATTGCAGTAAAAAAAATAGATTTTTGGTGATATTAGTGTCTACTGTTTATCACATGGGTTGAGGTTAGGGTTAAAATATTTCCACTGTTGTAAACTTTTAACCAAGAAACACACAATCATATACAGTTATTTATTGAAATATTACTTTTTAATTAGTATGTGTTTCTTTGTCTACTAACGCGTATTACCTAATTCGAATTCTAGTTATGCATTCCTAAAGATACTAGGGTATATGCCTCTGTCTGTTGAACAACATGTAATAACCTCCATTATTTAAAGATTAAATTTAATTAATGATTACGGTAGCCAATAATGTTTAGGAGACAATTAGGACTTCACATCAACGGTGTTAGTTCGTCTAAAACAATCAAACAACGTTATGACTAATAAATTATCAATGATGAATGGAGATTCTTGTTTTCTTGGCTATATTTGGATTATTTTAAAAGTTCAAAATTCTATATTCTACACAAACCAACTCGATGTTTATTGTTTGATTGCTAAAACTCAAGACTGGTTTAGGGATGATATAAGACATGCAAATTTAATTTTGAAAGAAAATTGATACTTCGGTCTTTCCAAGCGTTCTCTTAATTTTAACTTGATTTATAAGGGTTCATTTCTTTATTTGCATTATACAATATTATTTCAAGGTGTCTCCACAATATCATATATATACCATTTGACATTCAATTATAAACGATGCAAGAAATTACTAAACA
The DNA here is from genome assembly GCA_018703725.1 of Brassica juncea. Lineage (NCBI taxonomy): Eukaryota > Viridiplantae > Streptophyta > Magnoliopsida > Brassicales > Brassicaceae > Brassica > Brassica juncea. The sequence continues at coordinate 62,239,779 of CM031939.1, forward strand.
AACAAACCATATTGGCATTATTCCATTCGCTATTGGCGGTTCGACAGCACCAAATTATATAAAAGATGGTTTTGTTCCCTTGCATGTCAGCAATTTTGCGTGATTGTACGTACAAGTGTATGTGTATCTCAGTCTTCTCACATACATTATTAACGAAAAGCGACAGAAGAGGCAGAACAAAAGGCAATGAACGAGCGTCGTGAATGTGAATATGAACAAGCAAGCTGCTTATTAATTATTTTGTTAGATATTTAACTAAGGCCTACGAGAGAACCGGTTCATATGAGAGTGCGAATTCGATTTTTCCAAACTGCTCTAATCGCACATTATTTTCTCGTAACGGGGTCAACTAGAGTGTAGTTTATAAACTGTAATCAGTGGAACCGCTTGACTATGACTAAGTATATATATATATAGATGCGCTTCAGACCGCTTCAAAGTTCAAACATCATTACAACAATTGTATTCGCTTACTTCTTAATGACAAGTAAGTTAGATGAAAACTATAATGTAAATACCGAAATTTCGGTGTATGACGTAGGGTTTTAATGCACTTCTGATGACACGAAGTTACAAATTTTCACTAGTCAATTTCCGTTTCTATAAATGAAATCGTGTTTGGACGTATGATGCTAGATGACGTAGAGTTACAACGCTAATTTTATTGTTTTCCAAAGCAAATATTATACACTAGAATATAAGGAGGAAGACGTCCACACATGAGTAAAGGTTGGTATCGCTGACGCTGAGAGCCGCCCAAATGTTTCTGGTGGCTGAGGAGGAAAATAGCATCATGGTGGCCTGTTGGGTCATTGAATGCAGTTTATTTCTGTTCATCTTTTTCAATTTCTTATAAATATTTTGTTAGAAAATCCTGACTAAATTCTAAAAGGATAAAGTTTTGGATGGCAGTTCAGTTTGGTAATGACCTTATTCTTCAAAATGCTCCAAATATTTAGAAATTGATCTAATAATTTGGATATGTGTTGTGGATGTATTGCTGCATCACCACTTAAACTCAGACGCATATTAAGACTCCAACTGGGCTGCAGTTTTTTCGAAATAAAATTATGTAGAAAGTTGAATCCATAATTTCATAATTTTTTACTATTTATTAGAAATAGAATCAGACAGTCATTTTATTAGTTCCATAAATAAATAGATAAGATACATAGAAATCTATTTTATAACAATTTTGTTTAAAGTAAAGGAGAGTCCCCCAGACCACGATCTAGACTTCGGTCCATGGATCTTTGGGTCATTGCTATGTTGGATCTCCCCTAATCACAGAGGCTATCGCGATGCGATCAGTCCTTTATTTGGAGCTAATTATATAGTTCCCAAAACTCAAGGTTTTCTCCAACAATTCAATGTTCATCCGAATTATCTCTGGCAATCTCCAGTCTAAAGAAATCATCGGTATTATTTTCGACATCCGTTCGACCTCTTCTAGATTTTCATCAATCGGTTTCTCTCATCTCCCCCGATCAAAGAACTCGATTGCTGATACCTTGATCAAAAAGGTTCATATTTTTTTTTATGTGTAATGGATTCCTGAGTTTGAGCCATATTTTGGGTCCATTCTCTTTTTTCATTACTAATGAAATTTCGGTGGCAAAAAAATAAAATAAAAAAGTAACAGTTTTTGTTTATGAATGAATGTAACGAAATCTATTAAGTCGATAAATGGCAACTATTACAAACACATGTACATAAGAAAATATAACAAATTGATAACGACAAATAATTAGATAGTAGTATAAATTATCTTAATCACAGTTTATGCCGTATGGTGTTGAGATGTGTATACGTATTTTCATTTGTGTATAAAAGTTTATATATACGTATGTGTTTTGTACATTTACGTAACTATACAAAAGTTACACACACGTGACTTCCCAATTGCTTGTTGTGTGCTAACCAATCCAAATTGTTTCCTTCACAAGTTGCTACTGAAATACGTGATTTTTAGATTAATCTCAACTTTACTTTGGCCCTCGGGCACTGGTTAATAGGTTATTTCGATGCATAATGTATGCTCATTCGGTATCATTTGAGCATGCATGATAGTTACTATTATGATCCCTATACATGATTATCATACATGATATCAACTTTACTTATAGAATCATTTGTTATGAGTTTACATGATAGTTACCATTATAATCCCTATAATTCCTTGGTAAATGGTTTTATTGTCCAACATTTCATAATGCGTGCTATGCTTACAAACTGTTTTTTTTTTTGAATATGAATACAATACAAACTGTGCATTAGCTTTTCATTGGTTTTGTTTTTTAGTGTTCCTAAACAGCGTATCTTATACGTATACGTGATACTTTGCTACAAATATCCACAGCTCAATATATATTTTGTTATGTTAATTAATTTCGAAGATTAATTACAGAAAGTATTAAGGTTCGGATTAGTCTCTGCCTAACTAGAGAACGAACTTCCCATTTTGTATCTACTGTCTCCGTGTACAAAAAAACAAAGAGATAGAAGTAGAAAACCCTAGAATCAACACCTTATTGGTCCACAAAGGACCACAAGAAATGAAAACGATTGAACCAAAATAAAAGGAAAAAATGGTAGGAATCTATAGAAAATGACCAATATCTTTTTAAAATGAATTCTACATCTTTGTAGATACAGAAACAAAATCAAATCAATATACTTATGATATTTTCCCTCAATTAGCATAAAGCATTCCATAGATGCAATGCATGCAATGCACATTGGTGAGTAGTCCGGTCAACAAGAGAGCTAATTAACTTTCCAAGAAATGTCTTACCTTATTATAACCAAGACCAGAAGGGTAGTCCCTCTCGCGTCCGGTATTGAATGACACGTGTCATCATCGCTATCAAATAATTGACAATCCCGAAGCCGCAACAAAGAATTCTCTCGACACCTGTCGGTCAGTGAAAGGAGATTAAACGGTGTAGTTATCACTTACTAATAAGGGTAGTCACGTAATTACACTGTCACAAAGACCTATATAAACACTACTCTTTCCGCTCTTCCGACCGGTGGAAAAAAAAAACAAGAAGGTTACAAAGAGTTTCGTGTTTCACTCAGATTTTGTTTCTCTCTCTTTATTATCTCTCTTCTGCTGATTTTGATATTAAAAAAAAAAGGAGAGTGAAAACACCGGAATGCAGAGAGATGGTGGGAGCATCGCCGGTGAAGACTAAGCTTTGTGATCGGTTTAACCGATCCGTCGGCGGCAGGAACTGCCACCGGAAACACGTCGAGGACGGGTGATCATTTTCAACACTCTCGAATTCTCCGGACATCGAAAGTTTAATCTTTTTTTTGTTTTCTTTTTTGTTTTTTTTTTAACGTTGTTATAATTTTAAAAAAAAACTATGGTCGGAGCAAAACCGGTAGATAACGGATCCGACGGTGGAGCAAGCACGGGCCTCCTCCACGGGCGTTACGAGCTAGGCCGTCTCCTAGGCCACGGGACATTCGCGAAAGTATACCACGCGCGTAACGTAGCAACGGGTAAAAGCGTGGCGATGAAAGTCGTGGGGAAAGAGAAGGTGGTGAGAGTCGGGATGGTGGAGCAGATCAAACGAGAGATCTCGGTGATGAGGATGGTGAAGCACCCCAACATCGTCGAGCTCCACGAGGTGATGGCCAGCAAATCCAAGATCTACTTCGCGATGGAGCTCGTGCGTGGCGGCGAGCTGTTCGCCAAAGTCGCCAGAGGAAGGCTGCGCGAGGACGTGGCGCGCGTGTACTTCCAGCAGCTGATCTCCGCCGTGGATTTCTGCCACAGCCGCGGGGTTTACCACCGAGATCTAAAGCCGGAGAATCTCTTGCTCGACGAGGAAGGGAACCTTAAGGTGACTGACTTTGGTCTCTCTGCTTTCACCGAGCATCTGAAGCAGGACGGGCTTCTCCACACGACTTGTGGAACTCCGGCGTACGTTGCGCCGGAGGTTATACTGAAGAAAGGATACGACGGAGCGAAGGCGGATCTCTGGTCTTGCGGCGTTATCCTCTTCGTGCTCCTCGCTGGGTACTTACCGTTTCAGGATGATAATCTCGTGAACATGTATCGGAAGATCTACAGAGGAGACTTCAAGTGTCCTGGATGGCTCTCTTCTGACGCGAGGAGGCTCGTGACGAAGCTTCTGGATCCGAATCCGAATACCCGGATCACCATCGATAAGGTGATGGACTCGCACTGGTTCAAGAAGTCCTCAACTAGATCAAGAAACGAGCCGGTAGTGGCCGCACCAGAGGCTGAGGATCTTGATGTGTCCGTGCACAAGTCCAAGGAAGAGACGGAGACGCTGAACGCGTTTCACATCATCGCGTTATCCGAAGGGTTCGATCTCTCGCCCTTGTTCGAGGAGAAGAAGAAAGAGGAGAAGGTGGAGATGAGGTTCGCGACTTCCAGGCCCGCGAGTAGCGTGATATCGAGCCTTGAGGAGGCGGCCAAGGTCGGGAACAAGTTTGATGTGAGGAAGAGCGAGTGTAGAGTGAGGATCGAAGGGAAACAGAATGGCCGGAAAGGGAAGTTGGCGGTGGAGGCGGAGATATTCGCGGTGGCTCCATCGTTTGTTGTCGTGGAGGTGAAGAAGGATCATGGGGACACTCTCGAGTACAATAACTTTTGTAGTACGGCGCTTAGACCAGCTCTCAAGGACATCTTCTGGACTTCTACTACACCTGCTTGATTTTTAATCTTGTTTAATCATGTGTGTTTTTAATTTCTGTCTGTAAAATATTGTTGGGTTCTAGATTCGGTTCTTGATTCTTGTTCTTGATTCTTAAATGAGTATCGTTTGAACTTTGAATCGTGTAAAAAGGTTTGAGTCTTTTCATCAATTTATGTCGTTGTTGCTGATTTGTTGCGTCACGAAGCAGAGAATGTTTGTGTGGTGTGTGTTCGTGCGGTGTTAGAATCGTGTCTTGAAAATTCCATATCTATAAATGAGTATTTATGACTCTTTAAGAATGTTAGAGTGTCGATTTTTATGCATTCTCAATGTCTCTTTTATTTTATTTCATTTTTGCACGTCTCTTACATTGTACATAATGATTAGGACATAATCTCTTACAACTTTCCAACTTGTAGTGTCTTAAGATTCATGTGTATACAGACAACTCAATTGAATTTGAGTGCGTATTAACTTTGAATCTCCTCTTGATGTACACATTAGAGCAATTGATGAATTCATAGCAATTAGATAAGTCAGTTAATTAGCTATTGGAGAAAACTTGTGATGTAAAATTAATCAAGTCAGCGAATTCGGCCTAATTAACTTGGCAAAAGGCTATGCTCAAACGTGGTACCAATAGTCTGATATGATTAGGGATAAGATTTTGTTTCTCATTTTTTACACGTCTCTTACATTGGAATGATTAGGACATGTAGATCAGTTTATTTTTCTTTTTTATCTTTTCTTTCTATGGTCCAATACATTTATAGTGTCTTATTGATTCAGACGCTCTTAAGTGTCATGTGGGTATTGATGCGTGTCCATATAACTCCATTAAAAAATTATACGTCTAACTTTATCGAGTCTTCTCCGTATCTACACACCAGAAGTATCACACATTTTAATTCATAGAAATTCAGTCTAATAACTTTAGCAATTGGATTATAGCTCAAACGTGTTATCGAATGTGATTAGTGATAAAAAAGTTCGTCAAATATGAATGGGGATAAAAAATAGTGGAGTAGAAAAGAAGTTGAATCCTGATAATATTAAAAGGAAAAAGGAAGATGAGGTGGGCAACTTAACAAAAGTAGAAGTTGCGTGATTGAGATGGATGTTTCATGAACCATATTATATATTATCTGTTTAACATTTATATTTATAAAGTTTCATTATCATATTTGACATGTGATCAATTACAGAGAAGCAAAACAACCCATGAATTATCACTTGAAAAAATAACAGTGACATCAAATATTTCAACATGTATAACCGTCCAGTGCCAGTGATTGAAGTTTATGAATTTTTTTTTTTTTATTGACATTTTTCTTGGTCATCTCTAGAAGCCTCAAATCATGTCTTGCAAAAGCTTCAAATTATCGAAAGGAATGTTTTTGATCAAATATCACTTATAAATGTTGTATTGCGACAACAGTCACTTATAATAGCTGTTTTAAGTTGATTGATAACTAACTGGTAACTGATTAAAAGATTAAAGTTGTGTTTAGGTTTAGGGAATACAGCTCAGTCGATGACAGATAGTCGTGGTTCACCTTTGTTCTGTAACTGGCATTTGGAAGCACTATAAATACTGAAAAGAGTAATATTTATATAAGAACTTTTGACATTTAACATCCATATCATATTAAAAATATAAGAACTTATAATTGAAAGGCATTTTAGATGTATTATTCTTCCCCGTATCCAATATTCGAGATCTCTCACGTATACATAAAGTTGAAGTACAAATTATAATAGCCTTGCAACAAAAAATGGAAGAATAAGTTTACTTTTAAAACTTTAAGGGAGCAATCATGGGTCATAAAGTCGAATACGGTGAGACTGATTTATTAGAATGATACATCCACATGGGTTTTAATTATAAGTTTTATACTTTCTTGATTTCAATAATTAAGACGAGGCATAACGAAGATATTGGCTTTGGTTCTGTCCACAGAACTCGAAATGCCACCATATGCATGTTACTACCGTTGATCTTTGTCCATGTGGTTTCTTATCCAATCTTCTTGGAATTGAGGTGATGTCTAGTGTTCGAATAATGACTATCAAATGGATGGCGTAGAATAAATGGATCATGCGACGAAATGTAGTGAATAAAATGATCTGTTTATCTGATCTACTGTAATAAGCAAAACAATTAAATGATGCTCTTGAAAATTGTCGCGTGGCTATAATTTCTATCAAATTTCGACTAATTTCCTCTCTTTAATTCATATATGTATTATGTATATTTTGGGATTTTAGTTTGAACAATGACACAATATTAATACAAACACTAAAATATAATTCACAAACCATGGCAAAAATAATTGCGCACCGTGCTTAAACCATATATACCACACCGTCTCTCACCGCATCACAAGTAAAACAAATCCGTGAATGGTGGTGACTTAAGGGTGGATAACGTGGCTGGACCACATAGCACCACATCTTTTTAGAACACTGTTTTTACCATTACCGTTCATATACACATAATTAGTACCCTACGTGTGTAGATAATTTGTAATATTGTCTTTATTTAATTTCACATCTACTATAGGTTTCTTTAAGTAATAACATTAGAAAAGTCATGTTTGGATTTCAAAATTCAAACCTTATTGTAATATTAATCAGCCTGATATGTTTGTATGCACTGTTGCTGTTCAACGATGGAGTGCTTCAACTTGCATGTTGACATTTGGTAAATATAGAGAAAAATAACAAATGGAGTTGTTTGTTCTGTGAATGTGCTTCGGTGTAACACTTTTTGCAACTTGCCAATTTATTATCAGAATCTCCTTAAATATCTTTGTAAATACTCCTTCTGTAAGGAAAATAATAGTAAGGGGAATTTTATTTTATTTTATCAGTGTTTGATATCTCTTTTTTTGGTCGTGCTGTTAGGCATATGCATGTGGGATCTGTGGGACTAAGTCACGAATCTGCAGTTGTATATGATTGGATTTAGTGATAGCAGTTCACTAAAAACAAGAATGCTTTATGTACATATAAGATAAATCCAAAAAGTTAAAATAGTTTTACCTTTGCTTCAGAAATGGGTCATCAACATAACCACGAAGCATATTGCTTCTCTGTCGATACGATTTGTTCATATCTCCAACTTTTCAATATTATTTATCAAATACCAGAAATTTTAAAGGAAAACTAAAGAAAGGGATGGAATACAGCTTATAAAGTGTTTTTTCGCAGATTTAAATATTTTATATGAGTGCTGCTTCTGCATTGGACTATCAATATGGAAAATGCTATTCTAAAAAATCTAGACTCGAAGTGGAGACGTAATTTGCATAGCTTTGTTAATGGGCCTAAATTGAGCCAATTTTAGGTAATTTTAAATTGGATCCTTCCCGGTTGCCAATGTTTAAAATATAATTACTTCAAGAGATGGACCACCAAAGGCAATAACCAACAAGGCCGAATTAATGACATACGCTTGAGCATACATCTTATTTCATTTTACATGTTCTACAAAATGGGCCTGTCTGTTACATTACCAGGTGCTTAAAATGTAAACGACACTCAAAATAACCAAAGTTTGCAAAATGAACTATGACCTTGGGAAGCTGAACAAAGTCTACCAAGACCATCCAGGTGATATAACACTCGCAAACCCCGAGCGTATCACTGTATTGTGAGATGGAAGTTACAAATGTGTTGTTTTGTTTGACGAAAAGACCATTCAAGTTTATGTTGGAACTTGTTTTTGACGAAATAGTTTTAGACCATTTATTAATAAGTTTCCGGGCAAAGACATTCGTCGGAATAACCGAATATTTGATACTATGAAGTAGTGTAATCATATGTCAAAAAACGAAGTCCGTTTGAATGAGAAATGAAAGTCTAATATGGATTATTTGTAAAATGTCCATATTAGAAATATGAGGTAAGAAACCTCTTGTGTATAACTGGAGAAATTATAACAAAGTTATAGAAAACTTTGTCGATACTTAGGCTAATTATTACTTCCTCTGTTTCTAAAAGATTCATGTTTTTGATTTTTCACACTTATTAAGAAAAAACATAAAATTTTATTTACCAATGCATTGTTTTCCTTAATTAACAATTTCCCATAATTTTAAACTAATAAGATTTTAGTAAATACAATTATATTTTTGGAAATGTACAATATTTTATTAATTAATGTATTGAAAATGTAAAAAATGTATCTTTTTAAAATATTTTTTTTTTTAAAACATGGATCTTTTACAAAGAGAGAGAGTAATAAATAATCCAAGCATATTATCTCTTGTTGTAGAGAATGATTCTCACGTTTTTGACCAAGGCCTTTCATTACTTCTTGACTAAATCTTTGACCAATGTCCAGTTGATTTTGTGAATTTAGTTTCGTAACATATGAAAATCAATCACCTCTTACTAGTCATTATGAAGGAATCAAAAACGCCATCTCCATTTAGTGCTTTGTGATGCACACGTTATTTTATGAGGCTATAAAAACCATACTCTTCTCATTCTATGAACATACGTTGACATGATCAATATCAAAAAGAATTTCTCCCACTTGAATATTTTTTATATGTTTTAGGTGAGAATACAACACAAAATTAGGGTCGATAAATTCTGTTTTTCGGTGATGGTAAACGGAAACAATGCTGCAATTGTATCCTGGGAATCTGAACGCCATGCAACCGTCACACTACGGAGCGTTTAAAGATTTAAAGAAAGAGATTAACCATCTCGACTCTGCAATTCTTCTTTATTCGTTTGTTTCGATATTGTAATTTTGATTTTTGTTCTTATTATTTTTATAAATATCAATTATCCTCGTTGCAGTGAAATAAGGTTCCTACAATTTATTATATGAAAATATTGCGATGTAGAAACAAGCTTGTTATATGAGTCTTGTGACATATGAGACGCATGTGATACAGTTTCCTTAGTCCCACTCCCACCTAAAGTATTTCTACTCGCATTAGAAACTATAAATAGATATTGTAAAACATACAAAGGGAGAAGTGGTACACCATGTTTGTGAAAGAAAAAAAGAGAAAACTAAAAAACGTGGACAAATGAGATGTAGATAAGTGTTGTCTAAAGCTATGAAAAAGTAAAGTGAAATTGCTTTTGAGTTTTCATAGGTTTTAAGAACTCGAGATGTCCCTAACTAGTTTTCTTCTTTCCCATCATCATTCTTCATTGTATTGTTTGTTTGTTTTAGCTCATATGTTTCTATCTTGTCACATAAATACATACACGTACAAGTACAACGCCTAATTTTATCACGTGCGAAAGAATCCAAGGAATAGTTACTTATTAGTTATTATTGACTAATTTCATAATGTTTATAGAAGCATCCCTAATCTAGTGGTTAATCACGTGACTAGTGCTTTATTAATCATGAATATATACCATTTCACACCAGCCTAAGTGGCGCAGCGTACGAATGGGTGAACGGTCGATCTAAGAATTTAGGGTTCTTCGAGACCTGTTATTGGATCGATTAAGGGTTTCTTTCGATAGCTCCTTAAGACCAACTTCTTGTTTAGATGAATCTAATCAAATCGAAACAAGGGATAAAAGCCAAAAAGCTCTTCTTATTAATAATATCAAACGTGATCCAAACACAAAGCATGAGATGAGTTTATATAACCCTTCTATTAGACTTTATCCTAATAGTAAAAGGAGTTATAAACCGACATATTAAAAAGGCAATAACATTAAAACCCCAAAACATATAAAGCTAAGGAAAATATTTAAACTTAGTCGGCATTGCTCCTTGGCGCCAATGAAGAGGAAGATGCTGCATCAGGTCCCTCCGGGTGAAGAGGATTCGGCCGCGAATCAGAAGCAATGTCGTCTGTCAAGTACCGAGAAAGATATTTGACATTAAACACATCAGATGTGTTAATATCCGAAGGAAGACGTAGACGGTATGCATTGTCATTGATACGTTCCAACACTTCGAGTGGCCCAATCTTCTTAGCCTTGAGTTTGTTATAAGCATGAGATGGCATTCTATCTCGCGTAAGGTAAGCCCAAACGAAGTCTCCTACCTCAAAGACCAAACGTCGACGATGCTTATCAGCAGCCGTTTTGTATTTAGAAGTAGAAGCCTCCAAATTGGCGACTGCTTGGTTATGAACAAGAGCAAAGGAGTCCACAAATGTTGCTGCGTCGCCATGTATTCGTGTACGATCTGGTAAAGTCGAGAGATCAATTGGAGCACGAGGAATGATGCCATAAACAACTTGAAAAGGGCAGAATCCTAAGCTCCGGTTAAGAGAGTGGTTATGAGCAAACTCTGCTTGAGGAAGCCGTGAATCCCATGATTTAATCGCATCACCAACCATACAACGCAAAAGATTGCCCAATGATCTGTTTGTCACTTCAGTTTGACCATCCGATTGGGGGTGATATGCAGAGCTCATATCCAGAGAAGTACCCAAAAGCTTCCATAAAGATCTCCAAAAATGTCCAAGAAATCGAGAATCACGATCGGAGACAATGGAGGATGGTAAACCATGGAGTCTATAAATTTCCTGAAAGAATAAACTCGCCACTTGGACTGCATCAGTTGTCTTCTTGCAAGGGATAAAGTGGACCATTTTAGAGAAACGATCGACCACCACGAAAATTGAATCAAATCCACGTTGAGTTCGTGGAAGACCAACAACAAAGTCCATACTAATATCCGTCCACGGTTGAGTTGGGATAGATAAAGGCATGTAGAGACCCGCATTGGAGGCGTGTCCTTTAGATGTCTGACATGTCACACATCGCTCGACGAAGCGCTCCACATCACGTCTTACCGTCGGCCAAAAGTAAGAAGAAGTAACAAGATGAAGAGTTCTATCTCGACCCACATGACCTTCTCGATGCAGTTCTTGCACAAGTTGAAGTCGGAGACTACAATCCGGGACGCACAGCTGAGTACCTCGAAAAAGAAAGCCATCATGTAAAGCATATTCTGACGAGGGAACTCCGTCTATTAAGGCTTGAAAAATTGGACCGAAGAAAGCATCACCAGGGTATAAATCACTAAAGGTACCGAACCCTGGCACTGATGTATGAAGAACCGCTAAGAGTGAGTGGCGCCTGCTAAGGGCGTCGGCGACACGATTAGAAGTGCCGGAGGTATGTTTTATCACAAAAGTGAATTGCTGGAGATAAGAGATCCAAGAAGCATGCCTAGCCGAGACTTTGCCTTGTGTGTGAAGATGTTTAAGTGCATCATGATCTGTGAAGAGGACAAACTCCTTGTGAAATAAATAATGTCTCCAGTGTTTGATTGCTTGTACTATAGCATAGAATTCTATGTCATACGTACTATAGCGTGAGCGAGCACCTGCGATTTTCTCGCTATAGAAAGCTATAGGACGGCCAGCTTGGCTCAAGACGGCACCAATCCCGACTTTAGAGGCGTCACTATGGAGTTCGAAAACACGAGAGAAGTCAGGTAAGGCGAGGATAGGGGCGGAACAAAGCTTGTCTTTGATGATGGTAAAAGCGTTTGCAGCTTCCTGTGTCCACGCAAAATGTCCTTCACGCATACAATCTGTTATTGGTGCCATGAGGCTGCTAAACTGAGGCACGAACCGTCTATAGAAGGAGGCTAGACCATGAAAGCTGCGAGCCTCTGTGAGTGTAGTTGGAGAAGGCCAAGATTGAATAGCTGAAATTTTGCTTGGATCAACGGCAAGTCCGTCGGCAGAGACAATGTAGCCTAGGAAGTGAACTTGAGACGAACCGAACTCACACTTTTTAAGAGTAGCGTAGAACTTGTCACGCCGTAAGACAGTTAAGACGTCCGAGAGATGTCGAATATGATCTTCCAGAGAAGCACTAAAGATCAGTATGTCATCGAAGTAAACCACGACGAATCTACCAATAAACGGTCGTAGTGCTTGATTCATTACTCTCATGAAGGTACTAGGAGCATTGGATAACCCAAAAGGCATCACAAGCCACTCGAAAAGACCTTCCCGAGTCTTGAATGCTGTCTTCCATTCATCGCCGGGGTGGATGCGGATTTGATGATAACCGCTCTTTAGATCCAGTTTTGTAAAAATTGTTGCTGAGCCGATTTGATCCAGTAAGTCGTCGAGCCGCGGAATAGGAAAGCGATATCGAACAGTGATTTTGTTAATTGCTCGACTATCAACGCACATTCTCCACGAGCCATCTTTTTTTGGGATGAGCAGGGCGGGAACGGCACAAGGACTCAAACTCTCGCGCAAGAATCCTTTGGAAACGAGATCTTCGACTTGTCGCCTGAGTTCTTCATGCTCGCTTGGACTCATGCGATAATGTGATCGGTTAGGCAATGCAGCATCTGGCACAAGATCAATGCGATGCTGAATGTCGCGCAGTGGCGGCAAACCTGTAGGTAGATCGTCTGGGAACACGTCTTCAAACTGGCGAATTATGTCGGAGAAAGCTGCAGGAATGCTGTTGAAGCGATCGGGAGTGGATGGCTTACTGATAAGTATAAAAACAAAGCCTTCTTCCCGCATTAGAGATTCAAATGGCGATCTTTGCAAGAGCATAACTGCGTTTGCAGGAGTTGTCTGTTGTTCCGGCGGAGACGGTTTGAGAATAAATTTCCGATTATCAATAGTGAAACTATAAGTGTTGTGATATCCATCATGTATCACGCGGCGATCAAACTCCCATGGTCTTCCAAGAAGTAAATGGCAGGCATCCATAGGTACGATGTCGCAGTAGACTTGATCTTTATAAGAGGGCCCGACCGAGAATGATACCAAAGTACGACGGGTGACGAACAGGTCGTGATCCTGGTGGAGCCAGGCGAGTTTGTATGGGGACGGGTGAGGTTCGTCTTGCAGCTTAAGTTTGGGAACGGCACTTGCAGCTATCACGTTTTCGCAGCTTCCTGAGTCTATCACGAAGGAGCAGACTCGACCATTGATTGTGCATCGTGATTGAAAGAGCTTGTTCCGTTGAGGAAATTGCGCCTCAACTTTTGGAGCTAGACATGAACGGCGAACGACGAGAAGGTGACCTGTATCAGGGAGAAGCTCTTCTTCCTCGTTGTTATGTTCGTCGCTCTCATCATAAATTGGTTCCTGCTCTTGTTGTGCTTCGTCCAAAAGTAAACCACGCCGATTCCGTGAGGGGCAAGCCGACTGTCGATGGCCGGTTTCTCCACACGAGTAACATCGAGCACCTCCAGGACGAGCTTGTTGATTGTTGTTAACTGGTGTAATCGCAGTCTCTGATTTTTCAGGAGTTGTATCGGTGGTGGAAGATGGGGCAGAAGGCGCGGGTAGTCTGTTTTGGCGGGTTGATCCCCATGGTTGGGAACCATTCCGGTTCTGGGCTTCAACAGTGAGTGCTTGCTGGTGAGCCTCTGAGATAGTCTGAGGCCTGAAGAGATTAAGAATAAACTGAATCTGCTGTCGCAAACCTCCAATAAAGCGCATAGTGAGTTGTTCTTCTGTGTCACGAACCTCAACACGGTTGATCATCTTGAAGAATTCCGTTGCATATTCTTCCACGGTACGCGTACCTTGCCGTAGATTTTGAAGCTTCTGGAACATCAATTGATCATAGTTGTAGGGCAAAAAATTTTTCTTCATCTCTCGTTTCAATTTATCCCATGTCGTTATTTTTGTTTTCCCTAAACGAGATCGTGTCGTCTTGACCTGCGACCACCAGGCAGCTGCTCTTTCACGAAATCGAATAGCTATGAGTGGAACACAGCGATCTAATGGAATCTGTTTGAACTCTAGGATTTCTTCGATGGTGACAAACCAATCCAGCAAGTCTTCAGCGCTTGTGGAGCCTTTAAACTCTGGTATCTCGAGTTTGAAACTCGATTTCCAGCGAGGATTGTCGTAGTCATCATCCGACTCTGACTCGTAGTTGGAGTTGCGTTGTTGACGTCGTGTCCGTTGTTGAAGGGGAGCAAAAGGATTGCCATCGTCTTCGTCAGAATCGTCATGAATGGAGAGCTGGTCGTTGCGGGGTTGTGAATTCGCCGGTGCAGCTTGTCGAGCAGTTAACGCAGCTACTGCGGCTGTTAAATTCTCGATTTGTTGCTGTAAGGTATGGATAGATTGTTGAGTAGCCGGGGCATCGTCATCAACGTATTGCTGAGAACGAGTCTTACGAACCATCGTAGCGGTTGAGAAAGTTTCGGAGCGTTGCAAAGCTCTGATACCAACCTGGCGCAGCGTACGAATGGGTGAACGGTCGATCTAAGAATTTAGGGTTCTTCGAGACCTGTTATTGGATCGATTAAGGGTTTCTTTCGATAGCTCCTTAAGACCAACTTCTTGTTTAGATGAATCTAATCAAATCGAAACAAGGGATAAAAGCCAAAAAGCTCTTCTTATTAATAATATCAAACGTGATCCAAACACAAAGCATGAGATGAGTTTATATAACCCTTCTATTAGACTTTATCCTAATAGTAAAAGGAGTTATAAACCGACATATTAAAAAGGCAATAACATTAAAACCCCAAAACATATAAAGCTAAGGAAAATATTTAAACTTAGTCGGCATTGCTCCTTGGCGCCAATGAAGAGGAAGATGCTGCATCACTAAGCAAAGCCAACTATAACTGTATAAGTATACTTTCACCAGAATCCTTTGGGTAGTTCTATTTAAAAGTATAAAAATGAGAAATTTTGTTTCCAATGCATCTCATGAAAAAAGAAAACCCTATACCGATTTCTCCCGATTCATTTACTTAGGACATACACCATAAGATTTATTGGTCTTTGGTTTTATCTAAGTTTCAAACAAAATTTTGTTTTCTTCGTACTCTTTTGTCACATAGTTTCTCTGTTGTCTTTGGAAGTAAATGCACACTTCGAATTAATTGGTTGTCCTCGTTTTCACAGGCTCTTCTTAGAGTACACTTGGTTCATATATATCTAATCCTTCAAGATAAATTTTGTGTGTTCGAATCCATCTAATATATAATCGTTCTGTTAGATTAATGATATAATTTGTTACGAGGTCAAACCTATCTGAAACTTCAAAAATATAACTAAGTCGAGTTGGTTGAAAACAAATTCGTGGTTTGGATATCGAATATGCCAAGAACGCCAAATATGGCTTTTAGGTTTTCTTGTGATCGGAGTTGAGAATTGAGAAAGGATGCAGTGAAAGAAAACACGTGGTTGGTGAACACAATAAACGGCCTTCAAATGTCGATAAAGGTACAAACTAATACACATACTCACAAAACCGAAAGCACAAAAAGAAAGAGTGTCCATGGTGGAGACTCAATCTTCTTTAGTATCCAAATTCAAACTCAAGACAAAAAAAAATCATCAGCTCATTATGTTAGATTAAAAAAAGAAAATTAACCCAACAAACGGTACAAAACACGAACCATTTACAAAAGCACACACAAACCCATGTAAAATAGTAGTACATCATAAAGAGGTAAATCAGGTAATGTTATTTTATTTAGTTTTATGGCTATGGGTCAAATTTTATAAAGTTCGAAATTAATCAAAAGTCTGCAATATTGTACTATGTACTAGTGTGAACCCATTATAGCTATATTACTGTTTCAAGTCGACAAAATGATTAATTTATATGACAAAATGATTAATTAAGCCTCGTTATCAAAATCTCTATTTTAAGCTGTGGTTAGTACAAGAAGTGTGTCACCTGATTTGATAGTATAATTTTAGATTTCCAATGTTTTTCACTTTTTAAGTACTCAACATTCCAAACAGAGGAAAAGCTGTTTCATACAGAAGAGTTATAGTTCCCTGTGATGTCGAAAGCATGTTATGCTGTCATTAGAATTATAAAGGGGATAATTAAATTTGACCGAAAACAACCGATCATCATGGAGGTGGGAACAAAACCACTAGCCATCAGGCCCATCACATACAGTTAATAATATATATTCCAACATTATAATATTTTGTTTAGTTTGATAAAATTGAGTTATCTAGTGGCCTAATCTTCCTAAATATGGAATCAAAATTCTATAAGAAAGTTAGCAAAGAAAAGAAAAGACTACAGAGAGGAAAAATATATGTCCACTACACATCTATAATCTTGTGTTCAAATCTTACTCTATACATTTTTCTTAATTTATACGATGATCCTACTGTTTTATAATAAAAAAATTTATCTAAAGATGAACGGAAATACAGTGTTAAATTATATCTTACTTTTTTTTATGGAAGAATTTACTTAGTAACCAAAATAGAAAGATAAATTAAGAGAATGACATTGATTTTGACATAATAAAGAAACTAACATTTATGGTTGAGTTGAGCCGGTTATACCCCTAATAAGTACAATTATCCAGTAACGAAAGACATAGTTGAAGACGTAGTCTAATTCAGATATGGACAGCATTCACCGAATATTATTCACTAACGCCACAATGGAAACACCCATGTCATGTAATTAATTACCGTGTATTCATTGTGCTCAATAATATGTAAATAAAATAGATACTACTTTTTAATGGTGTATTCCATTTACTATGAACAGTAAGTCTATTTCGAAAAAAAGTCAAAACAATATTAGGAAGAAAGTGAACGTAGGGAAGAAGTTAATATTACTAAGTCCTAAACCATGATCACTAAACTCTAAATCAAAATTTAAACCCTAAATCCAAATATCAAAATCTTAAATACATAATATCTGTAATATTGAACTATACTATATTTTTTTAATAGAATATAACATTATAATCTGAGAAATTTTTTACACACGAAATTATAAGAACACTAAAGTGATAAAATGTATAAACGGTATAAATTAATAATAAACTGGAAAATAAATGTTGTAAAAACTAATAATTTGGAACATTGTATATAAATGAATATATACAGTGAAACATGTAAAATAGTATAGTACATATTATTGAAATTATCAAATGGTATAGAAATACTATATTACACATATTTCAATTTAGCAAATAGTATATTACCTACAGTTATCACCTCGTCGCAGCTCCTGTAATACGGTTTTGCGAAGTCGAATCCCCAACATTAATTCACTTAGCCACTATTTCTGTTTCGTCTTTCTTGGAATGTCGATCTCAGACTCTGAAACACCTCTCCCTTTTCCCAACCCCTTAGCGTTCGAAAGTGGTTTTCTTCTCCAAAATATTTTACCAGCAATGTGGACAATGGCGTCAAATGTTGCCCAAATCTGAGAAGGAACACATTAATTCTTCAAAATTATTAAGTTGAAACTTACCTCAATAGTTGTACGTGGATAACAAAAGGACCGATTGCTTTTTAAATTTATTTGTTATTTATTTTAGTAGTAGGTTTAAGAGGTTGTTTATAAGGGTATAAATGTATTATTATATAAAATACATGAAAAGTAAGTCAATTGGTTAGATAATAAATTATAATTTTTTGGATGCTATAGAGTGCAATTTCCTTTTTTTTATCTTGCATATGATTTTATGGATGGATGCAATTGCAGATATGTATTTATAAATGTATGGTGAATGATTCACATTTGATGTTACTCTTCCACATTTCGATAGTTTACCAACTAGATCGGTTGTCTATAAAATATCAATCACAATTACTTTTATAGTTATGAATTAATATACAAGGAAAATACCGAAATGGGGATCTACTTTTAATAAGAGGAAGACAAGAGTGTGAGGTTGAGATATCTTACTATTCCTCGATCAGTCAGTCATACCTCAAGCCAGTTCAGTAGCTTGGTACAATGTACCAATACCATTAATAATTACAGTTTAAAAATATTTATATTTAATTCTGAGTTAGTGGAGGTGTTTTTCGCCAGCATCAGTTTTTATCTGACGTAATTATTGACCACGATAATGAATATATTAATGGACGATTAAATTTAAAACGACTCATCATGACCAGCGTCTAAAAAGGAAATTCGAAACCTGGCCCCCAATTAAGAACGAACAAAACTTTTTAAATACAGCTCTGAACGCTGTGTATTCACATTATGTAACCTTTTCTCGATAATCCTTTTTTTTTGTCACTGTCTCATTAATCCATTTAAGATATTAAAAACCAAGATGGTTGCTAACTGATGAACCTATCGAAGTAAATGGTAAGCCCAATCAAATATGATAAATAACTTGCCTAGCTTCTCGTCAAGCTATCTACACTGAATTATTCTATTTTTTAGTCTACTTGATTTTTTATATCCGCAATTTTTTTTCTTTTTGTCAACAATCCGCAATTCATTTTCCATAAAGTTATATATACTTTTTTATAACACCTGAAAGATATATATATCCTATTTTAATTTTAACCAAACAAAAGTGAATGCTATCAATATATGATAAAAGGAATCAGAAAAGATTCACGAATCATATAGGTTCAATAGTTACCTTTTAGATTTAATTGGTGGTTGTGATTCCTAACCATCACAACTCGACTGATCTAACTTCAGCCGTATTAAAATTACCAATCAAGCAATTAGTTGTAAGCAAATTGTTGGATGAGTCGGTTGTCTGATATTGTAAACCAAAAGATATCGGGTTAAAAAGCTTTATAAATCGAATGATCATGTAAAAATAGTTGCTATCCAGTCTGAGAGCAAATAAATATCCTCATTTCTTATATATAAAATATTTTGTAGATTTAGTTTTGAAATAATTTAAACTAAAATGGAAACGGTTCATTTGTAATGGTAAATTGGATTTTCTAAGATTGGTGAACAAAGTTTTGAAAGCTTTTGTATAGCAAGGCTTTCGATAGATCGGCCAATCATTCGAAATTGCTTTCTGACCGGAAACTCTATCAGTCAAAAGGTTCTCAATAGTCCGTATATGATTGAAATTGCTCTCTGACCTAATGGTTGTTGTAATAAGGCAGCTAGACCATGTTTAGGTGAATTAGTTTTAAATAGTGTAAAACCTATGCTTAAACAGTTTCAGTTTTTGATAGTGTTAACGCTTTCTCAGGATGGCCAACAAAGAAAGCGAGTGTTAACTCTTAACTGCATATTCAAAGGATGGCTTATTATAGAAGGAAATGTTGAGCTCATAAAAAAAATTAATAGAAAGGGGAAAAAAGTAGGTCTGACACAAGAATTCATTGGACAAAATAGTCATACACATATACGACTTTTTCGCCGGCTGTGTTCCTCACGCGCCACCTATGGAGAAGCCGGTTTAAATGAAGACCACAATCAGTTTACAGATTTGACCCACCAGGTAGCTCTCTTATCCAATCACTTTAGAACACGTGTCTGAAACCCTCTAAAACACTCTTAACAAAGATTGTACCAAAAAGAAAGTAAAAGAAAAACCACAATCTCCGCTGTCTTGGAACCCTCTCTATCTCTCCTTTCGACTTTTCTCTCTTTATATACCGACTGTCTCGCCATTACAGTCTTTGCAAAGAAGAAGAAAGCACTACACATCAAACAGGGAGAGTCTAGCAATAATCTAAAGACGATTGAATTTAGGGCTCTCTCGTGTAATCATTAGGGTTTTGAGAGATCTGTAAGAGAATTTGAGTCCATTTGCACAGAAAATCCAAGTGGGTCTATTGAATTAAGACAGAGAAGGAGGTGATTGGAGAAATGCAACAGAGAAAAACTGACAGAAGAGAGTGAGCACATGCAGGCACTGTTATGTCTCCATAACTTTGCGTGTGCGTGCTCACGGCTCTTTCTGTCAGTTGCCTGACTTCTCGCTTTCTCTCTCTCTCTCTTCCTTCTCTTCTCAAATTTGTTGAGCTTCTGTCATCTGCATATCACTTACCTTCTTATCATCTCTTTTGCTGCGCTGATGTGGATAATTAAGACTGATGCCCTTTCGTTATCACTTCGTTATGTGCAGATATTATATGTTTTTTCCTATTTCTTTTTGTATTGGTGTTGAAATGGGTGCTTGATTACCCTTAAGAATGTTTGTTCTCTAGCAATTTGGTGGAGAAAAGCTCAGATTTTTATATTGGGTTTATGATAATACTAAAATTTTCTAAGTGTGCTATATTAGGTTGTTTTCTTTTAGTGGATCTAGGAAATGCACGAGTTTTGATGATCATGAATCCCCCCCCACCGGTACTCATTCTTCTCAAAGATTAAATTAACTATTTTGTTGATTTGTCTCTTTTTTCTTTAATTTTTGGGATGTAATCTGTGTTTTCTCTCTCTCTCTCTCTCTTTTGGTTTGTTTTGTAAATTATAGTTTCTGCATGTTGAAATTCTCTGAAAATTAATCTTAGCAGCTACATGCAAGTTAACCTCGAATTATGTAGCTGTTTTTCTCCTTAAATCTTCTTTTTTTCGGTTTTAGAAGCCAGATGTGGCTCTTAGGTTTCGCCAGAAGCCATAAATGATGGAATTTTGTGAATAGCGGTATCTTTTTCAGTTTTTTTTTTTTTTTTTTTTGTTAAGTATGTGAATTTCATTAGATAAGTAATGACACAGGGAGATTACAAGCTATTGATGAATCAAAACTAGTAATCTAAGATGCTAATTAAAGCAAACATGCTAGAGAGAGCCACAAAAAAAGGTAAAAAGACTCTCTAAAACAACGAAAGGATTAGTCTTCATCCATAGGATAACACTAAAGCTTGGCATTTTACATCTTCAAAACAGCTTACTTGTTTCAGGAGATCCCAACTTGAGCTTGGTGTCGGAACCTGCACCAAGAGAAGAGATCATTGGGGTTAACAACCAGAGAACGGTCCGAGGCGCCGCAGACCGTCCCGAAGGCGAATCCGACAGGAGGACAGGCGAAGCAGGGTTGACAAAGTCCTGGTCCGGCCACCACATCCTTTGAAGTCCACTCCAGACGTTGCTCTCCCCGGAAATGCGACGAACCAACTGCCTGAGAATCCATACCAACACAGAGAGGCCAGCAGATGAAGCATTGGTGAAGTACGAGCCGACGGAAGCGGAGAAATTTATGGCTCGACACCGGTCCCGTCGAACAAGCAGAGCACGAGAGACACCAGCGACTGAGTATCAAAATGGCAGGGAGCGATGATCGATTTCCTTCTGAAACAATGAGAACGGAGGAGGATAACTCCCATCAACAGGCGAGAACCGCTATCAAGACCCGTCGCGAGGCAGAGACAAGACAGAGTAACGGCAGAAACCCTAAGCTAGCTCGAGCCATCAGACAAGAGCCCAACAGAACCGCCATGGTAGCTGCTACAAAGACAGTAACAAAATAGAAGTCCCCGGCGAAACCCTCAAAATCACCTTGACGATTGAGATCCGAAAATCCAATCGGGGAAGTTCTAACAAAGCGACAGGTGACGGAGACAGAGCGAGACAGGGGAGGCAGCAAGCTGGCCAGAGCCGCAGCAGCAGCGACGCACTGCGTTCCGGCGAACCCTCCTAGGTGAACTTGACCCAAATCCACCCAAAAGTCTAACCCTAGATCTACCTTCGAAACGGCGCCTCCTGTTCAGATCCGAGAAGCCTCGACCTCGTCATCACTCCGGGGAAACTGGATACGCACCCAGAGACCGGTTTGGTTCGTCGAGATCCGGCCGCTATCCCGAGGAAGAACTAGAGATGATGAAGCAAGGAGGAGGAGGCAAAACGGATCTTGAAAGGGTTGAGGAAGGACAAAGGGAGCGATTTAGGGGTGGCGACCGGCGATAACCAACCACCGCCGGCCACCAGAAGCAATATAAGAAGATCCGGCCGAGAAGAAGTAGTTGATGGGGAGAGAGACTCGAGAGGATTTTCTCTCACCTCTCTCAACTATATATTATGCCTTCAATCATCTTTTTCAGTTTTATTTCATGTAGACACTAATTATCTGCCGCTTCAACGAGAATGTAAAATTTTCTAATGAGTAAGTTGTTAATGAACCTCTGAATCTAGCTGTTTGTTCTTAAAAAGACTTTCATCTATAATTTCCTTTTTGGTGTTAGGTTTGTACGGATTAATGCTACTTGGAGCATTAAAGTCCATCTTGGAATGTGATGCAGGAGTAGGTGGAGGAGATCCGCTTAAATTGATTTCTATGCAAGTTGTGATCCAAAATAAAAAGGTTCAACCCTATACCTAATGCTTTTATATTCCAAATCTTTTGTTCTTGAAACTTTCTTCACTTTTGCTTCTAAATTTGCTAAGAAATAAATTTCGTTGCTTGGTTTTTGCTTTCTTCCTAGGAAAAAATGTTATTAATTGAAATTGTTATCTGATATGGTACCAAAGAAAGTTATACTAATGTTATTGTTTAAATTCTGTTGCCAAATGAGGGATTAAACTGTTATTTTTTTACTGAAATAATTGGTCTAATCAAAGTGTCGGAATTTACTACATTTCATCTTATGTCTATTCTTGTTGGTTTCATCTTTTGTTGCGTTGGCCAAAGCTTATTTTGTCTTCAGAATTCTTATAAAAATCTGAGCTTTTCTCCACCAAATTGCAGTGATTTTGTGTAGTTTTAGCTTTGCTTTGATTACTAAGCAAAAGCATGAAATGGTCTTTTTATTTTTCCCCAGAAAATTTGCTTTGTGTCTACCATTCAAGTAAGAAAAGTTCTTTTGGTTGTGTTTGATGAAACAAATTGTGAAATTGGTGTAGATATACTAGTGTCTAATGTGCTTCACCTTGAAATCGATAGCTGATGTTCTATACTAGATAATTATGGAGATGGCAATGTTACAAAGCTATATTTTTATGTTCTGAAATGATTGATCTTATGTTGCCTGATTCACTATGTCTCATCAAATGTTAGTGTTCGCTTGTTTGATCTTTGCTTTGCTGTGAAGTAGTATGCTGTATTTGAAAAGGGTTTTTGTTAGTTTGGATTTACGGTTTTGCAATTGTTATATATGTCTAGTTACAAAATGCACTATAGTAATGGCGTTTAAGACTAGTGGTGTGTTTTGTTTCCATGAATGAGTAACCGGGATTATTATAATCATACTCAAAATATGTATCAGAAGACCTTGTGTTGTGTGTGATGAAATCTAATTGTGATTCTGGTTAATTACCTATTCTAGTGTCAAGCGCTTCACCTTGAGATCACTAAATGAAGTGCAAAACAGATAACAAGTGGAGATGAATAGATCCTCCCTGTACATCAAGTGCTATCGCCAGGTTCTTTTCCTTAGCCTGGATAGTCATGGATATATAATATGACCTATACATAAGGCAGAAGTTCGAAATTTCATTTACTTCTGTTGGGTTTGGTTATTGTGGTGACTGTGTTGTTTTTGCTGATTTCCATTGGCTTATATTCAGATATTTGTTCTTGAAGTAATTTAATCAGTAAATTCAAATGATACTTAACCGTCAGATTTCTGTGTGGGGTACAGAGAGATGATTATGTTCATAAACCGTCTGAAAGATTCTAAATATATGTAGTTTTGTTTTAGAGTATCATGTTTTCATAGCCAGGAATTGAAATGTTTTCAACCATATCTCTGGTATGATGTGTGAGGCACCATCTGATGTGTTAGTTTACGTTGTCTTCCTTTTTTGCCTCACCAACTAAGCTATTTATACTGATGGCTTGTTGCCTCTCTGCATATGATACAATTACAAATATAGAGAACATTTCTGAGGTATTAGTCGATTTCTTTTCTGCATTTTTAGTTAAGAACTTGGTTCATGTGTCAATCGAAAAGTGTGTGTCATGCTCTTTAAATTGTTGTCTCCTATTTTGCTTCAGAAGCATGTTAACAAATGGGGAAGAATACAGATTATTTGCTAGAACCTGGATTGGACTTTGCTAACAACTCACTAACCAGAACTCAGTTAAATTTTGTATGGTGAGGTTCATGACTTTAAATAGCTCGTTATAGATTATTAGCAACTGGTTTCATGTATTGTTACCTTGTTTTATTTGGATTTATACCATCTGACTAGACTCATAGAGGACTGGGGAGAAAGTAGCTTATTCGTCTTATCATAGTTTCCTTGTCGTTTTTTTCTGCCCTAGGTCCATAAAGCTAAACCATTTCATTCGTTTGCTCTAATTCATTCCTTGAGACAACAGATTCGAAAGGGTAGCTAAATTGTTATCTTAAATATGTTCTTGTGTGAGCTACGTTTTAATTGCGTATTAATGATGTTAGATCTATCGTCTTTTACACTTAACAAGATATGTGTCGTCTTTCTTAGGTTATGGTGTATAGATGATACCCTAAATTCTATCAATAAGAGTGCTTCATCAGCGGTCCAATTTTCAGAAACAGCAAAAGGTTCCATCCTACTCATATTCACAGCAACAGGTGTGAGTTTATTATGATCATTTGCTCATGTTAATGTTTGTTTTGCCCTTTTCCCGAAAATAACTTTTATAGAGAATTATGGATTTGTGGGTTTCTCTTACGGATCTTTAGATCGAGTCATCGAGACATTAGTTGTTGAACTGAACAAACAACAACCAAACCAGATGGAGATGGTAATCTGTATGATGGCTTAAAGAACCGATTCATCTTAAACCGGGTAGATACAATGTGGAGTATATAGTCGACCAATATTTAGGCTAGTTGACCAATTTGTAGGATATATGTTTTGATTGCGTTGCTTATAATATTTGCACCAATTGAAGGTAAGTGACAAAATGGATAATAAACTTCTTTAAGGCCGGAGTGGTTTAATTTTGGAACTCTTGTTACAATCAAACTGTATTAGCTAGATTGTTGTTATAAAATCACAAAGAAATGAATGTGTGTAGTGTGGAGTTAGTAGCCACCCACTCGTTAGACCAAACGGTGTCCCACACTCCTCTTGTAAGCCTAATACTTCCAAACTTCGCCGTGATATTCCTTTTCCCATTTGCTTTTAGCTCAAAAAATACATTCTAAACACAAAGTCAATGCTCATGCATCATAATATAAAGAAATACTAAGATTCTTTGTTTAACAGAATACAATAACTAATTGAGTCTTAGGTTACTCTATAAATGTATACTAATTTTCAAACTTGTGGTCGTCCGATTTTCGAGCTATTTTGGCCTAAATGAACATCATTGACATTTTGTTAGATGGAATCAGTTTTTTTTTTTTTTTAATGTGAAAGACATACCGGTGCAATATAGGACTATACAATGTATCCGCATGATACAACATATCGATTGGATCAGACGGTAAATAACTTTATAAACCATTGTAGATATTAGATTAATACAAAAGAAAAAAGAAAAACATGAGTGTGCAACTGATAGTGGTTTGTAGTAGGTAAAAGACAGAAACAAAGTGAACGCAAATACGGTCTTGTATTACAAAACGCAACTCCTTATTCTCTCTGACTTAGACCAAAACCACCTACCCCACTTTTCATGGTCTCTGTTTCCCACTCAGCCTAACTCCCGAAAAAAGGAAAGTTAGATTCAAACCCACTTTATCACGGCTTGGAAACAGATGAAGCGTCTTTAACGGTAGCCACCGAGACACCTTTAACGTTAACGACTGGTGTAGTAGCTGTGTTAGGAGACAAAGGAACGCCGGCTTCTCTAACGGCAGATATCAGAGGATTACGGGAAGGACAAGTGGCGGTTGAGATGGTGGTGGCTAAGGATATGGGCATGAGGCAGAGACCTTTGCCTTGTAGGTATTGCATGGCCGATCCCATATCCTCTTCCATTAGCTTTGCCACTTGGTGCTCCGTCATTTTCGCCGCCGTCTGATTCTCACCGGAAGTGTTTTCCTGGGACCCACCGGCATCCTGAAAAGTTTATAAATGAAATTTATATTTTTTTTGGCAGTAGAAAGAAGCATGAAAAGCAAAACCCTAAAGCTATGATGTCAAAATCGAAGGTTTAGGTGAAAAATCAGCACGCGTGCTTCGCATTTTTAAAAATTTGTTGTTTTGTTTTTTACTCTTTTTGGAAAACTTTTATTTGTGTTAAAAAATCGAAACCAAAACCACTTTTAACTTTGTCTTCTTCTTTAACCAAAACAAGAACCTCCATCATAATATAAAAATCTATTTTTGGTAGCTGGAACATAAATGATTAAATCTCATTCTAATGTTTCTAATGATTTCGTCACCTTCATCATCATGTACGAAAATGATACGAACGTGCGAATAATAAAATGCGATTTGAATGATAACTCACCATAAGAAAAAAAGTATATACTAGTATTTGACTTAGATGAAAACCTAATTATATCTAGTTGTGATTCTTTTTTTTTTCTAATTAAAATTTAGTCTTGATTAGAACTAAAAAGAAATAAAAATAGTTGAATTACCTCAGAGACTTGAGAAGAAACAGAAGCAGCACCTCCCAATCTACTCATGCTGAGTACCTACATATATACATTTTTACCTCATTTACTATACATATACGATAATATGAGAAGATTACAAGTTATAATCCCCCAAAAGATAAATAACTACAAAATTAAGGAAAGGGAGCATAAGGAATTTTAGTCACAGAGGCCTAGACCCGATTTTACATATTGTAATGTCAGACTCAAGAGGTAACGAGGCTTCCATATTATTATATGAACAAAATAAACATTTCATTTATTTTTAAAACTATCATAGAGAGATAGAGAATCACCTTGACTTGGAGCTGTAAGAATTTGACATAATCGATAATCTCATCGAGCATTGATGCTTTGTCTGTCTGTTCATTATTTTTTTAACAATAGAAAATAACTTGTTAGCTAGAGATCCTACACCTGGTTATTACTAGTTATTTTAATCTAAGAGTAAAATAGTTAATCAGTGTTTAATCATTTGATTGTATAAAAGTCCAAAGCTCTATGTACTAGTATTTGTGGTCCAAGTTCTGAACTCCAAGACTAAAACACATCACCAATGTGGTTCATATTTATTTAATTTAAGATATACTAAAGATGTATATACAAACTGGATTAGAATCCCTTTTGAATTAAACTTTACTAACCATGGACATAGATGATCGAAATCAACATCAATAACGATTAAAATAATGTATGTAACTCACCTTGTTGCCATTAGGGACAAGTTCTTGAAGAGATTTCATCCTTTCCGCTATTCTCTCTCTTCGTAACTGGTCCACAATTTCAAAAGATTTCAAATAATTACCCCAAACATATATTATTGCACAGTTTTGCTACATACAATTTTCTTGGTAACTGAACACGAATAATGAAGGAAAAATAGATAAAGACGAACCCGTTCGGCGATACTGTGAGGATCAGTGGCTTGACCTCTTCTAGCTCGGACTTTAGGCTTAGTCTGAGGCGTCGCCGCCGTACCACCGGTGGTGGTTGACGCCGTCGCCTGAGACTGCGTCTGCGTGTGGCTTTGTTTCACAACTCCTCCTCCGGATCCCTGAGGGAAGTGGAAAGGAAGAGATCCAGCGGAGAAGCCACTGTAGAGAGCGTTGACATCAACGGCGGCGTCGTTTGGATTGTGGTGAGACAAAGGAATCATCGTGATCTGGTTTCTTGAATCAGCGTCGTGATGGTGAAAGCTACCCAAGGCGGTGTCGGAGGTGGGGGGAGGAGCGTCGTCTTCGAGCACGGATGAAGGCCAAGGAGCGGAGGAGAAGAAGTTTTGGAGGAAGTCATCGTGGTCAAACGTCGCAGGAGACTGGAGATGATGAGGAGAAGAAGAAGAAGAGGAAGGGGTTAGAAGAGATGAGTTCATGTCTTTCGGCTTCTTCTTCTTCCACAATGGTTCCGATTTGAGTGAGGGTTTGTTGAACATGTAGAGGTGGTTTACGGCTTTTATGGTGTGTTTAAGGAGTGGATAAGGATGTTAATATGTAACGTTTATAGGGTCATAAGAGTCAAAACATACGTTAACATTTTCTTTTTGTTAATATCATCTTCGAGATAGTAAAGCAGAATGACACTTTTGGGAATGACAACTATTGAAACAAATATTAAATTCGGACATGTAACATAAATGCGTAAAGTCATATAATCATGTAGCTCTCTCTGGTTCATCTCGAGATTCTACTGTTTACCAATTGTCGCCAAGATCACAAACATGCTATCCCCATTGACGATACTTGTGTTTTAGAATAAGTATCAACAAAAGATCACACTTCTTATAGTAGATGGTTTAATATATCCTTTTGATTTATGCTTCATCCGATGAACCTGTTGTTTTCCATTGACATCGATAATTTTGAGAAATTTGGGAGCCTCTTAAACAGGAAAGGGAACATAGTATATATCATCATCATCATCATCATCATCATCATCATCATAACCTATGGTCAAGTATATATACAAATCATAAAATATTCGTGTTCTTCCTTACTAATGATATATAACATGAGGGATGTAACCATTTTGTTTTCATTTCTATTAGCCTAACATTCTATTGTCATGTGCCGTCTATTGTCTAGGAATATAAGTTATAATCTAACATGTTAATCACTGATATAACCAATGTACAAATAATATTAAGTAGGATATTTCTTAAAGTTTTTTTACAGAATTTCTTAAGGTTGTAAACTCCCTCTACACCGTTGAAATTTGGTATTTTTGTCATTTGTTGGTGGCATTAATGAAATTATCAAAATTTTAGATACAAAAAGATCTTTATTTTTTTCATCTCATACAAAAGTTTCAAAGAGGAATACATCGAACAAGATTTCATTAAGATTTAGCTGTATAGTAGTAGTATATAAATTACAAGCATGCATGATTAAGCACATGGGACATTCTGAGTTTTGCACAAACTCACAAGAGGTAGAGATGGGCTTTAATTTAATACACTTCCCATATATTAATTGTAATGTTGGTAAGCATTGATGGACTACACAACAGATAAGTATATAGATCTACAATCTCATACACACATTAATCATTTCTGTTTTCTGCTTAATTAATACTATATCATAAGGATATGAAACCACAGTTCTTTATGAATGAGAATCTAAATGAAATTTTGAGCGTCTCGCTAAATTACATATAGACTCTGGGCCTGAAATTTTATTGGGCTAAACAAAAAATTTGCTCAATAATTGGGCCTGCTTATTGGGCATGCTTAGTATGCGAGTTATGTTTTCGAAGTGTTGTGGACGAACAATGAGAAATTTGCAAAAATGTTTTGAACAAAGGAGAGTTTTTTTTTTTTTGTTCACTGAACAAAGGAGAGATTTAAAAATGCGAAAGCAACTGCAAACTTATCGTGAGACAATTCAAAGGGGTACTATTACTATTACTACCACTCATGTTCATCCACGAATCTTTCGTGTACGATGCGATCTCATCTTTTATTTAATTTGTCCCAATAAGAAATAATAGTTGTTGGCCCATAGTTTCAGCGACATGACATGTTCATCATTTTCTTACAACCACATAACAAAACAAGAACACCTTAAACTGTTCATTTTTCTTTTGAATCTGCCAATTTCTGTTTCAGATTAAAAAAACTACTGCTTGCGTGTAAGACATGAAGCAATCGTCATGGGGATGCACAATCTTTATCCAATTATCACTCTGTCTCATCGTCTACGCGTCTCTGCATTTTGGTCACCGATCTTTGTCATCAAACAACGACGGTGACAATGCCAGAGCTCTAGATCTCCATTTCATCTCCGTCTCCGGTGGTTTCAGGCCTCTTCACCGTCAAACTCGACTTCTCCGGTTGGTGTGTGTTTCCCAACTTCTTTCAGTGATGAATCTGTGTTGCTCTGTTTTCGGTTTTGAATCTGTGCAGTCTCTGTAGTTATCAAATGCATTGGTTTTAGTATACAAGTCTGGTTCTTTATAGAAATTCTAGCCTCCCAAATTGCAAAACTGAGTCTTTTTAGTAGATCACACTTAGTATTGCTAGTTAGGCAGTTGATTTTAAGGATAGTATATGTTTCCTTGGTAGATAAGAGATTACTATACTGATGTTGTGTTATTGTTTTGATTGATGAAGATGGAGAGAGCTGCAGAAACTTACAAGGCTAAATTTGTTTTGAGGACAAGTGAGCATGGAGAAGAAGATTCACTCCTGCTAAATGTCAGCTCTCAAGCTTAATCTTCTTATTTGCTTCTTTGAACTCTAGTTGGATCTCAACAAGAAGGTTCTGATCTCTTTTGTTGAAGATAGTTTAATGAGTAATGAGTGTGTTGGTGTTTTTGGCAGGATACTAGAGTCTCCTCATCACTGAAACTTCCATGGTAATTATTTGATCTTGTGGAACTTACTCCTTTTAGCTGACTTACTTCAACAATGTGATGCAAATTTAGGTACGCTATGAAGAAAGGATCTGGGAGTTTCAGAGAGCACATCGAGTTGCCTTTTGGTGGATCCTTGGATGTTGTCTTCGTAGACACTGGCTCGTTACAGAAGGTAGGTAGACTCAGCTTGTTTTTATGTGAATTTCAAGGAAATGTACATTAGATAGACTTTTCTTCTGTTAACATTATTTCTTTTTGACTGATTAATCATTCCACCATCTTACTGCAATTCAAGCAAATGATGAGTGGAGCATTGAACGGTTCGATGATCAGTCAATTAAATGAACTTACAAAGATTCTAAAAGCAGCAGATGGAGATTGGTAAGTCAGCTACTCAGCTCATAGAATCTCTTGATCTCTCAAGAACTTGTGCCAATACCGCAACAAAGCTCCTCTGTTATTAGTAGTTCCTTACCTAATTTTCTTTATGGATGAAACATTCTATAGTCGTTCTTGATACAGGCGCATAGTTGCTGGATCAGACCCGTTATTCACCTATACACCAAGTAATGGTCCGGAGGAAGCCAAGAGATTTGCAAGGACATTTCAGCAAATCACCATCAAATATGGAGTGGTAAGACACTGAATATCTCCCATCGCATTCCAAATAATTGTTATCTGAGAGGATTTTAATTTTGATGATTCAAGAACATATATCTAAGCGAAAAAGGCTGCACCAGCGGAGCCACGAACGCTAGCTTCACTTGCATAATGGTTCCTAATACATCAGAGAACCGAGGTTCAACGAATGATAGTAAGAGGTAACAAACATCTCTTCTATGGCAATATTTAAACATAAGCCTATTGACAGCTCAATCTCGATGTCTCTGAGAGCAATGCATCTTTGTCCATGTCAGGGAAATGGAAGATGGGTTTCTTCTCCACAGAGTTAGCTTCTCAGAGTTTGTAAGTACTTTGTTATGATATGTCTTCTTGACAAAAAAAAGTGATATAATGTGTTGTTTGTTTATCATAAACAGGTTACTTATACTATCAACTTATCAGGACAAGTCATAGACACAAGAATCATTAAGCAGAAGGGCAAAGAGTCCATCTAAGATTTTTCAAAATTTTTTTTTGTGTGTTTAGTATGTTTACCCACTCTCCATTGTTGTAAACTGTAAAGCACCAACATTTTTTATTCTTCCTCTAGTGACCAAAACACCCTTTTACCGCTGGGAGTCTCAGGTCAATCGTCTAAGGGTGAAACTGGGAATTGCAAGCTAGAAAAAAAGTAGTATAAAATGAGTGACCGTTAGGGTTTTCCTTTGGATAAACACACTCATTAGTTTAAGTATGAGGTTCTGCTCCCGGAGGGTCTCGACCTGGCGGCCATATGTGTCCTCGCCGTCGTTTTCTTCCGGTTGAAGCGGATGCCGATGATTTCAAATCTTTCTTGATGAGCCACTTGTAAAAGTGGTGATGAATCATTTAAAATAATATTCTCCATGGCCATCACTACTACTCTGTCTTCCTCGCTTTCGCATTCTTCTTTTTCTTTTCTTTTTATCTAAGGTTTCACACTGTTCTTCTTCTTCTTCTTCCTCTTGGGAGACTATGATGATTCTTAAGAAGTCAATTAGACCAGACGTTGGTTGTGGTAAATACCCTCTCTAATATGGCGGGGCTTTAATAGCAGCCATGGCGGAAGTGTTTTTATCCTCTAATTTGTCTGAGAAAAGGCGAATCTGAGTCCTCCTCTGTTACATGCAAAGTTTTTATTCATCATATTAAAAAAAGTAATTTTTGTTAGCTACTGTTACAGCATCATCTTTGTATAATTGAAGTTTTGAGTAGTCAAATGATTTTTATTATCTCATCTTTGGTTACAAGTTACAAAACAAAAAAACATGGACAAAGCTCTTGTCTTCAAGAACTCTTATTCAACTATTAGTTCTCCCAGTTCTGTGTGTTGTACTATATCTGTCATAGAAAATCACATGAATGTTAAGCAATGTGCATGTACTTGTGTTTTAGATCAATGTTGCCAACAAAGGGTTTCAGATTCTAACCCAAAAGGTCGTAGACAGGAACTTAGGAACTTATCATCTTTATGGCTAATTAACAACTATGAAAGCTCTTACAGCAATATTTGTTGCTTAAAACATTATTTGCGGGAGAATTAATGAAACAAGAGAAGAGATGAAAGAAGCTAGCTTTGAATAAAGTTTGTGGTGTCCGGTGCAATTATAGTTTTTGTGACAGCTCAACTCACTGACGTGAGTGGAACTCTGTTTTGATCATTAATCTGACTCTGGGGAGTTATTCTTTGTTCCAATTGTGCCAGATTGACTTTTATTGTATTTATTACCGATAGTGTTATCTGTTTTAAAATTTTTATTATCGGTGTGTGAGAACTTGGCCGTTGCTACTTTATTGGTTTCTAGTTTGGTAACGCCTCATTGGTTTCTAGTTTGGTAATGAAATATAGCTTAGAGCCATGAGCTTCTTCAATATACATCCTGGAAAATCTAGTGGTCCTATTCTCAAGTGTGTATGCAAACTCTGAAATGTGTTGTTCTTACTAGTATCATATCCTCGGTGCAGTTAAAGGGTCAAAAGATTATTCTCTGGATACTATTGTTCTTAGCAGTCACATGCAACAACTCTGTTTTCAGAACTGTGTATAACTGGATCTTATAAAGAACAAATGGATAAGCAGATTATTGTATGTCAAGGAGTTATTGCTGATGGGAGTCAGTTCTTTCTGGATCATACACCCAGGCTAGTTTCATCTCTTTTCTATTCAAGATAACATACTTCAAGCTCAGAGTCTGTTGTTTTACTTTTGCAGAGAATAGAAATGGTGTTGAAGAGATTTGGTAGCAACATTATATTCTCAAATGGAATGCAGGATCCATGTCTTTATTTTCTTTTCATTTCTCTATTAAGAGTTGATGTTAAACCCTTTTCCAGTGTCCTGAAAGAGCATATCGAGCAGTATCATTGCGACCAGAAAAGGTTAACGTTCGTGAATTACAGACGTCTCTTAGAAACAAGAGATTTAAACACTGGTTATTTAAAAAGCAGAAGCTCACCATACAGATCTCAAAGCTGCTACAAAAGACGACCCTGAGTGGGCTGAAACAACAGAGGAGGAAGAAGTTGCTATTATAAAGAAATGGATCAGGACCATTCATTGTCTGATTGTCATGTGTCTCAGTGTCTGTGATATCTGAAACTAATGAAAGTATAGTCCCTTTTGTGAAGATTATAGATTTCAAAGGGTAAAATAAAAAATCAGTAAATAAAAGTATAGCGCCTTTTTCAGAAAGATTATAGAATTTCAAAAGGTCAAACCGTAAATTCGTAAAACAGAACAGTTACAGTCAGTGATACCGTGAGAAGCGCACCACCGACATCTGGACCGGACCCACTGAAACGCGGTCGTTTAATTGTTTCCCTCTCTATAGTTAGTTTCTTCCTCTTCGCGTTTGGCCCATTCACACTTCATCAGCTCTGTATCTAAATCTTCTTCACACACACACTAATCGCCATTGTTGCAGCACTTCGACTCTGATTCATTCGATTTGAGCTTCTCTGTTTTCCTATGGCGCGTCGTTCTGGAGATTGCATGAGATGTCTGGTGATCTTCGCGGTGGTATCTGCTTTAGTAGTGTGTGGACCTGCTCTTTATTGGAAATTCAACAAAGGTTTCGTTGGATCCGCTCGTAAGAGCTCTGTTTGTCCTCCTTGCGTCTGTGATTGCCCACCTCCTGTCTCTCTTCTCGAGATCGCTCCTGGTATGATAGTTACCATTTACTCTCTCTCCCTCGTTTTTGATTGGATCTGGTTTCAAGATTGGATTTTTCAATCAAGCTGCCTATTTTAGATCCAATCTTATGTTTTTCTATGCAGTAAAAACGAATCTCAGCTTGCATATAATTTAACAAGTTTGGTATTTTTCTTTGTGCAGGGCTTGCAAATCTCACTGTTACAGGTCAGATCTCGATTCTGAGCTTGGTTTTTTCTCTAGCTGCTTTGGCGTGTGTTTTTTCCTGTACTGTTATGTTCTGTCAAGTTGTAAACATGGTTTGATAATTGATAGTGTTATTGAGGAGCTTTCATATCTGTTATTCCAAAGTCTTTACCTTTCTGATGCTTTCTGAGTCTAAGCTTTTAAGAACTGAAGTTTTGATGAGTTAGTAGCCATTGCTTATCTCTGTTGTAGCTTGATTACAGAACAGGCTAGTCACTTTGTGAGTGTTACTCTGATAGTTTTTTTTTTTTTTTGTGATCAGACTCGGACACGTTACCATGCCCTTTTCAAATCTAGTTGCATTACTTTTTCCTGATAAGTAACATATAGTTATAGCTCTTGCATTCTCCTGTGTGTTTTGAACAGATTGTGGAGGTGATGATCCTGAGCTCAAACAAGAAATGGAGAAGCAGTTTGTGGACCTTCTGACCGAAGAGCTGAAGCTGCAAGAAGCAGTTGCAGATGAGCATAGCCGTCATATGAATGTTACCCTCGCAGAAGCTAAGAGAGTTGCGTCTCAGTACCAGAAGGAAGCTGAGAAATGCAACGCGGCCACTGAGATCTGTGAGTCAGCTAGGGAGAGAGCTGAAGCTTTGATGATCAAGGAGAGGAAGATCACTGCTTTGTGGGAGAAGAGAGCTCGGCAATCAGGTTGGGAAGGTGAGTAAAAACTGATTGCCCCCTTCTCATGTCTACCCCTGAAGTATTTCTGTCTGAGAAACCGATTTTTTCGCAAAACTTAGCTCAAGGAAAAGTCCTTATCTTCCACGTTTCTACATATATGTAGTTCTTTTGTTTTTGCCTTTTGATCTGAATGTAGCTAAAGAATGGCTTGGCCTTGTATTGACTCTCTCTTCAAATATATAATTGTCCATTTCTCTACCACTAAGTTCCGTTTCTCTCGTTAGTTAAGACTTAAGAAGTTGGTTCTGTATCTTATGTTTCATGTTCAGAAGAGTCTGTGAGTTGATCCGATTGCATTGCAGATAGATTTGATGCCTATCTGTGATATACTGTAATATGCTTTAAGGCTAAGGTCAAGAGGATTAAGAAACGTTGAAACTGGATACATTAGTCAGTTACAGACTCTTTCACACGTCAAGAAACGTTGAAAGTTTGTGAACGGAGACAAAAGGTGAGAAGAGACAAAAGTGGAGATGTCAAACGCACTCAGGTTGACGTAGTTATGATCACGCGGTTTCGTGTTTTCAATAAATATTCCATCCATTCACAAAAACAGCTGTCTCTTTGTTTCTGTTCCTTTAGCGTCGGCCATTAAAGTATTCTGTTTTGCATTATTCTAGATATTCAAAGAAACAATGATCCATAAAAGCTTTTGATCAGATCTACCATTAAAAGAAACAGATCTAGGTTCGTACACTCCATGTGGGTTGAATAAAAAGTTTCACAAAGAGAAAAAAAAGATAGCTTTACGACTTTGGTTCTAGATTCAACTAATCTCTGTGCTCTATTATTCTGTGAGTTTCTCTGAAGCTTCCTTAGTGTAGGACTTGTGCTCTTTTCTGCAACGTAGGGAATTGCATTAAATTTGTATCTCTCTAGGCAAAAAGATTGATAACTTATCTTACTTTAAATGGAAAGTTCGATGACGAAGAGAGGACATGGACACAATCAAGAGTATACAGATAACTTGTCAGAAGGCTCAGAACCAAAGAGACAGAAGAAGCTTCCAGCTTTGGCAAGGTAAGTCATACTTTACATGTGTTTCATGCATCATAACTTGAGATTGTTTTGGCTGTTATCATGAACTCCTCTGGGACTGGATAACCTTTCTGAGAGATGTTTATTAAGTATCTTGCTCAGAGGTTGTATTAAAACAACAACTGTCTGTTGACAGTGTCATCGTGGAAGCTGTCAAGGTAGATAGTCTGCAGAGGCTATGCTCGTCTTTGGAACCATTATTCCGCAGAATTGTGAGTTAATATTCTATGTCAAAGTTTAGTTTTCCCATTAGACCAAATCTTGTGAAGCGCGTGGAGTTCTAAACTTGATTATGGTGTGGTGCAATGGACAGGTCAGCGAAGAGGTGGAACGTGCCTTATCAAAGTTGGAGAACTCCAAATCAACTCCAAGGTAATTCCTCTTTATCTCCTTCGCTTGAATGGTTCCATGATCTTTACAACAATTTGTGTGTTTCAGATCTCAAGAGCCAAAGAAGATTCAAGGCCTCGATGGAAGAAACCTTCAAATTCGCTTCAGAACACGAATGCCTCCTCATTTATTCACAGGAGGGAAAGTCGAAGGAGAGCAGGGCTCAGCTATTCACGTGGTTCTTATAGATGCAAACACAGGAAACGTTGTTCAAACCGGAGAAGATTCAATGGCAAAACTGAATGTTGTGGTGTTAGATGGAGATTTCAAGGATGAAGACGATGAGGATTGGACGAGAGAACATTTTGAAAGCTTCGTTGTGAAAGAGCGCCAAGGAAAACGTCCCATCTTAACTGGTCACACGCATGTGGTACTTAAGGAAGGTGTAGGAACTCTAGGAGAACTTACTTTCAACGACAATTCGAGCTGGATTAGGAGCAGAAAGTTTAGGCTTGGTGTTAAGGCTGCATCAGGGTTTCGTATACGTGAAGCTAAGACAGAGCCTTTTGCTGTTAAAGACCATAGAGGAGAACGTGAGTTCCTTAATACTTTGGAAATGAAGGGAGAAGCCTATTGTTTATCTGAATCTTGGTTCTTTTTTTTTTGAAGTATACAAGAAACATTATCCACCGGCTTTACATGATGAAGTCTGGAGATTGGATAGAATAGCGAAAGATGGAGTACTACACAAGAAGCTAGTAAAATCTAACATCATGACTGTTGAAGACTTCCTTCGGATACTTGTCAAGGAACCGCAGAAGCTAAGAAGCGTATGTGCATCCATAAACATCTATACAAGAAGTTATTTGTGTCTTGGTTTATAATCTTGGTGTGTGTGTTTGCAGTTACTTGGGAGTGGAATGTCAAATAGAATGTGGGAAAACACGGTGGAGCATGCAAAGACTTGTGTACTGGGTGGGAAGCTTTACGTTTATTACACAGAGCAGACACATCATAACACAGGAGTTGTCTTCAATCATATATATGAGTTCCGAGGCTTGATTGCTAATGGCCATTTCTTATCTCTGGAATCTCTTAACCATGACCAAAAGGTAACACATCTCTCTGTATAATATGCAGTCTCAGGCCTTTAGAATCTGAGCGGCTTTTGCAACTCTTAACAGATATCTGCAGACATTCTGGTGAAGGGTGCTTATGAGAACTGGCATAAAGCTGTTGAGTATGACGGTAAGCTGTTGAATTGCTTACCAGAGGCAAAAAGAGCACAGAACCATCAGGAGACTCTGCAGTGTCATCAGAATGTGAATAGCTACTCATCTGTTCCTCAGCAACAGATACAGTATCCGTTTGTGCAACAACCATGCAATCAATTAGGCGACTACATATCAACGGAGAGTTCCTCAGTTTCAGGCTCATACAGTGGAGACCGTGAAGATGTTTTCACAGAGGAGATTAGGGTGAGGAGTTCAGAGATGCTTGAGACCGATGATATGCAGAAACTGCTCAAGACATTTGGGATAGCAGGCGGGTTTACTCCTGTCGATGAGTCGTACAATGGTTTCAACGATCGGTATGAACCTCAGATTGATAATGGTTATGGGAGAGAACGAGGAAGAGGCTCAGGGAAAGCTGTGGTGGGATGGCTTAAGCTAAAAGCTGCGTTGAGATGGGGTATCTTTATACGCAAGAAAGCTGCACAGAGGAAGCCTCAAATTGTGGAGATCGACTAATGAAATGTAAATATTATGTGAAAAACTTGTTCCGGTTCAATAAACTCAAGAGTTCATCTCCTGGATGAGCAAAGGAGAAAAAAAAGACCAAGCTAGAGTTGTGACTTAGGAGTCATGGGACTTTGCATTGTAATGTATTATTTGTTTTGTTTTTTGTGTGTGTTATGTTGCATCTTGTTGTCTATTAGCTTCTCCTACAAGTAATGATGTTTTACTAATACCAAAGTTGGTGCTACATTACATTTTTTCTTCTGTTACATGAGACTGAACATCGAGCAATTAAACCAAAAACATGGCTATATTTTACGGTAAACACCTCCCTAGATTATATCTTTGTTCCACCATTGTCTGTGACCCTGTGTTTAGCTTTTGGTTTTTGATCTCACTGAGGAAATGACTCTCGTCAAGATTTACTTGAGTGTTCTGAGTTCAAAACACTCATGATGATGCAAATGAAGGAGTCTTACCAATTGTCTTCTGCTTCTCTGCTACTAACCTCATCAAGAAACACATCCTACCTTTTCCGAAATCTCAAGCACCTGTTGTGCTTAGTCTCGGTGACACTAGGCTCATTGGTTAGTTGTTTGGGTGGTGGATTGGTTAGAGAAAGTTTCTCCATTGCGTTTATGAACTTGCGCAGGTGTTTAATGTACTCAGGATACGTCTCCAGGTTGCAATGCCCTCCTCCTTTCACCCACAACGGATCATACTTCTCCTTCGCCAGCTCCCACAATCGCTTCCCGTGAGATAAATCCACAATATCATCCTTTGTACCCTGCAGTTCAACCACACAACCATTCAGCACGTATCAACAGAATGAAATGAACTCAAATTCTCTACAGTTGATTAATAAAGCGTACATACATGTATGACAAGAACTTTGGAGTTGACATGACGAATCTTGTCTATGTTCTGCAATATAAGTGAGATCATGAGACCTGACCAGAGTATCTAATACATAGACTCCAACAAGTAGTGTTTTTTATACTTACCTTGAAGATATCGAACCAGAGTGTCATTTTGACAGGATACAAGACTCTAATGCCAGAGAGAATGGCGCTGTGGAGAACAACTCCTCTCAGCCTCTTCAACCTTGAAGCCATGTGCAGCGTTGGCCCACTTCCTACAGACTGTCCGTACAGAATCAGCTCCTCTTGCTTGATCCCATAATCGCTTCTTAAACAATTGTACACTGCCTCAATGTCATAATATGTGTTGAACTCAGACGGCTATAACACCAAAGAACCAGAGTTTAAATCAGAAACACCAAACAAACATATCAAAAATCACATTAAAAAGCCTCTTTACAAAAAAAAAAAATCACATTAAAATCTTTTTAAATTTAAAATGATTTCTCTCAGTTTTTTTTATTACCTTTCCTGTTGAAGCTCCATAGCCTGAATAGTCATAACTATATTAAAAAAAAATGTAAGAATCTAACAACAAAGAGTTTTAAAGATTTTGTGATGTGTATTATTATTATTTTACCTCATGATGTTGACGCGGAGATGAGCACGGAGCTCGATGAAGAGCTCAACCATTTGGCCAAGATCAGCTGCGTTGCCATGGGAATAGAGAAGCGTGAATCTCGCAAAAGGGTGTCTCCAGAACGTGGCAACAACTTTGTTACCGGACTTTGTGCTGAGCTGATGGACTTCCATGTTCATGTCGGGAGAGACTCCGGAGAAGACCAGCTTCCCGGTCTCCTCATCCTTCGTTACTCCGTATGTTGCCGGATCAGGCGGGAAGAAGGCGAACTTGGCCGCCACATTTGATGTCACATTACCCATCTCATCAAAATCTTGTCACAATGAATTAAGAAAAAAAATGAAGAAGAGACTTTCAATGAAGAGAAGGAGAAAAGACACAAACCGAAAACCCCTTTCTCTCTGTCTAAAAACAAAATTAAATAGTTGTTTTTTATTGTTGTTATGGTTTTGTTGTTTTTAGTGGGTTTGTTTGTGTTAAAACTTCTAGAGAGAGAAAGAGAGAGAGGTAAAATGGAGGGAAGAAAATGGAGATAAGGATATAAACCGATCTTGGCGGGGGAAAGAAGATGAAGAAGTTGATGAGTTGTATCATCTGAAACCCAACTTCTTATAGACCCAACCTCTTCGTTTTCTGTTAAAGTGGTGTTAATTATTACTCCCTCTGTCCCACTTTAAGTGGTGTTTAAGGTTTTTGCACAAATATTAAGAAAATACAAGTTTTTATGCATTAGTATTAAATTCAACTAATTCAACCAATAAAAAAAAGATGTAGTATTTTGTAATTGGTCAAAATTTTTAAATAACAATAAATTCTATCTAGATTTGTGAGAACATCACTTAAAATGGGACAAAATAAAAACCCTAAAACACCACTTAAAGTGGGACAGATGGAGTATTAAATATACATTTAATCTTAGGTTTTAAATTAGACTATTAGAAATTCAAAGGGGAAATAGTTTTGACGTAAGATTTTCTAACCTATATTGGTCATCTTTAGCCTTTAGGTGAAAGTTTTTCAAATGTGAATTAATGTTTTATTACAAGTTGCATGTTCTTTTGTGTTTTGTCATAACTAATTTTGGTCGTAGACTATAAATCGTGTTTTAGATTACCTAAGAAGTTAAGGTACAAGTTGAATGTTCATCTGTGATTACTAACGAAAATATTTTATATACTGTGTTTTGTTTGAATAATCTGTGTAATCTTTCTCTTTTTTTTTGTAAACTATCTGTGTAATTTTCTCATATAATAAAAATCAAATTTAACGCAACCTGTAATCATGGTATCAGCAGCTGATTTCCGTTTTCCACATTTTAGTTAGGCCTCTTTCGCCATTGAATTTTTAGTCAAATACATTGAACTTTATATCATAACCAAAACTAGACATGTTTATTTCATTTGATTCTACTTGTGCTTAGAATTTTTGATTTACCATTTGTAATGATCATTTTTTCGTACTTGATTTTAAACAAATTTTACACATGGTTATTTTGTTTGCGCCTTGTGTCTTGAAAGTAGAGTTACACATAAGATTGAAGGGCTATGATTTGGTCAAAGGCTGCAATTTAAAGGCTTTTAATGGAATTGCTGTCAGAGAGTCAGACATTCCTCTCTATTTTTTTTTTGTTTCTTCTTCTCTTCCTAGATTATCTTTAATCACTGCTGTTTTTCTCTTTTCATTCTGTCACGTTTTCAGTTTACAATTTCTTGTCCCAATATTTTTGTTTTGTTTTAAGTGCAATAAAAAACAAAAAAAAAAGAAAAGGAGACATTTCCAGTTTGGACAACTCAATTTCTGACAATATTCTGTGTGCTTTGGAGTTTGTAAGCTTCAGATTTTGACCAACAAATTACTATAGCAAATGGTGTAAACTAATGATACAATTAAATTACACAAAATGATGAGGTTATAGCTTATAATTGGGCAATGGCCCTTGAACCCCGCCATATTGAATGGGGACAGTTCGAGGTATATCAGTTAACTCTCTCTCTCTCTTGCAGACCGTTCCTCGTAGATAACTTTTTTACTGCAAAGGAATCTTACTCATCCGCTTAAGAGGTCTAGTGAAGCAATGTAAATATGCTAACCTAGTAAAAAAAGTAAAATGCTAGCTAGTGATAGGGTAGTACATTTAATCATTAGTTTTGCATATCGTGAATGATATCTGAAGCACAATAGGTACATGGCTTGGTCTAGAATGGTGTAAATCTGTGTTTTTGTTTGGTAACTATATTTTTTGATGCGATTTCTAGATACATCTTACATCATTTTTATGGATTTCCAATATATTTTGATCTAGAGACGTTGTGTCTCACTTGTGAACAATGTGTGACCTTCACATGATTTAAAAATAATATACTTTGGATACGTGAAATATACTGCTTTGGTCTTTTCTTGTCAATCAAAAAACATATACATTTGCATGGTCAGCTTTTAAAACATTGTGCTTGGACCAAAAGAGAGAAAAGTGTCTTGAGTCAGTCAACAAAGGCATGAGAGTTTTGTGTGGAAGTTTGAGCTCTTAAAAACTTAATCCTAATTAATCATCAAATCAACAATCCAAAAAGCTAAAGGCAAGTCAAAAGGTGACAAGACTTATGATTCTTTCACTACTTTTGTAATTTGTATCTGAAATTATGGATATATGTATGTCCTACTATAAAGATATGCGTAACATATGATAAGTTAGCATATTGAAGAAAAGATTACAACTTCACAAGTATGCATAAACACACAGGGATTCTTTTGTAGGTTTGTTTATTGTGTACATGACAAAGTACTGTTGCGAGAGCCCACAGACTATGATCTCTCTATTCTTTCACCGACAATTCAGCCAAAAAGAAAATCAAGATGAATGACAAAAAAAATAGCCTATGTTTAATTTATTTGTGTACGAAACTAAATAAAGCTGAAGAATGGTTTGTGTCATACCAACAGAGAACTCAAGTGGAGGGTTTTAATGGTGGATACTACTTAATGACGTTTCATCTCCTGGAAAATGTTGGAAACTCTCGGAGACAGTCTTGGAAGGAATTTAAACAGCTGCACAAGAGAGCAAAGAAGATCATTAGCAAAGAAGAAGAAACAGAAGGAGATACACATAATGCCAAAAAAGAGGACTTAAAAGGAGAAGAGAAAGATACCCAGAGCTTAACACAAGCGTCAATAACAACGGGAACGAGGCAGATGAAAATGGTTATAGTAGATTGCTCAACTTCAAGACCATAATGTTCCATTATTATCTCTAACAATGTCTCCCATCCAGATTCAGAATGGTACCTACAAAAGAAGAAGCATTAAGTTATATACATTCCCTGCACAACTGGTCATCATTATCAGGTTACCAGGTTACTAGAACTGTAACATTTTAAATAGATGCAAAGATTAGGACATTTACCCCAAGAATATGTCGGTGATAAGGATGATGAGAAATGCTTTTCCCGTGTCTGAAATGTTGTTTATGATTTTATATCCTGTAAACTTCAACAAGGCTACCTGAAAAGGGTTAATCACATGTTAACAAAATGGACTTAACAGCTTGAATATGTTACTGTAGATTGGTGAAATAACAAGAAACTTACTCTACCCTGATTGGCGTACAAAAGAACGAAGAGAGAGATACCAAACACCATATCAGACCATATGTTCGCAAATGCTTTCCGGTTCTCTAATCTCCACTCCTCTCTCAGCTCCAAGCTGTTGAAAGCAACCAAAGGATAGTTAATGAACTATCTTGGCATAGATATCAAGATGAGTTTTCAACACTCAAAACATCAAAGAAACTAAAAAACTGCGGCGCAAGTTGTTGTGTCTCTTACGCTTTACCACGCAACTCCCACCATAAATCATCATCAGAAAGAGGAGGAGTTTTGCCAATCTCGACTTCAAGACGGTATCTAGCTTTTTCTCTGTTCAGTTCCTTAACCATTTCCAGCTTCTGGCTTCGTCTCACATCAAGCGTCTGGGCAGCAAGTGGTACAGTCTTTACATATCTGTAAGTAAAGGCAGATGCTAAACAATCAAACTGGGGACTAACACAATGTCCATGGGGGAACATAACAGTAGTCAATGAAGAAATCACCTGTCTAAAAAGGGCATGAGTACATAATCATGGGCTAGAAAGTCCAATGCCCATGGTATGAGGATCAACACCGCCAAAAACTTTGCCTGCAAAGAGTTACAATGAGCATTGAACGTTACACTTACACTCAACAAGACATGTAACAAGAAGCATATGTTATAATTGCAAGATGTAAGAACATTACTCACCGATTTTGAGGATGCATAACGAAACACACGGTCTTCGTATAGAATATCTTCCTCTTCTGCTCCTAGAACCATATCCCTCACCATTTTAACCAACCCTCTCTCTGGAACAGTCAATTCATCAAGCTCGGATCTGCCGTCACTTCCCTCGTCGTCTCCTCGGCTCCAAGACTCAACTAAACTGTCATCTGAATCCACAATCCAATCCTCCCACTTCTTGCTCACATTCCCATCACCTTCATCGTTATCACCAATCTCCTCCTGACTTTCCCGTAGCTCCACGATGGCCTCTGCTCGTCTCTTCCAGGTCTCGAATTTCTCTTCATCAGACATCTCATCATCCTTCTCAAGCTCAGATGCCTCATCAACAATGTCGTCGTCCCTCAAACCAAGCCAATTCCCATCATCGTCAAAGAAAAACCTCTGCCACCAGCTTCTTTTCCTCCTCTTATTATTATTACCC
Organism: Brassica juncea; assembly: GCA_018703725.1. Taxonomy (NCBI): domain Eukaryota; kingdom Viridiplantae; phylum Streptophyta; class Magnoliopsida; order Brassicales; family Brassicaceae; genus Brassica; species Brassica juncea. The sequence goes on from CM031939.1 coordinate 62,284,502, forward strand.
GTGTGACTATCCTCCTCCTTCTCCGCACTGGGAACAAATCTCCTAAGCTCCTTACTTCTCTTACCCCGCAACGAAATTGACTGAAAGCGATTATAACCGAGAGAGGATGATGATGATGAACCAAGAACAGAGTTTTGGCTAGTGAATGCTAAGCAGTGGCATAAGACCAAAGACGAGCTCATCAAGGACATGAATCAAACCCAACATTGTTTGAACTGTAACCTAAGGCAACAAAACAGAATCTTTAACGAAACCCATCATAGTTCTTTGTGAAAGTGAGCAACTTTACAATCCTTAAACACCAAACTCTGTGAAAGACAATGAAGAACCTACGAACAGAGGATAAGAAACAGATTCCGAGAATGTTACCGAAAGAGAGAAGCAGATGCTAGGACCAAACGATGGATAAAGAGCCACACTCTCTTTTTTTGTTATCTTCTTCTTAACACGTAAAATATCTCTTATCCACAAGATTGCTTTTTAGTTTCAAATATTTACATAAAAAATTATTTTTCTTGGGTCAAAATTGCTATTGACTATTTTCTAATTGGCTAAAAACTGAAATAATGTAAAACGTTTTCAGACAAAAGCAAGCTTCAACTAACATCAGTGTGTTATGGAGTCGCTGCATAGAGTAGAAACACTTCTCTCTGGGCTCCATCATCACCCTCGTACGAACGCCAACAGAAACAGAGTATCTAGATCCGTGAATGTCTTCAACACAAGACATCATGAAACCCCAAGAAAGTAAAGTTTCGACCTTTATCAACTCGCTTATTTTTTTTTTGTTTTCTATGCGGCATTTTCACGAACACCTTATGTGCAATCACCATTAATTGTCAGGTGTCTGTGTTTTGATCTCCACGACAAATTGGTTCCGTACAAGAAAGCTTGGACATGGCAGAAACGCATCGTCGAAGAGAAAAAGACATTGATTGATAGAAACCAAGACTGTCCAGACACTGTGATTTTATTACAACACTCTCCTGTTTACACAATGGGAACCGGTAGTTCAGAGGATTATCTCAATTTCGACGTAAAGGATGCTCCTTTCGATGTGTATCGAACTGAGCGTGGTGGTGAAGTCACTTACCATGGCCCTGGTCAGGTAACTAATGGTCAAGTTTTCCTTGTTGTCTTATGAGTTCTTCAAGCTAATGATTGTGATTGTTTGAAACAATGTAGCTGGTTATGTATCCTATAGTCAATCTACGAAATCACGAGATGGATCTTCATTGGTACCTCAGGAAGCTTGAAGAGGTTGTGATCCGTGTTCTTTCCTCTGCTTTCTCTATCAAAGCTTCACGTCTTGACGGTTTAACTGGAGTTTGGGTCGGTATGTCTCAAAACACACAACATTGTCTTTTAGACTTTTCTAGTGTATTTTGATCTTTGTTTTTCGTTTGCTAATGTTGTGTAGGCAACCAAAAAGTGGCGGCCATAGGTATTCGTGTGTCGAAATGGATAACCTATCATGGTCTGGCTCTTAATGTCACAACTGATCTAACACCATTCAACTCTATAGTTCCGTGTGGGATTAGAGACAAGCAAGTTGGGAGTATAAAGGGTTTGCTTGAAGATGGAGAACATGGAAAGGTAGGTGATTTGAGGTTGATCGATATAGCTCACGAGTCTTTACTTAAGGAGTTCTCTGAAGTTTTCCAGCTTCAGATAGAAAAGGAAATAGTTTCAGATCCTAATATTCTGTAAGCTAAGCCTTTCAAACGATTGGATCGATTGCAATATCTATTACATTCTTGTAACGTCTTTAACATAAAGATCTTATCCACATAATTGGCAGTTTGTGAACATTGTCTAATTTTTGTGAGAGATTGATCTCTCTACTTCTCTAGTTCTCTTTATGCACTGTAAGGAATTGTGAGATGGCTTGAAAAGAAGAATGTTTGGATGGATGACACATGAAACCCAAGGCAATGAAACTGATCACACAAGTGTAGTAGTTTAGGAAATATATGTCAAAAGACCTAATTACAAACCAACTTACATAACTAGTTGATATTTTGGGAGAAGGGTCACTTGCTCAGTATGGATATCTCCCATAAATAGTTGATGTTTCTTTTGTGCGTACTTCTTTTTGCAGTTTGCAGTTTGCAGTTTGCTGATGGAGAGAAACTTGTGCTATGCATGACGATCATTAACATTCTCACTGTGGAGCCGTCCAGGTAATAGGAGAAGATTCTTTAACTTAAGTACAAGATTATGCTTTATTGCCTTGAGCAGTGAAGTACGTAACTGTACAATAAAGATTATAAGATGCTAGTTAGTGTTTCTAACCTTTGACGATTTGCAGGCCATCTTACCTATTTCTTGGCATTTTTCCCATTTTTACAGATTGAATAGCTCTTTCCGTTACAATGTTGTTAGGCTCGGTTCCTCGGCTCACAAGAATACAAGAAGTAGCTCGGGTTCCAGGAAAAGCTTCCACTTAAGAAATCTTGTTAACGCTCACAGGACTTGGATCAGAAGTTTCCATCAAAGGATGTCAGTCGACATAAATGCTTTTACTGGTTATCTGGCTGACACATGGAATTAAACTGAAACTTTATTTTAGCCTTTGGACTGATCGCATAATTATCTCCAGAAAATGCGGTGGTTCTTACCCGTGTCTCAACTTGGGGAAAGAAACGGACATCTGACTTGTAACAACCAGTAGGTACTTCCCCTTTTACTTTCTTTTTTTGCGGTGTCTCTCTTTAAAGAAACGTATGCTTGACAGAGATACCTTGTCAGCCGATACCCGCAGATAAAACCCTCTCGAGGTCTCTACTATCCTGGCACAATCGCAGCTTCTTCGATGCCACGTGCTGTTGACAAACATGGCGTGCCTCTTCACTCCATCTCCACCTGCTCCATAGTTCAACACAAAATGTTATTCCTGCCTTCTATATCCTATCCTTACTTTACAGTTCCTTCAGTCCTTATACTTGTGCATAAAGCGTTACACACTAGTCTGAAAAATCTTCTTCTGTTGGGGACATGATGCCACCCTCTACTCCTAAATCTCCTATACTCGAAGAAGCTCATGAAGACCGAAGATTTAAATGCTATAGGGGTGTCAGAAAGAGGTCATGGGGCAAGTGGGTGTCTGAAATCAGAGTTCCAAGGACTGCAAGAAGAATATGGCTAGGTTCATATGATGATCCAGAGAAGGCAGCTCGAGCCTATGACGCTGCTTTGTTCTGCATTAGAGGGGAGAAGGGAGTTTTCAATTTTCCCACTAGTAAAAAGCCTGAGCTTCCGGAAGGTTCTGTCCGGCCTCTGTCCAAGCTTGACATACAGACAATAGCAACAAACTATGCTTCATCAGTTGTGTCTGAGCCTTCCCCTACCACCACAATCCCGGAACCAGATCAGGTTCCTGCTTCTTCCGATGCATCTGGTGCTACTGAGATCATGGAGATGGCCGATGAACATTATCTCCCAGTCGATGCAAGTGCAGAATCACTATTCTCAGTAGAAGACTTACATCTGGACAACTTCCTCATGATGGACATTGACTGGATAGACGATCTAGTCTGATGCTTGCAGACACTTTTAGCTTTAATATGGTTTAACTACTAGCTACCTGTCCTTGTAGCTGCTTATTTGTGACGGTATATACTTGCAGCCTTGTCTTTGAACTTTTTTTTTTAGCATGCAGTTTGTTGTGTATGTGCTCCTGTTTCTGTGTATGACTTCCAAGCTGTTTAGCATGTATGAAATGATTAGGAGTTGGCGTCGAACCCAAATCTTCTGTTGCATCTTTGAGACGTGTTTGTATTCAATTTCGTTTCCACACAAACTTTCCTCTCCGTGCAACTGTGCCAGCATTTACTGCATAAACCGTGCAAACCAGGTTGTGGATAATGATGCAACTGTGCCAGCATTTACTTGTAGTAGGCTACATGTTGTCTCCTTATGCCATTGATGTAGGATCGATACCACTAATTACCAATTGATTTTAAATTGGAAACTCTTTTAGATTTTCGATGTGGGATCTTCTCTCCAACATGTTCTTGGAGTAGATGTCCATGACTCATGTTGTTAAAACTGATAGGAAAGAAGCAAAATTAATTAATTACTAAAATTTGTTAATAAGGATTTAGCACGTTTTTTTGTATTATCGATCGTGTAATTAATTACTAAAATTTTATTGCAAAATTTTCAAGTGTGATCACCACTTTAAACCTTTAAACTCTGTACCAACCAAAAGAAAAGCTTTCCGTCGTATTAGTGATCTTGAGCAAGAAAAAATATTGAGATGTAGCACTAGCAATAAAATATTAAAAGATGAAGACCATTACTCGAGGAATCTTTACCATGTATCCACTTACGAAGGCCGTCTGCGAATATAGTAAGGAACAAACTAGAGACGATCATTATTTGCTTTTGAGTAAGAAAAAAAAAACATGATAAGCTACAAAAACACAAAATGTTCTCTCTTCTCGGTTCTCCTGAAGCTGCCACTTTTGCTGCTCCCTTATACCGCAGATGTTGCTGCTTCAACTTGTCCGTCTGATTGTGGAGGTGTCCTGATCCCCTATCCTTTTGGAATCGGAAAAGATTGCTATCTCAACAAATATTACGAAATTGAATGTCAAAAGACCCCTACTTCAAGAAAGCACGTCCCTGTCCTTTCATCCGTTGGGACAGATGTCGTGAGTATCACTCTTCCGAACCAAAAAAGAGATTATAGGTATGGCTTGTATGATTCTACTAGACCGTACGGGCTAGTTACTGTCAAATTTCCAATGATAACAACAGGATGTTCGGCCGATGGAAAACAGTCTGAAGTAGGATTAGTAATGAACTTGACTGGTACCCCTTTCTTCACTGACGACCTAAACAGCCTGGTAGCAGTTGGTTGCAACAGCAAAGTGTCGATGACAGAGATAAAACCCAACACGGTGGTGTGCGAGTTGAACTGCAACACGAGAAGAGACTCTCATATGATCAATAACATCCCATTTCTCAAGAAAACAGCGTGCTCCATCGACATTTTCCCCAGTACTTACACCGGAGAGGACTGTACAGATGTAGAGTCAGATGACACAGAATGTGATGGTAATGGATGTTGTAAGGCTGGAATAACCGAACCTCAACAAGTTGTTGGTATCGATATAGAAAGCAATGATGGAAACTCGACAAGTTGTAGAGTTGCTTTCTTGACAGATGAAGTCTACAATTTGTCCAATGGCACTAATCCACAAGAGTTGGCTGATAAGGGATATTCTACAGTTACTCTAGGGTGGGTAATCCAGACAAATAAGACTTCGTCCCTCAATTCCTTGAAGTGCAAGTTCGCCAAAGATAATGGCTATAACACCTCTATCTCTGTTGAACCCGAGACAACGTGTACGTGCGGAACAAGCACCATTTTGGGGACAAGTTATGCAAATTGTGAATGTAACGATGGTTACAGTGGTAACCCGTATATTCCAGACGGATGTGAAGGTCAGTAATATGTTCTTTCTATGCTCTCATTTTCGGTTTCTTTGTGTGTGGATATATAGAAGCATTAACTAAGTTTAACATGTCATCTCTTAGATGTTATAATTATATGAACTTTATTGTCATCATTTGATTATAACGTCAATCTTTCTCATATCCAGACACTGATGAATGTAAAACTATACCCGAAGTATGTGGAAAAGGAGGCACTTGTGTGAATACTATTGGGGGCTTTCAATGTGCGGGTGATAAAACCAAACCAATAGTGATAGGTGAGTTTTCCTAGAACATGAGTCGGAAAACTTAAACTTTTGCAAACAAATTGATGATAAACCTGTATAATATCTGTGTGCGGTTTGTTTATAGGGGTCGGTTCGGGTTTTGGTGTCTTGGCCCTTGTTGGTGGAGTTTGGGGGTTGAGAAAGTTTCTAAAAAAGAGAAGCATTACAAAGAGGAAGAAAAGATTCTTCAAACGTAACGGGGGACTACTTCTGCAACAAAAATTGACCACAAGAGAAGGCAATGTCGAGACAACAAGAATCTTCAGCTCGAGAGAGCTAGAGAAAGCCACGGAAAGCTTCAGCGAAAACAGAGTTCTTGGACATGGAGGTCAAGGCACTGTGTACAAAGGTATGCTCGTTGATGGTAGGACCGTTGCAGTCAAGAAATCCAAAGTTTTAGATGAAGACAAACTACAAGAGTTCATCAACGAGGTGGTGATTCTCTCACAGATCAACCATAGACACATAGTCAAACTCTTGGGATGTTGTCTTGAGACAGAAGTTCCTACCCTGGTTTACGAGTTTATCCTCAATGGAAACCTTTTCAAGCATATCCATGAAGACTCTGATGATTACACGATGAAATGGGGAATGCGTCTACGCATCGCTGTGGACATCGCAGGAGCTCTCTCTTATCTTCATACTTCTGCAAGTTCTCCGATTTATCATCGAGATATCAAGTCAACAAACATATTACTAGACGAGAAGCACCGAGCGAAGGTGGCTGATTTCGGAACATCAAGGTCAGTAACAATAGATCAAACTCATTGGACAACTGTTGTTTCCGGTACAGTTGGGTATGTTGATCCAGAGTATTACCGGTCCAGCCAATATACAGACAAGAGTGATGTTTACAGTTTTGGAGTTGTCTTAGCTGAACTTGTTACTGGAGATAGGCCTGTCATCAAGATACAAAACACTCAAGAAATAAGAAGTTTGGCAGAGCATTTCAGGGTTGCAATGAAAGAGAAGAGACTTTCTGATATTATGGATGCTCGAATAAAAGATGATTGCAAACCGGAACAAGTAATGGCAGTGGCAAAACTGGCCGTGAAATGTTTGAGCTCGAAAGGAAAGAAGCGTCCGAATATGAGAGAAGTTTCTATGGAGTTGGAGAGGATATGTACTTCTCCTCAGGAGTCAGAGATGCAGATTCATACTGATGAAGAAGAAGATGAAAAGGAGGAAGAAGAAGAAGAAGTTAGAAATATGATAAACAAGGGAGATTCTTGGAGCGTTGGCATGACTGCTCCAGCCTTTAGTATTGATGCTTCACCATCTCCTTCAGATGTTGAACCACTGTTTCCTCGTTTGACCTGGTGACTCAAACAGACTGTAGTAATGGTGAATAAATTTGATAGATGATCTTGTGAAAATGTACGAGTAGTAAAAGTGGTAAGCTGTAACTCTTGAGTTTTCCTTTGGATTTAAGACACTGTCTTTGTATCTATGTGTGTTTGATGTTATATATTTGTAATTTATTGTTGACATGTAGTTGTTTGTACTTGGCACTCAACTGTGTTGGGTTTTATTTGTGTCATCGACACTCTGCTGTTGCAACCAACCGCTGTTTTGGTCGTCAATGAAAAAAGGGCTATCGGTCAAGTTCATTATGCGGGACTCTTTTCCATCGTTGCGACATCCTGTTGACATTGTCGGAATTTTGACACGAACTAAACCATACCGTTTAGAAGAATCAAACAATCCATACCTATAATCTGTTCTTGGATTAGGAAGAGTGATACTCACAACATCTAGCTCAAATGATGAAAGGACAGGGACAAGCTTTCTTGAAGTAGGGGTCTTACGACATTCAATTTCGTAATGTTTATCGAGGTAGCAATCCTTAAGGGAACGGGATCGGGACACCTCCACAATTAGGCAGACAAGTTGAAGCAGCCAGATATGCGGTATAAAGGATTGTCAGCTTCAAGAGAATCAAGAAGTGAAAACAGTAATTTGTATTTTTGTAGCTCATCATGTTTTCTCTATTTCTTAAGCATATGGCCCTGGTGAGTGGAGGAGACAGAGGATAAACTTCCTCCCACTAATGGTCTTCCTCATCTCTGAATATTTTATTGCTACATCTCATTGTTTTTTCTTGCTTAAGATCAATAATAGGCCGGGAAACTTTACTTTTGGTTTTGATATGGTGTAAAAAGCTTAAAACTTAAAGTGGTGATCATCACTTTTTGTTTTTCCTTTTGCAAATAATAAAAAATGTACATGCACTTGCACATGCAGTTTCTTTGTTGCAAAAGTTACGTTCATATAATGAACTAGCAAACTCCAAAAATACTTGAACACGCTGAATAAATTAAAATTTGAATTCAAAGATAATATACAAAATCTAAGAATCTGCAACTCATGGTATTAACTGTTAATAAACCATTAAATAATGATCCAAAAGAACAAAAAATCGGAAACCGCCTGTAAAAGTAAAGAATAGTAAGAGCAACAGCATTGCTAGGACCAATACATGGTCCTTAGTCATTTTTTAATATTTTTTGTAGTTAGGGACTTTGATTAGGGACTTTAGTTAAGTTGGTGGTTTATTGGTAGGACTTTTGGGTAGGTCCTTAGGATTTTTTTTTTAATAAGTAGTAATATTTTAAGATGTTCATTAAAGCAAATTAAAACTGAATTGAATAACTTAAAAAGAAAAATTAATTTAAAAGAATATTACAGACATTTTATTACATTCCATAAAACAAAAATACTAATTTCAGAAAAAAAAAACACACACAATTTATTCATTTAAAAGAAATTTAAAAATTACCCGACAAAATTTCCTGTTGAAATATGTCCAAATTTTGCGTTGAAAGATGTCCAAATTTAGCCCATACATTTTCAATCAAATTGTTTTTTAAACTTTCATGGACTTGTTTATTCCGAAGGTTCGTTCGACGATCCGTTGCAGTGCCGACAGTTGCACCGACATGAGAACGATTGTTAACGGAAAATGTATTCGGAACATCTCTTGGTTGAAACTCAAATTTGTTATATTGAGTGAATGATGACCGTTCATCTTCGACAATCATATTATGGAGTATGATGCATGCTCTCATAATATTTCCAATTTTCTCCTTATCCCATAACTTTGACGGATTTTTGACAACGGCAAATCTAGCTTGTAGGACCCCGAAGGCCCGCTCGACATCTTTTCGAACAGATTCTTGGGTTTGAGCAAATAATGAATGCTTCTGATTTTGTGGTAGTCGGATCGATTGAATAAAAGTCGCCCATTTCGGATATATACCATCCGTCAGATAATAAGACAAATGGTACTCTGTTTCGTTGACTACATAGTTAACTTGTGGCGCGGTGCCGTTAATTATGTCATCAAAAACAGGAGATCGATCAAGAATATTAAGATCGTTCATAGTACCTGGAGCTCCAAAAAACGCGTGCCATATCCAGAGGTCATATGAAGCGACCGCCTCCAACACAATTGTTGGTTTTTCGGTTCCTCGTGAAAACATTCCTTTCCAAGCGGTGGGGCAATTCTTCCACTCCCAATGCATACAGTCGATGCTTCCAATCATCCCCGGAAATCCACGTTTTTCTCCGATATGTAGTAGCCTTTCCAGATCCTCCGGTGTGGGACGTCGTAGGTATTGATCGCCAAACAAGGTGATTATTCCGGCGGCAAACTTGTGCAAACATTTTCGAGCCGTTGATTCACCTAGACGGATATATTCGTCTACCGAGTCCGCCGCAGCACCGTATGCCAATTGTCGCATTGCTGCAGTACATTTTTGAAGAGGTGTAAGACTTGTCCGTCCGATTGCATCTTCTGATAGTCGAAAATACGGAATCTCTGCGGAGAAACGATCCACAATACGCAGGAACAAAGTTTTGTTCATTCGAAATCGTCGGCGGAAAAGAGCGGAAGAGTAAGTGGGATTCTCGCTGAAATAATCATTCCAAAGCAAGGTCTGACCTTCTTCCCGGTGTCTATCTTGAAAAATACGTTGTTTTCTCTCTTTTGGTTCTGGTATAACAGCATAGTAATTACAAATTTCTTCAAATCTTTCCTCAACTTCTGCATCATCATCATCTTTGTGATAATGATAATGAGATGAAGATGCCATATATAAATATAAGGAGAAGTGTTTGTGTTTTTGTTTACGTTTTAGGGAGAGAAAATCATGTGTGTATTTGATGACATGAGGAATCTCATATTTATAGAAGTGATCTCTCAAGACCCGTGATTGTGTGTATTCGACATGTGATCTCTCAAGACCCGTGATTGTTAGGTAATGAAATAAACCCATGTGCTAAATTTGTTCATTCGACTTGTGATTGGTCTTGTGTCCTTACTTGTTCAATTTCATTGTTCGACTTGTGATATATTAAACCATGTGTTCAATTTCATTGTTCGACTTGTGATATATTAAAATACTTATGATGAAAGTTAAAATAGACATAGTATTTTAAAACTCTTGGTTCATACAAAATACATAAGTTTAAACATATCACCCATACTGCAAATCTACCTAACCATTACGAACATAGCTACCACCACTACTAAAAGAACCACACCAAGTACTACAAGTTCAAACCCATTCGAAACTGATGATTTTTTAGATAAGTCAGAGACAGTCTTCTCAAGCAGAGCCACCTTAAGCTCAGTCTCATAGTGGAGATCTCTTACATGGTTTAGTTCTGTCTCGTACTCACTGACAGACGCAAGATAATCCACCTTATGAGCAAGCTGGACATACTGTGAACCAATGGCGTTGATCTCCTCGGTTGCCGCCACATCCCACCACTTGTATATATGGCATTCATCATCGTCGATGTTCGCACAGGTGTAGAACCTTCTACCCGGGTCGTTTCTGGTGTAGGATGTGGCTATGTGCGGCTGGCCACCACAGTAGCATTCTTTGGGGAAGCCAAACTCCACTTCAGGCTGCGGTGGGTATTGACGCCGCGCAGCTTCGATCTCTGCTTGGTCAAGCAATATGTCGTGCTCTGTGGTGTTATAGCCACCACTGTCGCCTGAGTTGTCACCATATCCCTCCGATGACGTTGGCTGCGTATAACTATAATCCAATCCCATGTGATCCGTAACCTGCAAAACAAAACGAACATTTTCATTCATTACACAGACATCAACATTAGACAATGATTTGGGAAAACAAACATTTTCATTCATTAAACAAGTACACAAAGGAGGCCACAAGATAGTTCATACATAAGAAGACTAGAAATTTAACCAAGACATAGAACAAGACATAGAAATACGAACATTAAACATAGAACAAGACATAGAAATACCAACATTACACAATGGAACTTCATAGAACAGAAGACACTAACTTAGACCACGACAGAGACATAGCTTCTTCACTCTCACTTAGAAGCATTCGGCTAACAGCTTATTCTTGACAACCTCTTCACTCTCACTTAGATCCTTCTTAGCTAGTAGTGTGTCTAGTATCGCCAACTTGGAAAGCTTCTCCTTCTTCATCAGATCTTCCATCTTGAGCTCCATAATGCTCTTAAACTCCTCAATGGCCTTTCCTTTACCACTGATCCTTCTTGCTTTCGCAGCCTTGATACCCTCAGGCCGCATTGAAGATTGGGAACTGACCTCACCAACATGAGCCTCAGACGATTGTGAACTGACATCAACAGTCTTTCTCTTTGAACCGGCCGTTGTAGGTGTGTTCAGACTCATCCACTTTTGTTCATACCGCAGGACACACCAAGCGTGCTCGAGGGTAAACTTGTGTCCCTGAGCTTTGAAGAAGATATCGTGAGCCAACTTAAGAGCGTCATTTTCACTCTGACCGCTGGTGATTTGTCTTTCTGCAGCTGCGAATGCGGCACAGAACTTGTTGGTCTGATCATTGATTCTGTGCCAGCGCTGCTTACAATGAACATTCTCTATGTTCTCATTAACATTTGCGGCAAAGTACTCATCAATGCGCTTCCAGAAGGTCCTTGACTTCTGATCATTTCCGACTACAGCGTCCTTGGATGTGTAAAGCCACGCACTAATAAGAACCTCGTCATCACTCGGCGTCCATTTCCTTCTTCCCACAACACGCTCAACAGGTGTGTCCTGAGGTTGGGATGGAGCCTCAGACGGTTGGGAACTGAAAGGAGGGACTTCTGAGGCTCCAAATTCGACACTGGAAGGAAAACCTTCATAATGAAAGTTTTCCTGACCATTTTGGACGTTGTGAAGCATCGCCATATAACCAGAATTCTGGTTACATGGAATCCTTGGATCCATAGGAAGAAGAACAGAAGAAGAACAGAAGAAGAAAAGAAGATATTACAGAGAATGGGAAATGAGAAGAGAAAGACGCTTTCTATTGGATATAAAGAAGAAAATTTATTAAGTAATAACTTCATAACCAACTAACAATTATCTACCTATGTATAATCAGAACTTATTACAACTACAAAGCTATCAGCTCTAGCTTAATGGATCATTAAATTCAAGTACTTTTTCCTATCAGGTCGTGTTATTACTTATAACAGCTTTAGTTATCAGCTTTAGTTACTACAAGTACACAAACTATAAGCTACAAAGGGAACTAGAGTTAAAGCATGGAACCGAATTCAGTTTAAGTAACTAAAACCGAACTACAAACATGGCAAGCTAGAAGACTTTCGTTCAAAAAAAAGCAACAACAACAAGCATTTTCAAACAACAAGCAAAAGCTATCAACTTTCGTTCAAAAAATTATCAATAACCGATCAATAACGAGGAAACAATATCAAAAACAACTAGCATTTTCACCGATTCTCACCAAACATCACAACAAAGAATCATCAATAACGAATCTTACTTTTCTATATGAACCCGAGTCGGAGGAACAAGATCGAGAATCATTATCTAATCTACCGAAAAAATCATGACAACAACATGCGGAGGAACTAAATCGACAACGCAATCCTAATGATTCGAAAACGAAAGAGGAACACTAACCTTTTGGATTCAAATCGGCGGAGATTGAGGTTCGATACGGACACGGGATAGACTCGTCAGGACTTCGGGAGAGCTCCGGGAGAGATGGGGGAGAGATTAGGGATGAAATCGTCGGTGTACTTTCTCGCCACTTCTATCGCCTTCGAGAGAAACGGGAGGCGGTGAACTCGATTTGGGAAGAGAAATGAGATTTACCCCTAGACGACTTCTCGGCTTCATCTCCGCGTGACACGTGCTAAGTAAGGACGAGCCAACTTCGTCCGCTCTTAAGGGCCGTCCCAAACATATTCACTCTTTTTTAATATATTTTTGGGCTTAAAAAGCCTAAGGACCACGGTTTTGGACCGCGATATTTGTGCTCTAAAAAGGATATATGTCGACGAAAAGTAAGAAGATATATGATATATGAATAGTAAAGAATAGTAAAGAACTTCAGATTTGATTAGCTCGTTTGCAATAACGTTTGGGGCAACTATCAAGCATGTCATGGATCTCGCAAGTAGATAGCAGAGAACTCCATATTCTTGCATAGAAGGAAATGATCACTGTGAATTCATTAGTGCCTTAAAGGTTGAATATTTTGCTTTTATAGTCTCAATGCTTTCGATCAAAAAAAAAAAAAAATAGTCTCAATGCTTCATCGCCGAGTTGCTCCCACATCAATAGCTTCAGCTTATTGCCAGCTCAAAGTTTAGCCAAGAAGAGAATGATCTTGCCATTGTATGAAGGTTAAGAAATCTCATAGAGCATACAAAATTGTTATTTCTGTTGATCTCCAAGTTTAGGCGGGAAGCACCCATGGCCTAATGGATAAGGCGCTTGACTTCTAATCAAGCGATTGTGGGTTCGAGTCCCACTGGGTGTGTATCAATTTTGATTCTTTTCTTCTGTAGGTAGCTACTTTTTGTTCATAACTTTTTATGAAGTGATTATGATTCATGCTATCATTTTCAGGAATCGTTGGACCAAATCACAAAGTTGTTATAACAACAGGTACGACGTTTTTAAGAACATTACTGTCAAGTGTCAATGCAAAAAAGTTAAAGATTGATGATACTAATTAACTTTTTTTTTAAAAAAAAAGCTAGATTTGAAGCCTAATATTTTTTTTTTGGTCAAACATTACTTCATTAACTTAAACGTTTAGAACTCCATTAGAGGAGGAGGTGTTACAACATAGGAAGGCATCACAAGCCAAAGAGTTTGCCATAACATAAGCACAACAACAAGAAAAATGAGCATATAAAGCAACAAAGGAAAAGATAAGGGATCGAATAGCAAGTAAGATCCGGTGAACATCGAATGACCAACTCTCTGAAAGAAGGTTAGTGAGTTCTTGACAGTCTACCTTGTAGACAAGCTTAGAGATACCCATTGATATGATCACAACTAGTGCAACCAAAAGGGTTAGACACACTGCAACAAAGGCAGAGAGGTCATAAATCCGGGAGGTAAAACCTTGTAATACCGGTGAGTCTTGAGTATCCGAATACGAGTTCGTACACGAACTAATGAAACGGAAGACTTCCATTGACGACACAATGCTCCCTGCAAAACTATCACCCAAACCAAGTGAAAGATTTTGAAGGTAGGTAGGATCCATAACGGAAAACACTAGGCTATCACAGCCCAAACTACTTCGGTTCAATGTAAGGAAGCAACAACTATCACGTTTCTTTCCCAGCTGCCACGAATGGGGAGAAAATAGCAACAATGCATCCACTGTTACAGCACAAACCAACGAAAAACTGTATACCACAGTAAGGGGTTGCTCCAAGGCTTGAGAATTACCATTGGAAACTTTGAGAGTAGTGACAAAAGAGCCCAAACCACACAGGAATAAAGCCGCAAACATCCTGAAACTTTGACTACTTCTCAAACAGCACGACAAGTGAAAGAAACTTTGGACATTTACCAACACATAGAGCAAATCAAACGCAGTGACCAAAGCTTCATAATACAAGCCTAAGAGTATATCACTTCTTATAACAAACCCAGCTACCAAAGATCCACAAATCTGAGAGACCTGAGGAGAGAAGCTTGAAGGGCCAAAATATAACCTGATAGCCTTAGAAGGAGCCGGGGAAGACCAGTAGATGAGACTGCATACTGCCGTAATTGAGTTACCGTCAAAATCCAAATCCGGTGGATCTGGAGGGTCCGGTGGGTCTGGCGGGCTCAGAAACTCAGAGCCACCATGAACATCAGAGGAAGATCCCGTAGCAGAAGGGGAGGCTGGCAGATCTGGAGAAAATAACTCCGAATCACAAACCAAAAGACCCATCATCAGAAAGCAAAGAGGAAGAAGAAAGGAAGAGGAGGGAGAAAGGAGAAGAGATTCTCACCAGCGAGCGTGAGGCTCGCCGGCGGCGGCTACACTGTCAAACCCTAATCGCCAAAAGAGGAGAGAGGTGAGAGCAAACTACATACTGATTTGTGAGTATCTACCAGTTTTTTGAAGCCTAATATAAGATGGAAGATATTGGGCTAGAAATGGGAGAGATTTTCTGTGTGTGTGGATGCGAGTTCGTCGTTCAGGTAATTTTCCTGCCATGAATAACTGTTTTGATTCTGGTCTGTTTTTATAAAACAACAAAAAAGTGTTTTGGTGGGGTAAATATTACGACTCCAATGTTCTAAACGGTGATTGTTATACGCTTTGGGGTTTAAACGTTTTTTAATTTGCTCTACTTTACAGACTGTCTCTGTATTTTGTTAATGTATTCGGTTTTGAATTTGGATCCCATTCGATATTAATACTATATAGCCATGTGCAAGAATACTTATTTTAAAACTCTATTTCGTAACTAAAGCACTTTAAAGTTAATAAACTTTCCACCAAATTTGAAAACAAGATAAACGAAGCTTAACGCCAAATTAGTGATCTGATCGATGAAAAAACAAACAAGGAAAACAATAAAAAATCTTCTAGATGAAGACCATTATTCGAGGGAACTTTATTCTGTCTCCACTGTCTGCTTTAGCAAGAAAAAAAGATCAAATTTTCTTTTCAGTAGAGAAACATGATCATGAGCTGCGAAAACAGAAGTTGCTCTCGTTTCTCGATTGTCTTTAAGCTATTCTTCTTGGTCATCCTTTATTGTGCAGTTCTCCCTGTTTCAAGTTCTTGTCCAACTGAATGTGGAGGAATCCAAATCCCATACCCTTTTGGAATTGGAAGTGGTTGCTATCTAGAAAGGTCTTACGAGATCAGATGTCGGCGTACCACTTCTTCAAGAAAGCAGGCCCCTTTCCTCTCTCTAAATCGCCAAGAAGTAGAAGTCGTGAATATATCCCTTCCGACTCAAGGAAGTTATTATACCTTTTTTGCTTCTTATGCTTATAGTTTAACTCAGTTAGTTCCATCTCTATCATTTGGTTTAGTTCGTGTGAAATTTCCAATAACATCCGCAGGATGTCTCATCGAAAGAAAAGAGTCTACAGAATCAATAATGAACTTGACCGATAGCCCTTTTTTCATTGACGACGTAAATAGCCTCATAGCGGTTGGTTGCAACGGCAAAGTGTCGCTGACGCATATTAAGCCAAACAGAGTTGGATGCGAGTTGATTTGCGATACGAGCAAAGACCAGCCTAGCAAAAGCATCCCTTTTCTCGACAAAACCGGGTGCTCTAGCAACCGTCTGTCATATAAGTACGCGGATTGTACAAAAAACAAACCAGAAGAACCAGAATGCGGTGGTAATGGATGTTGTCAGGTTAAGCTAACTAACGAGCCTCAACAAAGTATTGGTATCAAGATAGAGAGCAATGGTGGAAACTCGACAATAACAACTACAAGAGAAGAACATTGTAGAGTGGCCTTCATTACAGATGAAATCTACACTTTGTCCAATGCGACAAAACCAAGACAGTTACTTGGTAAGGGATATGCTACGCTTACTCTAGCATGGGTGATCCAGACGAAGAATAGTTCTTTCATGAGTTCGTTGCACTGCTACAACATAAAAGAGAACCGACATACTACTTCCAATGTTAAATCCCAAATGAAGTGTATTTGCGACAAAACTACAATTTCTAATATGAGTTATGCACATTGTGGTTGCACAGAAGGTTACACAGGAAATGCATATCTCCCACACGGATGCAAAGGTCAGTAATATGCTCCTTCCTTAGTCTCTCTTTCATTTTTCTTCTTGTATGTGTGTGCAAATGCATCCTGTGGGTTTTACAAACCATCTCTAGATTCCAAAATTTCATGATCTTTGATATCCAGACGTTGATGAATGCAAAACCATACCCTCAATATGTGGAGAAGGAGAAGGATACACTTGTGTGAATACTAAAGGAAGCTTTCGCTGCGTGGCAGATAAGAAAAAGGCAATACTCATAGGTAAAATCACTGAACTTTTATTCAGTCGCAAAATTTAAAGCCTTGATAAGCAAGTATGATCGATCTTTATCATATTGTTGTGTGGTTTTCAGGGGTGGGTGCAAGTTTTGGTGTCTTAGCCTTAGTCGGTGGAGTTTGGTGGCTGAGAAAGTTTCTAATAAAGAGAAAAATTACAAAGAGAAAGAAAAAGTTCTTCCAACTTAACGGGGGCCTATTGTTGCAACAAGAACTAAGCACAACCGATGGCAGAGTTGAGAAGACAAGAATCTTCAGCTCCATAGAGTTGGAAAAAGCTACTGAAAACTTTAGCGAAAACAGAGTTCTTGGACAGGGAGGCCAAGGCACTGTGTACAAAGGTATGCTCGTAGATGGTAGAACAGTTGCAGTCAAGAAATCCAAAGTTATAGATGAAGACAAACTACAAGAGTTCATCAATGAGGTTGTGATTCTCTCCCAGATCAACCACAGACACATAGTCAAGCTCTTGGGATGCTGTCTTGAGACAGAAGTTCCCATGCTGATTTACGAGTTTATTGTCAACGGAAACCTTTTCCAGCATATTCATGAAGAGTCTGATGATTACACTATGCTATGGGGAATGCGTCTACGCATTGCTGTGGACGTGGCAGGAGCTCTTTCTTATCTTCATACTTCTGCAAGTTCACCAATTTATCACAGAGATATCAAGTCGACAAACATATTACTAGATGAGAAACACCGAGCCAAGGTGGCTGATTTTGGAACATCAAGGTCAATAACAGTAGATCAAACTCATTGGACAACGGTTGTTTCAGGTACAGTTGGGTATCTAGATCCAGAGTATTACCGGTCCAGCCAATATACAGAAAAAAGTGATGTTTACAGCTTTGGAGTCGTCCTAGTGGAACTAATTACTGGAGATAGGCCTGTCATAATGGTTCAAAACACTCAAGAAACAAGAAGCTTGGCGGATCATTTCAGACGCACCATGAAAGAGAAGAGACTTTCTGAGATTGTGGATGCTCGGATAAAAGATAATTGCAAACCAGGACAAGTAATGGCGGTGGCAAATCTGGCGTTGAAGTGTTTGAGCTGGAAAGGAAGGAAACGTCCAAATATGAGAGAAGTTTTTATGGAGTTGGAGAGAATTTTTACTTCTTCAGAGGATTCACAGGTGCAGCAGATTCAGATTGATGAAGAAGAAGAAGTTAGGAATATGGTTAACAGAGGCGATTCTTGGAGCGTTGGTGTAACTGCTCCAGCCTTGGCTTCATCATCTTCTTCTTCTTCTTCTTCTTCTTTAGACGTTGAACCACTATTTCCACTCCCACATGCTGACTCAATCATATTAAAGTAGTGGCGAATCGATTTGATGATCTTGTTAAAACGTTTTGAGTTAAAACTGTTTTGAGGATGTATGTTGAAAGTCTGTGTCTTCGCCTATGAGTGCCGCATGTCAGTTAAGACCTGTTTTTCTACTTTATGATTGTGTATGAGACTATGTCTTTTTTTTACATCATTGTTTCCCTTTCTTCTTCAGATGTTGAAGAACCATTGTAGTAAAATGTGATAAGACTGTTTGATTTCCCGTGTAGGACTTAACAAGTTGTATTTGTAATTTATGTTTGACATAAATTAACTATGATTGTCACAGAAAAAACGACTCGACGTTCAGATGAAATAAGTTCTTTGAACTTTTGGATTAGGTTTCTGCTTTTTTTTTTTAATCTCTGCTTTGTATTCCGATGTTTTGTTGCGAGTTCTTTCTTACTTGTATTACTCTGATCAAGCAAGTACTGATGCTTTATCATTTATAGCTACTAGATATATAGTGACTATGTGTTCGAAGATTGGTCTCAGTATTTTTGAGATCAAGTCACCGTTATTTGCACTCATTTGTGGAAACTGTCATATGCATAACGGTGACTTGATCTCCAAGCATCATCCTCTACCTGAATTTTCTTCTATATATGCTGGCTTCTAAAACTGTATTATTGCGCAGGACTAGCTTGGAAAGAGGATTTCGCTTACATCACGTATTGTTGCCCTCACTGTAACGCCCTGAACAAACCGAAGAATTCAGAAGAGAAGTCACTTATTCCTCCTGTTTCTGCTTCACTGGTCTCAGACTATATGACATTGATTGAAAAATGTGAAGTGGTAAACAGCAGAAACTCGAGTAGTGAACGTGGGAATATCCCCACTCCAGATATAAAGGAGGAAGCTGCAGAGAGGGACACGATCTGAGTAATTAGATCCAGTGAGCTAAAGAGAAGAAGGCTTTCTTGTTTGTGCTACAGAGAGAAAAGATTGATCAGTAGCCTTTCAGGTATCCCATAAGTTGCTAATATCTGAACGTGCTGACAGTTTTGATTCTGGTTTTTGTGGGTAAATAAAAGATTTTTTAACAAATTGCTTTTTACCTTCACATATTGTCTCTGTGTTTGTTAATGTATATATTCATATTTGATATCAATACTAAGAGCTGCAGTTTCTTAGTTTTTGTATATTCTCTTCAGAATTGATTGCTTTCTAGTTCATGATGTGAACGTGACTTTTGTAAGAAACAAATGCATGTGCAAGTTGTCTCGCCATCATTATCGCTAAGAAACTCTACTGTGTGATCTGATGGAGAGAGAGACATATCAATAAAAGACGAAGACCATTATTGGAGAAAACTGTATACTCTGTCCCCCCACACTGACATATGCTGTCTGCTTCAGCAAGGAAAGAAAACACAAACTCGGGAAGATCAAATTTTCTTTTGGAGTTGAGGAACATGATGAGCTGCAAAAACAAAATCTACTCTCTCTTCTTGATTCTCTTCAATCTGTTACTTTTGATGATCCTTTGGTCTGCAGCTTCAAGCTCTTGTCCAAGTGAATGTGGGGGAGTCTCGATCCCATACCCTTTCGGAATCGGGAATAGTTGCTATCTGGAGAAGTCTTACGAGATTGAATGTCGTAGTACAACTACGTCAGCAGAGCTAGTCCCTTTCCTTTCAGTAATCAACAAAGAGGTTGTGAGTATCTCTCTTCCTTTTTCAGGTTACTTTTCTACGGGAGCATATGGGAGTGTTCGTATCAGAAGCCCGATAACACACGCTGGATGCTCCACTTCCGCCCATGGAAAAGATTCAGGAGCATCAATAATGAACTTGACCGGTAGCCCTACTTTCATTGACAACAGCAACAGCCTCTTAGCTGTTGGTTGCAACAGCAAGGTGTCGTTCACGCATGTTAAGCCGAACACTGTGGTATGCGAGTTGAATTGCAATATGAGCAAAGAGTCGCATAACAATAGCACCCCTTTTCGAAACTTAAGGGAGTGCTCGAGCAACGTTCTGTCTTACTATACTAGCAACGACTTTGTTTGCACAGAAGATAAACCAGAAGAAGACACGGTGTGTAATGGTAACGGATGTTGTCAGGCTTTTCTACCGAACAACCCTCCTCAACAAGTTATTGGTATCAGGATAGAGAGCAATGACGTAAACTCGACAAGGACAAAACAAGAACATTGTACAGTCGCATTCTTGACAGATGAACCCTACAATTTGTCCAATGGCACCAATCCACAAAAGTTACTTGGTGAGGGACATACTACGCTTAATCTCGGATGGATCATCCAGACGAAGAATACTTCGTACCTTAACTCCTTGGCCTGTAAAAACGGAACAGAATTGAATTCTAGTAGCACTGTTGAACACAGAACAAAGTGTATATGCGAAATTGTGAGCACCAGTTCTGAGATAAGCTATGCAAATTGTGGATGCAACCAAGGTTACATAGGTAACCCATATATTGTGGATGGATGCGTAGGTCAGTATGATATGTTCCTTCCTTATGCTCTACTTTTCTTTTCTCTTTCTTGTGTGCAAGCAAAGCTTTAATTATAAGTTCTTCTCATCACTTCACTTGATTATAACATTATGATCTTTCTCAATCCCCAGATCTCGATGAATGTAAAATGAATTTACATTCATGTGAAGAAGGAAAGTATTGTGTAAATACTCTTGGATACTATGACTGCGTTGGTGATAAGACTAAATCAATACTAACAGGTAACTATCGGATTTTACTTTCAGTTTTAGTAGCAATCGATGATCAATCTATGATAATCTTGTGCGGTCTGCAGGGGTTGGTTCAGGTTTTGGTGTCTTAGCCTTAGTTGGTGGAGTTTGGTGGTTGAGAAAGTTTCTTATAAAGAGAAGGATGGAAATAAGGAAGAAGAAGTTCTTTAAACGAAATGGGGGACTACTCTTGCAACAAGAACTAAATACAAGCCAAGGCAATGTCGAAAGGACAAAAATCTTCAGCTCGAGAGAGTTGGAGAAAGCCACAGATAACTTCAGCCAAAACAGAGTTCTTGGACACGGAGGCCAAGGCACTGTGTACAAAGGTATGCTGTTAGATGGTAGGACCGTTGCAGTCAAGAAATCCAAAGTTGTCGATGAAGACAAACTACAAGAGTTCATCAACGAGGTGGTGATTCTCTCACAGATCAACCATAGACACATAGTCAAACTCTTGGGATGTTGTCTTGAGACAGAAGTTCGTTCCTATCTTGGTTTATGAGTTTATCCTCAACGGAAACCTTTTCCAGCATATTCACGAAGAGTCTGATGATTACACTATGATATGGGGAATGCGTCGACGCATTGCTGTGGATGTTGCAGGAGCTCTCTCTTATCTTCATTCTTCAGCAAGCTCTGGGATTTATCACAGAGATATCAAGTCAACAAACATACTACTAGATGAGAAGTACCGAGCCAAGGTGGCTGATTTCGGAACATCAAGGTCAATAACAATAGATCAAACTCATTGGACAACAATTGTTTCAGGTACGGTTGGGTATATGGATCCCGAGTATTATCGGTCCAGCCAATACACAGACAAGAGTGATGTTTATAGCTTTGGAGTTGTGCTAGCAGAACTAATCACTGGAGAAAAGCCTGTCATAATGGTGCAAAACACTAGAGAAATAGTAAGCTTGGCAGATCATTTCAGACTCGCCATGAAAGAGAAGAGACTTCCTGATATTATAGATTCTCGAATAAAAGATGATTGCAAACCGGAACAAGTAACAGCAGTGGCAAACCTGGCGCTGAAGTGCCTAAGCTCGAAAGGAAAGAAACGTCCAAATATGAGAGAAGTTTTTACGGAATTGGAGAGAATTTGCACTTCTCCTGAGGATTCACAGGTGCAGATTCACGCTGATGAAGAAGATGAAGAGGAGGAGGAGGAAGAAGAAGAAGTTAGTAATATGATAAACAAGGTAGATTCCTGGAGAGTTGGTGTGACTGCTCCAGCCTTTAGTATTATGGCTTCGCCTTGTTCTTCAGATACTGAACCATTGTTTCCTCGTCCCACATGGTGAGTCTATCAGAGATTAGAGTAATGGTGTATAAATGTGATGATCATCTTGAAAACGATTGGTAACAAATTTGCAAGTGTGAGGTTCGGTTCAAGATTTAAATTATTTGGTTTTGTATTAATGTGTGTTTGAAACTATTTGTGAGTGTTTGAAACTATTAAGAACATAAATTATATTTATGTTTGTGGTTGAAGTAATGTATTTGTAATTTATGTTGACATTTGTTCTTTACGTATTTGGTGTTTATATATTTTCATTCTCTTTACTTTAGAGATTATCACTCAGCAAGCTTCAATTCATCACCATGTTACAACCACTACATTTTCATCTCCAAGTTTTGTGGGTTTTTGAATCTTCTTAACTGTCTTTACCTTTACAAACTATCTCTGTCTTTTTTGTTAACTGGATCATTGTTTTTATCGTTGATAGTTACTACCATGAGCTGCAGTTTCTTAATTAAATACTGTAAATCATCTTCAGTTTTAAACTTTAATTTATCCACTCAATATTTTTTTGTATTTTTCTAGTTCATTATATGAACCTGACTTTTGCAACAAAGAAACTGCATGTGCAAGTACATGTAATTTTTTTTTTTATTATTTGCAAACAAGTGAGAATCACCACTTTAACTCTTAAAACTTTTTGCACCATATTAAAACCAAAAGATAAGTTTTCCGTCATATTATTGATCTTAAGCAAGAAAAGTATCTGGATCTTGCCAATGTTTCTCTTCTGCAGTGTTTCTTAATGTTTCTCTCTATAAATATGTACGGTTGATCGCGGAGATCAAAGGACCTTGGAAAAGCTTCGAGCAGAAAGGTTAGCTTAAATCAGTGAGCTTAAAGAACAGAGCAATTATTACCCCACACAACAACTTATTCAGGCGAGACCGTAGTCTTCAACTATGTGTGTTTTTAGATTCTGTTAGGTTTCTAATGTTTTATCAATGCCCTGTATTCCAATGTTTTGCTGCCGGTTCTTTCTTACTTGTATTACTTTGATCAACCAAGTACTGATCTTTCGACAGTTATCATTTATAGGTTGTGGATAGTGACTTGTTTTAGATGATTGGTCTCAGTTTGGAACAGAAAGTTGGATCTTAATTGGAATGTTAGCATGACAGTTAGAATTATTTGTGTTTAACGCCACGCTGGCAAGCATCCATGCCTGAATGTAGCAAGAGCAATGGCATGGAGCTTATCCAATCATGAGGGGTGAGGAATCAAAGTCATTTGCACTCATTTGTGGAAACTTTAAAATATGCATAACGGTTAATGAATCTATCCAACTTTCAGATTTTGCCTGACTCTTTTGCTTTATTCTGGTTTCTAACTTGATGTAAATTGTGTTTTGTCATACGCGCAGGACTTTCTTGGAAAGAGGATTTCGCATACATTACATTACATACTATCTCACTCCCTGGTAACGTTCTGAACAAACAGAATAATTCAGAAGAGCACTCACTTATTCCTCCTATTTCAGCTTCACTGGTCTCAGTCGGTTCGACAATAAGTGAAGTGGTATAAGTAGTGAACATGGGAATTGCCCCACTCCAGAGATAAAGGAGGAAGCTGCAACTACTGAGAGAGGGACATGAGCTGAGTAAGATCCAGTGAGCTAAAGAGAAGAAGGCTTTCTTGTGTTTGTGCTACAGAGATATACAGATTGAGATTTGTGTGTGTGTTTGTGGATGCTGAATACCCGTTCAGGTATATCATGAGCTCCTAATATCAGAAGGTGATGACAGTTCTGGTTCTGGTTTTGGTGGGTAAAGATACAATTTTACTGTCTTAATCGATTTGTTAATGTATTGTCTCTGGTTTTGTTAATGTATTCACTCTTTTTGGGATCATACTCTATATCAATACTCTGAGCTACAGTTGCTTAGTTTTGTATATTCTATTCTAAATTGAACTAAGTTACTGACTGAGTTTCAATGTTTTTGTACTTTGGTAGTTCATGATATGAACGCGACTTTTGCAAGAAAAACCTGATAAGAATGTATTATAAGTTTTACGCCATGAGTGATCTGATCGAAAGAGACATATCAATAAAAGACGAGGACCATCATTGCATGTAACTTTATTCTCTTTTTCCCACTGACTTAGAACAGAAAGATAATAATATACCTTCTATTATAAACACGTGGGAGATATAGAATAAAAATACCTTATTTAAATGATTAAAGGAAGATGCAGAGAATTTGTAAAGTAGAAGACGATAAAAAGTACAAAAACTTATAAAGAGGTAAAAAGGCAAAACATAACATTCTTATAAAGTTGAAACCTTAAAATAAAAGGAATTGTAATTCTTTTATGTTTAGTCCGTGTTCGGAAACTTGGTAGAGTTCCTAGTAAGGTACGCATAGCACCGAATGAAAAACATGAGATTAAACAAAGATTAATGATGATTTATTTTTAATATTGTTTTATGTTTTTTTTTTTGCTTAAAATTAAGGTTTTATGTTGTTCTTGATAATAAAACATAAATGGCTGATTATATATGAAATGAAAAAAAAAATTGATAACTTTTTTTCACTACAAAAAATATGCACATTCTTAGCACGCGATAAACGCTATGGTAGGGCTTTCATAGCGAAACTGATAATGCTATGTCATCGGCAGCCATCATAGATACCCCCTCTACGGTAGCATTTTTTTTGACGCTATGTTATGTTCAGATACGACAGTAATAATTGAATGCTATTATAAACGTAACTACGATTCACATTTCGTGTTATAATAGGTACTTCTACAATAGCAATCTTATATTTTCATTTATAGCATTGTAAAATGCTGTGAAATCTTGAATGGAAATTATAATTAAAATAAAATAATTGAAAATTAAATCCAAAAGAAAATAAATTTTATTTATAAACCAAAATTAGTTTACAAATAAATTCCAGTTTACAAAACTAATCCAAAACTAAGAAAATCTAAGTAAAACCAGAAAAAAAAAACTAAACTAGAACAAGCCTTTCTCTTCCATCCCTGAACTCTATCTCTTCTCAATTCTGAAACAAGAATTCATCAAACTTCTGATAAATAACCTGTAAGATGAATACACAGAAGGTTTGGTCAGAATCTTACCTCAACATGCTCAAGAAGATGAAATTCTAGAGCATTATCTAATGTTTATAAAGTTAAATAAAAATCAAATTACAAATTAGAGAGAGATAATACCTGCAACTACTGAAATGTTATGACTCAGAGAAACTGACAAGCATGTTAATAGAACAAAAATCAATACAGCAAGCAAGCTTTGAATTTTCATTTTACGTGGCAAAGTGAAGATGGTACTTACAACTAAGAAGGCGAGAACCCTGCACTATATCAACACAGTGTATATCTTCTTGCTTTTTATGATGAATGGATGGAAAGTCCACTGCAAATTTTGAAAAGGCAAAACAAATCATTCATATGAAGTCTTTTGGTTTTGAACAGAACCAGACATTGATTCCTGAGGAAATTCACCAGGACAAAGGAAAGAAAAACACAAGTGAAGACAGTTTCACTTATGTAGCTTTTATCTTGACCAAGATCCTATTAATATAAAACTACATAGAGCTTGAATATGACATGTATACTGAAGAGAGAAAAAGGATCAAGCAACCAGCTAGTTGAGATATTGGAAACAAACCGGAAGAAGAATATATCCAAGATCTTGAAGCGTTGGTCCAGACCTTAAGTCTCTTGATAATATCAGTCATCTGCTCAATCTTACCCTGCATAAACCCCCAAAAGAAACGTTATTTTTCAGTGAAAAACAGCAAAACAATATAACTCCTCTATCTTATAACAAAACCAACCTTAGTATCAAACTTCCCAGCTTTAGCTCTCTCGCTAAGCAAAGCAAAGACTTCATCTTTAGTAAACTCGAGTTTACTACACTCCTCCACGCTTCCCACATCGCTTTTGGCCGTAACGTCTTGTCTGTTCACTGCGGAAGAAGGAACCTGTCTTCTTGCAGTAGTCAAGGTTAAATCTCATCAATGGAGCAGCTTATCTTCAAAAAAACTCTCTCACCTGTCGTAGAAGCTCTTCTTCTTCTCTTCGTCTCCGTCTCCTCTGCCTCTCCATCTCCCCTGTATCCTGCAATCAACATCAGCACAAATAAACCGTCAGGCTTACTGTATGAACACGGACACGGCAGAACACGGACAAGCTTACTCCATCTCCTCCCTTGTCTCTGAACCAAATCTATCTTCTTCCTTCTCTTCTCCTTCGAGCACCAACACAAAAGAACTCCATGGAAGCCGAATTTAAGCTCTGTCTCCTCACCGCGCTGCTTCTCATCTCCGCCTCACCACTCTCCTCACTGCATACTCCTCCTTGGTTAGCGCAGGGTACGAGACAGAGAAGCTCCCGCCGGATTTGCTGAAGAGAACGAGAACGTCGCTGGAGGCACTAGGGTTTCGACAGCTTCACAGGTACATGTACTGGTCTCCAACCCCCGGAATCTGCACAAAGAGACAGAGTTTAACGAGATCCGGTGAGTGTTGAATGTATTTCTCAGCCCCAGCTGCGATTCAGAAGCCTCTAGTCAGTCACCGGTGCCTGGGTTCGTCTTTCTGTTGGAGGAGAAGATCTCGGTGGCGTCGTGGCGTCCGATCTGCATCTGGTTGCGGTGGCTAGGGTTTGGAGTCAGTCACGAGCAAGAGATAGAGAATTGGTGGGACTCGTTTTTTTTAATAGGGTTTCTGTGTTTTAGAGAGTGTGGACTTTTTTTTTCTAAGTTTCTATAGGATAATAATTTTTTTTAACTTATATATCGAAAAGTGTTTCTATAGAGGGAAAAAATTATTGTTTTAGCGCTTGTTTAATTTTCATTCAAGTATTGGCGAAATTTGTTCCCGCTTATTGATATCATAGCATTTATTTTATCATAGCGTTAATTTAATGCTGTTATAAAATTCTGAAATTTTAAACTCATGTACGATAGCAGTTCAGTAAAACGAGCTATCGTATTGTGCTATGAATGTCGACTTTTTTTGTAGTGTTTAGTCAAAAGTTACCACCTTTTTAGCAAAAATGTGATGATCACCAGATTAAAGTTCTAACATCTAAGCCATAACCAAAAGAAAAGCTTTCCGCCATATACTTCAAAAAAAAGAAAGAAAATGAGAGAAAAAGAAATTCCAAAATGACTGATGACCAATTAGGGACGGGAATTATCTTCCGTCTCCACTTAACATTGTTCGTGTACTTTAGCAAGTAACAAACTCAGGAAGATCAAATTTGCTTTCAGTAAAGAAACATGAGCTACGAGAATACTAAATGCTCTATCTTCTTGATTTCCTTGACAGTCCTGCTTTTGCTGATCCTTTATTCGGAAGATGTCGCCGCTTCAAGCTATTGTCAAAGTCAATGTGGAGGTGTCACGATACCATACCCTTTTGGAATCGGAAAGGGTTGCTACCTGGAGAAGTCTTACGAGATCAAATGTCTTAATTCCACTACTACAGGAAAGCTGGCTCCTTTCCTGTCTATAAACGACAAAGAAGTTGTGGATATCACTTTTCCGGTTGGACAAAATATTTTTGCTGATGATCAACCGGTCGAACTTTATGATCTACCGTTTGGGTCAGTTCGTGTTAAAATACCGATAACATCATCCGGGTGCGGTGGAAAAGAGTCCCCAGAATCATTAATGAATTTCAGGGGTACCCCTTTTTTCATTGACGTGAAAAACAGCCTCGTAGCCGTTGGTTGTAACGCCAAAGTGTCCTTGACGCATATAGAGCCGAACGTAGTGGGATGCGAGCTTACCTGCAATACAAGCAAATACCAGCCTAGCAATAGGATTCCTTTTCTCAAAAACCCGCAGTGCTTGTCCATCAATCAGGGCTATATATATGGGGAATGTGCAACATATAACGGAGATGTAAAAGAATGCAATGGTAGCGGATGTTGCAAGGTTGGACTAAGAGAGCATCAACAAGCTATTGGTATCAGAATCGAGAGCAACGACTCGACAACAACAAGAGAAGAAAAGTGTAGAGTTGCCTTCTTGACAGTTGAAATGTACACTTCCTCAAATGCGACAAACCCACAAGAGTTATTTGAAAAGGGATATGCTACGCTGAGTCTAGGGTGGGTAATCCAGACGAAGAATCATTCTTTCGTGAGCTCCTTGTCCTGTGACAACAGAGAAGTCTACGAAAATACTATTTACGCGGCTGGATCCCAAAGGAAGTGTATCTGCGTTAAAAGCACCATTGATAGGATTAGTTATGCACATTGTGCCTGCAGAAGAGGCTACATAGGAAACGCATATGACCCTCACGGATGCCAAGGTCAGTACATGCTTTTCCTTTTTCTCTTCTATCTGTGTGTGAGTTCCTTCAAGTTTTCATGATCTTTTAAAAATCCAGATGTTAATGAATGCAAAACCGAATATATCTCATGTGGAGGAATGAACACATGTGTAAATACTCAAGGAGGCCATCACTGTGAGGGCGATAAGAAAAAAGCAATACTCATTGGTAATATCAGTGTCTTCTTCTACTAATATAATTCGAAAGTATAAGCAATCTATGATCAACCTACCAGATTTTTGTGCGGTTTGCAGGAGTGGGTTCTGGTTTTGGTGCTTTAGTTCTAGTTAGCGGAGTATGGTGGTTGAGAAAGTTTCTAATAAAGAGAAGGATGACAAAGAGGAAGAATAGATTCTTCAAACGTAATGGGGGACTACTGCTGCAGCAAAAATTGAACACAAGAGAAGGCAATGTCGAAACCACAAGAATCTTCAGCTCGGGAGAGCTAGAGAAAGCCACGGAAAACTTCAGCGTAAACAGAGTTCTTGGACAGGGAGGTCAAGGCACTGTGTACAAAGGTATGCTTGCAGATTGTAGAACCGTTGCAGTCAAGAAATCTATAGTCATAGATGAAGACAAAATACAAGAGTTCATCAACGAGGTGGTGATTCTCTCCCAGATCAACCACAGACACGTAGTTAAACTCTTGGGATGCTGTCTTGAGACAGAAGTTCCTGTACTGGTTTACGAGTTTATCATAAACGGAAACCTTTTTCAGCATATCCATGAAGAGTCAGATGATTACACTATGATTTGGGGAATGCGTCTACGCATTGCTGTGGACGTGGCAGGAGCTTTTTCTTATCTTCATTCTTCTGCAAGTTCTCCAGTCTATCACAGAGATATCAAGTCGACGAACATATTACTAGACGAGAAGCACCGAGCCAAGGTGGCTGATTTCGGAACATCGAGGTCAATAACATTAGATCAAACTCATTGGACAACTGTTGTATCAGGTACAGTCGGCTATATGGATCCAGAGTATTACCAGTCCAGCCAGTATACAGAAAAGAGTGATGTTTACAGCTTTGGGGTCGTTCTAGCGGAACTTATTACTGGAGATAAGCCTGTCATCACAATACAAAACACTCGAGAAACAATAAGCTTGGCAGAGCATTTCAGAGTCGCCGTTAAAGAGAAGAGGTTTTCTGATATTATGGATGCTCGTATAAAAGAGGATTGCAAACCGGAACAAGTAATGGCAGTGGCAAACTTGGCGGTGAGGTGCTTGAGCTCGAAAGGAAATAAACGTCCAAATATGAGAGAAGTTTTTACGGGGTTGGAGAGAATCTTTACGTCTCCAGAGGATTCAGAGGAGCTGGTTATGATTGATGAAGATGAAGAAAACGAGGAAGAAGAGGCTAAGAATATTGTAAACAGAGGCGATTCTTTGAGCGTTGGTCTGACTGCTCCAGCCTTTGGTATTGTCGCTTCGCCTTCTTCTTCAGATGTTGAACCATTGTTTCCTCGTCCCACATGGTGAGTCAATCAGATTTTAGTAATGGTGTGTATAGATGTGATCATGATCATCTTGAAAACGTTTGGTAATAGATTTGCAAGTGTGAGTTTCGGTTCTTGATTTAAATGATTTGGTTTTGTATGAATGTGTGTGTTTTCAATTATGTATTTCTGTATTTGTGTGTTTGAAACTATACATGTTCTTGTATTTATGTTTGTGTTTTTGATAATGTATTTGTAATTTTTTATTGACATTTGGTTTTATATATTCGGTTTCTTTATAATAATTAATCGTTGTACGTACGTATTTTGGTGTTTAAATCTTTAATTCCCTTTACCTTCACAAATTATCAACTGCAGTTTCCTAGTTTTAGTTTACCTTTTCTTCAAACTTGAATTTAAATGATTGACGGTGTTAAATGTTCTTGCAAGGTCCATAATTTTTTTTTTTTGTCAACCGGTCCATAATATTTACTGTATTTAAAACGTAGTATGTATGTACATATACCGGTGTTTCAAAAAAAAAAAAAGGTACATATACAGATATCCATGCATGACGCCTGTACGTAAAACGACGCATAATAAAATAGAACGTGATGTTGTCAAGTTCCACTACCTAACGACCCTTAACGAGCATCGAGAGCAATGGTCGGAACTCAACAAATTCTAGACTTGAGATCCATCTCTTCTCAGTTTCTTAATTTTTTTATATCATCTTTAAATTCAAAATTTAAATTTTAAAGTATCCACTCGATGTTTTTGCATTTTGTTAGTTGATTAAGTGAATGTGAATTTGCAGCAAAGAATCTGCATGTGCAAGTTCATGTACATTTTTTTATTATTTGCAAAAAAAAAAGTGATGATCACCACATGCTTAGGCTTTAAAGCTTTTTACACCATATTAAAACCAAAAGTAAAGCTTCCGGACATATTATTGATCTTAATTCTTAAGCAAGAAAAACAATGAGATGTAGCAATAAAATATTCAAAGATGAAGCAGATCATTAGTGGGAGGAAGTTTATCTTCAGTCTCCACTAACCAAGGCCAAATGCTAAAGAAATATAGAAAACATGACGAGCTACAAGAATACAAACTGTGTTAATTATCTTTACCTTTACAGACTGGTTCTGTATTTGGATAAGTATTCACTTTGAATATGGATCATATATTGCGATATTAATATTATACACTGCATGTGCAAGAATATTTGCTCCACTCCTAATTTTTCCTAATTATAAAGCACTTTCATCAAGTTAATAAACTTTCCACTCCTAATTTTAAAACCAGATAAATGAAGCTTAACGCCAAATTAGTGATCGATTAAAAAAGAGACAATAAAAGTATTCAAGATGAAGACTATTAGTCTATTCTCTGTCTCCACTGTCTGATTTAGCAAAGAAGGAGATCAAATTTTCTTTGAGTAGAGAAACATGATGAGCTGCAAAAATAAAAGCTGCTCTTGCTTCTCGATTTTCTTTAAGGTATTCATCTTGCTGATCCTTTATTCTGCAGTTCTTCCTGCTTCAAGCTCTTGTCTAACTGAATGTGGAGGAATCCAAATCCCATTCCCTTTTGGAACCGGAAGTAGTTGCTATCTCGAGAAGGCTTACGACATTGACTGTCGCAATACTTCAAGAGAGTTCGTCCCTTTCCTCTCTATAAATGGCCAAAAAGTAGAAGTTGTGAATATCTCTCTTCCGAATGAATATAGTTATTATGATTCTCTGTCATACGCGTCAGTTCGTATCAGATTCCCGATCACATCAGCAGGATGTTCAACGGGAGGAAATGAGTCTGTAGGATCAGATCTGAACTTGAAGGGTACCCCATTTTTCATTCACGGTAAGAACAGCCTTGTAGCGGCTGGTTGCAACAGCAAAGTGTTCTTGACACATATAAGCCCGAACATGGTGGGATGCGAGTTGAATTGCAGTGTGACCAAAGAGCCAAGTAGAGATAGCATCCCTTTTTCCAACACAATAGGGTGCTCGAGCAATGGTTGTACTGAAAACAGACAGGAAGAAACAGGATGCGATGGTAACGGATGTTGTCAGACGAGTCTACCTAACGAGCTTCGACAAGTTTTTGGTATCAGAATAGAGAGCAATGATGTAAACTCAAGGACAACGAGAGAAGACCCTTGTGGAGTTGCCTTCTTAACAGATGAGTTGTACACTTTGACGAATGCGACAGTGCCAAGAGAATTATTTGCTAAGGGATATGCTACAGTTAGCCTAGGATGGGTAATCCAGACTAAGAATCATTCGTTCCTCAACTCCTTGGCCAGTGAACCTGAAAAAAATTGTGCATACGATGGCACCATTTCTGAGAGCAGTTATGCAAGTTGTGTATGCAGCACTGGTTACAACGGTAACCCATATGAATTGGCTGGATGCATAGGTCAGTATAAGTTTCTTCCTTATGATCTCTCCCTCTACTTGAATTATCTCTAGTGCTGTAGTTATGAGATTTGTTTCATCATTCGATTATAAAATTGTGTGATCTTTCGAACCTAGATGTTGATGAATGTAGCGTCACACCCAGCAACTGTATAGAAACAGCCAACTGTGAGAACTATCCTGGAGGCTACCGCTGCGTGGGCGGCGGCAAGACTAAAGCAATAATAATAGGTAACTAGTAGTATTTCCCTCCAAATTGAACCGCGACTTTAAAACTTCTATAAGAAACTGATGATTAACCTATAACGTTCTTGTGCGATTGGCAGGTGCAAGTACAGGTTTTGGTATCTTAGTCCTAGCTGGTGGAGTATGGTGGTTGAGAAAATTTATAATAAAGAGAAGGGTGACAAAGAGGAAGAAAAAGTTCTTCAAACGTAATGGAGGACTACTGTTGCAACAAGAGCTAAACACAAGAGAACAGAATGTTGAAACAACAAGGATATTCAGCTCAAGAGAGTTGGAGAAAGCCACTGAAAACTTCAGCGAAAACAGAGTTCTTGGACAGGGAGGTCAAGGCACTGTGTACAAAGGTATGCTCGTTGATGGTAGGACCGTTGCAGTCAAGAAATCCAAAGTTTTAGATGAAGAAAAACTACAAGAGTTCATCAACGAGGTGGTGATTCTCTCCCAGATCAACCATAGACACGTAGTCAAACTATTGGGTTGCTGTCTTGAGACAGAAGTTCCTATTTTGGTTTACGAATTTATCCTCAACGGAAACCTTTTCAAACATATCCATGAAGAGTCTGATGATTACACTATGATCTGGGGAATGCAGCTGTGGACGTGGCAGGAGCTCTCTCTTATCTGCATTCTTCAGCAAGTTCTCCTATTTATCACAGAGATGTCAAGTCAACAAACATACTACTAGACGAGAAGCACCGAGCCAAGGTGGCTGATTTTGGAACATCAAGGTCAATAACAATAGATCAAACTCATTGGACAACAGTTGTTTCGGGTACGGTTGATCCAGAGTATTACCGGTCCAGCCAATACACAGAAAAGAGTGATGTTTACAGCTTTGGAGTCGTCCTAGCGGAACTTATTACTGGAGATAAGCCTGTCGTAAAAGTACAAAACACTCAAGAAATAATAAGCTTGGCAGAGCATTTCAGACTCGCCATGAAAGAGGAGAGGCTTTCTGATATTATGGATGCTCGAATAAAAGATGATTGCAAACCGGAACAAGTAACTGCAGTGGCAAATCTGGCGGTGAAGTGTTTGAGCTCGAAAGGAAAGAAACGGCCAAATATGAGAGAAGTTTTTATGGAGTTGGAGAGAATCTGTACTTCTCCAGAGGATTCACAGGTGCAGCAAATTTACATTGATGAAGAAGATGACGAGGAGGAAGAAGAAGAAGTTAGAAATATTATAAACAAGGGGGATTCTTGGAGCGTTAACGTAACTGCTCCAGCCTTTAGTATTGATACTTCACCTTCTTCAGATGCTGAACCACTGTTTTCTCGTTTGACATGGTGACTCAAACAGACTGTAGTAATGGTGAATAAATTTGATATATAATCTTGTGAAAATGTACGAGTAGTAGAAGTGGTACGACTGTAAGTTGTGACTCTGAGTTTTCGCTTTGGATTTAACACTTGTCTTTATATTATGTGTGTTTGATGTTATGTACTTGTAATGGATTGTTGACATGTAATTTTTTGTACTTGTTACTTAACTGTGCATGATGGCATACAATTTACTCGCTCAGGTTAAACTTTTCTCTATAGATTGCTAATATTTGAGCTGGTAATATTTTGACTCTGATCTGTTTCAACAAGACGATAGGGTCATCACTTTGTGGGTTAATTACATCTTTTAAAATTTCTTTACCTTTACAAATGTCTCTGTACTTTTGTTAATTTGAACGTGACTTTTGCAACAAAGAAACTGTATGTGCAAGTGCATGTACATTTTTTTATTATTATTATTTACACCATATTTAAAAAAAGAAGAAGCTTTCCGCCATATTATTTATCTAGATGAGAGATGTAGCAATAAATATTCAAAAGATAAAGGTGGCCATTAGTGGGAGGAAGTTATCTTAAGTCTCCGCTGATCAAAGCTACGGAACAAACCTCAATAAGATCAAAATCTGCTTTTGAGTTGAGAAACATGAACTACAAATTTACAAATACGTCTTTCTTCTTGATTATCTTGAAGATGTTACTTTTGCTGATCCTTTATACTGTAGATTTCTCATCTTCAAGCCTTTGTAAACGTGAATGTGGAGGATTCTTGATCCCATTCTCTTTTGGAATCGAAAATGATTGCTACCTCGACAAGTATTACGAAAATAGAATGTCGCGGCAAGAAGTTGTGAACACGAATCAATTCTAAAGAATAAGGTCAACAGAGATTTCATTCATTTGTAAACTTTGGTCTTTTGTTTGACATAAAAATACAGCACAGAGAAATTACATCAGTTCATGATCACTCCAAGAGTCTTCTCAGTATCCTTTAATCCTAAAGGCCAACCCAGTAGGAACGGCCATTGGTGTTGTGCATCGGAGATGGAGTAGGCGAAGACACAGACCATTCATACCAAACCTGAACCCGAACATGAGAGGATCAAGAGTGGTTCTAAATACTTAGACAGTTGTACATTATGGTTTTAACATTTATTTTACCTTAGAGGAGCCACAACACCTCCAAAAGTGTACTTCTAATGGAGAATCAGGGTGGACCTCCACAGGCTTCCTCAATGGGAAAAAGATTGGGAACCTGCCAAGAGGAGCATAATATTATATCGTTTTTCTTTTTAAGCAAGGGATTTCAATACGAGAGAGCTGTTCATCTGTTGGCATATTTAAACCATTACCAGCTGAACATGTTTGGTGTTGCCGTTGTAGGCTCGATCCCTAAATGGACATCTTTATACAGAACGGAATCAAAATAGCCAGCGAATCCTGTTTTTGTTATGTACGATCACAGCAGATTAGTTTTATATTAGGATAAACGGAGATAATATATCGCAGAAGACTCGAAGATATCTTGTACCATGCACCAAGGCTGATCCAGCGTCGCTTGGTAGATTGAAACGAAGCTTTTTGTAGCGTTGGTTGTTGGCTTTTGTTGAGAAGTTTGGATGAGTAAAGGTGAAAACCTAATTGAGACCAAAACAAAACACCCATAGACCAAGAGATTGACAAGACTTTGCATAAATGTATTCAAAGAGAATACTATAAGCTATTAAGCAATCCTCAAGACAGAGACTCACCGACTGGGAAGGAGCAAGTTTAGCTACACTGTGCAATTTGACGACATAAGCAGTTTCAAAGTGCGCAAGATCCTTATGAGCCTTAACCTGCCAATTAGTGTAAAAGTCTAAGCTGAAAATTCTTCTGAGAAAGAGTACACAGCAGAAATCAGAAGGACCTACGTCATTGTAAAGCTTCGAAGCTGTTACAGGTTGTATGAAACTTGTATACCTACAAAAGTAACAATGATTACTCACGTTCGAGAAACAGAAGAACAGATGTAACGTTCTTCAAGCTTAAAACTAGGCTGCTGTAGCAACTATTAGAGCATAGTTTTCTTATGAAAATTAGACTTGGGAAGAAGTACACATACGATGATGGTATTGAAATTCCATCTGGTTTCAGAAACCTTTGGGCTCCATCAAGGCACTCAGGAGAGAGTTCATTGTCTCCAAAAGAACCCAGCAGTTCGCTAACCTGAAGAACAGAGGCAAATGAGAGTTAGATGAGCTGTATAATGTCGGTATGAGTAATATCTACCAAAATCTGTTCATACTAACCAATATATCAGCTTTCTCAGTAGCACTCCAAAAACGCATGTCGCATGATATTATCGTAACAATGCCTTCCCACCCTTCCATCTTAACCAAATTCTGTCAGATAGGATAACAATGCTCTAAGAGTTAATAAAACTGATTTGCACGTCCGAAAGAAACAACATAAAATTTAGTAATGTTCCAATTGACTCGGTCACTAACAACTCACATGGAGCGTGACGACTGCATTAGGGTTCTTTTCAACAGCATAAACTTTCATCTTGCGGCCAGTTTCTTCAGCTGCCTGGGATAAGAAACCAATGAACACAATCGATCAACAAAAACGAATTTTAAAGTCTCAATTGTGATTAGCAGGGAACTGTATCAGAACTTTACCTGTAAAGATGCCCTCACAAGGGGCCCTCTTCCTGCTCCCACAACCATCAAGACCTACGAACACTTATAAATGAAAACGCCAAATGTAACCTATAAAGGAAAAATATTGACAGGAGACATACAGTAGTTAACTCGGACGCTTTTTCATCAGGGACCCTGTCCACCAAGGCTTTAGCAACTGCCCTTTGATACTAGCAACACAAAGATGGAAAAAAGTTAGGCATGACATAAAAGCCAACCACGCAAAATAGTGTTAATGATATTGAGTCGTATAAGAAAATCATCCATCGGTATCCTTCTTCCAAAAACCGAAGCAGAAATACAGGGGTAGTCCAGAAAACAGAGGTGTTAAAATTTAAGATGTGAAAGAAATAAAACTAGCAATACGCAACATACTTGGATGTATTTAACAGAGTCTCTCTCAAACGTCTCGTAGGTTTGGGCTTCAAGGTTATCCATCAGAGGCTGTAAAAAACAATAGAAACTCTTTAAAGTAAGAATAGAGCGTTTTCATACCAACATATTCTGATGGACAGACGGAATAAGTATTACGTATGAACAGAGACTAACCTGTAGGGGTGCCTGCAAAAAATCTCTGTAGCCAAGCTGTAAAAAGAATAAGAGAACTGTCAGATTTGAGTTTCGTTCTGCCTGCTTGCAACTCTTGTGATTAAAAAACTTGAGAGAATTGAGACAAAGGATCCAGCAAACGACCTCTATGCGTTCCTGTTCAGGAAGTGGTTCCAATTTCTGGAATAGATAAGCAACATAGTCCAAATATGATCGCAGGGGATGCCTCTGCGTACCTGAGAACCCAAAACATTTGGAAGCTTATCAAGAGACAACCCTATATACAAAATTACAAATTGATTTTTTCAAGAAAATGGAACGCCTTTGCTTATAGACGATACCAACAATTAGAGCTACGGAAAAGGAAGTAAAAAGCCAGAGGTTAACAGCTAACTATTAGCGGACAAAAGAAAATACAGAAAATTTACCCTCAGTGTTAGAATCAGAAGACTTTGGAAGATTATGAACAGGCTTTCCAGAAACTACAACCTGCAATTACAGGATTACTGATAATGAACCCTAGGATGAGAGAAATAGATATATCTTTTCTGAATCAACAGAGGATTCTTAGCACAGAATGACAGTACATAAAGAGCCAATCTTGACATTTAAATTTAGTGCTCTACAAATAAAAAGACTTGAGGGTATTTATTACCTGGACAGCATGATCAAAAAATCCTGTTATTAGCTTTTGGTGGCGTTTTGACAAGCAAGGATAACCCCGAGCATTTGTTAAGAACGACTGCAAACCAAAATTAGAAGCATTTTGTGAATCACATGACTTAAAATCGAGTATAAACGATGTGGTAA
Source organism: Brassica juncea (assembly GCA_018703725.1). NCBI lineage: Eukaryota > Viridiplantae > Streptophyta > Magnoliopsida > Brassicales > Brassicaceae > Brassica > Brassica juncea. The sequence goes on from CM031939.1 coordinate 62,322,638, forward strand.
TATAGGTGAGGCACTTACATCAGTGCTTAATATGGCTGCCCTGACAGACTCTCCCATCCAGCGTCCAAGTGAATTTTCAGAGGGTAGTGTACTCCTATTACAGACATGGTGTTATGTCAATGGAGTATAATAAAATTAAGTACACATAAACAAAAACCAATCAATAGTTTCTCTCAACTCACATAACATCAAGAGCAACAGACAGCTTACTGTCATGCTCACAAAGAAGACGAAACGAGTTCCACAGTTTCCAGGAATCAGTCTGCACAGAAGCGAGTAAATATTAAAGCCTCTTGACAACAACATGAGCTGCTAAGAAAATCCATCTGTATTCATAGATTTAAAAGGCCTATAGGCACAAGCAGCCTCAAAAAATCCGAGAAGGCACAAAAATAGAGAACAGTCAAAAGTTTGCATTAACTTTTGTCCAACGACTTACCAGACCCTCTGAGGTAGCATCCACTGAACCACCATCAGACTTTACCAGCGGAACCCTTAGCCATAACTTCATTGCAGAACAATTTTTAAATAAAACAGAAGAAGAAGAAGGAAGAATACGTTAGAGCTTGATTGACGATGCGCTTGTAAAGAAAAGGCTCATCTTCACTAAAACTGAACAAATGCAAGAAACTCACAAACTACCTGCAAGTTAGTCAGCCCTTGTAAGATCTGGTTAACACATCTGGCATAATTGGCACACGAGGTCCCTTTAGGAGTAGGAAGAAGACACGCCTGCAACAAACAACAAACATTAGCTACACGCAATTTCTCTTCACGCACCATCAATCTAACCCAGATACAGCATTTATGGACTCGTAAGCACCTGTAAGGAGAGATGAGTAGCCCAGGCTATTTCTTGCTTCAACGTGGTTTCAGAGTCCATCCGCAAGACCTCATCTTCAGAATCCAAGTCAATCCACGAACTAATTTTTCCTAGATAATGAGAACTACCACTTATTAAATTTGCTTCTTTCATACCAACACAAAAGAACATAGCAGGAAGCAAAGGTAAACATACCAACAACATGGCTGCTCCACTGAGAAGGTGACAAGACTAAGTCAGAGCCAGAGACCGGAAGAACCCGAGTTTCAGAACCGTTTCCCTCAACTAAGCTCGGTCTATACGAAGGGTCCATCTGTAATAACATTACACAAAGAGAGAAAAAGGAAACTCTTTTAGAGACATGGAACTTTGAATCAGTAGGAAGAAATATGAGACAAGTGAGAATCGATAGGAAAACGGACCAGAGGAGCAAGGACATAGTCAAAGCCGCCGGTGGAGATGTGGAAGGAGAGGAGAGAAGGAACATCGTCGGAGAAATCAGTCTCAACGCCGCAGTACCTGGACTCACTCCTCTCCCACCCTCCTCTCTCTCCGAGTGGCATCTCTTCTCTCTTTCGAGCTAACAAGGAGGAGTGACTGAATCGCAGATGGAAAGTGAATCTTTGCAGTTTGCACGAGCCAACGAGAAGGCAAGAGGGTTTTTGAAGGGTTTAAATTTACTAGGCTTTTATCGGGCTTTTATATTGGGCTTTATGTTATGCCATGTGCTGACCCATTTAAACCTTTTACACTATTGGGTATCGAGATAATACACAGCGTAAATGAATTTCTTAAGGGATTTTGACAGAAACTAACAGATTTTATAACAACGAGAGATAAAACCAAATAAGAAGATTATTTGTCAAGAATCTTACCGAGTATATACAACTTGAGAATCACAGGTGCATTAAGCCATTCATAGCATCTTTAAAATCATATTTAAAAAAAAACATGTAGAATGTATTTTCCTAATCAAGCAAGCAGAATGACATAGAACCCTTTACTACACTTTAATACCAATAAGCAGATGCAGATCATTCTCTCAAGCATCAAACTTGAGATGAACATCCCTGGAGGAAGAGTTCCCATCGCCGTTTCTGGTGTTATCAGCTTCATCGAAATGGTCTTCACGGGCGTTATCAGCGAGCATCAGAGCCACCAACCAGAAAAGACACGAGTCCAGTGACACAAAGGCGCCTCCACCAAGGAGACCGGTCTTAGCCGTGGGGCAAGTGGTCTCTAAGTTCCGGTGTACATTACGGGTCAAGTGTAGTTGCTCTGTAATGGTTGGCCATAGCAACAGAGACAATGCCAGTCCAGATGTTATTCTACAAGACAAAAACATAGGCAACAAACAGCTCTGTTAGTACAACCGCATAAGTGCACTGGACCTTCAAATAAGTATTGCTGAAACTAAAATGAAACAGGAGAGAAAATGCTTACAGGGCAATGTTGAAGAAGACAGAGAAGCTGGTGCTTTTGAACAAGACAGAGTTGGGAACAGACCTTCCTTTGTAAGACATGAACAAGGATTTGTAACCAGCTACGGTGCAGGCAAGGAGAAAGGCAGCAGAAAGGTAACCCAAGGCAACAGTTGGATCAGATGGGTATTTGCAGATAACTACTCCCTTTCCATTTATTGGAGTCCCAGACGCAGGCTAAGTAAAAAAAAAAACAAATCAAATCTCATAATCAGAGAACAATTACAAAAGAGAATGCCTAGAGAGATCAATGACGGCCAAACAATTGTGTAGAAAGAAAAATGCAGATTTCGCTAAGGTGTTTCAGTAGAGAATCCAAAAACTAAGATCAAAAAATTGGCTTCTCTATCATTAGATAAATTGTTATGGAGGAGTTGTGACAAAGATCACTGTTTACTGCTAACTCCAGTAATTTCGGAGTGATTCTCATTGTTAATAAAACAAATCTACCGTCTTCCATTTGAACAAAAGATAGCACAGATAACAACCAAAACCATCCTAAACAAACAGGAAATCAAGATAAGATAGTTTGTCCATCGTTAGATATATGATTATGAAATTGTAACAAGTGTCTTGCAGGTGATCACTGTTTGATAACAATTACAGAGTGAGTTTAATGTGATACGAACAAATATAACTTGCGATGTCCAGCAACATTCAAAGTTTTCTCAGAAATAAAAGACGATAATGATCAAAAGGGGGAGACTTGAGATATAGATACCTTCTTGTTCTCAGCGATGACTCCAAGAATAAACGACAAGACGCCAAAGAAAGAGACGATCAACGACATCTGTTTCATAGTTACCGCCATCTTTTTCTTCTCCTACATATCGGATCAAATCGATATAAAAACTCGAATTCCCCAAACAGATTTAAAAAAAAAAAGAGACAATTTTCGCCGAAGAACACTTACAGAGACGACGAATCTGGAGATCGGAGGATGTGGTTTGGAATGATTGTGATTTGAGAGAAGAAAATGATGATGATAAACTTGTCAAGTTGCACTGAGAATTCGGATGAGCCCTGAATAGTCTCCGCGTTCACAGAGTGACAGAAAGATTCTTGTTGACCTTTTTTTATTTTCTTAATTCTTATAACGGAAAGATTCGATATTTATCTACATCTATTTCATTCTAATCAGTCCAAGAATGCAAAGAAATCCATTTTTCATATACTGTAAATCACCAAGTCGGATCGTCAAATTTAGGCCCAATTAGAGACCCAATGGGTTAATCGAGAGGAAGTTGTTAACGCGCTTGAGCGAAATTCGCGGGAACATCAACGATCGACCGACCTCCGGGATAACGTGTTGACCGAATATCTCGGTAACCATTGTTGTTTTTTGAGATATAACTATGTATCCTGAACGTTCTTATCATGGATCGTCGACGTTTGTATTCTGACATCAAAAAAAGAGCAACTTATATTACATAAAAACAAATATTTAACATCGTTATATAGTTACAAAAAAAAATTAAAAAAAAATAACATCGTTATATATATATATCAAGATTAGGGAATCAGGATCGTTGGATGCGTTATTCGGTCCTTAGTTACCACTTCACCGACCTGAATTGGACACCACACGGTTGACTGTCCATACCATCGGATGCCATCTCTCTCTCTAGACTAACCCTCGACCTTTTACTTGTCCCTTATCACTTACCTTTTTCATCTTAATCATTATAGTGATGCTTTAATCCTGCATAATCAAATCAAATCAAACCAACCGGTCACTTTCTCTTTTCACTCTTGATTACGGGTCTGATTATTTTTTAAAATGAGCTTTTGTTGTCCCCCGGAAAAGATGACAGCTCTTTTTGCTTTCTCTTGCAAGATTGCAAAAGTTTGTATAACCTACGATTGAGTGGTTTAAAATGATTCTGGTTTGACTTATTTTGTTTTAGCTTGGGTTAACCAATCAAATTCAAAGATAAATATTGTATAAGTATATATATTTCGGAGCTTTCTTAATCATATACCGTGGCGCAGGTTAAATCTCGCTATCCAAAAGTCGAACCCGCTTTTCAGTTTCACACCAGTTTCTCTCACCAATCGACCGACGTCTGATGATGCGTTATATCATTCACTTGTTCCACGTCAGACTATCCATACAAAATAATGCGAACACATACACTATTTATAAACTTCTAAATAATATTGGTCTATTGTCACTATTGTGTTGTTTTCGCTTATTGACTATGGAATTGAGTAGGGTTTGCTAGCTCACACGTGTAAGAATTGAAAGCATTACTTTAGCTGAGAGATCAAAGATTTGATTACTGATATCGTGGTCGAGAATGAAGAACGTCGGTGAACATATGTCCACCATTCAACAATCTAAATACATTGCATAGTTCTTCCTTTTATAAAACGTCGAAAAAATTATTTATTGCCTCCTTGACTTGTTATAATAGTTCTCTTAAAAAATAAAATGGAATGCCAGGTAGTTTTAGATTTGTTGTTAAATGCTTCAATATTTCACAACACCTGAACAACTAAAATAACCTTATACATCTTCTACTTGAAAATGCAGTTAAGAAGAAAAAAAATAAGAAAAATGAAAAATTAGATCATTATATTTCGTGGTCTTCTATGCATGTCCTTTATATTGCTTTAGCTCTCATTATATTGTTTTCGAAAAATATCAATTTAGATATGGAATTCCTAACATAATATAATATTACAATATAAATATCGGGCTGGTTTGCAACTTCAGTTCAATTTAATTCTAGTTCGGATCGAGTTACCATGTGTTGTTGAAGCTAGACCAACATATATATTAGTTTTTTATGAGTTTTCAAAATCAATTTAAAGTTAGTGAAATTCTTATATAGAGTACTTTAGGTTTCATTTACACCTCCCACATGAGAATCTTTATATACATTTGTTTTGCAATATCTTATATCTCAGAAAGCAAGAGAAAGCTTTGCGACTTACCTCTTAAAATATTGAATGGGCCGGGAAATGGGCTCAATAATAATATAAGGAGGAAAAAACGAGAGCCGTTTGAATGAGGAGAATAAATGTTCTTTCACCAACCATACCTGCCGACCTCTTTCATTTCTCTGTTTCACAAAGAAAATATATATTTTTTCATATACTATCCATTCAACTTTAATTCCAAGAGCATCACGTAACACTGCTCCTCAATCTTTTAAAGATTCTTTTCTCTTCTTTTTTTCGCCTTACACCTCTGCTTGACCTCATCCACATGCCCCTGCCTCACATCAAACAAAATCTTATTTAGCAGTAGCTAAATCTAACACAGACAAAAATACAACCAATAGTCTTTAAAAATAATACTATTCAAATTTATAAAGCATCAAATTTTAATTGTATTATATACTTTCCAGTCTATCAAATTTGGTACCATAACATATTTTAGATCAATTAAAATTATTAAAAATTAATTGATGCTTTAAGCAAACCAACACCTCAGTGGAAACAAAAAACATTAAAATGTTTCTCTTTAAGTGTCTTTATTCTTATTTTTTTAATTTACATAATAAGAGCATCTCCAATTGTACACAATAATTTCATCTATATTTCATACAAAAATATAATAACTCTATTATAAAATTGAACTTGCTCTAATGATTTACTCTATATTTCACTCAAAAATAAAGTAACTCTAATAGAGTTACTAGTGAAATATAGAGAAAATTATTGTGTACTATTAAAGATGGTCTAAACTGCCAATTTAAGATTAGTGTACCAATCAACACACCTTTCAGACATTGGGACAGACTCCAATAAAAAAGGCATTCTCTAGTTTATGTTCGATTTGTGCAACAACAACAAAAAAAAGAGAGAGAGAGAGAGAAAACAAAAAACATTCTCAAGTTTCGTATACTTCACCGAGTTTCATTTTTAATTTCTTGAAACTTCTTGTTTCTTCTTGTCCAAATCCCACCTTAGTGTAGTATTAAAAGAAAAGAAAGCAATAATATATAGTAATCGTGTCTCTCATTACTCAGGTGATTGAAGTAGCCAAAACCAAGCTCTGTTCTTCTTCCAACTTCACTGATTCATACATCCGAGTCTCATCTTAATCCAAAGAGTTCAGCTTTTTGCTGTTTTTGGGTGTTTACTATCTGTCTTTTTGTTTCCGATGTTGTCCAAAAATGTTCTCGCCGTCTCTTTCGTAATCATTTTCTTGTACGGTAACTTGTTTACCGAAGCTGAAGGGATCGGTGTGAACTGGGGATCACAGGCGAGCCACCCTCTACCTCCAGCGACCGTGGTGAGGCTTCTCCAGGACAACGGAATCAAAAAGGTGAAACTTTTCGAAGCCGACTCGGAGATTCTCAGAGCCTTGAGCCGGTCCGGGATCCAGGTCATGGTCGGGATCCCCAACGACTTGCTCGCTCCTATAGCCGGAAGCGTCGCCGTCGCAGAGAGATGGGTCTCTCAGAACGTCTCTGCACACGTCTCCTCCAACGGCGTCGACATCAGGTTCGTGCTTATCTCCCCTAAAGCTTCAGTCTTTAAGATTTTGATTACAGTTTTGATGAGTAAAGATGGAAACTTTGATGTTGTTTTTAGATACGTGGCAGTTGGGAACGAGCCGTTCTTGAAGTCGTTCAACGGAACGTTCGAGGGGATAACACTTCCTGCTCTTCAGAACATACAGTCAGCTCTCATCAAAGCTGGTTTAGCCACTCAGGTGAAAGTCACTTGCCCCCTTAACGCTGACGTGTACGAAAGCGCGTCTAATCTACCTTCTGATGGAGACTTCAGAGCCGAGATACGCGATCTCATGATCAGTATCGTCAAGTTTCTGAGCGATAACCAAGCTCCGTTCACTATCAACATCTACCCTTTCATCAGTCTCTACAACGACCCTCACTTCCCCGTGGAGTTCGCCTTCTTTGACGGAACAGGCTCTCCTGTTAATGATAACGGGAGAATCTACGACAACGTTCTCGACGCGAACTACGATACATTAGTCTGGTCTTTACAGAAGAACGGGTTTGGTAACATGTCTATTATAGTTGGGGAAGTTGGTTGGCCTACGGATGGTGATAAGAACGCGAACTTGCAGTACGCGAGACGGTACAACCAAGGGTTCATGAACCGTCAGAAGGCTGGGAGAGGAACGCCGATGAGACCAGGGGCGTTGGATGCTTACTTGTTCGGTCTTATAGACGAAGATGCCAAGAGCATTCAGCCAGGGAACTTTGAGAGACACTGGGGGATATTCTACATCGATGGACAGCCTAAGTATCAGCTCAGTCTTGGAAACGGTAACAACGGGCTGGTCCCTGCGAAGGGTGTGCGTCACATGGCGAAGAAATGGTGTGTTCTTGCTCCCTCGGCTAATCTCCAGGATCCTCAGCTTGGACCGAGCGTGAGCTACGCTTGTGATCATGCTGATTGCACTAGTCTTGGGTATGGTTCCTCTTGTGGTAATTTGGATCTAGCGAAGAATGTTTCGTATGCGTTTAATAGCTATTACCAGGTGAGTGATCAGCTGGACAGTGCGTGTAAGTTTCCGGGTTTGTCTGTGGTCACTACGAGTGATCCTTCTGTTGGGAGTTGCAAGTTTAAGATAATGATCAAGTCCGATTCTTCAGGTGGTGAAGCAAGTGGTAGGATGACACGATCAGTGTTGCTACTCTTGTCAGTGTGTCTGTATATTGTTTTGTGAATACTCTTGAAGAATGTTTGATGGTTTTTGATTTATTTCCTTTTCTTGTTTCTTTTTTGGATAACTTTGGTGTTTATTGAAACAACAAAAAAATAAATAAATGTATTGCTTACCTGTTTGATCTCTTATTCCTTGAGAGCCGTTTTGGTGCTCGCCATCCTTATTTTGCTTCTCTCGTGAAGACTAATCAAAGCTCGTAATGGAGAAGGTTTGGTGCAAAAGAGGCTTCAGTGCTATGATTCTGTCCATCATTGAACAATCTGTTAAGGTTGATAAACGATTCTATTTATGCTTTGTATGTACTTCAAATGTATTACAACTAATAATACAACAAGACTCCTCCTCCCTTCGTAATTATCATGGTTAGATTCAACGAGCCAGCTAAATTTAAAACTTGGTGCGGAGCTCCTAAGTCAACCATCGAAAAATCTTGGGTAAAGACATTGCAGAGTTCACTTTAATGTGGAGAAGTGTTCACAGCCTTCTTCGTTTCTTTTAATGAACCATGTTTCAGTCTGCTAGACAAAAGAAGAAAAAAAAAGGTAGCAAATGGGCATGTTATCTGCTGTACAGGGATTTCGGTGTGCTACAAGACTTATTAAGAATGAAGTAAACGTCAAAAGTTACCCATTCCGAGTGGTCCCGAATCTTCTAAAAGACCAAGTTGATGCTTTTGGAGATACGCTCTTGATCTTATATCTGCCTACACATATAGATGCTACACTTTCCACTTTCCACTTTCCACAGTAATCTAAAGGATAACTGTTTCCGTTTTATGGCATATCAAAGTGCAGAAATTTACCTGTCTAATAGGTTCTGTAACACGGTACTTGCAGGTCATCTAGACAACCTCAACCGCTGAGTCAAGTGATATGCGATCGCCAGGTGAAACGTATATGGGCTTAAGAGAACTCAGCGTTGGCCTAAATGTTGCAAATAATTTGTGAAACTTGACCATGGCATGAATTCACTTTCTCACATATGATTATGGAAACCACACCTAGGGAACTTTGTATTCTTACATAAGATCAAGAAGATAATGTTTTCCTTAGCCAGGTTGTATGAGATTGGCAGACGGAAACCAACAGATGATGACTCTGATCCTTTGATGATGGTGAGACAAGAGTATACTAAGTAACTTTGTATTCTCTTCTTTCGAGTTTATTTGATAATCAGTAATAAATAAGAGAAACATATTCTCATAATCATGATTTCTCTCGTCATACTTAGTGAGATGCTACTGATACAATTTAGAAGAGAGAGAGCGAGATAGAATAAGGCGTCAGATTCATCACACATCAAATGCTCTTCTGTCCACAGTAGAGGACAACGAATTCAAGGAAAACTAAACCAAACACTTCAGACAGTCACAGTAGTACCATACCTTTTTCTTTCTTCATACAAAAGTATCAGTGGTCTAAAATGGTTGGGTTACTTCTCCTATCTTGGGAAAAGAGATACAAACGGATATTAAAATATCATTACACACACAAACTTACATATATCTAAAACACTTCTTGCTTCCTCTGTTCTTTTATGTCCTCTCTCTCTCTCAATCTCTCTCTCTCTTTCTTCACACAACAGATCAGTCGATTGTCATTGGTTGCGTCATGCAACACCTGAAACGGGCTTTCCTCACAGTCGTCATTACCTCGGTTTCAGCCCCCTCAAGAAGACTGACAACCTCTGCGAAACAAGGACGGACTTCAGGGTCCGCATCCCAGCAACGTGTCATGATCTCGCCAAGCACAGGGAGACAATCCGCTGGAACCGTTGGACGGACTCCCCTGTTCACCACCGCAAATGCAGCTTGAACCGCAGTCATGTTCTGGAACGGTAACAGACCCGTTATCAACTCCCACAGCACGATTCCAAAACTATAGACATCCACTTTTTGAGTGTAGGGTCTATGCTGGATCATCTCTCTGCATCAATCCACAGACAAGACTTTAGTCTATATATATGACTTACAGAGACTTTGGTTATAAAAGGATTAATTCAAGAAACTATTTAACTTACGGGGCCATCCATCTGTAAGTTCCGGTCTCTGGCGTCATCCCTTCGGTTTGAACTTCAATTCTTGCAACGCCAAAATCAGCAATCTTGATGGACCGATCAGCTGATATGAGGAGGTTATCTGACTTCAGATCCCTGTGTATAAAGTTGCGCTCATGTACATAAGCCATGCCTCTAGCAACATCCAATGCTTGCTTAACAGCCAACTTCAACGGCACGGCTCTGTTTTGTCTCTTAGTCAAAAACTGTCTGACCGAACCTCCTTTTGCATACTCAGTCACGATGCACCACACCATTGGTTTAATGCATGCGCCGATAAACCTAACGATGTTGGGGTGCTTCAAATACGAGAGCATAGAAACCTCCTGCTGAAACTGCTGTTCCAGGGCTTGTGCCTTCTCTGGACTATTCTCTGGCCTTTCAAGTATCTTGATGGCTACATCCTCTCCGTTGTAAGTCCCTTTGTACAACTTACCAAACGCCCCTTGAGCAAAAGCGGGTCCCATGTGAAGCTTCCTCAGATCTATTGTCCACTCTTCATAGTTTGCGAGTCCCTGAGTTGGGTAGCTACCATCCATCAACGCTTGTGCTAAGGCATCATCGTTAAGCGCATGTGTAACTCTTCCGGGGCGAAACACGCTTTGTCCAACGGAGAGAGAGTAAGGATGGCGCATAGGTTTCAAACCGGGATGGCCGATAAGAGCATCACTTGAACCAACGCTACTGTTATCCACAGACATTGAGACAGACCCTCCAGCGTTACTTGTCTGCATACTGTCTGTGGACATGTTTGTACCTTCTTCACCGAGCTTTTTATAGAAGTCCTGCGTGAAAGGATAGTAATTGTGGTCGTTGTTGTGGTGGCCAGCAGCGAGCACATCGAACCTTGGTCCCTCAAGCATCCTTTCAAATCTAAGGTTACGTGTTATGTCTTTCAATCACTCCAACATACACCTAAAACAAACAAACAAAATCCATAGTAAAGGAGACAAAAAGAGAAAATATATGATAAAAAAAAAACAACTTAGCTTTCTGTTAATCGGTTCATTCACAGATCTACCATAATCACTATCATTAAAAAAAGGTGTTTTGTTTCATTACTGTAACTATGCAAAAGGAGCTATCACAGATAACAGATAACGTTGCCTCTGAAAGCAAAGCAAGGAGCTAGAAGCTAAGGTCATCTTCGCCCTAATATAGAAACATACATGTTACTAATAAAAGAAAGAAACTTTTCGTGAATCAAACTGAAACCAGATCCTTGATTACATCTCAGCTTTTTACTAGTCCTAAAGATACAACCTTCACAGTTTGAAGAAATGAGGTCCACAAAGGAGTTTCATTTCCAACAAACTAAAACACAGATCCGATGATTCCAAGATGTTGCAAGCTAGAGGAAGGAATCATTGTTATACCTAGAACCTCATAGACCCCAAAGCCAGCAGATTTGAGCTGTAGAAGAAACACGAATGAAACCCTTGACTTCGGTTACTGGGATAAGTAAATGGCTTTTGAGCTGATCGAGAGAAATCAGAACCACACCAGAGTAAATCAAATCGGAATACCAAAAAGCTTAGCTCCAATCAAATTCGCAGAACCCAGGAAGAGGAGGAGGAGAGATGAGTTAAGTCGTCGTTGCTTCCCATTTACTTTAGTCTCCGTCCTTCTTTGCTGTCAAAAATTCGTTTCTTATTTATCGGGACAGCTTCCCCAACCCACACTCTCTCCGTGAGAAAATGCCCCACACGCGCTCTAATATATGGACGCGTGTCCCACTCACCGTCTCATTTCGCAGCGGCGCGTAAGTAGCTTTAAAGTTACGAGCAACAGAGTCTTTTCTCCTATCACGCTTTGTCTTCTTCTTCTGTAACATTTACTTTTCCTTTTTTGTCAGACTTATATATCAAAAGCCCAAACGGGCCTGATTTACATCCAAGGCCCAGCCCAACATCAAATTAAACATAAACAAACTCTATTCGCGTAGGGTTTTCCTCATCTCTCGTTTCCATCGCGTGAAAATTTTGAGTTGCCATCATGTCGTCGGAGCCGGAGATTCCGTCGCAATCCACGGAGACACCGGAGGAATCCGGGGAGAAGATCAGCAAGAAAGCCGCGAAGAAGGAAGCCGCGAAGCTGGAGAAGCTCCGACGCCGGCAGGAGCAGGAAGAAGCCGCGCGCAAGACCGCTTCCCTCTCTCTCGAGGATGAGTCGTCTTCTCGAAACTACGGTGACGTCACTCTCACCGAGTTGCAGTCCACGGCGGATCCTAAAGCCGGGAAGTGGAGGGAGGCCGTGGAGGGAAAGGAGTGGACCAACGTGAGGGAGTTGGTCGAAGAGATGGCTGGGTCAGAGGTTCTGGTCAGAGGCCGCGTGGACACGAATCGCCCGAAGTCTAGCAAGCTGGGGTTTGTGATCTTGAGGCAGAGTGGATTCACGGTTCAGTGTGTGGTTACTGAGTCGAAGGAGAGGAATGTGAGTGTCAACATGGTGAAGTTCCTCAAGCAGCTGAGTGGCGAATCGTTTGTTGATGTTATTGGTGTTGTTGTTATCCCCAAGGATCCGGTGACGGGAACCACGCAGCAGGTACCAGTTTTGATTGGTTTGTTCATTGTGAGTCACATCAAAAAGAAGTTTTTAACTTTAAGATGTTATTGGTAGGTTGAGATTCAAGTGAGGAAAGTGTACTGCGTTAACAGTGCCTTGCAGAAGTTACCACTTATTGTTGAGGACGCTGCCCGGAGTGAAGCAGACATTCAGGTAGCGTTTTGGAGATTAGTTGGATTCTGGTGGTAACAACTATCTTGTGTATTGTTGTTATTAGCTTGTGCTCTTCTTATAAGAGCTGTTGATTGTGTTGCAGGCTGGGAAATCTGGGGCTAATCAGGATACGCGTTTGAACAACAGAGTGATCGACCTCAGGACACCAGCTAATCAAGCTATCTTCCGCATTCAATGCCATGTCCAGATTGTAAGCCATCTTCTAAAAGGATTTGATATGCAACAACATGGAGGATTAGGGTTTTATCATTTGTGTTATTAGTGTATTCATCAAGACTAGGATAGAGTTTTCATTGAACATGTATCATAACTGTGCTAATAGTAATCCTGGTCCTTCCAGTATTTAATTGCTTCTATCTTGCTTGTGCTGAACATATCTAATAATTGTACAGGCGTTCAGAGAATTCTTACTATCTAAGGGTTTTCTTGAAATCCACACACCGAAATTGATTGCCGGTAGTAGTGAAGGTGGTGCTGCTGTATTTAGGTTGGAATACAAAGGGCAGCCTGCTTGTCTCGCTCAGTCTCCTCAGCTTCATAAGCAGATGGCTATATGTGGTGACTTGGAACGTGTCTTTGAGGTTGGTGCTGTTTACAGAGCAGAAGACTCGTTCACTCATAGACATCTGTGTGAGTTTATTGGTCTTGATGTGGAGATGGCGATTCACAAGCACTATTCTGAGGTAAGTTTGTACTGTTCGTAATATAATTTCCTCTCAAGTATGTATGATTTACAACTGGCGCTAATACTGATTGCATGTGCAGGTAATGGATATTGTGGGCGAGTTGTTTCCGTTCATATTCACTAAGTTAGAAGAGAGGTGCGCAAAGGAACTTGAAGCTATTAGAAAGCAATACCCATTTCAGCCTTTGAAGGTAACCATGCTATATAAGCAAGTAATTTCAAGAAGATGAGTTATTTTCTGTATCTTCTTGTATTCTGATGATTTGCACTAAACTTGCAGTTTCTTCCAAAAACATTGATTATACCCTTTGCAGAAGGGATTCAAATGCTGAAGGTAAGACTGTCTTTTTTTTTGCATTTCACTTGATGAGTTATCTAAATGGACTATTAGTAACAATTGGTTATCTTAAATTTTGATGTGTTTACAGGAAGCTGGGGTCGATGCTGATCCTCTCGGAGATCTAAATACAGAAGTTGAGAGAAAGCTTGGCCAGCTCGTTCTGGAGAAGTACAACACGGAGTTCTACATCCTGCATCGCTATCCTTCGGCAGTTCGGCCATTTTACACTATGCCCTGTGCGGACGATTCTAACTACAGCAACTCATTCGATGTCTTTATAAGAGGTGCATCTTTGAGTTTTCTGTTTTTTTATCTTATGTGTCCTCTTACCGATTAAGCTGTCTTCTCACCGACTACGTTCCCACACATTCTACTACTTATGTTTGCGGTTTCTGTTCTAGGTGAGGAGATCATATCAGGAGCTCAACGTGTCCATGACCCGGAACTTTTGAAGGAACAGGCAACACGAGTTGGCATTGACGTCGAGACAATAAAAACATACATTGATTCATTCAGGTAATAAATAAATTACAAACTGAGCCAGTTTGGTTTCTAGCATTGGTGATCATAGTTGACGCTACAAATAATAATGTTTACAGGTACGGTGCACCACCTCACGGTGGATTCGGCGTGGGTCTGGAGCGAGTGGTAATGCTCTTTTGTGGCCTCAACAACATCCGCAAAACATCTCTCTTCCCTCGTGACCCTCTAAGGCTCGCTCCCTAATATCTTTCCATCTCAAAGCTAAAGCGGTGGATCATTGTCAAACTCTGCATATTTTTCTCATGAATACTTTTAAGAGTCTAATGGGTGATATTGTCTTTTCCTCTCATTCTTGCCCCTTTGTGCAAGTGAATCTTGGTTTAGTTCTGTGATACTTGTGTTTTCTGTCACTTTAAACTAAAACCCTTTTCTTATTATCAAAGGCTTTTGCATTACCAACACAGATGTTCCAGAGCTCTGGTCTATTTTAAAGCTAAATAATATTACATGTGTCACAGTAACAAAGCCTAAATATAAGTTTCAAAAGAATAAAAAAACAAAACCGAGATATTTACATAACAATGCTGTATTTTATAAAGGTTTAGTGTTTCCACTAAAAAAAATCAAAATTTCTGTTGTTTTGATTGAATCGAGGAAATGTTGTCAAAAACTCTTGTTTACTGCCAAAAAAAAAGAAAATTAACGGAATATAAATGGATTTGTTGATAAGTCTTTTTCCAAGCTGAGAAAATCACATTTTTGTCACAGTAACAAGAAGACAAGAAGGTTTAATTTCGTTACTCTAAACAGACTGAAGTAGAGACTAGCCATTAGAAGATGAGAAAGTTGAACTGAATCTCATCTGGCTGTAGATCTTGCACTCATGGTTGTGTGATAATTCGTACTTCTGTGTTTCCTGTAAGATGTATAAACATCATCATACTGAGTTGGTTCGTTTGGATCAGCTGTTGCTCCAAGTCCCAATCTCCCGGACGAGCTCTTTTTATCGGTGCTTCCATCCGCATACGTTCCTGTCTCAGGGTCCACCTGTAGATTAGGAGGTGGAGGAATGCATGCACCTCCTTTGCGCACTGGACTATCCCGCTCGTAATCGTCATAGTCGTCTTGCGATTCAGATCCCATGGGACCTTCACTCGGGTTCACCTCACCTATCTCCTTGAAGAACTTTGATACTCTCTCGAGTACTTGAGATTGAGGTGTAACAGACGGCGGTATGACGGTCGGGATATCAAGAGGGCTCAGTGGAGAGTAAGGCACGCCACTTCCGACCTGCATCTTTCTGACCATCCCAGGGATCAGACCAGGAGGAAAAAGAGGATAAGGAGCCGGCTTCTCATCAGCAGGTGGCTGTGTTGGAGGTGGAACAGAGGGGTTAAGCGGTACGGAACCGGGAAAGGCACCAGGAGGTATCGCATTTAAGTTCATTGTGCCAGGAACATTACTGCTTTGTGGCTGTTGCAGCATTCCTGCAAGTGATAAAAAGATAGAAAAAAAAAACTTGTTGGTGTCTGGTTGAGTTATGTTTATGTTTCTCTCAGGGAAAGAGCAGGAGTACCTGTATGCTGCAATGAGTTTGCTGCTATAATAGGTGACCGAGAAAAGGTATTTGGAGGTGGTCCATTTTTCATCTCTTTCTCAAGGGAGGAGATGGTATCTTGATCAAAAACCTCCTTAGAAGCCCAGAACTGCAACAGGTTCTCCAGACGTGACTGGTTTGCCTCCTTGTTCTGTGGACAGTGGTAAATCTTTGCCAGCATGGAACCCAAAACAGGTCTGAAAGCAAGGGCTTCATTGTCAAACTCGTGCAAGTTTGTCCTCCGTTGCAAACTGTGTTACAAGGAAACAAAACATCAGCGCTAAAAATGAGAAAATATTATGGCAGAAGAATCATAATGTTGCAACACATATAATATCAAATGAACCAGAATTTGAAAGCATAGACTAAAGCCTCTTGAATTGTGCAAACAGCAACCAGTGATTTAGTTTAGATACCTGTCAAAGAGAATGTCATTAGCGAGATAAACAATGTGCATCTGCTTCTCAGAATCATCCGTTGCAAAGACCCTGTCTCTAAGCGCTTCAGCCAAAGCTGGAGCAAAGGGAGATCTTTGCATGAACCAAATCTTAGCACTTTTGATAGAGTCTTTAGTGCCATTAAGGTTGGCCAAGACACTATTCAGTTCCACCGCAACATCAGCAGGGAGTGGACCAGAAAGACCTCTGAATGCATGAATTGACTGATCAAAATCAGGACGAGCATGTGGCGGTGGTGGTGCAAACGGATGAGGTTGTTGCGGAAGATGATGCTGCTGTTGCATCTGCTGATGGTCATGGAACGGTGGGAAAGGAGGTTGGCGGATCGG
Source organism: Brassica juncea (assembly GCA_018703725.1). NCBI lineage: Eukaryota > Viridiplantae > Streptophyta > Magnoliopsida > Brassicales > Brassicaceae > Brassica > Brassica juncea. The sequence goes on from CM031939.1 coordinate 62,339,281, forward strand.
CGGAACTCCCAAAGCACCGGGAACATTGTTCATTGTTGGACTACTCATCATGGGATTCGGCGGGTGATGTATCATAGAAGCTGGTGGAAACTGAGGATCAAAAGGACCTCCAGGGGGATGCATAGAGATAAACTGCTTAAAACGGTAATAACCATGCCCTTCACCACCAAAGAGAAACGCGTAATCAGGATTATCCTTCTGTCTATCACGCATCATAGCTTCAAACTCCGGACCGTTCTTCACAGAATACTCAACAAGCTTATCGATACGCTTCTGCAGCTCAGGGTCAGCTGGAGGAGGAGGAGGAGGTGGAGGAGGAGCTGAATCAAACGGTCCAGGGAATGGGGGAGGAAGGTGATGATGTGGAGGGAAAGCTTGAGGCTGCTGCGGTTGATTAAACATCTGTGGGTGAGGAGGAGGGTGATGCTGGTAAGGGAACTGCTGCTGCTGCTGCATAGAAGGATGAGGAGGAGGAGGCATGAAACCAGAAGCGTTCATTGGTGGTGGTGGTGGATACTGTTGATGCTGAGGATGGAATCCAAATTGCTGTTGTTGTTGTTGTTGAAAGTTTGGGACTTGTTGCTGCTGAGCATAAGGTAACCCAGAAGATGCAGCATAATCGTGCTGCTGCCTTCGATCCATCTGTAAAAAAGTTGAACTTGCTGTGTTCTACAGATTTTGAGAATGCACAATCGAAATTTATCATATGAATCAACACAACACAACTAGCGAATCAGTATCTGAGAGTCTATAACACAGGTGAAATCGAAGAATCTAACAACAAACAGCAACATCGAGTAACGAAAAGCTGAGATCACGAACAAGAAACAGCAGTTGAATTAGAGAGAGAGAGAGAAACAATACCTAGTTCTATCGCTTGGGGGAAGATGGAGCAGAAGCTAAACTCAGCTGAAGACGAAGAAGAAGAACAAAGAAGGCGAAAGAAAACAGAAGGAGAGAGACCTTATTGGGCCGGCTACGAAGCCCATTTACAAGACCCGTACCGGGTTAATTATAACTGATCCTGATCTAGATCCGATCCGGATTATAAACAGATAAACCCCCAGAGAGGTGAGGTAAACCCTTATTAGTGTCTCTCTCCTTCTTCTTCTTACTCCGCCATTTGCAAAACTTTTCTTCTTCGTCTGGTTTATATATATGAGAAGCAACGGAAGCACTCGTGGCACGATTTGAAACCTTCTGAATCAATTAGACTGTTTCCAATGCAGAGAACGCTCTCACTTGCGGCTGCTAAGTCTTCTTCTTCGACTTCACCTCTCTCTCTTCGTCCTCTCATGGCTAAGGTTTGTGTTTTTCACTCTTCCCTCTTGTGGGCTACTCAATTGCTCCGTTTTCGATCCAAAGTTTTGTTCTTTATGCCTAAATGCTTCGACTTTGTTTCAATTTTTCGTTTTTGTTTGTGTCGTTGCAGTTGCAGTGCAGGGCAATTCAGAGTCTCCCAGCTTCATCTTCCTCTTCAGTAGTTAGAGTCGATAGAGTCTGTAGAAACGTATGCCAGCTTCAGTTCAAAAGAGAGAACGCAAGTTGTTTTAAGTTAGCTTGCGCACTTCCTTCGATCGGTTCCGTTAGTTATGCAGCACGTTCAAGTTTAAGTTCTTTCGGTAATAGTTTCAGACTGTTTCCTGGGAGGTATTTTTCTCAAGTTCCTGATACTGGGAATAAGGATAAGGTTGTCAAGAAGTTTAATAAGAACTGGAATAAGAATAAGAAGAAGAAGAGTGAGGTTTTGGCTTCCTCGGAAGCTGAAGTGGTGACGGCTACTGAACCGGTTATTGGAGATGTTAGCAGTGGCATCAAAGTGGATTTAGCAGCTGCACCTGTTAGCAACGGGAAGCAAGCCGCTACTGTCAAACCAAAACAGCGCCCAAAGAAAAAGAAAGTTGATGATAAATCTTCTTCAACTGTATCGGCTTTGGAGGAGGTCTCTGTAGAGGAGAGTTTGAAAACCGTTGCCAAGACTAAACATTCTGGTTCTGGAAACCGGAAGTCTTCATCTGCTAAGGTATTAACCTTAAAAAATTTGGACGTAATAGTTTCACCCTTGCGTATTGTACTTAACAGTATGGTTCTCAGAAGGAGGTGGCAAAAAATTCTGCTCCAACAGAAGCAAGTAATGCGCCAAAACAGGAGAAGGTCTTGGCTTCTTCAGAAGCTAAAGTGGTGGAACTATCAACTGGAGCTTCACCGGCTAGTAATGGTAAGCAAGCCTCTACTGTTAAAACGAAACGGCGGCCGAAGAGCAAGAAAGTCGATGATAAATCATCTTCAGCGGTACCAGTTTTGGAGGCGATCTCTGTAGAAGAAAGTTCAAAAAGCGTTCCCAAACCAAAACATTCTGGTCCTGGAAATCGCAAGTCTTCATCCCCTAAGGTATAAAACTTTTAAACTTTTGCGAGATAATAGTTTTGCCCTTGCTTACTTTACCTAACAATACACTTCTCAGAAGGAGGTGGCAGAAAATCCCATGGTGGAGGTACCCAAAAGTGGAAAACAGAAGCAGGTTCCTCAAGCTCAGCCCATGAAAAACAGCATAGAGCATCGAGGTCAAAATGCTTCTAAACCGCTTTTTCCGCCAAGTGGGAAATCTGTTATTGTTGTTGAGTCAATCACAAAAGCAAAGGTGATTCAGGGTTATCTTGGTGACATGTATGAGGTTTTGCCAAGTTATGGTCATATCAGGGACCTGGCCTCAAGGTCTGGCTCAGTGAGGCCAGATGACGATTTTAGTATGGTTTGGGAGGTTCCCTCTTCCGCCTGGACTCATATTAAGAGCATAAAGATGGCATTAAATGGGTACGTGTCTCTTACCTGTTAAGCTACTTATAAAGTTCCACTGTTTACTATTCCCTCTTTAGAATAGTTTCCCGGTGTGTCATTATGCTGTCTAGCTATTTAGATATATAAATGCTTCAAGCTATGGTTCCCTCTCATTCTGTTTACCTTATTCCTCAGAGCTGAAAATCTGATTCTTGCATCGGATCCAGATCGTGAAGGAGAGGCAATTGCCTGGCACATCATTGAGATGTTGCAGCAGCAGGGTGCCTTACACGAGAGTATGACAGTAGCAAGGGTTGTTTTTCATGAGATAACTGAGTCAGCCATAAAAACTGCACTTCAGTCCCCACGAGAAATTGACGGGGACTTGGTACACGCATATCTCGCACGGCGTGCTCTTGACTATCTAATCGGATTTAACATCTCACCACTACTTTGGAGGAAACTTCCAGGTTGCCCATCAGCTGGGCGAGTCCAGTCTGCTGCTTTGGCTCTTATATGTGATAGAGAAACTGAAATCGACGGGTTTAAGCCTCATGAGTACTGGACTGTAGGGATCAAAGTGCAAGGGAAAGATAGTTCATCCGCTGTTTCAGCTCACTTGACCAGTTTAAATTCAAAAAAGTTAAATCAGCTTTCTATCAGCTCTGAAGCAAAGGCTACTGACATTGAGCAAAGGATAAAATCAGAAAGTTTTCTAGTGAAGGGCATTAAAAAGAGCACTACACGGAAGAATCCACCAACTCCATATATAACATCAACTCTCCAGCAGGACGCTGCTAACAAATTGCATTTTTCATCAGCATATACCATGAAGGTTAAGAAACTGAAACTTTATTCTTGCTTTTCATTTCGCTTTTATTATTGACTGCATGTTTGCTGATAATAAGTGCATTTCAGCTCGCTCAAAAACTCTATGAGGGTGTCCAACTTTCCGATGGTCAATCAACTGGTCTTATTACATACATGCGGACAGATGGTTTACATGTGGGTGACCTCTTTACTTTGTTTTGATTTTCAAAATCATTACTGACTGATTCATCTTGCTATCTGTTACAACTTCATTATAATTTTCCTGGATTTTATTTATTTATTTTTTTTTTGTTCCCATCAGATTGCTGATGAAGCTATCAAAGATATACAGTCCTTGGTGACAGAAAGGTAAGACACACAAATGCATCATCGGAAGAAAACTTTAGCAGCCATTAACTTACTTACTGCAGGTATGGGAAGAACTTTACATCAGATGGTCCTCGTAAATATTTTAAAAAGGTTAAGAACGCTCAGGAGGCCCACGAAGCTATTAGACCTACCAATATACGTAGATTACCGTGTAAGTAAATCATTTACCAGTGTTTCTTCGGATTATAGGAATTATTTTAGTTATCATCAGTATTTTACCATACAATTTTATTGTCATAACTCTCAACATTCTTTTGCATGCATTTCCAGCATCGATTGCTAGCCTGCTTGATGCGGATGCTCTAAATTTATATACCTTAATATGGTCACGAGCTGTGGCATGTCAAATGGAGCCTGCTTCTGTTGTGCAGGTAATATAACTGAATTTTCTCATCAACTAATACTGAGTGGTTTTCAAGGTTGAATTTTTGTAAAGTAACATATTTTTCCAATGTTGTATATCTGTCTCTTTTCTCTCTCAGATACAACTTGATATTGGAAATGCCGCTGAATCCATCATCTTCAGATCGTCATGCTCAAAAGTTGACTTCCTCGGATACCAGGCAGTTTATGAGGTACAACCTATTTCATATTTTTGAAGATTCCCTTTAGTTTGGCTTTTGGAGCATATTCAAGTCTTTTTCCTAGTTTGGTTTTAATATTGTTTGTTATGAGCTAATGATGATTGATGGATCCTTCTTCTATTTGGACGTATTAAAGAAATTTGTGTTGTAGGACCCTGAAGCTAAGGCAATCAGAACCAAAGACGATGATAAGACTCGTGAGCGGGAGGAAACGTTTGAAACTCTCAGTTTGTTGAAGGTACCATTCCTAATATCACAACTTTTTTTTCCTGTACTTTCTACCGTGGTTGACATTTCTTTCTTCATTTTTCAGGATGGGGATCTGCTAAATATTGGCGAAGTGGAACTCAAGCAGCACTATACTCAGCACCCACCACGCTATTCCGAGGGGTCACTGGTATATTAGTCTCATTTCTTTCGTGTCATAAGTTGTCTAAGATCCAGTTCCGCACTATGTTTTCCATCAGTGTAGGCTCTTTTTGGAATAGTTGTGACAGTGAATTAGTTTTCTATAGGCGAAGAGGAAATTATATGATTAGGAAAATGAGGACTGACACAGTTTTGTTTACCAGAAAAACTCCGCTCGTCTTTTTTTTTGGCCTTCTTGATCTATCTTACTGTTCTCAAGTCAAAAACTGAATTATTCTAAAATGAATTTGTTGGTTACGCAGAGATATTAGGCATGAGACTTTTTTATTGTACTGTCAACAGTCAGGTCTTACAATACATCATAGTTTGTTAAACATGTTTTAATGTTATTCAGATTAAAAAGCTCGAGGAGCTCGGGATAGGTAGACCCTCGACGTATGCATCTATATTTAAAGTTTTACAGGTATGTGCTTGTTTAAAGAAAGTGGTGTGGTTGTTTTTTTATCAATTGCTTCTGTTTCTTTCTGGAGATTAAGAGACTCTTAAGTCACCTGAAATTAGCAGTACCCCTCCTTTACTTGTACAGGACAGGAAGTACCTAACAGTAAAGAGTCGAGTACTGTATCCGGAGTTCCGTGGGAGGATGGTATTTTCCTCATTAATTAAGCTAACTGATTCATGATTTAGTAAACTAACCATTGCAAACATTTAATCTTTCTAACCTCTGTACTATGTTTCCAGGTTTCAGCTTTTCTTACCAACTACTTCACCGAGGTCACAGACTACAGTTTTACTGCTGATATGGAGACTGAGGTGGGTTTTTAGTTTCTTCTTTTGCTCGAGGCTGCATTGGCTATATCAATTTCTACATATTCCATAGATGTTTTATTCTATCGCAAGATTAGATACCCTGTGTTTTGCTTATGAATGATTTTCCTTACAGCTTGACAACGTTTCTGGTGGTGTAACTGAATGGAAAGGTCTCCTAAGAGACTACTGGACACGATTCAGCGCGTATTGTAAACGTGTCGAAAATGTCCAAATCCAACAGGTACTTTCTTTGAGAATACACTCTTTAACTTTAGTTTCTTTTTTTTTTTACAATCATACATTTTCAGGTGGAAAAAATGTTGGAAAAAAGATACGAGGACTTTCTGTTTTCTTCCCTTCCCGATCCCACACGGACTTGCCCGAGGTCTGTATACCTTCTTACCTTCTACATAATCTATGTTAGAAATCATAATCAATTTCAGGATAGAGCATCTGCTTTTTAAACTCCCCTCATACATGGCAACCCATGCAAACACTTTCACGTGTAGTATTGGCACACGCTTCTGCTAGAATGTGCAGTGATTTATAGTTTGAATGAGTGTATGATTGCGTTTTTTTTTCATATTTCAGTTGTTCGGAAGGCACCTTAGTTTTCAAAGTTAGCAAGTTTGGTTCTGGGTACTTCATTGGTTGTGATGGCTACCCTTCATGCAAGTAAGTTGCTGGCTGTTGTCTCTACTTTTTTACTAGAGATTCTTATTCATGTATTCTCGCCATCGGATTTTACTTATTAACGTTTCTGAGTTTTATTATCTATCCATGTTATTATCATGGTCCACCTGTACAATTTGAGCTATGTGGTTCATATGCATCAGGTTCGTTGCCAAAACACTTTATGGGGAGGATGAAGATGAAGATGATCCTCCAAAGAATACCTGCGTAGAAGAGCCCAAATTGCTTGGTGTTCATCCCAATACCAATGAGAAGGTGTCCGCTGCTCTGACCTGGCCCTCTTCTGTTGACAATTTATCTTACTGAATCCATTTCCTTGCTCAGGTTATTTTGAAGTGCGGCCCCTATGGGCATTATGTACAGCTTGGTGAGGACAAAAAAGGACACATTCCACAACGAGCAAATGCGTCCCATGTATGTTTAGAGTTATTAAACATTCTCTATGTTTCTCCTACTCAGTCAACGTTCAATTTGCACATGTGTCTTTGTAATATAATGCTTGCCTTGTCTTAACTGAGAAATCTCTTGCAACCTTAATTTTTTTCAGATAAAGGATGTGAACACTATTACGCTTGAAGGTGCTCTCGAATTATTACGCTATCCTCTCACACTGGTAAGGCTGATATTTAAGGTTAAAGTATTTTTTGCGTTTCATCATTTTGGAGTGTTGACGACTTGATTTGCTCATTTCTGATCATCAGGGAAACCACCCTGAAGATGGGCAGCCTGTGTTCTTGAAGCTTAGTAAATCCGGATTTACTGTTCGGCATCGCCGCACTATGGCTACTGTTCCCAAGGTATCGTTATGTTATATATACTGTTATATGGTGCGTCCTCAGCTTATACTTGACAAGAAAATGAGCTGTGGATCTGCATTCATAGTATGATTAGGATTTATGATTGTCTATGTTAAGGCATGAGTTCAAAGGATTGTTGTTTTTACTGAATTTAACTTTTTACTTCGCAGAACGTTGAACCAAGTGAGGTTACTTTTGAGAAAGCAATGAAGCTCTTATCTGGCAAAAATGTGAGACTGTGTGGCAGACCTAAGAGGATCAAGCCAACAGTAGTAGATGAGGAAGAAGATGAAGGAGATGAAGAAGCTGTTGAGGCGATGTAATCTCTACTCCACAACGTGAAGCCATTGTGAGCATTAGCTTTGATGGGAGACTATTTTGAATAATTCTTTTTGGTAATCAGAGTAATAATCGTAATGAGAAGAAGAATGGATACAGTTGTAAAACTATAACACAGTTGTTAATGATATGAAAGTTCCATTAACTGAGTCTTAATTTCAGAACACAACAGATCTTGATACATACTAATACTTTTTCAAAATACAAATCACTACGGCTCTCTCTTTTGCTAAACCAACGTTGCTTCTTGTTCTTCCACACATGTAGGATGAAGATCATAATCGCAAGCATCGCAAGAAAACGCCCAAAACTTACCTTGCTTCTCACAGAAATCACACACATAAGCCTTCGCCATATCCAGCTTCAGCTCATGCTCATGTTTCTTATCTTTCACTTTCCTCGGAAACGAGTCCCCTTCCTTCTTCAAACAAGCTTCTAACTCAATTATCCTCGACTCCGTGAACGGATAACTCCTTGATCCATACAGCGACACCATTTCTCTCGCGTTTGTGCTCACAGTTTTCCCTTCAGGTCCTATGATGACCAATGCAGGTATGAGTTTGATGTTGAAGATTCTACAGAGATCTTGTCTTGTTCTTCTGTCCTCGTAAGGGATTGCAAGCCACGGCATGTTGGTCATGTTGATGTTGAACTCTCTTGAGTCTCTGTCTGTTGAGACTAAGATGACTTCAAAGGAGCCTTTTGTGGAGGACGACGTAAGCTCATTGTACACATCTATGAGCTGAGAAGTGAAGGATCTAAAAGGTGGACACCAATGTGCACCAAAGTATAAACCTATGGTCTTCCCCACAAGCTCAGAAACTAGTACCTGCATATTACTCATAGACATAATCATAAAGAATCATTTGATCAGACCAGAGAGATGAAGTTATCAATTCGGTTTCTCTTACCTTACTTCCATTTCTAGAAACAGTGTAATTTCGGGACTCATGAGTAAGGAGTTTCTCTAGCTGTCCTCCAACGCGCTTGGCGTCATCTATGGCTTTGAGCTCTTCTTTTCTCTTCTTAGTGAAAGGAAATGCTTCAGGACCATAGTCTTCAATCAGACCGATAACGTCTTCAGCGACAGAGATTTCATCTGGATATAGAGGAACAAGCGACGGGATACGACCAACCCTGTACTTGTCAGTTAACTTGTTGCGTAGGCTTAAACTGAAGGGAACTGCGAGCCATGGCATGGAAGACCAGAAGTGTTCATAGAACAAAGTCATATCATGATCAAACGAGACAAAGATGATCTCGAGTTCTTCTCCTCGTTTCTGGAGACTCTCGTAGAGTTTTACCAGCTCTGGAGTGAAGTCCTTGCATGGCCTGCACCAGTTTGCAGAGAAGAAGAGACAGATCGTTTTCCCGTGAATATATTCCAGTGGCACCTAATAGAAGTGAGCTTATATAGTTTAATAAAAGTTCCTTAGCATAGAAAAATCAGAGACGGTAATGAGAGAGAATGATTGGTACCTCTCCACTATGCGATAAAAGGAACTCAATCCCTTCAGCAGCTAGTATAGAGTAAACGTCATCATTTTCTGGAAACTGGACTTGGTAATCTGCTGTTACTGCCATCTCAACTGCAACACCACTAATGCTCTTTATGCTTCTTTTCTTCAGAAACTTTGATAGAGAAATTTAAACCATATATGAGAATAGACATGCTTTTTCCATAACCTTCTAAAGAACAGAGCACATCTTTTGTGAAACACATGAAGACTCAGATATTCTAAATAGCTAAAGAATCAACCTTGAGTATAGTTTCAGGTGATTAAAAACCCCTAAGCGTCCCATCTTAGATGATCAAACATACACAAATATGAAGACCAGTTTAAAAACACCAGAAACCACAACTATAACAGGTTTTAAAGACGATGAACAGTTCAGAAGACCTGTTCAGAAAAAAAGATAGCAAGCGAAAACATAACATACCTGAACCAGACAGATAGTGATACGAGGAAACTACAGAGTAGATTGTAACAAGATTTCACCAGAGGTTTAATTCCTGTTTGATATTTTTTTCTGTTGATCAAAGCTTGTAAATTCCAAGAAAAGGGATAAAGGAAAATCACATGGGGACAAGAAAATAAATATAGAAAAAAATAGATATAAAATTTTATTTAAGGTCTCTATCAAACAAACTTGTAAAAGTAAAATCAAAATATCCTCAAAGAATATACCAGCTGGAACGTTACCCAGAGTAGCTAAAGCAACAAAGCTTGTGAAAACCATAAATTAATATTCTTGCTTATCTCAATAGTAGACAAGTTGAAGAAGAAATGGCACATAAAAGACAAATTCTTTTTGCGTCTAGATGATAACAAACAAAAGGGGCACGCGTATTCACAAAAGAAACAAAAGCTTGAAGCTTACTCATCATCAACATAACTAAGAAAAAAATTAAATGCAAATAAAAAGTGAATAAGTCTTTAACCTACAAACAGAGACACAACAAACAACAATGAGACAAGAGTTAGAGAGCAGAGAAGCTATTACACGAGGGAGAACTCCCCAGTCATGGCTCTTGAACCATCACTAGCAGTCACATATGAAGATCGAAAACTCTCTTGACTTCCACCTGCCTCTCTGTGATCAACTTCCTCTATCCGATCAACAGCCTCGTGAAGCTCCATTCTCCTCTCCACGTCCCAGTCACAACATCTCAAACCAATCTTGAGCAGCTTCAACATCTGCCCTTCTTGCTCTTTCCCTGCATGCATCTCCTTATCAAACACGTCAGCATTCCACTCTGTTCTCGCTACCGACTCAACCCAAGCAGCTAACTCATCATCAGCTCCTTTCCCTTGCCGGAGATAGTTCGCCGGAAACTTCCCAGTCAGTATCTCGAGGATCAAGATCCCTAAGCTCCAGACGTCAGACTTTCTTGATGTCCTGTCTTGCTGAGTGAACTCAGGTGACTTGTACGCCACCATGAACTGATGAGACTGCTCCCTGTTGACCACCGGGACCAGAGCGTAGTCCGTCAGTAGCGGCTCGAAGTCGTGGTCAAGCAACACGTTTGATGATTTGAGATGGCCGTGAGGGAGATTCAGATCAGGGAATGTTCTGTAGAGATAAGCTAAACCTCTGGTGACTCCTCTTGCAATCTTTAACCGGATCGGCCAATCCAAAACCACCTGACCGGGTGTCCGGTTCGCTTCAAAAATTAATCAAACCAAATTTAATCAGATTCTTCCCAAATTTAATCAGATTTAACCACATTAACCAAACCAAATTTGACCGGAGATGAAGAACACTAACCGTGGAGGAGATTCGCGAGGCTTCCATGAGGAATGTAATCGGTGACGAGAAGCTTCTCCTCTTTTCTATAATAGAAGGCGACCAGTGGAAGGAGATTAGGATGAGACAACCGTCCGATCTTCTTCATATGATCGTAGAACTCTTCTCTCCCGATACTACTCATAAACCTAAACCGCTTCACAACCACCGCGCGGCCGCTCGTCAGAGCCGCCTTGTACGACGATCCGAACCCCCCGCTGCCGAGAACCTCCGCCGACGCGCGGAGCATATCCTGGAGCGTGAACTTCTCCTGATCGTTCTTAACGAAATGCAGCTTCCGCTTGTCTTCCTCCCGAGGCAGAGCTCTCTCGGATAATACTGACGATGTTGCCGTTGAGTCTCGCCGGACAGATTCGTTGGCTAGCTTCCTGTATACCTTGGAGTCCTGCGAGCTCTTCTCGCTGTGTTGTTGTCGCTCACTACTTGGTCCGTAGACTGTGCCGAGGCCGAGGCTGGGGGTGTGGCTGCGATCGTGGTCGGGACCTTTGCGTTGACGACGGCTGAGGATGCAGACGGAGCAAAAGACGGTGATGAGGATTCCGACGGCGAGGACGGTGAGGGCGAGGAGGAACACTGTAACCAACGGCTGACGATGGTATTTGCAGGGAAGCAAAGGCGGTCCACACAGCCCCTTGTTACCTGTGTGTTTAGACCCAAACGGATTATTTAAAATTGTGAGATTTTTACGTGGCCCATTTATTTATAGGCCCATTAATTAATTAGCTAGCTAAAGGAGATAATTACAGTTGATGGAAAAGTTACCATTTAGAGAAAGATTAACATATGAGTATTACGTTAATGTAACAATAATATATTTTGATATCTTAATTGTGTAGTTTAATTTCACATAGGAGTATTACGTTATCTTTCTCACCACGTTAACCATATGAGTATTACGTTAATGACAACTTCATATTGGAAACGTGCTGCTCACTACTGCTCATCTCATTCATTAGGTTTTTCAAGTTTTCAAGACTAAATGAATATGGACGTGTTAACTTGGGGTTATAAACGTGAAAAATTTAGAAGTTACGATATTACGATAAACAATAAAAGGAACAAAATATAATGATGATGATTACCTAAGAAGCAGGTGATGTTCATGAGGCCGAGAGTTGACGGAACACGACCTTCTAATCGATTATTAGCAACGTTAACGGTAACAAGATTCTTCTGATCAAACGGCGGTATCTTCCCGGTGAACAGATTATCCTCGAGATTCAGCTCAGACAGCCTCGGCAACTTCCCCAACGACTTGGGAATCTCACCAGAGAACCTGTTTCCTTCAAGATGAACTTTCACCAGAGCCTTCATTCCATCAAACAGACCACCGTCGATCTCTCCCGAAAACCGGTTATACGCCAAGTAAAGATGCACAAGCGATACGAGCCCGTCGAGTCCACGTGGTATTGGACCTTCGAAACCGTTGCGCATGAAGCTGACGCTCCTGAGACCGCGCATGGAACCTAGTGCTTGCACGTCAAGCGTCCCCGTGAAGCTCATGTTCTCTAGACGGAGAGCGTACACGACGCCGGAAGAACACATGACTCCTTTCCATTTCGAGTCGGTTCCTTTTTTCCCGGTGCAAGGAGGATCACTGGAGTCCCATCCGGTGAGAACGGTGGAGTTGGCGAGAGATGACTTGAACTTCAAAAGAGCATCAGCGTCACCACTGTCGCTGGAGATAGGAACGAAGAAGCTAACGGCGAGTAATACTAAAAGAGAGGATATATATACAACCGCAGGTTTGTCATGAAGAATCATCTTGATATCGCCGGAGCGAAGTTTTTGAAAGAAACCAAAACCAAAAATGTATGTTTCAAAGGAAGAAGGAAACTATATGATGAAGGCTTTTTTGTCGGAAGGATAATGAAAGCAAAGATGACAGCAAAGGTCACCGCACACATCGTTCTCGCTTGCTAATGTGTGAGTTTTCTGTTGGAAAAGCTTCAAAAACGTGGAGCCAAGTAAGTCTTTAGTCTAAGCTTCGATATGGCTTAATCACAATCTTGATAACGTGTTTTAGTTTTATTTGATTTTAGATCTTATTCAGTATTTGACATTTTTTTTTGTTTTTTTTGTAAGAGTAAATCTTTTGAAGATTACATGAAAGTCAATGATCTCCATATCAACGTGGAGCCAAGTAAGCCTTGGGGTGGCATAATCGAATGACAATAAAAGTGGTTGTTCTTTACCTACAAACAGAGACACGAAACTTAAACCAACAAACATCAAATGAGAGAATTAGAGACAAGCCTTTCAATTGGAAGGAAGATATTACACGAGCGAGGACTCCCCAGTATTGCTTCTTGAAAAACGATACTCAAAATCAGCAGTCACGTACGAAGATCGAAAACTCTCTTGAAAACTCTCACCAGCGTCTCCGCGATCAACTTCTTCAATCCGATCAACAGCCTCGTGAAGCTCCATTCTCCTCTCCACGTCCCAGTCACAGCATCTCAACCCAATCTTGAGCAGCTTCATCATCTGCCCTTCCTGTTCTCTCCCTGCTTGCATCTCCTTATCAAACACATCAGGTGTCCACTCAGTTCTCGCTACAGACTCAACCCAAGCAGCTAGCTCGTCATCAGCTCCCTTCCCCTGCCGGAGATAGTTCGCCGGAAACTTTCCTGTAAGTAACTCGAGAATCAAGATTCCCAAGCTCCAGACATCGGACTTTCTTGATGTCCGTTCTTGCTGAGTGAACTCTGGTGACTTGTAAGCCACCATGCACTGGTGGGCCTGGTCCTTGTTAACCACCGGCACTAGAGCGTAGTCCGTTAGTAGCGGCTCGAACTCGTGGTCAAGCAACACGTTGGACGATTTGAGATGGCCGTGAGGGAGATTCAGATCAGAGAATATTTGGTAGAGATAAGCCAAAGCTCGAGTCACTCCTTTTGCAATCTTTAACCGGATCGGCCAATCCAAAACCACCTGACTGGGTGTCCGGTTTGCTGCAAAATTTAACCAAACAAAATCTCAACAAATTGTGAGAAAGAATTCCAAAAATGGCGGCAAATCAAATACTATCCGAAAATTATTTTCTGATTTATACGATTCAAATCGATTTAAATTATTTTAAATTGGTTTAAATAGTTCTAAATCAATGTAAAGTAATTAAATCTGATAAATTAAATAATAATATAAATACAAATTTATAAATTTTTCTAGTTTTCTTTTTTATATCTAAAATTTATTAAATTTGTTTTATAATTAAATCTTAAAATTAAAATATCTTATATAAATATAAAATAAATCAGTAATTCCAAATAAGCAGTCTAGTATAGTCTTTTATAAAACTCTTTACCGCCTAAATTTTTCTTTTAACAAAAGAAACAAGAGGAGATGAAGAACACTAACCATGGAGGAGATTGGCGAGGCTTCCATGGGGAATGTAATCAGTGACGAAAAGCTTCTCATCTTTTCTGTAGTGGAAAGCGATCAACGGAAGGAGATTAGGATGAGACAACCGTCCGATCTTCTTCATATGATCGTAAAACTCTTCCCTCCCGATATTACTCATAAACCTTAACCGCTTCACAACCACCGCACGTCCGCTCGGCAGAGCCGCCTTGTACGACGATCCGAACCCCCCGCTGCCGAGAACCTCCGCCGACGCCCGGAGCATATCCTGGAGCGTGAACTTCTCCTGATCGTTCCGAACGAAATGCAGCTTCTTCTGATCTCCTCCTCCTCGCTTGTGATCTTCCTCCCGAGGCAGAGCTGCCTCGGATATTACCGATGATGCTGCTATCGACCGCTGCGAGACTTCGTTGGCTAGTTTCCTGTAGACTTTGGAGTCCATCGAGCTCTTCTCGCTGATTTGTTGCTCGGATGGTGCGGAGATTGTCCCGAGGCTGCTGCTGTAGCCGTGATTGTGTTCGGTTTCTTTGTGTTTACGGCGGCCGAAGACGCAGATGGAGCAAAAGACGGCGATGAGTACTACGACGGCGAGGATGGTGACGGCGAGGAGAAACACGGGAAGCAAGGGCGGACGAGTGTTTTTGCAGGGAAGCAGAGGTGGTCCACACAGCCCCTTGTTACCTGTTTTAGACCCAAACGAATCGTTACAGATCTTATCTGGCCCATTTATCCATAGGCCCGTTAAGAATTTAGCTATACAAATACTACTATTTACTAGTTCGATTTACTCCGTCAAAAGAGAAATGTTTCACATATGTTGATTCTTCAAAAAGCTGAGCATATTGCATAATGTGTCAAAAACGTTAAGTTGTAACTTCGCACTAAAAAGAAAAAGAAAAAAAAAAACTCAAAACGTGCTGCTCACTAGTCACTACAGAGAGTGCATGACCAATAACCCCATAGGTGGTAATAATCATATATGTTCATATTTTTTTGTCATTTGTGTGATAATCAGAAGTTCACTTTTTTTTTCTGTCATGTGTTGGATTATATTGATTAACTTAACATTTTACATCAAAACCAAAAAGATAATCCTTAGAATCAAAAGCAGACAACAATTGAATCCTTTCCGACTAGTCATCATAAGCTGCTGGTACCATACGAACATAAAATCTAAAACTACATAGCCAAAACTAAAGAAGGTAGAGAGAATGAGAGTGAATACTCAAAATTAGATTTTATTAATATTAAAACCCGTAGAACTGTTGAAATTATGAAAGCATATGTTCAATTCTTTATTATTCGATTAGTACGATATTATTTATTTTGGATCTAATTGGCAAACTCACAGTGCAGAATGTATCATACTAATTAGACTTGAATTTCTCTTTATATATTAGACACTCTATCATCTAATATTCCAATGGGGGACATAATTTGATATCACAAGAACTAGTGTTGATGATACTTAGATCACGTAAATTTTACTTTTTTCATCATTGATGCCTTTAAATTTTCAAAGCTAAATGATTGCACTACCTATTGATTTTGGTAAACTAGGATAAGTAACGATAATACGATAAATAATGAAAGGAACAAGACATGATGATGATTACCTTGGAAGAAGGTGGTGTTCATGTGGCTGAGACCAAACGGGATACGACCCGTTAACTGATTGTTAGTAAAGTTAACGGTAACGAGACTCTTATGCTTAAACGGCGGTATAGTCCCGGTGAACATATTATCCTCAAGATTCAGCTCCGTCAGCTTCGGCAGGTTCCCCAACGACTCCGGAATCCCACCGGAAAACCTGTTTCCTTCGAGATGAACCTTCACAAGATCCTTCATGCCGTCGAACAAATCACCGTCGATCTCACCCGAAAACTTGTTATGCGCCAAGTAAAGATACACTAGCGACACGATCCCGTCGACTCCACGTGGCATCGGCCCTTCGAAACTGTTGTTCATGAAACTCACGCTCTCGAGACTGCGCATCGTAACGAGGGGTTGCAAGTCGAGCGTCCCCGACAGGCTCATGTTCTCTAGGCGGAGTGCGTAAACGACGCCGTTGTCGCACATCACTCCTTTCCATGTCGAGTCGCTTCCGTTGTCTCCAGTGCAGGGAGGGACGCCGGAATCCCACCCTTCAGCTTCGAGGATAGTGGCGTTCGCGAGAGATGACTTGAGTTTCAAAAGAGCGTCAGCGTCACCGTCTCCGGAGGTAGGAAGGGCGAAGAAGCTGGCGGCGAGGAGTGATAATAAGAGAGAGTATACGAAATGACAGATCATTTCGATGGGCGCAGGAGCAAAGTTCTCGAGACAAAATACAAGATGTGTGTTAGAAAAAAAAAAGAGAGGAAGAAGGGAGATATATTAGAGGAGGAGGAGAAGCTTTTCGCGGGAAGAAGAATAAAAGGACGGCTGATAGCGAAATGAGGGCCAATGTCATGCACAAATCGTTATCCTTTCTTGCTAATATGTGAAGTTTCCTTGCTTCAAGAACGTGTAACCAAGTAAGTCTCTCTTTGGTCAACACCAATATTATAAAGTCAAGTGGTAGTCCGTAGTCATGAGCCATTCAGAAAAATTGTTTGTTCCGACTGGGTCTGATCTAAACATAAGAAAAGAGAACACTATTATTTATTTTTTGCTTCATTGACTAGAGAATTTGTATAAAATATTTATTAATATTTTAAAAATCATAAACGTCTTATAGAGAGGATTATCCTAAACCGACCTTTTAAACATCTAGATTGATTTTTTAAAAAAATTGGTGGTTAAGTGAGTGTCTAGATGCCGCCTAGACCAACTTTTAGAATGGTGAATTATTTCTAGAACAAGGTGGAATAAAACTAGCTCAGAAGCGAGTACCGGTCAGTTGACTGGATTTTCAATCATATCCACCAAATCCGTGCAATCTATGTCTATGTGTCTTATAGTGATATATAAGTTTCATAAACAAGATATAGCTCACAAAATAGAAAGGCGAGAGACTCTTGCGACAGCTTTGTAGGCTAAAGTTGTCGACTTTCATTTGATATCGATGGGTCTATCCTAATCTACTAACCATACCATAGGTCCATAATTGACTGAAATATCAATTTGGCAAGTCGTGAAGTTTCACTTGAGGAATCAAAATAGCAGCAGAACCAAGTAAGGTTTGGATGGCTTAATCACAATTCTAACCTTTTTTTTTGGTGGGAATCACAGTTCTAACCTTGGTTACGTGTTTCTAATGTTTGACTTTAAATATTAAAAGTCTTATCCCGAGAACACGAAAGTCAATGATCTCCATCAATGTTGTCAAAATACATGAGTTGTATATATTTTAAATCTCCATAAATTCAAACTTTTTGCATCATAATCTCCTAAAACATTTGATTTACCATTTATGTTAAAAAAAAAAAGAACTGTTGTAGACTTGTAGTGAGGCCAAAGCCCAATGTCATGAAAAGGGCAAGAAAAACTATTAGCTATATCAGTCCACAGACTCAATTTATCCTTTATCAGACGACAAATTTGCATAAAACCATTTTTGAACCTCACAGTAATGCTAATACCCATGTGTATACTTCTTCCCTTTTTCAAATATGATTAAGAAAATTAAGATAGATTTATCTGACTTTTAGTCTTCTGGGAGTCTGTTATGGCGTAATTCATGAACAAGCAATTGTCAATTTGCCATATGGGAATAGTTAAAGATAAATAGTCATTAGCTTAAGTTAAGCTCCCAAAAGTATTGTTGTTTATATATCAGCAACGTCGGTGATGTATGTACCTGACTCCTGTGTAACAAATACGTTCTGACTCTTGTGTGTTTTGTGTTGTTAACTGTGTCTTCATTTGCCTCAACGATCAAAGCTTTATAAATACTCAAAAATGTTTTATAAGGACATGAACAGCTTGTGTGTTAGGAATTAGGATAAGATAAATTCTCCAAACTTTTGTCATTTTGTAGCATTTGGAAATTAGTTTCTAAAATGTATCTCTCTTTTCGTTTTGTTTTTATAAATTTTGGAGATATGCATTTCAATAAAAAAGAATTAAATAAGAAAAATATTAAACTAGAGTTTCGTTAGTTGAAAAAAGGGCAGAGACAAGCGTCTTGACCGGCCCATCACGTGACGAATGGACCATGGAACAGACAAAAAAACTTGATACGACATGCCTGTCATGAACACGCGGCTCTCTGTCTCTCTCTATAAATGCTCCTCTTTCTCCACATCGCCTCCTCCTCGTTTCATTACACCTCGAAAGCACAGAGAAAAAAAAATAAGAGAGAGAGAGTGAGAGAGAGATTCAGGGAGAGGAGGGAGAAAGGAGCTGAGTGGTCTCATTACCATTAGCAGCAGCTCCATACGAACATAAACGACGTCGTTTCCCTCGACCTTCCTCTGCAATCTCTCCTCCCACGAGTTTCTCAGCTTTTGTCGGGTTGTAATCTAATATCTAAATACCAGTGGAGATCTTGTCTCGCGGTGGGATTGTGATCGTGCCCGACGGTAAAGTTTTGATTTTTATTGATTTTCTCTTTCCCCATTTCGGCTTAGGTTAGCTTCTGTGGCATCTTCTTAACGATTTTTCTCTATCTGGTGAAGCTTTAATGTCTTACTGTTTGATTATCATTAATTGCACCAAAGCTTCTATAGAAAAAAGTTAGGCCCTTTTTGGTAGATTTTTGTTAGCACGGACGTGTCCACTAGGTTTGGTGATTCATGTCCTTTACCTGCATCCTTTAGCTACCTAGTTTTTTTTTATTTCTTAAACTGAAACAAAGAAGATTTTGTTTGGGTCTTAATCTTGCTTGTCTGAGCTGTCCTGAAGAGAACCCAGCTTATCTGTTGACGTTTAAAGCTCAAAGTAACAGTTGGAACACTGGTCCCCTTGTGATTTGTCTTAATTGTACAATGCACATGTGTTCCTTTTGGCTCTTGCCTTGTAGTATTTGTTTTACATGTTGTAGCTTTTTCTCCGGCATTTACCCTACACAAAACCGTTTTGTGTCTCAATCTTGGAATTTTTATTTTCTTTTGGTGTGTTTAACAGCATTTAACTGCACAAAGAGATGGTGATGTGGGTCTTTGGCTATGGCTCTCTTGTGTGGAACCCAGGATTTCACTACGATGAGAAAGTGTTGGGTTTCATCAAGGGATATAAACGCGTCTTTGATCTTGGTAAATCCCTTTTCCTTTTCTTTTTTGTTCAAGTAAACCAATGTTGTCCTTTTGCTCCTTTGGTTGATTTTCTTCTCAAGTATTGATGATTGAATTGATTCTTTTGTGTTTGGTGTGACTTGTTAGCTTGCATTGATCACAGAGGTACACCAGAACACCCTGCCAGAACTTGCACACTCGAGAAAGATGAAGAAGCCATATGCGTAAGTAGAAACTCTTTAGTGTCTATATGATTCAAGGATCTTAGAGTCTGTTCATGAGGTCTGCTTAGTTACTCATACTTTTCTTGACAGTGGGGTACTGCATTCTGTGTCCGTGGAGGACCAGAAGCAGAACGTCTGGCTATGGAGGTATGTCTCTGCATCTAAAAAAACTAGTTCGCTTGATGTTTCATATCCATATCACTTTGTGCTGATCAATCTATATTTATTCACAGTACTTGGAACGTAGAGAGTGCGAATATGATCTCAAGACATGTGTTGACTTTTACAAGGTGAGTCACAACATGCCAGACTCTATTCACTTCTTGCTCCTAATAATTCGACCTCAAAAAATGCTTATTCTCTTAACTTACACAGGAAGATGATCCCCTGAAGCCATCTGTAACTGGAGTGATAGTGTAAGTTGTTTTCTTTTTCGTTTTTTTTATGACACAAGTTCTTGAGAATGGCACTGTGTTATTTGCTTTTCCTCTCAAGTCTGTGTAGTGATTTTTTCACGGATGCTTTTTTTTGTTTTACAATATTCAGATTCACTTCTACTCCAGACAAGGTCTCCAACAAGTATTACCTTGGACCTGCGCCATTAGAAGACATGGCAAGGTAAAACACTTAAGCCTCCACCACATCAACTTCTTCAATTGATATGATGACATCTTCTTGTCCTCACAGTAGCTAGTTGTTTTGTTTAATGTATGTATAAAGACAAATTGCGACAGCTAATGGACCATGTGGCAACAACAGAGATTACCTCTTCCTGCTAGAGAAGGCAATGCACGACATCGGTTAGTCCAAAGCTCTCTATTTTTCTAAAACTCTGATAACCACAACATAGACAATTGTTCTTGATGTGTGTTGTAAGTTTTCATACAGGGCATGAGGAGGATTATGTGATAGAGCTGGCGAACGAGGTGAGGAAAGTTCTTGCGGAGTCCTCGACGAAGAAGGAACCAAGAGTGAGCCGTGTAGCTAACAAGTCAAAGAAGAGCAATGTCCCCACGGCTCATCAGATACTACTTCCTCATCAACCTGAAGCTGTTGCCACTACGATATAACTCTCTTGCATTCGTCTTTTAATTGGCTTTAGAGACAAAAGTGAATTTGTGAAAGCAGCTTCTATTTTAACAAACTTGGGGTTGAGAAGAGAAACGTAATCGTTGTGCGTTTGGAACTCTTTGTTGTCTTCCGTGTTGTCCTAACGAGTGCTAGCTTTGCAAGCACCTTCTTTTGAAGAACAATAAAAAGGATATTTCTAAATCAACTATTTAGTACATGTGAAAGATTTTAGTAATCAACACAATACGTAATGTCGTAAATGTGATATTGTAAAATTGATATATTACGAACAAATGAAGTTTCCTTCTGATTTTATTTTTT
The DNA here is from genome assembly GCA_018703725.1 of Brassica juncea. NCBI lineage: Eukaryota > Viridiplantae > Streptophyta > Magnoliopsida > Brassicales > Brassicaceae > Brassica > Brassica juncea. The sequence goes on from CM031939.1 coordinate 62,360,292, forward strand.
CTCAATGATAGAATATTAAAATAAAAAGAGTAAATAATTTATTTCACTCTATTTTAAGTATTGGGCTTATAATTAAAGGTCCATGTGGACAGTTTGGGCTTGAACTTTTGCTATCACGGCCCAGTAAACTGCACCCGAAACAAAAAAAAAAAAGAACCCGACTTGGGGATTAAGCCAGTTCTTCTTCCTCCTTTTCTCATCAGTAGTCATCACCGTAATCTGAGATTTTTAGAACTCTCTCAACTTAGGGATTCGTTTCGTCTAATACAAGTTTTCGAATTCTACAGAGATGGATCTCAATCTAGATGCGCCACACTCTATGGGGACGACCATCATCGGCGTCACTTACAATGGAGGTGTTGTTCTTGGAGCCGATTCACGTACCAGCACCGGTGTGACTCCTCTTCTCTAACTTTTTCTAGCTGTCTTTATTTATTAGCTGAGTTTGTCTTTAAACCTGAGCTTTCGTTCGATTGTGTTCTATTTTGAGTTTTTTTTTTTTTTGGAGAAAAGCTGATTAAATTTGGGATCTGTTATTATTGCTCTGCGCAGGGATGTACGTGGCGAATCGAGCTTCAGACAAAATCACACAACTCACAGACAATGTCTACGTCTGCCGTTCTGGTTCGGTAATGTCTCGTTTTTTTATGTGAAAAGAAAAGTCTATTTGCTTAGCTAAGACATTTTACTCAATTGGGTTTTACTGTTTTCCACATGCTCTTATTGAAAGTCTTTTGCTTTCTAGTTTTCTTGCTCGGGTCTTTATTGTGGCTACATTTTACTGACTACCACAAGCTCTTCTTGTTTCTTTTTTTACAGGCAGCTGATTCTCAGGTTGTATCGGACTATGTCCGCTACTTCCTTCACCAGCATACGTGAGTGTCTCCTCCTTCCATTTATTCGGAAGTAATTACATCACTTGCTATTTTCATGATATCAATCGTTGGCTTATGGTTTGCAGAATCCAGCTCGGACAGCCTGCGACTGTAAAGGTGTCTGCCAATCTTATCAGGATGCTCGCATATAATAACAAGGTATACTAGTTTGCTTTAAAGCTTGCTGTTTCTTTACTGGGGATATGTTGGTGTTGTTTCGACGAGGGTCGTTTCTTGTAGGGAAAACATATTCTACAGAATTACTGATAACTTCTTTTTTTTTGGGAAACATGGAAAGTTGATTACGTTTATATAGAATATAGATTGATGTTACATGTCCTAGCTATCTGGCTAGTATATATGAAGAATTAGTATGTAATGGTTGTTCTTTAGTCTGAGGAATGAATATTTTTAAGTGGAAATGAAGAAAATTTGTGTTAAAAACGCTACTGTATCCAGTGGTCAAGAAGGATGTATGCTATAGTATATGTATGTCCTACGATCTCAGTTATCTGTATTAAGTGAGATCTATCTATGCTTGCTTAACAGAGATGCGCGTCCAGTGCGTTGTTGTATGGTTATTCCTTTTCTTATTATATGGATCAGTTGACTGAAGCATTTTGTGTCTTTGTTGGGCAGAACATGCTTCAAACTGGCCTCATAGTTGGTGGATGGGACAAGTATGAAGGTGGCAAGATCTACGGGATTCCTCTCGGTGGAACTGTAGTTGAGCAACCTTTTGCTATTGGAGGTAAAAGCTTAATTCTTCTGCGTCTTATGACCGTTGGGTTTTGGCGTAGCTCTATTTGTATAAGTTCTCCTTGCTATTTGCTTATATGGTACTTAGCTTTCCTGCTAATAACAAGTGGAGTTGTGTGTGTTTGTGTAGGCTCTGGCTCGAGTTACCTTTACGGGTTCTTTGATCAGGCGTGGAAAGAAAACATGACCAAAGAAGAAGCCGAGGTAAGGCGGTTCAAATCATTGCATCTGCATATGCAAGAATCTCTGACAAACCCTCTTACGTTGTAACTGATCCTTGCTATTGTATTTTGCAGCAACTTGTTGTGAAGGCGGTTTCACTAGCCATCGCCCGTGATGGAGCCAGTGGAGGTGTTGTACGGACTGTCATAGTAAGATATCCCTCTGGCCATATGGCCATAACTCTCTTAAGCTAAGAATAGTATAACCTTGCCAACGGAACATAGCTAACAAAACTGCTTCTGATGTGTTTGTTGAACAGATAAACTCAGAGGGAGTGACAAGAAACTTCTACCCTGGGGATAAGTTGCAGCTTTGGCACGAGGAGTTGGAGCCCCAAAACTCCTTGTTAGACATTCTGAACGCTGCTGGTCCTGAACCAATGGCCATGTAATGCAAACAAGAAACAACGATCATTATCATACTCTGTTAAACAGACGTTTTAAATGTTTCGTTACATTTACCAATTGTCTTACTCTCAACTCTGTTTTGAGGTTATAAGGATATCGTGTTTGTTTTTTAGTTATGGTTTTAATTCCGCTAGTCTGAAACTCCTATAAAAGTTGCCATCGATTTTTCATTTGTGCGTTTGGTCTACTTCAGCTTGGGGTTGACTAATGATTTTTGGCCCATAATAGTCCATAAACAACCCAATATAGGCTCATTGCGACCGCTTTGTGTTTACTGTTTGCAATCACAAACCAACGAACTACGGTTGTAAAGAAAAACGCAAATGGCCACGTAAATAGTAATGACTGCTCTGTAATCCATTTTTTTCTTATGGGTCTATCTATTGCTTCTTTCGTCTCTTTTGTACTGATGTATCTGTTCAAGTGAACTGCTTGGCTTGCTTTTTGGTGGTTTAATCAAATGGGTGTCTTTGGTGGTTTAGTCATATGCTTCAAGAGAATTATCAAAACTTTCTTTTGTTCTATTATTGTCTTTTACTTCATAACTTTACGTACCAATCTTTTGACCAAAAAAAAGGTACCAATCTTTATAAAGAAGTAAACTATATGAGTCATGGACGTACGATCAGCATGATTTCTTATAGATTTTCGAGGCATATGGTTTTGTTCATGTTAAATTTCTTGCTGGATCTTGCTGTCTTAGTGTCTTATATGGAATCTGCTCATATAAATACTAGTATTAGTTTAGGTATCCTCGAGATCAGGTTCAGGAGATCATGACACATGTATTATTAGGTGATTGCTTAAGATGGTGTTAAAGTCTCAGGGTACATATGTCATGTGACCTTTCCGTTTAATCAGATCTCACTGCTTTAAGCATTGACTTTGACCATGAGAGAGAGAGAACATTATCATTCCATAAATACTTCATCTCTTTTTAATCTTGATTGATTTTTGGGAGGATTCCAAGATCATTCCTTTTGATTTTGCCGTACTCTGTTAGGGATAAATCTCTTAATTGCATGTGATTTCAATTATGAAGGATACTTAATTTAGAGAAAATGTTGCATGTGATGCTGTGCCTCTGTTATTATATTCACTAATCAAGATACTTATTGTAGCATTAGCTTTGGTGGTAAGAGCATAGGATACTGTACGTTTGTTAATCTAAATAGTTTATCAACTACAGTCTCCACTTGATGATTAAAATGTACAATGGCGTAGGTACTCTTATCTTCTTTTCACACTAGTATAAATGATGCTAGTTACTCAATTAATTTATGTTAAACTCTGATTACTTGGCATAACTGCAACATCAATACACATGGGTAGTTTCCTGAAAAAAGGAGGAGCGGTTCTGAGACTCTAGGCCATAAACATGCAGAGCATAGTTAGCACACATGAATCACTTGCTTTTTTTATATATATTTTTTATACCAAGGTGTCCTAAGCCTAACACTGGGACCTAAACAACCATATGCATAGCATGGTGGTCGAGTGTAACTTAATCAGATATCAAACTTTTGGGATGCACTAGTTTACGCTCTAGCCAGTGGAGTATAAGTACATACCATTGCACCACCACTTCTTTTGCTGCTGTGGGTTTGGTTTCTACTTATAGTTAGGAAAAATGGAGATGTTGAAAAAGGAAATTAAACCATGCAGATATTTGTGATCATTCACTCATACACTATGATACATTCTCCTTCATGCTCATTCGTACGCTGTAATCCGTTGAAGGATTGACTTTTGTGATATCAAAATAACAGAGATCTGGACTCACTTTAAGATAAAAGAAAACATAAATTTTCATGTTTTCAACTTTTTAAATGATCCGTTTATACATTTCATTATTCAAAAATATCTCTCTCTCGTGAAGTTGCAGAGTACACAAGTTCAAATCCCCAAGGGAAAAAGTGGGAACATGGGGAAGAGGAAGTAGAATGGTTCAAATCAATCAACAAGCAAATCAAAACAAGACAAAGAAAAGTTATCTGCACATTGGACTGTGAGGTTGGTGAGATGGAGTCCTAGGGATATCCGAAGGATGACGGTAACTTATCACTTCCTCAGTCGTTGCATTGAACCTACACTCCTGTGTGGTGAGGTAAGCATCAGCTTTGTTGTCCTCCATTATCTTCAAAATGCTCTCGAACACAGCAACTTCACAAGGAATCTTCAACACACCAGCTTGTTGAAACCCAAACTCTTCTTCTGCTTCACGTAACAGCGCGTGGAAAGCTTGGTGGCTAAGGTAGTCTGTTGGTATCTTGTATCTCTTCTCCTCCTTCCCCACAGAGACAGCTAAGTAGCCTTTAGGAACAGCTGTTACGTCTGTGAAGGATAGTGTCCTCTTCAGAAACTTCATGCCCTTACTTGCACTTCCACTTCCACTTCCAGTTCTGTTGAGTTTATTGCTGTTTTCTTCATCGTCAATCTTGTTGTTGGCTTGTTTTGATGCATGAGCTGCTTTACGCCATTTCTTGAGAATCTGCTGAAGCTTTACTATCTCTCTGATTTTGTTTGACTTCTTGGCTTCCATGGCGGAATCAGAAGAAGACATTGTTCTGTTTTTTTTTTGTGTGTTTGATTATCTATGTGTTGTGTAATGATGGATACATGGTGGGTTTTGGTTGTTAGGAGATATATAGAGGTGGTGGTGACGTTTGGGAATCTTGTTTTGATTATTTTACAGATAAATTTGAAATTAATTAAGTGTTTAAATTATTTGGCTAATCATATGCTTTTAGGTTTCTTAATACACCCAACTTGGAAAACCTCGAGTTGGGTATCACTTCTACTTTGACCTTCCCTTAAATTAAATCATTATTCAAACCATGTTTGTTTATGCTTTTGGAATTGCGTTTTAAATCCGCAATTAGTACACTTTTGTTATTGATAACACCATGAAATGAAAAATTGCAAAATTAAAATTTAGTTTTTTAATTTAGAAAGTAAGTATCAAATAGATGTTGAACCCATGATACAATATTCTTTTTTTTTTTAACTTAAGAAATGAATTTGTTTTTGAACAACAATGTGCCCTATATAACATGAAATGTATGTTTCCATTAATATGCAAAAGGCCCTATTAAGTATTAACTACGTATTACTGTGATGGAGTGATACTGCCGCAGTGGTAATGTTGTGTGGTGGAAAAAAAAATGTTGTGTGGTGAGAAAAAAAAAGAAAAAGAACATGAAACATGGGGAAGGCTTCAGTTTCCAAAGCAGATGACTTCACACTTTAACAACAGTTCAATGATCAATCGTTCAGATCAGTTCATGTGAATCTAACAATTGGATCTCTCTTTTGACCAAAAAAAAAAAAAAGGATCTCTTCATCTTTTTTTTTTTTGGTAAAAGGATCTCTTCATCTTCCTCATTATTTTTCTTTTTCATAAATATATACTTAGATGTACTTTACTTTCTTTACTAATTAGACGCTTACCACTAACGACAAATAGAAAAGGAGTTTACAGAATTTATTGTTCTTACAGATGCATCCTCAGAAGTCCATTGTCCAATGCGAACTTGGAGGACCGTGTCGGTAAAAGACTTCTATTTCCACGTCACTGTTCATGCGGTTTCGGGTTTCAACTCCACCTCCTCATGTGAATTTTTTTTTTTACTTTTCTTATTTTTATTTCTTCAGATCTGATCATTTCAAAGTTGCATGTGACTTTGTTTTTAATTAGCTAGTATATTATTAGTTTGATTTTTCACGAATGATAAACTATTAACAAAATTACGTGACTTTAGAGAATCCATAGTAAAACCAACATGTCTCAGTTTCTTCTTATTAGTCTACCGTGTACGTATGTGTGTGTGTGAATGCATGGCTTTAAAATAAATGGTTTGATTTCTAACTCTAGAGGCTCAAGTAAAATTTCTAATTATATACAAAATATCAAATAAATAACACTTTTTAGAATATATACAAATGCAAATAATGATTGGTTTCAACGACTAAATCATATGTTCTGGTCATACCAACAACAAAAGGTCGGTTTAATAGTACGTGAAATACATAATAAAAAGTTGACGCCGATTAAATAAAATAAGAAACTTATCTTTAATGCATTATTCAATATTATAGCCTTAAATTTTTCAGACTGGCGATGGTTGCATGCATGTGCTGGTGATGAACTAGCGGGTAAGCAATGAATCTATCAGCATCGATTACGCAAAAAGCATAATAAAACGTTTTGTAAAGTTAAAATAATGTTAGTTTATCAAAATGTTAAATTGAACTTCTTGATAATTAATTTAAATAATTGAAAAATAACGCAAAAACTTATAATTCGTCTAACGTTATAATACACATAAATCTATTATTTATAGGTAATATGATATTATGATTATTGCCATCCCTTTTCACATTCTCATAAATGATTACAACTATTATTCTAGCATTTAAAACTAGAAAACTTAAGAACAAAAAGCCTCCATTCTGCAAAATTGTTTTGCCCAATAATGCAAAATTTCGAAGTTCTTAAAACCACGAGCACCCATAGCTTACAAACTAACTAGAAGAGATATGGTAAGTGTGGAAACAAGTTGAAACATATAGTAAGCGGAAACAGTTGATGAATAATTCAACTCACATTAGTTTCTGACAGTTCAAGCCTACAACTTGTTATATATATTTGTTATATGCTACATATAGACTTAAATGGTAAAAATTATGAATGTATCAGATACTAATCGACCGGTGGGTCAACTACTCGAGAAAGTAGTGTCCACCGGTTTTGTCTACCAATTTGATCCCCGTGGTAACTGCTACCCACGAGACCAATCAAGCTATCAACCCATCATTTACTTTTATATTATTAAACAAATCATTCAATCTCTCTCTATAACAGGCCCGTTGTTATACAATTCACGCTATTCATTTTGAGTACGTATTAGTAATTTTTTTTTGATTATTTATACAAGCAGTTTAGTCTGCTCCAATTTCGAATGATTGATTACTTACTTTGTCCTTCCAGAAAAATATTCACAGTATTTTTGGAGGTTAGTAGGTTTATAAAATTCCGTACGTTCTTTATTAGTTAGTTCTTTATATATATTTAATGGAAAATTGAGTTTAAATTGTAAAGGTGGTACTAACCACCATGCATGAAGAAACAAACATGTATGATTGAGCCCTATGAATGATTGAGAAAATGTAATTTAAACGGGAAAAAACAAGCTGGCTTTTATTCCCTGATCTCTCTACGTGCTATGAATCAATAATGATATTCATGATTATAATTTGTTTTAGATGATTAATTGAAAATATTATATTAAATCTATTTCTTATATGATACAAGTTCCAATTTCCGTTCTATTTTAATCTGATCCTGTATTTGCTTTTGCTTGATCTGATTTCCAATGTCTTCAAGATTTGATTTGCTGTTTTACAAAATGGATAAGTTGCTAAATACAAAAAAAATTAAGAGAATTCTTTTTAGTTTACACCACTTCTAGATTTACTACTAATTTTATTAATCTCTTAAAAAGGATTATTATGTGTTGAATGGATAAAGCTAAGATTTTTTTAAGTATCAAGGCTATTCACTTTGGTTTTTAAAATCAAAAACTACAAGTTTTCAAAAAAGTCTAAAAAATAAAAACCCAAGAACTCTACAAACATCTTTATATATATATATATATATTGCTGATCAATAGTAGTAAGTAGATGAGATGTATCAAAATACCACACTCAGTTTGTTGCTAACACAGATTTCGCTGTATGACATATGTCTTTAGTAATTTAGTTCTGTCTCAAAAAAAAAAAGAAAACAAGGCCTTGAAGGTTTAAACATGCAAATCATAATTCTCACTAGATACTAGAAACCCATGTTGGATTAATTTTACAACTCGGAAGCCCAAATCATCTTGTATTTCATATTGGGCTACTAATATTTTGCGATCAAGACATTTTATAAGTAAAAATTGTTGAAGAAGATAGCTCAATTCAAATTGTACTAAACCAAGCGTCCAAAAGAACTGATAAAAATTGTCTCTGTGATAAGAAAAAAGCATGGACCGAGCAATAAGAAATAGTCGACGTTAAGACCATAACCAGATTACCTTATATTAGCAAACCGTCTTTATCTTCAGTACGATCCATCTCCAATTTTCCCTCTCTTCCATCTTTCTCAGAGTGTTCGAAGTTTCTAACTATACTCAGTGGCGGAGCCAGCCAGACTTTCTAGAGGGATCAATTATATTATAAGCATATAACATATGAGTCAATAGCTAAAATTTGTAACCTTTTCTTAGTTATTAACTTCAAAATACATGTAAAATTTTCTTTTATCAAAAATCCACATGGGTCATTTGACACCCCTCACAACATGCTACCTCCGCCACTGACTATACTATACTATACTATTGAGGTGTCTTGATCTTTCTATAGTTTGGGGACTTGTTTATGTTTGAACGATTTGCTTGATTTTTCACTTCCTACCGATTCAAAGAAAATTGCGTTCATACCTTACTTATTTTTATGTAATCTCCAACGAGATTCAGATTTTTGTCATATGTTATCCTATACCTTATGATATGTGAAATTAGTTGCCCAAGAAATTACATTGTTACTCATTACTCGATCGACAGCATTACTAAATAAAATGGGTTCCAGAGCATATATGTTTATTCCAAATGTGGGAAACATGATTCGAACATTTAACTAAAATCATGATTAATGGTGGTTCTTAGGATGAAGTTCTTAGCGTATTATAAAAAACCGTCTCTTATTTTTTTAACTAAAAAGCCAAGAACCGGTTCTTACATAAGAGATTTAAGAACGGTTCTTAACTTTTTTAGTTAAAAGTTAAGAGACGGTTTCTTATATTCCGCTAAAAATCTCATTTTAATACCTCCCATTAATCATGCTCTAAGCTAAATAACACTGACATTAAAATTCGAAAGTCACATTACTCATTGTCATTAAGTCGATCTCCAAGCCTCACAAAAATAGAGTAAATAAAGTTACTGCCTTGTGTTTTTTTTTTTGTTAAAGTGTTTCTTGGAAATCAAGGGCCGATATACAAATTCTAAATGAATGATATTTTTAGAAGTATACCTTATTCAAATAATTATAGTGCTCAATATACAACCAATTTATAAATTATTAAAGGATTTAATATAATGGTCGATGATTGATTCTTGCTTTTTGAGTTTCCTTTATTACTAACTAATAAGAATCTAAAGAAGGAGCACTATAAATAATGTATGAATCACAGGACTCAAATAAGAACCAAGCCGCACTTCCCGTCCAAGAACGTCGCGACCAAAAAGCTTAGTTTTCTTTCATTATAACTCTTGGGTTGTTATGTCTTGTTTCCAACATATACGCTACAATATATCCAGACATCATATCTGAAATAATATACAACCAATAGTCCAAGTCGGGCAAAACTAAATGCGCCAATGATTTGGTAGATTTATAGTCATTTAAAAGTTGAACTAAGTACAAGATAGCTCAAAATTTATAGAATAGCGGATTATGTATGTGAGTCTATGAGATGGCACCAAGAATCCATTTGGTTCTAAAATTGGTCGTTATGGGTGTTACTAGTATTCGACTCCCTTTTTTTTTGAAACACTAGTATTCGATTCCCTACAATCTCTATTATATGAGAATTTTGATAGTAATGGCTAGTCCAACGTGTTGGAATATAAAGTGTAGGTAAAACTAATTACACACAAGGACCAAAGAATAATAAGTCATGACTCATGAGAAAGGTTTGAAATGGTTAAAGGTTTGCCTCATGTCTTATCTTATCTCATATGATATGGTCCTCGTCAGATTTCACTCATTTTATTTTTGAGAAATCATTTCATATACCAGATTGGGTTGCCAACTTGCCATATGTTCGAGTTTTTATATATTGATTAATTAAGTATTATCATAAATCCAAACTTTTGATGGTTTAGATAAACAAATATAGACCTTATTCAAAATGAGCTGATAATAAAACGTTACAGTATGTTATAAAACCAGTATGATGTAGCAACTGTATACTTATTAATGTAATTATTATAACTGATTGATACATAATAATTCATAATGAAATTATTATATAATATGTAATTTGTTTACTTAATGACTATATATATCTATAATATACATATAGTATTTCAATTTTTTGTTAAAAATAATATTTATTATATATACATTATATTTTTAATCTGAAATAAGATATAAATCAAAAGCGTGCAAGGATTATAAATATTAATTTTGCTAAGGACAAAAATGCAGGATCATCCCTCCCCCCCCCCCCCCCCCCCCCCCCACACGTGTTCAAATTTTATTTTCCAATTTCTTTTGGTATTCATTTATCATTTTTCTTATAAATAGGGTCTTTTCTACTTCAAAGTACCGTCCAGCAAGTCACTCATAAAGCAGCGTTATATTAACACACACAACAAAAATAAATATCGGGCTTTTTGATAAGTTTTGAACTAGTAATGGAGTGGAAAGAATATTACTTGGATGTGATCTTAGTGCCGCTAGGGCTAATGGCATATGCAGCTTACCATGTTTACTTATGGCACAAGTTACGTACACAGCCTCTCACCACCGTCATCGGTACTAACGCTAGAGCTCGCCGTTTTTGGGTCGCTTCCATCGTCAAGGTAATCTTTGACCTCTTGTCCTCTTTAATACATATACACACATATATATAAACTCATAGATATGCATTTGAATTCATTAGGACAACGAAAAGAAGAACATATTAGCCGTTCAAACGCTAAGAAACTGCATAATGGGATCGACTTTAATGGCTACAACATCGATTCTCCTCTGCGCGGGTCTAGCTGCGGTTATAAGCAGCACTTATGCGGTAAAGAAGCCTCTAAGCGACGCCGTTTACGGAGCTCACGGGGAGTTCATGGTGGCTCTTAAGTATGTCGCAATCCTCATCTTCTTCCTCTTCTCTTTCTTCTCTCACTCTCTCTCGATCCGATTCATCAACCAAGTCAATATCCTCATCAACACTCCCTTTCCTCCCGAGGAATTGGAGGATATGATGATGATTACGCCTGAGGATTACGTGGCGGAGTTGCTAGAGAGAGGGTTTGTTTTGAATACGGTGGGGAATCGGTTGTTCTATGCGGCGTTGCCTCTGATGCTTTGGATATTTGGACCGGTGCTTGTGTTCTTGTGCTCTGTCATGATGGTTCCTCTTCTTTATAACCTCGACTTTTTCTTCTTCGGCAAAGAAAGAAGAAAAATGAAAGGGAAATCTAGTTTTGGATCTGTGTAGAATCGTGTTGATAAGCAATATACATTGGACTTGCATGCAGATTTGGAATATCATTTTAGGTTGCGGTTTGAGATCTTTGGTTCAAGTATATTTCAACTTACATTAACAGTATAATTATCACGTAGTATTGGTTAGGGTTTGTTGATGAATTGAGTATTATGAATTTATGAGTATATTTGTACATCAGTACATGAAAACTTTATGATTATATTGGAGTATGTGTATTGTGTGGATTAATGTGTCACGTTCTGGTTTGTTGAGATTCGATCGCTATAACTGGCATTTCCATGTGGGTAACTTTTTAACGTGACATTATATAATGTGCGCTATCTACTTTTACAACTCATGTGACATACGTCGAGCAAGACTTGGAGTACATATTTATTCCGTGGATTAGTATCTTACTTACTTGTTGTATGTGTCAGAACTAGTCGTCACGATCGAGCCTATACGAATCCTCCCAGTCTACACGGCTGTTTTTTTTGTCAGCGTACGTAGTATGAAAGTCACATTATAGTTGGTGTTGTTTGTTAATGAACAATTTTTATTTTGTTCTATTTCTTAAAATTTTAGATTCAAGTTTGATTAATTCAGTCATCGAAAAGCTATTTCCCACTACAAGAATTTACAGTTTTAGGCTTTTATCAATGGAAATTTTTGTGATTAAGACCTTACTAATTGGTAAACGTGGCCATCCATTTGCCAGAGTAACTAGTCACACCGTCGCAGATTGGTAACACATACAATATTCTGTCGCTAATAGCTTATTTTTATATTGAACTTCTCAAAAAATGATAAAGGAACGCTGGTAAAAAAAATTTGGATCCTTAAAATTTGAAAACTTCTTCAATAGTATTTCAAATGAAAAATTATCGAAAGAGTTTCTTGAAATGTGGAGAGATCCAAAACCCATTTTAGTATAATAGTTATGATAACATAGGGAAAAACTATCATTATTCATATTTAAAGTTTTGTCAGAGAAAAAAAAGTAATGGTCAGACAAAAGTAGAAACACTAAGCGTGGTCGATAAAGAAGAGTAAAGAGAAACCAAAATAGCGTAAAGGTCCAAATCATTTAATTAAAATGGTGAATTTTGCATTGATAGAGAGACCCAATCCAACATAGAAGTAGAACACTGTCTTCTCTACTAAGCAACCAAATCAACGGAGTGGTACCAAAAGGAAGGAAGAAGAGACCGATGATTAGGAAGAAGGGAGATTCTTTACGAACTAGATGCATGAGGTTTTGGCTTTCCTGTGGAGAAACTTAGATAAGAATCAAGAATTGAGGAACTGACGAGTGGTGAGACGCCACTTGTGATGAGTTCATGTCATTAATTCTACCAAACTGCCATTGTCGATTTATTCAACTGTTTATTAATGCTTTTTGTTAATTACTGTTTACTGATTGTTAGCAGAGTACTTTTTCATCAAGAAAGTGCTTAATTATTGTCAAGGTAGATCAGAGACCAGACCACACAAGATCCACCCATACTTACTGTCGTATTCTGCCATCTCAATCAAAATATTAATTATACTTTTCATAATGAGTCGTGTCGGATCAAGTGTAAATATATAAAAAGTATTATCACAAGTGTTGCTTATACATCAACATTTCGTTGAAGAAAAACGAGTATTTGAAATTTAAAATACAAGTTGATTGATTCAACTAGAAATTAAATGACACCACTACTAGAACATACTACACACCACGGAGCAAGGTGTGCATTGATTATAGATGAGAAATACACATTTCAGAAATACAGGCTAGCATGCATGAATAATCTTGGAAACGGCTGAGAAAATGGTTAATTAAGGAGTAGTTTAAAAAATAAACATATTGATCAAGAAGCGTAATCGCATCATGTTATTATAGTAATGTAAATTGTACGCCTAGATTAAGCATCTGTCATTCAGACTGGATAAAAGCATAACCACAAAAATTGGTTTATAGAACCGGAATCGTACGAGCTGAAGAGCAATCACGTTCATTTGGTAGCTTATTATATAACAACAATAAATTAAATGGCACTGCTAGACTTTTTGTCACGAAAGAGATAAATGGGGTGTCTTAGATTCAAGTTTTGCCAGCTGGTGTAGAGTATTCACCAAGACATATTGCCATGATCTGGATCTAATTTCTTCTAATTAGTATTTGCTAAGATGATTATGTAACATTAGGTGATATTTTATAGTAATAAATTAGCTGCTAAATAGATGAAAAAGTCTTCTGATGACCTTTTTTTTTTTGCACATAACATTGGTAGTTGAACAGTAAAAAAAAAATCGACCGGTCAAAATGCTTTTCACGTTTAAAAAGAAAAAGAAAACATGAATAAAGGTCAGCCGTTGGATTGTGGCCACGTCACTAATATCAAGAAGAAACACAGAAGTAGATCTGATGGATGCCACGTGTCGATCACGACATCCCCACGAAGACATTAACCTCACGATGTCCAAAACACGAACCTTTCATCTTCGCTCGTCTTTGTCCTCTTTGCACGCTGTTCTTGTTTTTTGACAAATAAGGTGAAAAAAAAAAGAAAATTCTACGGTCGGTCCCGTGGTCAAAAAAGTGGAGCTCCATAAATATATAACACACCAACGAGAAGAGAGACTTTCTCATTGTCTTTTTTGTTGGAATCTCCGTCCCCTTTTATTGTTGATCCTCGTGAGGTTCGGTGGTGAATCTAAGACATGGCTACCGCGAACAAGCTCCTGGCTTTGTTACTTCTCGCCTTGGTTTTCACCAACACTGTCTTCGCCGATGCCGGCGATGAGCCGGAGGTTGTTGACGCCGCTGGATCCGATGGCTCCTCTAAGATCCAACTGGATCAGCTTAACTCCAAGATCCGTTCTCTTGGTAAGTTGACGACGAGTTGCATTCTTCAGACTCTTCCCTCCAATAGAATCATTGCAAGTTTTGATTTTGATGACTGGACGCTGATAGATACACTGTTCATCTTGTTTGATGTATTTTTGTTCGTGGAGCATTGACTTTTAATTGGATTTGTTTCAGATGTTCATCGTATTAGTTTCTCGAATTGCTTGCTATGGTTTTGTGGCATTGTTTATTTTGTGAATGCAAGACATTTGGTTAATGAAGCTTTATTTGATGTGTTTGTGTTTTCTATTTGTTGTGAAGAAACCCAAATCGATGAGAAAACCCGCGAAGTGAAGGGCAAGGACGAGTTAGTAGCAGAGAAGGAGAAGCTTCTACAACAGAAGGAAGACAAGATTGCTTCTTTGCAAACTGAAGTCTCATCACTACAAGTATGCATCTCTTGGTTTCTCTTTTATCTATTTGTTATTAGATTGTTTTGATCTTTTGATATGTTTGGCTTACACCTGTTTTTACTCTTTTTTTTTTAATATAAAGGGATCATCTGATTCTGCAAAACAATTGGGGAAGGCTCAAGAACGTGTTGTTGAATTAGAGAAGCAGGTGAAACATTTATGTCTGAGAAATCAATCTTATAGAATTTGCAAACGGCAATCTGATTTTTTTTCTTGTGCTGCTTCTGCCATTCAGATAGAGGTACTCAGAAACTTCTTGGAGCAAAAAAACAAGGAGAAAGCTTCCACAGAAGCTCGTTCGAAGGAAGCTGAGAAAAAACTAAGCGAACTAAACTCGAGCCTAGAAAAAGTATGTTTCTTTCCCTTTCTCTTCACACATGTCTGTTTAGATAATTCTGAATTGCTTAGCTAGTAGTGCCAAGGAAAGTGGTGAATTTACCTTCTTTATTTCAGCTCTAGCCTCTAGCTTGCTAGACTTCGTTTAGGCTGAGGTCAAATATCTTCATACTGTAGTCTCGTCATTTATGTCATGGTCTTTCTTTCTCAGCTATACTAGATCAGTGTCACCTGCTTGCATGCTTTGTTAATTTATTTGATCTAATTCCAGCCTGGAGTTGAATGTAAATTCTACAAAACATGTTTTGTGTGATGTAGTCTAGTTAGACCATCACAAATTTTTTTCCCCTTCCCTGCTTTATACGTGCTTGTATGGATATCAGGATATGTACTTTGGATTGAGCTGATTTTTTTTTAATAGTAATGTCATGAGGATGTTATAATTATAGTTAATGATGTCTTGCAGCTTCAGAAGACGAATGAAGAGCAGAAGAACAAAATAGGCAAACTCGAACGTGCTATTAAGATGGCTGAAGTATAGTACCCCTACCCGCTTATTAGTTAGATTCCCTACGCTTTTTGTTTCTGTCTCTCACTTTCTCCAGAATAAAATTTCAGGAAGAAATGTTGAGAACGAAGCTTGAAGCAACCTCAAAGATTAAGGAACTCCTTGAGGTAATGGTTTGACATAGTTATTATCTCTGCAACTATTTACATTTCATTATTTTGGAAGCCGGAATCGAACAGAGAGCTAACGCCAATTATTTGTTTGGTCAGGCTCATGGTTCGTGGCTTCCCCCTTGGCTTGCTGTTCACTGGAGTAGTTTTCAGGTATGTTAATGCATTTTTTATTACTGTTTTGTAATATATTGGGTTTAGCCAGTTAACTTTTGCGTGTTACATTTACCATAGACTTACACCGAGACACATTGGGAGGCTCATGGGAAGCCTGTTGTGGAGACAGTAATTCTAAAGGTGCTGTTTTAAATTTCAGTCTTACTGAGATTAATGCCTCTAGACAGCATTGGAGCATATGTGTAATGAAGTTTTATTATCTATTAGGTCACGGAAGCAAAAGCTCATGCTGATAAGTGGGCTGAACCACATGTGGAAAACATTAAAACTGTAAGCATCTTATTAGCAATTTAGTTTGCAGTTATATTCTGTGGGACTAGTTGAATCCCTCCATCTTCATTGAGTCACCAGTACTGAGTTATAACTGGCTCTTATATCCTGTGTGTTTATGACGCCCTACTTGCAGAAATATATTCCAGCGGTCAAGGAAACTGTTGCGACACATGTTCAGCCACACGTTCGAACACTATCCATCAAAGCCAAAGAGGCTTACCATGCATCCAAGAGTGCTGTTTCCCCTCACATTGTCACGGTTCAAGAAATTGTAGACCCTTATTATCAGGTATAGTGAGTTTGTTCTTTCTACCGATAGGTCTGATACACGTTAATTTCAGCTATTAACTTAATGTTAATTTACCCTTTCCAGGAGGCTAAAAAGTTTAGCAAGCCATATGTTGAGCAAGTGGCAACGGCCACGAAACCACATGTTGATAACATTAAGGTTGCCGTGAAACCTTACACAACCAAGGTGGTCATAGTTTACACAGAGTTCCTTGAATCTGCCACGACTTATCATAATCAGGTCTGAAACAATTGAGAGTATTTGACAAATATGAATCAGTGAGTATTTTGGATTTCAAAGCTAAATTTCACATGTTGTCTTGCGAAGGTCCAAGCCCATGTTGAACAGAAACTAAAGAGCCATGAGTTGACGGAGGCTTTTGCTACTAGTGAATTTGTTTGGTTTGCGGTAGTTATCTTTACTTTCATGCTTTTACAGAACATGTTATGATATTCCATGCTTTTATTAGTAACTTCATATCTAAAATCTCTTTTCACCGCAGGCTTCTGCGTTGCTGGCGTTACCCATCTTCTTTGCTTACAGAGTGCTCGTTTCCCTCTTCTGGTTAGTCTCCTACTTAACTTAACTCTTAGATTTTAATGAAAACTGGACCCCCAAATCGTTGGAGATATCTTATGTTATTCTTGGTTGCAGCACAAAGACAAAGACACCTGTTAAACACCCTCATCACCATGGTCGTCGTAAGACCAAAAAGGGTCACAGTCACACTGACAAGTGAGATTCATTGTTCCACGCGCTCAAAATAGTTGAGGTACACACTCTCTTGTTCTGACCAAGAATGCTTAGAATCTATTCGAGGGACATCCTTGAACGTAGTTATGAGTATTGTAGTTTCCAGCCTTGGAAGGAATCGTGTAGTCTAGTTAGAGTAAAGATGAGCAAAGCGTATGCAGCATTAGTAACAGAACCATACTCGGATTATGGATTTGTCCTTATCCGGCTGATATGTAAGTGAGATATCCATGTTTTTCGCTTCTGAATCTATTGGTTTATTAACTGTTCCAGGGTAAGAGGTTAAGACGCTTTTGTCGCGGACTCTTCTAAGATGATGTGGTCACCGATCGGGTTGCTTGTTGAACTCTGCTCTTTGTGCAAATGTGTTAGACTCTTTCCTTTATTATTTTGTGTTGTTTTGGATGAATATTCAGTCTTTTTTTACACAGAATATTAGACAATCTAGCAAAGCTTGGTGTAATTCTAGTGTATTTTCCATTTCACGTGGATATATATTGGGATTTGTTTCACTTTTGTTTTTCTTCTATTCAAATGATCTTTTAGCATTCTCTCTTTTGAATCAAAACTGAACTTTTGATATTCTGTCTGATACATTCTTTATCTTTACCTTGAACTCTTGAAAAATTTCTTTTGGGGTTTAGAACAGCTAACATAAAAGTGTGACCAATAAGTGGAAATTAAAAACAACTGTCAAGGATTTAGTAGTTCACTGGCTTAAGTTTACGTAAATGTTGATCTGGTCAAGAAGAGATCAGGCTCAATAAACTCCGATATGGATACTTTTATTACCAGAAACCAAAAGCAAAACAAGGCTAACAAAATAGAAACTGAACCAAATAGAAAATAGTAAACCATTGACTTTGAAAGTTCTTTACTACCTCTGATCACCAGATACACTAAACTCAATCTTCATCACTCTGGCGACGGTCATTCAAGAATTGCATCACATGCGCCTTAAAAGCATCAGCAAGTTGGTTCCTATGCATAGCCACATGATAGTCAACTTCAGACAACCTGGAACCAGACGGCCTAAAGTTGGCATCACCGGATGTTCTCATAATCTGCTCGGAAACAGCAATAAGCATTGGGAACATTGATCTGTCAACCAAATGGTATTTAGAACCGTCCCCCAGGATCCTAAAAAACCGAGGCATCTCCGAACCAGAAACTGCTTTGACTGCCCTGTGCAGATTTTCAATTTCATGTGCTAGTCCGTGAAATCTAAGAACAGGGGAATCAGAAAGCACAAGGGTCTTGTAGACATTATAAAACCCTGTCATATGTTTCCAAGAGAGAGTTTTGACCACATATGAGCAAACATCACCGAAAGAACCACTGTCTTTTATATGGTTGAGAATACCCTTCAGGATTGATTCTTTGATACGACCCAGCTGACCATAGCCCCAGTAGCAAAGGACATGTTTCGGATGACTGAAGAGTGACAAAACCTCGTCTTCTCCTTCTCCTCTCGGATCAAAACCAGCTGCATCAAAAGGTGCTTTGAAATCAGGATCAGAAACCATGTTGGAAATGTCTTCGTTTGTGTTCTTGTAAAGCATGGTCACCAACCAACCAAATAACGCATTAGCTTTGTTCTGGTGAGGCATGGCTACGTCATCTGATTCAGGAACTCTCACGATACGAACTCTGCCACCTACCTGACGAAGCCCTTCTAGGACAGCATCTGTTACTTCAGGCAGTAAGCAACAGATCCCTCCGATGTAATAGATGGCTGTTTGGCCTGCTTGTGCCACGTCTGCATTCTTTCCACGCTCAAGACTCAGCTGAAAGGCCGCGTAGTTACGGTTGGTGGAGACAGTAGAAGCAGAGAGTTCACCTAGAACCATATCAACATCTTTGATTCCAGGTATTGGAATATTGACCGATGATAGGAGCCATGTATTTTTGTCGCCACGGTTCGACATTGTTTCTCAACCAAAATGTTTTTTAGAGGTGGTGATATGGGAAGTAGAGTTGGGATGGGTTTAATAAATAGGGGAAGAGATGGAAGTGGAAACGTTATATCAGTTAATAATGCCGCCCGAATGGCTTAGGACACGTGACACTGTGTTATAACTCTTGGTGCTAGTCCCAATATTATACTCACTGTCCTTTCCAAGTTTAGTCTACTTTGAGACTGCCAAAGAAAGGTCGATGGTCGCGCCCGTGCGAGGAGGCAACACTGCTTCAAACTTCAAAGTACCACATGTGTGAACTGGACCAACTTGCTTTTATCTGGCCCGGAATATTTTTTTTTGTCAGCCCTGGCCTGGAACCTATAAAGCCCATATTGTCCAAATTCAGATAAAAGTAAATTCATTTTTTATTTAAAGTTAATTTAAAAAAAAAACAAGAGGAACTGAAGATTTGATATTGGTGTCTTTATGGAAGTGGCTGGCACATGTTTGAAGAATGATAGATATGGAACTTTGGGGAGAAAGCATTTAGAAAAATAATTTCTGCATTGCACCTTTTTCATGTTTCAGTTTTCATCAAGGAGGAGAATACTCTATTGTTAAAATCTCTTAATACGAATTAATTACCAAATAATAGAATACTCTTTAATTTATTTGAATTAATTACCAAATAATAGTCCTTTCTTCGTGGATATACTATACTAATAAATTGATAATTATACGAATTAATTACCAGATAAACAAAGCTAATTAATATGGATTACGAGTTTTAATTAAAAAAACACTTTAACTTGAAAATCGAGAAAAGAAAAGACATTCATTCGTTCCTCATTTGGAGCTACAGTGACCGTTTCTAGTGCTTAATAGAAAGAGTACGAGAAAGACAGATAATCTCGCAAACCCACTCTCTGTTCTACGATCATCAGATTCTCCTCCGAGGGGTTATCTCAATCGCTCTCCTGCCCCTGTTCGTATCCTCCGCTTCTTCCGTGGCTCTGCGCCATCCGTCGATTTTTTTTAAAGGTTTTGATTTTATCGCGTTATAGCCAGTCTCTATCCTAGCTCTAACGATGGAAAGTGATGATCTTTGCTACGCATCTGAAACTGAATTTTCATTTCCGATTAAAAAGTCTCCATCTTTTTTATTTGAATCTCTCGATTGATTTGTCTTTACATTTGCTTGATAACCCGTTTAATCTCATAATTGAATTTTGAGGTCATGGGTCTGTGGAGTTAATGCGCTCAATGATGTAAAGGTTGTTACTTTTGGATCAGGGAGTGAAGAGACTGAGATGAGTTCGATGCGTATATAATAACGGTTAGCTTAAAAGAGAAATTTATTGCAGCTATACTATGTCAGAGTCTCGCCACCAAAGGCCTCCTTTTAAGGGCCCGAGATGGATCATCACTTTGGTTGCTCTCGTTACACTCGTTGTCATCACTGCACTCGTTTATCCTCCCCGGAACTCTGTCACTTGCTATATGTTTTCTGGTCCTGGATGTCAGTTATACCAACAGTTCTTGTTCGTGCCTTCGAGGGAACTCACTGATACCGAAGCTGCAGCTCAGGTTGTGACTAATGAGATAATGAATCTACCTGAATCTAAGATAGCCAATCCCAAGATTGCATTCATGTTTTTGACACCAGGGGCTTTGCCTTTTGAGCCTCTCTGGGAAATGTTCCTCCGTGTAAGTTTTTCTCCTTCAGTTATTACCTCATTGCAATTAAAAGAGTTTGGTTTCATTCTTTTTTTTTTGTTTGTTTGATTTCAGGGTCATGAGAACAAGTTTTCGATTTATGTGCACGCGTCAAAGAAAAGTCCTGCACATACAAGCAACTATTTTGTTGGTCGAGATATTCACAGTCACAAGGTGGATGAGGTTTTTTGGTACACCTTTTGAGTCAGTTTCATGCAAAAAGTTTGACTAGTTGTTGTGACGATATGATTGATAATATTTGTGCAAGGTTGCTTGGGGTCAGATATCGATGGTTGATGCTGAAAGAAGGCTATTAGCTCATGCTCTCATTGATCCTGATAACCAACACTTTGTGTTGCTTTCAGATAGGTAGGTGATTGAACTTAATATATATATTTTGTAGGTTTAAGGTCATCATGATGCGATTAACTAATCTAGTTCTTTGTCTTTTTCTTCTTGCTGGCAGTTGTGTACCGCTATTCGATTTTAAATATATCTATAATCACTTGATCTTCGCGAACCTTAGCTTCATTGATTGGTAAAGTTGACTCATGCGGTTCAACCTTTTTTTGTCTCGCTATTACTCAGTCATCTGGTGGAATGTGTACTCATCTTTCATGTTTTTTTTTGTTCCAGTTTCGAGGATCCTGGACCACATGGGAATGGTCGGTATTCTCAACATATGCTGCCTGAGGTTGAGAAAAAGGATTTTCGGAAGGGCTCACAGGTATGCGTTATGTAATAAGTTTGCTTCTCATTCCTGATAATGATGGTTGCATTTCTTTTCCAGTTGATTCCAATTAAGTTTGTGTCTCTGTAATCAATGTTTGCCAGTGGTTTTCAATGAAGAGGAGACATGCTATAGTCGTCATGGCTGACAGCCTTTACTACACAAAATTCAAGCTTTACTGTAGGGTAAGCAAGCTTTTGCTTTCAATGGTTTCTCTCATATTGTGTGATAATAACTTCAAACCTCTCATAATCTATTATGTTCTGCATATCTTGTGAAAAAACTTAGTCATATAGGCAAGTTTAAAGACAATGTCAGTGTACTCCTTGCTTACATCTTTTTTTTTTGTGTAAATCAAGCGACTTTTTACCTAACGGCTTACATTTTTCTCACAGCCGAAGATGGAAGGACGCAACTGCTATGCGGACGAACATTATTTCCCAACTCTTTTCAATGTAAAGTGTACCTCCTTGCTTGCATCTTTCTTTTTATTTGACACTTCCCATCTCTTTGCTTAATGATCTCTTAACTTTCAGATGATTGATCCAAATGGAATAGCAAACTGGTCGGTGACACATGTTGACTGGTCAGAAGGAAAATGGCATCCGAGATTATACAATGCAAGAGACATCACTCCTTACCTCCTCAGAAAAATCAAGGTCCCTCTTGATCTTTCTCTATGCTCGGTTAATATTGTTTTTATTCAGCGACCTAAGTTTGTGGGTTTTGATCTGATCTGCAGTCCATCCAACTTGCTTACCATGTAACAAGTGATTTAAAGGTAAAAATACCCGGCTCTTGTTCTTCTTCTTGTTAGTTGTTACCAACTTACCATGGTTATTGGAAATGTTTGTCACTGATCTATGAACCATTCTCTAAGCAGAAAGTGACGACAGTAAGGCCGTGTCTATGGAAAGGAGAGCAACGTCCGTGTTATCTATTTGCTCGGAAGTTTAACCCTGAAACTCTGGACCGGTTGATGTATCTCTTCCCTAACTACACCTCCCTGGTTTGAAAGGCGGCTGGCTACATTGTCCTGTTTTTGGTCTTGTCTAAGCTCTTACCAGAAGCATCCGCCTTGTGATAAATACTCGTAAACCATTCATATTGCTGTGATTCAAAGTCGGGTCTTGAGCCTGGCACAGACACAAACAAGAATAGCTTGAGTGTTTTTGATTTTGTTTATGGTTAACAAACTTTAGCATTGGAGAAGTTGCTAGCTTATTACCTATTAAATTTTGAATTGCGATTTAATGTTTTCTTTAGATGTTTTAGCATATCTATATCCATACAACTTCTAACATATTGATGGTTAATACCACTATGAACTAAAAAAGCTAAAAAAGTTACCTAAAATCAATGTGAATCACCAATTCACACTATAGAAAGTTATCCACTAGGAATCTCTCTTTTGAATCAGGAACGGCAAGTAGTCATACCCTTTAGATGAAGAAAACGGCAAGGCGTTTCGAAACACAACTGTACCGCACTAGAGAGATCATAATCAAACGTCGCTTCTGGTCCCTGTCAGTCAAATCGAACGGTCAGAAGTTTTTCAATCCTTTTGAAAAAAAGAGGGACCAAATCTTAACCGTCCGTTGAAATCAATCTAACAAAAAAAAAAGAAGTTAAAGAGACAGAACATCTTCACTTCGGAGTCATTCACCCAACCAGAGAAGAGTAGTTGTCTTTCAACGAAAGCCCTGTTTCTTTGTCTTGTCTTCCGTGTTTTTTTTTTCTCCCGTACAATGGCGCCGAGGAAGAGTAAGGGAGATGGAGAAGAAAAGGCGAAACCTTTGACGGCGCAGACTTCGTCGAGAGTGACTCGGAGCATGGATCGCCGAACTCGAAGTGCCACTCAACAGAACGGCGCTAAAGCTGCTGGATCCGTCACAGAGAAGGCGGTGAAGCTTGCGTCGCCGAAGAGGAAGAAGAAGCCATCGACTGAGACTGGGAGAGGAGCAAAGAAGGCGAAGAAGGAAGAGGATGCTTCTCAGGAAGTTGAGAAAGATGAGGCTGGGGCAGAGGAAGAAGACTCGACGAAGCCCAAGATTGTTATAGAGCACTGGTATGTTCTGAAGTTTAGGGCTTTTCATCTTCTGATTGCTAGGGTTTTCGTCTTGATTCCTGCATAATGTCTGTTTCTTATGAGTGGTTGGTTTTATAAAGTAAGCTGAGGAAATGAAGTGAGCTTGCTTCTTTGTATTATGTAGGAATGATTGATTAGATGGTCCTTGTTCAAATGGGAGAGAAATAGAATTTGCTACTGGTTGTTATGTCTTGTTTTCTGACGGATTTTTTTTTGGTGATGTTTTGGTGAAGTAAACAATGCAATGCTTTCAAGACAAGGGCCATTCAGGTGAAAGAAGGTCTGGAGGGAGCTGTTCCTGGCGTCACTGTGACTCTCAACCCTGACAAGGTATTTCTTCTTACTGCAGTTTTTGTCATGAATGCTCGCTCACCATACACGTTTATGTTAAAAAAGTATGTGCTCACCATTATCTTTTGTTGTGCTCGAGCAGCCAAGGCGCGGTTGCTTTGAGATCCGAGAGGAAGGTGGCGAAACATTCATCAGTCTTTTGGTAAAAACCTCCATTCTATTAGTTACAAATCTCAACTTGTCTCACCTATCTGATTTGCTCTGTTTATTAGTTGTTTATATTCATATGAGAATGAAAATCAACTCTTGATCAGTATTCTAATACGCAGTTGATGTTTATATCTACTGAAACAATATAAATTGGCTTTTCGTCATTTTACATTCAGCAGGAGCATGTTTAGTATGTTAGTTATTGAGAGTCTACACTCTTAATATGTTTACCTTTCGATCTTAGTTTAGGAAAAAATAATAATGAACATATGTCACTATGTAGGAGATGAAACGTCCGTTTGCTCCAATGAAGGCTCTTGATATGGAAGAAGTCATCGAGGACATCATTAAGAAGATTAAATGAGACACAGCTACAGACCGCAAATAGGCTCTTCGTGTGCCGAATCTGTCCCTTTGTTTCTACCTATCAGGATTATGTAGAAGACTTTCTAGAGCAACTTCGGATTTGTTAGTAGGTTCACTTTATTTTTTTTTCGGTATGAGCACACTGTATGTGCTGTCTGGTTGTTTTTGCAATGCATGATTGGCTTAGTTTGATCTGTTTTGTTCTGTGGGATTAACTCATATGTGTGTTAGGCTACTTTGATTCATCTCGTTGCTCGACGCAAACCCGATTCGTGTTTTTCTTTGCTGGGGATCAGGCATGGTTTTAACGTTTTGTGCATTAGAACTGTGTTACAAGTTGAACAAGATAAACAGAAGATCACAAAACAAAGTTCAGTTAGGATGCTCGTCTTGAAGTTGAAACTATATAAATATGAATTAACAAGTAAAAAGTGAATTATAAACAGAACATGATTAAAACATGAAAATTCTAAAAACGAAAAACACCTGTCATGAAAAAGTAAGAAGTAAGTTTGTAATTTAGAACTTCTTTTTGCTAAATTGTAATTTAAAACTTGCCAAAAAAAACCATGAAAATTAAACTCCTAGTGAAATTGATATGTCCACAATATATCTTTATATATTAAAACAGAAGTAACAACCTTGATTCATATGTGATTTTTTTTAAAATGGACCCTTAGTAGAAATCAATTATCATTCATTTATTACTAACAATATGATTTAATAATATAGCATTCTAATATACCCATCAAATCAAAGCCTACAAAACCGGATCGGTTAACATAGAATTCCTTGATAAATTATAAATAGATTTTCTTAGATTTTCTCTTAATTACATCCGAATAAAAAATTTTCAAATTTTTTTTATTTATGATATATATATATTTATGATATATATATATATATATATATATATATATATATATATTCGTATTTATTTAAAATATAAATGTATATTTTGTTTTTCACTTAAACAAATCTTTTAAATATTTAATTAATTTCATAATTACTAATAGAATAAATGTATATTACATTTTTATTAAAATAAAGCTTTTAAGTATCTAATTAATTTTGTAATTATATTAAATTCATGTACAGTTTTGTATTAAATTTGTGATATTAATTTAATATAATATTTTTCAATTAGATCTTTGATCTCTAACAATTAAGATTTGTTAATATTTGTACCACATGATTGAAAAATATGCCATTAATATGAACAATAGGTCTACAAATGCTATTTTGAAAGTGCATACAATTTCTGTTATTGAAAATGCAATAGATATTGTACCAATTTTTGTCATTAGCATAAATTGCACTTAATGTAGGTTATTCAGTCAAATATTTAAATCTTACAAAAAATTTGATTGACATATATGTTTGATCAAAACCTAAAAGTCAAGTATACTCTTAAGGAAATTAATATCTAAGTTAATATTAAGTTAAATGGATTTTGTTAGTAAATATCAAAGAATGTAAGATTTTAGTTAGTGTTTATGTTTTAATAAGAGAGATATCACTAGTAATTTGAAACAAAAATAAATAAATTACTGCATGCAAACTATAAAATTGTTGTATTTAAAAATGTTATAATAAATTATTAATAATATGGTAAATATTGGAATTATAGATCACTAATCATGTAAACCAAATGACTACATGTATAAAAATGAAAATAATTATCCGCACGGTTGTGCGGATTCTCATTTTTAAATTACTAAGTTAATCAATGGATTACGTCAAAGAGGTTTACTTAGATATATTATCATTCAAACGCGTATAATACATTTTATTCTTAGTATTATTATCATTATCTAACATTGTTGCGTATAATATATTTTATTCTTAGCATGGTCATTATCTAACATTGAATAACACGTTTTTATTTGTCGATACCTATGTTCTAATTAAGTAGATATTCTTTTTACCAATTATTCGAATTGGCAACTAGGAGTTCGTATTCTCGTTGCTAACTTACGTATACAACATCTCATAATTGAGGCGTTAATGATATATATTTTTCACGTGTACTCTTTCGGTTCAAAGTAATATGAATTCAAAAATAGATACACGCCCAGTAGATAATTGGTATAATTATCAATAAAGAGAAATTTAGATCATGATATATCCTGAATCACTACTTTCGAGTCAAATTCGATATCTATTCTTGCAATAAATAATAACATATAGGTACCGATACTAGAAACGTTAGGGATATAGAATTAGAACAAGATATCATTTTCTTGACAGAATTATTCTAAGTTGTATAAGTGACTTGGCACCAGTCGCTCTTTCATTGGCTACTCGAGTATATCTTCCATGATGAGAATACCACAAGAGCTACATAACCCTTTATATATGTGCGTCTGTGAACTTGATTCTGTTAAGTTATTTCAATGTATATTAAAGTTTAGTTTTATAGTACAGTGTATATGAAGACTTATTCTTTTCCACGTGAAAGAGAATAGAATTGCAAGTACGAGAATTGATACGATATTTTCCAATAAAATATAATTTGCAAAGAGCTACTTCGAATTGTGATCTGATGATGACTAGTTCTTCTGGTTCCTATTAAACGATTGAAAGTCTGGTTGTTTTAAAGAGAACATCACCTTAAATTCTATATTTAGGCTGCTTATCTTTGACAGAAAAACATAACACTTTCACATTTATTAAAGAGTAATTACTCTTTAATAAAATTTATTTTAGTCATTTTCTTTTTTCGAAGACTATTTTTATGAAAATAAACTAAAAATAACTATCTTAGGGGATTTCTATAGGAAAAAAAATTATATCTTTTCTTTTATGTTTTTTCCTTTAAAATCTATAAGGATGTTTGATAAGGATAAATTAAAATTTTATAGAGTTGCGGATGTAGATATAAATAGGAATAAAAATGTCACTATAAAATAAAATTTCTAACTTGAATCGTTACAAGCTAAAACTTCGTAATTCATTGTTCAATTGTTTTATTTATATAAAACCATTCAACAACGTCATCAACTTAAGTTGTTGTTTTTTTTGCTAAAAACGTCATCAACTTAAGTTAATGTTCTTATATACCTACTTAAATCTCCAATATAGATGTTTGAACTAATTTTTTCATTGAAATAACTTCTTGAACACAAATAAAATACTTTTAAATTAATTTTATAATAATGAGGATATGGTACATGTTTATGAAGATATATATAACAAACTATGTTTTAACATAACATTACAAACTATGTTGCCAACCTATTTATGAAAAGCTTTTGCGACCGGGAAGCTTTGCGTATAAACAAGTTTGATTTAGAGGAAACATAAGATATGTGAGTGATGCAAAGTTATGTCAGTATTATATATAACGAGGAAAATCAATCATTCGAAAAATATACAAAAACAATTAAAAAAACGTGTAAGATGGCTGGAATGCTTTCAAAAAAAAAAGATGGCTGGAATGTTCCTGATACTAAACAGTTTCTGACGTCTAACAATAGTAATTGCTATTGCTGAACACGAAATATACATAATAATGTTATCCATATTTTATGGCTGAAACAGGGTGAGAAGATTATATGTGAACACATGAAGATGAGAAGAATCTTTGGAAAAAAGAAGACGAGAAGAATCTTTGGAAAATGTATTTAGGAAGCCCCTAGAAATATTATATAGATAAGCAAAGGAATAGTTTCGAAATTTTAGTTTTATAGTTTCTATTTTGGTTTCGTCAATTTTACCGAAACGACGTTGAGACCACAAGACCAAGCAAGCGATAAACGGATGGATGCAATTTACGTAAGATGCATGAGGATAATAAATAGAAACTATAATAACTCTGGTGCCATATTTGTATTAATTAAATATTGACCATGGTCCATGAAGTATGAACGTCAGATTCTGGGGGAATGGGTCAATGGTCATCGATATGAGATCCCATGAATCCATTTTCGTAAAGACACTCAACTTGTTTTGGTTAGGCCGTTTGGGTAAGGCTGAGATGGACGACTGTAACCTTTTTGACATAAAAGCACAAACTAATCTTTTGTTAAACCACGCACACACTAATATATAGATATACCCTATTTAACAAGTGTGATGGATAGAATTCCGCCGCACACAAAACTATTACAGAAACTATTATCGGTCGCAGAATGGTAGCTTGATTACCACAAAGTAAATTATTAGCAACACCTTCAGTAAAAAAAAATAGTTAAACGTTGCACGACCAACGTTTCGTACTATATAGATCTGTCAACTTAGGATGGACCTTATAAACCGGTAAGTGAAAAGAGGAACAAAAGGACTAAAACTTTGTGGTTGTGTTGAGTGGTGAGTGCTGTAGAGAATGAGAGCTGAGTGAGTGTGGCTTCGCATCATCTCCCACGAGGGCCTTCGCTCCCACTTCCCTTATTTCCACATCAATGTCTCTCTTTTCTCTTTCATTTTTCTTTTTGTGTGTACTTTTTGTCCATCTTTATACAAATTTATAAAAATAAGAGTAATATATAGAATATACATTGCATTATTATGATTTATTGTTATATACCAGACCCGTCTAAAAACAGAATATAATGATGTTGAACCTAGTCACTATCACATTGCATATGTGAGCGAGGACCAGCGGATCTATTAGCTATACAAAGATCGATTGAGGGAATAATATAACTATTATAGGGAAAATGAATTACTTTTCTTTAGATAGAGAAAATAAATTACACTGGCAAATCATTTGATCGATGGTTAAGTATGCAAAGGAAAAGAAAAGAAGTAAATATATATCTTTAGACTTTTTTTTCTTTAATCAACTCTCATAAAGTGATTCATTGTGAGTTTACTTTATCTCTGTTATTGTTTAATGAGATGGGTTAAGTTGTATTCTTCTCTGTTAATGAATTAATCTGGTTTCAGATATAGATATTATCATACATGTGGGTTGAACAAAGTTAACAAATCTACGTGTTTCTCTTTTAGATCGTTTTTCTTGTTGAGCACGAATATACGAGTGAGAGAAACAGAGAAAAACATAAACGAAATATTTTGAATTTCATTCCGTGAGTAAATCGATGGAGAGCTGTTGTAACAATTTATATTTTAATACTTTTTGAATAATCTCATGAATTATAAATATATTAAGTGGAACCATTTAGTTACGTAAAAATATGTTGGACTATGCTACGTCATGCATGATCTCATGCAAACTAGAAGTAGTCTTTTTTTTGAACATTAACTAGAAGTAGTCTTCGCCATTCCATTTGAGATAATTATATAATACGAGCAATAATCTAAATTTTGTGAAATCCTACCAAAGATTCTTCGACATAATAAAAAGGAAGAAACTAACCACACAAGATATATAGAAAAAAAAAATTTAAAGATTCCAAAATGGGTTGATCAAAAAAAAAAAGATTCCAAAGTGAAACCTAGTTCGAACACTTTCAATTTTAGGACATCCGAGTTTATCAGAACTATAAAATTATTATCCGAGTTCGGATCCACTAATATCAACATATGTAGTTCCTTAGAATTCTTCTAAAATAATAAAATCTTCTTAGACTATCAAAATAATAATATAAACTAGCCTTTTTTCAAAAAACAATAATCATATAAACTAAATTATTAATTAAAATAATAAACTATTTATTTCGCTAAGAATTGAGATAATATTTTCATTATATAAATGTTAAAAATTGTATACAAAAGCCGACTGGATCCAAACCATCTTAAAATTTATTTAGTTGTTTTTTGAGTTGGATCAGATTGAAATTATGATCAGACAATGGATCTTGAATATTTCAATTACCCATCTCTTGTGTGGAAATATAATTTAACTATACATCTGGTTTGGAATAAGACCAATAGCTTTAGTTTTATGGAATTGAGTGTTCTTTTGTCTTTGCACAAAAAGAAAGAGTTATTCTTTTGCGCCCAAATATGAAATATATAAATTGGTGGAAGATTGATAAATACGATTCCGTCCCTTTCGAGAATTCTGGAGTTCTAAATTTAACATAAAATATATTTATATTTCTATATGTATAATTATAAAATATATCAGCATCTTGACATGGCCCCTTTACGAACATATATATAACCCTCTACACAGTTTCCTTGTCCTCATCAAAATCAACAAGCTCATTGTAAAGAGCAAGCATACAAAAAATATTCACACACAGAAAAAAAAAAACTAAAAACCAATCATCATTAAAATGTCTGGTGTGTGGGTGTTCAACAAGAACGGTGTGATGAGGCTGGTTGAGAATCCTTACAACCAATCCACCGGAGATTCTTCGGAATCTTCCTCCTCCGGTGGTAGCCAGCAGAGGATGAGGAGGAAGATCCTTGTCCATCTTCCGACCAGCGAGGTTGTCTCTTCGTACGGATCACTTGAGAGGATCTTGAAGGGTCTTGGATGGGAGAGGTACTACTATGGAGACAACGCCGATCATCTCCTCCAATTCCACAAGAAAACATCCATCGATCTCATCTCTCTCCCACGAGACTTCTCAAAGTTTAACTCTATTCACATGTATGATATCGTCGTCAAGAACCCTAACGTCTTCCATGTCCGAGACATGTAGTAGCCTATCCATTCGCTCTCGCTGATATATCTATCATGTGTAAATTTGTTCTTGGTTTGTTTTATTTTGTATGTGTTTTGTTTTGGTTGATTTATAGTGGTCTCAAGCTAGAGCCCCTTCTGATGACTTGTATCATGTTGTGATCTTAATGTATTTGTATGGTTGATTTCATAGTTGATTGTTACACAATGTGAAACATAATTGTCCTGGTCCAAGATTAGTATTCAATAATACTATGATGTGTGGAATATAAGTAAGTAAATAAAATATACTTATGGGAAATTTGACCTCTCGGGTTTGATATACAATACTTATATAGATTAATTTACTGTTTTCTAATATACCAAAACTGTATACGTAATTACGATTAAATCACATTTTCCATGATCACATATTGTCATAAAAAGTGATTGTTATCTAATATTTTTAACAATAAGTTTCTAGCAAATAGAGTACACGATCAAATGCATAAATATTATGATAGATATAGATGCAGCCATGCTGAAATACAATGACAATTTCAAGCAAAGAGGGAAAGTAGAAAAGAGGTGCAATTAGAGAAGGTCCCCAAAGGTTTGGGAAGACAATGGATAAAATGATGGGCGCACGTGTTCTCTCATACTTTTCAACTGAATTTAGACAGATGTCAGTTACTGATTGCTCGTTTCTCTATTTCTCACATGTTAGAATGATGGGCGCACGTGATACCTAGCCTTTTAACTTGGAATCAGGGCACGTGTCGATTCCCCACTGCCCCATTTCCCCTCCACATTGTCACTTCCTTATCCATGTCGAATAAACTTTCTTTCTTCTCCCAAATAATTTAGCACGAATCCTTTTCTGAAACACTGCTTATTGTTACATATAGTTTGTTGAACTAATACCATTGACCTAAGATGCTGGACCGCTTGATTTCTTCTCATTGGAAAAGTAGTTTTCTGCTAAAGATTTTTCAGCATTTGGATTGTTCTATATCCTTATTTGTGTATTTGAGTGTTGATTCCCAAATCTTTTTACACAGCTACACCAAAAATTGAACTGATCATATAAGTTTTTCTTCAGATGCTATAAATATTATTCTTATATATATAGGGATCTCAGACCCAAACCTAAACTGATATTGAAAACATATTTACTAACTAAACATCATACGTTAATTTAACAAACACATTTCTAAGTTGTCGTAAGCATTTATATACTAGTAACCAAAGAAGAAAAAATATTTTATAAAGATGTGATTGGACTTGGGGTATAATAATCAATGACCATATGAATGCTCATATTTAGAGTGGTCTTTCGAGCCTTAACCGATAGAGATCGTGTCGGTCGAACCTTGCAGGAGTTAAAGTTCAACTAAGAAAAAAAAGAAAAAAGGATAAATGCACTCGTCCAGACAAAAACATTTACACATGTCACTAGTGCTTGTGCAACAACTTCCAGTGGCTCTAATAAATTAAAATCAGATTCATTAATACGGACAGCGAAACATGTTATACAAGCAAGATAAAGATGTATACTATATGTTTGGAAACTATGAATCATGCACACTGATGAAACGTAATAAATGCAGCTGTGAAAAACCATAATTATACAATATTACAATCTAAGACTGAAGCAAAACAATTAACAAACTACAGAATAGAGACATAAAAACCAGATGTAGATCATATGATTAATTGCATGAAACTAAATTTTATGATCATCTGCAATAGTACTATGGCTACTAATTTCTTATGAGTAAAAAAGAGATAACTACTGATCTATATAATGCCCAATGTCAAATCATATTTTTCCCGAGTCTTCCAATATATAAATGGGGTTTAAGGAAAAAGGTCCAAAAACCTAATGCAATATCAAATATTATTGAGTGATTAGATATTCATAATTTTACAATTACATAAAACATGTATATCGTATTCTAGTAATCAACA
Source organism: Brassica juncea (assembly GCA_018703725.1). Lineage (NCBI taxonomy): Eukaryota > Viridiplantae > Streptophyta > Magnoliopsida > Brassicales > Brassicaceae > Brassica > Brassica juncea. The sequence continues at coordinate 62,393,414 of CM031939.1, forward strand.
TAGACCATAAGGTCCGTCCACAGTGCCATTTATTTACAAAACACCACAAAATAAGAGTTTTGGGGTCGTTTTGGTAGATACATTTTCTATGGACTTAATTGTGAAACGTGAAGTGATAAAAGTTACGTAGATTCTGGAGAAATAGAAATAAAACAAACAATTATATTTTGTGGCTGGCAGTCGATTATTCCATTTTCGGTAATATTTATTTTATTTATTAATTTTCATTTTGCTCCAACGATTACGTATCCACTGTTCCTTCTTCTTCTTCTCCGGCACATCGCTTCGCTGCTGATCAATGGAGTCGATCCACTGCAACAGCTTCGTAAAACCTAATTTCTCCCTCAACCATAGCCTTCTTAGAAAACGCCTCTCTGTTCTCGATCGGAGAGATGCTCCTTCACGGACGTTCTCAGCTGTACGGACTTCCAACCTCTCGGTCACAGCGGCCGCGTCGACGGATATTACCTCCACCAGAAACGCCTCGATCGGTAACCGGAATCCGAAAGACGCCGCGGTAATGACGACGGGGATGGAGAGAGTGGGGAAATCGAGCGCCGCGCTGGAGCAGCTGGATATCGAGCGAGGCGTTTGCATCCCTTTCCGAAAGTATTCTCCAGAGACTGTATGATTGATATTTGCCTCTAATTGAGCTGGTTTAAATTTGTTCATGTTCTTGGATTTGTATGGATGTGTCTTTAGAACGAATCGATATGTGAAATTTTCACTGTGGAGTTTACTGATGAGATGTTTTTGGTGATTCAGGTGAGGAGTAAAGTGCTGGAATCAAGAGGATCAGTCGTCTCTCTTGCTTCACGAGGTGTGGAGATTGTTTGGAACCTGGGGTTGTATTATGCTACCTTAGTGTATGATTTTTTGGTTGGAAGGGATGAGGAAGTCGTCCCGTTCCGTGCTAGGCAGCTTAGGAACCTGTTGTGTAACTTGGGACCTTCTTTTATCAAAGCTGGACAGGTATGTTGGATGCATTTTTATTGCTAGGTTATAAACCGGATTCTCTAATGTCTATTACATCGTAGGTTCTTGCAAATAGACCGGATATCATTCGTGAAGACTACATGAACGAGCTCTGTATACTTCAAGATGACGTTCCTCCGTTCCCCAATGAGGTAAAAATCTTCTCTTTTTTTGTTGAGCAGGATGTTTTTCATGTTATCATGTGCCTTTGTGTGATGAAGCTAAATTGTGGAGAGCTTTCCAGGTTGCTTTCAAAATCATTGAGGAAGAGTTAGGCCAACCTCTTGAGGCTCTGTTTAGCAAAATTTCTTCAGAAACAATAGCGGCTGCAAGCTTGGGACAAGTTTATAGAGCTACTCTACGTGCCACTGGAGAGGATGTTGCTATCAAGGTTCTAAATGAATTTTTTTTACTGTAGCTGTGGAGTTTATTTTATATGGCCTTATCAAACTAAAACTGTCCTAAATCTTGTTTGTGTGTATCTACAGGTGCAGAGACCACAGATAGAGCCCATAATCTACCGGGATCTCTTTCTTTTCCGAACCCTTGCCTCATTCTTAAACGGCTTTAGTCTACAGAAACTGGGTTGCAACGCAGAGCTAATAGTTGATGAATTTGGAGAAAAACTTTTAGAGGAGCTTGACTACACCTTGGTATCTCATATAATCTTCAATTTGACTCTATACCTTGTTTTACTTAATTAGCTGAGATTATGAGTCTTTCTATAATCCTGGTTAACCATTAAGTTTTTGTCTACAGGAAGCCAGGAACATTGAAGACTTTCTGGAGAACTTCAAAGATGACCCCACTGTGAAAATTCCTGGAGTATACAAGAATCTTTGTGGTCCGCGGGTTCTGGTAATGGAATGGATTGATGGTATTCGGTGTACTGACCCACAGGTATGACTTTCAAATAGGGGCCAACCCAATAGAAATTCTTTTATACCCCCTCTGAAAAAGTCAAAAATAAAGTACACTCTTGAGTATTGACTCTCACTGATTGTACTCAGGCCATCAAGGATGCGGGACTTGATTTAAATGGATTCTTGACAGTTGGCGTGAGTGCTGCTCTAAGGCAGCTGTTGGAATTCGGATTATTCCACGGAGATCCACATCCTGGAAATATCTTTGCAATGCAGGATGGGCGTATTGCTTATGTGGACTTTGGTAACGTTGCCGTTCTGAGTCAGGTAATGTGAGTTCAATTGTTCTAATGTATATAGTTAACTTTAACAAGTAACATATGCCTCCTTTTCATAGTGATTCTCACATATGTCACTCATAGTCTAACTAAATGCTTTCTTTCTCAGCAAAACAAGCAAATTTTGATTGACGCTGTTGTCCATGCGGTTAATGAAGACTATGGGGAGATGGCAAATGATTTCACTAGGCTCGGATTCTTGGCCAAGGGTACCGATGTTTCTCCTATCGTTCCAGCCTTAGAAGCCATCTGGCAGAATTCTGCCGGGAAAGGACTTGCAGATTTCAATTTCCGAAGTGTTACAGGTATGTATTGTTTCATGCATTCCCAGACAAGATAAATTGCTTTTCCTTGCACATCTGAGAGAATGGGGTTATGTTTTTGTTGCAGGCCAATTCAACAAGCTTGTATATGACTTTCCCATCCGTATCCCTGAACGGTTTTCTCTTGTGATTCGTTCTCTGCTTACACAGGAGGGTATATGTTTTACGTTGAAGCCTGATTTTAAATTTCTTGAGGTGAAGTCAAACTTTAACCCCTCTCTTCAAATATAGGCTAGCGCACATAACTCCTGAAGTGAGCAGATACTAGCTATATATTCATTGACATTTCTCTTGTCAGACTAAAAACTGTTTTTTTTTTTCTGTCTAGGTTGCTTATCCATATGTAGCAAAGCGTCTCCTAACGGATCCAAATCCTGCACTTCGGGAACGCTTGATACAGGTTAACTGACATTCTGATGTCATCCCTCTCTTAAATGAGAGTATTCACTTGTTTTGCACTTTAGCTGAAAGCAGAGCTATTGTTGACACCACCATTTCAGGTTCTATTCAAGGATGGTAATTTCCAATGGAAAAGGCTGGAAAACCTCATATCGCTTGCCAAGGAAAACGTCGGCCAAATGAGTAGCAACCCTGCTCTAAAAGTTAAGCGTGTGTAAGTAACCGAGTGTTGGATAACATTCTTACCAAATCTCAATGGGGCAATCCCGTGAAAAGCTAAAAATCTTAAACCATGTTTCACACATGATATATTTCAGGGAGAGTAAGCTCGACTTGACAGATACCATCAAGGATGGAGCTCGTCTTTTCCTCCTTGATGAAGGCATCCGCAGGAAACTAATTCTTGCACTCACAGAAGACTCAAAGCTTCATGTAGAAGAGGTTTATATATTAAAACATCACCAGAATTATAGATAATGTTATTGACACTTGGGCCTCTAAAGCTAAATCACTAACTTCACTTTTGATCTTTCAGCTTGTGGACGTATACAAATTGGTTGAAGAAGAAGTAGACATTCCCACACTGGCCATGCAAGTCGTGCAAGGTAATATATTCCCCATCTGACATTCTGTAAACATGGGAACCTTGGGACATTGATTTAGCACTTAACAAGTAGTTTTGTATGATTTTAAAGAACAAATAAATAAATGTTTACTTTGGGTTTGAATGCAGATTTACCAAATGTTTTTCGGGATTTTGTGCTGTCATGGAGCAACTCGGTGTTATCCGACAGATGATTTGATGAATCGGCTTCTCCACCTTTGTAGGGGGGACTTATGAAGAGGAAAGAGGTAGTTTTATCAGGGAGGAAAGGAAACCGTAGATTAATACAGTTTTAATCTTCGGTGCATTATACATGTTACAAAAGTAATCTAAATACATCATACGTGTATATATAGAAGAAGCACAACACACAAACTTCACTTGTTGCTCCTTTTTGGTCGTTGACGTTGTCTAATGTAATACATACACTAACTAACATTAATCGACGTCATTCAAACCAAAGCTGTGTAGTGTTCGCATAACACTGATTCACACCTCTGGCTAGACTCAAATGATATATGGTCCGGGGAATTGAATCCGCGCATGGTGGATTCACAATCCACTTTCTTGATCCACTTGGCTACATTTGCCCGCTACACGTAACGGGCATCCCTTTATTTGGCGAGTTGCCACTTACGACTTCTCACAAGCTAAGACTAGTACTGGGTTTGTGCGTTGACCTGCCCGCCCCGCTGCGAGTCAAGTCATTTTTTTGATTCAAAAATTTGATCCGCATAATCTGCAAGCGAAAACTTTTATATCCGCACTTGCTCCGCCAAAACCCGCAGGTAACCCGCCAAACCCGCGGGTAATTTAATTATATTAAAAATAATTATTTTTTTCTAAAAAATAGTATTAAAATAATATATTTATAATTAAATTACATAAATATTTACAATATTTTATATTTTTTTCCGAAAATTGTTTTTTTTTTTAAATTTTTTTTTTTTTAAATTTGCGGGTTGGCGGATACCCGCAACTCAAATTTGGCTGATCCGCACCCGCTCCGCTTAAAATAATCTCAACCCGAATCCGCATCCGCAACTCAAAATTTTCAAATGGTTCGACCCGTACCCGCCCCGCAATGGGTCAAACGGGGCGGGACCCGCGGGTATTGATTAAAATTTCCAGCTCTAGCTAAGACCAAGCTAAGACCATCTCTAACCCATTTCTATAATAGAAATTTCTAAAATAGAGATAATGTTTTTGCTACAATGTATTCCTCTATAATAAAGACCTCTATAAACAGAAGATTGCTCCGTACATCACCTCAATGGTTAGGTCCTCAAATAGAAGTGATCCGTTACTCGACAAAGTCGATCGAGCGCGAGATTAACTCTGTTAACAACAGTCCGCTAATCGACATTGCGAGAAACAAAGAGGTTTATGGTGGAAACTTCCAGGGGACACCGATAGGTGTCTCCATGGACAACACTCGCCTCGCGATCGCATCGATCGGGAAGCTCATGTTTGCTCAGTTCTCTGAGCTTGTCAACGAGTTCTACAACAACGGTTTACCTTCCAACCTAACTGCTTCGAGGAACCCGAGTTTGGATTATGGATTCAAAGGGGCAGAGATCACGATGGCTTCATACTGTTCGGAGCTTCAGTACTTGGCTAATCCAGTGACAAGCCATGTTCAGTCTGCAGAGCAACACAACCAAGATGTTAACTCTCTGGGTCTCATCTCATCTCGTAAGACTTCAGAAGCTGTTGACATTCTCAAACTCATGTCGACAACTTTCCTTGTCGCAATTTGCCAAGCTGTTGATCTGAGACACTTGGAGGAGAATCTGAAACAAACTGTTAAGAATACAGTCACTCATGTCGCTAAGAAATTTCTAACTACTGGAGTCAATGGTGAGCTTCAGCGCTCTCGGTTATGCGAGAAAGATTTACTCAAAGTTGTAGACCGTGAACAAGTCTACACGTACGCTGACGATCCATGCAGCGCGACGTACTTGGTGATCCAGAAGCTAAGGCAGGTTATTGTCGACCATGCTCTGATCCAAGGTGGGAGTGAGAAGAACGTAGTGACTTTCATCTTCCAAAAGATTGGAGCATTCGAGGAAGTTCTCAAGGCGGTGCTTCCGAAAGCCGTGGAGGCAACTAAAGCGGCATATGATGACGGAAGAGCTGATATCCCAAACCGGATAAAGGAGTGGAGGTCGTATCCTTTGTATAGATTCGTGAGGGAAGAGTTTGGAACAAAACCGGTTTACCGACTCGAGGGTCTAAGTTGGATTTAAAAATGTTAATTTAAATGCTAATTTTTAAATAGACAAAATTGTTACAAATTAATAAAATATTTATAACATTTTTAGAGCATCATTATCCCTAGGAGATCCGAAAGAAAAGACTAAGGATAATGATGCTCTTAAATAAGAGACGTCTCTTAACTTTTTAGTTAAAAATTAAGAAACTGTCTCTTATTTTCTCTAAGAAACCCGGAATAAGAGACCATAGATAATAATGCTCTTAATCAGTACGTAGTGTTTCAGAAAAAAAAAAGATAAGGCTGGTTTACTTTTCAAGAAACTCTGCTCGAAGCGGTCAACACGATTCTTGTGCCTCTCTTCCCTCGGAAATAAACTTACACATACGTACTTACGCGGCACACATACATACGTATGTAATTGTAATCGGGCATTTGCAAACCTTTTGATCAGACACTTATCAATGACTTAAGTTTATAGATTAATCATGACAAATTAACTACTCTTCGAAAAACATTTCTTTATAGTTCTACGAACTATATATTAACGAACCTACCATAATTAGAACATGACTATTATTAATATAAACTAGTAATTGAAATTAATGGCTTACACATGAATATATTTGCTTTTGACCCATTAAAATGAAATATCCTGGAAAATGAGAGATGTTAAGAAACTTCGCCTAAAACTACCAAAACTTCAAGACCCATATAAGTCGTACAAGTACAACTAAGTCTTCGATGGCTTATCTCCACCTCTCCCTTCTATATAAATGCATACAAATGAGTTACTCTTATCATCCACTCATCCGTAATTTAAGAGAGAGAATATATTAAGATGGCATCTTCTAAAGTATCTTGCATGCTTGTCTCTCTCCTTCTTCTCGTTCTTGTGCTTTCCGATATGGATAAAGCCCTGGGTAGACCAATTCAGCTCGGCAACCTCATCAAACCTAGTTAGTCTTCTTTTTTCTTTTTCTTTTTGGTTTTGAAACTCTTTTTTTTTTTTTGCTTTAAACAAAATCATCACTATCTTATTTTATTAGCTTGATTTTTTTCATTTGAAAAAAGGGAATTATAAAAATCTTAACATTTAAAATTTTGATTACTTTAGTTCATAACTTACTAAATTATATGTTAAAAAAGAAGATAAAATCAGAAAGTTTTATCTACTTTTCTTTTTCTGTTCAGACCAAAATATACTGTTAAAATGAATAAAATAAAACAAGTTTAGCCGTATCACGATTCAATATGGCTTCAAGTTGGGATTATTCAAAATGATCGACAAATGACGAGTTTACCAAACCTTGGCACTGTAGTACATATGATTAACTAATGCGTTTCGGCGGTTTTGGTGCAGAACCGTCCTTTCCGTTCCCTTCCTCGATGTCGGCAGAGAAACTCAAAAAATCCATCGAAATGGCGAGAATCCCCCAGGAATTGGTGGGTGTTTGCGTAAATGACGAAAAATGTAAATCGACAATGAAAAATGCCTATGAGTACATGTTGAAGGCAAAATCCCATCCATCGGATATTTGCGAAAATGACAAAAAATGTAAATCGACAATGAAAAATGCCTATGAGTACATGTTGAAGGCAAAATCCCATCCATCGCCTTAAAGGTTTTCCAAAGGCAAAAACATATGATTCCACAAATTTCTTGATGAATAAATATTTTCACAAGTTGTTACCATAAATGTAATTCTGAAAATTTCTTGCAAAATAAAAGATATTATGATGATGTGTTGTTACAAGTTTTAAGCTATTGTAAGACTGTTTAATTTTAATTTCCTTATAAATTATATAATCCCTATGCATCCTCTCTAATGTTATGTAGTAGTGTGAGTAAAGCATATCAACTGCGACGAATTTACTAAACACTATATAATCGAATACGTTAGAATAATTGATATTACCATAGATTTGACCCACTTTTAACCATGGTGTATAAGTGTTTTTACTTTATAACTATTATGTTTTAGAATCTTTTAAGTTATTTATAGGTTCAAGAGTGTTTTGGAGTAAAACGATGATTTTGGAGCATTTTGGAGATAATTGGATGTTACACCCGAGATGGATATATATCGACAAGTCTTTGGACTCGACACGGAGCACCTGCTGTCGATCGATACACACCTCGCGGTGTCGATCGACGCTAAGCGACGTGAAGACCAGACTTTAGCTCAGCCGACCTGAAACCCAAAACTTCACCAAATTACAAGATTACCCTTAACGAGTATTAACCTAATTATAAATACTTTGCCAAAGTGTTTTAGGCAAAGAAAGCTTTTTGTAATCTTATTTTTACACAGTAAAAGAGTTTAGAGATTTTGAAAGTTGGAAAGAAGATCCAAAGAGATTTGTTATTAGAACTTCATTATTTTATTATCTATTTAACTATATTATGCCTTTTTAATTCTATTTTTTGATATATTTTACTTTTTATTTGAATATATATACATATAAATTTAAATTGGTTTTAAAACTATTTTATTAAGTGCTTGCTGCGTAATAAAATTTAAATGTTAGAATTTTAGTTTGTTGTGTTTGTTTATTATACAAAATTATGTGACGATAGTATGAGTTAGAAATTAATTATAAGTTATTTATATATAAATTTTTTTTATTCTTCGTTATGTACATTTCTGTGTAAAATATTTGCTATATTTACTATGATTTTAATTTTGTTATGAGTGTAGATTCATTAAGTTTATATTTTATTTATCCTCTGTGTTTCAGAAAAAGTATAATCTGTATTAACCAATTTTCTACTTGGTTTATTTTAAAATTAAATATATTGCTAAATTTATATGGTATGCAATCTTGGATTTGATATAATTAATCTTTTTTCTAGTTTTACCCAAAAAGTAATAATTCGCTAGCTAGATTATTATGTAGAAAAACTATTAACATGATTTTAGTTAAACCTATAATAATAAAAAATTCAACACTCATGATAAATCCCTCTTCTAACTTTTAGCTTCCTTTCATCTGTCATACTCAACATCTCTTTTTCTCACATTGGACCTGTTTTATAAGTATCTCAAAGTCATAAATTTCAACACTCGTGATGTATATCATATTAGATACAATAGTTAGGGATCAATGCCTCAAGAAACAAAAACAGCAAATACATGGTAAGAGAAAAATATCATATACCCAAAGGGCTTCTCTAAGATAAGCTTGTATTTATCAATCATGTAATACATATGTTTTCACCAAGACAATGTTTTCAAAGTAGTTAATAAATGGTTAAATCCTAGCCTAGACTGAAGTTATAAAATTACATCGGGATGAAGTATATAAATGAGATTTCAAGTGATGCACCTTCTATGCCTTCTTCAGCAGAGCACCAATCACTGAAATCATTTGTCACACTGGAGTCAACCCACTGTCAGAAGCATGGTAACCAGAGAGAACGCGTAAACGCTTTGGAGAAACTCCCCAGCAACTGATTCATCTTCACCCTGATGCATTATTAGTTTATTTGAAAATCCCAAGATTATTGACGATTAAACGCCTGGTTATTCTACAAAGTAGGTTTGCCATTAATAGATACTGATAACAGTGATCAAAGCTGAAGTGTAAGCATAGGAGCGTAGGGTAGAAAGAAAGAATTAAAACTATTACCCTGACTGACAAAATCTCATGTACACCAGCGTGATTATTATCTCTGACTAATTTATCAACTTGACGGAGAACTTGATCAGCAACATCTGCAGCATTCATTCCTGCTGTAAGAAGCTTGACTCATACCACAAATGACTGCAAAAAAAAAAAACTATTTCAGTAACAAAATAAATGTTTAAAAAATAAGAAAATGGTAATTTTGATATGATCTGATCAAGCAAATACTTGTTTCAACTCTGGCTTACACTATTCCTATTTAAATATGAGGATATTGTGGGTCATACATAATATCAAGTTCCAGAAGCAAATCAACAAAGAAAGGAATATTTACTGTACACTAAAATGTGTTTTACCGATTTGTTCTTTGAGCATGTAATATACATAGACTCTGAGAACTATTGTTAAATGATCTCTTTGGAATACTCCAATTTCTCATTTTCAGTAGATGTTGTCGCCTCCTATAATCATCCCAGAAAATTAGATTGTAAGTTACAATCATTTTGATATCAAAGGGGTCATTTTCACAGTTACCACAAAGATCAGCAATAGCTCCAGCAACCATGAGTAAGATGTGTGGATCCCATGTATATGCAGCTGTTATAGATAGCAAGCTGATTTCATCTTGATCCACAATCACTTGTTAGCTCACTTCTGTTACCAAACAACAACAACAAAAAAAAAAAAAACACTAAACTCATAAGCCATTGTATTCCACCAAGTGAACGTAAGCAAAATAATCAATGTGTTTTCTGCTTTTACTGCCTCCCTAACCAATAATTAGTAGTAAACAGTGAATTTACCGTTCATTGATTGACAGCTCCACCAGCAATAACTCTTCGGACAGTATCATCTTATTTTTAGGTTTGCAGATGATATCAACCTCTTAAATACACAAGCACAACCATATTCGCCTCCGGAATCTAAACCCTAGAGATGAAGAATTGAGCAGACAAAAAAGGGATTATGATGCTATGTGGTAGAAATGGATTGAGTACAATGATTGATTTTAAAATTGATACCCAAACCACCCCCACGTTACCAGAACGCGAAGCTACAATGCTTGGATGATCTAAACCGGAGATCTCTTTGCGCTGATCTTTTGCTAGCAAGTACGTAATTCTAGTTTGGACAGCGTCAGTTCATCATCCAACTAAATCAATGCTTCTGAAATTAGTTAGATCATGAACATGAGAACAATGAATACATTAATTCAATATAAGATCTGAAAACCCATTAGCTATAAAGAGAAGAAGAAGAAGAAGATAAGGCATATTTTTGCTGATCGAAGTTTTATAGTTTTAAGGAAAATTTTTGCTGCTACTGAAGAAGGAAAGTGAGAAGACGAAGAAGAACCCATGATCTATGAAACCTATTCCATAACTGGGCCAAAAAAATCTCTGTTTGAAGCCCACGTAGTAAAACATCTTTCAACAAATGAGATGGTGACAAGTGTCATAAAATGCCCTATAAAGAAACTAAAGTCTAAGCTCTAAAAGGCCCATGAACTATCCATTGTTGTTCGAACATACAATTTACTAGATTTTTTTGAACAATCCATTTTACTAGCTTTCTTATCTTTTGAATTAAAGTATCTAATAAAGCCCAACTTTCTAGGTCCAATATCTTAGAAAGACCCAGTTTAAGGCATATCATCTAGATTTTTTTTTTTTTTTTAGGAATTGTTAAAACATATTTATTTTCATAAGTCAAGGATTAACAAATAGTATAAAGCAAAACCAAATTTTATCTAAAGCGCTAATACGATTTCAAATTATACATGGAAAGAGAAAAATGGCACAAAGAAAAATTAGGAAGAGTTCTAACTTCTAAAATAAGATATACTGACATTTTCTCATTGTAAAACCACAATCAAATATTATCTGCATTTCACATTGGCTATGTAGTATGAACATTGACTAAACTATTATCATCAATAAATAAAATATTAATAACGTAATACTACAGATCAATATAATACTATTTTGAGAAAGTAAAAAGTAAAAGGTGTCGACACAAAATAATTTCGACCAATCAAACCTTGTTTTAATATGATTAAAGTACTACTTGTATTAAAAAAGGTAAAAATAAAAAGAACGGCTTGGCTAGGCTAGGCTTGGCTTGTTCCCTTCTACCAACTGCGAGAGAGAAGCACTATCCCCACAAGAAACCCCATCTCGTCCTCTTCCCCTTGAAAACTGCCAATCTCAAAGGTCAGCCTTCCTCTTCAACTTTTCGATTCGATTCGATCATACTCCTCAAATCTCGATTCTCCTCCTCCTCCTCCTCCTCCTCTCTGTTTTTATTATTACTTCAATTCGATTCGGTTGCTTAACTATTTGTTTCACCAATTCGCTTCGTCTCTGTTTACTCGGATCCGCTTCTAGTTTTGCTTTAGGGTTTTGTTTTTTTGGTATGTGATCTGTTTCCATCCGAGTTTTTTTTTGCATTCTTTCTTCATAGATTGTTTTATCAGTCTCGTTTACATTCATATGCAGAGCAAGGAAATGACGTAGACGAAGGGTTATTCAATTGAGCCTCTCTGTTTCATTTTCGGATCTCTAGAGCAATAAAGTTTGGAACTTTATGGAACTTGTTTCCGAAAACAAGCTTCAAGCAAACACCTTTTGCAGCTTGACGACGACCATCATCAATTGGGATGATTTAGTCTGTCCCATTTGCTTAGACTCCCCTCACAACGGCGTCCTTCTCCAATGTTCTTCTTACCAAAACGGATGCCGTGCGTTCGTCTGCAACACAGATCATCTCCACTCCAACTGCTTAGATCGTTTCATCACCGCCTGTACAACAGACTCACCTCCTGCTCCTGTTCCTTCTCCTGCTCCTGATGATGAAACACTGTCTAAGGTTTTAGAGGAAAGTTGCAAACCAGCGTGTCCACTCTGCAGAGGAGAGGTTACCGGGTGGGTGGTTGTGGAAGAAGCTCGTGTTCTTCTCGACGAGAAGAAACGTTCTTGCGAGGAACAACGGTGCAGGTTCGCCGGTACTTACACCGAGCTTCGCCAACATGCCAAGTCAGAGCATCCGGACTCTCGTCCTTCCAAGATTGATCCCGCGAGGAAGCTCGACTGGGAGAATTTCCAGCAGTCGTCTGAGATCATCGATGTCCTGAGCACGATTCACTCTGAGGTTCCGAGAGGTGTGGTTTTAGGAGATTATGTGATCGAGTACGGAGATGATGATGATGGCACTGGAGATGAGTTTGAGGATGTTCCTGGTGGCAATGAAGGGAACTGGTGGACCTCTTGTATCTTGTATAAAATGTTTGATAATATAAGGAATGCGAGGAGGAACCGAAGAAGGTCGAGGATGATGATGAGCGAGAGTAGGAGAGGGAGTCGCCGCTCTAGCTATGATAATTCGAATTCTGATGACAGCAGCTCAGTGGCGTCATTTGAGTTCCCAGTGTATAGAGTAGATGAGATCGATGATGAGTTCATCACAGCAAATGGAGTTAGCAGAAGTAGCGCTATGCATCAAAGGTTAGAATCATATACTCTTTTAGATACTATTTGATTATAGGCACCACTAGATTTGGATATTGTTGTTGTTGTTGTCTACATGATGGTTAACATAATAGACGTTGCTTGATGATGCCAGGTTCTCGCTGGTTTACAATTCTAGAAGGCGTGTCTCTCGCTTCTATGCAAACTAGGTATCAATGCTGTTGGTTCTATCTTCTTGGAAGCAAATGAAGCAGACCAGCCTATTCGTAGCCCAGTGTTGTTCTTGGTTTTGGATCTCTCTTTTCTTGTCTTGTCTTTCAATACAAAATTTGTTTTAGGTTTGTTTGTCTTGTGACATGTACTCGCAGTCGCAGCCTTGTACATAAACATAAACAAGAATGAAAAAAACCAAAAAAAGCTTTTTGGACATTGTACCATTTCGTTGTCTCTTCTTACATGCTATCTTTCAACAGTGAAGGTATGCGCTGAGAGATACAACTTTAATATTTGTTTGTTTAAAAAGCTCAGTCTTATTATCACAAATACACAACTTTGTCAAAGTACATGGAATCGTCACGCAATTCAAAAGGAGAAGCACATAAGAGACTAATATGGGACGTTATTGGGCAAGTTTCTTATGACATTACTCTTCATTGCCATCTTGGTACGCATTGTCTCGCCTCTCTTGTTCATCTCCTTCAGCATTTTCATCTTCACTCTATCCTCTTTCGATGGCACCGTCTTCAGACCCAGGCTCTTGTACCTGAGAGTGCGGGAATTGCCTTAGGTAAGATTAACTTGATGATGATTCTAGTTTAATAGGTTGAATGATTATGGATTTGGAGACAAACCTTGAAGACAGAGAGGCAACAATCTGGTTACTATTCTGAGAGCTTGGGCGCGGCTTCTGTCTATAGTAACGCATGAATTCACGGGACCCCAGAGTCCTAGACGTTGTTGCGTTCTCAGTTCTCTCGGTGATCACGAGCTCAGAACCACCAACGAGTTCTACAGCGTTGTCTGTTTCACCAGCCACGACTATCTGGTCTCCAGTTTCATCAACATAGCTGTTCAAATACGATAGATAATGCACTAAGATTGGCATAAAAAAGAAAATACAGATGAGAACAAGAACAAATAAGATACTAGTGGAAACCTGCTGCTGTAGTCGTAGAACTCTTCTAGCTCAGCATCTTCCTCGTCATCACCATCACCGTAATGCAATTTGCAATGACTCTTTGCTTCCATATGCTTTCTTACAGCTTCTAAGCTGCTGAACGCATGGCAGAGCTCACTGCAGTAGAGACACATGAAGTCTCTCTTGACCTGAAATGATGGATCCATGGTAATAAGAGTAAATAGGAGTTACAAGAATGCTAAACTGATGAGAGTCCGAACCTTTAGACCGAGGTAAGTGAGAAGCCCTTCAGGATCTTTTAGATACTCAACATCCGGAACAAAGAAACCATGGTGCTTATGCATGTGAACCATACAGCTCTCTAAAGTCTTATGTTTCTTGTCACACATCAAACAGCAGGTTGGATCCAACTCATCCATATCTTCTTCACCAGCTCCTAACTCATTCACATTCAACTTAGACAAAGAATCCGAGGCCTCTTCTTCTTCTTCAGCCAATTCCTCGTCTGAATCAGCCTCCACCCATTCATCATCACTCTCCTCGTTCTTGACACGGCGAGGAGGAAGTGGCGTGACTATCGCAACATCCTCATCACCGTTGCTTGTTGCTGTCCCTTGTGAAACGCGCAAAACGTGGCTCCGTGACTTGAGATGCTGCTCATGAGCCTTGGAGCTCCTGTAGCCTTTGCCACAGACTCCGCAGGTGTAAAGCCTTCATCTGATTTGCCTTTCTCCAGAGCGAGAGCAGATTGTCTAGCCTCAAACAACTCTTCCGTAACCCCAGGAACTCCAGCTACCTACACGTATTCAAAAACCTCAACGATTCAAATGATACTACATATGAATAAAGTGAACCCATTTCAATAGAAAAAATGATAAAGTTTTGATTTTTTTTTTATTTCTCAGAAACTCTTCTTCTTATCTACGCAAAGCCATCGGAATAGAATTTTCCGACAAAACAAATAATAAAACCGAGAAAATATATGACCTTGCGTTTGAGATTGTAACGGTGCCAATCGGAGCTGTAATGGAGCTTTCGTTCAGCTTCGTTCTCGAACTCCATGTTACACGCGTTACATGTTAAGCCCGGCATCTCACCAGCTCGATCGATTCCAATGGGCGAAAGAAGAGAAATGAAGAGATCAATCGATTCTAATGGTTTTGCTCGTTTCGTTGATGTTATGTGAAAGCTCTCTGCCCTCTTTTCATTTTAGCAGAGAAGCTGGTCTGCTGGTATGTTTCTATTGGGCCTGTTATTGGGCTGAAAGTGTTAAAGCCTGTTGAATTGATTGACAGCAGGTTTATCCATCCAATTACCATATTTAATTTTGTTTTTTTGGTTGAAAAGAGTTTTGTTGTTTCTTTAAAAAATAAGATGTTTTAACTTTTATCAGAAACCATGTGACCGGGTATATATTTATTATTTTTATTTGTAATTAAATAAATTAGTTTTTTTAAAGACTAAAACATTCTATAATATGAAACAAAGAGAGTATAAATTAACTAAATAAATATTATGATCCTACTAAAAACTCTTTTTTTATTTTTATTTTTATTTTTTTGGTTCAAACATCAACTATTTCATTCACTAATAAATTGGTACAAAGTTTTTGACCACACCAGTTTAATCACAAATACAACAAAAGCTCTTTTTTTTGGTACTCGAGATGTTGAAATGTTGAAATACAAACATGAATTTCATTTTAAAAAAATGATTAGTGATTCTAACCGCAGCCCTGTAATTTAGGAAACTAACCGGCTGAGGAAAAATAAATAAAACAAATAAAAAAAAGAGAGGGAGGAGGAGAACAAGAAGACGACAAATAACGAGAAATCTCCTAAACACCAACGAACTCTCTCTCTCTCTCTCTCTTTCGCCTTCTCTCATGGATTCCGACGCCGGACCACGTCAGCCTCGATCCGGAGGCAAGATTGTTCGACCTCGCCGGAGAGCCGTTATCAGGACGCCCTATGAACGCCCTGCTCCAAGATCCAGGGATCCTCCTCCTCAGCAAAACCCTAGTTGGATCTCCAGGCTCGTTTACAAACCTGCCAGCGTCATTGCCTCCGGCGCCGGGAAGTTCATTTCTTCCGTCGTCTTCTCTGAATCTTCCTCGTCTTCCTCTGAGGACGAGGATTCATCTTCAGGTATGTCTTCGCTTAATTAATGCCAAAAATGAATACTTTCGTTAGGTTCGGACAAGATTAGTTTGAAAATTTTGTTTGTTGTTTGGTCGGAATCTGAAACCAACAACCCTTTTATTTGAAAATGTGAATTTTGATTTAAAGCTTCCACCTTTTTTTCTATTTCCTTCATTAATGACAATCAATTGCGGTAAAGCATTGTACTTGCTTAACTTCTAAAAACCTGTAAACTTCGTATTAATTCTCAAGCTCTAATTTTTTTCATATAATGGAGTTCTGGATTGAGAAAGTGGCCAGCTTTGTGTCTTCTTTTCCTTGTTTCGAAGTTAGGTTTTATATGTTATCTTCTTTGTTTTCAGATATTGAAGGTGATGAGGAGAACACTACTGATTTTCTCGAAGATGAAACAATGGTTGAGGTACTATTGACTAACCACCTTACTCGTTTTGGTGTTATGCTAAACTACTACGCCTTGTTTTGAATTTGCTTAGAGACCGTTGGCCTGTGATCTTCAAAATTCATTGTTCACAGAATTGATTCACCTTTATTGGCCTAGTGGATGGTGTTGCCATAGGTTCCTATGGTTTTGTACTGATACTAGCTTTTCACCGTTAGAAGCTTCTTTTAGCATGTTTCGATGGGTTGGTAGAAGTCCACAAAGTTTGACATTTTTTAAACATTGTATTTTGATGGAAGCCTGATTTCAGTTTATATGTGGAGTGAATATGATGTGCTCTTGTGTTAATAAGACCTTGTGAATGTCCAGCAATCAACCATTCAAAGACTCGGTTCTAAGCATGTAATTGAGCAGCTTCTCATGCAAGAAACATTTGCAAGGTATTTACAAGTGTCTGGACATATACATCTCTTTGTTGAAATTTATCTGTACCTGATGAGCTTGTTAAGCTATTGATTTGTATGTTGTTTCAGGGAAGAGGGCGATAGATTAATAGATATCATCAAGGCAAGAGTTGTAGATCATCCCAGTGTCCCCGATGCTAATGAGGGGAGGCATAGTGATAACGGATTGACAAGTGGTATATAACTAATTTCATACTGTTCAAGCAGCTGGGATTAGTTTATGTGATTACATCTTCTCGCTCTTTTTTTTTTCTTGTAGAGGTGAATGGGGGTGAAATGTCAAATAAAGCTGTCATGGAAGCAAAAAGATGGTTGGAGGAGAAGAAATCAGCATCAAAGTCTATAGTAAGTTCAGGAATCTCTGCATCTCGTCTATCTGCTCTGAGACATTTTCCCTTTCTGTAAAATCCAATCCGTGGTTTGATGCTTTCTCCACCTGATTAGCAATGTGTATCTCTCTAGCGAAAGTAGCTTTAAGTATGACCATGCGCTCACAAAAAATGTCATCTTCTGATAGTTCTTCTTCACCAATTCCTTCCACCACATATAATTTCTTCTTCAATGTGCTTTAGACAATGATAACCACCTCAGTTTTTTATTTTCAACTTCCAGGCAACTGAAGATGGTGGTGGATCGCCTGTGGATGTGGCCAAGTCATATATGCGAGCTCGTCTGCCATGGGGATCTCCAGCTGCGAACAATTCAGAGTTTCAGTCGCCATCACCAGCAGGGATGCAATCTCTCAAGGAAGGAACGCCGTTTCCTTATAGCGCTGGAAACTTTTCCTCTTCCAAGGTGCAGTGCATACTTTTCTTATGGTCAAAACATTGTTTGAAAGTCTGGAGTTGTTTTTCTTTTGTTCACTTTAGTTAATCACGAGGTATTTGTGTGATACTATTTCCAGTTTTCAAAAATAAAAGTTGCATACCGTTATGTATTTTCTTATCTCTCAGAGTCATGCATATGCATTCTGATTTTGGGTACAAAAATGCAGCTGAGAAGGAGATCCCGTTCTAATCAGACATGGAATATTCAAGATGAAATTCGCAAAGTCAGAGCTAGAGCAACAGAGGAAATGCTTAAAACTGTATCCCCCCGTAGTGTAGCATCATTGAATGTTGATGGAGGGGCTGAAGGTGTTTTTTTTTCTTTGTTCACATGTGTAATTATTGTCTGTTCTAGTTACGTGTAGTAACTCTTTTTGTTTCTGGTTTTTCAGCTACACAGATTGAGCAAAGCGTGGTCCTACCAAATCAGGTATCACGCACCCCTGACACTATGTGTCTATAACAAGAAGGGACTTGCAGGTCTAATGTTTTCTTTCTTCCTTTGTGTTTTACTTGATTGAAGGCTACGGAAGCTAATGAAGCTGTTGAAGAAACAAGAGTTATACACACTAGATCTCGTTAGTTATCCCATCATCCGTTTTTCTTTTGTATGCACTCTCTCATCTTCGATTCAGATAGTCCCGTCTCATAGATTTTAACCTTTTCTGCTAAGGTGGACTCGGTTTAGACAAGACACTGGTCTCCACACAAGGAGCTGGTGTTGATGGCTCCAATGATGTGGGTAATGACTTTATCCAGCCTAGCTCAACTATTGGAGAGACCACAAATGGTAACTATTTGGATTTTTTGGATGATGTTCGTGGGTGGTTCCGTCTTTATTAACTTGTTCATTAATACAGATGTCTTGGCTCCTGGAGCAACTTTGGATCCAACTGGGAGCTTTTGTATCCCAAAGGATGTGTTTGAAACATCAAAGGAAGCTGATGATATAGGCGCTGCACGTTCTATAGCCAACGGTTTCCCATTTTCATCACCTAGGTGCAAGAAAAAACTACTCCATTTCAAAAAAAAACGGGCTTCTTTGTATGATTGGCTATGACATAAGATGATGATAGTACTTCCTAGTAAGCAAAACTTTTTTTTTTTTTTCAGTTCACCAGTGGCTATGGAAGGTCAATCAAAGCCCAAACAACCTGATGAAGCTGAGGCTTCTGAGCCTATAGTTGAAACTTCTGGTGGGTTAGATGGTGCGATTGATAACGATTCTAGCGCCTCACATAACAGTGCAAGCTCGCATGAAAAAGAGTGGCTCCCAGGAGACCAATCTCTACCTAACTCAAACTCAGCAAGTAGTAGCCCTGGTACGAGCAAGGTCTTGGCATCCACGAGAAGAGGAGGACGAGGCCGAGGTAGGGGAAGAGGTAGAGGAGTTCGAGGCAAAGGACGGGGCAGATAAACTGCAAGGAGAGCTGTACACAAACAAACACAGTGCAGTAGGAGAGTATTATGAGGTAGGATTATGTGACACACTTAGATACCAGTTATACTCTGTTTGTCTACCAATTGTCTTTGTCATTTCGTTATCTCTTCAGGTTTTTATTGTACTTTTGGTAGTATTTGTGTTGTGGAGGTATGTCAAACTGTGTCTCTCTGTTTATTTAAATTTCTGAATGTTATGTTGTAAGTTTGAAACTTGGTTTTCGTTCTAGCTGACAAAGCTTTCCACTTTGAAGATTCAGTACTGTACAATTTCCAATTCTAAATTATAAAAAAAATTTGCTCGACCAAAAAGCTAGCACCTCATTATTGGGAATAAATCCCAAAGCACCAACCAACTAGTATCTTCAAACTCTTAAATTGAAACAGTGACATGATCTGAAAGACTGCAGGATGAATGGATGGGGATTCAATCTAGTGTCACAACCTATTTTCTTATGTCAACTTGGTTTAATCCAAAGTAGAAAAAGCAGTACGAGAAAATGTTACCAAGACAGAGGAAGCGAGACAGAACATAACTTAAAAAAAAAAACAGACAGAATAAAAAATAAGGAAGAAGAAGAAGAAAGAAGAAAACCCAATAAGCAGCGATCGGAGCTAATAAAGACAGAAGAACCAAAAGCTTCAGCTTATAAAGGGCAATACGAACAAGCCCACGAAGAAGCCGATAAAATCATTTGTGTTTGGTCGGAATAAGCTACTTCCTTCTTTTTGTGTTGAGTTCGGTCTTTTTGTCGTTTGTCTGAATTCTGGGTCAATCTTAGGCAAAAAAAAGGTTATTCCTTTTTTCAATTCAATCTTCAAACACTTGTTGTTTCTCTGCTTCCAAAGCTTGGGTCCCGCTTCCTCATTCCCCGCTTCCTCCATCTTCATTTTCGAATTCGTTGCTCTGTTCTCAAGCTCGAATCTTTCTTTTTATTTCTTCTTCTCAAACTCCACTGATCTCGATTTGCTCCAGCTGGAATTCTCAAAGTTCTTAGCTTTACGAATTGGGCGTGAGAGAGAAATGCTGGATTGTTCTGCTCTGATGCAGTTTCGTCTTCTTCTTACCCGTTCGTGAAGTTGGTGAGTTTTGTTTCTTCTGAAGGGGATTGATTTGGTAACTTTGAGCTTCTTAGGTTTTTTGTATATCCTGATACTGAATCACCCAAAGGTGGGAGCTTTAAGGTTCTTGGTGTGAGCTGGATAGTAGATGATGATGATGATCTCTGTTCTCTAGGGTTTTGGTTTTGGGAGAGGAGATGAGATTTGGCTTTGCATTGTATGGCTCCTAGATTTACAAAAGCCAAACTCCTGGGTTTGAGTTTGAGTAGTTACAATAAGTTTATGAGTTTGATCTGTTGGTGTCAAAGATAACTAGACGCTGAGAGGGTGCATCTTGTGTACTCTGTTTCCATCGGGTTTCGAGTTTAGTTCCCAGAAGAGAAGTATGCAAGGTGCTGAAGATCACAGGATTGATCTGGCTGAGCTGAAACTGCATATTGTGAAGAAGATTGGGGTTGAGAGATCTAGAAGATACTTTTATTACTTGGGTAGGTTTCTGAGTCAGAAGCTTACTAAGGTTGAGTTTGATAAGTCATGTCAACGTCTTTTGGGGAGGGAGAATCTTCCTCTACACAACAAGCTGATTCACTCCATCTTGAGAAATGCATCTCTTGCTAAATCCCCACCGCCGCCACCACTTCACAGAACCAAATCTTTGGTGCTTGGGAAAGAAGATGGACCTGAACAGAGCGGATCTCTGATTCCTAACCATAATAGGAATGATCCGGTTTTGTCAAATGGGGTGTTTCACAAGGTTCGGTCTGGGACAGCTAGAGATAGGCCTAGTCCACTTGGGCCAAACGGAAAGGTTGATAGTCTGCTGCATCAGCCACTTTGTAGAGAAGACAGAAGCGGTAATAGAAATAAGGAGAACGGGGACTATGGTCCTGTTGCTGCTTATCAAAGATCAGGTCAATATTCTGATGATAAACTGATTTTACCGGATAAAGGTAAGGTCACAGCTCAATGTAGCAGAGATGGCAGAGCTCAAGAGGAGCAAGGTAGATTGGTTCTAACCAAGAGTCCTGTAATGGCACCTCTAGGAATTCCATTCAGTGGGAGCCGCAGAACAGTTCCAGCTTCGACCAGGGGTGACTTCATCACTTGCTATGACAGTGGTGGACTATCAGAGACAGAGATGCTGAGAAAGAGGATGGAGAACATTGCAGTAGCACAGGGTCTCGGAGGGGTTTCAGCAGAGTGTTCTACTATGTTAAATAACATGTTGGACGTGTACTTGAAGAAACTGATCAAGTCATGCGTTGATTTGTCTGTAGCTCGGTCCACAAACGGAAAGCCTGGAAACCAAAGTTTAGAAGACAAACTGCAGAGCCGAGACAAGATTGTAAATGGGGTGTGGCCGAGTGATAGTTTGCAGATACAAACTATCAACCAAGCGTCTGGCATAACGCAAGAGCAGCATCCGGTGTCTTTGCTTGATTTTAGAGTTGCAATGGAGCTAAATCCACATCAACTTGGCGAAGACTGGCCACTGCTTCGGGAGAAAATCTCCATGCGTTCGTTTGAAGAACGAGAAGGGGTGTGACGGGAAATGATGTTGGATGTTGCAAATTCCCTGAGTAAGCTGATCTGGTCCCATAAAGAAACTGGCAACTGGTTTTGGTCCAGTGGACCGCTGCAGCAGAAGGGGGCCGGTTAGTAGATATAATGCAGCCAAGCCCAAAGAACCGTATTTGAATGCAAAATACCTGTTTTTGTAAGATCAGCGGCCATCCCAGCGAGTTTCAAGCTCTGTGTGTGACACGCTGGCCGATAAAGGAAGTTTTGGCAGAGATACGTTGGGTTTTAAGGTGGAGCAAGGTACAAAACAATCATGCAATAGCTGCAGTATTGCTGTGTATGTAACATAGTCTTAGAATTGTTTAGGATTTATATCTTGAAAAGACATTGACATCACTTTTACCTGCAATTACTTTACATTTTTGTTTTTCTCATTTCAATGAAAAAAAGTTACTTTTATAGTCATCAATGTATTCCCTCATTCTAAACATTTACTGGTGGTTTTCTTGCCTGTTACATAAACTAGGAACCGTTTCAGATGATCCTGCCAAGTAATATTTGCAATGAGTCACAAATAGGAATATATAGTGCTCTCTGTCTATGGAGATTCATGAAACTTAGATTCTAAATCCCCTTGATGATTCTGCCTTCAGCTTCCCATCCAATCCAACATTAATTGTTGGAAACCCTTGGCAAATGTCTGCTACTAGTTGATATTTTTCATCTCTCTGTGTTTCATATGCCTGTGGTGTTAATTGGCTATCATGTTAGTGAAAACATTGCTGTTCCTATAAGCCACACTCCATCGTCTGGCAAGTGTGGAATTCATACTCATTAAGAAAAAGTGAAATGCGCTGTGATCCCAAAAGCTAGTATATAATCTCTCTTTCAGAAGAAGAAGAGATATGTTTCCTTGGATGTCCTTTATTAAGTTCTTCCTGCATAAAAATTATTTCATCCAGTGATCCAAATAACCAGGTTCTTCAACAAATTGACCGAAATTAAGAATGCAAGATGAGATTATTTGTTCTTCACATGACATCTTTACCTTCTTACCTGCTTTACATAACGGAAATTAACAGGCAATAGGCGAAAAGCGGATGTAAAACACAGGAAGATGTGTCGTTGGAAAAAAGGATAAAAGAGAATACAGGTCAGAGGAGTCAAAAGCTGGTGTGAAATTTTGTATGTACACAAAGCAAATGGTGAAGCCCTTCTTAGGCGGGTTCCATTGTTGTTCACAGGCTCTGGATTAAAGAAAAACACTACGACGAACATGGAGAAGACGGTTATTTAGAGAAGGAGGTCTCTGCAGTGGTTTTGCAGATTGGGC
Source organism: Brassica juncea (assembly GCA_018703725.1). NCBI lineage: Eukaryota > Viridiplantae > Streptophyta > Magnoliopsida > Brassicales > Brassicaceae > Brassica > Brassica juncea. The sequence goes on from CM031939.1 coordinate 62,416,554, forward strand.
ACCAACTCTTCATCCGCAACCACTCTTGCACACACTTCAAATGGTATGTGTGTTCACAGTTTAGCCTCCCAACTTCATCACCTATTGTATACTCTTCCTGTGAACCAAAAAGATAAAATAGTATGAAGAAACTTCTAAGCTCTCATATCCTCATAACAGTTCTATATTTGTTATCATGATCATAATCAATGAAACGCTTGTAATCATCAAAGATTTCCATTAAACTATGTGATGACACCCTTAACAGTTTCCTCAAACAATAGGCAAAGCTTCGTGTTGTTCACTTAGCTATGGCAGATTATACTTGAGATTTCATCAAAGCTAAAAACTTGATTTTGACTAACAAAAACATGACGGAAGATATACCTGGCAGATGCTGCATTTGGCATCTTCCTTGTGATCACAAGGACTATTGGTTGCTGATATGCCAGATTTCCTTCCCTTGGTGGGTAAATTCTGGGAGGAGACGGAACCCCTGTTTAACTCAACTTCAGCGCTATACAGGCTTTCAAAAAAGCTAAAAGCCCTCAAGCCTATGCTGCGTACCTTGAGTAAAGAGACAGTAGGTGACATATCAAAGAAAACAAAGGAGGCTTATATTAAGCTTTGTGAGCTACAGACCAAGACTCTAGCTGAGCCCTCTCAAGCTAACATGGAGGTTGAGTCAGTTGCTCAAGCGCGTTGGTCTTTTCTCTCAACGCTGGAAGAAAAGGTGCTTAGTCAAAAGGCAAAGATCCACTGGCTAGGAGTAGGTGATGGAAACAACACAACTTTTCATCGAGCTGCAAAGGTTCGCGAAATCAGAAACTCCATCAGAGAGATAAAAAGGGGTGATGGTTCTATTGCAGACACTCAGGAGGATATCAAAGCTGAAGCCGTCGATTACTTCCACAGTTTTCTCACCCATATTCCTGAAGACTACTGTGGAGTAAGCTCAGAGATTCTAAAAGATCTTCTGAAGTTTGAGTGTTCTGCGCAGGATGCGGCTATGCTAATAAGTGAGGTCTCAGCAGAGATGATTCAAAAGGTACTCTTCAGTATGGCAGCAGATAAATCTCCGGGGCCTGATGGCTACAATGCTGAGTTCTTCCGTGCTACTTGGGCAATCACAGGAGGAGATTTTGTTCAAGCAGTGCAGTCTTTTTTTGACAAGGGTTTTCTCCCGAAAGGGATTAACTCCACGATCTTGGCGCTAATTCCGAAGAAGAATGATGCGATATACATGAGAGATTTCAGACCCATCTCGTGTTGTAATGTCATCTACAAGGTGATTTCCAAGATACTGGCCAACCGTCTAAAGAGGTTACTGCCTCCTTTCATCTCCTTGAATCAATCTGCTTTTGTTGAAGACAGACTCCTCATGGAAAATGTCCTCCTAGCTTCGGAGCTTGTCAAGAACTACCACAAAGACTCGGTATCAGCTAGATGTGCAGTCAAAATCGACATCTCCAAGGCATTTGATTCAGTACAGTGGTCTTTCATAGTCTCCGTCCTTGAAGCAATGAACTTGCCAGCGAAGTTTATCCTTTGGATCAGGAAATGCATCGAGCTTGCCTCTTTCTCTATCCAGATCAATGGGGAATTAGCGGGATATTTTAACAGTAAGAGAGGGCTGAGACAAGGTTGCTCTCTATCACCCTACTTGTTTGTAATATGCATGCAAGTTTTATCCAAGCTACTGGACAAAGCTGCTATGGAGAGGCGTATAGGTTTCCACCCCTACTGCAAGGACCTGAGCCTCTCACATCTTTGTTTTGCTGATGATGTTCTAGTTTTTTCGGATGGGAAAAAGAGATCAATTGAAGGCATTATGGAGGTGTTTAAGGAGTTTGCAAAGATGTCAGGGCTGAGTATGAGTCTGGAGAAGTCGACCCTGTACCTTGCGGGAGTAACAGAGGAAGATAGTGCTGGAATTCTCGAGCAATTCCCTTTTGAAGCCGGTTCCTTACCGGTGAGATACCTCGGACTCCCTTTGCTCTCTAAGAAAATGTCTGTCGATGACTATGCTCCCTTGCTTGCGAGAATTAAAGCAAAAATAAGTACCTGGACAGCGCGCCATCTCTCCTTTGCAGGTCGGCTTCAGCTTATAGGTTCTGTACTCTATAGTGTGACAAGGTTTTGGATGTCTGCTTTTCGCCTTCCGAAGAAGTGTATTCAGGAAATCAACAGTCTCTGCTCGGCTTTTTTATGGTCTGGCCCGGTGATGTCCACGCAGAAAGCAAAGATTGCTTGGTCAGATGTATGTTCTCCAAAAGAAGAAGGCGGACTAGGCCTGAGATCTCTTGAGGAAGTTAACAGAGTCTCTTGTCTGAAGTTGATCTGGCGCATACTCTCATCTAGATCTTCTTTGTGGGTTCCGTGGATTCAAAAATATCTCATTAGAAAGAGTTCTTTTTGGAGTATAAAGGAGTCAAGCACCTTAGGTTCATGGATGTGGAAGAAGTTGTTAAAGCTTCGGCCTCTTGCAAAGCTCTTCTATCGGGTGGAAGTAAACAATGGCTCAACCACCTCCTTTTGGTATGATAATTGGTCTCAGCTGGGGGTGATGATCAATTTAACTGGAGAAAGGGGCTGTATTGCTTTAGGAATTCCAATATATGCGACAGTGGAAAGAGTGATGCAAACCTATCGAAGGCGTAGGCATAGAACCTCTGTTTTGAAGCAAATTGAGCGGGAGATTCTGCGGTTTCAAGCTAGGGGGCTTAATCAACAGAAGGACTCTGTTCTTTGGAAGTGGGAGAATGACATTTTCAGGGAGACTTTCAGTTCTTCTCAAACTTGGAAATTAACCAGGACGCAAGGCCCCATTGTCTCTTGGTGCAAGGGCGTTTGGTTTAAAGAAGCTACTCCAAAGTTCTCTTTCCTCTCCTGGTTAGCAGCTCACAACAGACTATCGACGGGGGATAGGATTCTCAGGTGGAATCACCAAGCAGTCTCCAATTGCTGGTTGTGCAACTCTGTCATGGAGACAAGAGACCATTTATTTTTTGAGTGTCCTTTTGCGGGTGAAGTATGGCGAGGCACGATAAGGAATCTTGCGGGTAGTGGAATTTCGGTTAACTGGAATCAGTTGATGCAAAGCTTGGTGCGGGGGCTTCAGGACAGAACCTCAACCTTTCTCTTTCGCTACTGTTTCCAAGCTACCGCCTATGCAATTTGGCGTGAGAGAAACTCTCGTCGGGTGGGAGAAGCCCCGCAATCTACAGCTCGCCTCATCTCTCTCTTGGATAAACTTATTCGAAATAGGATTTCTTCTTTAAGAAAGACGGTTGGTAATAGACATGAGAAGGCCATGGAGATATGGTTTGGAAGTAGATGATCCTAGCATCATAAAAGTTTGAATAGGTTTTGATTCGAGTAGGTTTCTATTTTGTACAAAGAAGCATTAGGTTGTACAAAGGTTTTTTGAAGTGAATAAATTTAAAATTCTTTCAAAAAAAAAAAAAAAAAAAAAAAAAAAGATATTGCTTCTTCTGTGAGAGCACTACTTACTGTACCAATTCTCTCTTCTAAAGCTAATAGTTCCTGTATTCATATATAAGATAAGACAAAGGGTAAATATATACCTCCCAGAACGTAAAGCAGGTTTGAAGATGTAAACACAAACCTCATAAGACATGTTATCGATGTCTAGCCTCATATCACGGTGTTGGTCATAGAATCTTAGTCCAACTAGAAGTAAACCTGTCTCCATGATAAGCAGTTCCTGCTTAAAAGAGAGGAAAACATGAGTAACAACAACATGCTTGAAAACATCTGAAACTCAATTTGAGAATTTTAACCTCTTAGTTAAGCTCAATATCTTGTTCGATCCTATCAAGTTCTGGCAAAATCTGCAAAAGCACACCGAAAGTTAAAAAGGTGTTAAGGGCATTGTCGTAAGCACTATCTGATTGATGATGCTTAGACAAGATGTCAAGTTGAAGAGTAACAAGCAATAAGTTACCTCAGAGATCCCATCTAAATTGTAACCAGAGAGACCAAATTCTGGAAAACCAGAGAAGAGCTCCAAAGAGACAGGAGAGTTGAGGTTGTTTGATGTTTCAGTCTGGGGCATCTCTGTTTTGTAATAGAGGACAGACCATTTCTACTACCACTCCCTCGGTTTGACAATCTAATGCGGCTATAACCTCTATTTACTGATCTCTCAACTGAAGCAACATCGTTGTCAACGTTCAAAATGCAATGTCTTTCCCGTTGTCTACTATCTGAAACAGAACCTAGTTCTGTTATCTTTTTACCACTAGCTGAGGAGCTAGAGCTGCTTTCTCCATAAAACTTTCTCTTATTGAATGTATCTACCTTCCGACTTAATCTTTTTTCCAATCCAAAACCACTTGAGATGACACCGGACAACAAAGGGCTGCATCCTCGGTTTGCAGTTGTTGACTGGCCAGAGGGACCAGGGTGATGAAACTCTTGCTTGCTCAACCCAAATCTCTGCCTAAAACCTCTCTTGATTCTTGAGCTTGATGGCAAGTTTGAGGATTCCACTTCAGATGTTTTAACTTTTCCATAAATAAGTTTATTGTGAGCAGCTCTTTGCTTATCTCTTCCACGGGGAAGTTCCAAGGTTTCTGTCTCTAACTCGTCCTCGCTACCTCTGCTGCTCTCTGATGAATCCATAGATATCTGAGACAAGGGTTGCTTCTCACATTTCACAGAAGAGGAGCTAGAGCCATAAAACTTAGGGGTAGTTCCAGTTACTTCCTTCCCATTTGACAAAGAGCGGCTTGAAGACAAAACTGACTTGTCTTTCTTATCAGAAGAGCCAACAAACGAGTAAAATTCATAGTTTTTTCCTCATCACTGTAAATATTGCTGTTAAATCTCTCTCTCAAAACAACACCACCAACCCCCTTCTTCGAGTCTTGTTGCACCTTAATGGCTCTTTTACCCGACAACCGATCCATGAACTTGGATGCAGTACCTGTAACAAAAACTTCCATCAGCCGCTTCTGTCATATAAAGGAGCAAACTTTTGAAACATAAACTATTCATTTAGGACTACAAATGTCCTGTTTTCACTCAAAACTCACAGTTTTAAAATCACAGAAAAGTTTGTCCACAGGTTAAATTGAAACAGAGGAAGCTTTGCCATATTAATGTTGATGGTTTCTTAGAAAAAGCTAATAGAAAGGAAAAAATAAACTTTTTTTTAAGATTTTCACTCCCCACTATAGAATCATCTTGACAAACAAACTATTATCTTGTCTGAACAAGAGATTCAAGAACCATAATAATAGTTAATGTCAAAAACATGAGAAACACAGATGCCTATTTGACCGAAAACATCAAAACTCATAGATATTAACATTATTCAGAGATAAAAGAGAAGACAAGCGCAAATGACTCTTTGTTTTTTATCATGTTCGAATGATTACCTTTTGATTTCTTCTTCCTGGAAACTGGAAAATGAGAGAAAATATAAGAGCGCTTTGTTCTTATTTTCCTTCGGTTTCTAACTTTATTTTTCGGAATCAAACTAATAGATTAAATATTTTATTTTTATTACAATAGTGATCGTACAGAAAATTTACATTTAAAATTTGACGATTTATTATCGAAAAAAGAATCTGAAATGACGTAGACGCAGCAGAGATCCTCGCCGTATATTATTAGAACTAAAGATAATTAACAAAATTAATATGACCAAAAAATAATTAGAATAAAACTAAATATTATGTTTAGTCAGAAGCTGAAAAAGAAAAATATAATGGATTAGTCAAAAAGAAACATAATGGAGATTGAGTATTTGATGACTAATTACAGGACGAAGGATAATGTATTTTAATTTTCTGTCCTTTGTTAGGGTAACAAACCTCTCTGGCCTTTATCCTTAATCTTTTTGTATTTTTTAATTTACTTATTTGTAAAGTATTTTCCAAAAACAATTGCTTTAATTTATCTTTCTGATTATTTGAGTTCTTTTATTTTATTTTTAAAAATCAGGTTATTTGTCACTTTATGGTAGGGCAATCAAATTCTTTAAATTAGATAGCGACAAAATTTAAATGGTGGATCCAATGTTTCTATTAAAGAATGGTTAAATGATTGATAACAAATATACATACTAGAACTGAAGATAAATATTCAGAAAAATCACTAAACAGAAACATTTATGATAATACTAAAGCACTAAACATTAGAAAAACATAAAAAGACAATGAATTTAACGTACGAACTTCGAAAGAAAGTTGATATACCAAATGTGAAAAAGGGAAAATAGAGATCCACTTCCAAGGAGGTGTAAACCGTTTATTACAAGACTTTTTCGGCATTAATCAAACTCAAAACCTGAGTAATGGGATTCGCAAGTGAGAAATCGAACCTATGACCTACAACATCACTTACCATTCTCATCTTCCAGAATCCAAAACGTTCAAGTAACTCACCCAAAAAAGAAAACGAAATGAGAGCCAAACACTCTTAAGCACTAGCTTCTAACCATCCATGATCATCCTGGTGCGACTCTTCTCCTCCAGCTTCAACAGAAGCTGCTTCCTCACCCTTCTCTCCTCCTCCTTTATTATCCCCATACATCTTTCTTCTAGCTTCCTTACGAGCTTCCCTACGAGCCTCTTTCTTAGCTATATTCAAGTCTTTGAACCCTTGTTCGAACTTGGCCTCATCCTCAGGAGTAAAGAAAGCTACTTCCATCTGACCTAGCTCCGCGTATCTCTGCTCAACTTTGGTTTTCCAGAACAAACCCATCTCCGTGTCCATCTTCTGATACGGTGTTTTCAGCAAGTACTCGTCTATCCCTCCTGCTTTGTCGATGCAGCGGAGAGCGTGCGTTGTGACTTTGACTTTAATGTGACGGTCGAATATGTAGCTGAACAATCTCTTCTCCTGTACGTTCGGTTTCCAACACCTTCTTGACCTTTATTCTCAAATCAAACACACACAAAGTTAACAACTTTGTGATTAACAGAACTCACATCCATATTCTAGACAAAGGTTGTAACTTTCGTCACAGTGGATCCTACATTTCTCATCTCCAAAATTCATCACAGGATCGGCCCTGACCCAAGCCTAATGAAAGATTCCGCTTCAAGTCTCCAAAATTTTTGAAAAATTTTATATATACATAAACCCCAAAATTTGTAAAAAGCCCGAAATTATTGAATTCTTTCTTAACTCGTCTACGGCCTCCAGCCTCCGAAATGGTCCGCCCCTGACTATGTATGCATTGTTCGATAAAGAAACAACGCATCGAGAGCTAAACTATACAAGTCACCGTTGCATCTCTAAGCAACTAAAGATTTGGAACGCTAAGGAATCGTTTCAAAACGCAAATCGCAATCTCTAAAGCAAACGCAAGCTACAGAGGACGCTACACATGGAAAATAAACAGATCAGGTAAGAGAAACTGACTTGTTGCCACCGTCTTCACTGACGCGGTTTCCGTACTGGATATGGCGGCCGGCGTAGAGACCGCGTTTGGCTCTTCCCATCACGACTTTGGAATCGGGAACGCAAGCCTTGAGCTTCTCTTTCAGCTCAGGGGTCAGAGTCTCCGCTCCGACCTTCTTCACTAGCTTCTTCATCATCTCTCTCCCTCTAAACGCCATTTTCGTTTCTCCCTCCGAAAGCTCCCAGATCGCTAAACCCTATTCTTCTTCGTCTTCCCCAAATCTATGTAATGCTTGGTACAACCCGGTTTAGTTAGTAAACCGGATAAATTAAAATCCGGTAAGATATTAACCAGGATCAAGCCTAACCCGATGTCATTACCGAATCCTAATTACGGCCACTCTGTAAAGTTTTGAAAACAATTAGAAATGTATGGACTGGGCTTTTCATTAATGGGCCCTGAAGGTTGACTCGCTCCTCCCGTTCTTCGTTTCGCCGAGTAAGACGAATCCCACCAATAAATACTTTTTTTTTTATCTCACTTTGTGCCGCGACTGTTTGAGATCCAAAAGCTTTCTACCTCCGTGGATCTCCTCCTTCTCTCTGAATCTCATTACCTTTGAGGTTCGTCTCTCTGCTAAACTTTCGACACACGGTTCAGATTTTGTAGAGATCGATCCTCGTTTGCGTTTTACTTTTGTGTAAATCTACATTGCTTCGGCGTCCTTTTATTTGATCTCGATCTGATTCCGTTAGGAGCCAGATTTTCATGTTTATGCAGCCGAGTGAGACTACGAACTATGTAGATTCGATTGCTGCTCTTCAAATCTGTGGAGCTAATGCTTATATAGATGACATTTTTTTTTAATTGATGCAAAGCTTTGTTATCGTTTGAAAACGATTTATCTTGTTTGATCGTAGTTATGGTAAAGCCATGTTCATTGCTGGATCTGAGGATTGACATTTTTTCTATGTTTTGCATCTTTCGACATTGCCGATTTTATGGATTGGTGAACAGAGATGTTAATCCTATGCAGCTTTTTCAAAAAATTGAAACTAATAAGTTTTCTTCTTTTGCTTTTTGTGCAGGATCGTAAAAGATGGACAAATCCAGCACCTTGCTTGTACACTATGACAAAGGGACTCCAGCAGTTGCCAAGGAGATTAAAGAAGCTCTCGAAGGAAACGATGTTGAAGCGAAAGTTGATGCCATGAAGAAGGCGGTTATGCTTTTGCTGAACGGCGAGACCATTCCGCAGCTTTTCATAACTATTATAAGATATGTGCTGCCTTCTGAGGACCACACCATCCAGAAGCTTCTTCTGCTGTACCTGGAGCTGATTGAAAAAACGGATTCTAGGGGGAAGGTGCTGCCCGAGATGATTTTGATATGCCAGAATCTTCGGAATAACCTTCAGCATCCGAATGAGTACATTCGCGGAGTGACGCTGAGGTTTCTCTGCCGGTTGAAGGAGACTGAGATAGTGGAGCCTTTGACTCCATCGGTGCTGCAAAATCTGGAGCATCGCCATCCGTTTGTTCGTAGGAATGCAATTCTGGCCATCATGTCGATTTATAAGCTTCCGAATGGCGACCAACTCTTCGTGGATGCACCTGAAATGATCGAGAAAGTTCTGGCGACAGAACAAGATCCGTCTGCCAAGAGAAATGCATTTCTAATGCTCTTTACCTGTGCTGAAGAACGAGCTGTGAATTATCTTCTGAGCAATGTTGACAAGGTTTCAGACTGGAATGAATCGCTTCAGATGGTGGTGCTGGAGTTGATTCGAAGTGTGTGTAAGACCAAACCATCAGAGAAGGGGAAATATATTAAGATTATTATTTCTCTGTTGAGTGCCACTTCCTCTGCAGTTATCTATGAATGTGCTGGGACCCTTGTTTCTCTCTCATCTGCCCCTACTGCTATTAGGGCTGCTGCCAACACCTACTGTCAACTTCTTCTCTCTCAGAGTGACAACAATGTGAAGCTTATTTTGCTCGATCGTTTGGGTGAGCTTAAGTCATTACACAGAGACATCATGGTTGAGTTGATAATAGATGTGCTCAGAGCACTCTCAAGCCCGAACCTTGATATCCGTAGGAAGACACTTGACATTGCCCTTGACTTGATTACTCATCATAATATTAACGAGGTCGTTCAAATGTTGAAGAAAGAAGTCGTGAAGACACAGAGTGGAGAGCTTGAGAAGAATGGAGAGTACAGACAAATGCTTATTCAAGCAATTCATGCTTGTGCAGTTAAATTCCCCGAAGTTGCAAGCACAGTGGTCCATCTTCTAATGGATTTCCTGGGAGATAGCAACGTGGCTTCAGCACTTGACGTGATTTCGTTTGTCAGAGAGATAATAGAAACGAATCCTAAGTTGAGAGTTTCAATTATAACCAGGTTGTTAGACACGTTCTATCAGATCCGCGCAGGAAAGGTCTGCCCTTGTGCACTTTGGATTATTGGGGAGTATTGTCTATCACTTTCTGAAGTTGAGAGTGGCATTGCAACCATTACACAATGCCTTGGGGAGTTACCGTTTTACTCTGTTTCCGAGGAATCTGAGCCAACTGAGACATCAAAGAAGATTCAGCCAACTTCTTCCGCCATGGTGTCCTCTAGAAAACCTGTGATTCTTGCTGATGGAACCTACGCTACTCAAAGCGCAGCATCTGAAACCACATTCTCCTCGCCAACAGTTGTTCAGGGATCAGTGGCTTCTGGAAATTTGAGAGCGCTGCTTCTAACTGGTGATTTTTTCCTAGGAGCAGTTGTTGCTTGCACACTGACTAAACTTGTTCTTAGATTGGAAGAGGTTCAGTCATCCAAAACTGAAGTAAACAAGTCAGTCAGACAGGCGTTGCTGATCATGGTTTCTATGTTGCAACTTGGTCAATCTCCTGCTTCTCCACACCCTATTGACAATGATTCATATGAGAGGATTGCCTTGTGCATAAAATTGCTGTGCCATAGGAATGATGAGATGAAAAAGATATGGCTGGAATCCTGCCGCCAGAGTTTTGTTAAGATGATTTCTGATAAACAGCTTAGAGAGATGGCGGAACTTAAGGCAAAGACCCAAACAACTAATGCTCAACCTGATGATCTCATTGACTTCTTCCATCTAAAGAGCCGGAAGGTAAATAGTATTACTTTCTAAGTTATCCTTTGATTCGTTGTTTTTCCTTCCTGATGAGTTCCTTGGTAATCTGTTCAGTTATTCGCTGGTTGAGTTTGTTTTCATTTTCTCATCTTGAAAGAAGGGCAACAGAAGTTGATAGGGGCGGATTATATTTTTATTTCTTTTTGTCTGCATATCAAATTTCTGATGATAAGTGTTTTCTTTCCAGGGAATGAGTCAACTTGAGTTGGAAGACCAGGTACAAGATGACCTAAAGCGTGCAACTGGAGAGTTCACCAAGGACGAGAACGATGCGAACAAACTCAACCGCATTCTTCAACTCACAGGATTCAGTGATCCAGTCTATGCTGAAGCATATGTGACAGTCCATCACTATGACATCGCACTCGAAGTTACTGTTATCAACCGTACAAAGGAAACCCTTCAGAATCTGTGCTTGGAGTTAGCAACCATGGGTGATCTCAAGCTCGTTGAGCGTCCTCAAAACTATAGTCTGGCACCGGGAACGAGCATGCAGATAAAAGCAAACATCAAGGTCTCGTCAACAGAGACCGGAGTCATATTCGGGAACATCGTCTATGAGACGTCAAATGTAATGGAACGAAACGTCGTGGTACTCAACGACATACACATTGATATCATGGACTATATATCCCCTGCTGTTTGCACAGAGGTTGCTTTCAGAACCATGTGGGCAGAGTTTGAATGGGAAAACAAGGTACTTAACCTGATACACTTTTACCATTTCTTTGGTTTGGCTGAGTTTGGTATTAACCATTGCCGTGGTGGTCTTCATGTCAGGTGGCTGTGAACACCACGATTCAGAACGAGAGAGAATTCCTCGACCACATTATCAAATCCACAAACATGAAGTGTCTCACTGCCCCGTAAGTTCAGATTCTTATTTTCTTCCCATTATAGACCCAAACTCTATATACTTCTAATTGGTGCTTCTCTATTTTGCAGATCTGCAATAGAAGGAGAATGCGGGTTCCTAGCAGCAAACTTATATGCAAAAAGTGTGTTTGGTGAGGATGCTCTTGTGAATGTGAGCATCGAGAAGCAAACTGATGGAGCATTGAGTGGATACATAAGGATAAGGAGCAAGACGCAAGGGATAGCCCTAAGTCTTGGGGACAAAATCACCCTCAAACAAAAGGGTAGTACCTGAGAGGTTAGCTTAAATATTCATATCTTCTTCTCAAAACTTTTTTATTTACTTCCCGGCTCAATCCATATATTTGTGGGAATCCTCACACTCCTTAACCGGGTGTAATTTTTCCGGTACACCAAACCAGTTGATTATTAACAGGTTTGGAGTACGTTCGTTTCTCTATTGAGCAAGCTTTTGTTGGGTTAAATGTGTTTAAAAGCATATGTAAAGATTGGATTTTGTCATCATTACTTAAACCTCATACGGCTTATGTATGTTCTTTTCTTTTTATTACTAGACGATTTTGTTTTATTTCTGCGTTCTATGATGTTGTTTGTTTGGGGAGAGTCTAACCATGCTTTCCATGAAATGCTCTATCAATAGTAAAGTCTCGAAGTTACATGGTTTGTGGCAACTTTGTTTGTGCCTCCATTTTTGAATTTCGTCATTTCAAATTGATCCAACAAGTCTAAGCTGTCATCAATCGGCGATGTGCGTAGGTAGAATTAATTACCAAGACAGAGAGAAAAAGCACAGAGATTCCACCGATCGGAGATGGAAAAGACAAAAGGATCAAGAATACGTATATATACACGTATGACTGACAGTACAATTTGAGTCTGTATACCTGCACAAGGATCTAAAAACCACCGAGGGATGATGCTGACGGTGACACTGACCTTTTGGCACGTTAATGATAACGTAGTGACCACGGATTGGTTGTCTCTCGGACCTTAGCCGGACGTTTGGTAGTTACTGTCTCTGTTAAATCCGATGCTGTCTGATGGATGGACCGAAGGTGGTCGCTAACACGAGAAGAAAAAAAACGCAAACCTTAAAGTCTCTCATTAGTCATTACCGATTTTTAGTTTGTATTAAAAGGCAAAGTAGTCATGAATTTCTGTCACCGAAACTAGTTAAAGATTTTAACTAACTGATAACGTAATGCATGCATCTACACCGATTTAACATAATTAGCTTCTTTTTAATTAATTTTTACATGCCTCATTGAAATTTGAAAAGGTAAAAAAGCTTTAATAAATTTTCATAAGTAAATTACTATAAACAAACAACATAACATAAATAATTTAGAATACTTTTTTAAAAAATTAGTTAGTTAAAAGCTGTGTAATTGTGTGAATTTTCTTTCTTGTTATAGAAACCCGAATCCAAACATATATTGATTGATAGCTAGAGTGTTCCGGTATGGTCCTCCGTATCTCCATGATAGCGCCGCTACAACACAAACCAATAAGAAAGCTTGCACGTGGGACGGTGGAAGAGTCTGAATGTTGACGGTCCTCCATGCTACGATGACTTCACACTGATTTAAATCCACAAAAAGTACTATCAACCACAAATCCATTTGATTTGGAAAGTTACAAGTTATGCAAGTTACAAAGCTTAAGGTAAGATACACCGTATCTTTGCATACAATAATTGATAGAAGACTAACCTTAGGCTCATCTCTCCAAAGAACAGAATCTGTAGAAGAAAATAAAGATCAGAAAAATGGATATCTTTGGGTCTTGCTTCCTACGTTTGTCTCGTTGATCTGTTTCAAACGTACACCAAAGACATAACAAACTAGTTTTGCTAGCCACAACCTTCCGGTTTGTCATCTTTCTCTGCTCGTACTGCGACAAGACAAACAAAACCAGCTAAAAATTGGTAGTTACTGTCTTTGTTAAATCCGATGCTGTCTGATGGATGGACCGAAGGTGGTCGCTAACACGGAAAAAAAAACGCAAACCTTAAGGTGGTCTCTCATTTCCAATTTTTAGTTTGTATAAAAAGGCAAAGTAGTCATGAATTTCTGTCATTGAAACCAATTAAGATTTTAACTAACTGATAACGTAATACATACATCTACACCGATTTAAGTTAACATAATTAGCTTCTTTAAAAGTAATTTCTATATCTATCATTGAATAATTTGAAAAGGTAAAAAAGCTTTTATAAATTTTCAAAAGTTAATTACTATAAACATATATATTTAATAATATGCATGTATATATTTAAAATTATAATCTTAGATATATTTTTATATCTATTTATTTTAATCAAATATATTAAATAAACTTGCATAAAATTGCATAACTATCAAAAATTAAAATTAAACATTATTTATAAAATTTGTAGATATATAAAAAACTAATAATTTGAAGATTAAATTTTTAAAATTTTCTAAAAAAATTTTATACATTTTTGAAAATTTAGTAATAAAATCGTATGATTTAAAATATAGAATTAAATGATATTTCGAAATTTATAATGTCATATTTGAATATATTTATTTTAATGATGATGTATGAGTTATTACCGTATTCTAAAAAAATTCAAAAATATAAATCAAGATTAAATGTAATATATGAGTTAATACCATATTTTAAAAAGTTTCCAAAAATATAAATGAACATTAAATGTAAATATTCATGTCATATTAAGCTATAAGTCATGTCATCAATTTTAATAGTCATGTCATATTTTTGTGAAAATAATTTTAGAGAAGACATGTGCCAAAATCACTTCTCAAATAATGTATAGGGAATTTATAATTATAAAAATAAAATCTTTAAATTTCGAAATTTTAATGTTACATATGAATATATTTATTTTAATAATGATTTATGAGTTTTTACCATAATCTAAAGAATTTACCACAAATATAAATTAACATTAAATGTAGTGTATAATTTATTAACATATTTTAAGAAGTTTACCAAAAATATAAATCAACATTAGATGTTTGCCAAAATCATATCATCTATTTTAATAGACATGTCATATTTCTTTGTGAAAGTGATTGTAAAAAGTATATATGACAAAATCACTTTTCAAATAATGTCAAAAAGATTGATAGCAGTGTTCTGGTATGGTCCTCCGTATCTCTATGATCACGTTGCTACAACAAAAAATCAGTAAAAACATGATTATTGGAGGTTTTTTATGGTGGATTTTTTAGCGGAATATAAGAAATTGTTTATTATCTTATTTAGGAAACGGTTTTTAATTTTTTTAGTTAAAAATTAAAAGATGATTTCTTATATTCCGCTAGAAATTTCATCCTAAAAACTTCCATTAATTATGCTCTAAGAAAGTTTGCACGTGGGACGATGGAAGAGTCTGAATGTTGACAGTCCTGGTCTTTAGAATGAATCTATATTAGTTTAAACCCACAAACCGCTTAATTTGGAAAGTTTACGTCGACAATTTTGAACCATTAAAAAATAATAATTTTGAATCATAAAATCTATAATTTTTGTTGTCTTCATCTTCTTCTCTTGCAGCATAATAATTCATCGTCACTACCGTCATCATCGTTATCTTTTTCATATTTTTCATAGGCTCATGACAAAAAGTTGTGTGCCACAAAACCAATTGCTTTGGATAGAAGTCAACATCATCAATTTCTTAGGGTCTGACTGCTATAATCACAACGATTGCGGGTACGGTTGCGGAAGTTTGCGAATACGGATAGTTATGATTTTAAAAGTTTTCTAGAAATTTGTACGACTAGTACATCGATTAGAAATTAGTGTATTTGCAGAACTTTTATGACTGGTAAACTATCAAATGTAACAGCTGTTAAATAATAAATTAATATTTACATTTTATATAATTATCAAAGTATTTAAAATCATAATATTATAATAAATATAAAAATTATATTTATAAAATCATAATATTAAATTTAAAAAAATTATAGAAAATATTTTTGTTTTAAAGATTTATAATATAAATTAAATATAATATGTATACAATTTATAATTTATATTATTTCAATTTAAAATTTTTATTGAATATTTTTAGTTTTCTTAAAAAAAAAAATTTCCTCCCGCAACCGCAAGCACTAGCTTGAACCAGCTTTTGATTTTAAGAGGTTCAGAGCGGTTTGAAGCGATTTGTAGCGTTTTCCATGATTGTTTCAAAACGCTAATAACCGCTAGCAACTGCAAAAGCTGCATTAGTATGTGGTATCAGAAAAACCAGTCAAGCTCTTAAGCCTTGAATGTTGACGGCGTTCCGTAGCAGGAAAAAAAAAACATTTTATTTTGTTTATTATTTTACTTTTTCATTTTCCAAGGAAACAAAATGCATGTGAATGGTAACACAACATTGCGGACCGCTTCGTCCTGCTACGAAACGCCATCAGCATTCAAGGTTTAAGGGTTTGACTGATTTCTCCGTTACCACCTAAAGTTTTGTCAACGTAGAACGCATGGTGTGGTCATAATGTTCGCTATAAGGTGCGCTTAGCTATACTGTAGATGGTTTAAATATTTTTCATTTTTTGTTTTATGTTAAAATAATTCATAAAACCAATTTTCTCTATATTATTTTGTTATAAGTATCATTCTATTTCTAAAGAAAACTAATATTAACTTTACAAAATATGAATGTTAAGGTGTATATTTTTCTGTCATTTAAATCAGACTTGGACATTTTACCGGAACTCGAAAACATGAACCGCAATTGATCCGAAAATACATGTTCAGTCTAAATTATATTATTAAATTGTTTTATTATTTTAAAACTAAATATAGTTAATATTTGTAAATATATAAACTATATTATATAAATTCAGGTATCTATTCGGTTCTCGGTTCAATTTTCGGTTTGGTTTTAGTTTTTCGGTTTTAGAGATATAGGATCCACTAATATAATTGATAGGATCCAAACCTTAACCAAGCCTCATTTTTCGGTTCGGTTTGATTTGTTTCAGATAAATGTACCAATGACTAGCTATGGTTTTGAAGTTTGAAAATTAATATTTTAGACGAGGAAATATGTGGATGATTTGTATATATATTCAGATATATAAAAGATTTTTATAAATTAAATAACATCCTTGTTTAAATTATACTAGTATCAATGGTATCTTAATTTATATTTTTTATAAATTAATAATATATTTCTGGATATTTAAATTTAACTAGGTGTTCTCCTGCATCATGGGCAGTGATAACTTTTTAAAAGTTAAATTATATTTAAAATGAAAATTATTAATATTATATATTTTATTATTTTGGACTAATATTTAATATAAATTTGAGTTAATTAAGCATAAAATTAAGAGAAAAAAAAAATTTATTTTAAATAATATATATGTATATATTTAAAATTTGAATTTTAGATAAATTTTTTAATCTATTTATTTTGGTTAAATGTATTAAATCAACTTGTATAAAATTACTAAAAATAATATTAAAAATGTATATTTATTAAAAATTAAAACTAAACAATATTTATAAAATTTGTAGATATCTAAAAGAAACTAAAGATCGATTAAAAATTTATAATTTTTATTAAAACGTAGAAAATTTTGAAAATTTTATCAATAAAAATATATAATTATAAAGGTAAAATTAAATAACATTTCGAAATTCATAATGCATATTTAAATGTATTTATTTTAGTGATGATTTATGAGTTATTACCATATTTTAATAAGTTTACCAAAAATATAAATCAACATTAAATGTTAAGTATGTGTTATTATCATATTCTATAAAATTAACCAAAAATATATATCAGCATTAAATGTAATTGTTCATGTCATATTTAACTATAAATCATGTCATCAATCTTAGTAGTCATGTCATCAATTAAAAAAAATGATGGTAGAGAGGAAATGTGGCAAATCACTTCGCAAATAATGTATAGGACTGTAGGGGATTTTGTTTAAAGACAACTAGCGCAATTATAATGTATAAACATAAAATAATTACCTATAAATCTCTGTAATAGCATATTAAATTTCATATTTGAGATATATAAATAATTTTTCAAAGAAAATTTATATTTTTAAAAATTCTATTAGTATCACTGATTTTTTAGTTTGCAAAATATAAATATGTCATATGTATCCCAGAGTTACACCATTCATGGTACATGTCACCATTTATATTTTGTTTTAAACCGTTTTTTAGATGAACCGCAGTTGTTCCGTAGCATGCGTCTTTCTTATATAAACCGCAGTTAAACTGCACTACATTATCTAATCTGTTTATCCCGCACCGTTTAATCGGTTGTTACCATTAAGGACCCTTAGTATCTTTTATTCTTCTTACCTATAATAATTGATACAAAGACCAAGCTTAAGCCCATCTCTCCAGGAAAAAAAATGGCTATCTTTCTCTGTTTCTCATGTGTTTTCTTGCTTCTTACGTTTCTCTCGTCGTTCTTTTTCGTGAAAAAAACTAAACAAACTAAAACATTGATGAATCTTCCTCCGAGTCCTCCAAGTCTTCCCATCATCGGAAACTTGCACCAACTCGCAGGACTGCCTCACCGTTGCTTCCACCACCTTTCCATCAAATACGGACCCGTTGTACTTCTTCATCTCGGCTTTGTTCCAGCGGTTATCATCTCCTCGAGTGAAGCAGCTGAAGAAGTTCTAAGAATCCATGACCTTGGATGTTGCAACAGACCAAAGACTGTCGCCACGGGGAAACTCTCATACGGTTTCAAAGACATCAGCTTCGCGCAGTACGGGGAGTACTGGCGAGAGATGCGGAAGCTCGCTGTCATCGAGCTATTCAGCCTTAAGAAGGTTCATTCTTTCAAGAACATCCGAGAGGAAGAGGTTGGATTCATGGTGAAAAAGGTTTCAGAATCGGCTTTAAAACAATCTCCTGTTGATCTGAGCAAGACCTTTTTCTCCTTAACCGCAAGCATCATTTGTAGAGTAGCATTAGGGCAGAACTTCAACGAGAGTGGGTTTGTGATTGAACAAGATAGAATCGAAGAGCTTGTTCGTGAGGCATTGGTGGCTCTTGGTACAGTCACTTGCTCTGATTTTTTCCCTGGTGGACTTGGGAGATTCTTGGATTGGTTGTTTGGTGGACACAAGAAGATAAACAAAGTGTTTGAAGAGCTTGATTCCTTTTACCAGCATGTGATTGAGGACCACTTGAAGCCGGGAGAAGCAGGGAGGAAAGCTGTGGATTCTACTGCGGATATAGTTGCACTCTTGTTGGATATGATGGAGAAACAAGGGAAGAAAGATTATTTGAAGCTCAACATTAGTGATATCAAGGGAGTCCTCATGGTAAAGAATCTCAAACCTTGCTTCATGTTCTATTTATTTCGTCTGTTCCAAAATATATGATAGTTTAGGTGAAATTACAAACATTAAAAAAGTTAAGCCATTACTAAAAATATAAACTAAAAACAGTTTAACCAATTATAAAATACATTATAAAATATAATTTGTTACACGGTTTTTAATCATACTAGAAATATAAACTAAAAACAGTTTAACCAGTTATAAAATACATTACAAAATATAATTAATTTCACAGTTTCTAATACAATTTAAGATTGTCTAAAAATTAAAAGCATTTTATATTATAAAACATCAAAAAAGCTTAAATTTAACTACATGACAGTGGTCTACTAACAGATAAGTTCTAGGTTGGTAAACAATCTAAGTTCGAGAACACCTTATCACATTTAATCATATTGTCACGTTGATATGTATTCATTTCTTACAGTCCCTTTGAATATCCGGAAAAATAACACATTCACAATGCAAATAATGGTCTGAGCTTTCCATAAATTTAGAATACACCAAATTAGAAAGAAAAAAGAAAAATTAAAACATCTTCAAACGTAAGGAGTATACTCGTATCTATATACATGCTCTATGTGAATTTTGGGTAGTAGTAAAATGAATTACAAAACCAACTACTAGGACCAGACCACTATACTACAACTATATAGGTCTTGATCATTCAATCATTTTGCTTGCATCTGATTTTACGTTACCAAAAAAACAAAAAGATCACATACAAATGCAAACACTGACTTCATTTCGAAACCTTATACTTATATGTGTTTATGTATTTGTGTATTTGTCAGGACATATTTCTTGCAGGGGTAGATACAGGAGCTATAACCATGATATGGGCCATGACGGAACTAGTTAGAAACCCTAACGTGATGAAAAAGGCACAAGAAGAGATCCGAACCACCCTAGGGCCCAACAAGGAAAAGATCACTGAAGAAGACGTTGACAAAGTTGGTTACTTGAAGCTCATAATCAAGGAAACGTTCAGGTTACACCCAGCAGTTCCATTATTACTCCCCAGAGAAACAATGTCTCACGTCAAGATCAACGGCTACGATATACCTCCAAAAACCCAAATCCATCTCAACGTTTGGGCCATCGGACGTGACCCCAAGCGCTGGACCGACCCTGAAGAGTTCATCCCCGAGCGGTTTGCTAACAGTTCTGTAGATTTCAGAGGACAACACTTCGATCTGTTGCCGTTTGGCTCTGGTAGGAGGAGTTGTCCTGGTATGCCAATGGCGGTTGCTTCGGTGGAACTAGGACTGTTGAGTTTGCTTTACTTCTTTGATTGGACATTGCCTGAAGAGGTGGTTAGTGAAGAACACATTGATATGGAAGAAGCTGGTAATCTTACCGTTGTCAAGAAACAACCTCTTCTACTTGTGCCTGTTATACACCATTGATGAGCATTGAGCTGTCACAGAAAGCTAAGACGTTCTATATATTCTTGCGGTTGTATAAGAAATAAGTGTGTGAACAACATAATAAGATCAATATGTATCAAGAACTTATGTGTGAACAATGTAGTATGCATCAAGAAAGTGTTTTATTGGCTCTAAAAATGATGGTACGGTGATGCTGATCTGAAAGTTCATAACAGTCACAAATGTAGCACAACAACTACGAACAAGAAACATGCTGATCTTCTGGTTATAACATTAAATAGAATAAAATGAACTAAAGGGACTTTGATCAGTGACTAAAAAAAAGCTATACCTGATTTGACAGTATTTATATACGTATAAAAAGAGTACTTCTGCTTCTCCACTGAAGATAGCTTCCCAGGAGATGGAAGAGCAGACACCAATATGATCACAACAGAACATGGCATTCAATCAGACAACAGCAGAAGTAGTGCGTCTAAGGTCAACCTCGTTCTTGAGTTTCTCACTCGGCGGTGTTCCTTTGAAACTTCCATATCTCATAGGCTTAGGTATGTAAAGAGAGCTGAGCATCTTCTCCAAAGCCACTACAGTGTATCTCACGTACTTGCTCGAACTCGCGTCTTTCTCAACCAACGGCCCATAGTTTTGCATATAGCTTCTGTAAACCGGTACAACAGCCTGAACTATCTGTTGGCAAACTCTATCCCTCAGATCTTTCTCAGGTACGACCCATGCAGACTGCTTCTTATACATCTCGTCTAACGCATCGTTGAAAGACTTGAGTCTCTTCTTGACAAGATCACGAGCCGTGGCGTGTCCACCAGAGAAGAGTATAAGCCCTTCTCTGCTCAAATGGCTCGGGAGCTTACCCCAGCTGTCTCTAAGGAAGACGGTAGCGTAATACTCTTTGTACTGATCATGTTCTTTCAGCCATGAATCTCCCAACTTATCTCCAATCCTCGTACCCTTTAGGTTCTTGTATAGATGCCAGTGATTGTTCATACCGAAGAAATGAGCAAGGGTTTGATCCGGATACGCTTTCATCCATGCATCCATGTTCTGCTCAATCATTTTGATTATTCTCAGAACCTCAACCATAAGCTGATTATCTTGGAACCTCTCTGATCTCCAGCTTTTGTGTATAAGCAGAACCTGAGTGAGCGTTGACTTGTACTTATCTCCTATAAGTTTATTGCAGTAATCAGTCACAAAACTGACTAGCCTAGGAACACCACCGTCGTTAGGAGGTGGGATTTGCTTCTGAATCTCCACCTGAACCAGAAGCTCCCAGAAGATTTCAGCTGCACCATCTATCAACTTCTTGATGAGATCCCTAGTGTAGTTTTGGATCTCGATACAAGCTTGTCCACCAAAGAGACGGTTAAAATCTGCTCTCAGCTTGTTCAGTGAAGTGAAGATGTCTAGCAGCTTCAGAAGCTTGATTGGATCTTTCTTGCTATCGGTAACAGTTTTACCGAACTGAAGAAACGCGAGCATACCGGCTTGAGCAGCAATCTTGGAGAAGCAATCCATCCACACGTTGGAACCGAATCTCTCGAACACATCGTTGCAGAGCTTGAACTCTGCTTCGAACAAATGCTTAACCGCAAACTCCAAATGGTTTCCCCACTGAGCTATGTAACCTTCTATGCTCTGCACGTCGTTGAACTCATTAACCGAGATGTCTAGATAGTCCAAATCAAGTGCTTGAAGACTAGCTCTAACGTTAGAGCTCCTCACTTCCACGTATACGGAAATGCACTTGTCGAGTCTGTTGTTCGCTCTGAGTCTCCCAAGAATGGCTTGCAGTTTGTGGATCACAGTCACAGGCAACTGAGACGGTGCAATGCAAGGCTGATCACCTAACGATGACGGAGACGCCATAGGAAGTGGAACACTGTTGTCCTGCAACAGCCTCCGGAACTCGTTCTCCAGCTTGTCTAAAGCAGCGTCCTTAAGCCCACCATCAAGCCGAGCTTTCTCTTCTTGAAACTCCCTGAGACCTTTCAAAGACTTCTTCAGATTCGAGAGAAACTTCTCATCAGCAACACTGTGATCTTCCAAATACTCAACGATATCTTCCAACCACTGGATAGCCAACCCACAATTCTCCCCAAGAAACCTCAACGCTTCCTCTAACCGCTTCAAAACCGATAGATAACCGGAGAGGTCGTTCCTGGGGTCAGATAGCAAAGACTTCTCAAGTCCATGGACAGCATCGAACACCTTAAGGACAGCAGCCGCAGGACCAACGGCTCTGTTGATATGACCACCAACAGCAACGAGAGCTTCTCTATCTGCTCGTATAGGCCTCACCGCAGCTTCGAGAGAGGGTAATCTCTGCTCAATCTCATCGAACCTAGGACCGGTTTTCCCCAGAGATAAACCGATGGCTTTAGATTTCTCTAGACTCGATTTTAAAGAGTTTCTTGCTGCTATTAAGCTTTGAATCCCTCGATCCACACCAGCAGGTTCCGCCATTGTTGTTAATAAGCTTAATTTAAGAAAGTAATTAAGCTTATTCCTAATAAAAATGGAAACTTTATCACTCTTCCTTGTTTTCTAACTCAGCCAAGTTTCGATAAATCAAACCAAACACAGAAAACTAGTTTATCAATAAACACTTCTGACAAGAAACAAACAAAACCCAGTTACGGAAATTTCCACAGCTACCAAGCAACCGTTGAAAGGAGGTTACTTTTTGAAACTGAGACAACACAAGTGAAAGAGATCAAGTTGAGAGATAAGGTCGTCGGTGAAGAGTTGATCCGGCGAAAAAAAAGAGAGAGTTTTGAGTCTATTGACAGAAGAATCGTAACGGTGTGAGTTTTTCTCCAGAGAGCGAGAGAGAGAGATACCCAGAAATTAAGAAAAATAAAAAGTAAGATTAGTCCAGAAGATTAACAGAAAAAAAGGAAATCGAAAAGAGAAAAAAGATAAAACTTTTATTGTTTTTCGGCAGTTTTTTTTTTTTCTTTTTTCCTCGCGATGCTCGACGGAAACTGCCAAAGCGCATGACAGTCGCGCACAAGTTTATTCACTTAAATTAAACAGTATTCTTTTTTGTGATTTATTTTAAGAACATTTTTTCTTTAAAATGTGTTCAGATTTTCCGAATCTTCTTTTTCATTTTTGTCATAGATTTTCTAGATTAATTTCGTACAGACTTATGAGCATCTGCTTTTAATGGCAGTTTACCATATTCGACAGGTAACGTAGGCAGTTTACCATATTCGACAGGTAACGTAGGAGTTAGGTCCAAATTTAATTTACGTTGACTAATCTCCTTTAAATTGTGATAGTGAAAATCATATTTGAAGTTCAGATAACATACTTAAAAACAGTAGTAGTTGAGAAAAATAAAATAAAATACTACGATTTATCTATGATATATTTGTAATCATATTTATTTTCAGTATATGAGTATGAATGTAACTGGTATACCTGGTACATAATCTTGTTTGTCGCCAAGTTTGTTAGTTCTTAAATAATATGATTGGCCCAGCCACTACATGTTTAAACAGGGTTCAATTGTGAAAATCATATTCGGTGCAGATGCACAGGGTTCAATATTTTTATTATACATTTGTAATTTTGTATCACTATTAAATGTCCAAATTATATAGATTGTTAATATATTTGAAGTAAAACATGTCAGTACATGCTAAATTAAGGTCATTTTAAATAGTTTGAACAGGGTCCATTACTATTTGGAGCCATGAATGATGACTAGGATATATATAGTTGAATCATCGTTTATGTATGACTTCTTCTTGGCTTCAGCTATGCTACATATATATATATATGCCCGTATAGTGTAATGTTTAAAAAGATGTATATTTTATTTTGGCGGAAATAATCAAAGTAACTAGATTGAGTAATGCGAGAATTATAAATCAAACTTAAGTCCAATTGGTACGTGTGGTTTGTTTATTGCCTCACACATCATGAAAGATTTTATTTAGGAGTGTTGCTTTAGAGGCAACTCCCAGTGTTAATTGCATTAATGCCTAAAACAACATACATGTAAAAATCTGAACTTGCTAAAAAGCCTAATTACCTGGACTTATGTTGTGGGTTTGATAGCTTTACTTGGGCTTGTTTACTAGTACATGATGCGATGTAGCCCATGGTTTTAATTATAAGTATGTATATTTCTTTTCACTATCAAAGGTGTTCAAATCAAACCTTTGGTTTTGAAAGATGCTGCTAGAAAGACAGGAACATTTGTCGCAACACAAAAGGCTTACAAGCTCTCTTAGAATCTCAATTGAGAGGCTTTTTATACCACATGATTTGGTATGGTCGTATTTATATACATGTTATCGTGTATCTTTAGTTATTTTTGTTGGTGGGGCAAAGTGTTAGTGTTTTTGATTTTTCCTTCCTAACCAGAAACTGAAACTTTGTCCCACTAAAAACTCATACCCTTTTAACATCGCGAGAATTTGTCCATCTCTAACTTTGTATACGTCGTGCCAAAGTGTTTGTCTTATCATATTATGGATCAATGTCAGATTATATAATAATATTTCATTATAAACACAAAAGCATAAGTATGTGATATAAATGAGAAGTTGAGAAGAAAAATGGATGATTAATTGTTTTTGTAAGAGGAAAAAAATTGTCAAACGAAACTTCGTCCAGGACTCCAAGCTCAACGCCTCACCGGCAGTAAGTAATATAGTTGACCCTTAACTTGTCTTAAAAATACCTCAAATTATACGTGAGTGCAACACCCAAATCCACCTAACTCATTAATTACTCATTGACTTTCTAATCATTCACCCTTAGTCAACTTTACATTTAAAAACTTTCCAACAGCCACCAACTATATATTTATACTCCATATCTGTATTAATAAAAACAATAAAAAAGAATTATTGAAAATGAAGAACATAAGTCCATAATCTACATTATTGGTGCGTAATTAATTCCATAACCACTACTTTATACCCGTATCTGCTGATTGTCTAATATTTTATAACGCACCACGAGATTATTTTCATAGAAATATATTCCACCAGAGACTTTTTTTCTAATTAAAATATTTTTAGTGAGAAAATTTACAAATCATTCCATCTAATACTCAAAAAAAAAAAAAAACAATACAAGTCAAAATCATGCCGAAGCAAACACCAAATCATTAACGCCTGAAGAAGAAACATTCTTTTGCAGCATCGCGGATTGTTTGTGATGGTGCTCTCCTTCGTAAGTCACTATAAGCATGGCTGGATCATCCAAAGCTCGTTCCACATGTTTCCTCGCCGGACATCCTCTAAAAGTACTACACTTGTAATAGCCACTGAATCATAACAAGAAAAAAAAACATCGTTAGACGTATTCAAACAAAACAAACACCAAACGGTAGAAATTGCAAGAGTGTAAAAGATAGTTACCGTGGGTGCGGTGAGCCCTTTATAGGTTTTTGACCGTACTTCCTCCATGAAAACTCGTCCGGTGGAATATCGGCGATCTTTGCACTTATCGCCGGTACCCTCACGGTTCTCTTCGGTCGATTCTTTCTGCTTTAATAAATAAAATAAAGGTACTATTAATTAATTTGATTTAAATAGACATAAGATGATGTTTAAAGTCAACTCTCTAGTCATTGTCAGTTTGCTATACTGTAAATTATACTAAACCGGGAATATACCCACCTAATTAAACCGGTAATAGTCAACTAAGCGTTGAATATTCGAAAATTAAATAACGGAAGTGTGTGATTAGTGAGGTAACTGTTAAAGCGACAGGCGGGTGACGTAACAATACCTTTTCTTGCAATGGCACTTGCCGTAGCCGGAGCCGGAGACTTTGCCGGAAAAATTCTGAGAGTGCTCGTGCTCGATGCATCTTTTTCTATAAGGATGACCAGCCAACGGCGGCTTACCGGAGGATGTGCCAGGCTGCGACGGAGCGAAGATCGAAGATCCCTTGGACACACTGCCGTCGCCGCCGGTTAGCGCCGACGACATGAACGAAGAGCTCAGAGAAACGCTGAAGTTCTCCTTGGAGAACTCCAGCTCGGAGCTGTTGGATTTGGATCCGAAGATGCTCGGTTTGGTGAAGTCGAGTGTCACGCTCGGCCTCGACGGAGTCAGAGGGAGACTCGCCGTCGGTCTCGCCGGCGGTTGGGAAACGACCGGAGCGGTTTTTGCGAAGTGGCTCTGTTGTATCTGAGGAGATGCGGCGGAGGAGGAGTGAACCGGTCCGCGTCTGAACCGGGCGTGACCGGTACGGTTAAGGAGAGAGATAACGGTTTTGAATTTGGAGACGGTGAAATCGGTGATCTCGGAGCAGTCGACGTTGGTGTGTTGTTGCTCGGGGCGGTTAGTTGAGAGGACGCGGATCAGGTGTTCCATGCTCTGTAGACCTTGCGATGCAGCTTCCTGGATAGCCTTTTGATCGTCCATCTTAGGGAAACGCATTAGATCAACGGCCATGATGATTGATCTCACTGTAACTTCTTTTGTTTTGTAGCTCTGAGGAAACGAGAGGAACGTTGGAGAGAAAGAGAGAGAGATGGTGAATGAGAGAAGAGAGAGGGAGGATGGCGTGATATATGGGGAAAGGAGGTGACCGGGTCAGGTTGTGTGATTAAAGTCAACTGGTAAGGTTTTTGATCCAACGGCTGTGGTTGAGTTGAGTCTTTCCATGGAATAAAGCAATCAAAGTTTGGTCTCCTCCTCGAGTTCGAGGTGACTGGGCCCCACATGTATCTGAATTTTTATTGTTTCTTCAAATTAAAGATCCTTTTTGAAAACAAAAATCGTAACACGCCATCTTTTATAATTTGTTTATAAAAAAGTGAAAAAAAACTATGACTTAATCAGAGGTATGGAAGTTTCTATAAATTTATAAGATTGTCAATGATTCATTCACACACAAATACTAAGTAAAACAGTACAAATTACATAATGATGATAAAATGTCAACATAATTCACACTCAATGGAGAGAAGAGGCCCAGCTGGAATTTGGTTGAGACAAGAAGGTAGGAGTTGTCAAGGAGACATAGATGAATGATTAAAAAATAAAATAATAATTGACATATTTGACTTCTTAAGTTTTAATTATATTTTAGGTTTGTTCTAATTTGAATCTTCTCTATTCTTTCAAGTTCTACGGACTCTGGTTATAGTCAACTATAATTACAATTAACTATAATTCGATAGGTTGCCTGAATAATTTGATGACCCTTTAATAGTTTTTTTCATAACATGTTTTCATAACAATTAAAATCTGGTGGAAGACTTTTACTTCTGAACAACAAAATATTTAATTATTATTACCATAAACTCTATTGAAAGGATTTTTCGCATTATTCTAGAAACCCTCTTCTCTTTACATTATGTCATTACGGTGTAAGCAAAGCCTTTGTTAACTTTTAATTCGCCTAATTGTTTACATGTATTGGGAATCAACTAATAATCTTTCTAATTAATTACTGGAAATACTGGTTTAACTAAAATTCTACTAGACAGGGATTACTGAATAGTGAATACGACTAATGACAAGATACGGTGACTATTTAAAAATTAAAAGTAATATTAGCTGACGAATAAAAAAAGTAGTACTATAAAAAAAAGAAAAAGATTATCATCTCTTTAAAGTTTAAACACAGAGCCATTGACTATATCGGTAACCGGGTGGTCCCGTTAACTCGTATACGAACCATCAGATATTTCTAAAGGTTGATCCAACGGTGGATCTGTGAATGCTAGTGTTGACTATGTTTATGATTTTATGAACCTAAAAATTCACAGCCAGCTATTTGGTTCTCCTCACGTGTCAATTTGTAATGTCTCGAGTATTGATGAGATTGTAAAAGAAGAAGAGAAAATAAACAATTGTTTCATTATAATTGTAAAAGAAGAGGAGATTTTTTTTTTTTGCTACATCAAAATAAAGAAGATTTTATGTAGCGTTTCATTATAATTGTTACTTTGACATTTTTCATGAAGATCAAAAAAATTATATAATAAATTAATATATTTTTATTTAATGTTTAACTAATTACATGAGAATAATTTAAATAAAAATCTATTGGTTATTTAAAAAGGTAAAAAATAGATTTAATGTACAAAATTACATTGAAATTATAGAATAATACTTATTTTGAAACAAAATAAAAAATCTGATATTTATTATGACACATAAGGAGTACTAAATAGTAAAAATAATATTTTTTACATAAAACAACCTTTATTAATTTCTTAGAGCATGTTTATCGGTTTGTCTCTTAGCCTCAGTTTTTTTAATTTTTTTTTGCCGATTTAAAAAAATAAAAAATAAAAAGGATCAATCACGAGCCGTCACGTGTCGTGGGATCCGCAAAACAGTCTAAGAAACGGAACAAAAACGTTGATTCTTTTGCATACACAAGCAACGTTTTTTGTTACTTCTTAGGGCCCGCGAATTTTTAATTAAATTTTTGGTTATGAAACTGAGAGTAAGCAACACCTATAAACATGTTCTTAGCTGCATGGTCAGCATGGAACACCATTGTTTAGCTTACCAAAAAAACACCATTGTTTCAACATTTATCTTTTTTTTTCTTAATTAATTCTGTTTCAACATTTATTTTCTTACATGTCTATTTTAATTTTCTCTTTTCATAAGATCAATTCGTTTGTGAATGCGATTATCTTCTGTAGTCCGGATTTCGTGTAATAAACTATACGATTAGTCATGTGAACAGAAGTACAGAACGTGTAGTGTGTGCTAATAAAACGTGCCATTGGCGTAGACCAAACCACGGGTTGTTCTTTAAAACACCATTTATTTGTCAACGATTAAACTATAACATGGGGTGGTTGACCTAACTAAGTTGTATTATTATTGTCGTGCACGTCGATCATCTATGCATTTACAAATTGTAATGCAAGAAAATATCATTTTCTGTATATATAAGAGAATAAAGGAATTAGCACATCCAAACTATGGAATTATTTCAGCTCTCTCTGTTTTAACTTCTTGAAAGATAATAACAGTTCTTAAATTTAATATCCTTTTGATACATAACTTTAAAAACAAACTGCGTTTAGCTATTCTCGTTTTAATGATGTGCCCGAAGTAAATTAAGATACAAGTTGTGAACGAGATTCAGTTCCTCTATAACCTATGTTTTGGGATAATACTTGGAAGCAAATCCATCAAAATTAGAATAATCAGCAGTATACAAACGCAGTATAGAGCTGTGTATTGATCCGAACACGTAGACTATTGAAAAATAGATTAGCTACGAGTTTGATCCCACCCCAGTCTACACTTATTAGATCATGCATAGCTCCGAACACCGCACCGACAACTTTCGGATAACACTGTCTCACACCCATGGCTTCACGAACACAATCACGGTCCCAATCACGATCCCCTCGAAACCAAAAGAGATATTCTCAACAAAGAATTAAAGCACATATACTTTCATGTTGTTTTCCCTTGGTACATCCTAGAAAAAAACGTAAGTTTTAAAGAGGTCCACGACCCTTATCCATTCTTCTTCTTATCTACTAGTAATAAAGATTCTCTTCTAAAGTTTTCTCAAGTGTCTTAATGTGATGTGTTCATGCCACCGATTATTATTCCAACTATTTTGTCATGCATCTTAGTTTCAACATGCAAATATTAATATTATCATAAAAATTCCTTTTAATCGTCAGATAAGAGAATACAAATAGCCAGCAAAGCACATTGCTATACGAGATTTAAGCCATACTTCAAACATTTTGAACTCCTCTCCCTCTCTCCAACTCCACGTTATGCCCATGATGGCAAAACTTGGTGAAAACGTATCTTCAGACATGTGTGGTAAAGATACTCAACACAATCTTGTTCCAGAGTGTTGTTTCCAATATTTATTTAAGTTTCCCGTATACAGGAAATCATCCTCGTTTTTGTAATCCATTCTCAGTAATTAATCGAGTTTTTTTCTAACAAGCAGGTGAAAGAAACGTGTTCGTTTGTATCTCTACAGTATTATGCAATATTGTCACACATCAATTCTTATACGACGCGACACATAAGTTACCAATTGAAAGGTCCATACTTTATTCCCGACATTGAAGTAAGTGCGTTTGAAAGGTTAAAACCAATATAACTCTTTGATAAAAGTAAACATAACCACGGTCATATATAGTTTATTGTTATATTGATTCAGATGGAACCCGTCACCATTGATTATACGAGGAGGTTTGGCCCCAGTATTTTAACTTTATCAAGCATAAAGATAATAGACAAGGATTTATTCTGTGAGCATTGACATACTGCACACACGGACTTCACACGCATTTGAGAAATAAGTGACTCTTATCTTGACGTTTACATTTTGACTAAAAAATCATCAATATTTTATGTTTGTGCTAACCATATTCTCATTGGCAATACTATTTTAGTACTGTTTTATATTGATCTCTATGATTCTTTTATGAAATTGTTAAATACAAAATATTTTGATCGTACATAACAAAGATGTTATCTCGTAAAGTAATGATAAACATGGGATTTCGAAAACGCAAATCCAAAACCAACTAGCTGCAGAGTATTATTTGTTTTCTATTATTGATCACGCATGATTATACTTAACACATGCATTACCAGGTTTCACAGAATATTAGTTTTCGTTAGAACAATAATATAGACTTTGAAAGAATATGTAAAAGAAAAGCTGAAAACGAGAGTGGAATCCAATGTGGACTTCACGTAAATGTTTTATATTCCTTATTTATGTTTTTTTTTTCTTCTAATTATATCTCTAACGTATATATGGATGTACATTGGGTGTCGATTTTCCCCTTTATATTCCCAACTTTATCTTCCAAACAAGAAACTGCACATGGGTTGTTCATGTGGAAGTTGAAAACTTATAATATGGCCCGTATATTGCTTGACCTCTTACATAATTATACGAATTAATGGTCGTATCAGCTAAGACAGATTTGATTCTGGTTCAACAAATTATGAAACATATGCTCCATGCCTTTATGATATACTATATGCTATATAATAAACGAAGAAGAATATATTAGCGCGCTACCTAACGTACGCTCCATATGCCATCATATCTGCTATATAATAAACGAAGAATAATATATATCTCCCTACGTAAACATATGCTCCATATTCAATCATATCTGCTATATAATATAAACGAAGAAGAATATATATCGCTATCATGCGTTGAATTTGTTTAAGAGGTCTTATCATGATGCGATGGCATGTTATACTTAAAATGGGCCTTGTACAAGTCAGCCCATTGGAAAATTTCAGATTCTTCAGGGTCGGAACCCGACCGGAAATGATTATCCCTTCTTAGCCAATGGTTGGTTTCGTGATCAACAAAAAATAATGGCGAGACTCTTGGTCTCTATCCCTATGCAAACGGCAGCATTGCCGGCGTTTGCTCAGCCTCTGTTTCCACCGCCGGCGAGCAATTTCGTCGATGTAGGGACGGGACTACGTCTTAACCGGAGAATCAGAGACTGTTCTGTGGTGGCGCGAGCAGGGCCCACTACGAGTAGCTACTTGCTCGCGTTCGCCATTCCCGCTACTCTTATAGCCGCCACCGTTTTCACTTCAGCCAAAATCGCTGATAAGCTTGACGATGATTTCCTCGAGGATGTAAGATGTCCGTTTTCCACCAATAAAATGTTCTTACACATCTTTTACCAGTTTTAGTTTAGACACGACTTTGGTCTGGTTTTCTTAAGTTAGTGTTGTCGTTGATTAGGTTCTAGACTTCTATGGTTTGTATCAGTCTCGCCTAAAGTGTTGCTTGGTAAATTGCCAATAATCACTAGTGCATCAGCTCTGTTCTGATCCGTGTTAGGAACACTCTTGTATCGTATTCATATGGTCTGTAAAACTAACAGCATTATGTTTCGCAGATTGCGTTGAACCAAGCGATAAAAGCAGCAGAAGATGGAGAGAATGCTCAAGGTGAAACCTCACTGGACGATTTGATTAAAGAACCTGTGCTTCAACGAACCCGTAAACGGCCGAAGCGTGAAGTTTAAGCATAACGTACACATAACGTTCTTCGTAAGGAGATTCATTCAGTGATCCCGATGACTGTGTAATAATATGTTGTGTTTGTACAAGGATGTAATAAGCTTGTAGCCTTCCTGGTCATATATCTATAGTTGTAGTTACTGAAAATTTAATAAGGATACTTTGAACATGTCTCAAATCAGATGATGAATCAAATGCCTCATGGCATAGAGCTGAAACAATGACGCACATTTCAAGTTTCTAAATTCTAATAGTGTCTTTATGCAGGCATTTGTTTTGCGGTAAATTTGTAACAATGGAAGAAGTAGAAGGGTATAGTTGTTATATAGCTTTAAATAGGTTACTGGACCGAACCAAACATCGTTTATCGTTTGGGTAATGCTCGGAGCAACCTCGAATTGGGCTTTGAGAGGCCCAGTTTGAGTATCCGCTTACTCGGATGGTTTTGTGTAAGAATTTTCTCTCCCTTCGAATCAGCGTCGCCTGTGTGAGGTTCGCGTTTTCAATCTACAGTTTTTTTTTTCCCTTTCGTTTTCAAACGAACAAGACACACCAGCTAATTGATTAAAAGGCCATTTGCGTTAGATCTAAGGAGAGAGCCAGCGACGTATAAATTGTCTACCGGTGAAGTTGATTCTTACGACGCGACGAGCAATTCGATTTCTGTTCGACGGATCGAAGGTATGGTTTAGCTCAGTTTGGTGATTTATCGAATTTATTTGTGTAACTGATCTCGTTTCGCGGCTTTCGATTCTAGCTTCTGCGTCTCTGTGTATTTCTATTGAATCTGTAGATTAGGTTTCCATTTAGTTACCGCACGATCTGGGTGCCCCAAAGCCTTTTTTTATTCGTATTGCATTTTTACAATCCCATGCCACTATTGTGTCGGTGATCATTACAAGTTTGTGAAAGTTAAATTTGGATTTTGCGTCATCAGAAGGTACAAGCCTATGGTGATCCAGACTTGGTGTTGATCCGATTAATAGCCATTGTGGGAGAAAGAGCTGAGTGAATCGAATGGACAAGAAGAAGAACCGTGCTGATCCGCTCGCTGCTGGGCGACAGAAGGTTCGTTTCTCTTTCTTTGAGCTTTACTACCTCTATTAGAATTTGTTTAGATTTTCTTTGTTAATGTCAGTCATAAGAGAGATGATTCTTCTGTTTCACTTCCATCTTGAAGACCATTAAACAAGTAGGAAAGGTTTCTGTCATGCTAGCTTTTCGTCTAAGTTTGTAGTAAAGAAGGAACAATTGAATTTATAACGTATAAATTTGATTGCTTGTTTTTTCTTGTGTCTGGTCAATCGCTAAGTTTCTTTTGCTTCATTTCAGCTTCAACAATTTCGTCAAAAGAAAGCTGACAAAAACACTGATCATAAAAAGGACCACAAGGGCAGTACAAGTCAAGGAAAATCCTCCAAAAAATCTGGTAAATCTGAGAAGCATGAGCCTAAACCTGACACAAGTGCTGTCAGTGAAGAGGCACAAGCTCCCTCTGATGTGGCTGCAGGAGGAGCTATATCTCATGTGAATATTGGTGAGGAGGTTGTTGATCCTCCACAAACTTCTGTTAATGCTGCAGCTCACAGGGATGTTTCAGTCGATGCTTCATTATCAGAACTTGCTACTCCAGGAAACACCACATCAACTTCTGATAGTGGAGCTGAATTGAGAAAAGAAGTAGCGAATTCTGAAAATGATATCACCATATCATTATCCACGGAAGAAGAGAATTTGAAGAGTATCGACATTGGATCGGCTGGCACAGTGGATTCTTTATCTGACGCTGCAGGTACTGAGAAGGGAGTTACCCATGACGATGCATCTATTAGTGTTTACGGAATTTCTGCTACTTCTGAAAACCTAGCGGAGGGGCAAGGAGTTGAAGTTGAAAGTGGTTCTGGGAAGGTAGAAATGCAGCACCCGCCGTCCTCGTTGCCTGAATCTATTCCTGATGCTTCCTTGATTTGTGCAAGGGGAGATCAGGTAAACGATGTAGGTTGTTCTCTCCTTCTCTCTCAATCCTTTTCATTATTTAGTTTTCTTGGGTAGGAGTAAAGAAGTTAGGTCGATTGCATGCATCCTTTTGTTGTATAATTCAGTTCTCATTTGTTTCTGGGTAGGGAAAATGCAGGAAGACGATGGTTCACACAAGGAACAGTTTTCTGAATTATCTGCAAAGCCAGATGTGGATTCGATTGCAAATGAAGAAAGGCAAAAAAGCTTTTCAGCCATTGTGGATTCTTCTGTTTCCCCTTCTCACTTTTCAGAGGGATCCTCGGTTGCATTTGGTTCAGCTGAACTGGAAGGAAAAACTAGTGAATTTAGGGGCCAGCATATTGGGGAAGCTGCAGAGCTTAATGAAGAGAAACCAGAGGCATCTATTGATTTTCGTAATAACAGAGATCACGTACTGTCGACTGAACCTAAGGAAAGCTCTATTGCAGATGTGGCTAGTCAGCTGCAAATGCCTGAGAGCGTCAGTATATCTGGAGTATTGAGCCATGAAAAACCTTGTAAAAAGGACACATTAAATCCTTCTGGAGAAGTTTCTGCTGCTCTTGTTGATGAAGGCCGCTCAGTTAGCTTCCTACAGCTTATGGATATGATACAGGGGCTTGGACAAGATGAATTTCAAGTGTTGTGCAACGCAAGAGAGGCTGCTTCCAGTACTGGGCCAGGAACAACTTCGTTGGAGAGATTAAGAGAAGAACTTTTTGTTTCGAGTACCATGGAAGATATACTCCATGTGCAACTCACAGAGCAGTCTCATCTACAAAACGAGTTTTGTCATCAACATAACCAATTAGAAGCTGAACGATCACAGCTTCGTGCATCATATAATGCGGTGAAAGAGAGGAATGATTCTCTTGTAGAGGAGCTTTCAGAGTGCCAGTCTAACCTCCACGCTGCTACAAGCTCCAATGAGAAACTCAAGAATCAGCTTCTTGCTACAGAAGCCCAAGTGGAGAATTTCACTTCTAAGATGAATGAGTTGCAGCTTAGCTTAGAAAAGTCCCTATTGGATCTATGCGAGGCCAATGAGAAGTTCATCAATCTTCACGTGGAGAATGATACATTGGTTGCTATTATTTCCTCTTTGAATGATGAGAAAAAGGAACTTCTTGAAGAAAAAGAATCCAAGAACTATGAGATTAAGCATCTTTCATCTGAGTTATGCAATTGCAAAAACTCAGCTGCTATACTAAAGGCAGAAGTTGAGCGATTGGAACAAGCAGTTGGTCCACTGACAGATGAGAAGATAAATCTTGTCGAGGAAAAATATAACTTATTGGGTGAGGCTGAGAAGTTGAAGGAAGAATTGGCAAATTGTAAGACTTCGGTCACCTTGCAAGAAGTGGAACATTCAAACATTATGGAGACGCTTTCATTGCTGAAAGGCCAGCAGACTAAGCTTAAAGAACATAACCTGCATCTCACAGAAGAAAATGAGAAAGCACATCTAGAAGTGAGTGCATATCTGATCTCGGAGACTTATTTGTTGTCAGAGTATTCCAACCTAAAGGAAGGGTATTCTTTGCTGAATAATAAACTCTTGAAGTTCCAAGAGGAGAAGGAACGTTTGGTTGAGGACAATGATAAACTTACGCATGAGCTCTTTATTCTTCAAGAGCGTATGTCTCCTGTACAAGAAGAGCGGATTCGTCTAGCAGCTGAGTTAGACGAAGCAATGGCGCGCCTTGATAAACTGGCTGAAGAAAGTACATCTCTGAGTAGCAGCATCCAGGTAGAAAAAGCTGGAATTGTAGAAATTAGTAATGAGGATGCTTCAGAATTGATCAATCAGGAAATACCTGAAACATCTGGTAGAAGGCTAGAAGTCGGGGTTAAAAGTAAACAGAGTGTACCGTTTGTTGAATATACCTGCGAAAGTCCCGGGACACAGAAAACAACTTCGGAGGAGGCAATGGACGCTTCTTCTGGGTTTTCTTCCTTGAACGAGAATCTGGAGAAAGGTGAGAAAATGATTCAGAACCTTCAAGAGGCAATTAAGCAGATCCTCACCGATTCTTCATTGAGAAAGTCAAGCAATAAAGCTGACACGCCAGCAGTATCAAAATTGATTCAGGCTTTTGAGTCAAAGGGGCAACAGGAAGAACATGAATCTGAAAAGGGACAGTTAACTGGTGATCAGTCAGATGTATTTGTTTCTGTGAATGTGCAGATTAGCAATTTGAGAGGCTTGCTTGAACAGTTAGTGTTGAATGCTAGGAAGGCGGGTATACAATTCAATGAATTAAAGGATGACAGGACAGCAACAAATCAACGACTCGAAGAGCTTAATGTCGAGTTTGCATCTCACCAGGATCACATCAATCTTCTTGAGGCAGATACTATTGAGAATAAGATTTCGTTTGAAGTTCTGAAAAACTGTTCTTGTGAGCTACAACGCAAAAACCACGAACTAGAACTTCTCTGTGAATCTTTAAAGCTGAGAAATGATAGTATTGGTCTAAAGAACACGGAGCTCAACAAGAAGCTTGGTTCTTGCTTATCGAGAATTTATGAGCTTGAAATTCAGCTTGAAAGCTTACAGAATAACTTAAGCAGCATGTTGTCGTCAATGGAGGAACAGTTAGTGGGCTTGCAGGATGAATCTCTGAAGGCAATGATGCTAGAACAGGAATTGACATCACCAATATCTCAATTTAGTGAGGAAGTTGTGAGACTTGATGATTGTTTACTCAGATATGGAACTGCTGGAGCCATTGGCGTAGATAAGCATATGTCAAATTCTGTTGACATGGCTGTGAAGGTGATTGACGACCTGGAGGAAAAACTAGAAGTTGCTAATGCAAAGCATGAGTCCTCCTCAAACAAATATGAGGAATTGAAGCACAGTTTCAAAACTCTGCTTGAGAAGAATGGAAAGTTTTATGCGGACCTGACAAAACTGATTACTGAATCATGCGGGTCTGTTGAGATGGCCATATTTAAAGGTGAAAATCTAGTTGTCTCTGATCCTTTTAACGATGGTAATTGTGAGAATCTGATGGAGGCTGTGCGAAATATTCTTTCTGAGAGGCTTGAACTTCAGTCTATGATTAATCAGCTACAGTCGGACTTGTTGAGTAAAACAAACGATATGGAGGGACTGACGCAGCGAAGCCTTGATCCCACTTCTCTCCGAGACTTAGTTGAGAAAGTTGAGGGTGTTCTGGAACTTGAAAGTGGCGAAATTAGTTTTGAATCCCCTGCTTTATATGTCGCGTTTCTGATTTCCCAACTTGTTCAGAAGTTTATAGAGGCTGAGGACTTGGCTAATCTCATCAGAAAACAGTTAGAGGCCAAGGAGAATGAGCTGATGGAGATCCAGGAGAGTTTACTGCACCACAAAACTGAAATGGATGGTCTCAGGGAAAATATAAGCCAAGCAGAGGAGTCCCTTGTGGCCATACGATCCGAGTTACAAGAGAAGTCTAATGAACTTGAACAATCAGAGCAGAGGTTATTATCGACTAGAGAGAAGCTCAGCATTGCTGTTGCAAAAGGAAAAGGTTTGATTGTTAACCGTGACAATCTCAAGCAATCGTTGGCCCAAACCTCCGCTGAACTGCAGAGGTGCTCAGAGGAACTGAGTTTGAAGGACACAAGGCTTCAGGAAGTAGAAGCAAAACTTAAGACTTATACAGAGGCAGGTGAACGTGTGGAGGCATTAGAATCTGAGCTTTCTTACATCCGAAACTCAGCTACTGCACTTCGAGAATCGTTTCTTCTCAAAGACTCTCTGCTTCACAGAATTGAAGAGATTTTGGAAGATTTGGATCTCCCAGAGCAGTTTCATTCTCGAGATATACTCGACAAGGTGGAGTGGTTAGCAAGATCAGCTAACGGCAACTCTTTACGTCCCTCTGATTGGGACCAGAGAGGTTCTGATGGAGGTGCAGGATATGTTCCCTCTGAACCCTGGAGGGAGGATGGTCAAACTGGCACAAGTTCTGAGGATGACTTAAGGATCAAGTTCGATGAACTCCAGGGGAAGTTTTATGGGTTGGCTGAACAGAATGAAATGCTGGAGCAGTCCTTGATGCACAGGAATAACTTGGTTCAGAGATGGGAAGAACTCCTAGGGAATATTGATATGCCTCCACAGCTAAAGTCCATGGAAGTGGAAAACAAGATTGAGTGGGTTGCGAGTTCAATATCGGAAGCTAGACATGACAAAGATACTCTCCAACGGAAGATTGATAACCTTGAAGTCTATTGTCAATCACTAAGGGCTGATCTGGAAGTCACACAAAAGCAAGTATGTGATGTCGAGGCAAATCTTCGATCGGTTGATAGTGAGAGGATGAATCTTTCTGACAGACTGGAAACTCTGAATGGGGATCACGATAATCTTTCTGCAAGGGCCATTCACCTTGAAGTTGAGAATGAGAAACTGCAGAATCAAGTTAAAGATCTGCATGAAAAATTGGTTGAGAAACTTGGGAATGAAGAACAATTTCAGACTATTAAAGGAGACCTTTTGAGTTTGAGATACATGATTAATGATGTTATAGAGGAAGATGGCTTGCAGGATTTGGCTTTGGCAAGTAATTCTGAGAACTTGGATGTACTTCTGAGAAAGCTGATAGACTATTATAAGAACTTGGTTAAATCTAGTATGCCACGTGAAAGAGATGATAGCTTCTGTGAAACTCGGCCATCAAATGCTGATGTTAGAAGCGGAGAGTCATTGGGCACACATGAAGCAACTTCTCACGGGCATCATCCTGAAAATATAGTCGAAGCAACAAGTAGAGACATAACAGTGGTAGAGTCACCTGATGTAGCTTCCCTAACAAAAGATCTTGATGAAGCACTGCATGTTCAGAAGCTAGTAAGGGAAGAAAGGGATTTGTACATGGAAAAACAGCAATCATTGGTTGCTGAAAATGAGGCACTTGATAAGAAAATAACAGAATTGCAGGAGTTCCTTAAACAAGAAGAGCAGAAGTCAGCTTCTGCAAGAGAGAAGTTAAACGTAGCTGTCAGGAAAGGGAAAGCTTTGGTCCAACAAAGGGATAGCCTGAAGCAAACTATCGAGGAGATGAACGCTGAGCATGGTCGCCTAAAATCAGAGATTATCAACCGAGACGAAATGCTCCTGGAAAATGAAAATAAATTTAGGGAGTTGGAATCTTACACTGTGAGGGTAGAAGCCCTGGAGTCTGAGTGCCAATTGCTGAAAAATCATTTGCAAGAAACAGAAAATATTTTGCAGGAAAGAAGTGATACGTTGAGCATGACATTGAATGCGCTGAATGACATTAATATTGGTGATGAAGGTGACAGATATGACCCTATTCTGAAGCTTCAACGGATCTCGCAACTGTTTCAGACTATGAGTACTGCCGTGTCTTCTGCTGAGCAGGAATCAATAAAATCTAGAAGAGCAGCTGAGTTGCTACTTGCTGAGTTGAACGAGGTTCAAGAGAGAAACGATAGTATGCAAGAGGAGCTATCAAAACTTGCATATGAAATTCAACAACTTTCCGAACAGAGGGATGTAGCGGAGGCTGCAAAAGTTGAAGCCATATCACGTTGTGAAAATTTATCAATGGTCAACAATGAAGAAAAGAAGAAGCTGTATAGTCAAGTGCTGTCCGCTGGAACTAATGTGAACACTCTGAGGAAAATTCTCGCAGGTACCAACAGTTGCCTAGCTGATATTTTCACCATGAATATGGAGTTTCTGCATCATCTGAAGTCAAATATGGAATCATGTGCGAAGCAAACTGGTACTAATTCGTCTGGCTGGCCTCAAGTTAGTACAGGAAATTTTGTAGACAAGGTACTTTAGAACCTTTGCTTACTATGGTATACTTTCAAGGTTTCTCTGGCACTGACTGTCTCTGAATATTTTTTCCCTTTTTTTCTCAGGAAATCTTTTCACGCTTGAGTGCTACCTTGTCCGTCAACTTGCATGAAATTTCAAATGATGGAAACATTACTGAAATCTGTGGTTCTCTCTCACGAAACCTTGATCAGTTTGTGGCTGTTGTTAGCCATCTCGAAGAGAATGTAAGCAAGCACTTGGAATCATGGCACGAACAGGTCAACATTGCAGCCAACAACATTGACACCTTTTTCAAGTCAATAGGAACCGGAATAGACTCAGAAATTTCTGCTATGGGTGAAAGAGTTACCTTGCTTCATGGAGCATGTTCTAGCGTGTTGGCGGAAATTGAAAGCCGGAAGGCCGAACTGGTTGGAAAGGACAATTTCAACATGAGCCTCCATCAAGTAGAAGAGGATGTTTCGTCCATGGAGTCTATCAGGTCCATGGTAAGTAGGCTATCATCAGCTGTTAAAGAGCTTGTTTTAGCAAATGCTGAGACTGTGGAGAGAAATGAAAAGGAGATGAAGGTAATCATCGCCAATTTGCAAAGGGAGTTGCACGAAAAGGACATCCAAAATGATAGGATGTGCAATGAACTTGTGGGTCAAGTTAAGGAAGCCCAGGCCGGTGCTAAGATCTTTGCAGAAGATCTTCAATCTGCAAGTGCCCGGATGCGTGATATGCAAGACCAGCTGGGCATTTTGGTGCGTGAACGGGATTCTTTGAAGGAGAGAGTAAAAGAGCTGCAAGAAGGGCAGGCCTCACACTCAGAATTACAGGAGAAGGTCACATCGCTTAGCGATCTACTAGCTGCAAAAGACCAAGGTCAAATTTTCAAACTAAACCTTTTCTTTTTCCACCGTTACACATAGCTAATACATAATTGTTTACTGCAGAAATTGAGGCATTAATGCAAGCGCTTGACGAGGAAGAGTCTCAGATGGAGGATCTGAAACACAGGGTTACAGAATTAGAACAGGAACTGCAACAGAAGAACCTAGATTTGCAGAAAGCCGAAGCTTCTCGTGGGAAGATTTCCAAAAAGCTATCAATTACTGTGGATAAATTCGATGAGCTCCATCAACTCTCTGAAAATCTACTTGCTGAAATCGAGAAGCTTCAACAACAAGTGCAAGATCGGGATACCGAGGTTTCTTTCTTAAGACAAGAAGTCACTAGGTGCACTAACGAGGCTCTTGTTGCTTCTCAGAAGGACTCTAAGAGAGATTCCGAAGAGATCCAAGCTGTACTGTCTTGGTTCGACGCAATAGCTTCACTACTTGGTCTAGAAGATTCACCTTCCACCGATGCTCGCAGTCACCTAAACCTCTACATGGAGCCACTTGAGAAAAAGATCGCTTTTATACTATCTGAAATAGAAGAGTTACGTCTGGTGGGACAAAGCAAGGATTCGCTGCTGGAAGCTGAGAGGAGTAGAGTGGCTGAGCTCAGACAGAAAGAAGCAACTCTTGAGAAAATATTACATGACAAGGAATCCAGACCAAGCAGCTCGACTTCAGAGATCCTTGAAGTGGAACCTCTGGTAAGATTAGATCTTGTTGGATAATTTCACCATTCAAGATGCTGCCTCAAAGCAATAATATTTCAAATTGTTTTTTTATTTTATTTTATTTTTCTCTTGGTATTGCAGATAAATAAGCGGACGACGAGTGGAGCATC
This sequence comes from Brassica juncea, assembly GCA_018703725.1. Classification (NCBI taxonomy): domain Eukaryota; kingdom Viridiplantae; phylum Streptophyta; class Magnoliopsida; order Brassicales; family Brassicaceae; genus Brassica; species Brassica juncea. The sequence continues at coordinate 62,458,209 of CM031939.1, forward strand.
GATCCCATCTCAAGTCCGGAGTTTGCGTAAGGGAAACAACGATCAAGTAGCCATTAGCATAGATGCAGATCAACCTGATCAAAACCTGAGCTTAGAAGACGACGATGATAAAGGTAAGTAAACTTGCCCCTTAATATTTACTTTAGTTACTCGCCTGCACATTCTCATCATATAACATACCCTCTGTTTTTTTTAGCTCATGGATTTAGATCACTCACCACGTCAAGAATCATTCCGAGATTCACAAGACCAGTGACAAACATGATAGATGGTTTATGGTTAGGCTCTCTCTCTCCATTTTTTGGTTATCGTTTGATTGGAAAATTTCGTAATTTTGGGTTTAATGAAAACAACATTTTCTGCTATTCAGGGTCTCGTGTGATCGGACGCTTATGAGACAACCTGCATTACGGTTAGGGATAATGATATACTGGGCGATACTGCATGCTCTTTTGGCTAGTTTCGTGGTTTAACGAAAATAATCTACGTAAGCTCATTACTGACTTTTATTTTCTCAAATTAATAGCAAATACTCCTCCATTTTTTAAAGCTTTAATACGTGTTTTTATTACATCTTTTTGCAGTTGGTTTCTCGTTATGGAACGGGCGCAAAGAGTCAAAGTGGTGTGCTGTCTTCACTTATATGTTTTGTTTGGTCTTGCTATTCATTGTTTAGCTTTTTATTATTAACCAAGCAAACCGTGGTTTCGTCATTTTTATTGATCAGAATCACAAACTGCTTGACTTTACAACCGAATAAGAAAAAGTTTTATGTATTAGATGTTGAAAAGTATTAGACCATGTTCAGTTTTGTTTCTCCTTGTCCTTTAATCATTCTTGTGAAAAAATACAACGCAAAATGGACGATACACATACAAGAGAAAAGAACATCTATCACACGAGTCAAGGAAGGGGATACTTTTGTTCGATAGGAGTTAGTTTGGTTGGAAATGGAAGCGTACGTCGAGGATACCTAGTTGTGTATCTGCGTCGAGGTTACATCTGGTCTACAATCACTACTACTACTACTGCTTCATTGCTTCTATACTCTTCTCCTATATATGAAGCATCTTCTTTTTGTTGCTCGGCCTGCTCTGGGAAAGTTAAACCACGATTGTGAATTCCTTCATGGTTTTTGCTTCTGCTTCTTTGGTGTTTGGCTAATTCAACTATAGAGTCGTCAAACTTTCGCTTTATTAAGTTTTTGAGTCTCGACTTTGAAACAAGTGTAATAACATGAACTGAGTATACAGTAATGTTGTTGCTTCCACTAAAGTTAATGTGGTTCCGTTTCCCCAACAAAAATTCCCAAGCAGAAACCGCTGACCAGGTTTTCATTGTTTGCAAGTACTCATAATAAAATTTAAATATAAAGTCTTTGGACCAAAAAAAAAAAAAGTCTTTGGACATGACCACAAATAATGAAAGCCTACAGAATTAAAAGAGACGACAAGATCATGATCCTAGTTCGGTCCCAAATCATCAACAAATCCACCACATGGAAACTAGTTTGGTCCCATCCTTCACTTCCACATCATTCAATTGATTGTTATTATAAGTGACGTAAACCTCTCACAACTTTCTGTGCAACACAACTTTATATGCTTTCTTCTCATTCCTCTTTTCTCTGCCGACACCTTTTCTTTTGCACCCACGTTTCTTCACTTTTCACCGACACTAATAAGCTGAGAAACTCCTTAAGGTCAGAAACCATTAAAATGGTATCTCTCTCTCTCTCTCTCTCTCTCTCTCTCTCTCTCTCTCTCTCTGTCTTTGTTTCATTCTAGTCAGAAACAAGTTCTCGTTAGTTATTTTACAGTTTAAAGTCTCTGCAGGTGATTTGACATGGATCTTGTATTGGTTCAAGACAAAAGCTCCTTTTTAACTGCCAACAACATTTTCAACTTTACAGATATTGTATACATTTATGAATCTCTTGTCTCTCACACTCTAATCCCTACCAATTTGAGAAATCAAAACAAACATAACAAACAAACAAACATGAAAAGAAATTAATGCCTACCAACTATGGTTCCCAACAATCTCATTATAGAGAAATCAAACTCACTGATTTATTGACTCCAGTTACTGAATCTATTGAACCTTCTCTGTTTCTTCAACTCATCTGCTCGCCAATGAGGTCGAGCCCCACGAGAAGAAAGGTGACACCTTGGAACATCAAGAAGTAGAAATGCACTCCTTGAGCTGCCAACAGACTCCTTACCGCTGCAGTGAGCAAAAGAAAGGCTAACGCGAGCTCCTTGTGGTATATCTTGTTGATTTTCTTGACGGGTTTCTTTGCAACTTGTTTCTGCTCTTCGAGTTGGTTCAGCTCCAGAAGCTCGCTATCTGAAACTCCCCTAAGCAACTGGCTTTTCTTGTTTGGTGTCTCTTTCTCGGTGATAGACAAAAGATCCGACTCTGACGATCTTCCAGCTTTCTTTGTGACTATCCACTCGTAAGAGCTACCCAATTGGAATAGACCAGAGACCATGGCGTTGAACTTGGTGACAGACATTGTGTTCTCGAACAAGAGGTAAGGGACGATGAAAGGGAACGACTTGGGAGATGGAAGGAGGTTGAGGAAAGACATGAAAACAGGTATGTAGCAGATGACCCAAACGGGTAGCTCAGCTTCTGGTACAAACATGGTTAGTGGAAGGATAATGCAGAACAATGTGAAGGAGTAGAAAGGAAGTATGAGTTTCCTAAGAAGGAAGAAGAGTAGTATCAGATTCGCTTTCTTCCATATAGCTATCTGCAAACAAGGAAGAAGGAGAAACAGTTAATAAAACAATGATCAAAAACTTATACTTTGCAGAAGAAAAGAGTTGTAAACTAACCTTAGATGTCAAGATTGCACCAAGACATAAGCGAAAAAGCTGCATAGGTCCAGAATGCCAACGGTGTTGCTGCTTCTTATATGCTTCATAGGACTCAGGAACTTCACAAAGGACCTGTAGATTGTTCTCACTCATGGTTACATGAATATGGCTTTTTTTATTATTATTAAGAATGATTGATCAAATAGTATTAGTACCTTGACATCGTTAAGATATATGAACTTCCATCCATGTAGATGTGCACGGACTGCTATATCCATATCCTCAACAGTTGTTCTTTCAAGCCAGCCACCAGATTCCTCAAGGGCTTTGATTCTCCAGACCCCAGCTGTTCCATTAAAACCAAAGAAGTTCAAGAACACGCCGCTCACTTGCTGCTCAACCTCAAAGTGGAAACACAGATTGATGTTCTGAAGACGGGTCAACAAGTTCTCGTCTTTGTTCACAAACGTCCACCTAGCTTGAACCAGACCTAACTCTGGGTTATCCTGAAGATATAATCACATCATCAAGTAGTTAGAGACATCTCTCCACTTGTCACTGGTTAGATAAATGAAACATATGTTAACCACCAACCTTGAAATGTGGAACTGTTAGTTTAAGGAAGTCTGGATTAGGTTGAAAATCCGCATCAAAGATTGCTACAAACTCGTATGCTTCCACGTAATCACAGCTCATAGCGGACTTGAGGTTACCAGCTTTATATCCAGTTCTAACCAAGCGATGCCTGTAGATTATGTTGACTCCCTTTTGGCTCCATTTGGCAACCTCAGCTTTAATCAACAGCTGGATGCTTTCATCGTTTGAATCATCAAGCACCTGAACCAAGATTCTATCTTTTGGCCAGTCTAGTTGACACACAGCAGATATAGACTGTTCATACACCTGAACAACAAGAAGAAGAGCAAAGATCATTTACATGCCAAAAAGGCTACACAAAGATCAAGAATAAGCATATACTGTACCTCTCTCTCATTGCACATTGGTATCTGAACAAGAACCATTGGATACACATAGCCACATCCCTCAGCATCATCATTACGGAACGGTTCCTCATCAAACCTCGGCTTGATTTTCTTATACTTGATCCAAAAACAGCCCAAGCAGAGAACCAAACGGTCTACTGACTGTATAAGGAAGAGCACAATACAAAACTTGGAGAGAGCTTTGATCGGAGGAGCAATATAATCAGCTCTCAAGCTCAACCAGCCAACGTAGACAAGATGGAGCAAGCTCTGGATCTCAAGCGTGCTCGTAGGGATGTGAAGACTCGGGCTTTCGAAGTAATGCCATCCTCTGAAGTAAGCAACGATCTCAAACCCGAGAATCAGCAAGGAAAGAGCTAAGAAGAGCTTAATGGCAGTGAAAAGCCACCTGTCTCTTCCTAACCTCTCAGAGCCAAGCGGGTGAGTGAAGCTGAGGCGTTTCTTGATGGCACCGAGGAGAGACCAGAAGACAGTAGCGAACCAAGTGAGACAACCAACGGCTCTGTGAGCTTTGAGAAGCAGAACCCAAGTGACTTGCTTCGCGTTCTTGCCTCTGCTCTTCTCCACTGGTCTGAATGCCGAATCTGGACCTTGGATTTCGACCACGGAGTAGTTCGGATTCTCCATTTTGACCACGACCGGTGTTCCTTTCCTCGTGTCTTTCGCCCACCAATCTGAAAAATCCAACCTTGGAGCCATCTACGGAAAACACACAAGAGCAGAACAGTAGTTGTTGGGGGTTTGGTAAGGATTCAGAGAAACAGCCAAATCTCAAAAATGACACCTTTGGAGAGTGAGTGAATCTTGAAGAAAGGAGGTAGCTTTCTAACAGATAATGGAAGGAAAAGCAAGACCCAGATCCAGGAAATCAGAAATCTAGAGACCCATTTTTGTTTTTATTTATAAACCAGACAAAGAAGCATCATCCCACAGCTGAAGCCTCATTTATAAGTGGACCTTTTTTAAGAGAATGACAGAGAGAGAGATGGGTTGGTGAGAGAGCGGAGGAGTGTCTCAGAGAGATTAAAATACTTGGCTTAGAGAGAAAGAGAGAAGAAAGGTATATATGAAGCTTGTGAGATCTGTCTTACACTTTCTCATGTGTGTTATTATTATGTGTGTTTTTACTTTGGTTCAGCTACTTCTTTGATGACTTCGGCATGCAAATTCATCCCCCTTTTTTATTTTTTATCACACTCCTGTTACTTTCGCCAGCACTTGTCATGTCAAATAAAATTTTAGATCTTATAGAAAAAAATGAATTAATTAGGAAAATTTATTGATGGATGGACCATATGTATCGTTGTTTGGCAATTTGAGGTGAAGACAAATTCAAATTTGTGAGAGGAACTGCTTAAGATTGGAACAAGTTTTAGAAGATACCAAATCGGTTTCAAGTGAATCACTCTCTCTACTATTCTCACCGCTTCATCTACGTGCTCCCCATGTCACGTTCCATGTGCTTTCATTAATATTTGATTTCATCAACTTTTTTTTGTACACATTGTAAAAATAAATCCCTTTTGAGTAGTCCCATTCAACTTATATAATTGTGTTTTGTAGCAAGTGTCATCAACTTTCAAATTTTAACATGAATGTTATGAAGACAATACACATATGTGGTTGCTTTCCAACTTTTTAGCACTAATTACTACTCTTCCTTATTTTTCAAAATGATTCATACTTTAAAAAAAAAATCAATTTTGAAATAGTCGATTCAAATTATATAGTTGTTTTTGTCAAAAAAATTATTTTTACATTTTTAGTTAGATAATAATGATAAATGGTAAACTTTGAAAAATTATGTTTATTAATAATCATAAAAATAATATATTTATAATTAAATATATTTTCTTAAAATGTGTTAAAACTTAAAAAGAAAAACTTTAAAACATATAATAATTGTTGAAACGGAGAGAATAATTACTAAGGAGAGAAAAAAACTCAGTTATGATCTTTGTGTAACTAATTAACAACGTTCAATAACAATGAGAGAGAGAGTGTCTTTTGTTTGTTAAACAAGTGTTAGTTGACTAATAGTGTAATACTTGTCGGAAAGAAACTTTTCGAATATTGCCACTAATCGTGGGCCTTTTGTAAAACAAAAGTTAATGTAGAGTGGTGTGTTGTGTCTTTGACAAGAAGAGGTGTATGATTCAGCAGGATGAATAATCACAATTGTTTGTTTTTCAATTTGTAAAATTCGGAAAGTTTCAGCCATATATTAAGTTACGCGAGCTACTTGTCGGTGGCGATACTAAGACCTGCAGAACTCTAGAAGATAAGAATATTCTTTAGCATTTTTAAGGTTTTTTTTACTATACGATACCTAACGTTTTACAAAAGTATTATATAAAAACGAAAAGAAAAGTAAAAGTTAAAAAGAGAGAATTTTTTTTAATTATGTGTTTAGCTGTACTTAACTTGGTGGATTTATAATTTTATTTGGTAATAGCTTTGTTTTGTTTGAGCCATATACATATTGGAAAGCAAACTAATAGTGGTGATATAGTAGTTTGAACATTCATCATGTGGGATGAAATGAAAGTTCGAATCTTTCTTATATAACGTCAGTAATGATTGGTCAATGTAAATACATTGTTTCAATAAACTACATAATTAGTATGATTTTAATTTGAAATCTAAGTATCTAGTAATACAACTATGACAATCTAGGTAAATAACAATTCACAAATTATTGGATGTGACACTAATATAGTGTGTGTTTTGAATCTATCCATTTTAGACCCGGTCCATTAATCATGCATATATATTAAGACGATCGATCATGTTTGATGGATGATTATTAGTGAGCACTTTTTAATTATGATATTCTTTGAGCTTCCACAGACATTGCTTTACACAATCTACTTTAGCAATATTTATTTTCATGATTGTAACCAGTGGATACAATCAATCACTAAGTATTCATTTATTTGATAGCAGTTCTTTTATTGTATGCAAGTTTTTTAAAATGTTTGTCAATTAGGCCAAAAGTACATCCATGGTTTTCTATATTTGAATGGCTGAGCAATATAAATTTAATTTATTTATAATAAGTTTTCTAAAACATGTAGATCAGTACAAAAAAAGTTTTTTCATCAACCTATAAACATCGGGTTGTTCTCAATTTCTGATCATAATTTGGTTGAATGGCAAAGAGCCAACAACTATCCTCACCAAAGGAAACTAACCCCAACATGAATCAGAGAATCTCCCAATACGATAGTGTAGGAGTCTAACAAATATAACATTTTGCACAATGACATATTTGATCTGCAAACCGCATCATTTTTTTGTGAGCTTCTAAATCAGTCAATAGCTTAGCCGGTTTAGCCTTTTTCTGCCGGTACTTAGCCAGCTGTACTGACCACTAAACTGGACACGTTCAAAGCATGTACTTCAACACCACCCAACACGACAAACCTGGCGTGTGGAGTGAGTCTCTTAATGGCGATATACATTGGAATATTAACTCCTTTCAAGCTCGCAAGTGGAAATGCAACAATAGAATTGTGGAAGATGGAAACAGGGAGAAGCTTTTTTTGGCAGTGGGAAAATCGATTCCTCTGGCTCTTGTGTATCCCATTCGTCTGCCACAGTCTATAAGCAAAGAAGTAGCCAATTGCTAATACAAGCCAAAGAAACGAAAAACCAGACTAGTTCACAATTAGCATTTTGATAAAGACTATTGCCATTGAAACAATGCCCTATGAAACAGCTGCGATTAATACTAAACCCATCTTGCGGCCCATTCCATGAATTTGGGCCCAAAAGACCCAGTTGGACGATGAGGCCCAGCTAGTAGAGCTTCTGGTTTTTAGGATAAAACTAAGTAAAAATAGTAAACTAAAATTAAAACAATGCAAATTATTAAAAGTATTCTGATCAAAACCTAAAGGTGAAGAGGGTGTAGTCTTTTGATGTATAGAGTGTAGTAGTCCTTTGGTCAGATAGGTGCTGATATCAATGGGTAGTTTGATGGATGCACAAGTAAACGTTGTGTAAGAAAAAGAAGATGCGTCTTACAAAATGTGAAAGATTCACATCATTTTGTAGATTTTTATTAGATTCGATTTACTCTTTTTTTTTTTGTAACGTAACTATACGTAACAGTGTAACGTCACATTATTAGAAGAAATATTAACAGAGTTTCCCTTGCTCCTCCCTCTCTCTCTCTCTCTCTCTCCTGAAGAACTATGGCGAAATCATCTGTGTTTCACCAAAGTTTTCTTACCGGAGATAAACCACTTCTGGTAAATGCTAATGATCTTTTTTGTTACATCTTCTGTGTTTGTTGTCATTTGTCAACTTGTCATCGTTAAAAACTGTATTCTTTTTGTTGCTCTTGTTGTTGCAGACGCTTGATGAAGAGTTCTTACGTAATCACACGAAGGTTTTGCTAACATCAGACGCCTCGGACAAAACATGGGAAGTGAAACTGGACGGCAACAGGCTCGCCGGAGGCTGGGAAGAGTTCGCCGCCGTTCATAACTTCAGTGACGGAGACGTCTTGGCTTTCAGACACGATGGAGACGAGATCTTTCATGTAGCTGTTTCCAGTGACATTCAGCACGCATCTCCTAGCTTCACCGATACTGACGACAGTGAATCTGATGATGAGTCCGATAATGCAGAAGACGAAGATAACGATGAAGATGTTGATGACGAGAATGATGCAGGTAAGTAGTTTGATGTGTTTTATGTTTTGTGGTTAGTCTGGTTTGGTTGCGAAATGAAAGTGAAGCTTGTTGTGATTTCAGGGGACGTTTTGGTGGAAAAGAGTAAGAAACCAGAAATAGATTCTTCAACAGGCTTCCTCAGAGCTCGTGTAACACGTAATAGCCTCATCAAAGATCGTCTGGTAACTTACCTGACTCCTCTTTTACCCTTTTTTGGCTTCGATACTATGAGAGATGAGCTGCTATATTCGACCATGGATTGAGTGATGGTGCTTTTTCTTGTTCAGGATCTCTGTAAAGATTTTAAGTTTACGTCGTTTGATGAGCACAAGAAACCGTGTGAGATATATATTTAGCCAACGAGAAAGGAAGAAAATGGACACTGATTCTTTCAAGAAACAACTCGAATGGTGTGTTTTACATCAGACGAGGCTGGGCTAACTTTTGCTCAGCTAATGGGTTAACTCAAGGTGACATCTGTAACTTCAAACTCTCCCAAAATGGGGAAACGCCTGTGCTTTTGTTGTGTTCACACGAGTCTGGCAATGGCCATGAAGACCAAGAAGAAGACAAAGAAGAAGAATGCCCTGAAGTAGATGCAGTGAAGATATGTTCTGCAGGAGGCTGCAGCAAAGAGAAGAGAAACTTGGAGAATAATACTCCTTCTCGTTTGCTGACACTGGAGTATACACCCAACCGCTTCAAGAGAGGGCTACTAGTAAGTTCAACATCTTTGTTTGAGATTAACTTCTCATCTAGTTGTCATGAAACTTTGATTAGGAGGATATGTAGTCATGATTTTGAGATTAACTTGTTTCAGTATATTTCAATGCTTTCATCTGGTTTCTTGCCTGAGAATGGCATTAAGAAGCCTGGGGAGATAACTCTGCTGGACAATCATGGAAGAAAGTGGCCATCTTATCTACAGATGACAGGACAACGCGGACGTGAAATGTTTTATATGAGAAAAGGCTGGAGAGAGATGTGCGAAGCTAATGGAGTCAAAGTGAATGACTCATTCGTGTTGGAGTTGATATGTGAAGATGCAAACCCTATATTTAAGCTTCACTCCAAGGTTAAAAAAACACCAACTTTGCATGTAGTTAAACTAATTAGAGCTAAACAATTCTATTAGAGAAGCTAAAAGTTGACTCATGAGTTAACGTTTCAGATTGAAAACAATGGAAAAGAAATAGATGGACAGAGAAGGCGCACTAGAGTTTCAAACAGAACCAACATTAACTTGAAGCGCAAGCAACCAGAATCTTGCTCAGTCTCTGATCAAGTGGCTAACGTGAAACAAAGCATTCAAGATACTCTGAACACCATCAGACATTTCCGCGAAGAGCTCGTGACAAGGGAGAAGAATCTGGAAGCTTCACTACTAGAAGTTGACGACTTGGGTGTGTTTCTGAATCAAGATCTTGCTTTTCTTGATATCATCATCTTTTTGGGTATTACTAACGTTCATAACGTTTGGTTGATGAAACAGGTGAGAGGATATTGGGAATCAGCAAAATTCTCAACAATAATCAAGTTTAAAGTAAACTTAAATAGCGGGAAAAATGGAACAAGAGACTGTCTGCATGCACGTTCTAGAGACTGCCCATTTTCTTGGTGCCTTTGTTCGGTTACTTGGCCAAAAATGTTTGTATACTTGAAGGGCTTATGACTTACGTTTATGCTTTGTTATATAGCTAAGAAACTATAATTTTTATAGCTTGCTTTCGTGATATATAAGTCTATGAGTAGAAAACACCTTACTTGGCGGTTTCAACGTGATTCGAAAACGCAAGTAGTCTTAGACACGTTTCTGTCCAATAGTAAATCCAACTTGCGATCCATTTGGGCCCGAGAGACCCAATTACGACGATGGCTTCAGAATAAAACTAATTAAATGTAAAGTAACGAATAGGGGTGGCACGGATCCGGATATCCGGGAAATTTAGGGTATCCGGATTTGGATTCGCCGGATCCGTGGATTTAGTATTCGAATCCGGATTCGGGGTTTTCGGATATCCGGATTCCGGATATCCGTCTAGTTATCATACTATCCGCGGATATCCGGATCCGGATTCGGATTCGTAAAAATAATTAATAAAATAAAAAATAATACTTTTAAAAATATTAAAATTCTAAAATAATACATAAATTAAATATTTATACAAGATTTATAAATATAGATATGAATATAGTATTTAAAATTAAAATATAGTATATAAAACTAATTTTATGAATAAATATTAATATATCAAATATAATTATTAATAAAATTTAAAAAATTAATATATTTTAAAAGTACGGATCTGGATTCGGATATCCGGACCTAAAAATTAAGATATCTGGATCCGGATTCGGTTTTGATGGATCTTTGATTTTACTATCCGGGTTCGGATCCGGGCATCCCGGATATCCTATTTTCGGAGCGGATCCGGAGCGGATCCAGAACGGATCTCGGATCGAATCCGGATCCCGGATAATAAGTCACAGGCGCCTAGTAACGAACTAAAAATTAAAATAATGCAATAAAACCTAGTCTGATCAAAACCTATGGTGTAGAGGGTAATCATGTGATGTATAGAAGAGTGTAATAGTCCTTTGGTCATAGGTGCTGATGGGGGAGTTGAATCGTTAGACGGATAAGTAAAAAGTGGTGTAAGAAAAAGATGATGTCTCTGACAAAATGTGAAAGATTCACATCATTTGTAGATTTTTATTAGATTCGAATCATTCGACATACTTTTTGTAACGTAATAATATGTATATAGATAAAACAATGTAACGTCATCCTTTTAATAAGAAAACAGAGTTTCCTTTGCTCTCTCTCTCTCTCTCTCTCTCTCTCTCTGCCCTGAACAATGGTGGTTCCTCCAAAACCCTCTCTGTTTTACTGGAAATTTCTGACCGGAGACAAACCACTTCTTGTAAGTGCATCTGGTTTTACGATCATTTGCTGTTTTCTAACTTTGTCATCGTTGAAAGCTGTTTGTTTGTTCTTGTTGTTGTTACAGACGCTTGATAGTGAGTTCTTACGTGATCACACGAAAGTTTTGCTAACATCAGACTCGTCGGACATAATTTGGAAAGTGAAAGTGGACGGCAACAAGCTCGCCGGCGGCTGGGAAGAGTTCGCCGCCGTTCATAATTTCTGTCACGGAGACGTTTTGGCTTTCAGACACAATGGAGACGAGATCTTTCATGTAGCTGTTTCCAGTAACGGTGACATACAGCACGAGTCTCCTAGCTTCACTGATACTGACGACACTGAAGTTGATGATGAATCTGATGACGACGATGATGTAGAAGATGAAGATAATGATGCAGGTTTGATATGTTTTATTTTTTGGGTTTAGTGAAATGTATGTGAAGATTGTTGTTGTGAATCAGGGGACGTTTTGGTGGGAAAGAATGAGAAACAAGAAGCAGATACATCAACAGGCTACTCTTGTTTCCTCAGAGCTAGTGTCACACCTTCTAGCCTCATCGATGATCGCTTGGTAACTACTTGGACTCCTCTTTTACCCTTTCTTTTGGATGCGGTACTATGAGTGAGATGCTGATTTTCCACCATGGATTGATTGATGATGTTTTTTTTTTTCTTATCAGGATCTTTCTAGAGATTTTAAGTTTACGTCGTTTGATGAGCAAAACAAACCGTGTGAGATATATTTAGCTAACGAGAAAGGAAGAAAATGGACACTGATTCTTTCGAGAAACATCTCGAGTGGTGTGTTTTACATCAGACGAGGCTGGTCTAACTTTTGCTCCGCTAATGGGTTAAGCCAAGGTGACATATGTAAATTCAAACTCTCCCAAAATGGGGAAACGCCTGTGCTTTTGTTGTGTTCACACGAGTCTGGCAATGGCCATGAAGACAAAGAAGAAGAATGCCCTGAAGCAGATGCAGTGAAGACATGTTCTGTAGGAGGCTGCAGCAAAGAGAAGAATACTCCTCCTCGATTTCTGACACTAGAGTTTACACCCAACCGTTTCAAATTCGGGCAACTAGTAAGTTCGACAACTTTGTTTTAGTGTAAGTTTTCATCTAGTTGTCATGAAACGTTTGCGACTTTGATTAGGAGGATGTAGTCATGACTTTATAGAGTCTATATAATTCGTTACTAATAATGAAACTTGTGTCAGACTATTTCATCGGTTTTCTTGCGTGAGAGTGGCATTAACAAGTCTATGGAGATAACTCTGCTGAACAAAGATGGAAGAACGTGGTCATCTTATCTACAGGTGTCAGGACAACGCGGATTTGAAATGTTTTATATGAGAAAAGGTTGGAGAGAGATGTGCGAAGCGAATGGAGTCAAAGTGAATGACTCATTCGTGCTGGAGTTGATATGGGAAGATGCAAGCCCTATATTTAAGTTCCACTCTAAGGTAAAAACCACCAACTCCAACTCTTTGCTCTTTAGCTTGTTTTAGCTAAAACTTTTGTTAGAGAAAGCTAAATAATTTTCTTGAGTTACGTTTCAGATTGAAAACAAGGGGAAAGGAAAAATAATAACTCGTAAGAAGAGAGCTCTACATCTACGTAATGTGGAAAACACTCCAGAAGTGACTAAGAGAGGACGCACTAGGGTTTCAAAAAGATCCAACACTAACCTGAAGCGCGAGCAACCAGAATCTTGCTCAGTCTCTGATCAAGTGGAAAACGTGAAACAAAGCATTCGAGATACTCTGAACACCATCAGACATTTCCGCGGAGAGCTCGAGACAAGGGAGAAGAATCTGGAAGCTTCACTACTGGAAGTTAACGACTTAGGTGTGTTTTCTGAATCAAGATCTTCTTGCTTTTCTTGATGTCATCATCTTTTGGTATTACTAATGTTCAACTTTTGGTTCATGGAACAGGTGAGAGGATATTGGGAATCAGCAAAATTCTCAGCAATAATCATGGTTTAAAGTAAAAAGAAAAAAAAGGATCAAAAGACTGTCTGCATGCACTTTTTGTATCATGGTTTTCACAAGAACGGCTTCTTCCTCCAGACTACGTTAGGTTTCTTTTTCAGTATTTAAGACTTGCAAGCTCTAGAGACTGCCCATTTTCTTGGTGCCTTTGTTCGGTTCAATGGCTCACAGTGTTTGTATATTCGAAGGGCTTGTGACTTATGTTTTTGCCTTGTTATATAGCTAAGAAGCTATTAATATTCGAATGCATTGTGCGTTGGAACTCAGTTTAATTAACAATGGGCTACTCCGGTGCTTATACATTTTGGCAAGATTGAAAATGTCTTCTCCATCCCGCAATGAGCTTTATGAAGGCTGCAGCTTCGGCTCAAGCTCGCTTGGTAGTCGTATAAGCTTATACACATGAAGGTTGAAGATGATTGAATAAACCCTTATATCATTCAATATCACAGCCAGAGACTGATTGGTTGACTTAGTAGAATGTATGGAGCCGTTCCAAAAAAAAAGAAGTTTTTATGGCACTTGGATGGTCATGTGACCAATGATGATATGTTTTGTCAAAAAGCTCAACAGCTCCTGCTCCATATAAGTTATGAGTAGTAAATGAGTCGCACATCTACATGAAATGAACAGTAATAACAATCTTATTCACCATACCACCATTTCTTTCTGAAACACTTAATAATTGAAAAGTTTTCGCATATTAAGTTGAATATAATCAGTCAAATCTTCAATATTTGTACATTCAATAACTAACATATGTATTATTTGGTGTATATTACAATAATCATAGATTTATGTGGATATATAATTATTTCATTATTTTCCAAATTTTCCAGTTTTACTACTAATGTATGTTTCTTTGGTTAATATTTTATCTTGGTCTTTTTCAAAACTATCTTTGGTTCTTGCTTTCATCGATATTGAATAATCTTCTTTCATATGATACAAGTTATCTCATTAATTACCAACATAAAATCAATAGCCAACAATTCAATTCAAGATTATTCTTTGAGAAAACCAGTATTCTATTTGTATTCTTATCCTTCTTAAAATATGAACTTTACTATAAAAATTATATTTTAATCTATTGTGGTTTTTCAAATATATATTTAATTGTTGTGCATCCAATTGATATTCTTTTAAAGGATATATATAGTGGGTGAATATAAAACAGTTATTAAAATATATACTTTATTGCTGTAGTTATTAATATAAATTTATTTAATATTTTTATATATTGTCTATAATATCATATATATATTTAAGTATATTCTAAGTATTTATAATATAATCTAAAAATATTTTCCTATAATCAAAATGACCTCAAATAATCTATATTTAAAATTTGTTTGAAAGTTTTAATTGTTGTTGGCAACATATATTAGGCGGTTTTAGGATTAGTTTGTTACCTTTATATTTCAAAAAGTAAAAAAAAATATGGTAGATGGCGCACGAGGCGAATGAAACAAAAGAGTAGTAGATGCAACCAAGTTTCGGAATTCAGTGGGTGGTAACCACAATAATCATCTATCTGATTTTAGGAAAGATTTTTTTTTGTATTTATTTAACAAACTTACCTTGGAAATAAGTCGCTAGTAAAAATGCCCATTACAAACTCGTAGTAAGTTGCATATAAATAGGAAGGAGTAGGTCCTTAACCAAACATCACAGAAACCACAGCAAGAGAACGTACGTTTTTCTTAATTTTCTTTGTTTAGTGATTCTAATCTTCATTTCATGTTTTATACTCTGTTTTCCTGATTTGAGAATTCATGAAACTGTTGATCCTTAGGTTTCTACTATGATTCTAGTATGGTCTTAAAATCAGTTCCATAATAAATATGTAACGATTAGATTGAATAAGTGTGAAACCTTTTTATAATGTTTTGTCTTTGTTCAATAGAACTGTAATTGTTCTATTTAATTATTTGTTTGTTGATGTTTTTTTTTGATAAAGATTTGTTTGTTTGTTGTTGTTGTTCTCTGTAGAATGATGCCAGTGAATGCCTGCTCAGGCTCAGCTCCTCCTGTTGCAAAAGATCACCGGGAGAAGATGAAGAAAGGTCGTAAGAACACGGACAATGATCTGCAGGTTGGTCAGACGGTTTCTGGTGAGGTGAAAGGATCTATCGATGGGGGATACATCCTCGAGGTCAAGGTGAAAGACAGTGATACGAAAATTAAAGATGTCGTGTTCTTGAAGAAGAAGTAACTCCAGAAGACGAAGTAGCTCCTGTTAAAACGTTGGCATGAGAAGAAATCAACGCTACAGAAAACGAATTTAACATCATTTATTTTCTATATTTATATTAATTATAAATGGTGCAAAAGAAATTGGTATCACTTAAATAAATGATTATAAAATAGTGATGCAAATAATTTTAATGATTACATTGATAATTGATGTAAAGATGTCAAATATTTACATCAATTATTGTAATTGATATCAATATCTATTAACTTTATAAAATGATGTTACCATTTATATCAGTCCTTTAATGTTAGTACTGATATCACTTAAAATAACTGATTTTAATTATTTATATCATTTTATAAATAAATGAAGTAAACTTAATATCAAATTTAAAAATGATTTTAGTAATTTTTCATTTATAATTTTCAATTAAAATATTATTATTTATATATAATTGATGTTAAAAGTTTAGCTTATTATATAAAACTAATATACATATAAATGTTAACAAAATACTTAACTAAAAACAAAAATAAATCAAAAGTACTAATTTATGAATTAGAAAGTACATTACATAACTTATCCTACATAACAACAAAGACAAGTACGCATCTTGTTCGACCTTGTTCAATTTCTTGATATACAAACAAAGTTTACACAAGTCCATGTTCAATTTCTTCATCTTCAATACAATACATTTAAGCCTAATAATTACTTGAAGAATTTGTTGATTTCCGATACCTTCTCCCCTGTTTATTCCAGCACTAAAATGTTAGAAACGTAAAAAAACCAGAATAGCAAAAGAGATACAAGAGTTCGTCAATGCTCAGATCATACCTAACACGTCGATTTCCTCCAGCACAGCTTCTAAATTTTGTTCCTTTATCTCAAGCTCAGACCGGAACCGTCTTACATCAGCTAAAACGTTCACAATGCTCTGTCTCACTCGATGAGTGACTGTTTCAAGCGGTTGCTTGCGCTGCAGGCTTTCTGGATCTACAGTTGATTTGTGTGATGCCTGAGTGCGGCGAGAGGGTCCTCCTTGTGCAGAAACCTTAGCTTTCTTTTGGAACCTAGTCTCTGTATTCACCATGGTCTTGGCCCTGGAGCAGAGCTGAAGCATAGGAGTTATGCCTTTTTCTCGGACAAACTTCAACGTGAAGGTCTCTCCCGTAGTTATCTCACTGGCTTCACAACATTCGATCCAACCTGTTGCCAGATAAACCCCTCCATGTACATTTGCAGAAGCTACATGGGACGGCCACGTTCCTCCATTTTTGTCCACCAGAGTTACCATTCCTCCTTTCTTGATCCCGTTCTCCCTCGCAAAAGAGCTTCGAAGATTCTGCAGAGTTTTAAACCCGTCCTTAAAAGTATTATACTTAATCAAATGAAGCAACAAAAACCTAAGGATGTCGAAAACTCACAAGTTTTCTTGACTTGAGCATGTAAGGCTTCAAGGTTACTGTCATGAACTTGCTAGGTTTTGCCGAAACTTTAGCTTTCGAACAGTTTCTTTGTGGAGTATTAATGTCGGAACAAAGCTTTAGCGCAGGCCCTGTCCCAGTCCGGACAAGTTCAAACCGGTAGAAACATCCGGTTTTCAGCTCGTTTTCACGGCAGAAACTTGTCCAGCCTCCACGGATAAAATCCTGACTAGTCCCTTTGTTGTGTCGCAGACCCATAACCCATGATTTTCCACTTTGATTCATTACATCGATCTCACACCAAGTCTTGTGTAGTCCATTTGTCATCATAAAACTTTTTGGGAGACTCTTTGCCAAACAAGCAAATAGAAAAATATAGTTTCAGTGTTCACATTTACATGACTCAGGGGACAAGTACTCTAAAAGGTTGAGTTATAAACTTATAAGTACTAACCACTCGATTCAGGCGAAGATTGGAACTCGTTACGCCGAGAACACAGGAGTTTTCAGATGAAGACGACTCTGTTTTAAATCTTGTTCTCAAATCTGAAACTCTGTCCCATGTCTCATCATCATGATCATCTTCGTCATCATCATCATCATCAGAGCTAGAAGATATATAATGAATCTGAGAGAAACGTCGTCCGGAAGGTGTGACGTGGAAGATCATTTGTCCATCGCCTCTGAAAACCAAAACGTCGTCGACTCTAAGACTGTGAGCGGCGGAGAAATCTTCCCAGCCGTCAGCGAATCTCCGGCCGTTCAGTTTGACTCGCCAGGTTCTGTCGCAAGCGTCAGAGGTCAACGTTAGTGTCGTTGACTCATTCTTACCTTCTTCTAAGTGAGTGGCTAAAAAAGCATCAGGAACTATCTGCAAACAACAGTAATGATTAACACAAGGTGATTACCCTTGGAGAGTTGTAACAGAGAGAGAGAGAGAGAGATTACTGGATTGGAGTTGTGGCTACCAAGAGATACGGCGAAGAAAGGTGCGTTGGATTTTATTGAAAATGGTGGAACCGCCATTGTTGAAGTCTTGAAGAGCTCAAGTAATCTCTGACGTCTTTTTTATCTTTTCAGTAAAAAAAAAAGAATTACAAAGAGATTATTCTTAAGAAAAAGGATTACTAGAAAATTAACATATTTTCCAAGACGTGTCTCTGTCCTTCACGAAGTCTAATCACTGCACTCGTCAGTTATATTAATACTAATCCTGAACCTTTTCAGAAAGATTTTTTTTACTCTCTCTTTTTTAAAAAAAAATTATCCAACGTTAGCTTATATTATAAGTAATCAATAAATGATTGCAAACAGAATAGGTGAGTAGTGAATACGTAATTAATTTTTTAAAATAGGGATGTACACCATTTTCTTCAATGTTTCATTTCCAAATTATATGGAGATATAATAGTAAGTTCGTAAACAAAAAAAAAAATTCGATTAAAACTCCAGTTTCTTTTATTAATTATCATAACGACTGATCTGCAATAACAACTAGAAAATATGTCATTACTAAAAAAAAACTCAAAATGAGTGGAAACGAAAAAGAAGAAAATGTTCTTATGTGGAATCTAACTCCAAACGCATCAGAAGTCCATTGTCTATAGCTCTAGACTTGATTAACGTTGAAGAATTTGCTGATTCCCAGTATCTTTTCCCCTGATTGTTCCAACATCAAAGTTTATCAAACAAACAAACAAAAAAAACGTAAAACAAAATATAACATTCACATATTTACTGTTCAATCGGTTAAGCAGATCATCATACCTAGAACATCAATTTCCTGCAGCGAAGTTTCTAGATTTTGTTCCTTTATCTCGAGCTCTGACCGAAACTTCCTTACGTCGGTTAAAGCGTGCACGACACTCTGTCTCACCTTACTCACTTGATCAGAGATTGAGCAAGGTTCAAGTGGTTTCTTGCGCTGCAAGTCTGCTGGACCAGCACTTAATTTGTTTGATACCCTGGTACGGCGAGATGATCCTCCTTCTGCAGAAGAAACTCGAGCTTTCTTTTGGACCCTAGTCTCCATCTCTTCTTCAGCTCTTGGTGCTTGAATCATCTTTGGCTCTCTTCTTCTCGTAGTCTGATCACCATCAAGTGATGCTTCCTTTATCTGAACACATATTTTAAAAAATAGATTTATAAACAACTACAAATGTCAAGAATAATTGATTTGGTGTGTTAACCTTGGAGCAGATCTTGAGAATGGGATTAGTTCCTCCTCGAATTATGTCAAGCGTGAAGGAATCACCAACTTTCTTTATGCCATTGGCTAAAAAGCAATCTTTAAAACCTTTAATGTAAAACTGTCCACGTCCCTTGACGCGAACTAGATGCAACTTCCACTCTACGCCGTCTCTGTTCACTATAGTTACGTCTCCTGCTTCATTGATCCCGTTCTCTCTTGAAAATAATGCAGGAAGTCGCTGCACAAAGTTTCAAACCAAACACATTTGAGCCAATAAACAAAAATAAAAAAAGGCTTACAACACCTATAACAAAAGGTGTTAGAACTTACAAGTTGACCTGTCCTTAACATGTGAGATTTAAATTCTATGTCCACAGTCCTGTTCTGATTCATTTGAGCTGCCTCTGAACCATCCTCGGATTCAATCTCATCGCCTTTGGTTTCAGGAACATGGAGAACGGTAGAGGTATTGTTGGGACACAACTGTAGCACCGGTTTGGTTCCGCTTTGGACAAATCTAAATCTACAAGAAGAACCGGCTTTGATCCCATTTCCTTGGCAGAAACCTGTCCAGCCTCTGCACATATAAGCTTGACCAGTAGTTTTGTTGTGTCTAAGTTCCAGAGTCCAAGATTTGCCATCTTCGTTTAGTAGATCAATCTCACACAGTCTGTTGTTCAGACCATTTGACCTAGCAAATTTGTTTGTAAGACCCTGCCAAAAACCCACGACTGTTGTTAAAACATGATGAGAATGTTAATTAAAAATAGAAGTATTAACCATATGATTTCGGCTTAGGTTTGAAGATGTGACGTGCGCAACAAGGTAAGAGTTTTCTGATGAAGACTCTGTTTCTGTTATTGCTCTCTTCTTCGACGAAGTTTTGTTTGGATATAATTCCTCTTCCGATGTCGAATCTTCACCATCATCATCATCTTCAACATCGGCATTTTCCTCGTCATCATCATCAAAAACATCATCATCAAAGATATTGTGTTCTTCATTTTCATCTTCAGACGTAGAAGAGATGAGCTGTTTCTGATGAGAGAAGCTACGCCCGAAGGGTGTGACGTGGAAAACCATGTCCCCGTCGTGCCTGAAACTCAGAACGTCGTCGTTTCGTACACCGTGGTGAGCCGAGAAATGTTTCCATCCACGAGCGAATCTGTGACCGTCGTCCAGTTCAACTTCCCATGATCTGTCCGAAACATCCGAAGTCAGTTTCAGTTTCGTTGACTGAGTGTTACGACCCTTCAAGTGATTCGAAATAAACGAATCGGGAATCATCTGCAACAACAACAACAGTAACTCAAAACAAAACAACATTGTAAGTTGTAACAACAGAGATTACAAGAGAGAGAGAAAGAGAAGGTAGCCTTACAGGGATGGAGTTTTGTCCAGACAGATCTATGAAGAAGTTGGGTTTGTTGTTTGAGGAAACCATCACTGGATCCACCATTGTCGAACAGACTCTAAGGAACTCTTCTTCTTTTTTTTTTAACAACTCTAAGGAACTCTTCTATGAAAGTTGTTTCTCCAAATTCTTTTTTTTTACGTTTCTACAGAATCAGAATTAAAACTCCCTAATTAATTTATTGTCACTAAATACTAATTAATTACAAAGATAATTTAAATCTTTCTTAGAAACGCCGTGCAGTTTCTTTTAGTGACCATTAAATGGCAGCGTTTTCAGTAACGTCTACTCCTGAATTCTTGATTTGATTAGTCGACGGGAGCAAATATTACGGTCTGTAGATTTTGTCCACGTGTACATTACTTTACCGTAAAAAGGAAAAAAAGCAACCAGAGCATAGGGACTCGTCCAAAGTTTGGGTGGAAAAGCTGAGAGGACAGTTCCATCAAAACTACTCATATCAACTCAACAGTGCCGGTCCAACATTTTCAATTTTTTCTTAACGCCCTAATTTCATTTAAAACTTTATGTCTTTGTTATTTTATATAAAAAAAATTTATGCCCTATATACAACATAAATTTTCGCTTAAAATATGAAGCCCTAAGCGGTCGCTTACCTAGGTTATGCTCCGGACCGGCCCTGCAACTCAAAGAGCTTCAGAGACTTGCAGTGGAACTTCAAGAACAATCTTGGATTCTTTTGAAGTGGTTGTCAATGGAGAATGCTAATGCATCACTCTCCTCTCCGGCTAACCCACATTTCTTCCAGCCTCTTCTTTCCGGTTTCCAGAGCCACCTCGTACGAAACCTCTCTCTGTCTTTTTGTCTTTCTTCAGTCTCTATGAACGTATAGATAGTCTTATGGTTGTGTTTTGTCTGTTTTAGAAAATTCCTCTGACGTTCTTCTCCAAGCATATAGAGGGAAGACACGAGGGAAAGACTGTAAATCTGAGATCAGGTTCTTCGGACAGAACATGGAAAGTGAAGATGGAAGGGCATAGGCTAACTGAAGGTTGGAAAGAGTTTGCAAAGGCACATGATCTTCGAGTTGGTGACTTTGTTATCTTCAGACACGAAGGAGACATGTTGTTCCATGTCACTGCTTTTGGAACCAGTTGCTGTGAGATCCAGTATGCACCGCATGCTAGCCACTACAAATACAAAGAAGAGAGTGACGTAATTGGTATTATAGCGGAATCATTATTCAGTGAGCATTTACGTTTACCGAGACTATAATCATTTGTTTTTGTGACCATTAGTTTTCTGGTTCAGGAGAATCTTCAAGAAGGAAGAAAGAATGTTCGTCCAAGCTAACATGTTTTAGCCAAACTGTGACTGCTAGTAATCTATCAAACGGAGTTGTGGTTAGTTGCTTTAGTGGTTTCTTGATTGTTATTTTGTTTAAGTTGCTGTGAGTGTCTATAATAATCCCCCCAAGGAAATTTGATGACTGATGCAGAGTGTGCCTTTAGATTTTGCAAGACAAAATGGTTTTAACAAAGGGAGGCATAGGATAGTATTGATGAACCAAGAAGGAATGTCATGGGATTCAGAAGTCAAGTGTAGGAGGTCTGGTCAGGTTTTCATATGTCGAAACTGGAGAAGTTTTTGCACCGCGAGTAAGTTAAAAGTTGGAGCTTCCTTCAAATTTAAACTGCTCCAAAACAGGGAAACGCCTGTGCTACAGCTCTGTACCCGCTTAAAGGTGAGGACGAAGAAGGAGACTCTGTCAGAGGAAGATAATATTCTTGACAAAAATGAAAAACCCCGGTTTGTGAAGATAATTCCGACAGCAAGCAGCTTTGAGATTGGTAAACAGGTGAGTTTTTAACATCTATGTCATTGGTGGCAATGCATTGTCTTCTTTCTTTTTGTCATGTTGAGTCTGTTTACAGCATCTACCGGTACATTTCACAAGAGGGAACAAGCTCAACAGGCCGGGGAAGATAGTATTGGTGGACAAAGACAAAGTGGAGTGGTCGATGAAACTTAAGGAGGATATTAGAAGTGGAAATACGTATATCATGGGCGGTAAGGGTTGGAAAAGTTTCTGTGCAGCGAATGAAGTAGTCGCAGGAGAGTCTCTGACTCTGGAGTTGATCCCACGTGGGAGAATTCCTTTGCTCAAGTTTTGCTCCAAGGTTAAGTGTGTACAATATATAGCTTGCAATCCACGTTTTTGGCTTCTTTTATGTTGGGAGTTACTAAACAAAGAACTTGTATTCAGACGGAGCAACCACCGTTTACAACAAAGGCTCGAGAACACAAGAGAGCAAGAGTTCAGAGACTGAGCCGGGAGAGTAGATCGAAGCATGACGTCTCAAATCAGGAGGCTAAGGTTAAAACAGAGTGTGCTTAAGCTACTCTAACTAGTTTTTAAGACAGAGCAGTTCTTCCTATGTTCAAGTTCTGCTCCACGGTCAACAAAACCTAACTCCTAAGTGCATCCAAGTTGTTAACAAGTTGTCTAGTTATGAACTAGTTAGGTAAAGTCAAAGTCTCTGCTTAGTGTTTAGGCAAGCAAAATCTTTTTACTTGATGATTATGTGACATATGAATGGCATAACAATTTGGAAATTCAGCAGTAAGAACATTCAAAATTCTATTTATATTATAATCAAACCTTTTGCACCATAAGTCATTTGTGTAATATTATTATTATCTGCATTACTACTTAAGCTAGAAGCTCTATTGATTGATTTCCAAAATGAGGTAACATTCCACATCATTGAGCATCGATCATCTTGGTGTCTGTATCTCTCACCGGATGTTGGGATTTTGAACAACTCGAAGGAACTGAAGCTGTAGCGTCTGAACGAGAATCGATGGTATTGTTTATTACCTCTCGATCTATGTTCCCATTTGTTACAGCCTCCTGATGATTTGATGCAGAGTCATCATCTATCCAAGGGTTTGAATCAGAATCCAGTGTATCAACCCTTTCAACCTCTGTACAACATTCAGAGGTCACTACAGATGGTGACGAAGATAATGAAGTTGATGATGACGACAACAATGATGACTCTTGTTCGCATTCAAGGTCTTCAATGGTGGCATGGCTGCAGCTGCTACTGGTGTCAATAGCTTCTACCATTGAACTCTCAACTAACTCTTTTTGGTAAGATTTTGTAGCCAATGTGTCTGTTTCCTTCTCCTCTTGAACTTCTGACCTGAGACTCTCACAGGATAATGATGATCGAGCTTGAATCCTGCATATAACAAACTCAATAGCTGAACAAAAAGGATGCTTAATATTTTCAACTAATCATGAAATAGAAACGCCTTACCTGCTGTAGAGAAGCATATAAGCTCTTCGAGAAAGGACTTCTTCTAATTCCACACTTTCTATCTGTGTAGTATATCCAAATAAGGTTACAAGATCAAGTTACAGTTTCATCATATAGTAATACCATGCCGTTGAATGAACAAGAAGAGCGAAAAGTAAATGAAAGTTACCTCGGAATCATCTATTCTATACCAGTTCCCGCTAAAATCCTTAATGTAGCATATGTAATGGCCGAAGAACGATGCATTCAACATGTCTAGATGGACAATCACTGCATAGAGTTTGTACAAATCTGATCCTCCTCCGCCTTGGCTCATGTAAGGTCTAAGATCCAATGTTTCAGGAAAACTAATTCTTTTGTTAAGTTTTCCGTATCTTCCTCCCTGAACATAGTTTCACAGATGTATTATACTACACAGCCAAACTCAGAAGATTTTAGCATGAGGAATGTAACAGATACCTTGAATCTTTTCAAGGCAATGGTAAGAACATTTGGAGGGCGCCGAATCGTTAGACGCTTACATGCCCTTACATAGTCACTACACCTGGAAGAGATGGCATATTATAAGGTTTAAGAAACATACATAACTTATCAAGTAACACTCTGCTTAGGAGACATTAGGCTCTTTGAATCTTGTTAGATACCTGTCACACTTATACATGTTATCACCCTGAAGCCACTCCTTCGCTGTAAACTGATCAAGACATTCCTCCAGAGACACCGCATCTCCATGAATCTCGACCGTTAAATCCATCATATTCTCATACTGCTCAGAAACATTATTGCAAACAGTACACTGCACCTGGAAGGTTAAAAATGCAGCAAAACAATAAAAATTCTCCTGAGATAGAGGAACATAAGAAGCTACCGTAAGCTATAATCACAAGAAGAAAGATTCATAATCTTTTTATCAACTGAAAAAAACTACCATATATCTTCAGCCAGCTAAACAAAAGAAACTAGTGACTATGTTGTTCGGTTGACTTGATAAGCTGACTAAGAATCTAGTGCTACATACTGTAAAATGGCAATTCAAAAAAATACAGATCAACATCTGATACTGAGATCAGAAAATATCACCTGTGATTGGAGGAGACCGCCAAATATATACTGAACAAGTGTTGTTTCTTGAGAGCGAGGAGGCACCATTTTCTCTCCACCGAATTCGTCCAGGCAAACAGACTGCATAGTATCGATCGCAAACCTGAAGTATTTGAACTCTAACTCTATCAGCTGCATGATTCATAGACTTGGAAGTAGCATATATCCATGAGTAATGAATACTGACCTCATGAACTCATGAGCATCCTCTTGTCTCCCATACCCAAGGGTTCCACCAATATTAGTTAGCCGTGAGATAATGTTCACCGGTGAAAAAGGAAACCGGCTTTGGCTCGCTCTCTCGACATGGGTTTCAAATTCACAGAAGAAGCACCAATCGTCACGCATACCTGTCAAACAAAATAAAGGAATCCAAAGTTAAAGCATACAGAGAAAACAAAACGAAAGAGTTTGAAGCATTGATTAGCAAAAAGATAGAACTTTACATTCACTCCTGTGGCCTCTCTCTAGTAGGTATGCAGCAAGAGGACGTGTCCAGGACAGGCATTGTAGAATCACATTGGCAAAACAACTGAAAGAGAGGGTCGTTAAATAAATACATATTCAAGGGAGAAAAAAAAATAGAATCAAGTAATCAGCTCATTCAACCAGATGAACTAACACAAACCTGTTTCCACAGTTCATGAGCCCACATGGAGCCAACTCTGGATTGTCCCAGTTAAAGTATTTAACAAATTCCTCATATGGGAAAATAACCTGCAGAAGATGCAAAGCAAATGTACAAGTGAGATTTTCCCATGATCATTCAATCAAAAGAGCGTCAACATAAGAAGAACAAAAGGAAGAAAACATTACTTCTCTTGGCTTGAACCTAGTGTTATTTTGGTCCCGCTCCGGACAATCCCTTGTAGCTCTAAACCTCAAGCCATTTCTGGAAGATGTTGTTAAGGTTGTAATCCCAATGCCTCTGCACTTCCTTTGATGACCTGAACTCCAATCTGACTTTTGGCACTCTGTTGAGCTGATAGCAAAGACCATATAATGGACAAAGGAACTCAATTCAGAAAATATCCACTAAACCGACTTAAAAACACAAGCTGATCCAATGTGAAGCAAAGTATCAAAACTCACATCAGTTAAAGTTCACATAATATCTAAGCAACAAGTTACAAACCCCCATGACGCTTCTGTCGGAAAAGCTCAGGACTTTATCCGAAACTCAACGAAAACAGTAATAAAAGCTTAAACGTATGAGGGCATATTACCAGTATCGAACGGATTTGCAGCGAGAGCATTTCGTGGTGGAAAAGTTCCCACACACAGAGCAATCCTCCGCCACGAATTCCCTGTCGAAACCTCCGGCGGCGGCTCCGCCGATATCGAAGTACTTAGCGGCGGTGTTTCTGAGGAAGTAAAAGACACCGACAGCGAGGAAGAAGAGAGTCGGTATCAGGCGAGTGAAGACAGAGAGATCCAACGGAAAGCCAACCTCATGCATCTAATTCCTAAAGAAACACCTCTCGATCCTAATCATCAATCTCTTCCTTTCTAGTTTCTTCCTCTGTCTCTTTTTTTTTTTTTGTTCGAAAAGAAAATTCACTTCTTTTTTTTTTTTTTTTGGTCTTACCGCCTCATTGAGTTTGTTACTTAGTGGAGAAGACAGTGACAGTGTTCTATGTTGGATTGGGCCTCTCCCAATGCAAAAACTTGGACCTTTCTGCTTTTTTTTTTTTTTTGATCAAAGGACCTTTCTGCTTTTTGTTTTTTTTTTTTGTCTATGTATGTCTTTATCCCTTACATATTTATATTTCTATTTTTGGCTTGCGATAATTTATTAATTTTTATTCCTTAATTCTCTACATATTTATATTTCTATTTATATTTTTGGCTCTCGATGATTTTTTCCTCTTACAAAACTAAATCGTACGAATAATGAGGTTATAAATTATTTAAAGAGAAGATAATAATTAAACTCCCATCTTCGAAACAAAAAAAATCTTCAAAAAAGATAAATTATAAGAAGAACATAGCAAATCACACATCTCCACCTAAGTTGTCGATGTCCTTCAATGAATCTTCTAGTCTCTGTTCCATTGTCTCGAGCTCTTCGCGAAACCGTCTGATACTAGTTAAAGCACAAAAAACGCTATGTTTCACCTTATTCATCATCAGCTGATTTGGGAGAGAGGAAGGTAGCGTCTCACGCAAGTTTCCTCGACTAGCAATGGTTTTTTCAGACGCCCTAGTGCGATGAGAGGGTTCTCCTTCTTCTTCAGCTGTTATCTCCCTTATCTCAAGCTTCGGTCTAGTCTCCTGGATGCATGTTTGAACTCGGGCTCGCTTGTGCGCCTAGCCTCTGCTGGTTCTAATGGTGATTGCTCCATCTGTGTACACTTGGTTATTTAACAGCTTCAAACGAGTAAAACTAATAACGTGGAGTGAAAGTTATTTGAAATTCATATTACTAACCGTGGAGCAGAACTTGAACAAAGGACTTACGCCTCCTAGGATCAACTCCAAAGTTAGAGACTCCCCTGCACCTACCTCATTCACAGCACAGAAACTCTTCCAACCATTAACACTAATGATGTAAATCAGTCCACTTCTATTGTCAACCTTGAGATCCATCAACCACTCATCTCCGTTTTTATCCACCAGAGTTATCTTTTCCGGCTTCATGAGTCCGTTCTCGCTCGTGAAACTTAAAGGTAGATACTGCAAAAGATTCAATTATTTAAAAAAAAAAAATGCATCAAAGAAACGTGAGATAAAGGGTCCAAACTTCACCTGTTTGCCTCGGTCAAGGCTGTTTAATGTGGGAGTTAACTTCACGAACCGGTTTGCATCGGTTCTTTCAGCAATATTATCTTCCTTATAGAGTGACACCTTCTTACGCTCTGCTTTTGTGCGGCTGCAGAGCTGAAACACAGGAGTTTCTCCGTTTCGGAGAAGTTTGAATGTACAAGAATCTCCAACTCGCAACTTGTTTGCGATGCAAAAACTTGTCCACCCTCGAACTATAACAATCGGACCAGACACAAGTTTCTTCAGTTCTGAAGGCCATGATCTTCCTTCTTCGTTCATCAGAACTATATTCTGACTTCCATCGAACAATCCATTTCGCTTTGCGAAAGCTGTTGGCACACTCTGCATCAGTCATTAAATTGCAATATGAAATCAAATTTATTTATACGTCACACATACATTAAACAAGACTTGTATATGGAAACACAATAAACTAACAAACCACTGTATCTCTTGTCATGTTGGAAGCCGTAACATATTGGCTAAAACATGTCGGCAGATTGATCTCAACTTCCTTGTCACATCTTTCTGAAAAACAGAAAACGAAACGTTTTTCAAGAATTAGAAATAGTCTCAATAAAACGTTAAAAAAAATGCACACTGAACGATGATGAAACTATTACATACCAGTTTCATCATCCTCCTCATCTTTTTCTTCGTCGCGGCTACCAGACGGTGCGTATAGGATCTCACAGCAACTCGGTCCAAAAGCAGTGACATGGAACAGCATGTCTCCTTCGTGTCTAAAGACGACAAAGTCACCGACTCGAAGGTCATGTGCCTTGACGAACTCCTTCCAGCCTCGAGTGAGTCTTTGGCCTTCCATCTTAACTTCCCATGTTTTATCCGACGCGTCTGATCTCAGCGCCACAGTCTCACCCTCGTGTTTTCCCTCTATGTGCTCGGAGAAGAACTTCACGGGAATATTCTGCAGCACATTAAAACGGGATCATAAGACTATTATATCTATACGTTCATAGAGACTGACCAAAAAGACATAGATAGAGAGATTGCTTTACGAGGTGACTATGGGAACTGGAGAGAAGAGGCTTGAAGAAATGTGGGTTTGCTGGAGAGAAGAGTGACGCGTTCTCCATTCTCGTTCACTTCAATAAACTCAAAAGGTTTCAAAAGACGATATAATGAAAGCTGCAAAATATGTAAAGAGATTGTTTGTCTCTTCTTTTCATACCTCGACCCTTTCTCTTCTTCTATTTTCACAATAAATGAACTGAGAGAGACTTAAATTTCTTTCACAATTTACTAAACTAACGAAGACCGTGAAATCAAATGGTTATTACAGAAGGTAATGCCTATCCAGTCCTTTGATATTTTTCTCAATAAATCAAACGAGATGTAGCTCTTTTGTTAGACATAGTAAAATTGTGATGGTTTTTAATTTCCGGTGATATGAATTAACATTTCATTAACATATGCAGGCGGAGGTTCCTAATTTGAGAAAAAAATAGTTGGGGTGAGAGAGGCTCGAACTCTCGACCTCAGGATCACTCAGTAGCTATGAGACCTACGCGCTAGCCAACTGCGCCACCACCCCTGTTGATATTAACTTTCGCATTCATCATACCAATCTGCCAAAATACAAACTGCTGAATGCTTGTCTAAGTCTCTTCCAAGGCTATACTCACATAACAGCAGGTATTAAGAAGGTTATTATTATAAACAGATCACTAAGATTTTATTCAACAAAGTCACTAATGAGTGAGTTGTCTCGGATACCTTTCACATAACTAACAAAGTTATTCAGACGGGAGAGAATCGTGTCTAATTTAATTAAAGATAGACCAACTATGTCTATCTAATAATAACTTGATCATAAATGGAAAATGAAAAACAAAAATCGACTATTAAGGTGGTCTTTCAACTAAAAGAGAATAAATCAAGAAACACAAATCCAAAGTGGGTGTTGTACCAATATCATGGATTAAACAACAGAAATATAAACTCGAACTAACGTTTGGTAATGCCGGAGAAGCAAAAAAAAAAAAAAAGAAAACAGAACTACAAATGAGATTCTCAGAGTTTTTAAGCAGTAACGGAAGGCTTGGCGGCAGCAGAAGAGAGTCTAGACCTCTTCTTTGCCAAACTCTCACTCCTCTTTTCACGTTGTTCCTTCAACCTTGAGGCAAGAAGCTTCTGGTACTCAGCAGCATCGGAGTTAGCCTTAGCAATCCTCTTCTTCTTGTCAGCGATTCTAGCTCTCTTCCTCTGAAGGGTCAAAGGGGTCACAAGCCTCTGGATCTTGGGGGCTTTGCTCACTTCCTTGCCTGTTTTACCAATCCCCAAAGAAGTGTAAGAGACCGTAATTATTAAGATCTCAAGATTGTACTCTCTCACCTTTCTTGTTTGTGAACTTGCGGCGGTAAGTGTTGACGTACTTCCTGACATCATCTTCCTTGGTGAGGTTAAACAGTTTACGGATCTTGGAAGCTCTCTTGGGTCCTCTCATCCTTGGCTTCTCGGTATCGGTAAGACCGGGAAGATCCTTCTCACCCTTCTTGACAATGACAAGGTTAAGAACAGAGAGGTCTTGGCTGACAATGCAACCACGAACAGACTTCCTTCTCCTCTCTCCGGTCCTTCTTCCGTGTCCTCTGAAGCAAGGAGTTCCTGCTCAGACAATACACACTCAATCATGTTTAAACCCACAACAAAACAATCCAAGGATACAGAAGTAGATTGTGTAAAAAAAAGAAAGAAAGATTTACCTCGGTGAAGCAAAAGGCGAACACGGCCAGGAGTTAGAACTCCCTGTTTCATGGGGAAACCTTGCTTGTCGCACCCACCCATGATCTTGAAAACGTATCCTTTGAACTCCTGCAAAATAAACAAAGTTTCAACATTTGATTCGAAATTATAAAAAAATTTAAATAAGAAGAAAAGATGAAAATGAACCTCGCCCAAAGCATCTCCACTGACTTCTTGGGAGAGTCTCTTATCATAAAACGCACGGCTGCAATCAACAAATGTCTAGCTCAATTAAACTAATATCCGTTGACCATAAAAAAAAAAAAACTTAAAACTTAGAATACAGACATGTTTTTGAACAGACACGAAACAAATGAGAAGATCCCAACTCGTGTTTCAAAACATCGCTAGAAGAGGAATAGTTCCGATAACCTATCATGAAATCTACAAGGTTCTTACAGTTTCTGGTCATCGTCGATCTCGAGCTTCTTCTGGCAACCAGTGGTTGGATTGGCGACGTTAAACTGAAACACGGAAACATGAACATGATGATGAGCAGACAGAGGAAATCAATGAGAATATAAGACTATCCTTGCCGCCTCTACTGACCTTCATCTTCTCAGGTAGACTCTACAGCCACAAGAGAAACTACGGCTTTGGCAATCGACAACGCTTAGGGTTTTCTAGACCGGCAATTTATATTAGTTAAGGTTTATTTGGTTTATGTACTCATATGGGCCGTTTGACGGGCTGTTTGGCCCAAATTAGTTTATTCGAATTTTGTTAATATTTCTATCAAATACAAAAAGGAAGATTTATAGTTATGGTCTTCCAAATACCAAATTTGCCAACAAAAACTACTCTACACCAAAATTAGAACGGTTCAAAGATCTAAATCAGAGTTAGAGACCTAACATATGTCCCTTCTGAAATTATGAGTGATCAAATCATTCCTTAAATTTTTTTATTTATGATTATGGGCATTAAGTTATAGTTATGGTTCTTTGGTTGAACTGAAGACGAACCGTTTTTTTTCGTTCTGAAACACATCTCGAAACCTTAAACTGTTTGGATTAACTAGGATTTAAATTTTAGTACTCACATGCCAGTTTCGCCAAAATCCGCACAAGTCAACCTTAAAACTGTCTTGGACTAGTTAGGATTCTTTACAGAAGCGGAGGATTAAAATCCGCATAGTGATGTCGGGTATATCGAACAACAATTTATGCATTTTGAGTCTCTTTGTGCTGGGTAAACAAAGAGTTACAGGAGTGAAATATAACCAAGAGACACAAGTCAAGAAACAAACAACAATAGGAATGTACATGTAATTGATGACTAGGAAGACAAAGTGAGTTTTGTTTTTTAACTGAAACACAACAGAAAATCAGGGATCTCTCCCACACACGACCAACTCATACTAAGGTAAAGACGACCAAGACGTCCTCGATTCTATTCTTCCCTTGTCGCAGGATCCATTCCGGTCGAAGGGCTATCAGCAAAATATTCGGGATGCTTCACGTTCACACCATACTGCCAAATCGAGTTTACTCATTGGTTAGCTTTCCGGTACTAGTTTACTCATTGCCTACGCTACTTAGGCACTTCTAAACCTTTTTATGTTTGATTATGTGATACACTGAAACTGAATTAGTTCTATACCATTTCTATTTAGAGAAACGGTCAAATTTGCAGCTTAACTAGAGACAAGCATCTACATTTTCTTTACATATTATGTATCTCTCTGGGTCAGAGCAGCCACTGGAAGCATGAAACTAGAGAAGAAGTATCATTTACCTCACGTAAAGCTTTTGAAAGGTCTTCCATCGTCAATACTAAACGCTTATCCTGTTTGTAAAGAAAGTAATATTCATACATGATCGAAACTATAAAAGACAAGGACATAAACGAAAATGAGCCAGAGGTTACCTTTTGCTGTTTTTTGTCTTTCACAACTGGTGCTGGTCTAGCCTTGCAGTGCCTGTTTATAATTTGTAAATTTGAATGATTCTAGAGCTTATGTCAATAAGTTTATTGGAAAATCTAGCTTATAAAAGAGCCGCTTCTCTTGGTCCAAGCCAACTATGAAAAGAGGGTATCAAAGTTTATAGAGAAGGGAATGAATACTTACTGAAGGGCGTCGCTGGCAACATCTGCAACAAACTTTTGTGTAGCCACAGCAACTAGCCTTATTCTGTCAAACCAGAAGACAAGGATATCAGCATACACTAGCAAGCATATAAAAAAAATTACTAAAGAGGATGAAATCCAACAACTCAAAGCTTAAGCACTTAAATCGAAGGAAAGAACATGTACTCCCTCATTCTTCCGTGCATACAATCTGATGTTCACATATAATCAAAGTGCCAACCTTTTCCACTCGTAGACAAACATGGAATTCTAAATCATACTATTTTAAAGGAAAATTAAATAAAGAAAAACTAAATCCAACATGGAAGTAAACCTCAAACCACAAATGACAAAAACTAGAACAAATGCGATGATTCTAACCCAGACACCTGAATATCTGATTAATAACGGCTGGTAAACCATTATAAACTCAAACATAAAGAGAATAGTAGCTAAGCTGGCTGCTCATTATTTACAAGTATCACACAAAACTGGACGGAAATACCTACAAGCGTACGTCGGGGCACTGAAACCCGCTCTTGGCTAAGTAGTGCTCCACTAGATCATCAGGAATCTGAAATAAGGAAAAAAAAAAAACAAAAACAAATCCAGAGCTCAATCAGAACCCAGGGTTCAATAATCGGAGGGCCTGAAAAAAGTTATAAAAAAGTAAAAAAAAAATGGAAATTTACTTACAGTAGGAGTGTAATCCATGAGAGACGCAAGGAACTCAGTAAGAGCAGCATCATCTTCATGCTTTGCCTCACCAGATTGTTGGCCGTGATTCATCTCTCCCACCAACCAGAGTACTTAATCCCAAGTTCTTGCTCAACACCTGCAAGTAAAAAGTTTTTTTTTTTTAATTCCAGAACATTTATACGAACTTGCTTAAAGATCGGATTAAGACATGGGAAACCAACATTGGTGGACCAGAACTAGCTGCTACCCCCAAATTAGAAACATCCACGAAACCTTACAAAAATCAAGTACTTGAATTTCAATATTACAAGAACCTTGACTACAGAGAAAATTTTCCAGTTCAATATTCGTAGCTAAGTGGATTGATTCTCTATCAACTAACTCTCTATCCCAGATTCTTCATCTCTTATGAAGCTATAGATGGTGTAAGAGGAACTATTCCTGATCAACGTGTTCCAAAATTCATCACCGAGTTTGAAGCATAGCAATAAGAGAGCCTCAGGTGCGGAGGATGTGATCGAAATTCGATACTACCCAACGGAGGATACAAGAATGAGCTCAATACATAAATAAATAAAACTACAGAAAGTGAGCGAGATTGCGAACCTAAACAAAGCTGTAACTTGAAAAAAGGCAGAGAATTGAGCTGAGACGAGTCAATCAAATGCAAAGTAAGGAGAATTTTCGACGGATTTTGGCCGGAGAAGAAGGGATCGGAGAGTCTAGTACTGAGTGAGTCCCCGTTGAAACCCTAAATCCCCGACTGTTCCAGCTTCCAGCTCGAAGCCATCGGATTTTTAACAACCGAGAAGATTCTTGATTTGGGTTAATGGGCCGTAGTTATACAGCTAGGCCCGATTAATATCTCCTTTGATATTTGCATGCCCACAGGATAATTGTCCATTTGTTTTTATCTTCCCATCAAATCAGTTCCCACGTATAAATAAAAAAATATCCAAAAGAAAATTTTAATCAATAATAATTAATATCTCGTTGATCAAAAAAAAAAAAAATCAATAATATCTCAGGTTGTGACTTATTAATGTTCTTCAATCTGCATAATGAGTTTTTTTGTTGGGTTCGGAGACAAAGAATATGACAATGAAAGCACTCAGAGCCACCATCTACACCGAATATATAATGACCATAGTCCTACAAAAGCACTTTTGTTGTCTCTTTTGTCAACTCATAGTCTTGTTCCATATTAAAAAAAAAATCAGAGAAATTATATAAACTTTACTTACTAATGGTGGTTTTATTCTAGGGGAAGCAGCTGGTAAAATTAGCGGAGGGTATAAACTATTTCGCTCACCAAACAAAAAAAAAAGGTATGCAGACACTTTCATTTAAAAAAACGTGAGGGCAACTGGGCAAGTACTCAATTTTCTTTGCATAATTACTATAACCATCTTAGCAAAACCAAAATTTTACTATAACCATGATATTTAAATTTACTGTAACTAACACGATAATTGTTGGAAATAGAACAGTTTGCTTTGTCTAAGTATAAAAAAATGATCTAGCATGCAAATATCAATATCGCATTTACATTACAGGACAGTTGGTCTAAATGAGCTGCTTTGCAATATGTCTGAAACCAATAAAGGTTTATCTAGCCTGCTAATATAGTACAGTAAAAATATTGACAACTAACCGTTTAACTATATCAATTTCGTCACGTGATTAGCAATTACCTTGTTTGTTAACAAACAACAGATATATAGTTTACATGCTTTTCAGAATACTCCGAACTTAGACAGATTGTGTCCATCAAGTTTTTAATAACAAATCATATGTTTATGTAGTTTGGCAAATTGGCAATGTTTTCAAATTTTCAATACTTTTATAAACAATATTTAATTAGTTTCTTTAACATTCTACAGAAGACTTAGTGTTTCGTTGTCTTCGTAGTTAATCTGTAATAACAGCAGCTACTAAAGAAGAACTACAGTTTTTACCAAAAAAAAAACTATAATGGCTCGAGACGAGACCTACCAACTATAGATATATAGTAGTATTACTTTGGAATCTAAAATGATTGTTTAAATAATAATTAAAAAATTCAAATCAAATCAGGAGGAGGCAAAACATGGTGGCCTATCAAATCTGATTATTAAGACGAGGCGAATGAGCACTGCAAACGAAGCAATGTTCATATGATCTAAACGGAATATCCGATATTGTGAATGTGATCCGAATTTAAAGATCGTCATTGTATTCCTCACTTCATTTTTAACCATAAAATTTATTTAGTTTTATGTATCACCAGTAAATCATCTCCAATATATTTTGTTATTTTTATCATACAGACAGTGGTGGAGCCAGACCACACGTCTAGGAGGGTCAATTTTCATTATTTCCATGTAATGTATGTGTCAATAAGCTAAATATTGCAATATTTTTCAGTTTTTGTAAGTAAAAAAAAAAACTAACATAAAATTCATCTGGGTCAAGTGATCCATGTCCCAGAAGAGTTGGCTCCGCCACTGCATACAGATGAGATATGTTGTAATGTGTTCTTCTAAAATATCAATTTCTAAATATAGAGTAAAAATAAAAAAAAATTAAAAACTATTTTTTCTTTGTAAATAGAGAATAAGATATGAGTGTCAGAACAATTTTATCCCTAAATGCTATTATAAAAATAAAATAACAGATTAGAATTGCTTTAAGTGTAAAATAAAAAACCTAAAAAATAAAATTAATAGTACTTCAAATCTTAAGTGGTAGAAGATAAATTTTGTACGTTGTTTTTTTCAAGTAACTCGTGTATACTTGTTTTTTTTTTTTTTTTTTGCAAAGCATTACAGATCTGTCAAATCGAGTAAACTTTCATATATAATCCATTTCTGTACAGTGAAATATTTTGTTAATGACAAAACGGCCATGGAAAACTGCAGTTTTAGAAAAGATATATATAATTCTCTGATAGCGGATTTAACAAATTAACATGGGAGTTTTTTTGACATTTTAAATTGTCATGTTTAAATTTCCTAGAATATTAGTTCCAAAAATAAATTCTCGCAAGATAAAATCTGAAAATAATATATTATGTATTTGTAGTACTTTTCTTTTGTAAATGTAATTTGCAGTACTTCTTAATGAATTAGATCAAATTGAAATTTGGAAGTTATAGATAAGTAAGTTGCTCGGGTGGATTTTTGTTTTTGGATAAAATGGCATTTAGATGGTTTAAAAAAAAATCAAACATTACACTAAGATCAAATCAAGTAATCTATGTATAAGTAGTTAGTTTTAAAGCTGTGGCTCATGTGTTGCTGTAGGGTTACTACTTTAGACTTTTTTTTTTTTTGAGAATTGGCTTACTACTTTAGACTTCCTCTTTTTATAATCCGTCTTTATAAAGTAAATCCATCTCAAGAAATCCGTCTTTATAAAATTTATAGTGCATAATTTTGAAAATTTTAGTGCATAGTTCCTTATCTAGAAGAAGAAGTGTGTACGTCACCAAACACCACTAAAACTCAAGTTGGGAATAATTTCATCGGCTTATTTAAATAATTTATGTTTTCCTTCCCTTTTAATACTCTATCTTTGTCACTAATCCTCAATTAACTAACTTAGTATAAAGTTGGAATATTAACAGCATTGCTAGTAATCGTATATTTATGTGTGGATGCTATCTGACAAGAGTGTTCTTTGGTGATTGGCAGAGTTTCGCCAACAATTTCTATTATAGTTGAAATATACTTAAATCATTAAAAACTAATGAAAGTCACTAACAAGAAGAAATTGGCCGTTCAAGTACAAGTTTGGAATCCGATTATCGACCAAAATTGCAATTAAATATTACAAAAGGGTAGGCATGCTATATTCTATAGAAATATAAATATGTGGAGTATTTCGTATCCAAGAGGTCTTGCTTCATACGAAACTTGCCTTTAGTAAAGCAAAAAAAAACATACGAAATGGATATTGTTTAAATAATAACCGAGTTACAGGTTTCAGAATTTAATGTCACTATTTTTTTATTGGCCATGTTTAATAGTACATCATTTGAGAAAACATAGAAGTAAGAAAAAACTCATTCTAATAAGATATCACTTCCAAAGAAAAAAGTATATAAAAGTACCATATAAAATTTAAAAGGATATTATTCACAAACTCAATTTAATGTTTACAAATTGATCTTTAATCTTTTCGTATATTTTTGTATCTAAAAAGATTAATTATATGTATTTTATAATTTAATAAAACTATTAATAATTTTCATTTATGTAATTATAAACTTATATGAATCATGGTATATTCTATTAAAACTAAGCTTATGGATATAATTGGATAAAATTTGTAAAGTTTTTAAATAAAAAGACATTACTAAATGTTATATAGTTTAGTAAGTACTAACAAAAAAATATTTTAGAATATTTTATTCTGAGATAAAAATAAGAGAAATCATTAAAACGAAGCTAAAATTCAAATTTGAATTTGTATTATTTTAAAGAGAAAAATGAAGATAACTAACAACAATCGTTATATTCCCTCTGTTTCAAAAATATTCATATTCTAGAAAAAAAATTTGTTTCAAAAATATCAATATTTTATATTTTAAATGCATATAATAATGATAAATAGTAAATTTCAAGAAAATTAGTTGTGTTTATTGAATTTTGATTGGCTACTACTTATGGGAAATTGTTCAACACAAAAAATAATATGTTTTTTCAAAATTTAAGATGTTTTCTTAATATGTGTAATTTTTCTAAAATATGTATATTATTGAAATAGAAGGAGTATTTATTTATATGATAATCACCGCTAAATCAACAATTACGAACAATAATCCGTTAGGCGTTGGTTAAATGTACGTCTTCTATAAAGAATTACTGTTTAGGTTGCCTAGACTGATTTTCTTTTACAAAAAATTGTTTATTTCACATCTGATTTCTCGACTAGGAGTTCTATCGGTTTTTAGTTGCGATTTGTTTTCTACTCAACTTTAATTGAACTTGGCATATAGACGCCTAATGTTTAGTTTCTAAAATTTACTTAAAACTTTGTTCATATCATTTGAATTTTTAGACGTTCATTTTATAATTCGTGTACGAGAGTTAGGGTTAGTGAAGATATGTACTAAACGATGAGAGGCGATTGTCCGTGCAGAAGAAAATGTACTACACTCTACTGCTAAAAGGTATAACTGTCCCAGTGGAATCTGACGAATTGTAGGGCACAAGAAATAGTACAATATTATTCTCTGATTTATAATGATGATTTAATGGAATGCCCGTTAACAATATGGCCCCTCTTATCACTTGGTGCTTTCTATCGTTTAATCTGTTGGTATTAGTTTTTTTAAAGGTAATCAGTAAAAAACCTTGGATCTTTTCAGAAAAGAGGTCAAACTAAAATTATGGTGAACTTGAAATCTGATATATACATTAAATTTGTTAAAATATTACTCTAAAAAGACACATGTGTAATTTATATGTTTGCAGTTTTCAGTTAGCCTTTCTATATATCAGAAATAACAAATCAAACAGTCAGCAGATTACCTAAAAAATAAAAATCAAACAGTCAACAGAATAGTTAAAGAAAAACTAAGGAAGAAAGAAGCCCATAGTTTTCATTTTTACCGTGGATATAAATTATACAGAAACTGAAGAGAATATATTCAACTAACATTCATATATATAATTACTCGAGTTAGCATATCAATACTATAGAATTTACTGTACTAAAACTATAACTACAATTGTAGTTAATCGGACATCAGATTAGACATAACAACAATCTTTACAAATATCATAACTGAACGGTGATTCACCACATAAACAACATGAGATCTGAAATAATCTTCTGATCTTATCCATATCTCATAATGCAAAAAGGAATCATCACTAGCCTGGCTAGAGAGACTATAATATTTGTCAAATCATAAGCACCAAAGCCAATTGAAATTTTATGAAGTAAGAAAAATAAAATGATATGCTGTCACTTTAACCCACAATCTATATCTCTTTCTCTCAAATCATCTTTGCTCGCTCTTATTCTTCTGCGAACATCGTCATGTTCCACTATAACCCCAGATCTAATATGCTCTTTCACTGTGTCCTTATAATATATAGATTATATAAAAATGTCAAAGTGAGTAGATGGATAATACATTGATTTCACACATATGCCTAGCTACAACTGTACGGACTATGTATATCTCAACTCCAAATTACTATTTTAATTTCTAAAGAAAAGGGGTTAAGTGTCCAGTTATATATTGATACATCAATTGAAACGATGAATCATGACACTATCCTTTATTTTATTTGTCACAAGAGATTAGAGTGGCTATGCACAACACAACCAGCGCTATGGGGTGTTATATATTGGTATATACGTAAGTTTTGTTAATTTTTTTATATTATTATGTTAACATCTTGTTACTAATAAATCAAAGTATATTCTGCCGTTTATATATTTTTTATTGAATTTGAGCTGCGACATTGTATTAACACTAACATAACCCAAGCATCGTAGACGTCTTGGTTGTTGCCACCCTCCGTAATCTCACCATGTAAGGTTAAAAAAAAGGTGAAATAGATATTTTGGGGGTGTTTTTTTGTTAGCTATTTCTGGGGTTTTTATGAAATAAAAATAAACTCATCACTATGCTTTAAAAAAGAGAGAGAATGATGGAATTCACTAAATTATACCGTTAATTAAATATTGTTACAAAAGAAATATTATTAATTAAATCTAATCGTCACTACCTTTGTCCCCAAGTTGCTTACACCTATAATATAAATACGTCTCATTACCATCCCCATTGTTTCACATTCAGCTTTCCTTTTATCCTACTTTACGTGAGCAAATTAACAAGAAAAAAAAGAGAGTTGAGAGAAACTTATCTCTAAATATAACAAAGAAGTGATAATCAAAAGAAAGTGTTTAAACCAAGAGATGAGACCGTTGAGCGTTCGATCGATGTTGCAAGAAGTGGCGATGCACGCCACGTCAGCATCACCGTCATCTTCAGTGAATCACCCAGCGGTGCCGCAATCTCCGTGGCACTCGCCGATTCCTTACCTCTTCGGCGGTTTAGCGGCGATGCTTGGACTCATCGCCTTTGCTCTTCTCATCCTCGCATGTTCTTACTGGCGCCTGTCTCCCTCCAGCGAAGAAGGTGGTCGGAACGGTGGAGCAGAGGACGAAGAGAAAGAGAGCCGTTCTGGTGACAAGGCGTCGAACGGAGCGTACGAGGAGAAGTTTCTGGTCATAATGGCGGGAGAAAACATGCCGAGGTTTATCGCGACGCCGGCGATGAAGAAGTGTACGTGTGGGGCTCATGAGGGTAAAATGGTAGTTTCTCAGGAGGATAATGCTGTTGTCGGAGAGGAGAAGAAGATGGGAGAAAATGAAGAGAAAGTGAAAGATACTGGAGAACCAACAACAAGTCACTAAGCTTTTTGTTTTTTTTTTTTTTTTACTTTCTCTTTCTTTTTTTCTTCTTTTTTGAGAGTTCTCTGGGAAAAATTTCCTTCATATGTTTCCCTGGGAATGTAGTTTTTACTAGAGAACAAAATTTTGAGTGTTACGTGTTCTGTAATATTTTTATATTTGCTATACTAAAAGTCTAAAACCTTTATTAATTTTGTAACTTTTGAGGTAATACTTGATCATTTTACGCACACAGACGATTGTACATCCATACTTGGGAGTTATAGGATTTGATCATGCTCCTTAATGTCATTGGGTTACTATATTCACAAAAATCAAATAAAGACATTCAGATTTCAAAATAATTTTTATATAATATATAATATATTTTTGAAAAATGTGAACGTAGTAAAAATGTTTTTAAGTAAAAACGAATAGATGATCTAAATCCTAGAAGTTTTCAGATAATGTTTTCTTTATCTGGATGATCTAGGTTACTACTAGGTTAGTGTCATGTTGACCTTTCTACACCTTTCCTTTCTTTT
Source organism: Brassica juncea (assembly GCA_018703725.1). NCBI lineage: Eukaryota > Viridiplantae > Streptophyta > Magnoliopsida > Brassicales > Brassicaceae > Brassica > Brassica juncea. Next base: position 62,499,498 of record CM031939.1, read on the forward strand.
TTTGCTTGTTCTGGCAAATGACTTCTAGTATTATTATTTTTAGCTGGACTTCTAGTACGTTGTAGCTTTTTCATTTCATCAAAACGTAATATGTTATATAGTTGTTATATTTTTATGTAAAAATACCGGCTAACGATAAATATTTTTAAAATATAATATTCTACGTTTCCCAAAAATTATTATTCTCCATCCATTAATAAGAGAATTAACTAATTAACAAATTAGCAAATCATTTCTGTTGCGTATCCAGTTTAGCTATTGTGTGGGTCAAAGAGTTAGCAGAGACGTGTCACGTAATGTATTGTGTTTGAGTTAATTAAGCAAAAAGAATAGATTCTGCTTTGACATTTTTGACACCGGTGAGCTGTCTTTAGAGGCGCCGAGTAGCCGCGTCCTTGTGCTTGAGAAACTTCCAAACAATTCTCTTCCATTTGGTTACACATTCTTTCCTTTTCATTTATTGCTTTAAATTTTTTATTTATTTATTGTATATTTGACTCCCCCCCCCACTCTCAAAAAAAGTTATTGTATATATTCCACCTACGTTATTCTAGTTTCTATATTAACTCTGTAATAGTTTACAGTTTTCAATAGCTATGTGATTTAGATGCAAAATATATTGGATATGAATGTTGTCATTTGAAAAAAGTTTTACTACTTAGCAGGTGGTAAATCAAAATCAATAGTAGAATTAAGGGAAGGAGTTACACTCTACTTAGCAGATATGAAAGATGTGCATATTAGAATATATGTCACGTTTTTGTTTCATATATTTAAAAGATATTTTTGAAAAATACATCTTTGTGTTTAGCTACTTTCTAAATGCAAAAAAAAAAGAAAAAAACAACCAACCAAAGCGTAAAAAGGATGTTGACGCCAAGATGAGAGCTGGCAAGTCAATTACAGAAGTGAGAAGACATCAGTCTCATGATCTCTATCAAGTCTCTAGTAAAGAAACCACTACGTGGTGAAAAGTACTCAAACCCACATACTTTTACTGGGCCGAGCTGGTAATTAATGGCCCAAATGTGTCTCTCTGGCTGATTCAGAGGGTTTAACTAATTCTTCGTCTTCTCTGTAAAAGGTAGAGCTCGACGATCCAAGAGACGAATCTCTCTTTAGATCGTGTGATCTGATCCGAAGACGAAGAAGATGGGAATCGTGTTCACGAAGCTGTTCTCCTCCGTGTTTGGAAACAAAGAAGCTCGTATCCTCGTCCTCGGTCTCGACAATGCCGGAAAAACCACCATCCTCTGTAAACCATCATCCTTCCATCTTCTATAGATAATGTAAGTGACTTGAGGGTTTCTGTGATGAGTTACATTTTCGTTTTGCTTCTCCAGATCGGCTTCAGATGGGGGAGGTCGTCTCCACGATCCCGAGTATGTATTCCTCTTGATCTCACCATCAATCCTCGCCAATTTCCACTGAAATCGATTTGATTTCTTGTTTGCTTTGTTCCTGATCTGCAGCTATTGGATTTAACGTGGAGACTGTGCAGTACAACAATATCAAGTTTCAGGTCTGGGATTTAGGTATGTTTTATTATCTATATGCATTGCTGGAACAGTACATTGATTGATCTTAGATCAAAGCGTGTTCTTATGGATCCAGTTAGTCTTGACTAGTAGATTTATAGGGCAAGTGATTGAATAGGATCATGATAGCAGCAGATGTGACTACTCTGAAACTTGAATATTCATTAAAACTATGTCCATTGTTTATCATCCTCTGAATAGTTGTGACATACACATAAGACTCTATGCTTGCATATTTCTAGCTATGTATTTAGTGGACTGGACATGAGCTGTTTGCACCTTAACCTTTGCAATTATGGAACCTTTGCTTTAATATTTTCAATTGATTTTTTTTTTTCATTGTGCAGGTGGACAAACGAGTATCAGGTAGCTTTGTAAAACCTTTTTTTTATTTCCTCTGTTATCCTCTCTAGAGAAGTGGGTACTGATTTTTTGTGCGCAACTGTTTCAGGCCGTATTGGAGATGCTATTTCCCAAATACACAAGCAGTGATTTATGTGGTTGATTCGAGTGATACTGATAGAATTGGAGTGGCCAAAGAAGAGTTCCATGCAATTTTGGAGGTAAAACTACTGCTAAAGGTTTCATCTTCCAATGTAATTGGTTTATTGCTTATTTTTTTGATAAAGGGTCCTCCTGCTTGTATCCAAACGAGGGGAATCCTTTTTTGGTGGTTTCTCTATTGATAATACAATAACTGGCTCAGCTTTTTAATTGTTAGAAATTGTTTTAGAAACTTATATATGTTGCTACTCAATGCTTGTAGAATGTCAAACAGCCTTGTAATATATGACATTAAAGTCTCTCTGATTTGTACTGAGGGAAAAGGCTGGTGTAATCAAGCTGAGACATTCTCGGACAGGAACTGCTGGTGATCCTGACGTGCTATATAGATTTGTGTCTCATTTGACTGCCCTTGTGAAAATTATGATTTTCTTGCCTCTAAAATAGTTCATCTATTACTAAGCAGCTAACTCGTCCTTGGTTGATGTCCGAACCTTCTTACAGGAAGAGGAATTGAAAGGTGCAATGGTTCTTATATTTGCAAACAAGCAGGTTCGTATCATCTATGTCATGCTGTTTACCTTGCCGCTTACAAGTTCTGATAAATTCACCGGGGAACTGTCACCCTAATTGAAAAGAATCTGTACCACAATTTGATAGGTTTTTCATATATTTCTGAAGATTCTATAATGAAATGAAACAGGATCTACCAGGGGCACTTGACGATGCGGCTGTGACAGAGGCCTTGGAGTTGCACAAGATAAAGAGTCGTCAGTGGGCAATCTTCAAAACTTGTGCTGTGAAAGGCGAAGGACTTTTCGAAGGCCTAGACTGGTAAGCACATGAAATATTATTTCATGTGCATTTTTTTGATTCAGCAAAGCTCTCATATATGTACATATTATTCTCCTTCAGGTTGAGTAATACCCTCAAATCGGGAACTGGCTAACTTCACCACTCACCAACAAAGCAGCAGCGTGCGTGTATCATCTTTTCTACTGTTAGCTTTGCATATTCTTCGACAAAGAGTTGATAGCGTATCAGTTATTCACCTCTTATGATTTTTGTCCGAAGAAGACGAGACTTGTGGAGTTGTTGTTGTGACATTTAAGACATCATTTTTTAACATGAAATTGAACGTATAAAGATTACCAATGACACGTTTGCTTTATTCTCGTCTATTGCAAATCTGAAGATTGTCGTGATTTATGTTTCTTTACATGCCCAAGTAACCAAAATGCATAACAACAACGAAAGTGACACGAGACCAAAAACCATTCGTGTAACAAGGGTTTCCTGAGTTTTGTCTATGTTTTCTTGAAAGACCGTTGGACATCTTTTAAAACACTATATGATCTCCCAGATTCATTTGTTATTTTGGGTGGAATATGAAATACCGATGTTATAACTATGTTGATGAGTCACCGGAGCTTCTATCTGGTATAATACCTCGACCGATGTTGCTGCTGGAACCTACTCCTGTTTGGTCTGAAAAGAAACGTACAACAACACAAGTTATGTTGTCTGCACTTCCTCTTTGGGAAGCTTCCGTCATCAGTCTTCTTGCACCTTCCTCGGGATCTTCTATCTCCTTGATCATCCCAACAGCTTCCTGAGTATAAAAACAGAGATGTGTTTACATGTCCAGAGGATTATGAGTGCTAACAAGTGAGATTCTGAAAGGAGATTTTAGAAGATCAAACGATCTACCTCGTTAGATACAACGTCCCAGAGACCATCACTAGCAAGAATGAGAAACTCAAGAGAGCCATCAACTTTTTCCTCCTGAAATATTCATACATGCTCATGAGTGAACCAAGGCAATGAATTGGTGTAGCCATACTATGATGTAAGCACAAATAGTCGCTCCCTTACCCAGTAGTTGAGTTTTATTCACACAAGATAAATAATTAACTTTCTTATATATAGAAATAGATTATGATGCAAAGCCAATACCTGTATCTCGGGATCAGCAACAACATACTGCTTCAATAGCCTATCGCCAAATGCACGAGAAACAGCAAGAACTCCTCCAACTCTCCATGTTCCTTTTAGCATAATACCAATTACGTACGTAAACGATATAAACGCATATAAGAAGAAAGTTTTCTAATAAAATAATTTTTATTTACCAGCCCACATGACAAATCCTCCAGCATCCTCAATTCGTTGGCGCTCATCACTTTGATCAGGCTTGTGGTCTCGAGATACAGCAATAGCTTTAAAAAACAAGAATTATATTAGTACCAGACAAGACAAGACCACTGACACTCACAACTTCCTTCTAAACGTATTATAATCTCCCTTGCACTTCAAATTAAATGCATAAATAAACTTGAACAAGCATTACCATTTCCACCTCTGCATATGACAGCTCTAGAGTCCCCTACATTTGCAACAAGTAAACGGTCGCCAACTAAGATGGCTGTCGACGCGGTTGAACCAGCATCTCTGTTCTGACTATTTTCTGATTTAAGAAACTCTGAGTCTGTTTGGTTGTATGCATCAGCTGAAATGAGAAGCAATTGAAAAAAAATCAGAAAGATAAATAAAACACCTTGCTGGGTCTATGTAATGAAGCATCTGGAAAAGTGCAAAACAACCTATTGCTGCTGTAGTGTCAGAGATGAACTTTGGATGCCTGATGAGGTTACTGAATAGATTTTGCTTCACATATTCAGCTGCACGTGCACCTCCATGTCCTGGACATAAACGTTAGCTACATCATTACCCCTGGCTTTTTTAGAGCTTCTTACCATGTAAAAAATGTAAGAAAGCATGATAAAATGCAAATAACTAGAAAGTAATTTAAATGGTTTACATATCACAAATACCTAAGATTATTACTACTAAATCAGTAGACATCATCAAAGAGTTATGATTCTCAATTTCTCATGTATCATGCCAAAGCGAATCTTACTAAATCCTTCACCCAATCTTTTTCTAACATAGTGAATGTGAGACAAAGTATTACCATCAAAGACTCCAAAAAGACCAACGATTTCGCCATCAACGCCATCGATTCTAGTCTCATAAAAGTCCTCCATTGAAGATCTTTTACCAGGAGAGCTTGCATATCCATAGCTGAACTTCCCGTTCTGACTGTACACAGTAAGTAGGTAAATAAATCAATTACAATGTTTTATCTAAACTGACAGCAGCAAGAGCATGTACAGTAAAAACCTTCATAGACTCATAGCTCTTCTGTATAAAGCCAAAGGAGAATGAAGAAACTCTTTACATGTGAGGTTCAAAGAAGGCATAAGGGTTAAATCTAGGAACGATACTAATGCATTAACATATAATCACGCATTTAAAATTCAAAGTAATCTGTAATACAATAATATTAGAAAAGTAAAGACATGATGATGAAGAAGTAAAACCTGAGGCCGCCGCCGCTAACAGGTCCATCGCAGCCGGCGTGAACTTGGCTCGAAGATGACAATACAGAATTCAGATATCCCATAATAACCTAGGCAGATGTGTAAGTCCCAAACAACCAAAAGCCTCTTTGTTCTTAAAACACTTCGAAGCTGATCCAGCTCCCTTTTTGTCCCCCAATCAAACCCTGAAACGACGTCGTAAACATGTCAAACCAAATGCTCACCAAAATAATAACCAATGGCGAGATCGAGTAGTGCTTAACTATAATGAAACAATAAAACTATGTATTATCAAAAGCAAACGAAAACATATTGAGCACGAGAAACAGCACGATCGTGACCACGCGAAATCGATCAGATCGAGAAAACAAAATTAACAAAAACGAAAGAGAAAGCGTTGCTGGAGCGTACCAGGAGAAGAAGAGAGGACGAAACAGATGAATATTTCAAATTTGACGATAATCACTGCCTGACAAAGATTTATAGATCCAATGGCTCCTCTGGGTCTTCGTTTTGACAAAAATGAAGAACACAGGTAGCTTTTGAAATCTGGTAGTCTCTGTCACTGTATAAATATCAGTGTCGGTAATAACGATTAGATTTTTAAGTAATTAATGATATAAATCTAACTAATTCGAGAAATAAAGATATCCGTAAGCGCAGGACTTACCTCGTGGGCCGTGGGCCTAAAAAGATAATTATTCTTTTTTAATTCTTGGCTGTTTTGTAGAGCTTTTGAGTGTAACGAAGCTTGAATGGATCGAACGGCCAGCTAACGAAGAATATGACACGTGTCATCCATGCAGATGACAATCTCAAGTTGATTATCTGTACTCTAGTGTTTGACGTTTCCTTACCCGCTTTAGCAACATAGAACCTTTACTGGAATCCAAAAGTCAATTGTAATTATTGTTGCTGCTGTTGTTTACTCTATTTGAGGGTTTGCCTATAGTTATAAAAAAAAATATAGAGAGTTGGATTGTTAAATTTTGCTGTGAAATTTAGAATCAACCAAATTTGTTGTCAAATCTAAAGAACACAAGACACAAGGATCATCATCCATCCCAAAACAGAAAAACACTACAAAACAAAAACAATAATAGTTGTGAAGTGTTGGGCGCTTTCTGGCCCGTTAATACCTTCTTCTCCTTTTGTTTGCACGTTAATACAAGTCAGCTCCATTATGAAAAGGGGTAAGAGTCGACTAAGAGGTGTTGGGCTCTATTTAGCCCATTGATTAAAGTTGCTCCGTTAATTTTCGGACATGCTAAGAGCTCCTTGAAAATCGTTTAATGATGATCGTTAAATTTGCCTGTGGATCAACAGTCGGCTCCATTATTATGACAATTCAAAACTAAGAATATATTTCATGCCCCACCAACCAGCCATCTTTTGAGAGTTCACACGATTCTTGCCTTTTTTTTGCTTGGTGGTTGGACTTGGACGGGACATATGACGAGTTCTATTCCACGACGACTCTTTTAACTTTCATCATTTGAATCGAGTATCTCAGAGTTATATATAATAGAGAACCGAGTCGAGAATTGGAAGCATGAAACACATGTGAAACGAGCAGCAGAATGATTTCTTATGTTCAAAATTTATTGATAAAGGCAACAACTCGTATGAATTTGAATTATTTAACTCTTTCTATCAAGCCATATACGTATTATGGCTTGGTCGAGTTTTTTTTTTTTTTTTTCATTTAAGATTTAAAATGCAATTGGTAGAGAATGTTTTTAAGGGTCTGACTGGTGTAACCGCAACGGTTGCGGAAGTTTGTGGATGTGGATAGTTGCTGGAACTAGCTTTTGAATTTATCCTCCCGTAATCACCTGTAACCGCAAACGCTAGCTGGAACCAGCTTTTTTTAATTTTAAGAGGTTCAGAGTGATCTAAAGCGATTTGTAGCGTTTTCTATGATTATTTCAAAACGCCAACAACTGCTACCAACCGCAAAAGCTGCGTTTGTGGGTAGTAACAGAAAAATCAGTGAAGCTCTAAATACAAAATGGTAATCATGCTAAAATTGTTTTTGCTTAATAATCATTTTATGGAGAAGAAGCAAAACTGAATGGTTCCACCTACTTTTTCATAAAACGGGTGGTAGTAGAAAAATCAGTGAAGCCCTAAATACGAAATTGGTATTCATGCTAAAATTTTTTTTGCTTAATAATCATTTTATTTTTATAAAGGGTTTTCTTATTTGCTTAATAATCATGCCAAATTGATATATATATAGATGCATGCTTTTCTAGTCATGTTACGCCGACCATCTCGATTTAAGCTTTTTGACCACGCATATATATTCAGTGTACTCTGAAACCAAGATATTTACATGGGCTTTACATAAAGAGAACATAAATTGGTTAAGGTGAATTTGGGTAAAAAAATAGAATATTCGGTTAAGTATCGGTTAAGCGAAAGCAATTATTCTTCATCTTCTTAATATAAAACAGCAATCTTCTTCACCTTCCAAAAAAATCCTATCCTCTATGGGCTGCAATCTCTCTCCCTCGAGCGATGCACTTAGATCATCATCATTCATGTCGCTAAATTACTCCACTAATTGATTCTCTCTCCCTCCCTCCCCCTCTCTCTAGCAGGCACACTCTTTTCCATCTATCAACTATGCAAAACCCATCAACGGCAGCAACCCAGGAATCAGCAGCATCCTCCTCCTCCGCCTCTGGTTTCTTCTTCACACGTCTGACCGGTTTAGCCTCCAGAAACCCTTCAGATGGGTACACTCTGTCGACATCAAATGCCTTGTTCTTCAGTGGCCCTCGGACTTTACTACCCGCACGGAGGAGGACGCGAGCTTCTCTGAGTTTGAACGCTAAGAGCAGCGTCGGCTCTAGTCTGCGTGGGTTTATCAGTGAATTCAACAGCTTTATTAGGTTTCACTGCGATAAGGTGGTTCCCGATGGCTTTGCCTCCGTTGGGCTTTCGAGCCACGAGAACAACGGAGTTAGGGGAAATGATGCTGGTGGGGTTTTGGGTGAGGAGGGTTTGCAATTGAATGGAGTCGAAGCTGATCGGCCCAAGAAAGTTTTGATTTTGATGAGTGATACTGGTGGTGGTCACAGAGCTTCTGCTGAAGCCATTAGAGCTGCGTTCAATCAGGAGTTTGGAGATGAGTACCAGGTTTGTGAGCTTTTCTTAATTTGGAAAAAAGTAAAGTTTATCACTTTATCGGTTTGGGTTACATTTACTTGGTTGCTCTGCCTGTAGATTAAAGTTTGTATCTTGGAATAGAGTTTGAGTACATTATGTGTGTGTGTTTGTTGTTGAATTTTTTTTTTGTTCTCAGTACATTAAAGAGTGTTTGTGCAGGTGTTTATTACGGACTTGTGGACAGATCACACACCCTGGCCATTCAACCAGCTTCCCAGGAGCTATAATTTTCTGGTGAAACATGGAGCTCTATGGAAGATGACTTACTATGGTACTGCTCCACGCGTTATTCACCAATCTAACTTTGCAGCAACTTCGACTTTTATTGCCAGGTGAGAGGCTTTTTTCCCGTTTTGCTTCTTCCAGCTTTGACTATCAGAAGGGTCTAATAAAGAACGGTTGGTTCCAACTTTTTACAGGGAAATTGCCCAAGGATTGATGAAATATCAACCCGACATTATAATCAGTGTTCATCCATTGATGCAACATGTCCCACTTCGTGTCCTAAGATCAAAGGGGTTGCTTGATAAAATAGTCTTCACCACGGTTATTACAGACTTGAGCACTTGTCATCCCACATGGTTAGTTTATTAACCAGCTCGTTTATGTTTAGTGTTTTCCTAAAAGTAAAGTTGCAACAATGCTTGCTTTGATGTTTAGGTTTCATAAGCTTGTGACAAGATGTTACTGCCCATCAACAGAAGTGGCGAAAAGGGCACAAAAGGCCGGACTTCAAACATCACAAATCAAAGTTTATGGTCTTCCTGTTCGACCTTCCTTTGTCAAACCAGTTCGCCCAAAGGTCAGCTTTTAAAAAGTTCTCCTCTCTTTACTGTCCTTGTTGTTTCAAACCATTCAGATTCAATAGTATTGTGTTTCAACAAATCACAGGTTGAGTTAAGAAGAGAGCTAGGGATGGATGAGAATCTTCCAGCTGTTTTGTTAATGGGAGGAGGAGAAGGAATGGGTCCCATCGAGGCAACAGCAAGAGCTCTTGGAGATGCTTTGTATGACGAGAGTCTTGGTGAAGCAGTTGGTCAGGTTCTTATAATATGTGGACGAAACAAGAAACTCCAAACCAGATTAAGTTCCATAGACTGGAAAATACCAGTCCAGGTACTCTATAGTTCTTAACTCTTCAAACCAGATAAGCAGTCTCACGCTGAAACATTTTACTTATTGTCACAGGTTAAGGGGTTTGTAACAAAAATGGAGGAATGTATGGGTGCCTGTAACTGTATCATAACAAAGGTAAACCAACATATATTTTTACATTGGCAACGATTCTCTTATAATTGACATTCTTAGTCTCTCTTGCACCCAAAACAGTGGTGTCATTAGAATGATCGTTTCTTTGTTCAGGCAGGTCCAGGAACCATAGCTGAAGCTATGATAAGAGGGCTACCGATAATCTTAAACGGTTACATCGCTGGTCAAGTAAGTTCCAACTCTAAAGCCTTCCCACCATATTATATTCGGTTCAGGCTTTTTTTTTCCAATATTGTGGTTTTGAAAACTTGAGCGCAGGAGGCAGGGAATGTACCGTACGTGGTGGAGAACGGATGTGGGAAATTCTCAAAATCACCAAAAGAGATATCGAAGATTGTAGCGGATTGGTTTGGACCGGGATCGAAACAGCTGGAGGTAATGTCACAGAACGCATTGAGGCTGGCTAGACCAGAAGCAGTGTTCAAGATAGTGCAAGACATGCACGAGCTTGTCAGGCAGAGAAACTATCTTCCTCAGCTCTCTTGCACTGCCTAGTATTATTGTTGTTGTTGTTGTAGTAGTAACTTGTAACTCTTATTCATTCAATCAAAACCTACTCTTCTATTGGTTCTAGACAAAGTGTAACAATATCTCACTATTTTTGGTTGTTATTTCCCTTAATGCGAATGCTTAAGGCTTATTAATCACTTTTGAATAATAATTATTACCTCCTTATTAGAATTTACTTAAATATAATTTTTCTGTGTGTGTTTGAATAAAAATTTCAGATTTTTTAAAAAGATTAATTGGATTTATTAAATGAGTATTGATTTAGTTTATTAAAAGTTAATATACAGAAAATAATGTATTTGTGAGATAAATTAAATACGTTTCAATATGTATTTAATAAATTCAATTGTGGAAGGGATGGAGTGATTTTCCAAAAAAAAAAGCAATAAAAAAAGGAAAAAAAGACAGAAGGGTTTTGACCTTCTGCTCCTCCTTTCAGTATCGGCCGTCCGCACAGCATTAGGTTAAACTCTCTGTTTCTTTCTGTTTGTTGATAGATTTTGTCTTTTTTGATCTAGTTTCATCAACTGTTAACCAAAAGGTAGAAGCTTTTGATCTTATAAAAGCTCAACTCTTTCTCAATCACCTGACTGATTTGAGTGCTTTGATTCATGTGTTAAGCTTCATCAAGACAGAAGAGAAGAGTAGTAGTTAGGGAGAAAGATGTTGTACATCATAGGTTTAGGCTTAGGAGACGAAAGGGACATAACCCTGAGAGGACTCGAAGCCGTCAAGAAATCTCAGAAGATATACATGGAAGCTTACACTTCTCTTTTGTCCTTTGGTCTCTCTTCCGATGGTCTTTCCAATCTCGTAAGTCTCTCAAAGCCCCCTCAGTAGATTCACTAGTTCGCATTTTAAAAGGCTATGTCTTTTTTTTTTTTCGGACAGGAAAAGTTTTATGGGAAACCGATCACACTTGCTGATAGAGAGATGGTGGAAGAGAAGGCAGGGAGTATGATTGAAGAAGCTATTGATAATGACATCGCTTTTCTCGTTGTTGGTGATCCCTTTGGGTAATGTTTGAATCTTAATTAGACGGTGTCGTTTAGATAGTTAGATAATACTGTCTGAATTGTTTTGTTTTGTTTGTGTTGCAGAGCTACAACGCATAGCGATCTAGTTGTTAGAGCTAAGAAACTGGGGGTTAATGTAGAGGTAGTGCACAACGCATCTGTCATGAATGCGGTTGGGATCTGTGGTCTGCAGCTTTACCATTACGGAGAGACTGTTTCGATCCCTTTCTTCACCGAGACTTGGAGACCTGATAGCTTTTACGAGAAGATCAAGAAGAACCGTGCTCTCGGACTGCACACGCTCTGTTTGCTGGATATCCGAGTGAAGGAGCCCACTTTCGAGTCTCTTTGCAGAGGAGGGAAGAAACAGTACGAGCCGCCTAGGTATATGAGTGTTAATACTGCCATCGAGCAGCTGCTTGAAGTTGAGCAGAAGCGTGGAGATTCTGTGTATGGTGAAGAGACGGAGTGTGTGGGTTTTGCGAGGCTTGGCGCTGAGGACCAGAAGATAGTCTCGGGGACGATGAAGCAACTGGAGAGTGTTGATTTTGGAGCGCCGTTGCATTGTCTTGTGATAGTTGGTAAGACTCATCCCGTGGAAGAGGAGATGCTAGAGTTTTACAAGTACGATGCTGCAAGTTAAAAGACCATTAGGACTGAAGAAGGCTCAAGGGAGGGAGGCAAGAAAGCTCAAGATGTCTCCCTGAGGAAGAGATTGAAACTAGGTGGTTTCTATTTTCTTTTGGTGTTTTTTTTTTTTTTTTTTTTATGATAATGATGTGACTTTAAATATGAGAGGTTGTGTATTGAGATATTCATTTGGCTCTATTTTTGGGAGCAGGCACTTTGTATTAGAGAGAGATTCAGTTTGGAACCTATTTGATTTGGTTTGGTTTGAGGAACTGACACCAAAGGAGAACTAGTGTGGGGTTTGTTATTGTTCGGTCCGTTTCTTGAGATAGATTACCTCAGTTCACAAGATCGTGACTTAGTAATGCTTTGTCTCATTACACCACTTGTCCACCAAAGATTGTATGTTTGTTTTTCCCTTAAAGTTATCTTCACTTTTAATAGTGTGTTTTAAAATATGGAAACGTTACGTTGATCGGGGATTTGAACTTTGGTCTTAACTGACACGACCACAACTTAAAAAAAAACTTGACTTTTCAACAATTCCACATTAAGTCATTTTATAATTTGACAAAGAGAGAAACAAAGAAGACTAGGATAAGGCGTATGCGTACGTGATGCAGATAGGATGACGTATGGTTACTTGCGTAACGGAGGCTGATGGATAGTGAAATGCATCACGACCCGTCTACTATTCAGAAAAGACATGGAAGATTGTGTATGGCTAAAAAGTGCCTTGACTTTGAGCAGAGCTCTCTATTAGTCATACTTATACTATAGTTTACATATGACCTTAGCAAAATAAACTAGTCTCTAATTGTATTTTACAAACACATTACTAGATTGTTCTATTTTTGATTGCTGTTAGTATTTTAAGAAAGCTCCAACTAGTGCATTATTCCAGTAGTTTGTTTTTCAATTTTAGTTAGCTTGACTCTTCATCAACTTGAGTCTTTTTATATAATATATCTCTATGCATAATACGATGGTTGCTTTTAGCTCCAGACGAATTACCTGGAATCAGAATAACCAAATTGAATAAAATTACATATTCGAATAGTTTTATAATATTTAAAATAAAATAAAACAATGTTGAAATCAAATAAAAATGAACGTATAAGTATAACTGAAGTACATTTGTAGCGCGTATAGTTTTCTTCAGAAAAAGTTAGTAAAACAAACGTAAGGTTACTGCATCATGCATAGAGATGCAGTGTAGTGACGCCATCATGTTGAAGTCGTCATGTAGAATATCCGAGAGAGGGCTTTAGACGAGGACTTGAGAAAAGATGGTGGTCTTATATCATACCACTACTTAGGGATAGTCATTTTATTCGTTAAATTTGATTCGATTCGTTATTCGTTTTGATTCGATCCGAAAATTTCGAATATCCGTAAACTTTTGAAGCAAACCAAATACTAAAAATCAATATTCGTTAAAATCGAAGCAAATCACAAATATTAAAATTCTGGGAAGCGAATATCCGATTCGATCCGTCAGTATATAAATATATGTATATCTTGATTATATTTAAAGTTTTAAATGTATAAAATTATATAATTATCATTCTAACATATGATTTGACAAATTTTTATATAATTATTATTCTAACATATGATTTGACAAATTTTATTCACATTATTACATATATAAAAGTATTACATAAAAAGAAGATAATTATTTTATAACAGTTATAACTTTTTCTTAAGTTTTGTGTTATTATAATTGTTAATTAAGTTTAAAAAACTGACAAAATATGTAGATTCACTACTTCTTTTAACTTTTGTTTTCTATATCATACAAAACAATATTTTATAAAATAAATTTGTATCAGATTTGTAAAATTATTTGTAGTAATCAAAACAGATGAAATATTCGTAAGTATTCGTAAATATCCGCAAATATCTAATTATTTTCCGAATATCCGTTTTTCCGAATATCCATATTTTTTCCGAACAAAGCAAATCGAAAAACTAGATATTCGTAACATTCGAAGCAAATCGTAAATACCTTAAAAAATCCGAATATCCGATCCGTGCCCAGCCCTACCACTACTCCACGTAGCATCAATAAAAAACACGTCTACAAATAACTATTTGATTTTTCCAACCATTCACGACTTATGTAATTAACTTTTCCACGAGCGCAAACCAATTCCTTCATTAGCAACAATATTATAATTCGTGGATCGTTAAACAATATATCCAGCGTGATCAATATCTTTATTTGTCGTGAACGGGCAGCGATATAGAAATAATTTTCCTAGGATCGACTAACATATATTGGTTTATACTACCAGAGAACGAATCCCCTCAAATCATAAATTCTATCATCGTCCCACCGTTAGTTGGCTTGTTATGTTGACTCTTCTCTACATGTTTTCTTAGTCGATTAAATTTTTTATGAATCCGCAAATGTACTTTAAACCTATATATAGAAAACTCAATATATTTTATTTTTGAACATTAGAAAACTCAATATTGTCAGCATCTGATTACACAAACCTACAGAAAATAAGTAATTTGACTGTTTTAATATGATCTTAACTACATAAAAAGACGTAGTTTGCAATTATTAAAACTCATATTTACATCTTTTTGGTAAGTCATTTTATTATGGAACACAACTAAATATTTCAGAAACTTCGTGTGACTAGTGGTTAGTTTTGTATACTTGTGTTTGGAATAATTAAATCAAGATGACACTGACTAATTAACTCTGAACAAGCAAACAAAAAGGTGGGGGAAAGGAAGGACAAGAAAAAAATAGTCGGTGTCGGAGCCGCCCAAGGTGGCAACTTGTTCACACCATAAGAGGCCTCTCTTAAGCTGGAAGTCGTGGTCGAGTCTGGTCAAGATTTTTTGCCCTTTTCCCGTGTGGGTCCTCTTCTTTGTCCTTTCCTCCCCAAAACTTCCACGTTTTTGTATCATTCTCCTCCAATTTTGATTATCGACTATATGTATTTTTATATATAAATTAGAAAGTTATCAAGGATCATCTATTAAGTCATCATACACGATACATATTCATTCATTAAACATTGACTACTGTACTCAAATATGATATAATTATCAAATGCTACCTTTTCACAAGTTTAATATGATTTTTTTTTATGGACATAATGATGTATTAAAAATTAGGGCTATCTCAACAACTAGGACAAACCATTATTGCAATATAAACAGCTTAACAGGTTTTCCCTATACTTTTAGTATTTGTTTATTTCTGTTAACAAGGGAAGATATAATAAAAAAAGAATTGCCGACATCCGGATCATAGTCACTGGGTCAAGCAAGTCAAGGGAAAGTTCGTAAGTCATTACCTCATTATTTGGATCTGGACGAATCAAATATTATTAAAAATATATATTTCACCAAACTGAACAGAATAATTAAAGGAAACACGGACCCTATTGAATTTATGTAACGTACAAAATTTTCTTCAGCATGGGGCAATGCCGCCGAAATTGTTGAATCTAAATTTACTTGCTTGTCTTATTTGTTTCCTTTTCATGATTAATTGTTATCATTCATTTGAGTTGGATCGGACTTTGGTTTTGAGACTTGATAGTTATAACTTTCAAGTCTTTGGACGGTATATTTGAGAATGTCGTATAATCTAATTCGACCTACTTACATATTTATTTAATTTACTCCCTTTTTCATCATGGCTTTTGTTATTTTTGATTGTGCAAATATATACTTAAATCTTGATAATAGAAAGAGTGTCTGTTTTTGTTTAACAAAAACTTTTAAGTAGGAGTGGACGTTCGGGTACCCATTCGGATTCGGTTCGGGTCTATTCGAGTTTCAGGTCTTCAGGGTCAAAGATTTCAGCCCCATTCGGATATTTTTAGATTTTGGTTTGGATTCGGTTCGGATCTTTGCGGGTTCGGTTCGGGTTCGAATAACTCATTTAAATTATCTTTAAAATTTTAAAATTTATTTTATACTTTAAATTTCTCAAAATCTATAAATAAAATAATATATTATAAATAAATTTGAATAACATATGTCAAAATATCTAAAATTAACATATAAATTAGTTTGATTTAAAAGTATCTTATATAAATATCTATTCGTATATATTTTCAAGTATTTTGGAAAACTTAAAAGTATCTTATATATTTTGGATGTTTTTAATATACATTAATTCTAAAAATAATTAATATATTTAGGTATATAAATTTATTTCGGATATATTCGGATACCCGAAATATTTCGGTTCGGGTCGGGTTCGGTTTCGGTTCTATAAATACCAAAATTTTGAACCCATTCGGATATTTAATGAATTTCAGTTCGAGTTCGGTGCTACTTTTTCGGATCGGGTTCGGTTCGGTTTTTCGGATCCGGATTTTTTGCCCAGCCCTACTTTTAAGAATAGCCTTCTTCTTAAATTATTTTTGAAAGAATATAGTTTACTGATCAGTTATATATGTCGTAAAGACTTATTCCACGTGGAAAGCTTTATACACACGTAACTAAGATCACTCAATTCAAACCCAAAGTTTTGTATAAACCCATTGATTTAGCCAATACTGTAATTCCATAGACAATGGCTTTTTTTTTATGTCTTGTTTTGCTTTATCTTTTTCCCTCAAAGTCTTTAATGTATTCTAGACTTTATGCTCTCTTTAGATTTAATCGTCACGTTCCAACGACTTTCCTTCCTAACAAATCCAAAACCTCTTTCTTTATGTTATTGCCCACAGACATAACTCTTTTCTAGTTTTCGTATATAAAGAAGCCATTCTAAGTACCACCCATTCATTTCGGACAACCAACTTGCGACCAAAGAAAGCAAATCAAGACTTGAAGTCTTTAAGCACCAACCACTCCTTTGGTCTGTGTCTTTTAAACAATAATTAAATATTCCTTTTTTGATGGACTCTTCTTCGTTTCTCGACATATCTCTCAATCTCAACACCAACACGCTCGATCCTAGTTTCCCGGCAAAACTTCCGGTGAGTCCAGACTTCCCCCATGATCTATATCGTTCATATTTTCAGAAGAAGGAGGTCAAGGTTTCAACTTCTGCTGATTTTAAAAGGAAATGGTTGGTCAAAGACGAGGTTAGTTAGTGTGCGATATATTGGAATTGTTTGCAACAAACTATAATAATAGTTCTTAGTGGTGATGGTTATATTCTTTTAAAATCTTAATGGTAATGAAACAGAGCGCAAGTGAGTTAAGAGAGGAGCTAAACAGAGTCAACTCAGAGAACAAGAAGCTAACAGAGACGCTTGCAACAGTCTACGAGAACTACTGCGCATTAGAACATTATTTGGAGAACCTTCAGAGTCGACAAAGCCCTGATATAGATCAGATCGAACAACCGACAAAGAAAAGAAAACAAGATTCGGATGATGCGTCCTTAAGCCTTCTTAATGGACTCAGTAGTGGAAAAACTGACAAGAGCTCCAGCAACGAAGATCTTCATCAGCAGAAAAATCAGCTTCTTTCATGCAAAAGACCCGTCTCTGATAGCTTCAACAAAGCAAAGATCTCAACAGTCTACGTTCCTGCTGTTTCTTCCGACACAAGCTTGGTAAGGGCTAATATTTGGTATTATTGTCTATGTTTGTAATGGATGCAGAAGAATTAAACAGAGTGTTATGTTGTGGAATTGCTTTGCAGACAGTAAAAGATGGATATCAATGGAGAAAATACGGACAAAAAGTTACAAGAGATAACCCCTCACCAAGAGCTTACTTTAGATGCTCGTTTGCGCCTTCTTGTCCAGTGAAAAAGAAGGTAACTTACATTGAGTTTGATTTTCATTTTTTGTTGTTTATCCCTGCTTATTCAGCTGTCTAATGATACTATATGTGGCTTGTTTTGTTGTTGCTAAGGTGCAACGCAGCGCAGAGGATCCGTCAGTACTGGTTGCTACATACGAAGGAACGCATAACCACTTAGGGCCAAACGCTTTTGAAGGGGATGCTACAAGCCAAGTTGGATCAAGAACTGTGACTTTGGATATGGTTCACGGTGGTCACAGATTAGCTGTGGAGAAAAACGAAACGGAGACGATGCAAGAGGTTCTGGTTCAGCAAATGGCGTCTTCGTTAACGAAAGATTCAAAGTTTACAGCTGCTCTTGCGGCTGCTATATCGGGAAGGTTGATGGAGCAGTCTAGAACATGAAGCTTTCATTGAATGTTTTTGTTTTGGTTTTATCATCCCTGGAAACAGGAGTGGCTTTTTCTTTCTTTCAAAAGTTATCTTTTACTTAGGAGAAAAAAATGGAAACGTTAGTGTACATAAATATTGTGTATCTACATGAAAAATCATAAGCATTCAAGCAAATATAAATGTTAAGTCGTTTTAAAATGGTTACACGAACGTTTAGTTCATTTGAATTCAGTTAAGAATAAACAATCGTGAACATCTAATATATGTATGAGTTGAATCCGAGTGATCACATAACAAAAAGTCTAAATGTAAATGTAACATCCCGAGTTGTGATATGTGGAAAGGTTTAAGAGAATTGATTTGGCTACCTATGTCACCAAAGTTGACTTACCTTTTCCGGAACACATCCTGAAAGAACTTCAGAGTTAAGCGTGCTTGAGCTGGAGTAGTGGAAGGATGGGTGACCTATCGGGAAGTGATTCGCGATAGCGTGCGAGTGAGGTCAAAGCACGGGAAAAGGTCGGGTGGTGATTGTAGGGTCAGTAAACGATGATTTCGAGCCTTTCGGAATTATTAACGACCGACCGTCGGATGGGATGGGGCCCACGAGCCGAGAGAGCGGGCGTGGGTGGCCCATTAGCCGTGGGCGGGTCGGGGCGTTATAATTTGGTATCAGAGCTGGTTAGCCATCTCAGTTATGACCCGAGAGGCGTCTTGAGACCTGTCGTGGGGCGCAACGAGGACGTTGCGTTCTTTGAGAACGGGTGAATTGTAACATCCCGAGTTGTGATATGTGGAAAGGTTTAAGAGAATTGATTTGGCTACCTATGTCACCAAAGTTGACTTACCTTTTCCGGAACACATCGTGAAAGAACTCCAGAGTTAAGCGTGCTTGAGCTGGAGTAGTGGAAGGATGGGTGACCTATCGGGAAGTGATTCGCGATAGCGTGCGAGTGAGGTCAAAGCACGGGAAAAGGTCGGGTGGTGATTGTAGGGTCAGTAAACGATGATTTCGAGCCTTTCGGAATTATTAACGACCGACCGTCGGATGGGATGGGGCCCACGAGCCGAGAGAGCGGGCGTGGGTGGCCCATTAGCCGTGGGCGGGTCGGGGCGTTATAGTAAACTATTACTACTTTTCTGTCAGCATCATATTATATAAAATATTGAAACAGGTAATGACAACACAAGAACAAGACTACATATTTGAATCTGTTATGCGCAACATATTTTGGTCTTAAAATACATGCTTACATCAGCAAGTTTTCTCGAAACAAACAGAATTTAAATAACCAAAAAGATTACAATGCTGAAGACTATATCATAGGAGCAGAAAGAGCATCGAGAGAAGTCTATCGAGAAAGGCAGCTCTTGACTTAGCTTTTCCTTCCTCCAAAACCTTCAATTACCGTAAATACAAAAAAAAGGTAAGTTCTATTTAAGAGAGAACCATAAACAAAATTCAAACAGAGCATATATCAGCAAATCAGTTGCATGGTTCTGTTCTAACTGAGACCTGAATTTGCAGATATTCAGAATTCAGTTACATGTTTCCCTTAGCTCATATATTATCAACTTTCCAGAAAAAAAAATAGAATCACACGAGCCAAAACTAAGAAGAAGTAGAAGAGAATAGTTTGGCAGAGTAAAAACGCTTCTCTCTCTCTGATGAGATACCATTTGAGGAAGAAGATGACATGTCCCAGCTCTACGTAAACCAAATCACATGGAGTGTTCGCCTAAACATATTCTTCAAGCTCTGAACTTTTGAGAGAAGCTCAGGATTCTGGGCGGCTGCATCTTGAGCTTTGTATAACTCAAAAATATTAACTAAATATTTTAATTAAAATGTGTCAAAATATACATTGAAATTAATCAACCGTTAAAAAAATAAAACATGTCGTTTTCGTTTAATCTTTAAAAAAAATATGTTCCTTTTGGAATTTGAACTCATGCATTCGTATCCATGCTCAAAAATAAGAAGACAAGCCCATAATCTCACAGGCCCAAACATATTGTGGTTTTGGACTTGGGGTAATTACGGGCTTCGGCCATGTTCTTAACGAAAAGATTCGAAATTTACAGCTACTCTTACAGCTGCTATATCTGGGAGCAGGGCCGTCTCGAATAGTATATAAATTACAAATAAGTAAAACTAAAATTGTTAAAAACATAACAAATAAGAAAATTACGTTAAAATATAAAAAATATGATAAATAAATAAAATCACCTAGAATCATGGAGAAGATGACGAGTAAACAAAATTATTTCATAAAAATAAATAATTGATAATATTTACAATTAAACCTAAAATCATTGGGATCAGCAAATTCACTTCTCAAATAATAGTATAGATATTATAAATAAGTAAAATTAAAATTGTTAAAAACATAACAAATAAACAAATTATGTAAAAATATGAAAATATGATAAATAAGCAAAATCTCCTAAAATCATGGAGAAAATGACAAGTAAGCAAAATCACTTCATGAATAATAGTATATAGATAGATTATCTAAGTTTCTAGAGAACATGAGGAATAAGTAAAAATCAGTTCTCAAATAGTAAAATATATTCTAATTCTAAAATTGTCAGAAATCGGTTTTCAAAAGATATTAAACTACAACAAACTAATTATGCCAAGAATTACTGGTAGTAGTTTTAACAGATCATTACGATTAGATTTCACATTATAGTAAAACAAAAACAGCAGAAAACACATAGCGACAACTTCATCAGAACTTTTAACTACCACAAATCCTAAACACTTATAATAATAAAAAGTTATGACCACATGACTCCTTTACAAATCTGTTCTCTCGAACGTTTTGAGATTAAACCCTTCACGATATGGAGTGTCTCCGGCGCCGGGAAGACGAGCTCGAGGACTTCGCCGGCGGACTCTGCGAGCTACCAGAAGAAACCTCAGAGCTCTTGTTACTGCTCCCAGGCCATATCTTCTCAAAGATCCTCCTTGACCTAGACGGCATCAGTTGCGGTCCACCAGCAGCAGCAGCACCACCACTCCTCGTGCTCTTGCTTCCTCTGCTTTTCTTGCTCAGCCCCACCTTCTTCGTCGCTTCTTCTTCGACAACCACTATGCTCTCCTCCGTCTTCTTCACTGGCGGGATAGGCGAATGCGAGGAAGCTGCAACAGAACCTACAGGGCTGTGGTTGGCTCTGAGCTGCTCAAAGTAGAGAACTTGCACCACAACTCGTAACGGAAGCCGCTCGTTCTGCGCTGCGTGTGCTGATGCTTCACTCGTCAGCTTCCTCACATCCATTAGCCCGCAAAGCCTCTTCTTTTCCGACTTAGTTAGCTCCGGATGTTCCTACACAAACCCAAACTTTAAGAACAGCAAAACAAGAAGAATGTAATAAAAAAGATTTATATTACCTTCAAGAAAGTGTCGATGGCTTTGTAGAGACCATCGTGAATAGGTCTAGCTGCTTCCGGGATGAGCTCAGACAACTCCACAAAGCTAGAGAGCGTTAGGTCACGGTTACTTGCGAGATACGCATCGGTCAATCTCCCCACGCTCAACACAACCCCGTTTCCCAAAACAAACTCCTTGTACCTATCATCTTCCGAGACACGTTTCTCATCCCCCACGAACCGATCCACGATCCTACGAATCAACTCAACTTCATGTATCAACAGATCTTTAACCGAGGCCTCGTGTAGCTTCAAGCTCACGTTCTCAACCAAATCTTCTTTCACCGTCTCATCGGCTCCAACCAAGTACGAGACTTTGAGTAGTTTCAGCAAGAAGCTGCAAGTGGAGTAGCTCATCGCTCTGTTAACCCTCGGCAGCAGAGAAACAACCGTCTCGACGAGATGTCTGTTCGAAGAAGCTTCTGAAGACTCCGTGGATTCAGGTAACCATCTAGCAACATAGTACCTAAGAGCTTCACCAATCACACCATTGTTCATCCTTCCACTCGACTTCACAGCGCTCATCACCTGCTTGAACATATCGATCTCAAGCTCGCACACATCTTCCACCCACCAATCTTTAGGAACCACACTCTCACGATGATACTCGACTATCTTGTCCTGTCCAGATAGCTTCCTGTTGTGTGTGTAAGACCAAGTGATCGTCTCCGGGTTCACTAAAACCTTAGCCGAAACAGAGTCTATGCATCTAGTGACAAGCTTTAGATCTTCGGACCATGGAAGAAGAGACTTGGTTGTCTGAAGCATGATGATGGAGTCTTTCCAGCTTCTGAATATGCCCGAGTTGAGGAAAACCTCGATCTTGTATATGAGGTTACCGCGGTCAACGTCTTCGTTCATCTCGAGATACTCGGCTGCGCATCGCACGGAGGTTATGTTGTAAGCGTTGAGGGTAACCGTCATCCCGTAGCAGAACTTGGCACATATCTCAAACGCTTTGTGTCCTCCAGCGATGTCCGAAATAGTGATCTCATCGGTGTTTTCCTCGCTGGCCTGAGAGACCAGTCTCTGCATCCTACTGCTCTTAGATAGAAGCGGGAACTGAAAACATCATCATGTTAAAAAAATTGTATAACTTGAGAATCAGTAACGAACTACTTATGTTGTAACCATTACAAAAAAAAAGGTACCTTATGGAGGTAAAATGTAAACTCTCCGACAATGACCGTAACATCGCTGTCTAGATCCGAAACTGCGTACCTGTGGAGAGAGACCAAGAACATAATCAGCTAAACAAGAACTCTACAGAATGATTAGTCAAAAACTATTTACAAAACATTAGGGATGATATGTCAGATTCAAAGCGATAACCAAAATGCAGGTTTAACATGTTTTAAATATCACAAACAAACACAAATATGAATCTTGTGTGAAAATAAACCATTTTTTTTCTATTCACATACGGAACAAAACAAAGAAAGCAACACTATTTAAACTACTTTAGAATATACAGATGTCAAGACATGGAAGAGATGTCCTAGCTTATGTTATACAGAAACAAAGCATAGGTAAACAAAAGAAAAGAGAGAATCTTCACTTTCTGAATTTGTAGAAAACTCATAATCACCATTCCCTTTTTTCTTTCCACTCTATGTTCTTACAAATGAGGACCACATAACAACACATAAACAAAGACAGATCATCTCATGGACCACTCCTGATACTCATATACCCCATTTATGCTACTTTTACATTGTGGTATTTCCCGCAAAATATGATGAGTGAAACCAATCAAAATAATGGTGTTGATGATGAAACTAGTCCTTCTTTTTTTGTCAACTGATGAAACTAGTCCTTATATTCTTATTTTTAAACTCAAAAACCAGAATATGTTTTACTGTTCATTCACAGAGAAAATAAGTCTACCTTCCTCTCTATTCACCAAAGATCAGATGAAATTTTTTTCAGTGAACTCACTTATCTGTTTTCATTTGGTGAAAATAATAGAAATCAAGAGAGTTTGGAGCAGGACATATGTTTCTAGAAACCTTTCAAGAGCCAGACAGATTTAATAAAACATGTGGAGAGTTATGAATAGAAAAGAGAACAGAACAGAACAAAATAATCAGACATAAGCATAGAGAACAAACAGTAAGGATTCTACTTGACCCTATCAATTTAAAAAAAAAAAAATAAGAGCGGCAAAAATATTAAAAATTTTACTTACTTGTGGAATTTGCCATCAGATTCAAATGTATCAGGCTTAGACCCTAGTTTCATGAACTTCATCTTCCTTCGTCTTCTTTACAGCAGCTTAGTACTATTAAAGCTCAAAGCTTTACTCACTCTATCTCTCTTAACCGATCAAACCAGAAGCAGAGTAATAAGAAAGATGAGCAAAAAGAAAGAGATAAGGGCAAATGTTAAAACTTTCTTTTAACTTGAGCTTTGCTGGAAGAGGGAGAGACAGTAAATGGAAATGAATGTTAGAAGAAGAGAGACAGGAGAAACCAGACCCATGTTTTGCCTCACTATCTTTTTGCAAGAAACCCAAACTCTCCTCGGGCTACGGGGACTTTTATGTTCTTTCTCCTAATCTCAACTAACCATTACCAACGCATTTATTGTCTCTGTTTGTAACAGAGAAAACCCATAAAAGTGTAGAGCTTTTTTATTTTTTATTTTTTGTTTTTTATTTTTTCCTCTCTGTCAACTCTCCAAGAAAATAAAAGTTTTAGATAGAAAATCCCATCGTCATAATCACACAAAGAAAAGCAAAATGTAAATGGTGTAAGATAAAGAGAGGAGAGAGAGAGAGAAGAAAAAGGTTTTGTGTAGAGAGAGAGAGAGAGAGAGGGAATTAATAAGGAGGAAGAGGAGAGAGAGGGATGAAGTCAGTCGCCGCCAATGCTTTTAAAGCAGAGCTGTGATCCGCTGGAGATCTTCTCGTTCCCCACCTTCTTCTATTCTTCTTCTTCTCTCTCTCTCTGGCTCAAATCTCAATAAAAGGTTTTACTCCCTTGGCTTTGAACTCGGGAAGGGAAGAGGAATGATGATGATTTATTTTGGTTCTGACGAAGTTGTCTCTCCTACAATCCTACTCTGTGAAATTAATATTTTATAAGTAATTTATAAAATGAAAAAAGGCAATAAAAGAGAGTGGGAATCTAGCTGCAAATATTCTACATTAGCCAGCTAAGTTGTTTTGAATGTTTGATTAACAACTGGTTTATCATCATTTATCTCATTTTCTAATTCATTTCTTACGTCTTTTATTGTTTATTCGCATTTAGACAACGGAAAAGAATTAGTGTGTATGTATTTATTCATCTTTTGAAAAGGGAAAGAGTAAAACATCAAATTGATAGAAATGTGCTTTTTGAAGGACATTTTGACTCTCTGTCTCACGTAAACTGAATCGGACACAATGTTTGCTGAGATCATATTTTCTCAAAAACTTTTGACTGTCTGTCCCAAGTTTCTTAGATGAGACCAAGATGTTCTTCACCGCACATTCGAAGGAGACCGTGTTGTGTCTTCCGTGAGGTTAAACCCTTTCGACGATAGATCAAAGCTTTCACTTATGCCATCCTTTTCATAATGAATCATCGAGACGGCGTGAAATCGACGCGCCATAGACTGTGAGACTAGATTCCGTCCAAACGGAACCGCTTGCCTAGAGAGTGACACTTTGACTCTTTGCATTACGTTTACTATATTCTAGATGCTCACGAAGTTAGTCAGACTTGCATTTCCTAACACTATTGACTTTCCATGCAAAACAATTAAATTAAGCTAACCTGATTAATACACAAATGTTTTCTTCATAACTATGGCCAACTCCTTCTAGATCTGAAACTACAATACAGTATCTCAAAAGTCAATAACTGTAACCAAATACTATAAAAATCACAAAGAGGAATCTCACACACTCGTATACTAATTTAACTCGGCTATTAACATTTTCAAAAAAAATATAATAATAATTTAACTCTGCTTGACACAACAAAAGAAATAGTTGTATTACATAACAACTCATTCACTATGCAACTTACTAAGTGGAGGCAAAAACCTGATCCGAACAACTTTGATCATTTAATTTTCTCAACGTATTGAAATATGGCGCATAAATTATTTTCAACATTAAAACAAGCAAAAAATACTTATCCTCAGCTGTGTAAGTTAAGCTTAAAACTTTAAATTTACACGATATTCAAAAATTGTTTAGAGGCTGGCAATTATTTTACTTTTCTGAAAGCAAATATTTTACTTTGACAACGTAA
Organism: Brassica juncea; assembly: GCA_018703725.1. Classification (NCBI taxonomy): domain Eukaryota; kingdom Viridiplantae; phylum Streptophyta; class Magnoliopsida; order Brassicales; family Brassicaceae; genus Brassica; species Brassica juncea. The sequence goes on from CM031939.1 coordinate 62,525,339, forward strand.
TTTTCTCTGAAAGGAAGCTTCATTTACATGTTCGCATCGTGTAAAGTTTATCCTTTTTAACGTCCTACATGTTTTTCTATTAATACTTTTCATACCCATGAGTATATCGTGTCTCATAAATAAAGCTCAATCAAACATAGTGTTCACAACTAGCTACTGCTTGAAAAAAAAAAACTAGCTACTGCTTGGTCGGACAAAATGATGTAAAGATTGTTACAAAATCATATGATCACGGGGTTTTCCATGTACATAATTCCATTTTGGTTTTTGTAAATTGACAAATCAACAATCATGCATGTTAATTGTTTTTTTCTGCTTAAGGTGATCTATTGCTCGACAGATTTCTCAAGACGTACCATAGCAAAAATGGCATAGTCAAGATCTAAAATGGACCCGGTTTGGTTTAAAATGTATTAATGTAATTTAGCGGGGTCTGCATGTCAATTTTCCTTACGTGCCGTAGCTGTGTTCCACGTGATCAATAGCTCGATAATATATGAACGTAAAACACGTATCGGAAGAGTCGCAACGTAGTTATGGAGATGTATGTATATGGTCCCAAAGCTAAGTCGACTAAGTAGTAAATGAAGGTTGACATGCAGGGCCTGCTCGATCTATAGATACTGGCTAGATTATGTCAATATATGTTGATTTATCTGCGTCTTCGTTATAAGGATAAGCACGTATATTTGACTTTATCCTTTTATTTGATGCCGGTCATGTAACTCTTTATATGCTCTTCAAACAGGAAATAACTCATTATATATAATATGCTCCGTTATCTCCGCTCTGTTCAGTGTTCAAAGTCTTTGGATTGGATAATGTATGAGAGAATAATATTTATTTCTGAGCAAAACCATCAACTAATGATAATGAATATTATGTTTTTTTACTATTGGTCATGTTACCCTTTTTTTATTCCGAAATGTCTGACTTCAGAAAAATATGCTTCGGAAGACTTCAAATTATGGTCTCAGCCTCAGAGACTCGAAGCTTGGAAATTATTTATCCTAAAAACATAAATTGTTTTAGTTTTTCTTATTTGTCGTGTTACTTTACAGTCCGCTAATTTTCAATTAAAAAGTTAAATTTACGTATCTGGACGAATTTTCTAACCTAAAACAAAGCCGAAAACTATAACCACTTGGTTGAAATTTTTTGAGTACGACTCTTTCGCTTTGGTCATTTTTTTGTTTGTTTTTTTTTGTTTGCGCTTTGATCATCTTGATTTCCCTTTTAACCTGAGATCCAAGTACACAACCACCATAGAGCATAAGCATGTATGGTCTTCGACGACCCCTATCTACGAATATAGAACCACATGAAGTTAATTATTTCTCTCGGACTAAGAAACTCATGCTTTATATGATCGATGTTAATGTCTTAGCTAATGGTGTATGTTATCAAGTTTTATAAGCATCGTTGGTCATATCATACACTAGAAAGTTGTTAGGAACTCGATCATTCTTTCTCTACATTAGAAAAAGTTTATGTATGAATGATTATCACACTCAAAAAATGAAATTTTCAAGTTTCTTGTAATCAAACTTTCAATCGCAATTTAGCAAAAACACGAAATGATTATTACAAAAGAAACTTGATGTCCTTGTCATCCTTCTAGCCAAAAGAGTTGCACGTACAGACGTTATCATATGGGGTATAAGGGTGTATTATTAGAAGTGTCATTAAACATATTTCCTGATTGGATGAAATAATTATATATAGATGCATAGGTAAGATGTTGAAAGCACAGAAGGAAAAGCAATGGCATGTGGTTCATGAGAAAAGACTAGACGTAGCCTCTAATTATTACAGAAGCAGCCTCCATTATTACAGAAGCATTATATTTATACAGTGTTCTACCTCTTTTACATTATATACACTGCTTCCATATTAAATGCATTCCCCGTATTGTTATTATTCTTTCAGTTCCCATGAGTTTAATTTCTCTTCGTTGCAAACTTCCTTTTTTTATCGAACTTTGTATAAAAACGGCAATATATGAACATAAACACACTCAAAAGTGGTTTTGAATCTCATGTATACACGAAAGTTAGAACGAAACAATGCTCATGTATATGCGAAAAGTTAGAACGAAACAATGCTTATAATTGACGTGGTTTACTAGATGAGTGGTTCATTTATGTTAGTTATATTTTTATACTTGGATAGTATACAAGTTGTTGTTCAAAAAAAGGGATAGTATACAAGCAAATAAAATTTTCTAAAATATGTAAGAACATGAATACTAGATAAATGTTATAAGAATAAAAATCGACAAAATGATATACAGATCTGCTATTAAAAAATAAAATGTGCTGTGATTATTAGTACTATCTTTTAGCGAAACCGCATAATCATTTATAGGTCCAATATTTCGCATAGCTTATTGAGAACAAAATAATATGTTGATATATATTTTGTTTATACAATGAAATTGACTCTTCAATTATATAATGATTTAATGGCTATAATCAAGTTAAATATCGACAATACAAAAGATTCTAAAAATTGATGGTTCAATATACACGGGAGATTATGTCGGTGTTTGCAACAAGCCAATAATATGATAATGCACGTAGCAATAGACTATCGTATCTGTGTGTTATACGTTGAATAAATATATTCAAACAGCAAAACCAAAACTTCTAATTCCGAGACGAGAATGATTATAAGCCATGCAACTAATAGTAAATGTTTAGTGTTGGAAATAATAATTAAAAGGTTAATTTAAGACAGGCGTGAGCATAAGGCATCATAAACAAATGATGGTGAACACTGACTATGGGGTCCAAACCTCCATAATTGCACTCTTGTGCTTCTTCTCTTCTTTTTTTTCTCCTTTCTTCATAAATTTCTTTATAGTTTCCGGTTTTACCTCTTTTCTTTTCGGTTGAGTAAACTTTTTTCGTTGGCTGAATTATTTGGAATGTAAAAGTAGTTTCTAAGAATAAGTTCGGTCAGTGAAAAAGCGGAATGATTTTGATCGTTTTCAGGCCTGTTTATCGTGTTGTTTGCATCTTGAGTCGCGATATACAATGATAGAAGACTCCAGAGAAATGGACTATAGACTAGTTTGGATGTTTTGTGATAGTGGTGTGAGTTTGGTGATAGTAACCAGTAAGCAAAACATGTGCCGAATGAAAAATTTTATATGGGTCCACAAAAGCCAATTATCCAAATTTAAATACTGGGAAATAATGCATTTCTTTTTTTCTTTTTTTTTGGTGGTCAAAATATTGCATAATCCAATGTTATATATTGTGAGTAACTATGAAAATGCGGATGAGATTTCGAAAGACGATGAAGCTCTCCGACGAGATAACGAGGTTCATGTGGTTCTCGGTTCGCGGTCTAGGGTTCAAAATGGTTCAAAGGCGGAGGAGATCTCGAGTTCGATTGATCCCTCTGGCGTGATGACAGTGCGACGATGAACGTTGATGGGTTCAGGAGGAGGTTTGACGGTTTCGAAGCTCCGACGAATGAAAATTTCGATGGTGGTGTTACGGAGGTGGTGAGATAGAGGGGGTCGAGTCGAGGTGGTGTACGACGCGTGTCGCGTGAATGGATCAGATTTATCCACGTGTCGAACCAGCCTCCTCGACAAGCCTTTCGTCTGGGCTGCGTATTTTCTAATGTTGGACTGAAGGCCCGTTTAGGTTTTATTTAGTCCGATGCTGTTTGGGCTTTTAACTGGTTTTTGTTGTATTTGGACTTCGGCTTGTACTGGATTTGATCCACTTATCTAATCTAAAAATCTTTGACGGGAAAAAAAAGTAACTATGAAACTAGCAGCTATAAATTTACGGATGAGAGACTTCAATCAGATCATGACGTTACATGCTAAACATACCCAAATCTGACATAATTATGCTGCAAAGTATTTTTTTAAAAATCATGTTTAATTGGAATCATTTACAAAATCAAACGATGGCCGACTTAGTTTGACGAGGAAACTGAGATGATTAATAACGAAAATGAATGCAGTTGGTGAAGAGAAAGAAGAGATTGTCGTCCAGGTTTTATGCTCATAAAGCAACACATGAGTGTTTCTACCTAACACCCTATTTCTATACACTTGCTTTTTTGGGCCATAAGTGGCCTCACCTAATTTTTCCATATTCTAACGTTACGATCTTAATTTATGCTAATCCCCGTGTCCTTTTTAGAAATCATGCAAATAGCCAACAATCGCATAAATTCAACTTGTTATAATCTTGTAGTTGACTTATAAAATCATCATATAAGTGACATTTTGATAGTAAAAGTTAGTTGTAACTCGATGAAAAGAATTTACTAGGTGAGCACTACCTTTATCCCATCAATTTGTCTTTGTGCTGACAGACTGACACTAATCAAGACTCCCACGGTTTAAAGCCGATTCAATTCTTTCTTCGTAACGACAATAAAAATACAAATAAACTCAAATTTTCGAAATTATTTCAAACTGTGTTCTCTTTTAGAGAGTTCAAATATGAGCTCAAATTACAGTAAAAACGTAATCAAAATCAAACTGAAAGATAGAAGAAAAAAAAAATTGGAATTCCTGAAAGCCATGCAGGATGATACTCTCAACATTTAGGATAAGGTCCGAAAAATACATAACTCAAGTCCATAATGTGACCCTATCCCAAAACTGTGAAACGTGATACTTGTAATTTGTAAAACTGCTACAAATCGTAAAACGTGTCTCCCCTCCGCTCACTAAACTTGAATTAGCACTGAAGTATTATATAGGTACACAATCCACGTTCTACTCCCCCGGATTTAATTTATATTATCTTTAGTTGATAGGAAATATTTGTGTTGAACTTGTTTTGTTATTACATGACAAGAAACCAAAAAAGTTCTGAGCATTAAGCAGAAGCAAAACACAAAAACAAAAACAAACAAAAAGAAGATAAACCCATTTTCTCTGAGGGTTTTATTTTCTTGGATGTGTATCTTCCGGTTTAGCCGTCCCTGTGGCCGCTTTAGCTACATCAGTGGCACTAGCCTCTGGCTTCTTCTTAGCGTACATAACAGTGTACATGACCGCACCAGAGATAGCTAATCCGGCGATAGCCATGGTGGTGTAGCTGTATGGTAAGTTACGCCGTTGGTGCAGAACACCACCGGGATTACTCCCTGGGGGCCTCTTGGATGATTCAACACCTGCGGCTTTCACTCCCTCCGGACTCATCTTCGTCGTATCCGCCGTTTTCCTCCAGTCATCTTCTCCAGCCATTTTGTATCTTCTTCAATATGTTCTTTTGGGACTAGTCTAACCAAAGAAAGAACTGATGTTGCTTTTAGTAAATGGGGTTTTGGAGATAGTAAGAGTCATGAAGACACGTAGTGTAGTTGCGTTTGATAATGTGTCTCAACAAGGGACACCTAGCTGATGCTGTTTATTTTCAACGTATTAGGCAGGTGTCATGCCTTAAACACAATCATAGATTCATGTGCAATGTATACTTTTTTACTTCTTTATATGGAAGGTATTGTGGGCTTTGTGGAGATATACTTTTCAGCCCAGCACTATAGAAGCCCAGTTCAACTAGCAAACAAAAAGAAAGTCTAAAGAACAGAAACAGCTAGCTTGACCAGTCTTCCTAGAAGACTGTGTAATCAGTAATGATCAGATTCCAGGTCTTGTTTCATATACCTAGCCGTTACGTTACCTTCATCATCTGTCCAACGGCTACATCAACATTTTTCATCTTTCCTTTTAATTTTCATTAACTTCAACGGCTAGTTCTCAAGTCTCTCACTAGATCTATAAAAACCACACAAGATCCTCACAGACTGTTCATCTCCAACTCATTCAAAAACACAAACACACACTTAACACTTTTGTGGTGCTAAATTCAGCAGAGAACTACTATGGCTTCTTCTTCTCTTCTAGTCACCATATTACTCTGCATTTCCTTCTTCTTCTTCTTCTTGTCTGTAAATGCAAATGAGGTAACCGTCGGTGGAAAATCCGGTGACTGGAAGATCCCTCCTTCATCTTCTTACTCCTTCAACGACTGGGCTCAAAAGGCTCGCTTCAAAGTCGGCGACTTTCTCGGTACACCTTCAACTTCTCATCACAATATCTAATCCTTACAAAAACCCATAACCCCATTTTTATCAATTCACTTGTTTTTGTAATCTTCCATGTTACTCTGTTTCTAACATCGTCACATGTTTACACCAGTTTTCAGCTACGAAGCAGGTAAAGACTCGGTTCTGCAAGTGACAAGAGAGGCTTACGAGAAATGCAACACCACGAGCCCGAAAGCAAGCTACACCGATGGGAACACAAAGGTGAAGCTAGAACAACCCGGTCCGGTCTACTTCATCAGTGGAACAGAGGGTCACTGTCAAAAGGGTCAGAAGCTACGCCTTGTCGTAGTCACTCCTCGTAACTCTGCTTTCTCACCGGCTCCTTCTCCATCTGACGGTCCCGCCGTCGCTCCTACTAGTGGTGCTGCTAAGCTCACAGGCGTCTTCAGTGTCGTGGGCCTTATTCTTGGATTCTGGGCCTTCTTCTGAGAAGCTTTTTTTTTTTTTTACTTTTATTTAGTCGTGAATTCTATTTTTTTTTTTTTGGAACATGTAACAGAGAGATCTGTGTGTTCTGTTCTCCCTGCATAGTCTTGTTGTTACTAATTCAGTACTCAAGATTTTATTATTTAGCAGTCAGTATTTACAAGATTAAGTATAACTGGAATCGCTTTTGCATTTGTTTCTTGATATTGTAGTGGATCTCTAACATTTTAACCAAAGTGAAACTGTTAACACAAAAGAAATCAAATTCACGTATAATTAAACCATTTGAATTTAGTTTATACGAAAAAGAAGAGAAATGAAATGTTATTTAGCATTAAAATAAATAAATTAACACAAAAGAAATCAAATTCATGTGTAATTAAAGTAAACCCAAAGAAAGTAACAAGCTTTTAGGTAATAAAATGGGCTATAAATTAACAGGCTTCTAATATATGAGCCACTATTGGGCCTCAAGATATTTTTGGAGGGAGGGATAAAACGGCAAGGGGTGCGAGCGAGCGAGCGAGCCACTGGGATTTTATCCTTTCGACAAGATTTTTCCTTTTTCCTTTTTATCTTATTTTTTAATTCGCAAAACTCTCCGGTTCACCGGAATCAGCAGCTCCGTAGTGTTGTCGTCTGGTGAAAGGAGACGTATTCAAATCTCCATGACTATTCATTCTGTGTTCGTCATCGTGTTTTGGTGTTAGTCACAGCTTCTCCACTTTGAAATGTGATATTGCTCTTTGCTTGGCTTAGTTTCGAAAAAAAAAAAAGATGGCAGCTTTACTCTGCTCGACGAGTCTGTGCGGAGATATAACGGTCAGTGACACTTTCCTTGTTAGTAACACTAAAGACAAACGTTGCTGGAAACGCAATAGCCGAATAAAGTTCCACACTTTAAAGCTCGGGTCTGCGTTTCACCGCAAGAAACAGAGGAAATGTAGCCTAGTCTCCATGAAAGGCTCTGACTTTTCGGTTTCTATGATAAACAACAACAACAAGAAGACATTCAAATCTTCTAGTGAAGTCACCAAGGCTTTAAAGTCGCTCCCTGATACTGACTCAGCGTTCTCGTATTTCAAAGAGGTAGCTCAGAGTTCGAATCTAGTTCACACCACCAAGACTTGCAACCACATGCTCGAAGCTCTGAGGGTCGACGGGAGGATCGAGGAGATGGGTTACGTGTTTGATCTGATGCAGAAGAGAATCATAAAGAGGGATGCTACTACTTTCTTGACCGTGTTCAAGTGTCTCTCCGTGAAAGGTGGGTTGAGGCAAGCGCCTTATGCGCTAAGGAAGATGAGAGAGTCTGGTTTCTTCGCGTTGAATGCTTATTCGTACAACGGGTTGATTCATCTTCTGCTCAAGTCTAGGTTCTGCACAGAGGCGATGGAGGTTTATAGAGGAATGATCTTTGATGGGTTTAGACCTAGCTTGCAGACTTACTCTTCGCTTATGGTGGGGTTGGGGAAGAGAAGAGACACTGATGGTGTGATGGGTTTGCTTAGAGAGATGGAGACGTTGGGGTTAAAGCCTAATGTCTACACGTTTACGATATGTATCCGTGTGCTTGGTAGAGCGGGGAAGATTAATGAAGCGTATGATATACTGAAGAGGATGGATGATGAAGGATGTGGACCTGATGTGGTTACCTACACTGTTCTCATCGATGCTCTTTGCACTGCTGGGAAGCTGGACTGTGCTAAGGAGGTTTTCGCAAAGATGAAGACAGGAAGACACAAACCGGATCGTGTAACGTATATTACTTTGCTGGATAGGTTTAGTGATAACAGAGATCTTGACTCGGTGAGGCAGTTTTGGAGTGAGATGGAGAAGGATGGTCATGTACCTGACGTTGTGACCTTCACCATTCTCGTGGACGCTCTTTGCAAAGCTGGGAGGTTCGGTGAAGCGTTTGATACGTTGGATGTGATGAGGGAGCAAGGGGTCTCACCGAACCTGCATACATACAACACGTTGATTTGTGGTCTCCTGAGAGTTCACAGGTTAGACGATGCGCTTGAGCTTTTTGGTGATATGGAGTCTCTGGGTGTTAAGCCTACTGCATACACGTACATTGTTTTCATCGATTACTATGGAAAGACTGGAGATTCCGTCAGTGCTCTCGAGACTTTTGAGAAGATGAAGGTTAAAGGAATAGCTCCAAACATTGTAGCGTGTAATGCGTCTCTCTACAGTTTAGCTAAAGCAGGAAAGGACCGTGAAGCAAAGCAGATCTTCTACGGCTTGAAAAACATTGGGCTTGCCCCTGACTCGGTAACCTATAACATGATGATGAAGTGCTATAGCAAAGTTGGGGAGATAGACGAAGCCATCAAGCTGCTTTCTGAGATGTTGGAGAACGACTGTGAGCCTGATGTGATCGTTGTTAACTCTTTGATCAATACGCTTTACAAAGCTGATAGAGTAGACGAGGCGTGGAAGATGTTTATGAGGATGAAGGAGATGAAGCTCAAGCCTACGGTTGTGACTTACAACACATTGCTCTCAGGTTTAGGCAAAAATGGAAAAATACAAGAGGCTATTGAACTGTTCGAGGGGATGGAGGAAAAAGGCTGCCCACCTAATACAGTGACGTTCAACACTCTCTTGGACTGTCTTTGCAAAAACGACGAGGTGATGCTAGCCTTGAAGATGTTCTTCAAAATGAGTTGTGTCCCTGACGTTTGTACTTACAATACTATCATCTATGGTTTGATGAAGAACGGTCAAGTCAGAGATGCAATGTGTTTCTTCCACCAGATGAAGAAACTGGTGTGTCCTGATTTTGTTACCCTCTGCACTCTTCTTCCGGGTGTTGTCAAGGTTGGTTTAATCGAAGATGCTTACAAGATCATCACCAGCTTTCTTCACAGTTGTGCAGACCAACCAGCCACTCTTTTCTGGGAAGACTTGATGGGATCTGTCTTGGCTGAAGCTGGGATAGACAATGCCGTTTCATTTTCTGAGAGATTGGTTGTTAATGGAGTTTGTAGAGATGGTGAATCAATCCTGGTGCCAATGGTCAGATATTCTTTAAAACAAGGTAATCCCTCAGGTGCTCGAACATTATATGAAAGATTCACAAAAGATCTTGGCGTCAAACCCAAGCTTCAGGCTTATAATCTGCTAATCGGTGGGCTTCTTGAAGCTGATATGATTGAAGTAGCACAAGAGCTGTTCCTGGAGATGAAGAGCACTGGTTGTTGCATCCCAGATGTTGCTACCTACAACTTCTTGCTTGATGCATATGGAAAGTCAGGAAAAATAGACGAACTCTTTGAGATGTACAAAGAGATGTCTTCCCATGAGTGCAAACCAAACACTATAACTCACAACATTGTCATGTCCGGGCTAGTGAAAGCTGGAAACGTAGACGAAGCTCTTGATCTATACTACGACCTTATCAGTGATGGCGACTTCTCTCCAACTGCTTGCACATACGGTCCCCTTATCGATGGCCTCTCCAAGTCAGGAAGATTGTATGAAGCAAAACAGCTCTTCGAAGGAATGTTGGACTATGGATGCAAGCCAAACTGTGCTATCTACAACATTCTCATCAACGGGTTTGGCAAAGCGGGCGAGGCTGATGCAGCTTGCAGCTTGTTCAGAAGGATGGTTAGAGAAGGAGTGAGACAGGATCTCAAGACTTACTCCGTTCTAGTTGATTGTCTCTGTATGGTAGGCAGAGTGGATGAAGCCTTGCATTACTTCAAGGAGCTGATGGAATCTGGACTAGACCCTGATGTGGTATGTTACAATCTCATAATCAACGGGCTCGGGAAGTCTCAGAGGCTTGAAGAAGCTCTTGAGCTTTACGATGAGATGAAGAAGAGCAGAGGTGTAACCCCTGATCTGTACACTTACAACTCCTTGATTCTAAATCTTGGTATCGCGGGGATGGTGGAAGAAGCTGGGAAGGTTTATAACGAGATACAACGAGTGGGTCTTGAGCCAAACGTTTTTACGTTTAACGCTCTGATCCGTGGATACAGTTTGTCTGGAAAACCTGAGCATGCTTATGCTGTGTACCAGACGATGGTGACTGGAGGTTTTAGTCCCAACACAGGAACATACGAACAGCTTCCTAACAGAGCTTGACAATTTTTACACGGCTAATAAAAGTTAGAGCTCTACACTGAGTGAAGCTTCTGCAGAAACAGTTTTATGTGTATAAATGATAAAAGTTGTGTAAATGTCATATATTATTTTGTGTTTGTGTTTTACATGATGATGATACCTTCTTTGATTATTAGACTATGCTTCTTCATCTAAGAATCAAAATAGTTCATAGAGAAAGTGTGTATACTGAGAATCTATCAACCCATAGCAATCCTAAGTAGATAGATTATAAAGTTTCAATTTATTTGCTGTTAAATATTTTTGTTGCAAAATAAGTGATTTTTTCACTATGTTTTATGTTATTTGAAATTTGTTACTAATACCAAAATACTATATTTTGTTATTGGTTGAATTAGTTTTATTTAATAATATTTTAGTCTATTAAAATTAGTATACTCTTAATCAACCTGTAAAAACTTTAAACAATACTTGTATCAAGATGTTACAGAAGGACAACCAAGAAGTTGACTGTGGCATAAATAAACTGTCACAATGTGTGGTTTGTAGATAGAGAGAAATTGGTATTTCGAAGAAAAAAGATAGAGAGAGATTGATAGTCTCAATAACCGGGAGGTGGTACATAAATTTCCCGGTTTATTGTTGGTAGACCAGAATTTCAAATACACACACTTGGAGACATCTGATTATTATGATATGTACACACAACATAAAGGGACACAAAGAACATCATTTTAAATATGATTAGAAGATCAACGTTGTCGTCGAGAAGAAGAGTCTTTACGTGACTGAGGCAGAAACCTATGGCGGAGATAAACCGGTGGAGACACCTGCGAGAATCTTCTAGATACTCTAGGCGGAGGATTGCGTCTCATTCTAGCCTTACGAAGAGGTGGACGTGGACGTTGACATTCTTCTTCGGGGAGACCGATGAAGTCTGAGTGTCTGGATGGGGTGTTGTACGAGAGGAAGAAGTCTCTGATTTGGTTAAGGGTTCTGTTCACAAACAACAGCTCCTCCATCTCTACCAATACCATCACGCGGTCATATATCTCGGCCACTGCTAGTGCTAGGTCTTGTGGTGTGGATCGGATAGCCACGTCATCAACGAGTCTCGTGATCTCATCGTGTTGCTCTAACCGGACAAACCTCTCGCTCGACTCCTCCATATGTTTTCTACACTAACTTATCGAAAGGTTTAAAGAAACTATATACAACATTAATACAAACGTGATATTTAAGATAATGGTTGATTAATCACAGGAAACTTTCTTTGGTTAAGTTTTCAAGCTACAGGCAATTAAATATGTAATTTACATGTTTTGATTTATTTGTTTCATTATTAATTCTCCAACTTGGTTGATAAATATTTGACTTTTTATTGCTTCAAGAAGAATATAATCTTTTGAATATTTTGAAACGGCCGACTGGAGTATTAAATTCAATTTCCTTTCTTCACAAGAAATGATTTTTAAATGGTTTATCAATAAGAGCTGATACTAGGTAATAGCATTGATTTTGGACAGCTCCAAGATTCAGGTTTCAATTCCAACGACGACATGTAACCAACAAAATTATGATTGTATTCCGATCTATAGTGGATGTGCACAACAACAATTCTATCCAGATGATATTCACCTTATAAATGACTCAACCATTGTTAAAACATATGTGAAACCGGCGGCAATCAGTTGATAAAACATGACACAAAAACCTGCAGCCAACTCAATACTCAATAGTCTCTCTCCCTCCTCCAAAACAATTACATCCAGATCCTATACTCAACAATCCTGACTCTAAACAAGAACAATCCTATACACATTTCCTATACACATATGTGAAACCTGCGGCAATCAATTGATAAAACATGACACAAAAACCCTAAATCAACATCCCCAAAAGAATACAAATTAATTGGTTACCGTAAACACTGCGTTCAGCCCTGGTATTAGACAATCCAAACCTGAAACAGGATGAACAAAAATACATCAGAAGGTCGATCGATAGCATAGCCCTCTTATCAAGACACAGGATTTTTGTTACTACAATCTGGAAACTAAATAAAGGAAAAACATAAACAATATTCCATTTCAATTGATCGATCTAGTTATATACTATTATGTGACAATTTCCATCAAACTCAAAACTTATATTATATCGATCCTTATAATAAAAATGCCACTTAAGAATAACTAAGATACATTTCACAAGCACATCAATCTTTCGCTTGACGAGGTTAAACCCTATTTGTTGCCAATTACAGGAACTACATACCTAGGTTTGTGCGATATATGTGACTTAATTGATTTCAAAACCATGGAAAACGTGGGAACAAAGACAGAAAGCAAGAATGCATGACAAGAGACACCTAGCAATACAAGAGAGACGCGCGATGAATTGTGAACGTTTACATTTTCATGGAGACAGAAACACAATGATTAAATTTGTAGACTATTTATAACCTCATCACTCACAAACAAATCCCAAACCTCATCACTCGCAAACAAATCCCAAGATTAAATTGTACTATCTCTGTCCTAGATATGAGATTATAACTAACATGAAAACAGGGAATCACATTTTAATCTGAGGGAAAATAAAAATTCGGTTCATCTGATAGAAAATATCACATTTTAATCTTCTTCATTATATTTAGTAATGGAAACGCCTACATGAAAGATTCATAAAGAAATTCCAGAAACTGTAGTTTTTTAGCCACTATATTGAATTGTTCTTCAAAATTTAGTAATGGAAACGCATACACGAAGAAATTCAAGTACTGTAGATTTCTTAACCACTATATTGACTTGATTCTTCTCAGCAAATGCATCCACAAACCGCATCTAGACCCCATAATTACTTGAAGAATTCAAAAACACACACACAAATTAATGTCTATATGGTCGTATCCAGGATTAAATGCAAAAAAAAAAACATGTTCCTATCAAGAACCAAACCCACAAAAATATTCTCGCAAAATTCACAACGTGATCACGGGTTATATAACTCTACACAAAGCGGAATCAGTTCTATATAAATTAGATACCATCTACACCACACATTAAACTATATATAACATAATAATTTAACTTAGATACATGATTATAAAAGCTAGAGAAAAACAATCAAGTGAATCATGAACCGTACTCTTGCAGGATCCTTTTTTGTCACTGAACTCTTGCAGGATCCATGATCAAAAAATAGATGTGATCATCTGAAGCAAAGGATAACTCTACACATATGCATGAATCAAGAGGAGTCAAATCACGGGTTATAAAAGCTAATGAGAAACCGAAAAAGAAGGAAAAGTTAACCATATAATAATATAGCTTGAATCGAGAAAATTAAGGATTCAAAAGAGTCAGGACCAGCCTAAGGAAAACTAGATTAACGTTAATGGTCCCATATTAATCTCGCTTAACCAAGCCTTAAACACATAGATTAAACTTTAAAGCATTTTCGAGACTAATGATCTCATAAAATATAAAGTTCAACAAAAGAGAAACAAAAAGCAAAGTCGCATGCAATTAGGAACCAAATCTAACAATGTAAGAGCAAGCAAGTATACAAATATCCAATCATATTTCATTTACCTAGGAGAGATGAAGAACATGAGAGAGAAAGTGTGAGAGAGAGATGGGAACACAATTAAAGAAGAAAACGTGAACGGACCAAAAAGAATCGGTGCCGGAACCTGACAGATAGAGCAGTGAGCACGCAAGAGAAGCAAATGCATCGAACATGCAAAGTGCCTTTGTGTGCTCACTCTCTTCTGTCAGTTTCTTTGCGTTTCTCTTAAATTTGTCCCAAAAACTCACTCAGTGGCCATACCAACACAAGTTGTTTAATCAGAGATGGGTATTTGAAAGGAGGAGACGTGTGGAGGCTGTAGAGTTAGATCTGAGAGGGCTTAGGGTAAGCAAGAAAGCCAGAGAGAATATTTATAATCGAAAGAAGAGAGGAAAGTTATATTCATTTTTAGATACCCACAAATCTAGGGTTCGGACCAAATCGAGAGGGTGGGGAAATATTTTACCAAAAAAGAAAGAACAAATGGGAGAAAGATTAGATTAAGAGGAAAGTAGAGGAGAGGAAGAATCTATGTTAAAGAAGGAAACAAAAAACCTTATCTCTCCATGTCGCTCACTCTCTATCAATAGTCTTATCTCTGTTTTTGTTTTTTTTTTGTCTCTTTCTTCTCTCTCCCTCCTCCATGCAATGGGACAGATGTCTGGAGAGAGAGACATTTGCGTGGTATGGGATTGGATTGAATAGTACCATGGCAGTTGATAGTGGTCAAATCTCATCACCTACAAACGGCAACGACAAACCTAATAAAGATCTTGAATTTTGCGAATGAATTTTGGTAAAATGGGAAGACATTACTTTTTGGGAATCAGCTCTTTGTGTTGTATTAAAATAATTATTCGCATTTAACTTTTTTTTGTTTTCAATTATTTTCTTAAAGACAGCCAATGAAGAGCCAAAACAAGACAAAAAAACAAACAAACAAAAATTTCAGACATTGATGTGATATATGGAGAGTATCAATTGCGGAGATTAGTTACGTTTAATTATCTGAACTATAAAAATGCATCATATGGCTTAATGTACCACAGGCCTGTAGTTTAATATTTAAGCAAACATGTAACTTAACTATCTAAAGTAGAGTAGAGCACCATAGATAGTTTAATATCACAGACTACTACTGTATAATATTTTCTTGTCACCTTCATCATCGAACTCGTAATCTAGAATATATTCTCAAATTGTTTTTTTTTTGCCAACTCAATAGATAACCACAAAATACACCACTTAAATTACTAACACAAATTAATCTTAAATTTACCAATTGTATGTTGAGTTATCTCGCTCGATCGAGGCGTTGTTAATGTATAAGGCATCAGTTAAACAATTGTAATCAAATATAATGAACTTATTCTGCTCGAGACGTGTTAATGTATAAGGCGTCAGTTAAACAATTTAATTATTTCGCTCGTTTAATTCTCTTCTGAGATACCGAATAGTTTTTTACTGGTGCTAAATGCTGAGAGCTGAGAATAAATGCAAAAAGGGAATATGCCGCGAATTTTATTGACAATAATACATTATATATAAGCCGCCCATAAAGCAAAGTCCAAAGATGGATCTACAAAATATATACTCCCCAAGAAAATGATAAGAAATCCCTTATGGTGTTTTTGTAGACCACGAGTGTGGACTGTCACGGGTATTAATCTCCAGGGTCCTGCAGTTTTTGTAACTATAGTATGTGTTATTACGTGATAATTTATTATTCATGTTTTGCTATTTTGGTACCTTTTACCAGGTTAGCAAATATATTATGTGGCCATAAAAGGAAATATATCAAAAGCAAAGATCGATGAACTTGTAGGCCAATTCCACGTTTTTGTTCAAGACCAAAAAATACACAATCATATTACTCAGACTGCGCCATGTAAGTTTTTAATTTCTTGGAGAAGCTTTCTAAGTGCAACATGAAACTTTTTTGGCAAATTTAATACATATATATATATATTATTTTTTTTTATTTTGAATATGATGAAACAAAAATTTTCTTGCATAATAGATTAGATGATCTTATAAAACTGATCAAATAAAAAATATTTTCTTTAAGTTCGAGTTAAACCCTAATTTTGAACTATCTTTAGTTTATTCCTTTCGAAAATACCTTTTTCAAAATGCATTTTTTTTCAAAAAGGATTGTATTAAAATTCAAAAAAACTCTTTGTGATAAACTACTATATTTACCACCATATTTTTATATTATAAGATTGTTTTATAGTTCGAATAAAACCTAACCCATTAATTTTAATACACTTGTCGTATAGCCACAATAGATATATTTAAAATGGTAGATTTTGAAATCGATGTGCTTAATACATTTCAACTGCCATACTACTCGATCATCCTATGCTGAACACATTTCTATGCCATACTACTCGATCATCCTATGTAGTTTAGTAAAAGGTTGTTACATCACAAAATATTCATCAATCCTTCAGTTCAGTTATGTATATGTTTCCATATATGTATTTTGATATATATATATATATATATATATATATATATATATTCATTTTTATTAAAATACATTATAAAGATTACAGACATATCACTGACTTGAAAATGATGAAACAATGTTATTTTCTTGGAATATATATGACTTAGCAAATAGTAGCAAGTATCGTTTTCCAGTATCAATTTGTGATGGGAAAAATATACTGTATTATAAAACACGTGGAGGATGAGAAAGTTGAAAAAGGTAACTCTGCGTTTGACCTAACAATATGTTCAAAGACTGTCTAAATTCATTACCTCCCAGTGACAGAACATGACTCTTTCATTTCGACAAAAAAAAAACTCCGACTCTTTTTTTTTTTTTTTTTTTTTTTTTTGAAACATAAAAACTCCGACTCTTTCTTGAGTAGTAAATATGTGGTAAGATACTGTTGTCTGAATAGCCCTGACTTTGTCTCCACACATTATAAAAAATGTAAAACGAAAGTAAGATGTCTTTATTTCTTTGTCAAAAAGCTAAGAGTGTCCATAATTATGAAAATATGTCTTCTGTATAGTAATATATTAATATTTTGAATACATATGAAAGACATTTCGAAGTGTGTTTTAATTATATAAATATGTAAAATAGTTAATAAATAAATTATTATTAAATTATTTTAAATAATAGACTCATATAAATCAAAATACCATAGTAAAACTAGAAACGTCAAACTGATTTGTAAAAAAAACATTTTAAGCATAATTGTTATAATGTTAAATAAATATTTGTCTTCTCGGGCCACATGCTACTTAAGATTCGTTTATAGAAATTAGGTGTATATAATACCTGTTTAATAAAGTAAACTCATTTTTCCCATCGGCACGAAACGGTGGTAGTGAGAGAGTATGGGATCATGGACCACATGTTATCCCATCCACCAATGACCTTCCATCTATTACATCACATATCATTATCTAGCGCGTATTTTTTTATTCGTTTGTTAATGTCTAGATCTTGTTCCAATTAATACTACTTGTTTGTTTCTTTTTTATTTTCCTGATAAAAATAATAGTCTATAATATTTATATGCACAACCCACCGAAGACCTCAGATCTAGTGGCCTTATACACTTCGTTGCAAGGCTGTCGATAGACAATTAAAGTCTAAAACCCACGATCGTTGTGTGGCTATATAATTAAAAAAACATGTAAATGGAATATCCCTTAATATGGGAAGCAGACATTGGGTTAGGAATCTCCAAGCATCTCGTAGACCATTAACATGCGTGAACTAGTTCGTTTCAAGTCTTCCGTCAACAAAATACATTCGGGAAACTTATCTTTGAGGCATCTACAACTCAGCCACAAACACTAGTTATGTGGGAGACTAAAGAAAAAATTTGTAAATCAATTTTTTAAAGAAGCGTAAGGAATTAATAACATTTAATTTTGGGAGAATGAACAATTTTACATTTGGTGAACATATACTTTTGTGTATTATACTAGTGTAGATGAATACTAATATACAAGGGGATTTTTTTTTTCGTAAAACACTAATATAAAACTGAATTTGAATTGAAAATTAAAGTCCAGTTTAAGGGTGTTCAGTCCATAGTTACGTTGGGATTTGCTTTCTGTGATATATTGTTTACATTCGTAAGCCTAAATCTGAGTTCTAGATGAACCAAAAAAAAACACCAGGTCATACGATTTTTCACAAGTAAAATGTCATACGAAGATTCATTGGCTAACGAGAAAATCATAAATCATGATAATGAATAGGATAAACAAATAGCTCAACCTAAATAAATCTAGTTTCGGAAGATTTATTGTTTACAATCCAACATGGAGAGATAGACGGGAAAAATGTTGTAAACAAACTTAAAAAAAAAAATGAAATAACCAAAGCCATCTTATGTAACCACACATTAACGCTACTACATAAGCTGAAATCAAAGCCTAAGTGAAAAACCACTCACTACTACGCTTGTCTTAAATAGAAACAATTCTACACTTCTCTCACCAACCTACGGCCACCGTAACCACCAATACCACCGCCCCCGTTGGGCTTAGCTTACCACCGTAAATTACGTAAGCCCTTTTCCAGATGCAAGACTCATCGCTTCCTCTTCTTACCGGACTTGGATTGACTTGCCTGCGACTTGCCTGAACCGACTGATTTCCCTTTTGTTGCTGGTTCTGGTGCCTTCGGCGTCTCTTCCGACTCTGACTCCACATCGCTCTCCTTGCTCTTAGAAGCAGGTGTAGATTTTGCTTTGCCTTTAGCCACCTTCGAATCCTTTGGTTTGCTCTCTGTTTTGTCCTCCTCGGACTTCTTGCCAGACTTGGAAGCAGGAGTAGCTTTAGACTTGCTGGAACCAGCTCCACCACCCCTGAATCAGAATCAATATTGCTTATCAGCAAACAAAAAAATTAAGAGACTTCCACACTTAACTATTTGCTTTCAGTTTCGTTTACTTTTTCCCAGATGATCCCATCTTTGTTTGCTTGCCTGTCTTAGCTTTCTTGCTCTGGGGCCTGCATGGAGGAGAAATACCAAGCTTGGTCATCACAAGAAAAGCAAATTCATCTCGTAACAACGTATCATCATCACATCTAGCTAGTCTTTCCAGTGCCACATTAACCCCAGAACTAGAGAAGTAACACTTACTCTGTGGAGGCTTCTTCCTCATGGCCTGTCTGATCTTCCTCACCCTGCTGACAGAAAATGTAAGTTACAGTAAAAAGGGAGAATGAAAAACAGAAGTCAAAGGTGAATGAAAGTTAATGCCCCACCTCTGTTTCTGATTCATCCAGAAAATGCCACTTCTGTTTCTTAAGATTCAAGATTTCTTGATCTCCATCATCATAGATAACCTGAAATCGAAGATAGCAGCATCATAAAACAATTAAAGCATACCATAAAATCCACTGAATCTAATTAAAAACATATACAATCAATAGGCTAATGGGTCAAAACAATCAAAAGAGGCGAACAAAAAATAGTTATCGAGTAGACTAATAAAACTGGGCTTACCAGATGTCTCTTCTTAGCAGAATCATATGAATTGACCACACCTTTATAATACCTGCGGCAAAAATCCAATATTCAATTACAAGTATCCACAACAACCCAAGGTGCTAGTTCAGTATCAGCTATCTAACGGAAAATACATAGAGTACTGGACGGCGTTATGTAAATCAAATATAATTCTAAAGAAAAAGTACAAAATTCTTACGCTTTATCGATAGGCCACCAGACTCTGACCCTCGACCCAACTATATTTCCGTCGGGGTTTTGGAGATCAGCTGCCTGCCAAGGACAAGGAATTGATTCAGCATGAAGAAGTCTAACAAAAAGAATAGAAAAAAGAGAATCTCGTACACAGCACATGAAACAAATACGTATAAAAGATTAAATAAGAGATACATAATCTCCAACAAGAAGATACAAAGCTGTAATCATGCACAGTTACTACTGCAAATGGCAATTGGCAGTACATGATCTTTTCACACATTCCTTTATGTGAGCAGCAATTATAATAGGTAAGATTACGAAAACATACTTTCTCTTTGCCTAGACTTCGTTTTCTCTTTGAGCTTGCATTAGGACTTTCTTCTTTCGGTTGCTTCACTTCTTTCTTTGACTTTGAGGCTGACTTTCCAGAGGAAACAGCTGGCTGCAACACAATTAAACGATATCAATAATAGTAAAAGGACAACGAAGGCAGATAAGCCTCGAATCATACAGGTCAAGGTAGAACTTACTTTTTCACTATCAACTGAAGAAGTATCATCCATGGCTTTCCCACGTCCTGTTTTTTTCTTTTCCACTTTTGGCTTTGAGGATTCTTGTACGTTATCACTCTCAACTGCCTTTTTCTCTGACTGCTTTGCAGCTTTTGTCTCAGTGGTGCTTTTCTTTGAAGGAGAAACAGTAGACTTGGCTTTACTTGAAGAAGCAACCTTTT
The DNA here is from genome assembly GCA_018703725.1 of Brassica juncea. NCBI lineage: Eukaryota > Viridiplantae > Streptophyta > Magnoliopsida > Brassicales > Brassicaceae > Brassica > Brassica juncea. Next base: position 62,545,933 of record CM031939.1, read on the forward strand.
TTCCAGACTTTTTTGTCGTTTTAGCTTCAGAAGGTTTTGTTTCTTCGGATGCTTCTTCGGTAGCACTAGCAGCTGATGGCTTGGCCTCCTTCGTCGAGCTCTCCTTTTTCTTCTGGTTTGCAGTCGTCTTAGGCTGGATTTCCTCAACAAGATCTTCAGCCTTAGATGGAGAACTCACATTGGCAGTTTCATCAGCTGATGGCTTGGCCTCCTTCGTCGAGCTCTCCTTTTTCTTCTCGTTTGAAGTCGTCTTAGGCTGGATTTCCTCATCAGCCTTAGATGGAGAACTGACACTGGCAGTTTCATCAGCTGATGTCTTCGATGGCAAAGCCTGCACACTTGTTTCCTTATCATTTTCAGAAGCAGCAGCGTTAACAGATGAATCATCAGGTGGCAAACTTTGCACATCCTTGCTCTCCACGAGTGCTTCAGGTTCAGTCTCCTCCTTGATATCTGAACTTTTTGATGAATCCACCTGTTTGACAGAACTGGGTTCTTTTTCCTGAGTTTGATGTTCAACAGCTGGCTTCTCTTCAGACGTATTATCCAAGCCAGTGTTGCTAGGATTATCAAGTTGTTCAGGCTCATCTTTAGCATTCGTGTCATCTAGCGTCTTTGCAGATTCAGTATCAACAGAAGAATCATTTTGTTGCGCAATGCCATTGCTGACTCCTGACTTACTTGATTCATCCTTAGGTGGATCAGTTCGCTCGGGTGTAGAAATTGCTTCTGCCTCCTGTTTATCCTGCTGATTAAAAATAAAAACCAATGAACAATCTACTTGAGCAGTTTTGCTTCTCCATGCTGATTTAAGGGAGAAAGAAACATGCCTCTACTTCTGCTTCCTTTGTTAAATGACCTTGACTATCCTGCGAGACAAAATTGGGAGAATGCTATAAGAGCATGCAATGTACCTCGGAGACCAAAAGATGAGGCAAAGTTCGATAAAAAAACGGGTGAAACATAAAACTGGCTGGGTAGAGAAACAAATGAGAAGGCTTACCTCTTTCTCATTCTCAACAAGTTGATCCTGCTGCAGAGCACTGAATGTCCCTTCACATATCGAAGCCACTATCTTACTATACTTATCTAAAGAGACACCCGAAGATTTCACCGCTTCAGTCAGATAATTTTTGAGCTTGCTAGCACATTTACTGAGGACTTGTTCCGCTAACCTCCGTGATACTTGGGAAACCTGAGGATAAGTTGAAAGAGTTACAGAAGAGCATCGATAGCTGAAACATAACTACCAAGACCATCAATGTATCACCTCATCATCCTTTCTAACATAATGTAGAATTGGTAAAAGCATCTTTGTAGGTATCTCCTCGCTTTCTTCTAAAACAAGTGTCATAATGTTCTCCATAGAAGAAAATAAGTTCCCTGTATGATGGTCCCTGAAAATGTAAATAAATTAATCATCAGAAAACATGATATCGAGTGAGAAGCTTGGAGATGCACGGAGGAAAGTTAAAAAAACGTTTCTGTAAGGAAAAAGTAATCAGACACATAATAGATTATCTGATGTGCTGAGTGGTAACCACATCATCTAAGAATCAATGTGGCATAAGGAATCTAAAGGAACAACAGTTCAGGATAATAAGCAATGCACACAAATCCATGTATGTCGTATATTTCCTGGACCTTAAATTGGAAGCTAAAAGAAAACTTTTGACGATCATAAAAGGTGTTGCTAAGTTCAACTACTGAATGGATTTAGATTAGATTGTACCTTACGGCCTTCAAGAAATTCTGGAACATCTCAATAAGAAGTGAATCACACTCAAGATCCAACATCACAACGCACGATCTGACCTTGGCCACAGTTTCAAGGATCGAGGTCCTTTTGGAATAGGAGCGACTAGAGTTGTCGTCCAGATTTTCAAATGATGATACGATTAACTTAAATACTTCCTGCGCATGAATAGAAGAAAAAAGTCAGTAACCAATCACCTTTATGCCCATTCCCACAAGAAAAACTACCAAACAATAACATACCTTCATCTGATCATCATCATAAGGAGCATCCGGAGCAGTTATTCTTGTAATCTCACTGATGCAGGCAGCGACTGCAACTTTCACATCGGTATCAGAATGCTTAACGAGTTTCCCATCGACTAATGCTGTCATCAATGGAGAGAGTGCATTCTGCATTGAGGCAGGAGGTGACTGCTCAACATCTAGTAAGCAGGTGAAAATTTTCTGCAGAGAAATACAAAAGGGAATATCAAAACACACAAGAATTGCAAAATCACACCATCCCCAACCACACACTCGGATCTGAAAACAGATTGCCATAAAGAAAACCAGTCCAGAAAACCAAGGCGTAAAACAGAAATGAAGTAGTGAAATTATGAGATGAATGTCATTCCTCAACGCTGATCTAGAAAGTAATCTCTTTAAAAAGTATCACGCCAAAAGTGTTTCTTCAATGCTAAAACAGCAAATCATAGATACATACATGTAAGAGAAGAGTTGAAGCACATGAAAATATCCTAAAAACACCTCACTTACTTATCATCTAAGTGATAAAGATCTCTTTTTGAGTGTGTGTGTGTGTGTGTGCAAATCTATCAAAGATCAGATACCACAAACTAGACAAACTAATCCCTCGGACTCATATACATCCGCAAATCCTTCCAATTGAAAAATTAGTTTTGCAAGAGTAGAACAGTACAAGCGGCCTCTGTAACCCAGAATTTGATAAACGTCCTCATCCTTCACATACACACATGCTTAATCGATACACATATCAATCGATCCGAAACAGAGAGATCATCCTAAGCAAGATCTAAACAGCAATGCAGTAGATTCGCAGAGCCTAATGACGAAATCAACAAGAGACAAGACGCGCATCGAGAGTTTAAAACGCATATCGAGAAATCTAACACTAAAGACATGCACACAGTTATTGAAAGCCGAAGAAGAAGAAGAAGAGATGTAAGGGAATGGTGAAGGGAGGCTCACGTCAAGGAGAGGAAGAAGCTCATCGAGTGAAGAAGGTGGATCAATAAGCTTTTCCCCAGCTTCCAGAATCTGATTCTCGATCTCTTTATCAGAATCCGACATCACTCCCTCTCCTCTCTTCTCTCCTCTTCTCTTCTACAATCAGATCTCTACGAACCCTAGATGCGTAGCCGGATTAAAGCTACGAGAAAATCACGCTAGGGTTTTCTCTTCGCCTCGCCTCTCTTCTTTTTTTTTTTCTTTTTCTCAGTTTAACTGGAAACCAAAAATTAAAAATTAAAGAACGCGAGAGAACCCTCGAGCGCCGTTAAAAAAAGATATATATAAATCTTCTAAAACAATTTACAAGTATTTTATTAGTATATTTTTGGTGATTTATTTATTTATTTATTTATTTAACTGGTCATGGATGTGTTTCCTTCTTTTATTGTTTTGACTCTCTTTTTGGGCTTCTTTATAAGGGAATCCAGTATTGTTATCCTTTTCCCTTTACTCCGGATTTCACTAGGATTTATCAACTCAGGTTATGGCTAATAACATGATTTGCTTTCAAGTCCTATTATGACATATATTTTTGGGCAAATTTGGTGGCACATGAAAATTCTCAGTGAAACTGAAGGTTTACAGATTGCTTCAGCACTGCGTAAGATTGGATATAAGAGTTTAAAGAGTTCATTTAAGATTTTATAACAAGCTACTTTTGCTTTTAAAGTTATCCAGAACAAGATAATAATTTAGAATTCTGTTTTTAAAAATGTATATAAAGCCCTTTGTCAAAAAAAATGTATATAACATTGTAATTGTGATTTTTCTATATGCGTGAATAGTTTGAGATATATTAAAAATTCTTAAAATAAACAAACATCGTTAAATTTTTTGTTAATATATCAGAAAATTCTATATTATATATATATATATATATATATATATATATATATATATATATATATCGTTAATAATTTTAAACTGGAATATCGTGTGTTTACTATTAGAGCATCTCCAACCCTACTCCATTTTCTACTCCAAACATCATTTTGGAGTAAAATCTTCTCCAACCCTACTCCATTTTCAACTCCAAAATGGAGTAATGGGTTACTCCATTTATGGAGTAATCTTATCCATTACTCCATTTTGGAGTTGAAATTTTTATATTTATGAAATGGTCCTTTAAATCTTTAATGTTTTTATTTTTTACTTAAATAATATTTTTATGTTAAAAATGATACAATAACATGAAAAAAATAATCCATTATTTAATAATTTTAGATAAAAATGCATAACATTATTAAAAACATAAATAATATAAAATAAAGATAACATAAAACAAATGATTTAATAATCCGGCAAATCGTTTCCGGATCCGCTAAGACCGGTAAAGTATTGCCCAAACAGAGAAGACTAATAAAGAGATTTTTGATCGTGTGAATCAGCATTTCTCTTTGATATTATTTGCACTTACTGAGCTTGAATATACGCACAGATATTTGAATCTTGTATGAAATTCAAATCATAAAACAAAACTTTGTTTTCTTCTTTCCGTGCATGATTTTGTTTTTGAATCTCCATATGAGCGTGAACTCGATGCACCAATTGAATTTGGAAGAGGAGCTCCACCTCCAGATATCGAAATTGCAGACGATGGAAATGTCTGATTTTGAAATTTTCTTTCTCGATTTAGGAATATCAAAGATAAAGAAACTCATTTTGCCTTACGAAATACATTACTTGATCATTTGTGGGGAAATATTCTAATGTTCATTAATGAACCAACTTATATATTGTCTTTTATTTATGTTTATGATTTCTGTATTTTTAATAAAAATGTTTAATTCAAATAAATTATATTTTAAGAAATTTTTGTAGACATGAAATAGTTGGGGTTAATTAGTAAATTTTTTAAAGTATAAGGTGTTACACTTTAAAAAATATTATTTTTGGAGTAAAAAATGGAGTAATACCTTGGGATAAAACCCTACTCCATTTTAGAGTTGCATCATTTTGGAATAAATTATGGACTAATACATTGGAGATGCTCTTGAACATTTCATTAAATAAATGGTTACGAAAATGATTTTTTTTTTTTTTTTGCCAGCAAAGTATTTCCTTAGGAATTGTCTAAGCATTTATTGATTTTGTACTTTTGTAGACTTTAGACAATATCTACTACTATATACAGTTTCCAGTTTTGTTTTTCTTAAGATACTATCAAAAACAAAATTAGTTCTAGTACATCTTTCTTTGGTTTATTGGGGGCTGAAGAAGTTTGATAGTGGATGAGCTTGTTCCAGTTTCTAAAGCAATTCAGCCCAATAGTTTCTCGGGCTATGTCTGAAATCTAGCCCAATAACTTATGACTGAGTCGAGTCCGACTGAAAATTCAGAAACCACATGAAGCACAAGATTGCAAGAAATTAATGGACCAAAAATAAAAGTCGACCCAAACTCAAACCACTTGTATCGTTCGAGCTTGGAAACCTAGAATATTTTGAGTTTCATGCCGAAACCCTCGGAAACCAAAATAATATATAGTTGTGTCGAATAGTGAAATACAGTATACTTATGATCATTGGCGGTGGGACTGATGATCATTTTATCATGGTGAAGTCGTGGGGAGTTTATCGAGTTCACATTCTCTCGGAAGAAGACAACGACAAGTAAAAGGCTAAAAGCTCTTAGGAGACTTTTTTTGCCCCTAGAATCAAATCTCTTACAGTGTGAATGCATTAATATGAGAGAATAATTTGATATGTCACAAACACGTTTAGCGCATCTGCATCAGCCTCTCTATTGATATTCATACATCTACTCAGCTGTCAAAGACTAAGAGTATTTAAATAGGTTTTAAGCTGAAAAATATATTATCCATTCGCTATCGTTATACTACCAAAGTAAATTTTATATGCCAGTAGCCTGGTTGTGCGTCTCAAGTGGCTTAAGCTAGATACGTATATCATTATCAAATATCAACTAATCGAGTTTGAAAATGACACTAACCATTAGAAAGAGGATACCTATTCTTTATTTTTTGTGCAACGAGGATACCTATTCTAGTATAATAATTAGCGGGAAACGAAAATGTGATAGATAAGTATAATGTCCATACACAGACAGCTAGTGCAGCTAAGTAGTATCCACATAAGAGTGTATTCCATAACATTAAATCATATCAAACCAAATAAAATAGACTGCCTTTAATGATAGCAGTCACACTCTCCACATGCCTCTCCGGCTCTCACACCGTTCATTTATGTTCTTTAATTATTTGGGACCATAGTTAGATATACTTTTAGGTTTTATTTAAAGGAAAAACAGACAAACGTATAAACATACTTGAATGTTTGAAGTATGTGAATCCTCACGACCCCGAAAAAGACATATACACACCATATTATAAGGCAAAAAGCTGCTGCTAAATTGGTAGATGGAGAAAAGCTAACAAAGCCCATAACTTTATAATACACCACTAAGGCTAGTAGACCTAGTGGGTTTTTTACTTTTAACAAAACCACTAACCCAAACAAAAAGGTAACTCCACATGAACAATACAGCGACACATCGTACGTAGGGTACACCGTACACTATATGCTAATTAGATTGTGTCTGCTTTGGCTGTTTTCAGAAGCTGATTAGATCTGTCGAAGCAACACTCTTCTTCTTACTGTTTCGTGGAATTGCTTCAGGATGACACCTACAAGACGTGATGCTTGGTTATTTTTCTACTTATTAAAAATAAATTCGCTAGGAAACAAAATAAGAATAACAAATGTAGTTAGATCCACAGATCCAAATTTCTCCACGCCGCCGCATTGTTTATTCAGGCAAACTCTATTTTCTATTCGGAAAACGATGGCACAACCATAAACTATTGTCTCAAAAGACTCCAAAAACTCTATTTAAGAAAGAAAAAACATATTTTACTGAGCCAATAAAATCAAAATTAAATACAAATAATAAAAGCATAGGCAAGAGTGGACCGAGCCATACTTTAGAAAAAGAAAATGACCGACACTTTAGGTTGGCAAATTGGTAATTTTCAAGATTCATGATATGTGGGTGGGGTCTCGATGATGTCTGATAAACTGGTGAAGTGCATGTGAGTGACTGAGTCAATGCCCTCTAATCTTCCATGAATTTACAGTTTATGCCACTGTCAGGCAGTGAGAGACAGAGCATGGAATCAAAAAAGCCTTGTGAAGAAAGTTAACCAGGCTTATTTTATCAATGTGACAATCTTTACTTAATTTAATTAGATAAGAGTGACTAATGATGAAATACTTACATTCTCAAAAGGGGAGGCTCTTTGAAGTGGAGCTTATAGAGAGTGACTTAAAATGCTCTGAAGGAACAAACTCTTGTGGCAAGTTTGCTCTCTTTGCTATTCTCTTCATGTTGCTCTGTAAACTCTGTTGCACCAACTGCTTCACGGCTTTCCTCTCTTCACTCATCATCAAGTCGCTTTCCTCGTGTTCCAAACCGTTACCTCTAGTCCCGTAGATCGGTGCAGATAAAGCTCCACATGATCCGGTACTATCCAAGACTTACTTCCCTTTGTCTACTCTAAGACACTCTAATATCCTCGAGGCTCTCTTCTGAGACAACGCACTTCCCAAAAGGGTCAACTCTAGCAACGAGGATTCGATTCCCGCCTCGATCATTGCTTGTCTATCTCCATACCCCTTGTGAGCCATCAACATTAGAATGTAAGTCGCCTTCTCTTGGCACCCCGGAGAGTCTGTCCAGTTCAGTACATCGACCAGGACCGGGAACGCGTCGCATACCGAACTGATCGCTTTCCTTCCTTCCGGGACTGCTACTATATTGCTCAAGATAGCGAGGATCCTCTCGCTCACTTCCATATCTCCCAATGTGTTCAAGAGAAACGTGATTAAATCTGTTTCGAGGATGAATGAAACGTTTGGTTGGTAGATTGAGAGGTTGTAGAGAGCTCTCAACGCGTCTTCTCTAGCTTGTGAGCTGCTTGTTTCGTCCAAGTTCTGAAGAGTTTTCACTAGGAAGATGATTGCTCCTGAAGAACCGATGATTGGTTTGTTCGAGTCTAATGCGCTTAATCCGAGGAAGTTAGCGACCACAGCTTCTGCGATTGATTGATCAGGTGTGTTTGGAGACTCGATTAGCTTCAGCATCTTGTGAACCGCACCTGCTTTAACAATAGCTGCTTTGTTCCTGCAATTAAAAAAAAAAAGTTTTGAGGTTACTTCAGAATCAAGAAAGGTCTAAAATGGACAAAAGATTGAAATAAATGCTTCAAGTTATGCACATTGTTCATATTATAAAAAGAAGTATGAAACCAATTTAATTCTGGCCGACAAACACATAAATTATTTCACCCAAACAAACAAACAACGACGAAAATATTCACATATAAAAACAAATAAAACGAAAACAACAACAGTGTAGTAAAAACAGTAGAAAACAGTGAAAAACATCAAACAATGTAGTAAAAAGAACAGTAAAAAACATCAAACAATGTTGTAATAAAAAGAACTGTAGTAAAACTTACGCGTCGTTACCGATGCCTAGATTGAGCAGAGCGTACAGCGAAGCGATCTGAGCGTCAGCGATCCGCGTCTCGTCGATCATACTGACCAGCGGCGGAATCGCGCCGAGCATCGCCAGCGTCACTCTCGCCTCCGCATCCTCCTTCGCCAGCAACCGCACCTCGCTCGCCGCCGCCACTTTCTTCCGACCTTCTCCCCCTTCATCAGCTCCACGCGCCGCCACGGCCTGCAGCTCCCTGACCACGCGCTTCAGCACATCCAGCGCTTCCTCCTTCATCTTCGTCTCCACGTCAGCTTCCACCTCCGCAAGATTCAGCAGATCGCATAACTTCTCCGACTTCTTCCCTCTCTCCTCGAACGATACGCCATTCAACGCCGCGGCGATCGTGTTGGCTTTTGTTTCCCTCGGCCTGACCGTTGACTTCTCCGTCACCGTGACGCAGCTTCTTTCTTCTTTTTCCTCTTCTCGGAGCTCGTGACGGTAACGCGAGCTGCCGCCGCAGCTAACGGCGTTTAGGATCTTCCTGCGGAACGAGGATCTAGAGAAGGTGCTCCAGAGGCGGAAGTGGTAGCCGGAGGAAGTGGTGGGAGCAGGGTCGTGAATGAGAGATCCGATATTGTTCCGGTGACACTTTGCCATTGTTGTCTCTGATCAGTTCTCGAGCTTACCTACATTGGTACAAGTCCAGCAAAGAGTGCGGAACAAGATTTTTTTTCTACTTTCTTTATTTTTCTTCTTTGAGAAAGAGAATTTTTTTTTTTTGTTAGTTTATTGAGAAGCGAAAACAGAGGAGACGAAAGATGGAACTTTGAGATTAGCGAACTGTTGACTGTTGATTTATTCCTTCTTGGTTTACCCCTAAGGCCGTGTTTGGATACAGGCACTAACTAGACCGCGGATATCTTGACTATTTATATTTTTTGATAATGTTTGTTTATATGAAATTCAGGTGTATGAATTATTTGTATGCTATTACAAAGTTGAATAACTATATGCTAACGTGAATAATGTCTTTGTATTTTAACAGCTTTTGAATTATTTTTGCCTTTCACAGCTTTAATTAACTTTTGAAATTTATTTCAAAAATTGTCTACATATGAAGAGGACAGTGATATATGTAATTAATCTACTGAAATTTGTTTTGCCTTTAGCAGCTTTAATTAATCTATTGAAATTTTTAATAGTATCACTCCTATTCTTATGGTTTAATATTTTTTATTTTATTTTTGAAACACCATATGGTTTAGTATTCAGATAAACCATTTTGGTTCAAACCAGATCCTTTTTTTTTTCTTTTTGAATGAAACATCGCAAAGTAAATACATTATCGTTGGTGCAAGTACGTATTTTACTTTACTTTTGTGGACATTAATGTGTTATGAAAAATTTATGCGGTGAGGCCATCACTGATTAACGAAGGAAGGAAACAACCAGTTGATAAAGAAAAAAAAAATAGAAAGAATAGAAATGATAGGAGAGTACAAGGGAACGGTGAGACCATTACTGATTTCAACCGTTGAGATTTATAAATGTGTCAGTGAAGCTTCTCATACAAGTCCCATCGTGTTATGTTGGATAATAAAGTGATACTGTTGAGGTCATTTCTTTGTTTCTTAAAATAATCATTTAGATATATATACCACATTTTCTTGATTTGCTTTCTAGCAATAAAAACTTCATACTCATCTGACGTAATGGACAACCATTGGGAGTATTCGATAATGATTCATCTGTGTTGTTTGCTCGCACAACTATCTCATTTCTCAACCTTCTTGTGGATCGCACTCAACTCCATGTACTCACCAAAACTGGGTTTGTGTATCTATAACTTTTCAGAACCAACTACAGATCTCATGGAGTATCCATCCAATATTAAAATTGTTTAGCTCCACATTTTCTTATGGTTAGTTAACGTACATCTTCATGGACAAAACTAGTCTTCTTTATTTTTATATAGTATTTGGTTTGGAGATATTCCATTTTTCTATATCATCCTATTTGTTGTGTAGTCGCCTTCTTCATTGAAAAAGAAAAAAACTTGAGTATCACAAATTACCAGAAACACTCATTATAAAGACTTCGTGTTGTTTTAAAAAAATTACTCTAATAACTTGCAAATTTCTGTTAGTACCGATATTACAGTTATCTACTCAACTACCTGGTACATACACCAAGTATGTGACTGAACTCGAAATGATTCAGCATAAACTTTTCAACTTAGTGTTTGTTACTTAAACTAGAAGATAACTTAGGTTATAAGATATCCTAATGAAGTTAGGATTAGAAAGATTGAGAGTTATCCATAAGATATGTTTTCTAATGAGTTTAAAGAGATTATAAGTGTTATATAAAGACATGCTAACCTTGTAGCATAACTTGTGAGATTTGAGAGAACTTTAGTTTTTGTGTTGAGTTTTCTAAAGCTAATAATAAAGTGAGTCTTTATACTTGGGTTTTGGTGTATTCGATTTCAATAGTATTAATTTTGAAATGTAACAAATATTAGCATTTCATATTAATTTAACCATCGTTAGTTTAGTATTAGAAGCTTGAAATGCTTATAACTATTAATGCATCATGTGATTTATATCATAACATAAAGATTTCAAGTAAAACTAAATGGGAAGGGGGGAGGGAGATTGGGAAGACATAGGGCAAGGCGAAGGGTGCGCCGTATGATCATTCTGAAACGAAATAAAGGTCAACGCACGGGGAAGCTTTGTCTGACTTAAGGAGAAGAACATTGAATAGATTGTTTTACTCCGTGCCAGACTAACCTTTTATACTCTCATAATCAAAATTTAAAATAAACCCTTGGACAAATTTTATCAATACTACAAAATAGTATAGAAAAACAATTTAAATTTTCAATAAAAACAAATTTATAGTCTATTTGTTATAAAAAACAGTGATATGAAGAACACTTATTGTTGAAATATAGATCTTATTACATTTTTCATGCAAAATCATCCATTCTTATAGTCAAGTCTTCTAACTATAGTCGTTACAATTGATTATATAATTAACTCATTTTTCTTTCTTGTAACATGATAGACGGCAAATAATTCTTTATCATCTTCAACTTCAAAAAACTTCTTTCATCTGTAGCGACCAACATCAAAATAATCAGCAATATGTGAGAAGCAGTTTCTATGTTTTGATAACAATCCTCAATTTTTTTTTTAAAGTTAAGCACTTCAATAGGCTTTCCAATTTTCAGATATTCATTCCCGAATTTTTAGTTCTATAAACAAATCATCATCAATTATGTTTGGATGTGTATCATTTATTAAAAAGGTTTCATATTCAAAAATGATGTCTTCGATATATTTCCACTTGCATTTGTTAGCCTTTGTAAATCAAACAAAAATCCAAAAGTTTTTTCGTACTTTTGGAATTGTTCAAATTGGATTCAAAGGAAACTAGAACTTCATCCATGAATGTGTTAAAATAACCAAACTTGAAATTCTTCCTACAAAAATTTATTTATTTATAGAAACTAATAATTAGAAAAAAAAATTTGCCCCACTAATTTGGATGCCCTAATCCGCGGTTTGAGTGACTTGTCTTCTGGACCGACCCTGGTTTTACTCGTAAGTCGTAAAACACCATTTATTATTATAGTCACCAAATTCACGTCCTGTTGAACTTGTCAACCTATAACTTCTAAATATACAAAATTTAGAGCAAAATTGATAATATGAGCTTTCAACCAAAAATTTCAAGGCAATACATGAACTGGTTCATGTATATTATATATTACTTAACTAACTGTTAGATTACTGATGTGAGACTTAACACACTAACAAAAATCGAACGTTGATACTGTAGTAAGAAAATAGGCATACATTACATATGATATGCATCACACTTATCAAAAAAAAATATGATATGCAACAGCATGTAAAAAGCTTATGGGCATTAACCAACACAAACAACTTTATGGGCCGGGGTATGTATAAACAGAACACTATCACATGATAGAATCCTTACAAACATCATCAATGCCAAATATACATCTCAAGCTGGTTAATAGGAAATCAATCAAAAACATTGACGAATCACGCCAACCCAAAAAAGTCCGAAGTGGTCTCAGAAGACGAAAAAAGTACTCCTATTTCGACAAGACGAACTCAAGTGAAACATTAAGTGCTGAACTTATATAAAGAGTATTGAATGCTTTTAAGTATTCTCAATTCGGCGTTTAACTCACACGTACAATCAAAGATTCCTTTCCGGCATGCACTTTGGCAAGTAGAACACAATAACACAGGAGGGACACATCTACATTGGCTTTGATTGGTAATCTTCCGGAATGGCGTTTTAAATGCGATTCCACAAGTATTTTATCAACGAAAAAAGTTGCGGAATGAGAAAAAACGCAAAATGTTCATTAAATACTTTTCAAATGCGTTTTTGCTGATAGAAATATAAAAAGAATTTTCATTAAGTGAAAAAGTGAGTTTTAGTAGGTTATGGGTAAAAATTTATAAATTCAACACTTTCATATTACTAAATTATATACTAATACCATTTTAAAATTTTAAATAAATAGCAATAATTTTTATGTAAATAGATATGTTAAAAAAATATTAAATTTTGTTTTATAATATTATGAAATATCAATCTATTATCAAAGCATAGGTAAATATTTATAATAAGAACTAAAGTAATAATTTTAATAAATTCTAGTTATTTTCATATTATGTAATAATTAGTTTAATTATTAATATGTGTTTTTCTTATAAAAAGTGAATATCATGTAAAATATTTTGATCAATTTAACATAAAAAAACTTCATATTATCATTTGCAGTACTATATATATATATTCAAAGATTATGTTTATTGAAGACATGTTCGAACTCAAATGAATCTCAAGAACGGGCGAGGATAAAACTCTTTATAATCAACTCTCCAATGAATCTTAAGTCACAGCAATCAAGATTGATCCATGGATTGAGAATTGCATACATTGTTATTCTTTCTCAATATTTCATGTTCTATTAAGTATATCAACGACTTCAATACATCATCGTAGTATAAATATATATAATGACATACATTTGAAACAATTTTGTATAAATAAGTTAATATATACTATATTTTAGCTAAGTTAGCTGATTTCATACACAATAATTAGTAACTTAAACATGAAAGAATCCAGTACATTAAAAAAAAAAAACAGGAGAGGAGGAGGACATTTCTTTCTAGAATGAAGATGAGAATGGAGAAAAGTATATTCTTGGAAGAGCTAGCCATTGGGATGACTTTGGAGATCATGGCTACATCAAGATCTCATTGGAAGTTATGCTTCTTTACATACCCACTCCCGGTAAGCAATTGACGAGAAGTCTTCAAAATACTTCTCCAAGCCGGCGCCACTTCTTAGCAGGTTTTCCTGCCCAAAACTACTATCTCTGGATGAGGAAGCTAAACGTGAGAAGAAGCATGCAAAACAGAGTAAGAATAGAAGTTTCATGAGAGCACATTTTTTTTTATCTGCTTATTTTCTCGCTCCAACAAACGCTTAATTGCTTTACAACTGATACAGGGGAAGGAGTCTGATAAAAAAAGATTGATGGAAAAGACACAAACAAGGCGGTGACAACCAGTTTATTCTGTTCTATTTTGCAGATGCAACAAACCCTCTTTGTCTGAGCGGTAAAATCATGATGCTGTTGATACATGTTTATTTTTTGGTTTATTCAGCTTAGCTTAAGAGAAGGCTTATAGTCTAATCAGATTCTCCAGAGTATTTATTTAAAGCATTTGCAAACAAAATTGTTCCTTCAAACTCGATTATCTGTCTGATTCTCCCGAGTATTGGTTATTTAAAGTTTGGGAAAAAAAAAACGAACTAAATCATCTCTTAAAACATTTACTATCCATGAAAACATCCAAAGGGAAAACAAAGTCATGCTAAGTTAGCTGACGACTTAAGTCATACACAATAATTAGTAACTTAAACATGAAAAGATCCAATACATTAAACAAGAAAAACAGTAGAAGAGGAGGAGGACATTTCTTCCAAGATCTCAGCAGCATCACACTACTTTCCCAACATGCATGTGACTTCAAGGCACATGTGTCCTTGGATACCATCCCTTGTTTGCCTTATTATAGCTTTGCACTCAGAACCCTTGTGGGTTTTGAAAGTCATGTAGAAGATAGCATTGCTCGACTTCAGCTTCATACTCGGCTCCACATCTTCCTTTGTACGCACCACTACATTCTTCACCTCCAACGGCAAATAAGTTTCCTGCAAGACAACTTTTGCTGAGAAAAGAGTTTATGAATGAACACCCACATCTCTACTTAATGTTTTTATCCTCACCATGTCGGGCCGCTCTGAGAACAATGCAATTTCAGCGTAGAGATTAAGCCATTCGTTATCCTGCAGTTCTGAGTCCTTCACCTGCATTTTTTGAAACCCATAAACCACTTACTCACTGCTAGTGATACAGCTCTCACATAATGAAACACCAAACCTCATGGAACTGAAGCTTATTAGGTCCGGTAAGTGCATCATCATCATCCTGTAGCCAGTTGGGCATCCTACCAGTGTAGAATTTATCTACAGCATCTGGGTTCCATAGCCATAGGGAACGTTCTCTATTTCCTGTGACGTTTCTCTAAAATGATTACTAATATATGAAACAACTAAAATGCAAGACCAGCTAGTAGTAACAAAAGAAAAACTTTTACTTGTTACAAAAGAAAAAAGGGTTAAAGTTACTACCAGCATCAGGGACTTGAGGCTTTATCCTGCATTGTTTAGTGATCAATCTCAAGCGCTCTTTGTTCTTGGTGGAAGAATCCCAAACACAGGTTTGGAAAGCAACAGGTGAATGGTTGTTGTCTGGATCCACGGCCTCCAAAGTAATATAGTAATTCACAAACGAAACGGCTTCTGCGTTAACTTTCTCTACACTCCTGAATTGTAAATTTGTCCCCTACACACAATAAAGAAGAACTGATGTTAACTCATCAAACCAAGTGTAAGAGAGAGATAAAGAAGAGAGTGATTTTTTTTTTTTTTACGTTGTCAATATTGTAACAATGGAGTCCCAGCTTAGCCAACGGTATGTCGGAATCATTACATCCACATGGCATTATCCCACCAAATGGATGATAGCAAAAATCAACGTCGAAACCCTACGCACAAAAATTCAAAAAATCATAATCCAAATTAAAACCCTACAAAAGGAAGAAAAAAAAAAGGTTTAGGAGAAGTTACATCGGAATCCCTGACTTGCTGATGATACTTGGCCTCTTCCACCGGATCCATCTCGTCCTCGGCTGAATCATACTCGTAGTCGTAGCCAGAATCTTCTTTTACTGGTGGTGCAGGCGGAGAAGAAGACGATTCCACGACCTTCAGTTCATCCAGGCACAGCTTGGCCTCATCCAGCATAACATCGTACATCTTTCCGATCTCACCTAATTGCATGCAATCTCGTTCAGAGCGGACACTAGGGCTTTTCTTATCGCAACTTTGCCTCTCTTTTTTTTTCTTTCTTTTGTTCTTGTTCACCTCAGATTTAGGCTTAGACCTCTCAACTTTTAATTCTCAATCTATCTCTCTCCATACTTTTAATTTGATCATTTAACCACCCAAACTTGCAAATTTCACTATTCAATGTACCCAAATTTTCATTTATAGTTTAATTTATTTTCATTTATTCCATACTTTTAATTTCATTTCGTTTTTTTTTTTTTTTTTTTGGTTGGGCCTGGCCTAACTTAAATTCTTGGCACGTTAAAACTGAATGGATTTATGAACCGGAAAGTAAGTAACTAATAACGCGGGTTCAGTTCGGTTTGAAATATGATTTGATGCCAGTTTGGTTACATTATTACCAAGCAAACTCTCCATGACGTATCATAGTCTGTACGTCACGTTACCGTCCCATTGGCCCATCAGTTTGTTTTTTTTTTATTTGCTTTAGTTAATTAATTATATATACCTTGGGTTTATAAAACTATTAATATTTCTAAGTGATTATAGTGTTATCTATTCGCTTCCTGAGTTGAACCAACATAAAATCCATACTCTGTCTTACATTTCTGTATAAAACAACTTAATTATTCCAAAATAAATAAATAAATAATTAACTTTTCCTTCTTTTTTTTTTCCTTCCTTCTTCTCCACCTTAGATTTAAACTTAGATCATTTGCAATGTATTTTGCTATTTTTTCATCTATAATAAAGATGTGACTTGCTCTAATGTATTTCCTTAAAATAGAGATTTCTAAATGTAGAATAAAATATAGAGGAATGCTATTTATTCTTCTATAAATAGAAGAAAATATAACCATTTTTATTTTAGAAGAAAAAATAGAATAGGGATGAAATAGTTTTGACTCCAAATACTATTATAGAGACAAATATAGAGGTAGATTGGAGGTGCTCTTAGACCCCTAAACTTTTAATCCTCAATCTGTTGTTCTCCAAACTTTTAGTTTGATCATTTAATCACTCAAACTTACAAATTTCATTTACCCAAATTTTCATTATAGTTAATTTATTTTTCATAAATATTTTATATTGATTTGCCTTTATTGAATCTGTTCCGAATTCTCGTGAACTTTAAAAATTTAAAGATTTTATCGTTATTGGTTTATGAATTAATAGAATGTATTGTCACTGGTTTAAAAAATTTCAAAATCCACTAAAATCCTTGGTTATCTAAAAAGTTTAATTATCGATTTTCTATTCTAATTGAATTTATGTCAAACAAATGATTTATCAATATGATATGCTCCACTGTTAGTTGGGTTAATTGAATTGAGGTGTCTCTTGAATTTTTGTTAATGTATTTGTGGTGTCTGCGTTTAGCCACACCAACGCATGTAATTGAAAACCGTGAAAGCCTTCCACCTTCATCAGTATTTATTTATTTTTGACTGACCTTCATCTCTGTTTTAACTATTTAATAATGTATATTATTCTATTTTTTTGAAAGAACTCATTAGTTTTCGGAAGCAATTTTTTTTTTGTAGCAGTTATTAAAATTCTACGACTAAAATCTACCCCTAAATTTTTCACGTACATTTTACGACTAAAATCTATAAATTAATAAACAATATAAATTAATAAATTTCACCGATTCTGAATTGGATCAATAAAATTTGACACATTTCAATAAAATAATAAATTTTTAATTTTTAATAACCTTATATAAATATATAATCTCGGTATAAACTTTAGTGTTCATAACGTTTATATAAATATAATCAACATACTGCATAGTTTATTTTTCATTTGTAGTCAAAATTTATCTTTATTATTTTTAATCTTTTTAAATATATTAATATTATTTTACATTTAAAATACATTTATATTTACTGTATATCCCAAATAATCAAATAAAAACAATATAAAATTTATATCAATAAAATTTAAGGAATACATATATCATAAAATCAAGTATTTTTCATATGTATACATAAAACCCTTTTCTAGAATATATATATCGAAAAAAAATTCTGTAAAAAATAGATTGTAGCAGTTATTAAAAATTAACGACTAAAATTTACATGTATTGTAGTGGAATCATCCAATTCTATTGAAGTACACTGGAACTTCAATTACAATACTTGATTATAGTTCCATAAAATTCTGTATTCAATAACATCCCTTAGACTTAGACCTCACAACTTTTAATTCTCAATCTATTTTTCTCCATATTTTTGGTTTGATCATTCAACCACCCAAACTTGCAAATTTAACTATTAGATTACCCAACTTTTCAATTATAGTTTAATATATTATTCATAAATATTTTCTTTTCTTTTTCTTCTTGCTCTGAACAATAGCAACAATGTCCACTTAGCCATACACCAAAAATTATTTGGTTCTATCCTTTGTAAGACATTGTGCATTATACGGTAGAAACTCTATAGATTAATATTTTATAGATTAATAAATATTATAAATTAATAAACTTCATCGGTTTTAAATTGGACCAGTGTAAAATTTGATACAATTCGATAAAATAATAAATAAATTTTATGTAAATATATGGTCCTGGTATAAACATAAATTAATAGCTAGTGTTCATAGCATTTATGTAAATATAATCAACATATTGCATAATTTATTCTTTATTTGTAGTTAGATTTATCTTTATTATTTTCTTAATATATTAATGTTATTTTACATTTAAAATACAATTCTATTTACTGTATATCCCAGATAATTAAATAAATACAGTATAATATTTTATCAATAAAATTTGAGGAATACATATACTTCATATGTATACATAAAACTCAGTTTAAGCCCGGATAAATCGATTTTTTTTGCGAAAGTTTCAAATGTTCAAGATAATAATCCTGAAAAATAAATCGAAACTGATTTTTATTGACAATATAATGATACTTTTTGTCTAAGATCTTTATTGATTTATGGTGTTTTAGGCCTTATTCAAATGTATGTTGCTAAAAACAAAAAGGCCTTATTCAAATGCAGTTCGATGTTCGTATATATATCTAGGTTGCATAGAAACTTCGTCATACCTCCGCTTCCCCATACCTCCGCTTCCCGCTTACCCGAGGATTGGGAAGACATTGGGTAAGGCGAAGGGTGCAAAGGTCAACGCACGTGGAAGCTTTGTCTGACTTAATTAAGGAGAAGAACATTGAACAGATTGTTTTACTCGTAAGGCTTAGTCTAATCTGATTATCCAGAGTATTTACTTACAGTTTTGAAAAAAATTGTTCCTTCCATCTGGATTGTTATACCTATCTGTGGTGTTTTAAAGTTTCAAAAAAACGAACTAAATCATCTCTTAAAACATTTACTCTGATTCTCCAGAGTATTTACTTAAAGTTTTGCAAACAAAATTGTTCCTTCCAACTGGATTGGTTATATCTATCTGTGGTATTAAAAATTTCAAAAAGACGAACTAAATCATCTGTTAAAACATTTACTATCCATGAAAACATCCAAAGCGAAAACAAAGTCATGCTAAGTTAGCTGACGACTTAAGTCATACACAATAATTAGTAACTTAAACATGAAAAGATCCAATACATTAAAAAAAGAAAAACAGGAGAGGAGGAGGACATTTCTTCCAGGATCTCAGCAGCATCACACTACTTTCCCAGCATGCATGTAACTTCAAGGCACATGTGTCCTTGTATACCATCCCTTGTTTGCCTTATGATAGCTTTCCACTCAGAACCCCTGTGGGTTTTGAAAGTCATGTAGAAGATTGCATTGCTCGACTTCAGCTTCATACTCGGCTCCACATCTTCCTTTGTACGCACCACTACTTTCTTCACCTCCAACGGCAAATCAGATACCTGCAAGACAGACACAAGTCAAAGTAAGACTTTTGTAAAGACAAGGCAAGAGATTATGAATGAACTGTCACCATCTCTACTCTATGGTTTTTATATCCTCACCATGTAAGAGGGCCGCTCTGAGGACAATGCAATTTCAGCGTATAGATTAAGCCATTCGTTATCCTGCAGTTCCGAGTCCTTCACCTGCAAAATTTTGAAACACATAAACTACTCATAATGAAAAATCGGGTAAAGGCCGTCACTCCAAATCAAACGCCAAACCTCAAGGAACTGAAGCTTATTAGGTCCGGTAAGTGCATCATCCTGTAGCCAATCGGGCATCCTACATGTGTAGAATTCATCTACAGCATATCGGTCCCATAGCCATGGGGAACATTCTGCTTCTGTATTTCCTGTAACGTTTCTCTCTAAATGATTACTCAGATTCAAAAGAAGAAGACACCTAGCTATGATCCTAGAATAAGAAACAAACAACTAATCTGCTAGTAGTAACAAAAGAAAAACTTTTAATTGTTACAAAGGAAAAAAGGGGGTTAAAAGTTACTACTACCAGCAGCAGGGACTTGAGGCTTGATCCTGCATTGTTTAGTGATCAATCTCAAGCGCTCTTTGTTCTCGGTGGCAGAATCCCAAACACAGGTTTGGAAAGTAACAGGTGAATTGTTGTTGTTTGGATCCACGGCCTCCAAAGTAATATAGTAATTGACAAATGAAATGGCTTCTGCGTTAACTTTCTCTACACTCCTGAATTGTAAATTTGTCCCCTTACATACAATAAAGAAACTGATGTTAAATCATCAAAACCAAGTGTAAGAGAAAAAGAGAGAGAATTTTTATTATTACCTTGTCAATATTGTAACAGTGGAGTCCCAGCTTAGCCAACGGTATGTCGGAATCATTACATCCACATGGCATTATCCCACCAAATGGATGATAGCAAAAATCAACGTCGAAACCCTACGCAGCAAGTTCACAAAAATTCAAAAATCATAATCCAAAATCCTAAAATAAACAAAAAAAAGGTTTAGGAGAAGTTACATCGGAATCCCTGACTTGCTGATGATACTTGGCCTCTTCCACCGGATCCATCTCGTCCTCGGCTGAATCATACTCGTAGTCGTAGCCAGAATCTTCTTTTACTGGTGGTGGAGGCGGAGAAGAAGACGATTCCACGACCTTCCGTTCATGTTCATCCAGGCACAGCTTGGCCTCATCCAGCATTACATCGTACATCTCACCTAATTGCAAGCAAACTCGTTCAGAGCGGACAGACACTAGGGCTCCTTTTCTTATCGCAACTTACCTTGCCTTTCTCTCTTTTGTTCTTGTTCTCCTCAGATTTAGACTTTAGACCTCTCAACTTTTGATTCTCAATCTATTTTTCTACATACTTTTAATTTGATCATTTAACCACCCAAACTTGCAAATTTCACTATTCAATTAAGCGAATTTTCAATTAAATTTTTCATAAATTTATTGAATCTGGTCCGAAGACTAGAAAGAATCCTAGCTCAATCGAACTGCATTTCCTCCATCTCTCCAAACCATGTTTTGGTTCAGCTTTTTCAATACATTTATGTCATTTTTATATACTTTATTTGGATGTAGCATCTACCCATAATATTTGAATACACCAGTTAGATATTGTATCTAAAGTGTTCGTTTTATAGTTTGTATATTTATCAATATCTAAATGCTAATTTGTTTATTTTTAACTTTATAGTAGCATTTATAGCTAGAAATACTAACTTGGCGTGATTTATATTATCAACAATTAATTAATTATTATATACAACGATGTTCACAATACAAATATAGGAATATATGATAAATTTCAGGAGACTCAAATATAAAAAGTTTTCATGTCTTAACAAAACATAGACGATAAAAAATCTGATTATTGAATTATACAATAAAGAGAGTAATAAATAACTTACAGAGATAAGAGTTGAAAAGTGGACGTTCAATTCGTTCATGCATTGCTGATAAAATAAGTTTTGCCCCTCAATGGATGATGGAATGCCCCTATCATTTTAAGACACCCCCGTCGTATATAAAAATGTTTTTATCATCATTTGAATCATATCTACAGATTTATCACTTTTAATTCTCAATCTATTTTTCTTCATATTTTTGGTTTGATCATTCAACCACCCAAACTTGCAAATAATTACCCAACTTTTCATTTATACTCTAATTTATTTTTCATAAGGTGAAGGGTGCAAAGATCAACACACGTGGAAGCTTTGTCTGACTTAATTAAGGAGAAGAACATTGAATAGATTGTTTTACTCGCAAGGCTTATAGTCTAATCAGATTCTCCAGAGTATTTACTTAAAGTTTTGCAAACAAAATTGTTCCTTCCAACTCGATTGGTACTTGCATCTATCTGTGGTTATTTAAAGTTTCGGAAGAAAAAAAAAACGAACTAAATCATCTCTTAATACATTTACTATCCATGAAAACATCCAAAGGGAAACAAATCATGCTAAATTATTCATACACAATAATTAGTAACTTAAACATGAAAAGATTCAATACATTAAACAAGAAAAACAGTAGAAGAGGAGGAGAACAATTTCTTTCTAGATCTGAGCATCACACTACTTTCCCAGCATGCATGTAACTTCAAGGCACATGTGTCCTTGTATACCATCCCTTGTTTGCCTTATGATAGCTTTCCACTCAGAACCCCTGTGGGTCTTGAAAGTCATGTAGAAGATTGCATTGCTCGACTTCAGCTTCATACTCGGCTCCAAATCTTCCTTTGTACGCACCACTACTTTCTTCACCTCCAACGGCAAATCAGTTTCCTGCAAGACAGAAACAAGTCAAAGTAAGACTTTTGTTGAGACAAGGCAAGAGATTATGAATGAACTGTCACAATCTTTACACTATGGTTTTTATATCCTCACCATGTAAGAGGGCCGCTCTGAGGACAATGCAATTTCAGCGTATAGATTAAGCCATTCGTTATCCTGCAGTTCTGAGTCCTTCACCTGCAAATTTTTAAAACACATAAACTAGTGCACTATACACATAATGAAAAATCGGGTAAAGGCCGTCAACTCAAAATCAAACATCAAACCTCATGGAACTGAAGCTTATTAGGTCCGGTAAGTGCATCATCCTGTAGCCAATCGGGCATCCTACATGTGTAGAATTCATCTACAGCATATCGGTCCCATAGCCATGGGGAACATTCTGCTTCTGTATTTCCTGTAACGTTTCTCTCTAAATGATTACTCAGATTCAAAAGAAGAAGACAGCTAGCTATGATCCTAGAATATGAAACAAACAACTAATGTGCTAGTAGTAACAAAAGAAAAACTTTTACTTGTTACAAAAAACAAAAAAGGGGGGGTTAAAGTTACTACTACCAGCAGCAGGGACTTGAGGCTTGATCCTGCATATATTGTTTAGTGATCAATCTCAAGCGCTCTTTGTTCTTGGTGGAAGAATCCCAAACACAGGTCTGGAAAGCAACAGGTGAATTGTTGTTGTCTGGATCCACGGCCTCCAAAGTAATATAGTAATTCACAAACGAAACGGCTTCTGCGTTAACTTTCTCTACACTCCTAAATTGTAAATTTGTCCCCTACAAAAATAAAGAAATCATCAAACCAAAGAGAGACTAATAAGTGTAAGAGAATTAAAAAGAGAGGATTTTTTTTTTTTTTAATTTACGTTGTCAATATTGTAACAATGGAGTCCCAGCTTAGCCAACGGTATGTCGGAATCATTACATCCACATGGCATTATCCCACCAAATGGATGATAGCAAAAATCAACGTCGAAACCCTACGCACAAAAATTCAAAAAATCATAATCCAAATTAAAACCCTACAAAAGGAAGAAAAAAAAAAGGTTTAGGAGAAGTTACATCGGAATCCCTGACTTGCTGATGATACTTGGCCTCTTCCACCGGATCCATCTCGTCCTCGGCTGAATCATACTCGTAGTCGTAGCCAGAATCTTCTTTTACTGGTGGTGCAGGCGGAGAAGAAGACGATTCCACGACCTTCAGTTCATCCAGGCACAGCTTGGCCTCATCCAGCATAACATCGTACATCTTTCCGATCTCACCTAATTGCATGCAATCTCGTTCAGAGCGGACACTAGGGCTTTTCTTATCGCAACTTTGCCTCTCTTTTTTTTTCTTTCTTTTGTTCTTGTTCACCTCAGATTTAGGCTTAGACCTCTCAACTTTTAATTCTCAATCTATCTCTCTCCATACTTTTAATTTGATCATTTAACCACCCAAACTTGCAAATTTCACTATTCAATGTACCCAAATTTTCATTTATAGTTTAATTTATTTTTCATAAAATGTTTTGTATTTTTTTGCCTTTAACTTATTTATTGAATCTGGTCCGAAGACTAGCATCGCTCAATCGAACTGCATTTCCTCCATCTCTCCAAACCATGTTTTGGTTCAGCTTTTTCAATACATTTATGTCATTTTTATATACTTTATTTGGATGTAGCATCTACCCATAATATTTGAATACACCAATTAGATGTTGTATCTAAACGTGTTCGTTTTATAGTTTGTATATGTATCTATATCTAAATGCTAAATTATAACTATTTGTTCACTACCAAAAGGAAAACAAAAAAATCCAATAAATATAACTATTTGAGTTTCTCACGCATTGATCTACCAATCATTTTGAATTATTTTGATCATTACAATGGATTACAAATTGTATAGAAGATCCCCTCGTTCGAGATCAAAAAAAAATTTACTTTTGCTGGTGAGGTTGAGTTGCGAGAATCAGATGAGATCAAAGATCTGTATGAAATGTTGTTTGCAACAGCCAGTGGGTGCATATATGATACTTTTCCAACCAGAGTACGACAACATTGATTCGCTGAGTCACATAATTTATTTTGCAAAGGTTGGTTAACTGTAGTTTATTCGTTCCACTTTATTTTCATGCATCCTCACTGTTGTTTATGATTTAATTGTGCCGAATGAAGCTTTCATTGACTATGTCCTAAAAAGAGGAGGAATGTTAAAACTCGTCTCAAGTAACCTGGATTTCGGAAAACCAGTGTAATGTTTCATCAGATTTTCCAGATATAAAGCACATCGGTTCAATCCTTCCTTAAAGAAAGCAAGGCGTTTCTATTCTCATTCGCCTGACATGAACAGATGATTTGTGGCAAAGGTACACACTTGGTTAGCCCATGAATAACGTTTCCACTGAGAAGTTAAATTTAAATTGAGAAAACATGTTCTTAAGATATATCAGTAGTGATCATATATATTGATACAATACTTCTCTGTTGATTCATTCTACAGTTGGAGAAGATGAGAAAGACTGAGGCCTCTGAAGCAGCTGATGAGGGCATTGAAGATAAATGGGGAAGAACCCAGGAAGCAAAAGAAGAAGAGATCGCGAAAATCCGGCTTATTGCGGGGCGTGGTGAGGAAACTAAAAATCCGCATTCTAGGTAAAAAAAAAAGTTTCAGTGCTTCCTCAACTAACTATATGAGTTATAATCTCTGCCATTGTTCATAAATGCTTGAAATGTTGCAGAAAGTAGAAAAATAAAAGTCATGAGATGATAAAAATAGGCTCAAGATGAAGTCATGCAGTAATATACCAACATGTCAGTGTTGTTCTTATGGCCCTGGTTAAGGAAACAAGAAAGGAGGCCTCTGTTGGAACCGGAACATTGCATATTTGAATTTTGCCGCCACTTTGAAAGACACAGGCAAAATAGAAAATGCTCCCTTAAATACTAGTATTACAATATGTAGCTAGCAAACTCAAGCATCTAAGAAAGTAAATGTACTAAACAAGTTCTAGCCAAAGCCAATATTAATCTGAAAACCCAATCAAACATATTCTAGAGAATCTATCAATTACTCCATAATGTTTATAACCGACTCTTTTTTTACTTGATGTGTATCGCATCTGGAGGTCCATGAATATTGCCTAGTGTCTATGAATCCATGAATATTGCCAAGTGTCTCTTGTAAAAGAATGTTCTTAAGGAGTTATAAAATTGATGATTTGTAAACTAATGTAGATTCAAATCTGATTTTATTATAGACTAATGTAGAGGAAACTTGTAAACAAGAGCTTACGGTTACCTTACAAAGAAAGAAGAGAGAGCAAAAAAAAACAGAACCAAAGACTTGTGTCTGAATAAAACATTCTCAAGCTGACAAAGAGAAAAAACAAAAAAAAACACAGATTCTCACATCATATGCATGTTTTGAGTGAGATATTATGCCACCCAAACCCAATCTCCTTCGGAGAACTCGGCTTGGCTCTGTTCCTCCTACTTTCAAAGAACTAATCTTCACATCTAGAAATGAAAAAGGAAGAATGGCAAATCAAAGGTTTTATACCTGTGTCATCATGGAGTTGACTATATCATCCAAAGAACCAGCATCTGAAGCCATGAAGTTGTTCTCTAGCTTCTGTTGTCCCATGAATAACCCTTCATCTGCACTGCTACTTCTCGACAGTTCAGCAACTGTCATCGGATCTAAGATGTTTTCATGCTGCTGCTTCATTTGAAATGGATCAAGAAAGTCTGCTTGTGCAGCATTTGAGGAACCAAAATCTGTGTCTCTGCAGAAAGATGTCGTCTTTGTTGTATCCATGTTCCATTCCAAGGCGTCTGGTTTTGAGTGGACATTACTCTGTGGAATGTTGTTTGAATATACAGCGTTTGACCAGTCTTCGAGACGCTTGTTGATCTCCAAGTGAGGAGAAAAGGATGGAAATGATGACTGCTGGTGACCCTCAAGAACCAAGTGGTTACTGGAAGCAACCAATGGAGAGCTTTGTGGCGAAGTAAAGCTCGGAAAAGCCTTGTTGTTGTTGTTATTGGTAATATGAAGAGTTTCTAGTGAAGGAAATGGCTTTCCCTGAAGCATGTAACCTCCATCATTGTGGTTACGAGGAAGCGATGATTTGAAATGTGGGAACATTCCTGCAAAGGTCCTATTTGAAGGGTAATGCCTCATGGTTGCGGCTCCACCATGGAACTGACTGGATCCAAGAGGTGTTGGACGGTAGTGATGGAAGCTGCCAAGTCCTTTGAGAGAACTCATTTGCGTGAAATGTGAGTTGGCGGCTGCCATGTTAGCTTCATTGTTTATTTTCTTCAAGGCTAACCGGAATTTCTGCAAACAGAAGAAGAAGAAGAAGACAATGCAGTCGTGTTAAATGGAAACCATATTAGAATCAGAAGAATCATTGGTCAATCACCTGAAGGTGGCTTCCTACATTCTCTCTTGTGAGGTTGTCAACATTCATCAGCTCGAGAATCTTCTTTGGTACAGCGTCTGCATCATTTTAAGTTTTAAATAAGAAAATGATAACCTAATTAGAAAACTAGAGTTATATATATAAAGAGAGAGAGAGAGAGAGATCAAGAATCATTACTCTTAACGCCCACATGATCAACAGCTGCTAGGAACTTGTTGTGCAGCTCTCGCGTCCAAATAACACGAGGCTTCTTTTCATTCCCTCTTTCTTGTTCTTCTTCTTCTTCTTCATCTTCATCTTCCTCTTCAGACTGATCTTTACGTTTTCTGTTTGCTCTCACCCCGTTTTGATCAGAGTTTCCTTCAGATTCACCATTAGTCACAATGCTCTTCATTTTCTTAAACTTGCTTTTCCTCACCACGTGTTGCCATATGTTCTTGAGCTCCTCGATTCGAACCGGTTTAAGCATATAGTCGCAGGCACCGTGCTTGACTCCTTTCATAACATACTTTGGATCACTGTGCGCAGATAACACTGCAAGAAACAATCATCATGTGACAATAAAAAAAAAAACATTCTCTCTAGGAAACATGAAAAGAATCACACGGAAACTGAATTGCTCATACTAATGACAGGTGAGTCCATTTCAAGACCAACACGCTCAAGCAGCTTGAAACCATCCATGTCTGGCATGTCAACATCGCTGATCACGAGATCAAACTTGTTCTTGTTCTCCCTCAACAACTCCAGTGCGGTCTGTGCCTTATCCGTTGTTGTAACTGCACAGCATACAATTACCCCCTAAAAGTCTTAAGTCTTTATACAGAGCAAGGGACTTATTCATGAGTTTTGTGACAGAGCAATCAAGTTTTGGACGTATCTAATTAAATCTTATAAGATTCTTCAATCTCATGTTTGATTAAACTACGTAAGACACGATTTGATGGTGTTTGACAAGAAATGAAATCTGAGAGTAAATATGGTGCCTGAAGTGAATAATCAAAATCTAGAAAGCCATTTCTCAACAAATAGCTGAAAAATAATCTATAGTGAAAACATGACACGAGAGAGAAGGGGACCGTGGTATTGGCAGCGGTGAAGCAAAGTCTCGAGAATACGGAGACAAGTTTGGTCATCGTCAACGGCAAGAACTCTCATCCCTACTGGAAACTGGTCCATAGCTTCAATATCATGTTCCACAGTCATCTTCACAGATTCTTTTCCGACAAAAAAAAAAGAAGAAGGCTAGGAATTGAAGTAGTTTGTTTTTGCCTCTGACGAGAAAGGAAGAGTGCAGAGGAGAATCTAAGCTATGTATGTAATGAAAGCTCCCGTGTTATTATCAAAATTAAACTCATTTATGGAAATTTTCTCTTTTAATTTGTAACCATTTCCAAACGATAATTTTTAACCATTTCTGGTTTTAGGACGAGACTCCTGTTATAAAATTCAGTGGAACGGATCAATCATTTGAGCGTGAGAATTACGCGCCTTATGGAACATAGTTTTTGTCATTGACTGTATATAATCCAAAGTCAAAATTACGAGCCTGACCGGTTCGGTTTTAACCAAGAGTCGTTTCGGTTTATACATTTTCATAGGAAAACTCTCAAAATTTCATTGATTCAGAGTATTATAGTCCTATCCTAAAAATAATTTTCACTATTTCGGAACATTATGAACTGATTACTGGAGAAACTGGTAAACCGGTGTGTCTCAAACCAGAATCAATAAACGTAATATTTCGGTTTCGGTACATACCCGATTTCACTACATGCCTCTTGTCTAAACCGATTTCTTTTTTGGTGAAAAAAACTGATTTTATGTTTTGGATAATTATGTTATTTGAAAAGGAAAGAAGATCGAAAAAGAAACAGAAATTAATGAGTACAAATGGAAACGTATTTATGTATATGATTCTGTATATCATGTAATTAAATTTGAGATATGTTTTAGATATTGTACTAAGCATTCAAGGCAGAAATGGAAATTTAGTTATTACATTAATTAAAACAGAAATTAATACTATCCTAAATCTATGTCTCGAGCTGTAATTGACTATCAATTAAACGTAATTAAGCTTATTATATTTCTTTTGATTGGAAATTCTTATTTTGTGGCAATCTGCAATTGATCATGTCATAATAATTGTAATATGGATTTTTGGTCTATGCAAATTATAATTATCCTCCACACATCAAACATTGTAGAAACTCTCAAACATGCGATTATTTTGTGGTACAACTAAATTTTTGCTTTTTAATTCATTTATTTAAAACAGTTTTTTTCATTATAGTGCTTCTTTCTCTAGACTCTAAAATAATGTTTTATCATAATTACATATCTTATGATAAAAAAAATTGATTAGTATCGAGAGCTGCTAACTTAATATTAGATCAATTATTGTTTGGTTGTAGTGTTCCTTTTAAATCGATTAATAAAAACAATACATAAGCAAAGTACTATTTCTTAAAAATAGGAGTATATATTTTGACTGATTAAGGTAACTTATTGATGGACTAAGTGATTGTTAGAGAAATTTTAAGCTATGTATATTGTTAGTCAAATATTATGGTAAGACCAAAATAATTTAAAAAAAAAAGAAATGGTCCAAAAATAGATTTATTAAAACTCTTTCTCTTTTAATAAAGTAGATAGTTGCAGGTGAGTAGCGCGAATGCAAACAACTAATAATGGGCTTTTCCATATTTACATGGTAAACTAATATTTTGATATTAGTGTTCTAATTAAATACATTAACAGTTTTATTAAATAAATGTAACCGTAAATTAACAGAAAAGGAAGGGAAAATGCACTAATGAGAGGAGGAAGAAGACGAACCCCTTGAACATTCGAGTCTTCGCGCAATTCTGGTTTCCGAATCGGATCCTTCTAATTTCTCGTCGAAGATCTGATTATACAATTCTATCGATCTATCTCTTTATCTCCCTTCTTTGTTGCGATGCATTGAGGAGGAGGAGGCGATAAAAAGATGATGTTTTGCAGAAACGTCTTCGTGAGACGGAAAAAGAAAAATTCTGGATCGGTGCCTGTTTATCTCAATGTCTACGATCTCACCCCCATGAATGTTTACGGTTACTGGCTCGGAATCGGCATCTATCACTCTGGTCTTGAAGGTTCTGTTTTTTTTTATATCTATGATCTTTGTGTTTTTCCTACAATTCTGTGTTTGATTGTTCTTGAGGTTGTCACGAGAGGAATAATTCACAATAAAACGAAATCCTTTGTCAATTTGGCTTGATTCTAACATTAAATTAGAAAGAAAAAAAAACAGCTTAGAAAGATGATGTCGATGAAAAAAAAAAAAAGATGATGTCTGATAATTCTCGATAACATGGATTGGATTTATTACACTAAGTGGTTAAGTTTGCTTAGAAAGATGAGATGAAAGTTGACTTTGAAAAGTATGAGGATAGATGTGATGCTTAATCTGTGTTTGATGGTAAGAGAACGTAGTGTAGAGTTTGTTTCTTTATGTTTGCTTTCTTTGGACTATTAAATCTAATTTTTCAATACATTGTTGTTTAGTCCATTGAAAACTGAATTTTTTATATTTGCTCAAATTGATCAATGCGATCAAGAACTCATTGTTTTGTAAATTGGTTTTGGTTTATCTATTGTGTGTGTGTAGTTCATGGGGTTGAGTACGGATATGGGGCACACGAGCATTCAAGCTCTGGGATTTTCAAAGTGGAGCCAAAGAAGTGTCCTGGTTTCACCTTCAGGAAATCGATTCTGGTGGGTGAGACGGAGATGAAGGCGAAAGAAGTTAGAAGCTTTATGGAGGAACTAGCAGATGAGTATCAGGGGAGTAAATACCACCTCATCACAAGGAACTGTAATCATTTCTGCAACGACGTTTGTCTAAAACTAACTCAAAAGTCTATCCCTAGTTGGGTCAACCGCCTTGCTCGCTTAGGTAGTAAACCCAAACTTCAGGAATGTTTCTACTATCAACTAATCTTAAGAGGAGCACTGATAACTTCTTTTTTGTTTATGAAATGTACAAGGTTTCATCTGCAACTGTGTGCTGCCGGCTAGCTTGAACGAGATGAAAGTGAAGCAGGTGGGTAAAGACGGGAAGCTCTTGGAAGTAGGAGAAAATAAGAAGAATAAAAAGAAGAAGGCGAGAAGCAAATCTGGTCCTTTAGCTTCATCTGGTTCAAGGGTAGATAATAATAATAAGCCTACACATGCCAGATCAATATCAACCGGTAATCCTCCTTGTTCTGCTTCTTTTTGTCCTTTGAAGTAGCAAAGTGATCGTGTTCCCTTCCGTTGGTTGCATCTGAAGCTCAAAGATTAGATAAACCCCAAGCGTAAGCGTGAATACATGATTCTTTGTCATTGTTTTAAAAGCTATTTGTATATGAATTGAGGGTCCTTGTATTTTATTCACAAGTGTTACGTATCCCCCATTGTTAATAACCCTTTTGGTTTGGTGTATTATTGTTATAGGAGAATCATCAAAAAAAAACTGCGAAAAAGAGTGTGTGATTTCGACTTTCCTCTTGTATGTTTTGGATGTAAACTTTTTTGAATATTTGTACAAATTACTTTTCTGAATGTTATCAAATTCAATTAAAATAAGTTTTTCTTGTTTATGTTTCTTTTACTATTGTTGGTCTGGTCCTCTGGTAATTTTGGGACAATAAAAGAGTTGCTCTCAAATCCAAGAGATTGTACTTAAAATCACAGCTGCTGCATAGTGACAAGAGAAAAAAAATCACAGCTGCCTGTGTATGATGTGAGAGTGTCTGGAACTCTGACCAGTCAGATGTCTCTGTCATATCCTTCGTTGCAGATCAGGTTACTCTAATTAAAACACTTTAAACGACCCATGAAAGTACATACGTACCATGAAACAAGCCAGGAAAGTCAATAACATGGTGTACTTTACTGAAAAAGTATTGTCCAAAAGAAAAGAGAGTTGGAAGTTTTAGTTGGGCCTTAAGTAAAACCCTAAGGGCTTTACTGTTTCAGAATCACATGAGACCCTCTTATAAATATCTTTCAAAGTACTCTTCTCTCTTCCGCGCAGCTGCAACAAAAACCCTAGTCCACCGTTTGCCCAAAAACTTACATTCATTGCTTCTGTTTTTGTAGATTCTTTTTCTATCTGCCTTCATATA
Source organism: Brassica juncea (assembly GCA_018703725.1). Classification (NCBI taxonomy): domain Eukaryota; kingdom Viridiplantae; phylum Streptophyta; class Magnoliopsida; order Brassicales; family Brassicaceae; genus Brassica; species Brassica juncea. The sequence continues at coordinate 62,578,123 of CM031939.1, forward strand.
GACTAGTGTTAGCTGTGATAAGATTCGTTTGGATGCTTCTTAGTCAGTCCCGTAGGCTCTGTTACTGGTTACTTCTCTTAATCGAGCTTAAATGTTTTTCTTTTTGATTTGATGAGTTGCAGAAATCCCTATGATGACTTATAATGAAAAATGTTAAAAGTAGTGACTGATATCTTCTTGATTAAAAACTATCAGCTCTGAGGGATTTTCAACTGCTTCTTTTGTTCTGTTTCATATGGTTATCATTTTTGTTTGCTTGATATTCATTTGTGTGGCCTTAGCTGGATCCCAATGATGATGAATAAATAAAAAATGTTAAAAGTAGTGACTGATTATACCTTGACGAATAATCAAATTCTGAGGGATCCAGCATTCATTTTCATCTTTCCTATGATATCAAAAATGTTATTCAGTTGTTTTAGTTATAAAGAGAAGCCTAATTTGTTGATTTTCAGAGTGATTACTGATGAATAATGATTATTGGTCTGCTACTTTGCTCTAAGCTTCGTAATATTAACTCTTAGCTCTTCTTACTCATAACGATTTTCTGATTGCTGTTTCTTTACTCGGTTGTTTGTAGAATCTATTTCAGTTCGCATTTGTTTTCAGTCTTGTGACCTCATTAATATTATTAACGTTTGACAACATTATGTGTATTTTCTCTGTTCTTGCCTGAACAACGAAATCTGGACTCTACTGGTGTGTGTATTTTTAAGATTCAGTTGTTCCCCCACTGTCTATGATGGAAGACCAGACCAAGATACGAGAGTACTCGGTGACATACTTGATCACAGGAAACTTAGTTCACAATTCAAAACACTAATCAAATTTGTGAAGGGTACTCTGTACAGAATCAAGTCCTTATTGTAGACACTCGGCCAATAAAAATTCTCTTTAAATCCTTTCATAATCTTATATGGTTGTAGTATTATTACGAGTGTTGTAATTGGTTATAATAAGATTGTTTCCTATAATCATAAGCACTGTTTCTAAGTGAGAATAACTGTACCTTGTACTCATCAGATAAATATGAATCCATTCTAAAAGATTACCTTGAATAATTGCAACCAATTTATATAACAGAGAGACATCTTACCCATAAACTACATTTTTTAAAAGCATTATAACGGACACTATTTTATCTGCAGCAGTTCTAAAGAACATAAAACAAACCATTTTTCCATGTTCATTTCATCTTCAATAGGAAGGATGTGATTTTCTGGATTAGTTTGGTGCCGATGTTCCATGTGAATATATGGCACAAAGAAGATACTAACTAACATCACATTGATGAATTTCTGTTTGCGTATTGTTGTTGTATTAAGTGTGACAAGGATGTATTATGCTACAGAAACAAACAAGGAAACTACATACGAAATGGGCCTTAGGGCTTGGTTTCTGCTCGACTTTATAATGGGCCTTAAGCGGAAAGAAACTTAGTTTTGAAAATTTTATTATAGTAAGCCCAGCCTCTTTACTCGACTAGGGTTTTCCTGTTATAATAAGTTAAGAAAAGGTTAGTCGCCACTTGTTCTCGCTTAGCTTCTCTCCCCAGCTGCATATCGCACGACTTCAAAGATGGTAAGCATCTCTCTCGCGATTTTCGATCCTAATTTCAATCAATCGATGGTTTCTCCTGTTTCGTTTCGTTTAAAAGCTTGATGTTAGTTTGAAAGGCCAGCGAGATTACTGATTATTGCTTTCTGTTGCTTTGTATGAAAAATGAAATGAAATGGAAACGAAACAGCCGTCGCACAAGTCGTTTATGATCAAGAAGAAGCTGGCCAAGAAGATGAGGCAGAACAGGCCTATTCCTCACTGGATTCGTCTTCGCACCGACAACACCATCAGGTTCCCTTATTTTTTTCTTCTTTCTTGCCGATCTGTAAAATAGAAATAGATAAATTCGGATCGATTTAGGGCGAGACAGTGGTCGGAAACCTGAAATGTATAGTTGTTTCGTTGGTTGAGTTTGAGCAGAGGCAGTGAGTTAGTTCTGAAACGTACATATGTGTCTTTGTGGTTTGATTTTATGGCAGAGACAGTGTCTTTGTGGTTTTTTATCAAAACATAAATATGTATTTGTGGTTTTGATTTGATGGAAGAGACAAGTTGTGAGAGTTTTTAGCAGAGACAGTGTGTGAGTATTTGAAACCATTAGTAATCCTTGTGTTCTAATGGTTTCGTGTTGGTTTTTACAGGTACAATGCCAAGCGCAGGCACTGGCGCAGAACCAAGCTCGGATTCTAAGTGAAAGCTCAAGACTGTTGTCTTCTGTTGGATTTTAGCATTTTCCCTAAGTTTTCTGGATTTTTGTTAAGGCATTTTTACATTTCTGCAAGACGATGTTACCAGATTTTATATTTATAAGAGTCACTTCTTAGCACTTGTTTTATTTTCTTGTTTTTTTCGGTTGCTTACGTTCCCCTATGTATGAAAAAATATGTTCTACTCATGCAGCTCATGTTTATTGTGAATGGTTCTGATAAAGTATTTCTGAGTACTTGGGTCACTGCTGAGCCGACTGTTAAGATTGTATTAGAAAGACAATAACCACCAAATACAGTCACATTGTGACAATATGCAAAATACAATTGTATTCTTATGAGTTCATCAAGAGATAAGTAACGATTTCCTCTATAACTCGATGGGAGTCTCCCAGTACAACAATGCCTGTCAAACACAATCAAATAACAAAAGGTCCCTTGACAAAAATGTCTAGCGATCATAGTTTAGTTTGAGCTTAACTTATTCATTTAGCCATCTTTCAAACAAGTTGAAGAAGACGCTAAAAGGGTATAAATATAACTTTAGTTCTTATTGTTATCTTCTCGAGACCAAAACTTAGCTTACGTTGTGGTATGAGTCGATGATTGCATCAGCAAGGTACTCGCATTTTGCCATTGACAATCCAGCCAACGATATCCTCCCATCTTTAGTCATGTACACATGCCACTTGTTCGTCATGTTATCACTCTGCTCGTTTACCAAAGCAAACATCAAGACCCCATCTCTCAACCAAGTCAAAGATAAATGATTCAATGAAGTATCACATTTTGAGCATACCTGAGCTTTGTTGAGGCCGGTGAATGAGAACATGCCAATCTGCTTCAGAATGAAGGACCAGTCCTTGCCGCTCTTGTCTTTCGAAACGAGGCTGTCGTACAGCTTCTGCCTCACCGTCTTGATCCTCCCTGCCATCATCTCCATCTCTGCTTTCCACTCATTGAACATAGTTGCATCACCCACGACATTAGCCACAATCCTCGCACCATGAACCGGTGGGTTCGAGTACATAGGCCGAGCTATCCTTTTCAACTGACTCTTAACCCTGAAAAGAAAGTAACGTTACTGGTAAAGTTTCTACAAAGTTACTGCAACAGGCTCATGGTAAGAAATTCAGAGTGAGTGTTTTTTTTTTACCTTGTAGCAGCATCTGCTGATGAGCAGACGACATTGATTGCACCAATCCTTTCAGCGTAAAGACCCAAGTTTTTACTATATGACTGAGCAACGAAAAACTCCATTCCACGTTCAGCAAATAATCTCACAGATGATGCGTCTTCGTCAAGGCTTCCACTAGCAAAGCCCTGGTAAATATTATAGGAGTGCATGTAGTAGCATCAAAAATAAAGTTGATACGGATCTGCTTATACTCTATTAGAAACGTGTAGTGATGATGAGATACCTGGTATGCAACATCGAAAAATGGGATGTGGTTCTTTTCTTGAATGACATCAGCAATTTTCACCCACTGCTCTGGTGTTGGGTCGATTCCAGTTGGGTTGTGAGCGCAACCGTGTAGCAAAATGAATGATCCTTCTGGAGCTTCCTGTACAATTTAGATGAGGTTAACCATCAGAGTTCATGATGGACTAAATGTAAGGAAATGTTGAATAAAGAAAACAAAACCTTAATGTCTGCTATCATCCCTTCAAAATCCAAACCAATTGTTTTTGGATCATAGTAGCGGTATTCAGACCAGGGAACTTTGGCATCGTTGAAGATATTCTTGTGATTACCTGAAGTAGTAGTTGATAAAAGATGTTTACATATGAGAGCGTAACACATATAAACATTTGTGGTCAGGGTAAACGTACCCCATGTTGGTGCAGATATCAGAACTTTAGCTCCAGCAAAATATCGCTCGATAAGAGCCGCTGCTAATCGGAGTGAACCTGTTCCCGAAAGACCCTGAATTGTTGCCACCTGAGCCAAGGAAAATGAATTAGCTCGGAGACAGAAATTTATTATTTACAAAAGCATAGCTCAGAAAAAAGGAAGATCAAGACAAGAGGAGACATGGACACAAGATCCAGACATACCTTTTGTTCCTTGATAACAGGATGACCAGCACCAAACAGCAGCTCAGCAGTGGCCTTGTTGAATGCAGCCAACCCCTCGATTGGGAGATACTGCAGTTTTTTCATCCAAACGAATTTACTTTTAAGCATATTCTCATGATCTTATTGCTTATAGACACATTTTCAAGTGAGCCAAGTTACCTCTTTGTTATCTCCTCTCTCCAACATCAGGTTCTCCGCCTGAAAAGAAGCCATGCGGGTTTGAGAAATGAATAAATGAGATAAGTAAAAGCGAAGAAAAAGGCTAAAGCTTACAACCTTTTTAACAACATTAAGCACATAAGGCTGGAGTTCCTCGGTTCGATAAGCACCAACACCGAGATTGAGTTTAAGCTCGTTAGTGTCAGCTTTGAATGCTTCGCTGACTCCAAGAATAGGGTCTGGTGGTGCCATAGTGATACTCTCAAAGCGAGAAGGCTTGACTGTAACCGACATGGTCACCCTGCTAAAAGACTGAAACCAAAAAAAAAAGGCCATTATATCATATATGCTAATGCAGATCACAAACTACAGTTTAAAAAAAAAAAACTCTTTAACAAAATCTGATGGGTTAAGAGTTTGAACAAAATAATAAAGCGAAAAGACAGTACCTTTGCTTTCAGGAATGGGTTCGAACCGGAAGTTCCGAGCTTTAGCTTATCCTGTTCGAGTTCAATCGGAAAAAAAAAACAAAAACAGGATTATGAATAAACAGATCATTCTCTTTAAAAGCGATTATGAACAAGTAGTATAATCTCTACATACAGTTTTTTTACTCGATAGATAAAACAGCAAATGAAAGTATACCTTGTTGATCTCGCGAGGTAACAGAGAAGTAGAACCGAGAGACAGCATTGAAGAAGCCATGGAATCAATCACTAAGCTGCAGACAGATCTCCAAATCAGTGATAGTGAACTTAGTACGAGGATAAGCAATTCAGACAGATGATGTGGTCTGAATATGATCCACGTAATAGATAATAAATGAAAAAAAGGTTCAGACCGAGAGAGATGATTGATTTGTCACCTGAGCTTCGTTATAGAACCGCGCGGTTTCGAAAACGATCAGATCGAGATTGGGTAGCAAGAACAATGATTCATCAAAGACAGTCGATATGTCCGAAGTTTTATTAAGCTTTGTCTTGAGAGGGCTATAATGGTCATTGGGCCATGTTCATAAATCTATGGGCTTACACAAAGTACAAAGAGTGGATTCTTCTTCTAGATAGTGGTTGGTGACTTTCTAACAGCTCAGAGCAAAGATGCAAAAATTCAAAAGAGATAATTGTTTAAATAGTCCAAATATATTGAATATATTTACTTGGTGAAAAAATGTATAATATATGCAATTTACAAATACAATTATTAGAAGTGAATACCCTGGAAAACCTCTGTTCTTACGCAATCAGATCAAACCTTATATATATATATAAGAAACAATTATTTGCTTTAAGACGATGATTGTGTTGTTAACCGGAGAGTCCCTCCTAGCTCTACCGGAACCAGTGGAACAAGTGAGTGAAGAACATCGGTTATCAACGGTCTATAACTCGGTTCTGGCTGCACACAAAGCACTGCCACAGCTGCTACCTGACCAGAATAGTTACCGGTTTGATTCACGATTCAACAAAGGATTTTGCAATCATCAATTGGTTTTACATTTTACATCCTATACCAAAAAAAAAGTCTCTAACCTGGTATAAATGCTTATGATCCATTGTATCTTTGATAACCGGATCAACGATCTTAGGAAGCTTTGATCTATCTGTAAGTTGTGGCATTGCCTGCAAATAGAATGCATTAGACCATTAACCAATGCTTTCTATTATTTTATTTACTTATAGCAATAGCATCACCCTAAACCGTTCTTACCCAAGTGACAAGAGATTGGCACTGAACCGAACTCAATTTCTCGACCGGCCTTCTTCCTAGCAACAGTTCAAGTAGAACCACCCCGAATGCGTAAACATCACTTTTATCCGTTAATTTACCTGAGCAACATAATCATGTTTATAATGTAACAACCTTGCTAATCCGGTAACTAGACAGATAATCATGGTTTTAGTGACCCGCTAACCACTCTCTCTGGCCTATTAAATGATTCCATGTGATTAGTTGAAATAAAACATCAATGTGATTTGCTGTTCGATCACAATGTTAGACGTAACAAAAGAAAAATTCAATGTTATGGGGTCACGTGAAAGCACATTATGAGAACTATAGCCTTTAGGTAACGAATCTTAGGACATGACAGCGAGTCAAGTCACCCAAAAAATAGATAGAAATGTGAATGTTTTACCATCTAGGAGATATTCTGGAGCTACATAACCAAGTGTCCCCGATAGTTTAATGTTGTTCTTGCCGTGCATCCCGTTCGTTACCGCTAGACCAAAATCAGAAATCTGAATGCGGGAACACAAAAGAAGTCATGTGTTTGATTGTTTGTCGAAGCAAAGACAAATGGTTCTTGAATCAACGGTTTAGGACTAATAAGAATCTTATCCGGTTATCTCGGGTTTGGTTTTGGTTTGGCCATAGATTCTGATTTCAGTAAGTTACCTTGGCATTGAAGGAAGAATCAAGGAGAATATTTGACGATTTTATATCTCTATGGATAACCGGAGGGCGACAACGCTCATGTAGATACTCTACACCTCTGTTTCCAAAAGAAAATACGGTTTACTTAAACCGTACCAATAGAGAAAACCGGGAAGAGGATTGTTAAATGTGGCGATATTGATTGTACCTTGCTGTATCAAGAGCAATCTTCATCCGCATGTGCCATGTTAAAGCCGATCCCCGAGAAGGTCCTTAACCATTTAATGATAAAAGCAATAAATTTTATGATTATATACATTACAATAAGTTATTTATTTACATGTGGTCACATGATCCGTTTTATCTCATCATCCCCTATATATGAAGATCCGATGGTACAAAAATAAGTTCATATTTTTTTTACCGTGTAACTGTGCATCCAAAGATCCCTTTTCCATCAGCTCATAAACGATGAAGCTCGAGCTGATTTCACTTGTATATCCCAAAAGAGAGATGATGTTCGGATGGTGAATCTTGCTCAATAGATCAACTTCGTTCTGCAAATGAAAGAACCGGACTCAGACTCTTGTATTAGTACTTACTAACTAGGACTTGTTTTGTTTTTATTACCTGAAACTCTCGTTTTGCCTCTTGGCTAACGTTTTCGATCTTTTTCACCGCGGCTAGAGTGTGATTGTCTAAGCAGGCCTTGTAAACAAATCCGAACCCGCCTCGTCCTACAAGATTACCGTCTTTGAAACCGCCTGTGGCTTTCTCTAGTGTCTTGTAGTCGAATGACTGCACAGAACCCTTCTTGGATAATGAAATCCCACTCTCTTCCACATATACAAAACCATACATTCACGTATCAAAACAGAGTAAACACATGTTGAAACTCATCGTAACAAAGAATCTTGTTACAACTTACAAGTATACTATTAATATTTTTTCGTTCTTGAATTAGTATGGTGAGAAAAAGAGATTAACCTGAGTTCTTGGTGGTTTTGGGAGATTGTTTAGACCGATAAACAACCCAAAAGCATAAACAACAAAGAACTATTAGTCCTAGCGACGAGGAGCTGATAATAAGAGCGATTAAAAGTTTATTGTGTTCTTGGCCTCTACCCGTTTGGATTCCTGAGAACAGAAAGCAAATAAAGAAAACTTGTTTAGATTTGTTGAGATTAAGAAGGGAGTTTAGTTGGGATATCAGTTGTATAACTGATGAGAGGATACGTACAAGATAAGGCACTCCACTCAAGGAACAGCTCAAAAATAGCATTTACGTATACAATTGAAAAGCAAATTTACATTGGTTTTCGAATTTTATATCACTCACCAACACATATCAATCCCCGAAAGAAAAAAGAAATAGAGAGAGATACCTGGAGAGAAGGAAGCCATGGAAGTGTAAAAGGGAGAAGGAGAAGGCTGTGAAGCTGGTGGATGAGATGCTGTACAAGCATAGACATTACAGAGGAACTGAATAACCGAGACCTTAAGAAGTATATGAAGAATCTTTTTCATTTGATTTACTCTCCAGACTCGTAGGATTTTCAGGTTGAACTGAGATCTTAGAGATTTACAAAGAGAGTGTGAGGAGTCTTGATCTCTCACTAAAGGAGATCTTTTAATTTCATTTCCTTTTCTTGTGTCTGCATAAAGGAGGGAAAGAGAAAGTGGTTTTACAAAAAAGTCGAAATCATTCTCTTTAAGTTCTTTACTTCATTATCATCAAAATTTCACATGTGGGTTTGAATGTGATAGTTGTTACAACAAATATCTTTATTTCATAACTAACCAATACAGTTCAAACACAATTTATTACGAACGTTTGAAACATATTGTTACTGATATTTACATCGGACCACTAGTATCTTTTAAGTTAAAAGATAAATACAAAATTTAGAATGGTCATATGATCATGTGTCCATTTATGAAAGTTTGTAGCCTGAAAGATTAGATTTACTGACAGACAACGACAAAAAAAACTAGTTATGTCAAACCGACAAAAAGAAGATGACTTTCCCGTCCACCTTTTAACTATTTGGTTTAGTATTTTTTCCCCATTAATGTTTAAACTTTATTTTCTTCTTATTTGTTGTCCTTATATAAATACAGCTTTCTGGAGTAAAAAACAGTTGTTTATGTAATGATTAATGAAGATGCCAATACATAAAGATAAAGAGACAGTCTTACACTTTCCAAAAGTCAACGGATCTAAATATAAAGTAATACTAGCAAAACTAAACACAATTAAGGACACGCTTAGGACTGGGGAAAACACTCGAATCCGAAAAACCGAACCGATCCGATCCGAAAAAATAGTACTGAACCCGACTGAAATTAATTAAATATCTGAACGGATTTAAAATTTTGGTATCTAGAGAACCGAAACCAAAATATATTTATATACTCAAATATATTAATTATTTTAGATTAATGTATATAAAAACATCCAAAATATATAAGATATTTTTAATTGTTTAAAACACTTAAAAATATATACAAATATCCGAACCGAACCCGAAATTTAGAAAATACCCGAATGAGGCTCAAATTTTTGATCTCGAAAATCTAAAATTCGAATAGACTCAAACCGAACCCGAATGGGTACCCGAACGCCCATCCCTATACACGCCTGTGGAAGAGAGAATTTCGCAAATGTTGAATCTAGAATGAGCGTGAACATAGTGAAATTGCACTCTTATATTTTTTTAATGTTTGTGAGAGCATCTGCAATTGAGGTCCTTAAGAGGAAATCCTTATGAAAAAATAATTAAATAATTGATGGACCCCACCACCAAAAGCTAAGTATTTAATCCTTAAAATCTCTGAATAAAGATTCATTCTTAGTGAATCTTTGCACTATTTGCGGGTCCCCACGAGACGTGGCGGCCCGCGATTAGTTGATATATATATTGTTTTTAATCTGAAAAACATTAAAAATATTTTTTCTAAGGACTTCAATGAAAATAACACTATTGCGGGTGCTCTGAGATTTACGTTTGTAGTTTGTAACTACTACAAGAATGTTTATATATATTTATGCAGACAGAGTACTGAAAACCAACCATAATAAAAGAACTAACTAATCAATGCATTGTAAATCTAAAATGCTTTTAATATATGCAATTACACCTATAAGCTATATGCATATGAGTCCCCAGTGATTGTCATGTATAAACTTCAGTTGCATCACATGCAATCCAAATCCAACCATAAGAGTAATATGGCAAATAGCATGCTGCAACATATACGGATGTGTAAATGTTTAAATGCTCAATTTGAGAAATATCCGCATGCATGTGGCACAAATTCAGTTGGATAATGATCAAGTTGACCTAGAGGACAGACAAGTGAAAAGAAATAGAAACAAACAGAGCAAGAGCAAAAAGGAGAACGAGAAGTTGAAACCTTTTGGATCTAAATTTTTGAATTAGCTGAAGGGAGATTTTACTCGAACGCTCTTTCTGTCTCTCTGAATTTCAGAGTTAAAGGTTACAAGTTAATAAAGAGAAAGGACCCATCTATGGCAGTTTCAAGTTAATTCAACCAGAGAGTTGATTAAAAGGTGTTAGCTACGGATAAGACTTTTAACGGTCCAACATATTATCAATTATTTCCATTTGGCAACAAACTTAACGCATATGCTGAGTCAGTTGAACTTATTGTGGTTTAGTGGTTACGTGTGTTGTATCCCTTTTATATCCCAATCCATAACTTTTTTTTTTCGATCCATAACTTTGTTGTTATATTATTGTTTTTGATGGGTTAATAGTTGTTTGTGGCAGACTGGCAGTGTTGGTTACTTGGTTATAAAAACTGTTGGACATTTTCTTACGTAAGTTTTTAACAAAATTCAGATTAAGCTACAGCCAAAATGAACTTAATTTTGAAAAGATATTTGCTTGAAAAAGGTTCAATATTATGTAATCCACAATAATAATCTTGCCAGTGGAAATACGATCTATAAGTTTTCCAGTGTGTTCGAATTGTGAACCGACCAGTGGAGACATTTGTAAACCTTTAATGATATGGAGGACCATTAGCATTACCGAGAAGAACCATAGCGGTCCATCCATTTGTAGATGAACTATAAAACGACAAAATACTTTTTACAATACAAAATCACGATTATATATAAAAACATTAGAAACAGAAATATATTATTACAAAATATTCTATAAACAGGATATCATCCAGAATATGATATCCGATGATTCTGATCGATGGCATGAACGATGGAGAGTAGTAGACCATCAACCAATCTTCCATCCAGTCCTGATTCTTAATTTGGCTACGTAAATTTTAGAATACTTTGAGCTGCTGCAAACCAAAATCAGAACGTGATATACAATATAATATATTTTCTTTTGGCAAATCGGACATTAACGGCAGAAGGAATGTGCACTACACCTTGGTGAGATCGTTCTGAAACCAGTCCCAGGAACCACATCTTATTCATGTGTTCATAGCGACTAGCGAGACTGGCGTAGGCAATATATAGAGAAAATATTTGTTGGAATACTAAGCGTGAGTTTAGTAGTTTACCACACAAGACACTGCACATTTTTCTGTTCAGGTCTTCATGTTCTGCACATGATGAACTCACCCCAAGAGAACAGGATACTCTTGTACGGCTGAACAAAGGCATGCTCCTCAGCTATTGTCGGTCTGTTACATTAGAAACTTCTTTACAGAAAACTAAAAATTTCGTTTTTTTTTTTCACAGAGTTCAAAAGGAGGAGACTGGCATTATCGAACGTAAAGTTAAACCAGGAGCAGGAGGCATCTGCTCTGGATACTTTAGCAAAGCAGTGATATGGTAAGCACAGAGGATGGTTCTTCCTCCGTCGCACAAGAACATGACAGAGACACAAACGGAGCTCCTGAGCCCTTTTGGAATTCTCAGTTAGTATTGCCCTGCACTAACTAACCCCTTTCAAGTTTTCCATGAGTACTTATTTTTTCAGAGGTATGTTTATTATGTATACAACCTTGTTCAGTTTTGTCCCATGGTGGATTGGTTAAAACTATTCTACCAAGTGTGGATCCAAGAAATGAGGGATTTATTGTTTCCTTATTTTAGTTGTCTTTTTGGATTTTGTTTTGGTTTTCTCGTGTGGGATGAGGCTTGAGGGAAACAGAAGAGATGTGAATCTTGATGAGGTGTTGAAAATAACTTTTTGTGTGAATAGGTTTTGGAAATGCAGGGGACAACAAGCATAGTCGTGGACGTTTGTAACATATGATACTTGCCAAAAACTGAAAACAAGCAATGATTCTATGTAAGACATGGTTGCTAAAGTTTCATGTTTGTCATTTTTACCACAAAATTGAATCAAGTTTATGATTCTGAGGCCAACGGTTTGTTCTGGTTCAAATTCTGTACTTTGTCGGTTGCTTAGCTGGTTTAACAAACCGAAATTAGATTACCAACCCCCCCCCCCCTCCCTTTTCAAACAATATTTGAATAGAAGGACTTAGGAGCAATTAATACATTTTAATATTATTATTTGGGCCGACCTAACCTAAGTCGAGTCGGCTCGATTGACTGACTCCGAAATTACTCACACAGCTTCACGCCATTCTTATCGTCAAGCTACACGTGTCTTTTTCTCATTGATTAATACGTAGTCGAACACATGGATTTTGCCTTCTTTTTATTTTTGCTTTCAATAGAAGGAAACCTACCTCTGTTTATGATATTAACTACTGGTATATATCTATGTCCACATGCCTCCAAAATTAACAATTAAAAATATCATTTACCTTAACAACAAGACTATGAACACAAATATAGATTACATAACATAAAAAGATGACGAAGTAGTGTAGTAGTAATCGAAAGTTTAATAACTATCAAAAATATAATAATGGCATGGTCAAAGAAGGTGGACGAGTAGGGTGTGGCAATGATGTAAATAATTTGAAATACGAAGGTTATAAGAGATTCTTTGTGTTAATAATGGGTGTGGAGCCTGGGAGTAGGACCCACAAACGCGTAAAGAGTAACAGGTTAAGTTTTGGTAAAGCTGAGGTCGTCTCGTCGTGGGTTCCTCTATCAACCCCAAGACAGAAACAACTCCATACTCACGCGCCCCATTTCACGTTAAATTTTTTTAATTATTCTGGTCGACCACCTCTTTCAAATGTTGCTTTCTTATTACCTATTCCCTAGACATATTTAAAATCGGCTCTTATTTTAAATGTATATAAATCATCGGTCGCCCTAAAAATATCTGAAGTTTAATGGACAATAATCAACGTATTTTATATTATATACGTCCAATTCATTCAAATAGAAGGACCGGTATGTGACATATGATGTTTAAGTTCATTAGTTTAGTATGATTTAAAGACATTAAATCAATTTGTAAGTAAAATAAACAGCGCCTGCATCTTACTACACATGTTAACGACATTTTAATTTAAAATCATACCCGTAGTTGTTTTGTCGTTCTCAAAGGGTGATACATAGATAAAAACATATGTTAGAAATGACTCTTACAAATATGATTATAGAGGCAAGTGGATGTGGGAATAATGTAAAGTTTACTTAAAGGATGATATATATACATTTATTCAATCTGTGTCTGTGATGATGAAAGCGACAAATGCGCACTTAAAAGTATAATTAGCTTTGATACGGTCGTACAAAGCTACTTTTAAAAGTTGGACCATTTTGTATTATTAATGCTTGGGTTGAATCTTAAACAATTACAATATCACAATAACCTTTATATAAAGAGTATAATCTATGATAAATCGAGTTATGTTATGTTTTAGATGAACCATAACATTAATTATTGAATAAATTAGGAAATATACCCTGCTGTATTGATGAGTTTCCTCAATATATAAAAGAAAGGAATAAAAAAGAAATGAATATAAAGGCAATTACAGTTTTTAAGGAAAAGAAAAAAATAGAAAAAAAGAGAAACAAATCAGCGCGTGAGTTACACGGACGAGTAGCGAAAGTAGGTTAAGAAACCGTCTTTTAGGCTATCGTGGGCATATGCTTGCTCTGGTAATCGTGTATAAAGGGCCAACCTTCATCGTCTTCATCCTCCCACCACATGTATTCTATCATCTCTCCTCTTCTTCCTTCTTCTAATCTTCCTCAAATCCGCCTCCCAAAAAAAAAACAATGGGCGTAGCTGTTCTTAATCCACAGGACTGTCTCAAACAACCTTTCTCACACATGAAATATCCTCGTAACCATACCGCATCATGCCCCAACAGGCAGAAAAAACCGGTTCCGAACCGAACACGCCGGAGCCCTCCTCGCAATCAGACAACCAGATCTCCCCCCAAAGCGCCGCCTCCTCCTCCCCTCTCTTCTTTCGCCCCAAAGGGAACGGTTATTGGTCAGATTAGAATCCTGAAGCGCGGCGAGGAGATCCCGAAGAAGACATCAGATCTGGTCGTGGAAAAGCCGGATCTGGTGTCTACCCAACGGATCGGACCAGATCCGTGTCTGATTCCGAGCCAGATCCGTCTCTCCGACCGCAAATCGAAGAAGACCGTGGTTCCGTTTTACGCGGGTCCCGTGACCATGACATCGCCGCCTCCGAGCGACGTCCCTCTTCCGGCGTTCTTCACCACGAAGAAGGTCGCCACCGACGCTACGACCGAGCTCATCAGGATGCTCCGTCTAGACATCATCGCGTGAAGGCCTCTGTCCATTTCTACATCTAGTGTTTTAACGATTTCAAAGTGTCCGATCGTCCGATTTCGAATCTACAACAAAGCATCTGCAGACGACGAAATCTTAGAAGATGAAGAAACGCATCTTCGTTATGAAACCATTTTTTCGAATCTTCCCTTATTTTTTCAAGGGGCAAGGTCGAAAATATCTTCTTAACAGGTCTTAGTTTCTCTTCTTAGGGGTTTAGTGTTTGTGTAGGAATTATTTGTTTTTCTAGGCTTTTGTAATTTTCAAGTAATCCGTGTCTGTCTCTGGCGTTTTAATTCGGTTTTAGTTTTATGTTCCTCTGGTAAATTATAGGTTCGCTTTTATGTTTTGTTTTCTTATTATCGAGTCTCTTGCTAGTATTTCTAAAGGGTCATAGAGGTGTAGCTACTGGTAATTACCCTTGCGTTTGTGTATGCCCAGTATTACAATTCTATGTATTTAATAGTAGTTGTTTAAGGTCAAGAGTCGAGTTTAATTTGTAATATGAACTTATGTTTCGATGTAAGCTGTATTGCAGTTCTCTATCTATATAATATTAATCGTTTTTCATTTCTTTATCTACTTGGTTTGATTAGACTGAACAAGCTGTACAAATGAAACAGGTTCGAAAGAAGATGTTCTTTGATCTACATAAGATTATTTGTACTCAAACCTTGTTTATATTCTACTTCTACCGCTGTTCGCAAATATATACTACCATGATTCACATGACAAAATCAAGTTTAGAGGCGAAAACGAATTACAGAGCTCTGGTGGGTTATATTACAGGCAAACAGATGTTCACGAACTGGTATGATTTGAAAAGTCTTCACTAATTATTATTGAAGACACTTGATCAGTTGATCCTTTGAATAACTCTCCTTTTTGATCTTGACTTGGAAATAAAATTCAACGATATCCGATTTTCCTCTAGACATAATTCAACAGTCTCCGATTGTCCGTTTCGTGTATAAATGATAAGTTATACACCTATGAATTTCATCTTATCAATTTTGACTAATGACATTTGGTAGGCCCAACTTTTAAGATTCCTTCTCTAATAATTGTTGGGTAGCCCAACCTTGACCCGATTTAAGGCCCATAAGTTGAACAGCTTGTGTTAGATTAGTGAAATAATTAAATCCCAATTTGAAAATTTTAAGGTGGTGTTATTGGTTATATAAGTTGAAATCAACTCTCTTAGATTTGAACTTTTTTTTATTCATTTACAATCTAAGAGATATGATTTATTATTTTAATAAATCTTTGTCAATGCATTTCTAAATTCAACATAATATCATTTGATTTCTATAACGGAATTATAATTATAAAATATATAATAAAATTAATTCATATAAAAGTTATTTATATATGTAGTATTTGTATATTCTTCTCTTGAATCTAATCTAACTAGGTGAAAAAACAATATTATCATAACATCACCATTAGTATACAGTAAGAACACTATTTTGTTTGTTATTAAGAAAAATAAAAAAGATGATCTAGGATTGATAAAAAAAAAATGATCTAGGCATTTGCGTACAGTAAAAAAAGAATCTGAATTTGATAATGCAAAGAAAATCTGGGTTTGGTCAGATGATGAAAGCTATTTTCTTGGTTTGATCAAAAGAAAAATACAGAATTAACTAACGATGAAAATGCTTGATGCTAACTTTATAAACACAATAAGAGACAGTGACTTTATAACAAAAAGTGTTCATATATTTTCTAAGTACAGAAAATCTGGATTGAAGTGAAACTTTTTGCCACTAGATGAGTGTTCTTTCATCACGTCATATGTTTTCATGAGTTTTGGTTTTAATAGAAGTTGCCTACAAAATCACGAGGTAATAGGTTAGATTTTGACTCAAATATTATACACATAGAATGCCATCTAAATCCATTCAAAATATTTCAAGTCAAATGAATTGTAAATTTTTATCAAAACATGAATAACACAAGATTTTAAATCTTGCATTTAAATCTTTAATTGAATAACAATAGATTTCAATTTCTTTTAATGAAGATATTTTAAATACAACAACCAATAACACTAGATTTTAAATCTTTTAGTAAAGATGTTTTAAATACAATAGCCAATAATACAAGATTTTGATAAAAAATTTAAAATCAATCATTGAATAACACTACATTTTAAAACCTAGATAATTAATTTTAAATCCACTAACCAACAACACCCTCTAAGATCAATTTAAGACTCTACACTGGAATTTCACAAGAGAAATCACAAGGTTGGATATTTGATACTATTAATGGCACAAAAGTGACAAAACAACTTATCTTGTTTTTTTTACATCGTGTCAAAATTAACGGTGTTAAGGGACCTGGTACAATGACAAAGGTAATTGGTGTGAATCTTTACTACCTAATTTCCTTTGTTGATTTTCTACCTAATTAAATATGCCAGTTTAATAATCTCAAAAGTGGGTTTATTATGAGAATCTTTAGATACTCCTTCCGTTTCGATTTATTTGTCATTCTAGATCAAAATTTTCGTTTTAAAATAAATGTCGTTTTATGGTTTTAATGTAAAATTTATCAATAATATTTTCTAATCTATTTTTCTATCGGTTGAAATGTGGTTAGATGTACTAGTAATAATGTTTTTATTTTGGAAATATGTAAAATTAATTTATTAATATGTGTATAAACATAAACCAAGAACTAAAATAAACAGAGAGAGGTATACTTTACCACAAGGTCCCACATTGTATTTGGTTATTTAATGTCCGAAAAAATAATTCCAAATACGCAATCCATATATCCCCCATCTTGCATTTTCTCATCGAAAGGAAAAAAATAAATAAAAAGAGGAATAATATAGACAGCCTCGTATATAACACCATCCAACTATCTCTTTATTTTCTCCTCTATTTCAATAAATCAACTTCCCTCTGTCTCATTCTCTCTCTTCTGTAACCTGTCTTCCTTCTCTCTCGCTCCTTCTGTATTGTATCTAATTCCCTTTCTCTTCCTGAGCCCCGTAGATTTGAATTAGTTAGCGTCGATGAAGAAGGTTACACCGTCAGCAGCGGCTAAGATGCTGGCCAAGGATGAATGGGTGACGGCGGCGATGACGGACGACCAGATGGTGGTAGAGCTTCTGATACGGCTGAAGCACGCGGGGACGGTGGTTTCGGAAGATCCGGCGACGAATCTGCCTACGCTGCGGTGGGGAGGCCGTCAACGGCGGTCACGGACCTCAAGATTCGGTGGTGGTGGTGGGGGGGTCGTTTCGTTGAAGAAGGATGTTGATGTTTCCGCTAGAGGCAGTCCGAAGACTCCGCTCTCCTGGAGCGGCGGATCTGCGTCTCCCTCCGCCGATGGATTCGAAGACACCAGTCGCCAAGCTAGCTGCTCCACGTCTACAGGATTCGGATCTAAGGTACTTTTTTTCTTTCTCTCCCAAAGCCTATCGTGATTCAAATCGATTTAGTCATCTCTCCATATCCTTTCTTCGCGATGCGAAGCCTTTTAATCTCGCCGGTTTTTTTTTTTCGATTTTCCCGATAAATCGGATTTCGCCGTCCGCCCGCGTGTTCGTATCTGTTATGATCTTTCTCCGACGCATTAACGCCATCTCTCTCAAAGACTTAGCTCTTGATTTGTTGTTTTTTTGTTTTCTTGGTCAAATTATTTTTTGAAAATAATCACGGCGCGCTGGTCTGATCTCCCTCGGCGATTACGGCGGAGGGAGCCACCTTGTTTTCTCTAACCTCTAGGTTAAACGCATTCTTCCATTTCCATTAAAAAAAAAGTCAAAAGCTAATTTAACTTTATTTTCTTTCTTTCACACTTTTATCTCTAGTTTTAAATATTCTACCACAAGCTTAAGAGGAAATTTTTTTTTTTTTTTTAAATATCTGGCGGTTGACTGTTAATCGTCTTCTTGATTAACCTAACTCTCCGGTTTGAACCGGGGATGCAAGCAGATCTAGCCGTGTGGGGGCGTCTGATTATTGCCCGGTTCAGGGATGATTAACTAGGAACCGGTCAAATTTTATTTGTGTCGAGGAATAATAAAAGTAGCTTTAGATAATGGGTAGAGCAGTAGTACAGCTAATTGGTCAAACGAGCGCGTTATTGTACGTTTTGAGGAACAAAACAAAACGCTAACGTTTTGGATGAAAGGTGGGGGAGAGGGGCGAGTGAATCTTGTCGGAGATCACGTGATCTTAAACAGTGAGTGATGACGATAGATGCCCCCCCATGTACACGGGATATTCATGATGTGGCATGCCATCCTTGTTCATTCACGCCTTCTATAAAATTCTTTCCAATTGTATTTGTGTTTCAAAAAGGATAGTTTTTTTTACATTTTATTCTCTGAACATTTTGTTAGAAATTTCTATTGTGGGGAAAGAAAGCTTTACAATAAGATATTGGGTTTGATTAGAAAAAAAGTTAAAGATCTTAAATTAGTTGTCGTTTACTCGTCAACACTATTCTTTAATTTATCTTCAAATTGGCAGATTTTGCACTTGTTTTGTTGGAGTTTTATCAAAATGCGTTTATTTTGCAGTTTTTTCCCACAAACGAAATCACCAGTTCTTTGTCCAAGAGACTGAAGATAAAGAAGGTATAAAAACTCTTTCACCTTTGTATGGATTAAAAGTTAAAGAATAGATAAAAAACTCTTTCACCTTTATACGAAATCACCAGTTCTGTCTTCAATAAATTGAAATTCATGAGTCTCTTTGTACTGTTTACTGAGCTGATGTTTATGTTTTGTTTTTGATATCTGAACAGTCATCTTCTTCTGAGCTTAAATACCAAGAGAACTTGAAGTTGAAAGAAAGAATCGACCTTGAAAAGGTAAATATTCTCTGTATTGAACTTCGTTTATCTTGATCTTACTCGTTTCCATCATATTTCTAACAATAAACGGTCTCTCGTCTTACAGGAGATTGCAAGTCTGCGAGAAACGTTCGACGAACAAAACGTAAGGAACCAAAGGTTGAAGAGGATTAAGGTAAAACATTTTGATAGTCTTCTGAGCTTTCAGACTCTCTCTCTGTGTACTGGTCTCAACTCAACTGAATCAAAATCTTATTCTTCTATTTTCTTGTTTCAGCTTGACTTGAACTCAGGGCGTGTCAAGAAGGAGACTCCTCGGATTGATCTGATTCTTAAACCACAATGCGAATCAAAATCTTGCAGAACTGAGGGCAACAAAACCGCTAGCTCGGAAAATAAGAGCTTCTTCCTTCCTGATTTGAACATGGTGCCAACCGAGGACGAGGTATTGTATGGAACTAGCTAAGTGGCTTTCGATCTAGATCCGATTACAGTCGAGAAGGGAGCCAGAGACTTCAGCAGCAAAACAAAAAGTGAATGTAATAAGTAGAAGAGTTTTAATATTTCCTCCCAACATTCTTGTCTTCTGTAACATCCTTTTCGGGGGTAAAACGCTCATTACTTCTTGGTTTTATAGAAGATGGTGGGATTTAGGTCCTTTAAATCTGATTCGTTGTAGTTAAAAGCTGTGTTGGAAAATGTGTTAATGACACAACTAATAGACTTTTATGTTTTCGAACCTGTCCTCTTTATTCAACTAATCTCCCTATCTTATTATTAATTGACATTAAAACCCTAATTTCCGCTCAACTAACCCAAGACAAAGATGGATTTAATTTATCTCACGAACCATGATTATTCTACTGGTATTATTTATTTTAAACTTGTGAGGTGTAGTGTTATTGGTGGTTCGTCGGCGCGCGGTTGCCTCATCAGTCTTTTTCGTATGGATCCATATTATTTATTATCGTCGACAGATACAAAAAGTTATATAAGTGATGATAATTACTCATCCATTTTCCTCCAAGGTAGATGTTTTATGTCATGTGCAATGAACTTTTTTTAGAAAACTATTATGAGTTAAACAAATAAAATCTAATACATTATGCTAAAAAAAATTGAAACCAAAATAGAAAGAATAGAGAAAATAAATTATTAATAAGTAACTGTTAAAAACACTTTTGTCTTGAGGAATAATAACAAGAAGAAGAAAGAGAAAAGGAGTCTCGATCCCCAAAACGCAGGAAAACAATGTCGTTTACCAGCTCCCACCTCATCCCTCCTCCGCAAGAAGACCTTCCTCTCCGACACTTCTCCGATCAACCACAGCAACATCCGCAGCCTCGCTTTTCCGAAACACCGTCGCTTCTCACCGCCAGCTTCCTCAACCTCCCTTCCACCGCAGCAGCCATGTCGGATTCTGATTTCGCGCCTCCGCATCGCAGTGGAGACAGCTCCTCCGCTGCTGCTGCCACAACCCGACGGTGGCTCTCCTTCGACTCCTCCGAGATCCGAAACACCGGAGAAGGCCACCCTGAAGTCAACGCCGATGGAGGTGAGGATTGGAAGAGCGCGAGCTGCAAGGCGGCGATTGTGAGACATCCGATGTTCGAGCAGCTTCTGGCGGCTCACGTGGCTTGCCTTAGGGTCGCGACTCCCGTTGACCAGATTCCGAGGATCGATGCGCAGCTCAGCGAGTTGCACGCCGTCGCCGCGAAGTACTCCACTCTTGGTGTGGTTATGGATAACAAGGAGCTTGACCATTTCATGGTAATTTGGATGATTCCAATTCAGTTTCATGTTGAGTTTGACATTAGCTATAAAATATTATGCAGAAAAATCAAATTTGATTTTTGTTCATTAGTAAAGTATCTTTGGAGACTGTTTTCTTAGCTGTAATGTTCTTTTTCATTGTGTTCATGCAAAAAAAAACGAATGTTCTGCAGTTTTCACTTTGAACGATATTAAAACAATTGATTGCTGTTTAGTGGGGATTTAACATTTTATATTGGTGGTTTCATAGTTCCTGCGTCTTGAGTTCGATATGATATTTGCTCCTTTTTTTTGGTTAAATAAATTCGAGTTATGAACTTTGTTTGACCAGAAGAAGTTTGTACTTGTTTGGATAAAGCTTGTTTCTCGATGGCTACTAGTTTGTCTGCTTATTACTAAAAGATGGGCTTTTTGATGCCTTCTGTGTTTTCTACCCACTAGAAATAAAACATAATCTGTTTTGTAAGGTTCTGTTTGTATTCCTTTTGGGTCAGAATCTTACTTTTTTTTTTTTTTAATGATGATGCAGTCACATTATGTTGTTCTGTTATGTTCGTTTAAAGAACAACTCCAACACCACGTTTGTGTCCATGCTATGGAAGCTATTACGGCTTGTTGGGAGATTGAGCAGTCACTGCAATCCATAACGGGTAAGTGTGTCAGTCCGATATCAATTGTTCTCTTCTCCCTTTAGGGGGGTCTTGATTTTTTTTTTTCTCTCTGCCTTTCTTCTGATTTTGTATTGTGCGTGGTTGTAGGAGTTTCACCAAGTGAAAGTAATGGCAAGACAATGTCGGACGATGAAGATGATAATCAAGTAGACAGCGAGGTGAACATGTTTGATGGAAGTTTGGACGGTTCAGATTGCATGATGGGATTCGGTCCTCTTGTCCCAACCGAGCGCGAGAGATCATTGCTGGAACGTGTGAAGAAGGAACTGAAGCATGAGCTTAAACAGGTAAATGCTTAATCAAGTTGCAATGTTACATCAAAAACTAAACTGAATGAAACACATGGTGTTGTCATGTGTGCTGCTATAGGGTTTCAAAGAGAAGATAGTGGACATAAGAGAAGAGATAATGAGGAAGAGAAGGGCGGGAAAGTTGCCTGGAGATACAACATCTGTACTCAAAGAGTGGTGGCAAACTCACGCCAAATGGCCATACCCAACTGTAAAAGCCTCAGCCAAGAAAGTTTTTTACCACATTCTCATAGAGGCGGTTTTTTTGATTCTTGATTTGGTTTTAAAATGTAGGAGGAAGATAAGGCAAAACTGGTTCAAGAAACCGGTTTGCAGCTGAAGCAGATTAACAATTGGTTTATCAACCAGAGGAAAAGAAACTGGAACAGCAACTCTTCCACATCATCTACTCTCTCCAAGAACAAACGTAAACGGTAATAAGTAATAACAAGTTTTTGCGTTTCATCATAATTCATATATATATATATAGTTTTTCTCTTGCGCAATATCATCAAAACCGGTCAATATATTCTCTCTGAACCAAACTCAGGACGGGGAAGTCGTAGGTGACATTCTGGCTGACCAGAGGATGATGCTTGCCACGTGAATTCAATAGAACCGGATGTGGTTACAAGATGTATAGGTGTTACCGGTTTGCTTATAAAACCGGATTGTGGAGCCGTATTTCTGTTTGTAATCGGCTTGAAAATCTATGTGTATATAAAGTAGTTCTTGGAAGTTGTATGTTTTGTTTGTTTATGGCGTCTTGTAATGAACGCTTGGTTGGGGTGTGGGTTCGTTTGGTTGTAAAAATTGCAATGGTTCATTAGTATCAAACAATATTCATCGCAATTGAATCGTTTGTTTGAAACAAAAACGTAGTTTTGTATAAATGCAAGCAGCTTTTAGCAACTTCAGCTGTGTATGCACCGAGGATGGCGCTGTTTGTGACAACACTGCAGTCACTGCCGTGCGGCCATTTTTTTCATAAAACTTATTTGTTTGACTGACGCGGGTTGCGTCCTAACGCTGCCGTAAAACGCTGCGTTTAGCGTTAATCAACGTTGCGGTTGAAAATTCTGTGTTTACTATTAACCTTATTTACATGTGCCCTTAACATATTTCATTATTTACAAAAAAAAATGCCTAACTCCAGATTCCCAAATTAATGCATCGGCGTCTCTCTTCTCTCCATAGACACATCTCCAAGCTCTCTTATCCGTCGCATCTCGAATCTCGAGCTTCGACCAAACCCATCTCTTCCTTTTTCTCGTCGTTGTTCTCCTCCGATTTGGGTTTCAAGCATCGTTGAGGTAACTGTCTCTGTTTTTATGTTTGATAGTGATGGTCTCTGTGTTCTAATGCATTTAGTATATGGAATACCTTAGATGAAACTAATAAATTTATCCTTAGATGAAACTAATCAATTTACCTTATTGTATTTTATTTTAATCGAATGTTGATGAATGTGTTGTGTGTTTGCTTTGTTTTTTTTTTGTTCAGCACTCTTTGGGGAAAAGGATTAAAAGTACCTTTACTTTGGGTGGTAAGCACTAAGCACGGCTGTGGTTTGTGCTCTGGTGCTTGGAATCTTATACGGTTAGTCTCTGTTGGCTAAAACCACTAGTGAGCATATCATCACTATAATATGGCATCTTTGGACTGCATTAGCGCTTGTGTCGAAATCTTTTGTCATGTTTCTGCTGCTACTTTGTTATGGTTTAAGTGCTTGTTCCTTCTAACGAATTAGGTTAAGGGGGTTTGTTGCTGATACCTTTGGTAGAGATGGAACTAGATCTTAATCAGATAGATGGGTTTACTGAGATTGTTTGATGGGGGTTTTATTGGTATTTTGCTACGGGTTTGATGTGCTTGAGCTCCGAAAATATTAAAGCTTTTTTTTTTCCATTGTTGATAAGCTTATATAATTTAAACTTGTATAAACTAAAATTAAAAATTTTTAAAAGTATTTCAAATATAACCAATTCTCCTAGAAATAAATTAAAATTAAAATTAGATGTTGGTGCGCATACCAGTAGCAGCTGCAAGCTCCGTCGGTGTCTTTCTCCGCCGGCGAATCACCGCCGCTTGTCTGCTATCCACGAAGTGCTCGATGACTTCAAATTCCCTCGGTGCCGCCTTCACGACCATCAAAGAAGTCGTATCCTTAGAGAAAGAGATTAAGAAGAGCAAATTCATCGCAATCGCCGGTCCTATCTCCAGCGAGCAGTCGGCCCAACTGTTCCTCTCCCAGGTCCGAGATCCTCGCGCTTCCCACAACTGCTGGGCTTATAAGGTGATTCGATTGAAGTAACATTACAAAATGGTGTTTATTCGATTTATTATTATTATTATTATTTTCTGTAGGTTGGTGATCAACATCGATCTAGTGATGATGGTGAGCCATCAGGCACAGCAGGAAAGCCGATGCTGTCTGCAATTTGTTCGTCTGGATTAGACAGAGTTATGGTTGTTGTCATTAGGTGGGTTTCTGCCATTGTTAAAATCTTTTAATAGAATATCTAGTACTCATTGATTCTGGATTTTTCATTGCAAATTGGTGTAATGTGTGTGTGTTTTAGGTATTTTGGGGGCATCAAACTGGGAACCGGAGGTCTTGTTAGAGCATATGGTGGTGTTACCTCTGACTGCTTGAAAACTGCTTCGACTTGCCTTTTCAAGTCTAAAGTAAAACAAAAATCTTTTTGCCATTTTTGTGTTGTATGATGTTCTTGCTTAATCATTGCACATTTCCTGTTTTTTTTTTTTTGGGTTTTGAACTGATCCATTCGTTTCTGCAGGTTCAAATGGGAGTTGAGGTGACATTTGATCTTATAGGTGTTGTTTACAATCAGGTTACTTTTCTGAATATCCACCTTAATTAATATTTTTGATTTTTCTTATAGATGTTGAGAGAATGTGCGTTGCCATTGTGCTCATGAATTGATCTCTCGATTTATATATACATTTTTTTGTGTGTCACAGCTGCAGTCATGCCAGGCTGAAGACATCAAGGAAGATTATGATACCGGTAAAGATGGCACCACCATGATTTCCTTCAAGGTTGATTTTGACCAGGTTGATAAATTAGAGGATGCCATCAAATCAAACTGCAAACAAGACCTTGTTTTTTTCAAAAACTAGCAAATGGTAGCCATCTTTGTAAAACCATTATCCAGTAATACTGCCAAAAAGTAAAGCTTTTTTTTTGGGTTTGTTCTTAGCAATATAATGAAGAATGCCTCGTCCAAGATTATGACTTGTTTCAACTTTTTTTGGGTTTGTTCTTAGCAACTCAATAATATTTTTTGAATACAAATATTTTGTTTTTATAAAAAAAAAACAATTTGTATTGCGAAAGAGAGAAACTAGTTTTTTATTTTTTAATAGCCGACAAAAAGAAAAAGTTTTTGCTTTTTAGTAACAAATGACACGTGTTATCAAGCTTATATATATAAGCAACTTCCAGATAACCGAGGCGGTTTAGGAACGAGAAATTAAAAATTGGATTCGGTCCAGCGACTTCTTCTTGTCTTCTAGAAACTCCGTCGTCGTTGATTCTCGTTCGCAGGTAACGATAAACCCTAAACCCTTTGCTTTTTCAGTAGCTCTTTATGGCGGAACCACCGGACGAACGATCTCCGTCGCTTGAAGATTGCCTTAAGCTGTTGAAAGGGGAGAGGGACGAGCAGAGGCTCGCCGGTTTACTCCTCGTCACCAAATTCTGCAGGAACGATGACCTCGGTTCCCTCAAGAAGGTGTACGAAGCTGTCGGTGCTCACTTTCTCGATCGCCTTCTACGCACAGGTTAACAAAAATCTCGACTTACTTTCTCTAGTTTTCCCCTCAGTGTATATCAATTTTGTATGAAAGAGTAATCTGTAGCTCTATACGAAGGTTTGTTGTTCTCTGAAGTGAGTGTTTTTGATTGCAGGTAGTGGCGAGGGAGGTGAGAATCGTGATGTGTATCTGCGGCTTTCTGTTACAGTTCTTGCTGCCTTCTGCCGTGTTCCTGAGATAGCTTCTTCAGTAGAGATGGTCTCCCGGATTCCCCTTATTCTCGAAATCATGTCGAAAGGGTATGTGCTGACTCTTTTTAATCTGTATTTTTCCATGGAGTTCTGCGTCGTTGTCGCTTTTTTGCACAGTTTGACTTCTTAAAGTTAAGACTTTGGCTTTTGGAAATATTCAGACCAGCTACTAACATTCTTGAAGAAAGCTATGAGCTTCTGTATTTGGTGTCCACGGCTTGTGAAGCTGGTGTCATGGCTTTGATCGACTCTGGAGGCTTGAGAGTGATTGCTCCCCAGATGTCTGATCTACCTGATGGTAATTTCTTTGTTCCTTTGCTTTGCATTGTTTCGCGGTTTATATAATGCAAATTAGATATTAGCGAATGCTCTTTGTTTTAGTAAGAAGTTCCTGATGGGGGGGATTGGTTATATATAACCGGAGTCAAAGAAAATAGCCGTGTGTTGAGGGTAGATGGATTTGAGAATAATTTATCTAATGTGTTGAATGTTATTCAGGCGCACATGCTATGGAGGTTGCTATAAAGATTCTGCAGCTATTGGTTAGTAAGCTTTCCAGCGAGAGCATGAATATTGAACGCTTCTTTGAATTGTCTTTGGTGGTGAGTCTACTTACTTGACTTTTCTTTTTTTTTTTTTTTTTTTTTTGCAATTATTGCTTAAGCTACCGTGGTTAAGCTGGAGTCTAATGTCATGTTATATGTTATTCAGGTTGCTGCTGTTGCACGGCAGTTTGCGGTCTTGCACAATGCTCTGAAGTTTGAAGCACTCCATCTACTGTCTGCAGTCTTCTGTTCCGATTATTCTGTGAGTTTTAACTCCTTTACCTTATGCGGAGTTAGCTGTAATTGAATGGAGTAATGTTCTTAGCTGTTGTTACTAGCATGGTGTAGCTAAATTTAACGACAGTCTAATTTTGAGTTCTTCTATACGTTTCATTCTTTTGATGACCATGGCTTCATTATATTGATGTTCTTTCATATTCATTTAACGTTTCCACTGTAGTCGTAGAAGCTCTACATATTTTGTTCTTTTTACGTCCAAATATGTCTATATGCTTCTCATATAATTTCTTAATGTGTAGGCACTTCTTCATGAATCTCTTCGTTCCATGCCAGATAACAATTGGGGAGACTACATGCGCACAGGTGTTGTGTCTATTCTGCAGAATCGTGTGGGTGAGTTAAAAGAGATCTTTTTAGCAGTTTGACTGGGTCGCTGAAAACGGCATTACCCGTTTATGGCATTCTCCCTTCATTTTTCCTATTTTTTTTCTGAAATATATCTTCTCTAGCTATCTCATACGAAAGAAAATGATGCCAGCATTGCTAAAATTGTTACATGTCATTGATATGCTTGCTTACATCCATTTATGCTATTGAAGCTTCCCCGAAACTTTAAAACTTGTCTTGTTTGAATATGCAGCACCTTCGGAAAAGCTTCATGCGTTGATTCTGGCTGAGAATATGATGTCAATTCTGGGTGAGAAGTGGCTTATTGGTAGAGTAAGATTACCCAGTGTTGAGGATTATCTTCCGGCTGATAGGTAAGCATAAGGATACACACTTGGCCTACGTTTTGCAGGCAAATAACTTATCATTCTGATTTCTTTGTAGGTGTCTTCTGCTGGTATTAGAGTCATCACATGTTGAGATCTCTGTTCTATCAAATGAACTCGCATACATGAAATATGAAGCTCCTAGTTCAACTGCTGAAGAGCATCTCTTGAAGCAACGTTATCTTGCTATCGCATTTTCTTTGGTAGAAAAGATCATCAAGTATATATCAACGGTTGGTGAAAATGAAGGTATCACATTTCTCCTATCCGACCCCTTTTCTATAAACCTTTCCGTTATATTATATATGTCCAAAGACACTATTTTCTGAATCTTCAATCTTTTAGCTGTCATTCTGAAAAATGTTGGCTTGGCCTTGTTCCTATATTAATATTTTGGCATTTACATATTGAGTTTTGCAGGGGCGCTAAGTGATGAAGCCGTCTTCCTCAAGGTGATTAAGACGCTTAACGAGACCGTAGGAGTGGTGCTCGAGTATCTGAAAGATGCGAAGGTTTATATTTGATAACTTTAAACTCCCTTTTCTCTGTATTTTTTTGTGTGTAGAAACTGTTTTTAATGGTAGGTCTGTTTTATACAGGAACATGGAAAGAAGAGGGGAAATGATCTTCTTGCATCTGTGCGAGTGATTGGGAGGTATTTGCTGCTTCATTGAAATCTTAGTACTCCTTATGGTAGAACGTTGATAGTCTCCATCACTATAGCATTCATTGAACTTTTTTTTTTGTTTCAACAGCTATCTTGCTGAAACTCCTGATGCATGCAAAGAGCAGGTCCAAGACCTTCTAGATTATATGCTTTCAGTTGAGGGCGAAGAGGAATCCAGGTTCGTTCGGAAGGATCCTGCCCTATAATTTTTACTCTATTACAACGCTGTTCACGTAAATGCCTCCCAGGATAACTTGATCTGACTATTTTTGTTTGGACAGCCCGTTTTTGTCAACTTGCTTCTTGCTCCCGATGCTTTGCCAGATAACAATGAAGGCTGAAGGAAGTAAACTCGTGGCTGCTTCAAGAGGCTATGTAGCGGTGAGTATCTACGATTTATATCTTTCTTACACCAATTCTAGTTGACACGTGACATTGTGCTTGAAGAAATCCTTTTATCTTTCAGTTCGCTTGACCTAAATATGTTTCAAGTTGGTGATTATAATGTCTATAATCTCTTATGGAATTCTCTAATATTTCTTCAAACAGGTCGTGGAATGCCTAGTGAAACTGATCCAGTCCGATGGTCAGAATGGTGAGGACAATGGAAGCATCTTCTTGGCTTGTGATACCGTCATGAATATTCTTCTGAAGGTACCCTCTTCTCCCTAAGATAAGACCGGATTACATTTTCCCAAACCCCTTGTTCAAATGATGATAACACTTGTAAATGTTGGAAACAGAGGGAGCAAATCAGATTCTCGCCGGAGTTGTCTACGTTTTCCAGTCTACTGACAGCTTTGGCGTATTGGGCAGGTGGTGTAGTCTTTAGATCAAAAGCTTCCTTGGTTTTTGTTTTGCTTGAAATGTTGATATGAGTGTTTCTAAATATTTCTGACTTGTCAGTTTCCTTCTTCCTTTTGTTACAGATGGTACTAAGGATCCATCTGTAGTAATGATGGCTGCAAGCATCTGTTCTCTGATCTTCGATTTCACATCAGAGGATGCTCTACTCAAGCAGACTAGTTTCAACAGGAGCTCCTTGGACAGTTTGGGCAGGCTCATTGCAAGAAGCTTCTCCTCATCGGGCCAGGTATATGATGTGTCCTGTTCTCAATATAGTCTCTTGTTAAGATTCTCATTTTATGCTTCTTATATGACTGTTGGCAACCATTATCGATGCAGGATATGTCGGATTCTGCTGATCTTCTTGAGATCATAACAGCAGGTTTGGTTTCGACATCTATCATTTAAAAT
The DNA here is from genome assembly GCA_018703725.1 of Brassica juncea. Classification (NCBI taxonomy): domain Eukaryota; kingdom Viridiplantae; phylum Streptophyta; class Magnoliopsida; order Brassicales; family Brassicaceae; genus Brassica; species Brassica juncea. The sequence continues at coordinate 62,607,750 of CM031939.1, forward strand.
CACCTTTTATCCAATGCTTCTTTATTTTCTGAATAGAAAACACATTAGTTTTTCGTTTTGCTAACATTATGATGATTATGAAACAGGATACTCTCGATGGTCAAACCGGTTCCCTACCGTAAAGAAACATTGCCGTTGAGCAATGACTCGGAAGTAATCTTTTTGTACAAGATCTCTCTATTTTCCTCTAGTCCATAAACAAATGTTAAATGATCATATGTTTTTGTTCTCATGCTACTTTCTAGGGGATAGAACATTGTATTGTTACTATTAAGCAAAAGATTTATTTTCAGTTTCAGGTTGTATTATATACAATGTAGATGCAGATTATAAATTATGTTTCCGTCTCATGAGGAGTTTTGTATCTGCGTTAAGTTCACCAATCTGAGTAACTTCACAATCATTTTCAGTTTCGAGAGAAACAGATCCAAAATTAAACATAGAAAACTTATAAAAAAATTAATACAAAATTATACTGATGAGCTTTTTAGGTTTTTAATTTATGGTTCTCTAAAATTTGACCAATCTAAATTTCTAAAACATAAAAAGATCTAAATTTAGAAAGGATTCTCACAATCTATCAAACGACGTCGGTTTCTAGCGTACCAGACCCAAACTTGAAAACAAACGCGTTTTCGAGTCTATGGAATCTCTATATATAGCCCCCTTATGGCAAGTCTTAATAAGCTACGAATCCTATTCGCTGGATCCGAAAGAAAAAAAACAAAAAACAGATAATCATGCCCGCCTTATCTCACTCCAAAGCACTCTCATCTCTACCGTCCGTTTCCCGATCTCTCCCTCTCATCCAACGACTCAGGAAGATCCACGGACTCTCATCTTCCTTCCCGGAATCTTCTCCCTCCCCCGCTCCGTCGAATCGCGGCGTCACTGGCGGCTCTCTCGCTAAATGGATCTCCGGGATCGCAGCTGGCTCCGGCTTAGGGTTTCTCTACTGGTCCTCCGATTCTGACTCGACCTCTGGTTTGTTCGGCGGAATCAATCTATTCTCGTTAGCTGATTCTTCGTCGACTTCCGTCTCTGGCGGCGATCCGAAACCGAGATCGAGATCGTTCATCCCGAAATTGGCATTGCCTGGCTACAGCTCTCGCTTCATCTTCGGAGGTCCGTTTCTATCTCTCATTGATTCCGTTTTTTTTTTTGAATTCTCAGTTGGATTAATTCGGTTCTTTGAAAAGCAGATGCGTATAGAAGGAAGATCTTCTTTAATTACGAGAAGCGTTTGAGATTACAGAGTCCTCCTGAAAAGGTGCGTTTAACGATTCTGTTTCCTTAAAAGCTTTCTATGTTTACGCGATTGAAAACAAACTTGATTTGTTCTTTACTGTATTTTAGGTTTTCGAGTACTTTGCATCTGTTCGTACATCGAGAGGAGAATTGCTGATGAAACCTGCGGATTTGATGAGGGCGATCGTGCCTGTGTTTCCTCCATCGGAATCTCATCTCGTAAGAGAAGGATATCTGACTGGGGAGAGGAATCCAGGTGAACTTAGATGCTCTCCTTCCGAGTTCTTCATGCTCTTTGACGTCGACAACGATGGTCTTATCTCCTTCAAAGAGTGAGTTTGCTTAATCAAGCTTCTGACGTTTCGCAATTGAGATTGAATTTGGTTGTTATTGTGTGGGAACAGGTATATCTTCTTTGTGACATTACTCAGCATTCCTGAATCAAGCTTCGCCGTGGCGTTCAAAATGTTTGATACCGACAACAACGGGTGAGTAGTCGTTCAAATTTGTAAATAGATCAATCCTGCTTTTGGTAACTTTCCCTTTTTTCCTGCTCCATATTGTGTGGGGAATCTGTGGAGTCTCTTTATGAGTTTACGCTCTCTGAGTCATGTTAAACGAATCTGGTCAGTGCTTCCTTATCCTTTTTAGCTTTTCTTTCATTGAGATGCTTCTGATTAAAGATTTTATTATATTAGGGAGATTGACAAGGAAGAGTTTAAGACAGTGATGAGTCTGATGAGATCTCAGCATAGACAAGGCATTGGCCACAGAGATGGTCTTCGAGCAGGGTTTAGTATGTCTGGCTCTGTTGAGGATGGAGGTTTGGTTGAATACTTCTTCGGAAAAGATGGCAGTGACAAACTTAGACACGATAAATTCACTCAGTTTTTGAAAGATCTAACTGAAGAAGTAAGCAACTCTTAATCCTTTTGATTATCAACAACTTTATCCCTGTTATTATATATGCCAAGTAAGAAAGAAGGTATTGTTATAGCCTCATGTATTGTAGACTCTAGTTCATGATACATGGATCATCATTGTTGTTTTACTGATGAAAACCTTTATCTTTGATGTATATAGATGCTGAGGCTGGAGTTTGCACACTATGACTATAAACGAAGAGGAACTATATCAGCCAAAGATTTTGCATTGTCTATGGTGGCTGCGGCTGATGCAAGCCATTTGGGCAAGCTGCTTGACCGAGTGGAGGATCTGAGCGAACACCCGCATCTCCAGGACACCCGTATCTCGTTAAAGGAATTCAAACAGTTTGCTGAGCTACGCAGTAAACTTGGGCCGTTTTCACTTGCTCTTTTCGCTTATGGCAAAGCTAATGGTTTACTTACAATGAAAGATTTCAAAAGAGCCGCCTCTCAGGTTACTCCTCAAATCTAATGGTTTAGTTTGTGCATGCAGCATGTATTTTGTTATTGAACTTGTGCAACAAATTGAACAGGTATGTGGAGTATCATTGTCAGACAATGTTATAGAGATTGCGTTTCATGTGTTTGACTCGAATAGAGATGGGAATTTGAGTGTGGAAGAGTTTCTTCGGGTTCTACATAGAAGAGAGAAGGATATCTCACAGCCAATAGCCAAGGGACTGTGCCAGTATTTCTCAGATGGATGGAACGGTTCTAAGAAGTGTTCCTCTCCGTAAGCCAAAGAATAGAGAGAGACGTATCTCTTTGGGGCTCACCGATGAAACTCGAAGACTAATGTTTTTGTGTGTCTCTTGGGTTCATACGAGTGAGCCCAGAGATTGATTAATCCACGGTTGCATTATGTAAGAAAGATATCTGAATAAATCTTTGTACAGTTGATGGACCTATGAACCTTCCTTTTCTTTGAGTTAATCTATCTAATGGTAGTTGGTAACAAAGGCCTATATTACATACTTCTCAGAGCTATACGAAATGTATGCGTCAATTTATACCCTGAGACTTGTATAGTCGCTGGTGGAACTCGATCTCATTGCCATTTATATAATATAACTTGAGACCCAGAACAAAAAGTTTGCGGTTAGCACTTGAAAGAGAAATTAGCTCAACACTAGAAATAGATATACAGCAAATCTGAAATATCCATTATTCTTCTTCTTTTGAAGATAAAAACAATCTGAAGTCAAGGTACAACAGACATTCATACAACAATCACCAATTTGACAGACACTAATCCAAAACAAGAATGATTACACAGCTATGGTATAAAAACCAAACAAAACAAAGAACAACAAATAACCAATATGTTGTATCAAATCTGAAAAGGAGAGTTATAACCATCTATAACCTTCTTCTCTGGACTGAATCCCAATCCTATTTAGTTTCAGCCACCACATATGAATATCGCAGAGGCCAAGAGTATATCCCGTGGAAATCGATATCCACCCAAAACAAAAAAGGGAGGAGAGAAAAATGAACACTACTCCCAAACAAACAATGTGCCTGCAATACATTGTTCGAAACATTCAAAAGATGAGCTTTCAATAACAAGATCCAGATAAATCTACCTACTACTATACCTAGTTCGTGCTCCACAAGCTCCACAACAAGAACGGTTTATTAATAGCATTCAACTCATGAGAAACTAACAACCTAAGATTACTACAGAGACAGAGCATACTTCAAAGATTATGTGAAGCGGATATGAATTACTACTTACTTACCTACTGATAACGTATGAGAAGAATGTTTCCTTAAGCAGACTCAGAGAATACATTTTCTAAGATATCATGCAATTTGGGGGCTCGTCTCCGGAACATCGGTTCTAGCCGGAAAGATGACACACCCATCTGCCATCTTTTAGCATCATACATCTCATTCCATGCCTGTACTATCTCATCAATCTTGAACCCCATACCTGCGTTTATTACAAACAAGATTTGGTTAGAAAACAATTGGACTGTGTCTTCTTCAAAATTTAGTATTCTTGTCAGGAATTGATTACCTTCAAGTGCACTCTCGCTTGAACAATGATTCTTGACCATCACAGCTATATCAGTTGCAGAAGCTCCAGCTAGTTCAAATTTCTCAACTGCAACCTCTAAACATTCCTCCCAAGTTGTTAGCCCCAGCTTATACTCCACTATAGACCTTTCATATAGCAAGGAGCCCCACAAGAGATTTATCTGGGAACTCATATTAGCTGTCTGCTCCACCGTTTCTTCATCCGCAGCTTCTCTAAACCATCCATCCAACTCCATCTTATGCAGCAGTGCTCTCTGTATATCTAACTTGGAGATTCCGTTTAGACGACGTTCTTCCATCTCTTCCCAGATCTGCATACCCCTCTCCATGCTATCCTCAGCTTTGTTGTAGAGCATAAGAACCTCCTGAGAAACCTCACTTTCTACGTCTACCTTGCCTTTGAGTGCATGGTACCAGCAAAGCTTCGCCTGCTCAAACTGCTCTTGCCCAAGTGCAATGAGAGCTTCGTAGAAATCAGGTTTAATGCTAATAGCTTCTTCATATCTCTTAGCAGCTTTGTTGTACTCATTTCTTGTCCACACAAATGCAGCCTCAACCGCTTCTATTATAGCTTCTCTCGAAGCATCTTCGGGGAAACAGACTTGCTTCCTTGCCTTAGACATGTGAACGTTACCCCAGTTAAACATAGCCAGTGCAGCCATTTCTTGGAACTTATCAGCTGCGATATCAAAGAGTACTTGCGCATCTTCACCGGTTACAGCATCTTCCATTGCTTCTGTGTAAAGCTTCATCCCAACGTCATGAAGGTCCAAGTAGGAATCAGAATCAAACCCGACATGGTTCTTGAACAGCTGCGCAAACTGGAAGATCCAGTTCTCAAAGCACGAAGATGAAGCTTTGTCAGACTCCTTCACATACTCTCCAACACTTCCACTATCCTCAACACTGCTCCATCTCTTCACAGACTTTTCAGCATCATAGGCTGGTTCTTGCTCGGGGTTAGCTTCTGCTATGTATAACCTAAGGGAAGCAAGTTTATCATGATTAGAAGCAGCAAGCTTCAGCTCATCTGATGTGGTGATGGTAACCAAATCACCCTCTGCGTCCTTATACTTAATGAGGAATCCTTTTAGAGCAGGAAAGCGATCCCTGATTACATCTCTCACAAGTCGAATACTAGAATCCAGCGGCAGTTGTGCCCACCTTATATCATCTCCATGTACCAACTTAACCGTCCTAGTAACCGTTGTCTCTTCTTCTTTAGTTCCTTTCCCTCTTTCAACAACAACCTCCGAGGCAATAACCTCTTTGTCCATGACAACAACCTTGTCTTCCATCTTCCTCTCTTCTCCTCCTCCCTTATTATTACCACTTTTCTTTTTCTGTTTCTGTTTCTTGAAAGTGGTTTTCTTCTCCTTTCCATCGGTCTCATACTTATTATTATCACTCTTTTCATCCTTCGACTTATCTTTGCTCTCTGCTATGATAACCTTTGGACTCACAACCACCGCTCTGTTCCCTTTCACAACTTCCTCTTCTTTTCCACCACTCTTCTTCTGCTTCTTACTCTTCTTCAATACGCCAACGGGCAGCACATCCACGAAGCTCCTCTCCATCTCCTCCACATCCACACCTCTCTCCACCAACCCCTTCTTCACCCTCTCAAACACCTCGTTCGCAGCCGCGTTCTCAGGCTCCATGCTCAGCACGATCCTAGCATCTCTAAACGCGTAATCCAGCCTGTTCAAAGCCTCGTAGCACCTACCACGTCTCAGCAAGGCCTTGCTGTACCTAGGAGAAGCCTCGAGCGCCTGATTACATTCGCGAATCGCGTTCGGATACTCGCCTAATCCCATCTGCATATAGCAAGAAGCCATGCTGGTCCTCAGATACGCCACGTCGATGTGGTCTTTCGGCAGAAGCTTCACGGCTTTGTCGTAACACAGCATCGCTCCTTCGTTGTCGCGTTTCTGGAGGAGCTTGTTTCCTTCTTCTTTGAGCTCGGATGCTCGGGAGATGAAAATCTCCATATCTTCGTCGAAGGCTCTCGAAGCAGAGCGGTGGTTGGTTTTAGCTGACTTGCCACCGCCGCCGCTGCCGGAAGCATCCTTTGGCGTCTTCTTAGCCGTTGGCTTTCCCATTAGAGTTCGATTGTGAAGCAGAGGAATTCGAAAAGGTGTTGACTTGTGAGGAGGAGAAGCGTTTTATGTACCAAATGTGAATTTTTGTTGATATTTCAAACAAAGACGATACGACACGAGAGATGATGGAGTGAACCCTAATCCACCCAATAAAATAGTGTTTTCTAATAAATAAATAAAAAATATGCAAATATGTTTGTTGTAATGACGGGGGCATGGTAATGGGACCAGACGGAAAGTCTTCGTTGTGTGTTTCGCTGGACGGCATAGTCTTGGGACCGACCAGAACGGAAGTCTTCGTTGTGTTTTGCTGGAAATGTGGAAAGTTTTTTTTTTCCAACTTTAATCAATTTTTAAAAGTGTTTAAATTTAGCTAATGTGCTTAGCTTGCTGTTTCAATTATTTGTGTAGATTTTTATTTTGTATATGGCTTCATACGAAAAAAAAATCAAACAAGAGAGGGATATTTCGTTTTTGCTTACTATGGTTTTTTTAAAATTCAAATTGAAACCAGAAGGCTTCCAATTTTAAAAGCTAAGGTTTTAGAGCGGACGAGATGACTAGATTTGTATTTTGACGATTTTCATGTTTTACCTCTAACGTTGACTAAGAATATGTATAAATGCTACGTTTGAAAGTAATTAGTCATTATAATATTTGGGCTTATAAGAAGGCCTATGTTTCTGTTGGCCTAATAAGTATTTTTCTTCGTTTTGGACCTTTTATAACCCAACAGCTCTGGTAACATCTGTCTTGTTAAGAGCAAAAACGAAAAAGAGCTACGTGTTGGCTGACACACAAAAGATCGCATTCACACGTCAAGCAGATATGAAGATGGTGAATTGGAGAGGAAATGATATTAAATACTTTTTTTCCTCTGTCAATGCTTAACCTTTTCTGTATGTAACTCAAGTTTCACAAATAAGGATGCGCACATCAATATCTTGGCAAAAAGAAAAGTCATATTGCTTGAGACGCAAGAAACCCAATAACCTTGTTTACAGACATGAATCAGAAAGTTGTAGTAGCAAAAGAAATTAGTTCATGCAACTAATTTTGACCCTGGAGCTGACGGGTCTGAAGATGTAAGGCTGGCCGGCATAACCGAACTCAACTGTGGCTCCAGCTCGCAAAACTTCTCCATTAATCAGAAGACACTTGTTTCCTTGTGGGCGAAGTAGCCATGGCTTGACAGGATTCACAGGAGAAAACCCTCCGCATGAGAGAAACACCTGCTTCTGAGGGCAGTTACACGTGTTGACCACCGTCACTTTCCACTCCGGTTGTCCGGCAATTTGTCTCATTGTCCTCACCGCGCCGATCTGGAGGTCACCGACTCGGCAGCGGCATTGTCCTGTGTGGGTTATTGTTCTTTTTATCAGTTCCGTAACTCTATATGTATCAAAGAAAACTTAAATACTCGAAATTACATTTCAAATGTATGATCCAAAGAACGGAAGCATCAAACCAAAAAAAAACGGATTAGGCATCCCATGAAGATGACTGGAAATTAAGATTAGATCTATGCACTAAACGCATGGAATTTCTGAGATATATGCAAAAAAAGCCTTTAGAGATTCGATTACGCTACCTTGAGAAACCATAGATAGAAGTAGAAACATAACAAAATACTTAAGTGCAAATGCCATTGTTATTGGATTTTTGTTTTTAAAAGATGGAGAGTGAGAAAAGAATCTGTCAAGTTTATATAGCCATTGCATATGTTAACGTCAAGTCCTCTTGCTTCCGTAATTAATAACCAATAGAGTTACAATTCTTGAAATTCATTAGAATCTATAAACTATTTTTTGGAACGATATTAGATTATATAAACACAATTAATAAATAAACGACAATCTTGTAACTAAATACTCCATAAAAAAAGATATTTCAGAGAAAATTTTATGTTCCAAAATATAAAATTTTGATATTTTAAGATAATTTTAACTTTATAGGAAATTAATTGACTAATAATATTTTACTGCATTATTTATGGTTGGTTAACTCAATTTAAAGTTATATTATTGATAATTATTTTTTTTTACAAAATAATTTTTTAATCCTTGTACTTTTAATCAAAACATATTTTCTTATGAAAAGGATGGAGTATTTATAGATCCTTTGGCAATGTATATTAATTACTTGTTGACTGCTTGTAAATGACTCATGGTTGGTAAACATATCTTCAATTCCATTTATGACATTAAAGTAGTGGAAGGTGTTTTATCTCTTCGCTCATAATTACGTGGTTACTGTTTTTACCAGTGCTTAGATAGTTAGATGATCATGAAAGTATGGTCGAACACTACAGTTGAAATGAGTATTGTTTTTCTAACGGCTTAGATGAGAGTGTGGCTTAAAGAAATAAAACGATAAACACTACAATTGTTTGGTCAGCAAATGTGAAAAGTAATACTACTAATAAAATGACATAAAACCCAAGTCTTTATTAGTCTAAATCTTGTAATGATTCAGAAATATATATATGTAATAATGATCATCAGTTTTACATGCTCATCAGCTCAAGCAACTAAGCAAACATGAACAAAGACCAAAATAAACTGAGGGCATAAAATTTAAGAGCAAGCTATATCGCCCGACTTGATCTTGATATCGAACTCCTTAGCCCATACGTATTTGAAAACAAAGTCAGTTTCGCCATATAGATTGTTGATGAGCGAACACTCGTTACCGGATATCGATATTTGCGAACGGTCGATGGGTGTGAGCGATTTGAAACCGACACATGACAACACTATGTCAGTGCCTGTGCAGGAACAAGGGTTCGTCAATTTCACTTCCCACTCTGTTGTGTTCTTGATCATTTTTCCGGTTTTCGATTGTTTCAGATAGATATCCTCGAAGGATCTAGAACACCCAAACCCTAAATTTTCCAAGTGCAAAAGAATTATGAAATAAAATTTAGTTGTAGAATACACATTACTTGGTGTTATGTTGAAAAAAGTGTAAGCTTTAAACGAATTAGATCTGGTATATATAATAATGTGTGAGGATTTTATCATTTTGTTCTGAACCAATGTATATATATAACACTATACCTTGGGAGACGAAGGCAAAGAGGAGAATGAGGCAAAGGAATTTGCATGCGTTTGTTGCCATGGTTTGATCTTTGGATATTTATCAGAGTATATAAAACTTTAGTGAATATGAGAGTGTGGCAGCTCAATTGTGATGTTAGTGCTATTTATAGGGAGATATTGGATTTATTTTTAAAATAATAAAAAAAATTGGTAGAGTTATATATAGGTTATGTTGACCAAAGAGAAGTTGGTAACGGTTATCAACTGCAATAAAAAAATATTCTTACAGTTTATTCAGCTGCTATTAACTTTTTTTTTTGTTCATTTGCCTGTTATATGATAAAGCTAATGAATTTATTTGAAGAAATGAAATTTAAAATACTTCCACTTTAAGAAAAAGTTAATAGCAGCTGAATAAACTGTAAGAATTAATAGATGCAAATAAGATCGAATTAAGAAGAAGAGAACAACTCACTTATTTCGAAATTTAAATATGCTACTCCCTCCATTTTCTTAAAATGTTATTTTGACACTTTTTGTTACAAAATGTCATTTTAGATTTTTAATGTAAATGTTTTACAAATATACCATTTTAACCTCCAAGTATATTTAAATACATTCAATATTACAAATTTACAATGATTATTGATTAAATTAAATACAATTAATTAAAATTATTAGGGATATAAAAATAATTAATTAGGATATAATTACAAACAAACACGCAGAATTAATTGCAGGCTTGGTTCATGTGGAAACAGTATGTAACAATTGTCTGTCGCTACGCTATGCGTTAAGGAACCTCTTCAATAAAAGCTAGTGGTCCCTTTAAAGCATCCATGGAAATAAAATAAATGTCAGATGATAGAAACGCTTTTCCACCAATTCTAAAATGTTCAGTCGTGCTAGCTCTATTATACTATTTTTTTTTTCTTTGGTAATCAGGTCTATTATATTTTGCTGACAACTCTTTTTTTGGTACAAGTTTGCTGACAATTTCTTAAGTCTACTAAGACTTAAGCAAGGTTTTCTACTAAAGATCTCATAAACTTCAGTCAACTGTCTGAGAGAAATTGAGTGTCATTCACTTCTTACCTATCATCTTTGTGATAACCTTGCATAATGTTCATTGAGTGGACGAAACTCTTTAGTATTTATATCACTCGAACCTAGCTGAACATGATAAGGTGAGCATCTTAATCTATTTTCTCATTTCCTAGCGTTTTCTAAATAAATTTAACATATTCATCAGTTTCATGTGGTCAACTAAACAAACACGAGCCGAAACACATGACTTGGGGTATAGAAAATGAAAGAGCATTTGAGCAACTGACAATTAAAGAGGAGGATCCCATCGTTAAGGACATTCTCGTCAGTCGTCGCCGGATTTCATATGGACCATGAAGCCACCTGAAGACAGCTTAATGAAGGTAACTTCACCGGGACAAGTGATCGTCGCCCTAACTAGCAATCTAGGTACAGTCTTAACCGTATGATAGGTTAAGTATTTGATATGTTGTTAAACTTCCAGATTAAGGTGATGTTTTCTTTGGTCAAATGTTTGCAAGAGATCTGGGCTATAATGTAAAAGTAATACTTAATTCACAGCTATACCATTTCCCCCCACTCTCTTACTCCAAAACTCAAGGGGTATGCTCTAATCACAAACTGTTATGAATAGCCTAATCATACGTTCAAACAAAAAGAACTATAAATTTGGCATCAGCTCCAAGAGCTTCTTCAAAGAGTATCGAAGCGCCATGGATGTGATGAAAAACCGCTGAATTTGGTTGGGGACAAGGGAATCAGCTACGCCATTGATCATGCCATGGAACACACTTTTTCTGCAAAATGATTATATTTTACATCGGTTACCAAGCAGCTACTAAGACAAAAATGATTTGCTTCCTAATATCGTAAAGCCCAAGCATTCTTCAGTTAACTATGAGAACAGTTTTTTTTTTTTTGTTTTGGTGAGAAATAATCAAACCTTGTCTTGTGCTGCTGCAGCAAAGGCGGTTATCGTCTATGTATGTTGCCTGGACACCAATCATCCAAGATCCAATGGTGGTATCATCAAATGCATATGTCTTCAACAGTCCACTGCATTTATATAGACACCGTTGGGGTGATGATTGTGAACCTATCTTTGTTTGACTAAATCCTTTCCCACATTGTGGAAAACTAACCTGTTTATATTGATATACTGAGCCAGATTCTTGGAGAGTATTACAAGCGAACCAGTTGCATGACGGAAGTACCTTAAATAAAATAAACACAGAAACTGAGTACATACAACAGAAGTGCAAGTGATTCTCACAGCATCAAACAAAAACTCATGCCACTGGCTGACCATCGAGGTAAATACTAAATGAGATTTCAGTTTCAGTATAAACATAAACGAGAAGACCTCTGAGGCTATAGAGACTTACGATTTGTCGTCTCCAAATTTCCACCACTCAGGCTCGTACCATTGACTTCCCCTGAACACCAAGAAACAGCCCATAAAATAATGAGAATGTGATTTATGAAACGTGTTTGTGCAATTTTCAAAGCTCGTTATGCTCAATCATTATTATGTAAACTGAAGAAGGTTGAGTATATACGAACTCTTGAGTAACCACATCTCCAGACTTCATGCAGCCAATGTAAGCACCATCTTGACCACGACGGGTTTCAAGAAGTCCAATCAACCCCTCTGTTAGATCGAAAAACATTTGTCACACAGATACATTGTTGATACCCTGATTGGACCAAATACAGGTTTGCAAGAAGAGGAAGTATTACCAAGATCAAGGTCAACGTTGTCATCAACTTTGACATAAAACTCTGCATCCCAGTTCTGAACAGCAGCGCTGTAGAAAAACTTCACTTTCTTGGGTAACTCCTCTAGAGCTTCCTCGTGATTCTCCTAATAGAATTTGTGAGAAAGTAGGTTAGAAGCCACATTAGTGAACAGATATTCAGATAAGTAAGTACAGAAAATAAGCACAAGGTTATTCTTACAAGAATCAAAAAGTCTTTAGTTGCAAGATTTTCTTGGTCAATTTTCCGGTCTAAACTATCACCTCGGTTAGCACTGGAAATTTATAAAGCATTATCATCAGTCTTATCACCCATATGATGAGGCAAAGCGTGAAAAAAACATTGCCAACAGTGGAAAGAAAAATGAAGAATAGAGTGAGTAGGAAAACCTCCGACCAATGACAAAGCGTATGACAACTCCTCTTTCCTCAAGCTTTTTCAGAGCGTCATCTAAAGAGAATCATTGCTGAACTGGATGAGCAAAACAAAATAGATGGTGATAGTACTATTACTCTACCTCGTGGCATCCAAGAACCTCTAAATCTATTGCGCTTCAAGTGACTCCCAAAGCCTGTGTAGACTCCAATCACAGCAAGCATCTTCTTCCCTGAAGAAGAAGAAACACTTTTCTGGTTTTTAAGATAGCCTTGACTCTTCGCCTGTGCCAACTCCATTTCAGTTTCCACGATTCTCCTCTCAAGATCTCTACCAAAACAGTTAGTTACATTAGCAGATGATAAAACACACATCCAATCAGAATAATAATAATAAAAAGAAATGAGCTTACTTGCATCCAAGAACCATCAGCTTGTCATCAACCGTGAGAGCCTTAGGCCTCTCCACTCCACAAGAACATGATCAGACGATTAAAAAAAAAAGTATTCAGATTGAGGAATGAAACATTCTCTTGAAAGATTGAAGAGAAGCAGAAGAAAGACCAACCAGTTCATAATTTTTCTTAAGCACAGTGTTGAGTGCGACTCTGTGCTGCGAATCTTGCCACAACCTAACCGTTAAAAAAAAAAGAACACAATAACAGAGATCAGATCCAATTGATACGGATCCAGCGATTGAATCTGATGAGCTTGTGCGAGATCTATGGACAGTTATGAATTCAAAACAAGTGTTTCAATCACGATCACCAACCATCAAAAAAAATTATAAAATGTCGAGTACGTTACGCATTGTTGATAACAAATCTAGAATCGATGAGATTTTTGATTACTCCCTGGAAAATAAAATCAACCGGAGGAAGAGAATAAAGGAACGTACCGGCCAGCGACGTAGAGCCAAGCAAGACAAGAGAAGAAGGCCATGATAAGAGAAGGCTTGGAGGTGTTTTGAGACTTGGAAGACCTTCCTCCTCTCCTGTCTGATTTCGATGATACAGTCGTTGGTAAGCTCTCCATCTCGATCCACGGCGAGACAGAGAGAGAGAGAGAGAGAGAGAAATTGAAATAGAGAGATCGGAGGCAAAGAGAGACGACGAGTTCAGATTCAGAAAAGAGAAAGTGAGGAAGGAAAATTAATCAAACAAGAAGTAACAGATGATTAAATTTTGTTGAATATGTTTCCTTGTTTGGAAATTTGATTTATTTACTTTTTGTTGTGAAGAGGAACCGTTTCTCTTGTGGTCGTCGGAGATTGGTTTATCCCGACATGGTTCCGTTTTCTGTTGACAAGAAAAGGAGTTCTTAAACACACTCTGCTCCAGACAGAAGCTAAGTTGCATGGGCCCACTGGGCTCAAATTATCATATTTTTGTGTATTATTTTTATTCATTTCTTTCGTTTAATGTTACTTCAATTAGACGCGATAATAATATAATTTCATCATAAAAGATCTTATTAATTTTAGATACATACACAACTGACCACATACATTTTCAAAAATAAAACAAATTAAGAGCTGATGTGGAAACGCAAATCACTAGAACGATTGACAGAGAAACTTAAATTTATTACAAGCTTCTCTATTAAACGCATATGGTCTATATTCAGTTCATATATACACGTGAACTGAATAATCGAATTTGTGTATTTCCTTCAAGATAATAGATAGATATAGTAGCCACATTGTTTTAAGAGGATCAATGCCGAAGACCCACTTGAAACATTCCAAAACCAAATTAAAGTAAAAGAGAAGCAAAACGTTTAATAAGAGTAAGAAAAAAAGCAAACTTTAAGGTCAGCTTGAGAGAGTCTCTGCACATATAACAACAGTCCAAACCCAAATGCCAAAGCTGCACTAAACAAACACCATCATTGGCAACCTAAAAAGTTAGTTAGATCGCTCAAGGAATTTCCTGACGCTGATTTATTCCAAAGGCTTGTCAGGATGTGTTATGCCGGTACATGCAAGAAGTTCTGGGTCTTGGACTCTTGATTAGCGCTGAGGAGCTATCCTTAGCGGCTGGCGGGCAACAAGCTAGAGAGTGAAGGCACTCCTTGGTTTCTCAGCTCCTCTTGTGTTCTCTTCATTTCCTCTGGATCTGTTTTACCATACATACCAACAGTTTTCAGGAACACATTAACTCTAATTTGCTAGCTGGTTCAATTCAGCAGCAGCTTTAGTAGCTTTAAGAGATTTGTAGAAATGCTAAAAAAGATTAGATAAAACGTGAACTGCCTATTCTGGTTACTATCACGATGATTGCTACTAGATAGAGCGAGACCCACAAAACGAGTTTAATAATTGAACACCAACAATACATGGATACAAGAAAACAAGAAGCGAAAGGGCTAGAGAAGCGGTACCTATGTTTTCCATCAACTTGGGCATTAAGAACACAACAACCACCATGAATCCCACCATAAGACCCATTGGACTCTTCAAAATTGCCATTACATTGAAAGGTTCACGCATCTGCAAACAGTACATGATCGATCAGAAAACAAGAGGGAGAAGCACACAGCTAAAAACTAATCAAAAAACATTAAAAATAAAAGAGGAGATTCAGTATGAAGTATTCACCTCATAGTATTGGTCTGCCCGCAGTGGCTCCAAAACCAGCTCGGTAAGACTCCTCCTGGTTTCTGTTAGCGTTGCTTGAACTTTGCCATGGTGCCGAGCGCTAACGTCAACTCTCACCTAATTTGAGGTCATTGATTGAAGAATGAGAAGCGAGTTCTTATTAATTAAGCTGTAGTTCTGCAAAAAAATCAAACATTACCGAAACTAAAAAAAAATTACCGGAGAGAAGAAGAAGCCCAACGCATAAACTTCAATCAGATGAGTCCCAGCTGGCACTTTGTGGCTTTGAAAAGTAAAGGAAAACGTGTAACAACAAAACAAGTTAGCAGATATCTCGAGTAGAATAATTTACAATATAAGTATAGTAAAGGAAATTAATATTTGAAGGAGCAGTAGAATACAATGTAAAGTATCCATCAGGCCTGAGGAAAGTAATATTCTGTCCACCATTGAGGACAACTTTGATATTTGAGAATTTTGCTGCGTGACCAATCGCAGTGCCTGCCAAAACAAATTCTCGATTAGTTTGGGCAAAAAAAAAAAAAGGGTAGTGAGGCTCATATATAATGGAAAGGAGATGGAGTGTTAAGAAGACAATGACAGAACGCGTAAAATGTCAAAAGAACACTATTCAAACTATCATAATAGTTCTCAAGCACTCAAAACAATGATGACACAAACCATAAAAGTTCACAAAAACATTATCCAAAACGTCCGATGCTCATACTCTTAACCAAACACTAAAAGAGACTAATCATACCACAGCAACAGCTGCTTAATAATAAGTATAATCTCAAGATGCAGCTGCTAATCACACTCACGGATCAACTAATGAAAATAAGTTCTGGACGGTTCAGACAATCCGACAACTGACAAGATAGTGTGTCCTAAAATAGACTACAAGGCAAAGAAAAGAAAAGTAAATCAGGCGGAACATACTTGCTGGGATCCTTACACGACCCGTGATCGTGTAACTATCCTCAGACCTGCAAACAAATCGAACAAAAGAAAAAGATATATCCAGAAAGAATGTCTATTATACGCAGTTGAATTCAAAGAAGCCCATCACAGGTAAATTGATAATGTTATAAGCTTAGATTCATCAAGCAAGTAAATTAAGTTGAAATCAACGTTGTACAAATTATCAAATCCTAAAACTCGAAGATGAGAACAATATAGAGGATTTGTATAGATGGGGGGGGGGGGGGGGGGGGGGGGTGTGGTAAACGATATGATCACCCAGATGAGATTGGCAGAGTGGAGGTAAATAAGAATTAGAGAAATCTGAAAGACGAGCAAAGCGACAAGGGAAGTGGATCTGAGAATCGGCGCCATGGTCGTCGTCCGCAGATTCGCACGTCAAGAAGAGATGAAGACGATGAACTAGAGAGGAAATGATATAATACTTTTTCCTCTTTTAATACTTAGCCTTTTCTGTCTGTAACTCAAGTTTCACAAATAAGGATGCACCCATCAATATCTTGGCAAAAAGAAAAGTCATATTGCTTGAGACGCAAGAAACCCAATAACCTTGTTCACAGACATGAATCAGAAAGTTGTAATAGCAAAATAAATTAATTCATGCAACTTAGTTTGACCCTGGATCTGACGGGTCTGAAGATGTAAGGCTGGCCGGCATAAGCGAACTCAGCTGTGCCTCCAGCTTGCATATATAACTTCTCCATTAATCAGAAGACACGTACGTGCTTCCTTGTGGGCGAAGTAGCCATGGCTTGACAGGATTCACAGGAGCAAACCCTCCGCATGAGAGAATCACCTGCTTCTGAGGGCAGTTACACGTGTTGACCACCGTCACTTTCCACTCCGGTCAATTTGTCTTCCCGTCCTCACCCCGCCCAGCTAGAGGTCACTGACAGCGCAGCAGTTATATAACCAGACCCAATAGTCCTCCTGCTCAAAAACCGTCTTCATCTCTAGAATTCTTTGGACATCTTCCTCAAAAAACAGTTCATGCAGTTTGTCTCTATCCCAACTTTTGTTTTGGAAGTCGATCAGATCACAGACTTTCAGCTCAAGATCTATAAAGATGTTTTTCAAGAGGGGAGCTCTTCGCACTGCACCTTCTATCCAACAATCCATCCAAACGGACACAGTCTTGCCGTTACCCACATGCTTCCTTAACCCTATATATATGTATATGAAAAAGAATGGAGACATGGATATACTTGTAACATACATATATATATATATATATATATATATAAGAGAGAGGGAAAGACATCCTAAATATATGAAGAATATCTTAAATATTTAAAATCTCATTTCAGATCTTATATTTCCTACATTACATATATAATCCAAAGAACAGAAAACATCAAGCGAAAAAACGGATTAAGCATCCCACGACCGGATATTAAGATTATATATGCACTAAACGCATGAAATTTCTGAGATATATGCAAAAAGCCTTTAGAGATTTAATTACATTACCTTGAGTAACATAGATAGAAGTAGAAACATAACAAAATATTTAAGAGCAAACGCCATTGTTATTTTTGTTCTTAAAAGATGGAGAGTGAGAAAATAATCGGTCAAATTTTTATAGCCACTGCATACGTTAACTCTCTTCCTTCCTTAATTAATACTAGTAACCAATAGAGTAGTTACATTTCTTGAATTCGTTAGAATCTATAAACACGATTACTCCTTCAGTTGATTAAATAATGTCATTATGGCATTTTTAACACACACTAAAAAGTAATTAGAATTTATTTATGTTTTAAATAATTACAACTATTTAACCAATAATATTTGAGATAAATAAGCATATTTATGAAATTAATATATTTTGTAACTAATATTAAATTTAAAACATATTGTATTGTATAAAAATTCAGATCTAGAACTTATTATCCGAGATCTGGATCCGATCGGAGATCCGTTCCGAAAATTCAGATATACAGCTTATAGTTTGCCATTTTTTTGTATATAATAAAACATTATAGCTTGCATATAAAAAATTAAGAGCTCATTAACGCTACACATCTTGTACATGGGAATGTAACTGATAAATAGATCGTGGTTTGCAGTTTAATTAAATTAGATAGTTATACATTCTAAAAAGTCGATAGATAAATAAATTGTTGGACTGAACCTTTATCAATTGGTCATGCTGTTATTTTAATAAAATAGACTAGATTTTGACCCGCCCTTTTTAAGGGCGGGTATATTTTTTGTTTGAATTTTTTATATTTCAAGAAATTTAATTTCTAGACACAATCGCAAAACTATAATCATAATTCAAAATAATTTTATGGCTACAAAATTTTTGTACAAAAACATGTAAAACCTACAACGGTAACCAAAATACTTAAAGTACTGAAGATATTTGAAATATTTATTGGGTTTTAACCAAAGATTTAAACAGAATTAATTTTATGTTAAATTTAGGTTTTGTTCATGTATTATAATATTTATATGTTATTTTTTGTTTCTATTTTTGAATTTGGAAAATTCTAAGGTATATTTTAATTTATAGAATTTTAAATGATTTAAACAAATAGTCAAAGCCAAACTAAATCCGTAAAAATATGAACTGAAACAAAATTTATAAATATCTAAATGAGATTTAAATCACTACTTCCAAAAATTCGAAACCTGAATAGACTTAAACCAAAATCTCATCACATAATTAAATTTTATATTTCATTAATAATAAATATTACAATATCACCAACTTAATGATGTAAAACTTTATTAATAATTTTACAAATTTTTTGTTAATTTTTAAGGATTTTGTCTATTTACAATATTTTGTATTTAAATCAGCGGTCTTAAATCCAATTCGGATATGTGATCGAACCTATAAACCCAGTGATTAGATATATAATCCAGTTTGAGTTTCAAGAAATATCCATCAATTAAAAATTTGATAAACCCCGCAAAATCCGCTAAAACCAGAGGTTGCAAGTTGAACCTATGGGTGATCGACATACAATCAAATTTACTTAAATTTTTTTTTTAAATTTAAAATTTTATTTCAATATTTGAATTAGATATTTAAATAATTATTAATTTTGATATTATTGTTTTTATTATATGTCGTAACTCTAACTTGTTATAAAATTGTTTAAATTATATTTTTATGTGAAATAAAAAATAAATAATTTAAATTTAAAATTTTACTATATTTTAAACATGGTTTTTTTCTTTTATTTTAATATTGATATATTTATAATTATATGTTAAAATAAATTAAATTACTGACATAGTTCTCCACGGTCAATCTAATAACTCATTAATCGAAAAGTAATCAGATTCGACATCTAGACTGTGTTCATTCCCATTAATTTGTGTAGTAAAAATAATATTTATTAAAGTAAAGTATCAATTTATATTATTGTTTCCAAATGACATAATTTTTATTTATTAGACTTCAGATAGTCGACAGTTTGTAATATTGAAAGTAGTGGATCACTAATATTTTGGAATTAAAGGGTGACTTTACAAAATATGCATACATCTTAGAAATAGTTACAAAATTATTTTATTAGTAAGAATATTCACAGCAACTGAATTAATCTGATGGATCCGAAAAAAATAAAAGTGTCCGCCTAATATTCTAACCTATGACAAATTGGATCCGAAAATTTTGGAACAAAATGGAAGTTATAAAATTGTTTTTATCAAGGTGGTTACATAATTTATTTAGATAATTATTTAGATGCAGTTATATTTTAAATTAGACCCAACTAATATCAATAGGTCATGATCCAACTTTAATAGTATTGATGCTGTATATATGCCCTTTGGTACATTTAATAAACAAACGTAGCTAAGTAGCGTGATGTTTTATTTGTTGAGTTTGGTTGTGGTGCAAAATCAACGAAATATTGGAGTATGACTGGTATTTGTAGGGTTGAATTATCGTTTTTTATTACGTTGGAGTTATTTTTTTTTTGCTGAGAACTCAAAAAAATAAATATTTTTTTGCTATTATCAATGGTAATTAGGCCTTCTTCTCAAGTTAGCCCATCTTATTTTTACCATTATTATGCCCAATCAAAAACTTTTGGGCCACAAAGATAATGGACCCAATAGAAAGGTTTGGGACCCAACAAATGTATCGGATGTGTGTATATAAAGAATCACGTACAGAAACCTTCTTCTTTTTTTTTTTTTTTTTTGTCACTGATCACGTACAGAAACCTAACCTAATATTAAAGAAGAAAAAGCAAGAGAGCAAGCCAGACGCTAGAGCAAAGTAATTGAGAGATTCCATGGCGGTGACAAAGCATGCGAGATTAAGTAAGCGGGATGAATTTTGGATTAAAGTGGCAGAATGTGGTGTGAGTCTTTCATCTTATTTGGTTTGGTTTGTGTATTGGATCGATCCACTGAACATATATAACCCTAATCTTCGTCTCGCTAAAGTGTGTGTTTGTGTGTGTGTTTAGGGGTTTGATATCGAACACTTGATGAAAAAAAAACCACACTCTTGTAATATCATAGCTTGGAAGTTTACAAAAGATCATTGCCCCCATGACGACATCATCGTATATGCTAAGTTAGGCATCCATAAGTACAATATGATACAGGTAAAGAAAAAAAACAAATAGTCTCCTTTTTTACTTTTTTTTGATCTTCGAATGATTTTAATTATTATTTAATTTGTATTCTTAAAATCATTGCAATACTTTATTTTTCATACTCTATAGAGGTCTCTCTAACACCTCTAACCCTTTTCCAATTCTCAGGGTACTAACTTAAAGCTGATTTCCGTAGAGAAATACAATGTGCGACCAAAAGTAGCTTATTCCACTTACTATGTAACAGCGGTTGCAAAAGATCCAGCTGTTGGTGGTTCGCTTATTACTTTTCAGACGAGTTCTTATATACAAGGCTTTGATGTCAAGAGCTTGACTTGTTGTTTTGCTAGACCTAAGCCCGAACCACATGGTAAAAGTGCTGTTTTGTTACATTATTGTATATCTTTTGTAATTTAATTAATTAATAATATGTATATTATCGTAATTTTTCCTGCTTAATGTTATGTGATTCATCTCTTCTGTGTAGAGCACTGCGGTTACAACCGACCTACCGAATGTGGACCTATAGACAGAGGTAGATTGCCTGAATGGCCGGCAGATAATGCTTTCGATGATAAAACGAGATACTACGTGGTAACTAAGCTCACTTTTGTTTTTGTTTTGGTATTCCTTACACACTAGTCTCATGTGTTTTCTTTGGCAGGTGAAAAAATCAGAGCTTCGAAAAAATGACTGGATTCGTCTATACTTGGAGCTTGCATTCCTCAATGCAAATTTAAGCCTTCCAAATGTATTAACTTTGTCTTTGTTTACTCTCCACGGGCAGGTCTATGCTGTTAATAATAACACAGCTTTCTTCTTCTGCAGATTAATCTGTCAAAGTTGGTCATAATGAAAGTAGCGGTGGAGACTAAGGAAAACATTGAGTCTCCAAAGGAGAGACTCAATGCCCGAAATGCAACCTTCTACATAAAGTACAAGTTCTGCCCAAATAAAAGTCGTCGCCCCTGTAAGGTTGATGGTTGCAGGGCAACACGTGAACGCATAGCTATAATAAGAAGAAGCCTGGACAAGCTCTCAGGACTCCTCACTCTCTCGTTCCATGGTCTTTGGAAACATACTTTTCTCTAGAGTATCTTTCCTATAGACCAGATCCTTTTCAATATGTGGATCACATGTGATAAAATTATTAGTACGCTTAAACGGTGTTTGGATCTTAATAACTAAGGTTTTCTTTATAATTACTTCTAATATTTGGATATTTTGTCTTATAATTCAATAATTTTATGCCCTCACAAAAAAAAAAAAAATTTATGCCCTCACAATCTTTGGATTGAATGGGTTTCTAAAAGGACTAATATAATGTTTGATTGCTGCGACAATGGGACACTAGAATGATTAACTGTTCAAAGCGAGCTGAACAACAATGGCATTGACACCGTGTAGACTGCCAGAAATTCTTGAAGCATCAGCTCAAACATTGTGTGAAAAATTGCTCAGTCACCCACAGCTAAATTTCGAATTCCAAAAGTAATTTTTTCGTTGATATTTTGCATCCACATGAAAAAACATTTTTGAAAAAAAATCAAAACTCAGATGTAAGAAAAATCATTTTACCTTTGGCATTTACTTATATAATTAACAAATCATATTTTATTTAGTATACAATTAGAGTTATGGACTCGGTCTAGAAAATATACACTAATTAAGTGTAGACGTAGGAGCAACATACTCATAAAGCCAAGCAATCGACTCTATAGTTCAAATGGTCTTGTGGAGTTGTGGCTATTAGGTTTTAAAATGTATGCAAAATGCTTATTTTGTCCCCATTTCTCTATGAATTGTTGACGAGAAAAATGGTTCGTAGTCTCCTAGACGCACACTTTTTGATCACTTCTAGTTCTAATGGTTTTATTAAACTGTTTACATCAATGCGGTAAAACTTAGGGCCGAACCTTAATCGGTTGGGTCCGTTGGGAAACTCTCAAACAATAGACCAAAAGCCAAGATATTGAAAGAGTAAACGAAGCTAAAATCAATAATTCCCTCTAATTTGATATTATTTTCTTTGATTATTCGGCCAAATCAAGAAGATTAACAGAAACTCCAGATTATTAAGAATGAATTTTAAATTAGGTCCATCACAACCTCGCTTGTCCCTTACTCTATATATCCCTTGAAACTTATTTTAAACATATAGAAATATTAATTTATGTTTATTTAAATAGCATTAAATTAAAATTTAAAATTAGTTTATTAGTATGAATACAAATTTGAACTAATATTTAAAATATAGTAATAACTTTTTAATTAATATTTATTGGAAATTGAAGATATAATAAATTGTAACAAGTTATTTTTTTTATAAAAATCACCGAATAAGAATTAAAATATATTATTTATTTTTGACAACATAAAGAAAAATTTATTACTTTACTAAATTATCTTATATTTGAGTTAGATTAATTTATTATTAATTTTGTTCATTTATAAAAAAAGTAATGTATAATGATGATTAAACATGGAAAAAGAATTGCATGCATGTAAGGAAAAAGAATTGCATGCATCATAGGGGCGGTGGGGGTTAACTTGCCTGCAAGGAGAGTCATTTTTCGGCAACCAATGATGGCCGTGATTTTATTGATAGAACAAGCAAATGTCTGGTCGGGCTGGGCGGACTGGGATTGATACAAAAGGAGAAAGTGTATGCCTTCAATTTCTTTTGAAATAATGATGTTATAATTTACATTTCAGCTCCTCGTAGTGAAATTCCCAAAAAATGTATGTTCTTGTTTGGAGTGGTCAATGGTCTAGGCTTTTGATTCTTGTTTAAATTTTTTATTTGTTTCCAGGTTTTGATTTGCAAACCTGGAGAACTCAAGCGAATAATGGCGCTTCTAAATGAGAGCTGCCCACCTTTGGAGTCTTGTTTATCCGAAGACAAGAATGGAATGACTCATGCAATATTGGAAGTTGTGGCAGGTGGAATTGTTCAGACTGCCAAAGATATGCATCGCTATGTTAGGTGTACTCTTCTGAATTCTACATAGCCCTTTCAAGATGTGGTCAAATCAGCCCAGGATTCCCTTCGGTGGTTGTGCCACAGATAATTTCGAGAGTGGAATGAAGAGACAAAGTTATACACCACAACACCCCTCGGACAAGGATCTTTTGGCAGTTCACTCTGCCCGGAGGAGTCACTTGTAATCTATTCTGGCTTCCATAACTGATAATGCATTTTATATAGTATTAAGCATGCTTGACGTGTATGTAATTGGTACTTCTGCAGATAGTGCTGGATGATCTTCTTAGATCACGTGAAGGACTAGTTATGGCTTCTGATTTGCATTTGGTCTACTTAGTCACACCAATTAATGTTGGTGTTGAACCAAACTGGGAATTTTATTATGCACATTAGATCTTTCCAATAGTTTACATTCTCAATTGACCAAAGAGTTACATTTAAAATAATAATAAAAAAATTAAGAGTTAGAAACGTAAATCACTAGAAGAATGACGTTTCTGCATGAGAAACTTGAATTTATTACAACCCTTCTCTATTAAACGCATATATATACTTTTGATCTGAATAATCGAATTTGTGTTTTTCATTCAAGAAATTAAACATAGTGACGACCACATTATACCAAGCAAGAGGACACTTGAAACAAATCCAAACCAAAGAAAAAGCAAATATTAAGGTCAGGTTGAGTGTCTGCAGAGCACATATATCAACAGTCCAAACCCCAAATGCTTCACTAAAACAAAGTAATCTTCTGACGCTGATTTCTTCCAAACGCTCGTCAGAAGTGTTTAGCCGGTACATGCAAAGAAGTTCTGGGTGTTGGGACTCTTGATTAGCGCCGGGGAGCTCTCCTTAGCGGCTAGCGGGCAACAAGCTAGAGAGTGAAGGCACTCCTTGGTTTCTCAGCTCCTCTTGCGTTCTCTTCATTTCCTCTGGATCTGTTTCACCATACATACCAACAGTTCTCAGGAACACATAAAATCTAACTTGCTAGCTATTTCAATTCAGCAAGAGATTGTAGAAATGCTGAAACGAGATTATACTAAAGCAAAGCATTGACAAATTCCTCAGCAGATTAGGTAACACGTGAACTGGTTATTCTTGGTTACACGAGACCCACAAAACGAGTTTAATAATTGAACACCAACAATACATGGATACAAGAAAACAAGAAGCGAAAGGGCTAGAGAAGCGGTACCTATGTTTTCCATCAACTTGGGCATTAAGAACACAACAACCACCATGAATCCCACCATAAGACCCATTGGACTCTTCAAAATTGCCATTACATTGAAAGGTTCACGCATCTGCAAGCAGTACATGATCGATAAGAAAACAAGAGGTAGAGAAGCACATAGCTTAAGACTAATCAAAAAACATTAAAAATAAAAGAGGAGATTCAGTATGAAGTATTCACCTCATAGTATTGGTCTGCCCGCAGTGGCTCCAAAACCAGCTCGGTAAGACTCCTCCTGGTTTCTGTTAGCGTTGCTTGAACTTTGCCATGGTGGCGAGCGCTAACATCAACTCGCACCTAATTTTAAACAATTGATTGAAGAATGAGAAGCGAGTTCCTAATAAAGCTGTAGTTCTGCAAAATCATAAATTACTGAAACTAAAAAATCTTACTGGAGAGAAGAAGAAGCCCATCGCATAGACTTCAATCAGATGAGTCCCAGCTGTCACTTTGTGGCTTTGAAAAGTAAAAGAAAACGTGTAACAAAACAAGTTAGCAGATATCTTGAGTAGAAATAATATGTTATATAAGTATACAAAAGGAAATTAATATTTGAAGGAGCAGTAGAATACAATGTAAAGTATCCATCAGGCCTGAGGAAAGTAATATTCTGTCCACCATTGAGGACAACTTTGATATTTGAGAATTTCGCTGCGTGGCCAATCGCAGTGCCTGCCAAAATAAATTCTCGATTAGTTTGTGCAAAAAAAAAACGGGTAGTGTGAGGCTGATATATAATGGAAAGGAGATGAAGTGTGAAGACAACAATGACAGAAAGCGTAAATTGACGAAAAGAACACTATTCAAACTATCATAAAATATTGCTCATAGTTCTCGAGCACTCAAAGACAATGATGACAGGAAAGATAAAAGTTCACAACAAAAAAAACATTATTCAAAACGTCCAATGCTTATAGTCTCAACCAAACAGTACTTTTAGCCAGTCAGTTATAGAGATGACATACTAAATAACAAAGTTAGACTCCCCAAGGGAAATACATATACAGAGCACAACGATGATAAGACATTCTAATAAAGAAAAGAAAACAGACTAATCACACCACAATTAATAGTAACATGTAGTATTAATCTCAAGATGCAGCTGCTAATCACACTCACGGATCAACTAATGCAAATAAGTTCTGGACAGTTCAGACAATCCGACAATTGACAAAAGCAGTAAGCTAAACTAAGCTACAAGGCAAAAAAAGAAAAACGTAAACAGGGGGTGAAACATACTTGCTGGGATCCTTACACGACCCGTGATCGTGTAACTATCCTCAGACCTGCAATAAATCGAACAAAAAAGACATCAGAAAGAATGTCTATACACAGTTGAATAAAGAGAAGCCCCATAACAGGTACATAGCTAATGTACATAAGCTAGATTCGTCAAATTGAAATCAACGTTGCTCAAACTATCAAACCCTAAAACTCGAAGATAAGAAAAAAAAATATAGAGGATTTGTAGAGATTGGAGGAGAAACGATCTGATTACCCAGATGAGATTGGCAGAGTGGAGGCAAAGAAGAAGAGAGAAATCTGAAAGACGAGCAAAGCGACAAGGGAAGTGGATCTGAGAATCGGCGCCATGGTCGTCGTTCGCAGATTGTTGAAAGCCAAACGACGAGTTTTTTTAATCCTTCTCCGATCCAGGAGAAGAAGAAAGGATATATTATATACGACCGAACCTTCTAAATCAGCTCGAGGGTTTAGGATGCATCGATATTATTGGTCCTCTGATATTATCAGTTGAAAGCTAAAATACGAAACAAATACAGGGTAGTACTTGAGCCTTTTTCAGTTATTTCAGCCCAACCCAATAATATCAATAGTAGCTGAAGCTAGTAGACTGCAAAAAAAAAAAAAAAGTTAAATATTTGATCTTAGCTTCGTTGGTAAGCATGATCTCTCTGTTTGTCTTACCTTGTACCAGGTCAAGGGTTGTTTCTTGGACACCGATGATCCTTCTTTCCATTCCACGGTGGAACTCCCGGTTACTGTATGAATGCTCAGAGCTCCACCCTTGGTACTAATCTGCTTGGATCACACAAAGAAAAACAATGGTATAATGGTTGGGCAGAAGCAGAAGCATCAACGTCTAGCTATTTGCTCTTGAATTTCAGTACGACCCTGTAGGACCATTTCCACTTAGACATGTCCCATGTTCCGGATTTAACTCCCACCAGGATGACTGGGCCAAGAAGTAACTGTGGGGAAGCTTCTCAAAGATGGTGAGTGAGGAAAAACTACCTTGTCTTTTTTCTTTAAGCCAAATCTAATCTTTTTATTTATTTATTTATTTTGCTGTTCTTGTTTCTAGGGACCATGTGCCTTGATAAATTTTAATAAAATCGTAATGTCTACGTATGTATAGGTAGGCTATAGCTTAAATTAAAAGACAGAACTGTGAGTTGAAATGTTTTGATCATAATTAGTGAAAATGGATTGTGTCTGCATCATTTCATAGCGGATTCACGTCACGAGAGTTTTCTTGCATTTGGAACATTCTTGTATGTATATTACAAAGTTCAATCATATTTGCAGGGATGCACTGCAATTCAGATATTTTTTTAGCAATCTATGTATATATTTCTTCCACAAATAAACCTTTTCAAATGTATATTTTCGCATTTGTTTCTGTCAAACCAAAGCTATAATTTTAAAAAGGCTTTTGGTGTGTGTGTCCCATTTATTTGGAAAATATCCCTTACAAAGTCTTTTTAGGAGTTGGTGCTGACAAACACAGAGAACATAGTGGTTACAAAAAAACTTGTATAAACGAAGCGAGCCTGTTATTACTCACACTATATAAATACTTATAGAACATGATGACAGCACAAATTGACACACAGCTTGCAATCGCAGAGCAATGAGCTTTCACACTGCTCTATAAAATAAGAATACTTCCATATAGTAGAGTGTAAGACAAGCTTTTTTTAAAAAACATAAGGACTGATATCACATGAGCAGACAAAACAACGGTACAGGTTCCTTAAGAGACAGATGCAACTTACTTAAATGCAAGATGGTAGAAGAGGTCCGTGGCAGACAAAGGCCACGGCAATGTATATGATCACCAGTAGTACTAGTATTAAGAGGAACCTGCAAGAATAAGACACAACCAACACACAGTTAACAACAATCTTCTACTCATGCAAAAAAAATCCATAAGGTTACATGAAAACATACGTGAGCTTGCAATTTCTCCACCAGACGTTGCTTCTGAAACGGCGAGCTTGCTTCCTGAAACGGAATGTATTCCCCTGCATATTGGCGGTTTTGTCGACAAGTAGCTCCAAGCGTTCACCTCTATCTAGCACTTTGTCAATGTTCTCTATCATGACATCACGCACCTAAAACCCGAGAAATTAATGTTGTAATTCAGCGTAAAAGGACAACAAGTAATTACAATCTCAGAAACAGAGAGAAACTCAGGACCTGACTCATTTCACCCTTGATCCGATTGATCCTATCGGCGTTTGGATCATTAGAGTAATACTCAATCTGCTGACTGAGAACTCTAGAGAACTCGTCGTTCATGGCGTAAGCCTGTGCTGTATGAACCGCCCTGCCGTAAGTCCTCACGAACCTCTGGTGAATATCCTCCAGAAACGCAAACGGAATCCTCCCTGAGATAATATTCGAATTTAGACATATCAAACACACAGACATGATAAAAGATTACAACTTTGAATCTCAGTTTCACGAAAGATCAAAACTTTATCCATAGGAGGAGGAGGGAGAACGTACTGCCGGCGGTTTCCTCGGCCATACAGAGAACGGTGAGGCCATCGGTACGCTTAACGTGGAAGACGTAGCGATCCTGAGAGTAGGAGACGTTGCTGTCGTTGTTGTTCCCGGGGACCTTCTCCAGGATCTGCTTGGCGATCGTGCTCGCGTTCGTGGACGTCGCGGTGAACTCCGCAAGCACCACCGTCCCACGCGCCACCAGCGCGTACAGAATCGCCATGACGGACGGAATCAAACAAACGCGACGCGTAATCAACGAAGGAGGTTTCCCGCGGAAACCGAGCAAGGCAGACGAATCGCCAGATCAATCAGAGAGAAGGAGAACCAATCAGCCTATCACCTCTCTGCTCTGCATATGATTGAATCTCTGCCTCCCTCTCTCTCCTCTCTCCTCTTTGGAGTTTAGCTGGAGCTGGAGAGACCTTTTCGCCTTTGTCAGATTTGAAATCATTAAATTTAGGATAGCTACAGATTTTACATTCTCATTTTTGAATAAAATACATTTTTATAAATATGAAAATAATATACTTCTTTGTTTCATTTTTTTAAATATATATAATTGTGTTATAAATAACAAAAAAAACAACTTTGTAGATATACTTTTAAAATAAGTAGATACTCCATCTGTCCCACTTTAAGTGATGTTTTAGGTTTTTGCACAAATATTAAGAAAATACAAATTTTTATGTATTAGTATTAAATTAAACTAATTCAACCAATAAAAAAAAGATATAGTATTTTGTAGTTGGTCAAAATTTTCAAACAACAATAAATTGTATCTAGGATAAAGAAAACCTCACTTAAAATGGGACAAAAGAAAAACACTAAAAACCCACTTAAAGTGGGACAGAGGGAGTAGTAATAAGAGTAGTTGTTGTGAAAGATAA
Organism: Brassica juncea; assembly: GCA_018703725.1. Taxonomy (NCBI): domain Eukaryota; kingdom Viridiplantae; phylum Streptophyta; class Magnoliopsida; order Brassicales; family Brassicaceae; genus Brassica; species Brassica juncea. The sequence goes on from CM031939.1 coordinate 62,637,300, forward strand.
AAGAATAATTTCAGGTTTAATACACATATTCCAAAACTGAAAATCATAAATATAAAATAATCTTCGCATCTGAATTTTTTTTTTTTGTTATCTTATTTCACCCAAATCCCTTGAAATTAACTTTGATGATGTATCATTTACACACACTTGAATTTAGAAGTGGAGATATGTATTCAAAACCAAGAGAAACAAAAAGGAATAGAAAAGGTCAGTTTTTGTCTAAATGAAAAATGAGATGGATAAATAACACCAATGAGGCCGAGCCCAACAAGACTTGTAAATTTGCGATAGAGAGATAGATAGATAAACCCAAACCCAAACCCAAAACGAAAACCGAAACGTGGTTCACGAGTCACATAACCCAAACCGAATCTCACGGGAAGAAAGGTGTGGGGTGGGGACATACATATACACGGTAACGGTAGACTTGGCGCCTCCGTCAAAGAACGTGTCGTCCTCTTATCTTTTCCGTTACCGCCGTTTATCGCCGTGGTCCATGGAATTCAACCAGAGGAAGACAAGACCCTGAGAGACGCCATCTGCTCCTTCTCCTCTCTCTCTCTCTCTCTCTCTCAATCAAATCCACCTCGATCCGACGGTCCTCATAAACCCTAGATTTTCCTCAGATTCTCGTTTGGAGCTTAGCGTAATTTCGTAGCTTCTCGATCGGGAAAAATTCAGTGTTCGATCGCGTCTCCAATTGGATTCGATCGGGAATATTAGATTCAGATTCAGAAAATCTGGAGAGAGGTAAGGTAGGTAGAGTTTGGTGGAGATGATGCAGAGACGGAGTCCGCCGAAGCACAGGCATGACGGAACGTCGCCGCTTCCATTGGGGATGGATTGGAGTCCTCCCCCGCGCAAATGGGTTAGTTCTTTCGTTACCAAAATTCCAACTTTACTATGTTCCTTGGGAGTACCGTGCTAAATATGGATACTTTTGCTAGTGAGTCCCGAGCTATTGGTATAAGCTACTAGTCCAAAGTAATTGAACATCAGGGGTAGCTAAATGAGAAATATCATTCAATTGAGTTTCATATATGTATGGAGATTTGAAGGCAATAATATTTTTATGGAAAATTTTGTGCAGAATGGTAGAGATACTGTTTGGCCTCATGACCCTCGAACTGGATGGAGTTATTGTGTTACTATACCCTCGTGGGTTGTCCTTCCTAAATCAAGAAATTCAGATCCTGTTGTGGTAATTCAAAATACTTTTAATCTCCAGTGTTTTATCTCTTTCAAGGGCATTAGTTTTAGTGTTTACTGAACTGGATGAATAAACTTTAACATGCAAAAACATTGATATATTTGTTTCTTGTTCTTCACGAATGTAGCGGAAGAATTTTGTTGTTGTGCATGTGTTAAATTATTCCAATATTTAGTTGAACTTTACTTACGTATGTTAACATTTTAGAGGAACAGTTTTACAGGGTTCAGATAAGTGTGCAATCCCCTGAAGGCGTGACTACAATGCGGGGAGTGTTGAGAAGATTTAATGATTTTCTAAAGCTATTAACGGATGTAAGAAATTGTTCTCTCTTAGAATCGCCCTATCTAACTCTCCGTTTTATTCACTTCCCAACGTATTGATTAACTGCAATGTGCTTGACGGCGTATGCACATTCATGTCTTCCTTTCAGCTTAAAAGAGAATTTCCCAGAAAGAGTTTTCCATCAGCTCCACCCAAAGGGCTGTTACGTATGAAAAGTAGAGCACTGTTAGAAGAGGTATGTATTTTTCCTGAATTAGGTTACTCTCAGTTTCCTCTGTTTTTGTCCCTTCTTTTTTTTCCTTTCCTCTAACCGCTTTCTCTAAACCTCACCCAGCAAAGAGTAAGCACGAATATTGTAAATGTATAAATATTTGGAAAGTCATGTACTCAGCATAAAATTATTCATGTAAAAAAAAAAAATCTGTTTCGCAAGTGATAGCTGTCACCTTGTTGCAGAGAAGGTGCTCTCTTGAGGAGTGGATAACGAAGCTATTATCTGATATAGAATTCGCAAGAAGTGTCGTAGTTGCATCCTTTCTTGAACTGGAAGCTGCTGCTAGGTCTGGTATGATCTATAACAGTATGCTCTTAAGCTGTGCATTGATATTCTGTTACATGTCATAATACTCTAACGTGATGCTGCATTTCAGCATGCCAAGATGTCGATCAGAATGCTTCTGATGCCACTAATGATAAAAATAGCACAAGTTCGTCTCCAATGGTTCACCCAAGTTTGAGCTTGTTTCAGACTGGCGGCGGTTCTTCTCTCACATCTGACTATGGCAGTGATACTGCTTATGAAACGTCTGAGTTTGGATCTCCAAGTTTAGGACAGGATGATGTTTCTGAAATTGGTACCGAGGATCTAACTTTGGATGAAGAAGTAACAAATCCAATGGAGAAGCTCCTTAACCTAAGCATGTCCAACATTGACGAGGGACTTTCAATGAGCCAAACTATTCTAGATCAACTTGAAGACTTTCCCAAACATAAAGTCCGATCAAGATATGTCAATAATATCCCAGGGAAAGATGTGTATAATGGAAATGCTTCTAAAGGTGTACTTGCTAACAATGGCTCACGACTTCTCTCTGAACCAGAACCGTTAGCTCATTCAGTTATGCATGAAAGAAATCTTTCTTTTGAGAGTGCTGACGGGTTTTCTCTACACACTGGTGAGACATCAACATCTGGTCTTCTAAGCTCAAGCAGTGATAGCCACTTGGATCTGCACCGAGTTGCTGGCGCATCGCTTGGAACTGGTCTTGTTTGTAACCCGGAGAGGCAGGGTAGTGCACAAATAGTTCTTCCACTAGACCTGCGTAAGAAATTGAACAAGATTCTGTTAGCCACGAACGAGAGACTTGTCAATGCAAAAACAGATATGGAGGATCTTATAGCAAGACTAAATCAAGAGATAGCGGTCAAAGAATACCTGAACAAAAAGGTACAATAAGAATAGTAACCATGAACTTCTCTTTTCATTTTTGGTTATAAACATCTGTATCTTATCCTTTTTCCTTTGAAGCGAATGGTAGTGTTGTAAACTTGTAATCCTGTTTTACTGTGCAGGTTAATGATCTAGAAGGGGAGCTTGAAACTACCAAGCAGAGAAGCAAAGAGAATTTGGAGCAAGCTATTATGACTGAGAGGGAAAGATTTACTCAGATGCAGTGGGATATGCAAGAACTTAGACAAAAATCTTACGAGTTGGAATTGAAGTTAAAAACGAAAGAGGTATGACTTGAACTATTCCCATGTCTATTGAATTATTTCTGCAACCAAACTGGTTCGCATAGATGATTCAAATTATCATGACAGGATGGGAGCTCACATGCAGAACCCACTGAACAGTCAACTATTTCTGAGAAACATGTTTTGTCAAAAGAATTGGATGCCAGAAAACAACTGGAGGATCTCTCCAGGCGATATGATGAACTAGAGGCAAAATCAAAAGCAGATATTAAAGTTCTTGTCAAAGAGGTCAAATCTCTGAGGCGTTCTCATGTGGAACTAGAAAAGGAGCTGACTCAATCTTTGACAGATAAAACTGAAGCCGAGGTAATTTCTGGCTCGTACAGTAATATATATATTTTCTGATTTGGCAGCACCATGGGTTTGTGGATTTTTACTCTGCATGTATGTAAACAAGAGAGATAACTGAGCCTGAAATATCTTGCACTTTTCAGAAACTACTCGAACATGAGAGAAAACTACTTGAGAACACGGTATCGGCTAGAAAAAAGTTGCTTAGTGACTGCAGAATTCTACACGACCGGCTTAAAGAGTACAACTTGAATTTGTCAACGGACGGAGACGGTAACTTCCTAGAGGTATCAGATGCTTTGCGATTGCTGTCAGTATCTGATGATCAAATTGAGGAGGTATTGCTGCATCTCTGCTTTATCTACTTTTAAAATCAGAAAATTTCACATCCATGGTTTCCTCTAGTAGGAGTTGCTTTTCACGGCGTTTTGATATATGCATCAGGATGAAGTTAATTTGTTAGTGTAAGGTAGTTAGGTTTTGGCTGCAGCATTGCTAAGAAAATCTTGCTTGTAGCACTGGGTTTGCATTCTTACAAGTTTTCCAATGGTGGCCATTTTCAGGCTCAGCTGCTTGCAGGGTTTGATGAAGCTGCTCTAGACATTGATAAATCTCTCAGCATCGACACTGAAACAAAAATCATGGAGGACGAGCTGAGGAAGATATTAGCAGATATCTTTGTTGAGAATGCCAAATTGAGAAAACAGGTGAACTCTGCAATGTTTCGTGCTCTCCAGAAAGACGTAGAGACAACCGAAGATGTGAATGAGGAAAATGGTGACGAGAAAGAGGAGGCATCAACGGAAACACTGAACATATAGGTACTATAATCATAATAGTTGGCTTTGTCCTGAGAATAGAGTTCAAAACGAGAACTGCCAATTTTTATCTTCTTTTTATGAAAGGACTGGTCGCTTTCTATTACAAAATGGTTGGTCTCTTGGAGAAGCAAAATTAGTTGAAGCTGTTTAATCAAAATATATACAGACACATGTGAACACCCCCTTTGATAAGTACATAAGGAAAAACATTTGTATTGCGTATGTTTGTTTGTATTATTGTATTGCATTATCAATCCTCGCAAGACCTTGGTTCTTAAATTGTATTACAACTCGATACAGTACTTGGTTCGGGTTTCAGTTTTGGTTACATTTGAGAAAGAGAGGGAGGCTCGTATCTGCAAACACAGTCATATATGTTTCCCTTTATCAGCTTGTCAGCCAGTCTCTGATTCTTAACCATTGGTAGCTGCAAAAAAGTAAAGAAGAGAGAGGTTTCAGTCGAGAGTTTCAATAGGAGTAATTTTAGGGTCAAAACCTGAGGTTTCAAACCTTGAGAGCCTCGCATTTGAATTGCGCGTTGAAGTTTGTGTGAAGTGCTCTTCCCATACCTTCCAAGATAACCTGCAAAATCATCAAACACCAAACAATGACCTTATCTCTTTTGTGTGTGTTTAAAGTTAAAAAGTATAAACAGAGAAGATGTTTGTTTGTGTATATACAAGATCAGCGTCTTTGGCAGCAGCTGCAAGCTCGGAGCTGACTTGTCTAAGGTCAATGCAAGGACTCCCGCATCCATTTTCAACAACCATCAGTGGTGCTGAAGTTGAATCCTTCTTTGACCCATCTCCTGGATTTACCATCGCGTCCACAAGTAAGCCTCCCATTTCTGCCGCTCTCCTCAGGATGTCACAGTGCTTCAAGAGTGAATACATACCAAAAGCGTTAGCCACATAATGATTATGAACCGCAAGTTAAACCAACGGTACCTTAGCAGCCCCGGCGACTATATCAGGAAGTTCCATAGCAGTCACATCGTTAAGAGCAGGAAGAGAGTTTGCCACCAGAACAACCTATAGAATCACAATAACAGTTTTTTTACTGTTGCCTCAACTATGGTTTTATGAACAGCTAGGGAGAGAGATACATACTTCAGTCCCACGGCGAAGAAACTCTCTGGCAAGTGGAAGCATCCCAAGAATGACATCGGCTCCTGAGTTATCAACAAAGAGTAACGCTCTTTTATGTCGATGTGGCTGCTTACCTCCAGACCCAAGCATCCTTTCTTTGAAAGCATCAAAATCATCTACCTGATTTACGCTCAAAACTAACAATTAGTAAACAGTAAGCATCCTTTCTTTGAAAGTATGTTTTGTCTCTCACCCTCCACGGTCTCTGCATCTTGTTACGACTCATTCTGTATATTTCAATAATGGTTCCTTTGTGATATAGATCCACACATGCTCGAGATCCCCAGTCGAATATGTTTGCAGCAAGAACACCTTCTATTAATGTAAGTAACCTCGCCTCCTCATTCATTGAATCAAGCTCCTCCAGTAAATCAGGTAAAACAGCAAGTGATGCCTCGTTCTCCCTATCAATACCGGTAGAAAGAGAGGGCATAAGAGAAACTCCAAGTAGGAAAGTGATCATAGGACTATGTTGTAATACCTTTGCTTGATGCTTCTATAGGCATCAACAAACTGGAACTCTCTTAAGCATTCTTCCCTAAGTTCCAAGAGATTTGCTAGCCCCAACTTTCCATATGCAGCTGGCTCTTCCATTAACCTACAGCCAAAGGCAACAAAATAAATCAAGATTTTCTTGAATTTTCTGCTTGTTGTATGATGAACCACACCTTGCCAAATGAGCAGAAAAAGCACGAGCAAAAGCATCACCACGCCTTTTCGCATCCTCAGTTCCTCCTTCACTTGCCACAGCCTATAGCCATGTCCATATAATCAAAGAAAAGCATGTGTAAATAATAGCCATAAGAATCTTTACCACCTAAAAAAGAAAGGTGGAACCGAATTCATGGGTTAACTTTTAGTAGTTACCGTATCAACAAGGTCTGGCAAATGCTCAGACAACACTTTGAGCCAGTACCTATACACCAAAGCAATAAACAATCTAAAAACAATGGTTTCAATAAATAAAACAAATGTTTTGGAAGATCAGTATCAACGTATTACTCACTCTCTTTCGCCTTGGTCTGATAAGTCAATCGTGTTAGGCTCATACCTGGAGTAAAACGACAAACGTGAATCCTCAAAAATGATGAACAAGCGACAAACCATGAGATATATGTACTCAGGGACACGCCACTTACGTTTTGGGGTCGGCCAGCAAAGGGAACACCTCTAGTGTGGGCACAAGATGGAGAACGCCAACATTTAAAGCACTGGCGTCAGATCTTAGAGAACTACCTCTTGATGAGGGAACATCAAACCCTCCAAGTCCAGTTGTTTTCGATGGAGTCATCGGTACAGGCGCAGTTATTTCAGTTCCTCTTCGCACAAACTTCTCCATCCACGAAATCTGAAAACCAACCGGGAAAGTCTTCTTAAAAATCCAAACCGGAGTGAAGATACAGAACGCTTATAAACTAGTTGAAGTGATGTCTCTTTAGAATAAGCCAAAGAAAAGTTGAAAAGGAGTAAGAGCACCTGATTCCCAACTCGTATTCAAAAGTCAATGGACTAACCTCTGAGATATACATAAAAAAGAAGAAGATAGTCTGTACCTTATATATATTTTTTTATCAAAACTCTGTACTTTATATATGACCAGAAATCAGTAGATCAATCCATCTCTCTGAGTAATAAAATAAAATATAGGCGAGAACTTATGATTCTTAATCTTACTTTTTAATAATCTTTCTGTGTGATACTTTGCAGTACAAATAAAAAAGAACCAGCAGCATACTTCACAGGCAATGACATTCATACAAGAATAACCATATGTTTATTCTTATTGATAAGAGAATAAATTTAAATTAAAGAATCAGATATTCGAATTGTACTGCAGATCATTGATTTGATAAGTTATACGTAATAATATATATTCTCTGCTCAAAACTTAAAGATATTCTAGTGACTAATCACAATCAAAACTAGTCAGCAGACACGCCATGGAAAGATCATTCGTCCGTGAAAAATCAAACAATAGCCAAATTAAATTACTATCCAAGAACATCATATTCTATTATGGTATTGCCTAAAGAATATACTATAATGGTACGCAACACGCACTAAAACCCATCACAAGGTATAAACGGTATCAGATTCCAACACTTTAATATTTTTAGCAGTACACCAGATCAATCATGGAATCTATTGCCCTCAGTTTCAGAAGTACCTTCTCGTTCAGGTCACCGAGTGGTGGTCCATGGATATTTCCTCCAGTGTATGGTGCACCCATCGGGAACCTCTCAACCAACTGATGAGACATCAAATCATCCAGTCCGTGCTTCTCATAGCTCATGAACGCACCCAGAGCACCAAGAAAGCCTTCATGCCTCAAGAACATTGCTTGCATCTCACCTTTCGACCTTAGGTGTGATCAAACAACAAATTAAAGTGGCGCACATATATCACGTCTAGGTCCAAGTTTTTGAGTGAAGTTACCAGAAATGTACAGCAAACGAAATTGTGTCCATGGTATAAGCATGGCCCCTTATGAAAAATCCTCCAAAAAATATTCTCTTCAACCCAAAGCGAAGAGCGTTCAAGTATGATATCTACATACCAAAATACAAAATCATAAACACAAATAATATTATCCCATACAAACACTGTGGAAACAGGACCACATACCTGTCCAATGTTGTATGAGATCATCCGCAAAAGAGACAAGGAGATATCTTCAGGTCTGTAATCTTCTAGTTCTTTATTTTCAGAGATGGCCTTGCCAAAACTAGAAGCTATTGTTGAAGCAGAGAGGCCAATCTGTATAATTGATTAATGAGAATCACTATTAAGCATTCTTGTTTATGACAGAAAAACAGACTCATACCTTGGAGTAATCCATGCCACCATAAATATCACCAACAAGCATGTCAATGGTACTATTGTCTCCCTTTTGGCTGAGTTCTAGCAACTCATCAAAGCTAAACACACAAGAAAACATAGTTAAGCATAGGAAAGAAGAATCTAAAGAAGCAGTACAGAAAAAAATCAGATCCATTATTAACCTCTTGCACTTGGTTAGAAGTTTTCCTAAACCCCAATAGGTACCACCACCAACATTTGTCCCACTCACACGTTCAAACTTCCCTTCCCCATCAACCTGCACTTTGAAAAGCATTGCGTGAAATCTACAGGTTCATGCAATTTTCTGACCTCGTAAATCTTTAGGAACCAGAACAGTTCGTAGATGAAACAAACACCTTGATTATGCTGACACCAGATCCAACGTTAACAAGAAGATAGGGATACAAGTCATTGGGATCTATCTGTACAAACTCTTTCTCAGCCTCCATGTGTGTGAAGGCTTCATGTCTAATAGCCTGCAGAAAAAAGGTGAAAATGAGTATAAAAAATCAAAAGTATTTTGGCAGAACGAATTCAATAGTCTTATCAGAACTATATGTACACTGAAACACACACAGAACTTCAACAAACAAATCAGCTGGCCACACGTTTCTGTTTAGCAAGTGCTAGTATGGACACAAGGTATATTGAATAAAAGAAAGGTTTTACCTTGAGCAAAAAATTAGCTCCAGAGACAAGGCAGTGCATTTCATCTTCTTTTTCAATACTAACGCCCAGCCGTTCTTTGAACAAGTCCGCAAATTTATAGGCCCCACCACCTGTGACCTGTAAGATACACGTACGCACGCATGACTCATAAGTTTAAACAAGCAATCATCAACTAATCTTAAAGCCAAATCAGCAAATCACATTACATGGATATATAAGACACATGAACATTAAAAAACAATGATTATGAACATTAAAATGCCATTACCTTAATAACACCAGTACCCAAAGGCAGGGTCTTCGAACTCCAAGGATAAGGATCTATTCATTGATTCAAACAACAATTGGCTGAGCATAATCATTTTGGTAACAGAGCATTCTAGTGTTTTTCAGTGCATTAAGTTGGTGGGATGAGAAGAGAAAAAAAAGGCAATACCTCGGCGATGAAGCTGCTTAGAATGAATAAAATCCAAGCACTCGTTTATTTTGTGAGTCTCAAACTTGACAAAATGAAGTCTACCACCAAGAACAGGATAGCTTCTGAGGTTGCCATTGGTTATACCCAACCTCTCCTTAATCGTCCTCTTCCGCTTACCATCATCGTTTGTGTAGTCCTCCTCATGCCGTGAGAAATACAGCAACTTTATCAAAGATCCTGTCCCAGATAAAACTCAGATGGTTTTACTTTTACATGTTTTCAAACACAGCCAACGGAAGAAGAAGGCACAGAACACACAAGTGTTAGAATCATACCACCAATATCAAGTGCCAAATGAGAGATATCATCAGACTGATTAGGCAATAGAATGGTGGGATCTCTCTCCTCGAAATTCCCCTGAATCTCAGCTTTGCTCAGATCAAGCTGTGGCCTAGAGCCAGATCTATGAATAGAAGGTCCAGGAGCAGAAGGAGCCATATCTCTCTCACCACTACCACTAACACAAGCCTGAGATTTTGCTTCAGCTTCTTCTATGTTATCGTCAAGAATTGGATCATGCTCTTCATCTTCTGGACCCGCCATATATATTTAACTTTTTATATAAGAAAATAAGACACACACCCAGAAAAATCGGATCACCAACAACTGCCTAACATCATTACAAAAGCCTAACTGCAAAGAGTGTTAAGATAATATCTTCAATTAGAGCCAAACAAGCCAGAAACCTAGACCACAGCTCGAGAGTTTAAGTCAGAACAAAAAACCAAAAAGCATAAAGACATGAACTGCGAAGACTTTCAAAGTACCCCTCAACGAAATCTTTAGACTACAGTTTGTCACATTTATCTTTTATTATTATTTAAATGTACTGATTAACTTTATAACTTTACCACCTAATCTTTTTTTATTTAATTAATCAAAAATTGTGAGTGGACTAGGATCTACGGGTTTGCTGTTATAGACCAAACTCAAACATCGTTTTGTGTGGTTTTGGAGTTCCAATGAGATGAGAAGTTTGGTGTAAGAAGAGGATAGGATGATGTGGATTAAAGCCTGCTCATATGAGAGAGTTTGTTCTATGTTAGTTATGCATATGGATCCTACAATACTATTGGGCTTATTGGTGTTAAAAAGGCCTTACGTGGACCCAAATACTACATTGTTATTTTTATTTTAGTGAATGATAAGGACAGACTCGCTTTAATCCTTGGCTCATTTATAACCACGCGACTTATTTAATAAAACTAGGGATGTTAGTACGGGTATGATGCCCGCGGGCTTTGACGGGCGCGGTTTAAATGGGTAGAGCCCGTACCCGTTTAATGATATACTAAGACTTAACGGGTTAATACATGGTATACCCTTTAAGGCCCGTTTATAAACGGGCGTAGCTCTAATATAAACGGGCTACCCGTTTTTTTTTTTTTTTTTTTACAATGTATGAAACGACGCTGTTTTTCACTAGGTTTTCTACATCTTTTCTCAAGCCGTCGAGTTCTTCTCTTCTTCAAACTCTTCGTAGATGAAAATCATGAAATCTGGAAAAGTTTTATGACTCAAACTTAGAAATCCAGACAAGGGTACCATTGCTTTTCTTCACTAAGCTAAGGTAAACTGCTTGTTTTGACATTTTTTCATCTTTTTCAAGAGTAATCTCTTAAAGAACTCTTCTGGTTTTGATGATGGGTCTCGTGGATATGTGTTGTTATAGACTTGCAGGAGGTCTGGTTCGAACTTCTTCTCATCGTCATATTCTCTCTGGTTTATTACAACTCTATCTTCGCTTCACACAGAGAGTAAAGCGTCTTTGATTCTTCTTTTTAAAAAAAAAAAAAAAATTCTGAGATTTTGATACAAAGTTTGATTCTGGGTTGCAGGCTGCTTTGGTTCAAGACTTCAAGGGTTCGTTTTTGCTGTAACTTGTGACTTTGTGAGCGTTTGTGCTGTGACTCTGTGAGCCTAATACTTCAAGTCTTCAAGTGAGTTAGCCACTTAGCTCTTGAATAAACTAGAGAATTAATCACTTCAAGTCTTTCCTGCAATGTGTAGTTAGTGTGTTAGCACTTAGCTCTTGAATAAACTAGAGAATTAATCACTTCCTTCATGGCTTATCAAACTAGAGAATTAATCACTTCCTTCATGGCTTCATACTGTTATCAAAACATTTTGTTTGAATGGTTTTGCCTGTGATCGTTGTTTTTGATTGGTTAACTATGATCATTGTATTTGGACTTTTCTATATGAAGCTAAACCTAGTAATTTGTTTCGATAGATAGTCATCATCAGGTGTTTTGTGCATGTTATCATTTTTTTAAAAATAATCTGATAAACAAAATAGCGAAGAGGAGAAACTTGAGTTTCTTAAAGTTAATTGCTTACAAGAAAAAAAAAAGGATCGTCAAATAGAAACGGTTGAGGAGTCGTACTCACCATCTTGACCTTTATAAAGAATGCTCTTTATAAAGAAGTTCGCTTGACCTAATATATGCTTGATGCATACAGTTTATAAGCCTGCATTACTTGCTACATAAACTGATGCATAGCTGTTGAGACTATATATATTACTTGCTCCGTTTTTTTTCAGTTTCTTATAGTAACATTCTTTGACTTCTCTGGTATTGGCAGGATGGATTTAGAGTCTCTTGAGACAATAGCTCTCTTGGATGCTCAAAGAGAGTACATGGACATGAATGAAGAAGATGCATTGAATGAGGAAAATGCAATGAAGGAGGGAGAAACAGAAGTGCAAGAACCAGACCAAAGTGACACACAAGCTGCTGAAACAACTCAAGCGACACAACCACGTAAGAGACGCTTAACTTCTAAAGTTTGGAATGATTTTACATCGGTTGGGATTGATGAGAGTGATGGCAAAGAAAAAGGTCAGTGTAACCATTGTGGTAAGAAGTTAGTGATCAATACTAGAACACATGGAACACATCACTTGAGTCGCCATTTAGAAACTTGTCCCAAGAAGCCTAAAAAGGTAGATAGGCCTGTATATGATCATAAGGTTGATAGAGAGATGACTAGCGAGATCATAATCTTTCATGATTTGCCGTTTAGATATGCTGAGTATAAAAAGGTTAGAGCAAGAAGCTTGTACCTCAACCCGGACTGTCAGCCTATCTGTAGACAAACTGCAGCTGCTGATGTGTATAGAAGGTATGAGAAAGAGAAGGAAAAGCTTAGAGATGTGTTTGCGAAGCATCAGGGCCGAGTTTGCTTTACTTCAGATTTATGGCTAGCTAAGCCCACTACTATGGGTTATCTCTGTCTAACTGCCTCTTTCATTGATGATAACTGGAAGCTACACAGTAAGATCTTAGCCTTCTGTTCTCTGGAGTGTCCACACACTGGTGAAGCGATTGCTAGTACGATTCTTGGGTGTCTGAAGGAATGGGGCTTAGAGAAGAAGGTGTTCTCTATCACTCTCGACAACGCTAGCAACAATGGTAATATGCAGAGAATTCTCAAAGGGCAGCTTCAGATGATGAGTGCTAGTGGTTTGTTATGTGATGGGAGGTTTATGCATGTGAGATGCTGCGCTCATATACTGAATCTGATAGTGAAAGATGGTCTGGAGTTAGCAAAGGATCTATTGCATGACATTAGAGAAAGTGTCAGATATGTTAAAGCTTCTCTGCAAAGAATACAGTCTTTTGCAGCAAAGGAAAATCAGCATCGACTTGGTGATTTGGCTGATATGGCGCGTGATTTGCTCACCATCCCTATTACTACAGTTGCTTCTGAGTCGGCGTTTAGCGTTGGAGGTAGAGTTTTGACTCCATACCGAAACCGGCTGCTTCCGGAAAATGTTCAAGCTTTGCTTTGCGCACGCAATTGGCTTCGAGGATATGCAGAGTTTGAAGGTGATTAAAGAAACTTTGCAAGAACAGTTTCATAGTTAAATTTTGTCTAACTTATATTTTAAATTATAGGTACCATCGAAGATACTGATGACAGTGAAGATGTCAGAAAAACAGCAAGTAATTCAGGAGTTGAAAGTTCAAGGTCAGCAGAATCAAATATGCAATGAGAAAGTTCAAGGTCAGGTAACCATTTTCTGTTCTTGATTTCTTGATGAGTTTGTCATAAGCTGTCGTGATGTTGTGTTTTCTTGATTTCTTGATGAGTTTGTCTTATGTAATTACAAGATGCTCGTGTTAGACGTTAGACACTATGTAAACGTGATCTTTTGTGTGCTTTATCATTAACTGTGTGGTTTGAGTTTTGTTTAATAGATTTCAGTATTGTTATTGGTTCAGCATAGACTGTCATAGTCATTTAGCAAACTAGATTTTTTTAAACTTGTAAACTATGTTACTCTTTCTTATGTTTTGGTTTGGCATTTTTTCAGATAACAAGAAAATGGAGAAAGGGTCTCGTTGGTTTGAGATTAAAGGAGGAGGATGAAGTTGGTTTCTATCTTGTTTTTCTATTGTTTTTTTCATATGCTTTCTTTGTTCTATTTTCAGAAATTAAACTCTATGTAATTTCAGATTCTCAACGGTTTTTTCTTTGTTGTATTTCACTTTCCGAATTTCAGATTTTATGAACTTACAGATTTTAAATTATGTATTAGATAAACAAATCAGGTTTATTACATATGACGATAATTAAAACTGCATTTTGCTAAAAAAAAAAAGAAACAATAACATTACATAAAAAAAAAAACATAGACAAGGTTGTTAACGGGCTCACGGGCCTAAACGGGCATCACCCTGTTAAATGGGTTTTCTGGTAAACGGGCTTCAATGGGTTCGCTGGTTAAACGGGCATGTGTTCACGGGCTCTAGACGGGCAGGGCTGTAAACGGGCAGGGCTTAAACGGGCCCGGGCCGCCCGTTTAAACATCCCTAAATAAAACCAATGCCAGGTCACTAAAAGAACCTTATTTTACTAAAATAGATCCCGTGGCGGCGAATTTAACACGTGGACATGCCGACATAAAACTTGTGAATAAGGGCAAAAAGGACTTTTGGCTTTAACCAAGATCACAACTCGCCAGCCAACGCGAGCCTTCTATTTCTATTTTTAAATCCTTAAAAGCAAAAATTAAATAAACTTTAGTTTTATCCAAAGTCGGATCCTTTTCAATGATCCATTGCCTTCTCCACTGCAATCCCTTCCTTACCTTGTTGCTCCAACTTGCCAGCTTTACATTTTGCATTTGTATCCTCTCTCCCTCTCTCTCTCTCTTCCTTCTTAGATTCTTCTTCTTCTTCCTTCGATTTTGGGTTTGCTCTCGTAAGCCCCCTTCAAAGACCATTTCTTTGATTTGATCCTTTGTCTGAAACATAGATTTAGGGGTTTCTTGTTCATCTGTGTAGGAAGGAGCTCGAATGATGTTTGTTTGATATGCTCTCGTGATGGGTTTCTCTCAGGCTATTCGCCTGAATCTTTCTTCCTACTCTTCTCTCTCTCCCTGCCAGGTTTTCCACCTTCTCACTTACCTTTCCTCTATTAGACTTTTTGATTCAAACTGTTACTCTTTAAAAAAAAAAGCTCAGAACTTTCATGATGTTTTGGATATCTTAATATTGGGTTTTGTTCTGTTATTATTCTTTGCTTTCCTCAGAATGATTCTTAGTGTCTGCCCATAACCATCAAGTTTTGCTTTTTTTAATTAAACTTTTATTCTGATGTCGTCTGTTATAATTTCTTGATGCAGACAAGAGTAAACCAGAAGCAGAAGACTCTTGTTGCGTTCCTCACCAGTTGTAGAAAGGGAAAGAGACGTTCTTCACTCACTGTTAAATCAGTCCTGAACAATACAAGACCAAGCTTCAACGACAATGGAACAGCCGAGCCTTCCAAGGTTCTTTTGGATAAACTATTCGCTCGGACACAGGAACTGGATGGACAAACGAATGAGAACTCGGTGTATCCTTACTCAACCCCTGGGGGAATTGAGTCTGAACTTCAGGCTGCGCTGATGGCTTTGTTGAAAAGGGAAGAGGACTTGCAGGATGCAGAGAGGAAGGTTCTATCCGAGAAGAAGAAACTAAAGCGGGCGAAGGAAGGGTTGGAGAAGCGGGAGAGAGTGATCGTGGAAGCTTCTTTGAAGCACGAGAGCTTACAAGACGAGCTGAAGCGGGCGAACGTGGAGCTAGCTTCACAGGCAAGAGAGATTGAAGAGTTGAAGCATAAGCTTAGGGAGAAAGACGAGGAGCTTGCTGCTATGCAGTCGTCCTTGACTTTTAAAGAACGTGAGCTAGATCGAATGCGTGTTGAGATTTCAATCAAAAGCAAGGAGGTTTCTGTGGCGAGTTTTGAATTTGAGAACAAGTCACAGCTCTTGAGCCAAGCCAACGAGATCGTCAAGAGACAAGAAGATGAGATACAGGCACTTCAGAGAGCACTCAAGGAGAAGGAAGAAGAGCTGGAGATCTCTATGGAGGCGAAGAGACTTGAGCAGGAAAAGCTCAGAGAAACAGAAGCTAACTTGAAGAAACAGACGGAAGAGTGGTTGGTAGCTCAGGATGAAGTGAGTAAGCTTCAGGAGAAAACCGTGAAACGCTTAGGAGAAGCCAACGAGACCATGGAGGACTTCAGGAGAGTGAAGAAGCTTCTGACCGATGTGAGATTCGAGCTTGTTTCTTCTCGGGAAGCTTTGTTATCTTCAAGAGCGCAAATGGGAGAAAAGGAACTACTATTAGAAAAGGAACTAGAGGAACTCGAGGAACAGAGGAGAAGCGTGTTGTCATATATGCAAAGCTTGAGAGATGCTCGCAGTGAAGTAGAGGGTGAGAGAGTAAAGCTCAGAGTTGCCGAGGCTAAGAACTTTGCACTCGAGCAGGAGATATCACTCCAAAAAGAACTTCTGGAGGCATTAAGAGAAGAGTTGAAGAAAGAGAGATCTCTGTTGGAGCAAGCTATGCTTGATATCTCCACCATTCAAGATGAGCTGGACAAGAAAACTAGCGAGTTTCAGGTCTCACAGAATCTACTTCAGGAGAAGGAGTCAAGCTTGGTGGAGGCTAAACTAGAGATCCAGCATCTGAAGTCTGAACAGGCTTCTCTAGAGCTATTATTGCAAGAAAAAGATGAAGAGCTCACGGAAGCGAGAAATAAACTGGAAGAAGTGAACCGGGAGGTTACAGAGCTAAAGATGCTTATGACAAGTAGAGAAGATGAGCTTATGCAGGCAACTGAATTGCTGAAGGAGAAAGACGTCCACCTTAACAGAATCGAAGGCGAGTTAGGCAGTTCCAAGATGCAAGTCAGTGAAGCTGAGATGGTGGTGGAGAGAATCGCAGAGCTGACGAGCAGATTGGTTATGTCAACCACCAAGGATCAGATAAGCGTTGACTCGATGCAGCAATCACTAGAGAGACCTTATGGTGATTACGGAATGGAGAACAAACGGCTAGTGATGGAGTTAAACTTCACCAGAGAGAATCTACGGTTGAAAGAAATGGAAGTTTTAGCTGTGCAGAGGGCTCTGACGTTTAAAGACGAAGAGATCAACGTGGTAATGGGAAGACTAGAAGCCAAGGAGCGGGAACTCAAGAAACTGAAAGAAGAAACGGTCAACGACAGTGAAGATTTGAAAACGCTATATGCCATGGCGCAAGAGAGAATCGAGGGGAAAACAATGGGTGATCTAGCCATAGAGAAGCTTCAGCTAGAGGCAGCTCAACTTGAAGTGGAAGCTGCAACGAGCGCATTACAGAAGCTTGCGGAGATGAGCACAGAGCTTCTAAGTCAAGCTGACATGAGTATCGATGCAGATTCTAGTTTCATTACAATACCAGAAAACGAAAACAGTTCAGCCGATTGTATAGCCGAGGTGAAAACAGAAGTTGGGAGGCTCTGGTCATTGACAGAGAAACTCCTAGAGAATGCAGGAATCGCTGATGGTGCTACTACATCCACTGGCATGCAAAGTGTGACTTATGAAGATTAGATTCATACAGATTTAACTTTTATAAGCTTGATCTGTGACTGTAATGTGATTTTTGTGGGGAATCTGTAGAGTTACCAGGTGCTGAATAAATATGTTGCGACTTGTCACCAAGTGTTCTCAAAACTAAGATTGTTTCTGCATACAATGACTGTAAGGTTAGTAATAAGACATGTAACAACACATGTGATCTTTAATGACATTATGGTTATGGAAAGACAAGTCTGGTTATTGTTAACAATTACGAATTAACTAAAGGTAATTTATATATTGAAAATGCGATTCTTTTTGTATTTATTTTATTTTATTTTGTATTGAATATATTTTTTCCGGTCCTTACATTTGTTATATCACACCACAGCCTTTGCTTATTTGTGTGGTGAAGAGAAGAGATAACATTCCTAAGAAGATTAACAGAGATCAGTTTTTGAGCATTCTCAATCTCTCAAAGCCAAAGCTCTCTCTCTCTCTGTCTCTCTGTGTGCTTGTGTGTAGCAGCCATGGCTAACTCGATAATGGCTTCCTCCAAACCCCTCATCTTCCTCTCCTCCTCCTCCTCCTCCACTCAACCAAGCCGCGTCCACCTCCCCAAACTCGCCAAACTCCCCCAGATTCCCAAACCCATCTCCTCCTCCTCCTCCCTCCGCAGCAAGGCTCTGTCTTTCTCTTCCGCCACCGTAAAGTCTCTAGCTTTAATCGCAGCCCTCGCTCCTCCCTCGATGGCCGAAGCCATGGAGAAGGCTCAGCTCTTCGATTTCAACCTGACGCTGCCGATCATCGTCGTGGAGTTCCTCTTCCTGATGTTCGCGCTCGACAAGGTGTATTACTCGCCGCTCGGGAACTTCATGGACAAGAGAGACGGTGAGATCAAGGAGAAGCTCGCGAGCGTGAAGGACACTTCCACGGAGGTGAAGGCCCTCGATGAGCAGGCCGCCTCTGTGATGAGGGCGGCTAGGGCTGAGATCGCCGCCGCGCTTAACAAGATGAAGAAGGAGACGCAGGTAAGGAAAACATTGTTATGTTATGTCTCAGATCGTGAGAAAGACATTAATGGTTTGGTGTGTGTTTTGGCAGGTAGAGGTAGAGGAGCAGCTGGCGGAAGGAAGGAAGAAGGTGGAGGCGGAGCTGCAGGAGGCGTTGGCGAGCTTGGAGAAGCAGAAGGAGGAAACCATCAAGGCGCTTGATTCTCAGATCGCTGCTCTTAGTGAAGACATTGTCAAGAAGGTTCTTCCTTCTTAAGACAAACAGAACTCTTGATGTTATGTTTTTTCTCAATCTCATTTTATAAAGACATTACTGTAAATCTCCTTTCTCTTCTCTTCTCTCTGTGTGTCTCTCTTGGATTGTTTCGTTGAATCAAGAAGAACAGTTTTATATGTAAGTTTTCATAAATGATTAACTCTCTTTTCTTATTGAGTTTGATTTTGATTGAAAATTTTGAGGAATTGGTTGGTTGCTGTGGTGTGGATGAATCTAAGTAGGCTCTTATTGTCACAAGATTTTACATGTGTCTTGAAACAAAAACAAGAAGCAAATGAGAGTTTGTGTCTGGGAGTGAAGTAAAGAAGAACAGAGACATTTGAAGATGTCAAAACCAAACAACAGTCCAGCTTCAAACTAAATGGATTCACAAACAGCAAAATGGGCTAAGTTCTTACAAAGAAACCCAACCTTCAACCGTAACTATTATATTCGGCGTTTCTTGTCACACGCCGTAATGTTTGTTGTTTATCCAGCGCCTGAGCAACAGACGAAACAAAGGGGAAAACTACTTGGTTGGTCTCATGGTGTGTTTAAACATTACAGTGCCTTATTCCACTCACACCACAGTAACACTTCAGCTAGAGTTTGTTTGGTGGATACAGTCGTGAAATCGTAGTTACTAGGATGTGGTTTTCATTAGTAAAATACTCTTTAACAATCGTTAAAATCATCCTTATAATATGAGTCTAATAATATGTCAGACTCATCCTTTGCACTTAATTTGTTTATACCAAGAAAAGCTCACAAAAATAAATTTAGACCCAAAAAAACAAAAAAAGCCTTTATTTAATGACACAATAAAAATAAATGTTAACCAAAAATAAGGTTAAAAAGTGGGCTTGTGGTTGAGGTATTAAGTACGGTACGGTGTCTCATTAAGCAACTTACGGAGCCTCCACGCCTTCTTGCTTCGTCCTTCAGGTTTGCTCTCTCTCTCTCCGTTCTCTGTCTTTATCAGCTCCTCAAGTTACTTATTTCAGTTTCCGACGATCTTTTTTTGTCTAAATTATTTGATTATTTCTTGTTTTTCTTTTCATCAGGAACTTGGACTTATCACACCGTTTGTTAGGTTTTTATCACTTTCCCTCGTTTTCACCGTGGTGTTACGGTTTCAAAAAGGCTTCTTAATCCGTCGAAATTCCCCAGTTCTCTCCCTCATTACCGGTTACTCTCTTTTTTCTGTTGTTTTTTCGCCAGTTTCAGAAAGTTGAGATTTTCCATTGCAAGTCGAGTTAACTACTTGGTTTTGCAAATTCTGATCTAAATGAGATTTGACATTTATTTGTTTGATTGATTGACTCATTTGGTTCTAGCTTGCGCTAATTGAGTTTCATTTTGATGGGATACTGTTGCTTGCTTGTTCTCCTACTCCTCCACGACACTTGTCTCTGTCCCTTGTTTGCATCGCTTTACTTCTCTTGAAAAGAAGAACACATACACGTATCTGACTTTTCTCTTCCATTACATATATTGTGAGGTATCTGTTTCACATTTTTTGCTTGCCTCGATCTGCTCTTAAGGATAGTCTCATAAGGATAGTTAGCAAGTGAAAGGTTGTTCCTTTTTTATTGGCAAACGTACGTTTTACTATGTTCATCTTACTTAACAATAGTTTGAAACTATATTTTAATTTTCTGGTTCAGATATGGCTTCAAAGATAACTGCTGGAAAGACGGATGATTCCGAGTACGAGATCATTGAAGGTGGCTCTGAGAGTGCTTTAGCAATTGGTACAAGCCCTTGGATGAACTCTGCAACCTTGAAGCTTAGGCATCGAATTGGAAGAGGTCCCTTTGGTGATGTTTGGTTGG
This sequence comes from Brassica juncea, assembly GCA_018703725.1. Taxonomy (NCBI): domain Eukaryota; kingdom Viridiplantae; phylum Streptophyta; class Magnoliopsida; order Brassicales; family Brassicaceae; genus Brassica; species Brassica juncea. Next base: position 62,657,742 of record CM031939.1, read on the forward strand.
CTACTCATCATCAGTCTACCGAGGACTATGATGAGCATCATGAAGTGGCCATCAAAATGCTTCATCCTATCAAGGAGGATCAGAGGAAGGTTGTGGTTGATAAGTTTGAGGAGTTGTTTTCCAAGTGTCAAGGGGTGGAGAATGTATGTCTGCTCCGTGGTGTCTCTAGCATTAGTGGAAGGGTAAGTAAAAAACAAACATGTGGTTTCTCTTAGTTTCCCCATTCTTTTTTGCAAAACTATGTTTAATTGTAGATTTGTTGTATAATATAGATATGCATCATCATGAAGTTCTATGAGGGCTGTGTTGGTGACAAGATGGCTCGGCTCAAAGGAGGAAAGCTTTCGCTGCCTGATGTATTGAGGTAGTCTTGCTGCTCATAATAGCAATCTCTACTTCACTCTTATTATATAAAACGCTAATGTCCTCTTATCTATGTTGAACCACCCTTTGCAGATACGGCGTTGATCTGGTTACAGGGATCCTGGAGTTGCACTCAAAAGGGTTTCTGATTCTCAATCTCAAGCCCTCTAATTTTCTTCTCAGTGATAATGACAAGGCCATCCTCGGGGATGTTGGAGTCCCTTATCTCCTTCTTAGTATCCCTCTGCCAAGTTCTGATATGACAATGAGACTTGGAACTCCAAACTACATGGCTCCAGAACAGTGGCAACCAGAAGTCAGAGGTCCCATGTCCTTTGAGACTGATTCTTGGGGATTTGGATGCAGCATTGTGGAAATGTTGACTGGTGTACAACCTTGGTCTGGGAGATCCGCCGATGAAATATACGACTTAGTGGTCAGAAAGCAAGAGAAGCTTAGTATCCCCAGTGGCATACCACCTCCTCTAGAGAACCTACTTAGAGGTTGCTTTATGTATGATTTTCGAAGCAGACCATCGATGGCTGACATCTTACACGTCTTGAAGAGGTAAAACTTTCTGATGTTTTATCCTTTATTCTTGATGTTACATAATATTAAATGGTACTTTCAGCCACCTTGACGTGTGATATTAACTGGAACGGATTGTGCAGCTTGCAGAACTCAGAGGAGGAAGAGGTGTGGAGAGGCATTGATAGTAGAGAAATCAGGAAGAGCTCGGCTACTCTCGGTTATACAGAGTGGTTTCTTTCAAAGGATCAACTGCAAGTGGGCGACACGGTGCGTTCAAGAAAGCCTGCCAATTCTTTTAAGCATGAGAACATGGATGTACCAGAAGGAATAGTTGTTGGTCTAGAACGTGACACCGACCCAGATGAATTTGCTCTGGTTAAAGTCCATGGTGTTCACGATCCGCTAAGGGTTCACGTATCTGTTCTCGAACGGGTAACTAACGGCTTAGCTTCTGGAGATTGGGTACGTCTGAAGGATGGAGAAGACAAGAGGCACTCCTTTGTTGGTGTTATCCATTCTATCGACCGTGATGGAAACGTAGCTGTTGGGTTTATAGGGTTGCCAACTCTCTGGAAAGGGACTTCATCGCAGCTTCAGATGGCTAAAGGATACAGTGTGGGTCAGTTTGTGAAGATCAAAGGCAATGTTGTCATCCCAAGATTCAAATGGATGCGTAAAGGTAGAGGGATTTGGGCAACGGGCAGGATCTCTCGAGTTTTACCAAACGGTTGCCTCGAGGTGGATTTCCCTGGAGTGTTGCCTTTTGGAGAGGAGCATGGAAGCTGTCTTGCGGATCCAGCTGAAGTAGAGATGGTGAACTTCAACACATGTGAAGGAGTTGTGAAAAAGTATCAGCATCTGGAGGATTTTCACTGGGCTGTGAGACCTTTGCTGATTGCCATGGGTCTATTGACAGCAATGAAGTTGGGGTTATTCGTTGGGAAGAAAGCAGGAAGATCAAAGGATGGGAAACAGCGTGATGGCTCTGGTGGACAAGGTGGTGATTGTCAGATTATGGATGGTCAGGACTCTGGCAAATCAAAATGGCTTGTGTTCAGTGTTTAAGGATGTGCTTTGGTCTGGTATGCTCTTATATAATCCATGTTCTAGTAATGGGTACATGTACATAATAACATTGTTTTACTTTCTTTGAACTTGTTAAGACTCTCGTATGATGTTTATCAAGCATATAACATCATCTTTTATAAAACCAAAGACTCGTCTTATCATTCATTTCTTACAAATTGCTGGTCAGGCCTCCAAACATATAAACATGAAGATTAGGAAATCAAAATCTTTACAAGAACCAAAGGATAAGAATGTTTAGCAGACAGATAGTACTGAGTCTTATTTCATGTTTTCAGAGATGAGTTTTTTCCTGTTCCAGACATCCTTGTCAGAGTAACACTTAAAACGAAACCTTGCGATGAGGTTGTTAAAAGCTCTGAGGTGACTCGAAGTAGAAGCAGTCACGTTTCTGTGTTTAGTCCCTCGTTGACTTGGTGTTGACTTGTAAGAGAGCCAACCTCCCAATACAGTCGATAGAAAGCTGCTTGGTTGTGTCTTAGCGATTGAGTCAGCACCGTCTTCTTGTCCTTGTGTTCCTTTCTTTTTCCAGGTTTCGGTTTTGAGTGAGAACCTAGATGGTCTAAAACATGTACCTGTCTGATGAAATGCTAAAAAAAACACTAGCGGTAGTGAGAAAAGAGAGAAGATTCTTACAGTTTGAGTTGTTTCAGAGAGGAAGAAACATGTGGTGTCTTGCTCTTGTGGTTCACCATCATGGTGCAGTAGTTTGATATATGGCGGATGAATCGAAGCTGAATGATGTTTGTCAATGTAAAGATCAAACAAATATCAGACTCATGGATGCATTTCAATCAAACTCTGTAGTTGCCTTGTTACATGAGTGAAGAAAAGAGGAAGGCGACTACAAACCTGATCTCCGTCTTTGATGCCGAACTCAATGAGGTAGTCAACCTCGTTAAGCAATCTTTGATCTCCATAGGATAAGCAGAACTGTGCCCAAACATGTGGCCTACATCGAAATGGTACTCACAAGAGTAAGATTAAAGATCATCAAGAATCACATATAGATAGACACAAGAGGAAGACTAAGAAAAGATACCAAGAGACTTTGCCAACGCCAGTGATGGGCAAGTGAGAAAACGCAGCTTCTACAGCCATCTTGAGCTCCCCTACTGTAGCTGTCTTCAACACTTGAATATCTACTCAAAACAATTTCACACAAACCGTAAACCAATCACAGTCAGAAGCAAGTTCAAAAAGTTGATTATAAGAAACAAGAAAGTGGTCGTACCAAAGGAAGATCCATCAAGCTTGAGAACAGTGAGTTTGATAGGCTCCTCAGGCATCTGGTTATAATTAAAACTCCTCCGGCGAGGGAGACCATCGATGAGGCGGAGAGGAGAGAGAGAAGCAGCCAAAGAGCGGCGTGGAACTTCCATCGGAAAATCAAGAACAAGAAACTGGTTTTTCTTTTCTTATACCTGATAAAAGAAAGACAAAAGTGTGGAAGTTGAGTGTCAGAGTGGAAGAAGATGAGAGAGATAGTGGAGATACTTTGAAGGGAAACAGGGTTACTTCAGGGATCTCTCTCTCTGCTTCTTTCCAGCTACTTTACTTTTTCCCGGTTAGATATGTTTTGCTTTCTGCGAGGGCAATACAGAAACACTTGATAAAATAAAATTTAATGGACGATATTAGCAGAAAGCACCCATGGCCTAATGGATAAGGCGCTTGACTTCTAATCAAGCGATTGTGGGTTCGAGTCCCACTGGATGTGTATTCTGTGTTTTTTATTTATCTTTCATCCACACCAGTTTAACTCTTCTACTTGTCTCGTTTATACTCTTCATTTTTGTTTTAAAATTTCAATACACATTCTACATTTGAATTATTGTATTCTAACTATCTTTCATGGTATATATGAATTATTCTAATTTTTAATATTTAGTTTTGTAAAATTTCATATACTGCCTAGATCAGTGGAATTAGCATTATAAAATCTTCATTATCTAGAGAAACGGAGACAACAGAGGTTCTAAACTCTTTTAACATCATCTTATGTCAGTTCTCATGAAACTATCTACTAAAACCAGATTTTCATATTTTTGAAATTTTTCCAAAATCTGTGGGTTATCCCATTGAAAATAGTGAGTTTTCGGTAAATCATCTATATACTGAAGTTTATACTCTTCATTTTTGTTTTAAAATTTAAAACCACATTCTACATTTGAATTATTGTATTCTAACTATCTTTCATGGTATATAGGAATTATTCTAATTTTTAATATTTAGTTGTGTAAATTTCATATATTGCCTATATCAGTGGAATTAACATTATAAAATCTTCATTATTTAGAGACACGGAAACAACAAAGGTTCTAAACTCTTTTAACATCATCTTATGTCAGTTTTCGATGAAACTCTCTACTAAAACTAGATTTTCATATTTTTGAAAATTTTCCAAAATCTGTGGGTTAACCCTTTTTAAAATAGTGAGTTTTCGGTAAATCCTCTATATACTGAAGTTTATACTCTTCACTTTTGTTTTAAATTTTCAAACAACATTATACATTTGAATTATTGTATTCTAAATTATCTTTCACGGTATATAGGAATCATTCTATTTTTTAAGATTTAGTTTTGTAAAATTTCATATACTGCCTAGATAAGTGGAATTAACATTATAAAATCTTCATTATCTAGAGAAACGGAGACAATAGAGGTTCTAAACTCTTTTAACATCATCTTATGTCAGTTCTCGATGAAACTATCTACTAAAACCAGATTTTCATATTTTTGAAATTTTTCCAAAATCTGTGGGTTAACCCCCTTTTAAAATAGTGAGTTTTCGATAAATCCTCTATATACTGAATTTTATACTCTTCACTTTTGTTTTAAAATTTCAATACACATTCTACATTTGAATTATTGTATTCTAAACTATCTTTCATGGTATATAGGAATTATTCTTAATATTTAGTTTTGTAAATTTCATATACTGCCTAGATCAGTGGAATTAACATTATAAAATCTCCATTATCTAGAGAAACGGAGACAACATAGGTTCTAAACTCTTTTAACATCATCTTATGTCAGTTCTCATGAAACTATCTACTAAAACCAGATTTTCATATTTTTGAAATTTTTCCAAAATCTGTTGGTTATCTCTTTTAAAATAGTGAGTTTTCGGTAAATCATCTATATACTGAAGTTTATACTCTTCATTTTTGTTTTAAAATTTAAAACCACATTCTACATTTGAATTATTGTATTCTAACTATCTTTCATGGTATATAGGAATTATTCTAATTTTTAATATTTAGTGTTGTAAAATTTCATATATTGTCTAGATCAGTGGAATTAGAATTATGAAATCTTCATTATCTAGAGAAACGGAGACAACAGAGGTTCTAAAATCTTTTAACATCATATTATGTCAGTTCTCGATGAAACTATCTACTAAAAAAAGATTTTCATATTTTTGAAATTTTTCCAAAATCTGTGGGTTAACCCCTTTTAAAATAGTGAGTTTTGGTAAATCCTCTATATACTGAAGTTTAGACTCTTCACTGTTGTTTTAAAATTTCAAACCACATTCTACACTTGAATTATTGTATTCTAACTATCTTTCATGGTATATAGGAATTATTCTAATTTTTAATATTTAGTTTTGTAATATTTCATATATTGCCAAGATGAGTGGAATTAGCATTATAAAATCTCCATTATCTACAGAAACGGAGACAACGGAGGTTCTAAACTCTTTTAACATTATCTTATGTCAGTTTTAGATGAAACTATATACTAAATCCAGATTTTCATATTTTTGATTTTTTTTCCAAAATCCGTAAGTTAACCCCTTTTAAAATAGTGAGTTTTCGGTAAATCATCTATATACTGAAGTTTATACTCTTCACTTTTGTTTTAAAATTTCAAACCACATTCTACATTTGAATTATTCTATTCTAACTATCTTTCATGGTATATAGGAATTATTCTAATTTTTAATATTTTGTTTCGTAAAATTTCATATATTGCCTAGATCAGTGGACTTAGCATTATAAAATCTTCATTATCTAGAGAAACGGAGACAACAGAGGTTCTAAACTCTTTTAACATCATCTAATGTCAGTTCTCGATGAAACTTTTACTAATACCAGATTTTCATATTTTTGAATTTTTTCCAAAATCTGTGGGTTAACCCCTTGAAAAAAGTGAAGAGTATAAACTTCAGTATATAGATGATTTACCGAAAACTCACTATTTTAAAAGGGACCCACGGATTTTGGAAAAAAATTTCAAAATATGAAAATCTGGTTTTAGTGTATATTTTCATCGAGAACTGACATAAGATGATGTTCAAAGAGTTTAGAACCTCTGTTGTCTCCGTTTCTCTAGATAATGAAGATTTTATAATGTTCCCACTAATCTAGGCAGTATATGAAATTTTACAAAACTAAATCTTAAAAATTAGAATAATTCCTATAAGCCATGAAAGATAGTTAGAATAAATAATTCAAATGTAGAATTAGGGGTGGGACGGATCCGGATATCCGGGATATTCGGGGTATCCGGATCTGGATCCGGATCCGTCGGATCCGTGATTTTAGTATCTGGATCCGGATCCGTGTCTTCCGGATATCCGTATAGATATCATGATATCCTCAGGTATCCGGATTCGGATCCGGATCCGTCAAAATAATAAAAAAAATAAAAATATTTTTTAAAATACAAAAAAAAATCTATAAATATAATATTATTAAAATTAAAATATAATATTATAAGACTAATTTTATGTATAAATATTAATAAATGAGCTATAATTATTAATAATATTATTTATTTAATATATTTAAAAAAAAACGGATCCGAATCCGGATATCTGGACCTAAAAATCCGAATATCCGGATCCGGATCCGGATTCGACGGATCCAACATTTTACTATCCGGATCCGGATTCGGGGTACCCCGGAGATCCTATTTTCGGAGCGGATCCGGATTGGATCTCGGATCGGATCCGGATCTCGGATAATAATTCCAGCCCTATGTAGAATGTGGTTTGAAATTTTAAAACAAAAGTGAAGAGTATAAACTTCAGTATATAGATGAATTACCGAAAACTCACAATTTTATAAGGGGTAACCCACAGATTTTGGTAAAATTTCAAAAATATGAAAATCTGGTTTTAGTAGATAGTATCATCGAGAACTGACATAAGATGATGTTAAAAGAGTTTAGAACCTCTGTTGTCTCCGTTTCTCTAGATAATGAAGATTTTATAATGCTACTTCCACTGATCTAGGCAATATAAGAAATTTTACAAAACTAAATATTAAAAATTAGAATAATTCCTATATACCATGAAAGATAGTTAGAATACAATAATTCAAATAAAGAATGTGGTTAGAAATTTTAAAACAAAAGTGAAGAGTATAAACTTCAGTATATAGATGATTTACCGAAAACTCACTATTTTAAAAGGGGTTAACCCACGGATTTTAGAAAAAAATTCAAAAATATGAAAATCTGGTTTTAGTAGATAGTTTCATCGAAAACTGACATAAGATGATGTTAAAAGAGTTTAGAACCTCTGTTGTCTCCGTTTCTCTAGATAATGAAGATTTTATAATGTTCTCACTAATCTAGGTAGTATATGAAATTTTACAAAACTAAATCTAAAAAATTAGAATAATTCCTATAAGCCATGAAAGATAGTTAGAATAAATAATTCAAATGTAGAAATAGGGGTGGGACGGATCCGGATATCCAAGATATTCGGGGTATCCGGATCTGGATCCGGATCCGTCGGATCCGTGATTTTAGTATCTGGATCCGGATCCGTGTCTTCCGGATATCCGTCTAGATATCATGATATCCTCAGGTATCCGGATTCGGATCCGGATCCGTCAAAATAATAATAAAAAAATATTTTTAAAATACAAAAAAATCTATAAATATAATATTATTAAAATTAAAATATAATATTATAAGACTAGTTTTATGTATAAATATTAATAAATGAGCTATAATTATTAATAATATTTTTTATTTAATATATTTAAAAAAAAACGGATCCAAATCCGGATATCTGGACCTAAAAATCCGAATATCCGGATCCGGATCCGGATTCAACGAATCCAACATTTTACTATCCGAATCCGGATTCGGGGTACCCCGGAGATGTTATTTTCGGAGCGGATCCGGATTGGATCTCGGATCGGATCCGGATCTCGGATAATAATTCCAGCCCTATGTAGAATGTGGTTTGAAATTTTAAAACAAAAGTGAAGAGTATAAACTTCAGTATATAGATGATTTACCGAAAACTCACAATTTTAAAAGGGGTTAACCCACAGATTTTGGTAAAATTTCAAAAATATGAAAATCTGGTTTTAGTAGATAGTATCATCGAGAACTGACATAAGATGATGTTAAAAGAGTTTAGAACCTCTGTTGTCTCCGTTCCTCTAGATAATGAAGATTTTATAATGCTAATTCCGCAGATCTTGGCAATTTATGAAATTTTACAAAACTAAATATTAAAAATTAGAATAATTCCTATATACCATGAAAGATAGTTAGAATACAATAATTCAAATGTAGAATGTGGTTTGAAATTTTAAAACAAAAGTGAAGAGTCTAAACTTCAGTATATAGATGATTTACCGAAAACTCACTATTTTAAAAGGGGTTAACCCACGGATTTTGGAAAAAATTTCAAAATATGAAAATCTGGTTTTAGTAGATAGTTTCATCGAGAACTGACATAAGATGATGTTAAAAGAGTTTAGAATCTATGTTGTCTCCGTTTCTCTAGATAATGAAGATTTTATAATGCTAATTCCGCTGATCTAGGCAATATATGAAATTTTACAAAACTAAATATTAAAAATTAGAATAATTCCTATATACCATGAAAGATAGTTAGAATACAATAATTCAAATGTAGAATGTGGTTTGAAATTTTAAAACAAAAGTGAAGAGTATAAACTTCAGTATATAGATGATTTACCGAAAACTCACTATTTTAAAAGGGGTTACCCACGGATTTTGGAAAAAAATTCAAAAATATGAAAATCTGGTTTTAGTAGATAGTTTCATCGAGAACTGACATAAGATGATGTTAAAAGAGTTTAGAACCTCTGTTGTCTCCGTTTCTCTAGATAATGAAGATTTTATAATGCTAATTCCGCTGATCTAGACAATATATGAAATTTTACAAAACTAAATATTAAAAATTAGAATAATTCCTATATACCATGAAAGATAGTTAGAATACAATAATTCAAATGTAGAATGTGGTTTGAAATTTTAAAACAAAAGTGAAGAGTATAAACTTCAGTATATAGATGATTTACCGAAAACTCACTATTTTAAAAGGGGTTAACCCACGGATTTTGGAAAAAATTTCAAAAATATGAAAATCTGGTTTTAGTAGATAGTTTCATCGAGAACTGACATAAGATGATGTTAAAAGAGTTTAGAACCTCTGTTGTCTCCGTTTCTCTAGATAATGAAGATTATATAATGCTACTTCCACTGATTTAGGCAATATAAGAAATTTTACAAAACAAAATATTAAAAATTAGAATCATTCCTATATACCATGAAAGATAGTTAGAATACAATAATTCAAATATAGAATGTGGTTTGAAATTTTAAAACAAAAGTGAAGAGTATAAACTTCAGTATATAGATGATTTACCGAAAACTCACTATTTTAAAAAGGGTTACCCCACGGATTTTGGAAAAAATTTCAAAAATATGAAAATCTGGTAGTTTCATCTAGAACTGACATAAGATGATGTTAAAAGAGTTTAGAACCTCTGTTGTCTCCGTTTCTCTAGATAATGAAGATTTTATAATGCTAATTCCGCTGATCTAGGCAATATATGAAATTTTACAAAACTAAATATTAAAAATTAGAATAATTCCTATATACCATGAAAGATAGTTAGAATACAATAATTCAAATGTAGAATGTGGTTTGAAATTTTAAAACAAAAGTGAAGAGTATAAACTTCAGTATATAGATGATTTACCGAAAACTCACTATTTTAAAAGGGGTTAACCCACGGATTTTGGAAAAAATTTCAAAAATATGAAAATCTGGTTTTAGTAGATAGTTTCATCGAGAACTGACATAAGATGATGTTAAAAGAGTTTAGAACCTCTGTTGTCTCCGTTTCTCTAGATAATGAAGATTTTATAATGCTAAATCCACTGATCTAGGCAATATAAGAAATTTTACAAAACTAAATATTAAAAATTAGAATAATTCCTATATACCATGAAAGATAGTTAGAATACAATAATTCAAATGTAGAATGTGGTTTGAAATTTTAAAACAAAAGTGAAGAGTATAAACTTCAGTATATAGATGATTTACCGAAAACTCACTATTTTAAAAGGGGTTACCCCACGGATTTTGGAAAAAATTTCAAAAATATGAAAATCTGGTAGTTTCATCTAGAACTGACATAAGATGATGTTAAAAGAGTTTAGAACCTCTGTTGTCTCCGTTTCTCTAGATAATGAAGATTTTATAATGCTAATTCCACTGATCTTGGCAATTTAAGAAATTTTACAAAACTAAATATTAAAAATTAGAATAATTCCTATATACCATGAAAGATAGTTAGAATACAATAATTCAAATGTAGAATGTGGTTTGAAATTTTAAAACAAAAGTGAAGAGTATAAACTTCAGTATATATATGATTTACCGAAAACTCACTATTTTAAAAGGGGTTAACCCACGGATTTTGGAAAAAATTTCAAAAATATGAAAATCTGGTTTTAGTAGATAGTTTCATCGAGAACTGACATAAGATGATGTTAAAAGAGTTTAGAACCTCTGTTGTCTCCGTTTCTCTAGATAATGAAGATTTTATAATGCTAAATCCACTGATCTTGGCAATTTATGAAATTTTACAAAACTAAATATTAAAAATTAGAATAATTCCTATATACCATGAAAGATAGTTAGAATACAATAATTCAAATGTAGAATGTGGTTTGAAATTTTAAAACAAAAGTGAAGAGTATAAACTTCAGTATATAGATGATTTACCGAAAACTCACTATTTTAAAAGGGGTTAACCCACGGATTTTGGAAAAAATTTCAAAATATGAAAATCTGGTTTTAGTAGATAGTTTCATCGAGAACTGACATAAGATGATGTTAAAAGAGTTTAGAACCTCTGTTGTCTCCGTTTCTCTAGATAATGAAGATTTTATAATGCTAAATCCACTGATCTTGGCAATTTAAGAAATTTTACAAAACTAAATATTAAAAATTAGAATAATTCCTATATACCATGAAAGATAGTTAGAATACAATAATTCAAATGTAGAATGTGGTTTGAAATTTTAAAACAAAAGTGAAGAGTATAAACTTCAGTATATATATGATTTACCGAAAACTCACTATTTTAAAAGGGGTTAACCCACGGATTTTGGAAAAAATTTCAAAAATATGAAAATCTGGTTTTAGTAGATAGTTTCATCGAGAACTGACATAAGATGATGTTAAAAGAGTTTAGAACCTCTGTTGTCTCCGTTTCTCTAGATAATGAAGATTTTATAATGCTAAATCCACTGATCTTGGCAATTTAAGAAATTTTACAAAACTAAATATTAAAAATTAGAATAATTCCTATATACCATGAAAGATAGTTAGAATACAATAATTCAAATGTAGAATGTGGTTTGAAATTTTAAAACAAAAGTGAAGAGTATAAACTTCAGTATATATATGATTTACCGAAAACTCACTATTTTAAAAGGGGTTAACCCACGGATTTTGGAAAAAATTTCAAAAATATGAAAATCTGGTTTTAGTAGATAGTTTCATCGAGAACTGACATAAGATGATGTTAAAAGAGTTTAGAACCTCTGTTGTCTCCGTTTCTCTAGATAATGAAGATTTTATAATGCTAATTCCGCTGATCTAGGCAATTATAGAAATTTTACAAAACTAAATATTAAAAATTAGAATAATTCCTATATACCATGAAAGATAGTTAGAATACAATAATTCAAATGTAGAATGTGGTTTGAAATTTTAAAACAAAAGTGAAGAGTATAAACTTCAGTATATATATGATTTACCGAAAACTCACTATTTTAAAAGGGGTTAACCCACGGATTTTGGAAAAAATTTCAAAAATATGAAAATCTGGTTTTAGTAGATAGTTTCATCGAGAACTGACATAAGATGATGTTAAAAGAGTTTAGAACCTCTGTTGTCTCCGTTTCTCTAGATAATGAAGATTTTATAATGCTAAATCCACTGATCTTGGCAATTTAAGAAATTTTACAAAACTAAATATTAAAAATTAGAATAATTCCTATATACCATGAAAGATAGTTAGAATACAATAATTCAAATGTAGAATGTGGTTTGAAATTTTAAAACAAAAGTGAAGAGTATAAACTTCAGTATATAGATGATTTACCGAAAACTCACTATTTTAAAAGGGGTTAACCCACGGATTTTGGAAAAAATTTCAAAATATGAAAATCTGGTTTTAGTAGATAGTTTCATCGAGAACTGACATAAGATGATGTTAAAAGAGTTTAGAACCTCTGTTGTCTCCGTTTCTCTAGATAATGAAGATTTTATAATGCTAATTCCACTGATCTTAGGCAATTATAAGAAATTTTACAAAACTAAATATTAAAAATTAGAATAATTCCTATATACCATGAAAGATAGTTAGAATACAATAATTCAAATGTAGAATGTGGTTTGAAATTTTAAAACAAAAGTGAAGAGTATAAACTTCAGTATATATATGATTTACCGAAAACTCACTATTTTAAAAGGGGTTAACCCACGGATTTTGGAAAAAATTTCAAAAATATGAAAATCTGGTTTTAGTAGATAGTTTCATCGAGAACTGACATAAGATGATGTTAAAAGAGTTTAGAACCTCTGTTGTCTCCGTTTCTCTAGATAATGAAGATTTTATAATGCTAAATCCACTGATCTTGGCAATTAAAGAAATTTTACAAAACTAAATATTAAAAATTAGAATAATTCCTATATACCATGAAAGATAGTTAGAATACAATAATTCAAATGTAGAATGTGGTTTGAAATTTTAAAACAAAAGTGAAGAGTATAAACTTCAGTATATAGATGATTTACCGAAAACTCACTATTTTAAAAGGGGTTAACCCACGGATTTTGGAAAAAATTTCAAAAATATGAAAATCTGGTTTTAGTAGATAGTTTCATCGAGAACTGACATAAGATGATGTTAAAAGAGTTTAGAACCTCTGTTGTCTCCGTTTCTCTAGATAATGAAGATTTTATAATGCTAATTCCACTAATCTAGGCAATATAAGAAATTTTACAAAACTAAATATTAAAAATTAGAATAATTCCTATATACCATGAAAGATAGTTAGAATACAATAATTCAAATGTAGAATGTGGTTTGAAATTTTAAAACAAAAGTGAAGAGTATAAACTTCAGTATATAGATGATTTACCGAAAACTCACTATTTTAAAAGGGGTTAACCCACGGATTTTGGAAAAAATTTCAAAAATATGAAAATCTGGTTTTAGTAGATAGTTTCATCGAGAACTGACATAAGATGATGTTAAAAGAGTTTAGAACCTCTGTTGTCTCCGTTTCTCTAGATAATGAAGATTTTATAATGCTAATTCCACTAATCTAGGCAATATAAGAAATTTTACAAAACTAAATATTAAAAATTAGAATAATTCCTATATACCATGAAAGATAGTTAGAATACAATAATTCAAATGTAGAATGTGGTTTGAAATTTTAAAACAAAAGTGAAGAGTATAAACTTCAGTATATAGATGATTTACCGAAAACTCACTATTTTAAAAGGGGTTAACCCACGGATTTTGGAAAAAATTTCAAAAATATGAAAATCTGGTTTTAGTAGATAGTTTCATCGAGAACTGACATAAGATGATGTTAAAAGAGTTTAGAACCTCTGTTGTCTCCGTTTCTCTAGATAATGAAGATTTTATAATGCTAAATCCACTGATCTTGGCAATTTAAGAAATTTTACAAAACTAAATATTAAAAATTAGAATAATTCCTATATACCATGAAAGATAGTTAGAATACAATAATTCAAATGTAGAATGTGGTTTGAAATTTTAAAACAAAAGTGAAGAGTATAAACTTCAGTATATATATGATTTACCGAAAACTCACTATTTTAAAAGGGGTTAACCCACGGATTTTGGAAAAAAAATTCAAAAATATGAAAATCTGGTTTTAGTAGATAGTTTCATCGAGAACTGACATAAGATGATGTTAAAAGAGTTTAGAACCTCTGTTGTCTCCGTTTCTCTAGATAATGAAGATTTTATAATGCTAATTCCACTGATCTAGGCAATATAAGAAATTTTACAAAACTAAATATTAAAAATTAGAATAATTCCTATATACCATGAAAGATAGTTAGAATACAATAATTCAAATGTAGAATGTGGTTTGAAATTTTAAAACAAAAGTGAAGAGTATAAACTTCAGTATATAGATGATTTACCGAAAACTCACTATTTTAAAAGGGGTTAACCCACGGATTTTGGAAAAAATTTCAAAAATATGAAAATCTGGTTTTAGTAGATAGTTTCATCGAGAACTGACATAAGATGATGTTAAAAGAGTTTAGAACCTCTGTTGTCTCCGTTTCTCTAGATAATGAAGATTTTATAATGCTAATTCCACTGATCTTAGGCAATTATAAGAAATTTTACAAAACTAAATATTAAAAATTAGAATAATTCCTATATACCATGAAAGATAGTTAGAATACAATAATTCAAATGTAGAATGTGGTTTGAAATTTTAAAACAAAAGTGAAGAGTATAAACTTCAGTATATAGATGATTTACCGAAAACTCACTATTTTAAAAGGGGTTAACCCACGGATTTTGGAAAAAATTTCAAAAATATGAAAATCTGGTTTTAGTAGATAGTTTCATCGAGAACTGACATAAGATGATGTTAAAAGAGTTTAGAACCTCTGTTGTCTCCGTTTCTCTAGATAATGAAGATTTTATAATGCTAATTCCACTGATCTAGGCAATATAAGAAATTTTACAAAACTAAATATTAAAAATTAGAATAATTCCTATATACCATGAAAGATAGTTAGAATACAATAATTCAAATGTAGAATGTGGTTTGAAATTTTAAAACAAAAGTGAAGAGTATAAACTTCAGTATATATATGATTTACCGAAAACTCACTATTTTAAAAGGGGTTAACCCACGGATTTTGGAAAAAATTTCAAAAATATGAAAATCTGGTTTTAGTAGATAGTTTCATCGAGAACTGACATAAGATGATGTTAAAAGAGTTTAGAACCTCTGTTGTCTCCGTTTCTCTAGATAATGAAGATTTTATAATGCTAATTCCACTGATCTAGGCAATATATGAAATTTTACAAAACTAAATATTAAAAATTAGAATAATTCCTATATACCATGAAAGATAGTTAGAATACAATAATTCAAATGTAGAATGTGGTTTGAAATTTTAAAACAAAAGTGAAGAGTATAAACTTCAGTATATATATGATTTACCGAAAACTCACTATTTTAAAAGGGGTTAACCCACGGATTTTGGAAAAAATTTCAAAAATATGAAAATCTGGTTTTAGTAGATAGTTTCATCGAGAACTGACATAAGATGATGTTAAAAGAGTTTAGAACCTCTGTTGTCTCCGTTTCTCTAGATAATGAAGATTTTATAATGCTAATTCCACTGATCTAGGCAATTATAAGAAATTTTACAAAACTAAATATTAAAAATTAGAATAATTCCTATATACCATGAAAGATAGTTAGAATACAATAATTCAAATGTAGAATGTGGTTTGAAATTTTAAAACAAAAGTGAAGAGTATAAACTTCAGTATATAGATGATTTACCGAAAACTCACTATTTTAAAAGGGGTTAACCCACGGATTTTGGAAAAAATTTCAAAATATGAAAATCTGGTTTTAGTAGATAGTTTCATCGAGAACTGACATAAGATGATGTTAAAAGAGTTTAGAACCTCTGTTGTCTCCGTTTCTCTAGATAATGAAGATTTTATAATGCTAAATTCCACTGATCTTAGGCAATTATAGAAATTTTACAAAACTAAATATTAAAAATTAGAATAATTCCTATATACCATGAAAGATAGTTAGAATACAATAATTCAAATGTAGAATGTGGTTTGAAATTTTAAAACAAAAGTGAAGAGTATAAACTTCAGTATATAGATGATTTACCGAAAACTCACTATTTTAAAAGGGGTTAACCCACGGATTTTGGAAAAAATTTCAAAAATATGAAAATCTGGTTTTAGTAGATAGTTTCATCGAGAACTGACATAAGATGATGTTAAAAGAGTTTAGAACCTCTGTTGTCTCCGTTTCTCTAGATAATGAAGATTTTATAATGCTAATTCCACTGATCTTAGGCAATTATAGAAATTTTACAAAACTAAATATTAAAAATTAGAATAATTCCTATATACCATGAAAGATAGTTAGAATACAATAATTCAAATGTAGAATGTGGTTTGAAATTTTAAAACAAAAGTGAAGAGTATAAACTTCAGTATATAGATGATTTACCGAAAACTCACTATTTTAAAAGGGGTTAACCCACGGATTTTGGAAAAAATTTCAAAAATATGAAAATCTGGTTTTAGTAGATAGTTTCATCGAGAACTGACATAAGATGATGTTAAAAGAGTTTAGAACCTCTGTTGTCTCCGTTTCTCTAGATAATGAAGATTTTATAATGCTAATTCCACTAATCTAGGCAATATAAGAAATTTTACAAAACTAAATATTAAAAATTAGAATAATTCCTATATACCATGAAAGATAGTTAGAATACAATAATTCAAATGTAGAATGTGGTTTGAAATTTTAAAACAAAAGTGAAGAGTATAAACTTCAGTATATAGATGATTTACCGAAAACTCACTATTTTAAAAGGGGTTAACCCACGGATTTTGGAAAAAATTTCAAAAATATGAAAATCTGGTTTTAGTAGATAGTTTCATCGAGAACTGACATAAGATGATGTTAAAAGAGTTTAGAACCTCTGTTGTCTCCGTTTCTCTAGATAATGAAGATTTTATAATGCTAATTCCACTAATCTAGGCAATATAAGAAATTTTACAAAACTAAATATTAAAAATTAGAATAATTCCTATATACCATGAAAGATAGTTAGAATACAATAATTCAAATGTAGAATGTGGTTTGAAATTTTAAAACAAAAGTGAAGAGTATAAACTTCAGTATATAGATGATTTACCGAAAACTCACTATTTTAAAAGGGGTTAACCCACGGATTTTGGAAAAAATTTCAAAAATATGAAAATCTGGTTTTAGTAGATAGTTTCATCGAGAACTGACATAAGATGATGTTAAAAGAGTTTAGAACCTCTGTTGTCTCCGTTTCTCTAGATAATGAAGATTTTATAATGCTAAATTCCACTGATCTTGGCTATTTAAGAAATTTTACAAAACTAAATATTAAAAATTAGAATAATTCCTATATACCATGAAAGATAGTTAGAATACAATAATTCAAATGTAGAATGTGGTTTGAAATTTTAAAACAAAAGTGAAGAGTATAAACTTCAGTATATAGATGATTTACCGAAAACTCACTATTTTAAAAGGGGTTAACCCACGGATTTTGGAAAAAATTTCAAAAATATGAAAATCTGGTTTTAGTAGATAGTTTCATCGAGAACTGACATAAGATGATGTTAAAAGAGTTTAGAACCTCTGTTGTCTCCGTTTCTCTAGATAATGAAGATTTTATAATGCTAATTCCACTGATCTAGGCAATATAAGAAATTTTACAAAACTAAATATTAAAAATTAGAATAATTCCTATATACCATGAAAGATAGTTAGAATACAATAATTCAAATGTAGAATGTGGTTTGAAATTTTAAAACAAAAGTGAAGAGTATAAACTTCAGTATATAGATGATTTACCGAAAACTCACTATTTTAAAAGGGGTTAACCCACGGATTTTGGAAAAAATTTCAAAATATGAAAATCTGGTTTTAGTAGATAGTTTCATCGAGAACTGACATAAGATGATGTTAAAAGAGTTTAGAACCTCTGTTGTCTCCGTTTCTCTAGATAATGAAGATTTTATAATGCTAATTCCACTGATCTAGGCAATATAAGAAATTTTACAAAACTAAATATTAAAAATTAGAATAATTCCTATATACCATGAAAGATAGTTAGAATACAATAATTCAAATGTAGAATGTGGTTTGAAATTTTAAAACAAAAGTGAAGAGTATAAACTTCAGTATATAGATGATTTACCGAAAACTCACTATTTTAAAAGGGGTTAACCCACGGATTTTGGAAAAAATTTCAAAATATGAAAATCTGGTTTTAGTAGATAGTTTCATCGAGAACTGACATAAGATGATGTTAAAAGAGTTTAGAACCTCTGTTGTCTCCGTTTCTCTAGATAATGAAGATTTTATAATGCTAATTCCACTGATCTTGGCAATTATAAGAAATTTTACAAAACTAAATATTAAAAATTAGAATAATTCCTATATACCATGAAAGATAGTTAGAATACAATAATTCAAATGTAGAATGTGGTTTGAAATTTTAAAACAAAAGTGAAGAGTATAAACTTCAGTATATAGATGATTTACCGAAAACTCACTATTTTAAAAGGGGTTAACCCACGGATTTTGGAAAAAATTTCAAAAATATGAAAATCTGGTTTTAGTAGATAGTTTCATCGAGAACTGACATAAGATGATGTTAAAAGAGTTTAGAACCTCTGTTGTCTCCGTTTCTCTAGATAATGAAGATTTTATAATGCTAAATTCCACTGATCTTGGCAATTATAAGAAATTTTACAAAACTAAATATTAAAAATTAGAATAATTCCTATATACCATGAAAGATAGTTAGAATACAATAATTCAAATGTAGAATGTGGTTTGAAATTTTAAAACAAAAGTGAAGAGTATAAACTTCAGTATATAGATGATTTACCGAAAACTCACTATTTTAAAAGGGATAACCCACCGATTTTGGAAAAATTTCAAAAATATGAAAATCTGGTTTTAGTAGATAGTTTCATGAGAACTGACATAAGATGATGTTAAAAGAGTTTAGAAGCTCTGTTGTCTCCGTTTCTCTAGATAATGAAGATTTTATAATGCTAATTCCACTGATCTAGGCAGTATATGAAATTTTACAAAAATAAATATTAAAAATTAGAATAATTCATATATACCATGAAAGATAGTTAGAATACAATAATTCAAATGTAGAATGTGTATTGAAATTTTAAAACAAAAATGAAGAGTATAATTTACAAAAAGGGCTTATGACAGTCACTGGCGACGTGGACCCTATGACTCTCGTTCATAAACTTTTAAGTTCGGACAAAAGAACAGAGTTTGTCGCAGTAAGTAAAATGCCTGATAGTGATCTCATCAGTGATGATGATGATGATGATGAAGATGAGGACAATGACGATGACGACACTTCTTCTTCTTCTGATGACACTAGTTCAAACCCTGGTCCTAGACCCATGGAACGTGCATCCCAAGTAAACACGAGGCCCACTATAAAAAAGGAAGGAGTCCTAAAGAAGTATCTTCTGTTAGGTTGTTTACGCAGCAAACCAAAGGTTGTTCAGCCTTTCCCGTTGGCAAAGCGAATGTTCGGCTCAACAAGGTTCGGGAACGGTACTTCTGATCATGGCTGCGGCGGCTATGGCAATGCTTTAGCCAATGCTAGGCGACCACCACCACCTCCACCTCCGTTTCACGGACCAATGTATCCACTTCAACAATATCATCAGATGATGATGCAACAACGACAACCACTGCAACCACCACAGTTTCAGATGAGCGGAGCACCAATGCATATGATCCAGCAGCACTCAGCTCCACCATATTTCTTGGAAATGGAGGATCCACAATACAAAGCAGCAGCAGCAGCAGCTATGAGTATGTTCCCTCAGCCACCCAAACCTGATCCGAAAATGTTGGTAAACAATGGTATACATTACTCCAGCAAGTGATTCCACCTAGGCTACTATTACTACTTGTTCTGTTTATTATATTAAAGCAAACGGATCTTATTTTAGTTGGACTTGTGGTTCCTATTGCAAAATTTCAGGAACTGAACATTGCCAAAGTAGTCTTAGGCCAAACTTTTTTAACAAATAGAATAATATTTGATCTTTAATATATTCATTCATGTGCGACTCTCTGCATCTCTCAAACAGCCGTGCCAAGTATTGAACATTTTGTATAAAGATAACAAGAACCATAACAAAACTGATGGAACGTACAATACTGTATGTGTGCTTATAGTAGACTATCATCTCTGGTTATGTTTCTCTCGGAGAATACTCAGTCCTGATGAATGATTTATCATTTAAAGAGTGAATGAATGAAACGTGTTTATCTATTTGTTTTGTGGGCCAAAGGCCCAATTAAGAAATGCTTTTTTGTATTTACCCAGTTAAGTTCATTGGTCCGAATATACGGTTCGTAAACTATTGATAAAAATAAAAGGCAAAACCAGGAAATCAAATCACCAAACCGGCTTGAGTTTCAAAAAGCAGAGTGTGTTTGCATTCACTTCATCATATCTAGTCTCTGACATGACTCGTCTCTCCCATTAATCCCTAAACGACTTTTCTCTCAAGTGAGAGAGCTTCATCTCCGTTTCTGGCCGTTGAATCTTCCAAAACCCTAAACCCATCAGGTGATTTCTTTCACCTTCACTTATTGGTTTCTGGGTCTTGTGAAAAGGATCATCCTTTTACTTAGTATTATTCTGAGGTTTGCTTACTGCAGAAATCTTTGCGTCAAAGTTGATGAAGAAAAGAAAATCGAAAAAGAGAGGAAGATGCGTTGATGACACCTCCTCAAGCACACCAAGAGAGGAGGATATTATGATAAGCAAGTTACCAGACGCTTTGATATCTCAAGTGCTGTCGTATCTTTCGACAAAAGAAGCTGTTAGGACAAGTGTTCTGTCCACTAGGTGGAAAAGTCTCTGTCTTTTCATCTCTGAGATAGATTTGGACACTTGTCAGTTCCGAGGTAGTTCCGCTGCCTTTGTGAGTTTTATGGAAAAGTTTATAGATTCCTCCAGGGTAGAGAAGCCATGCTTGCGCAAGGTCAAGCTCATCATTGACGGGTTTATTTACGATCCTCCTTGTGTCACGCGTTGGATAGATTTCGTGGCAACACCTCAACTTGAGCATCTCGATCTTGAGTGTAAAAATGTGTTTTCTGGGTGTTATGAAGTGATGCCACCGAGACTTTATACATGTTGTCCAAAGATTCTTCACTTAAGGCTCCACAGGGTGTTTGTTGGTACGTTGGAGTCTGTGGTCTCCTTACCTTGTCTCAAGACTATGCGTTTGGAAAACAATACATACGCCAATGAAGCGTGTCTAGAGTTGCTTATCTCATCTTGCCCGGTTCTTGAAGATTTCAGCTTTGTTAGAAAGCTCGAATGTGGTGGTGGTGGTGGTATAAAGGTTTTACGAGTGCACTCTAAGACATTAACTAGTCTCAGTGTAGAAAAGGGTGCCATTGATCTTGAAGACATTCCTCTTCTATTCTCGGGTGACGATCCTATTAGCCGTATTGGCCGTATTAGCGTGAGGGTTTTGATTAATGCCCCTAGGCTCAAGTATCTAAATCTCGATGATATCATAACCGAGTGTAAAACCATAAGCAATCTAGGTTCCTTAACCAAGGTCAATCTTGGTATGAGTTGTGACAATGTCCCTGATCATTTCTTCACCGGTATCTCGGAAGTTAGGGATATGAAGATCTGTGACGCAACTTTCAAGGTATGTCCACATTAATAATTCTCGTTCGTGAATCTTTTGCTTACAGATATAGACTCATCTTGTTTTTGTTTGTGTGTGAGTAGTTCATCCTCAAGATCAAGCCATTGCCCCAGTTTTGCAACCTGTCATGTTTGGAAGCAATGTTTTATGATTGGGATATGGATATCCTTCTAACATTTCTTGAAATCTGTCCGAATCTAAGATCCCTGATCTTGGTAATGACTTGCATAATCTGTTGTGTGTTTTGTCAACAAGTATTATCTAAAATCCATTCATTATGTTGTGTGTGTTTTTCAGGATTTGTCTGATTCATTGTTTCTGGAGGAACAAACAAGATTCACGGCTGTGCCTCAGTGTTTGCTGTCATCACTCGAGTTTGTAGAGATATCAAGCACTTTCGAAGGACTCCCTGCTGAAATGGAATTACCAGCTGTAAGGTACTTTGCAGAAAACTCACTAGTCCTCAAGAAACTTTCTCTGCGTTTGAAATCTTCCATGGATGAAGAAGTTTCTGTCGCTTTAAGGGATTTCCTCCATGCATTGCCAAAGCTATCTAGTGCGTGTGAGATTGTGGTTTTCTGAACACTGTCTCTATGATCAAATGTGGACTTGTAATTTGATCAGACTTTTCACTCTCAGAGACTTTTTTTTTTTTTTTAACATTTTAGTAGACAATTTTGAAGAGACGAGAGAGCTGAGCCTTGTTGACTTAGTTTTGGATGAAACAAACGTGTAATAGATCTAAAGTAAAAGTCCACATCTACGGACACCATTTCAACAGTACCAAGTAACATGCTTCCAGAGGGGAACATGTTTCTTCTATTGACATACACATATATATTCAAGGATTGAGAAGAAAAAAATAAAAAACAGAGGATTTTTTTGTCATGAACTCTTTTCTCTTGCAGTGGGATTTATAACTCCAAATCTTCACCTTCCTCTCTTGATCGCAAATTACTTAGGGAATGTCACATGTTTGTATATATGTGGACTAAGGCCAAATTAAAGAAATGGTTTTTGAATTAACCCGTTTTATGTTTATGGGCTAAGCCTGATCGTATCTCAACTTTGATAGATTTTATTCTCTCTTTTCGTTTTGGGTATTATATTGCTATATATGTTTTGAGCTAATTTCAGCTACAAGCACAACATATATTCAAGATCGCACTGTAAGAGAGAAAAATGTATACTTTAGGCTAACAAGCAATGTTTTTACAATTTGAAGGTTTTCATGGAGGAGTGATATTGACCATTGTGGAGGAGGTTGATGACGAGCTGGTTTTTTACATGCAAATCCATAAGATAGGCTGGCATAATAGAAGCCAGATTCTTAATTTTGGATCAACATTTGTAATGGACGCGCACTTCAACGGGCGTTACTATTCAAACAAAGGTCCTATAAACTCTTCCATATCGTCCTCTTAAGAGGAAAACTCGACTGATAAGAGTTCATAAGTCAACCGGGCCTCGTGGTCTGGTGGTAAAGGAACCTCGGCTGAGGTGCCCTCCATCACGAGTTCGAGCCCCGACCACAGTGGATTTAACATGGTTTTCGTATGGCCTCCAGGACCTTCCTCGCCAGTTTCGGTTGGACGCGGTGGGATAGTCGGACTAAGTGAGAGGTCCGAATACCTGGATTATCAAAAAAAAAAAAAAAAAAAAATTTGTGGAACGTGTAGCCATCGTGTAACGCAAAGTAAGGTATAAAACCTAGGAATGTGAATGAGATGTTGTAGAATAAGATCACTTTGTAATTAGGAAATTTACATTATACAAGAATCTAAGAAATTCTGATTTTGGAATAGATTTACTTTTTGGTATTGAAAAGCAAAAGTTAGATCATATATTTTGAATACCTCTAATGAAGATTTAATCTCTTAGTAATGTTAGACCATATAACTTTGTAGATCATATAACTTTTTCTCAGTGTTTTTCATCTTGAACCGTTAATCTCTTAGCATCAAGAAGTTTGAATAATGAATGAATTAATGGGGTAAAGTTTGTGGTACGATTCGTAAACTTAGTAGTTGAGGAGACATAGAAGAAACATGATAGGACTTTGGTATTTACAGCTTGATGGAGACAAGACATTAAGCCAAAGCTGTCCGAAACAGCACTGATCAAAAACTCTTTTTTCAGTGTTTTTGAGTTAAAAAGTTAGATTCATTCACTTCTCCCCTTTCCTATAACACTTGTTTGTCTCCCTCTTCTCACTCAAACAAACACTTTATATCCTCCCACGTGCGTCCTTTATTATACATCTCACCAATTCTAGATCTTGAATTTCAGTTCTCTAGTGGATTAGGTTCCTTGTCGGTAAATTATGTGACCATTATATTATTAGATTTGGGTATAATATTCGTTTTGTACCTGCTGCTGAATAATTCTCATCCGATCCTGAAATAAGGTTTTTAATATCATATCACATTAGGTTTCATTATATTTATGATGGTGAGATATTTTAGTATATGTTTATTTATTTGCTCGCTGATCTCCATTTTAAAAATACTTGCATACCCTAAAATCATGCAAAAATTGATGGTGTTTCAGACTAAAAATGTTGATGAGTTATAGTTTATAAGAATATGACGCTGAATGTCTAAACTAATAAACTTAACCAAAAAAATAGTATAAACTAATAATCTTAACCAAAAAATGGGATAAAAATAAGTCTTTCTTGTTTTTAAAAATATGCTACTTTTCCTGATGAAATAATAACAAAACCAGATCGATCCCACGAGCTAGACTACAAGTGTGAAAGTGGTTCCCACAAGTCATATGGTCCTTTAACCTTTAGAGCCCATTACTTCAGTGGTCGACCCGACACTACGGCACGAGTAGTCACGCACGCACGACTCTATCCACGTGACATTCACGTTGATATTTCCCCATCTACTCTCAGCTGTTTGGTTGATCGTAGAAACATGTAGACCAACCAAAGTCCATATTAATATATGATATAGACTTCAGATTCAAGCGTCACTTTCGTAAACCAGATTTACATCTTATGGAATTATTTCTTAAAAGTTTGTGGGTTAAGTTCTTAATATTGTGTTATGCACAAGCACAACATTTATCCTTATATCAACAGTACTTTTTCTTAAATTAAAACAAACATATGTCAACGTCAAGCTAACAACTGAACATATATAATTATATGATTAGAGTAAAACAAATAGAAGACGATTAAAAACTGTACAAAAACAATAGTCTTCTAGTATTTGTTTAAGGTATTTCTCTGGTCTTCATGGTGTTTTTGTTGCTTACTAAATCGGTTAGACCAAATAGTATAATTTAGTTTTAATACAGTTTCGTAATTCTACCATTTGGAGAGAGGTAACTAGGTTATGAGTTCGAGTCTGTCGACTGTCATGGTATGCTATCTAGACAAAAAAAATCTGCAATAACAAAAATATGTTGTATGATCCATCCGCAAATAACAAAAACAAAACACTTGTTAAAGAAAATGTTTAATAAAAAGTAGCATATTCCTTCCCAAATAGGGCAGTGTACTGAAGCTCAGGATAGGCAGATAGTTAATAGCTAACTCTTACTCATAAGTTGATCTAAAACTCTTCCCCAAATATTTGTATCGGAAGTAAAATTTGTAATAGTGAAATAAGCTAGAAGACTCTAGTGATAGTTGCCTCTTAAAAGGTTAACAAAACTGTGACAAGCTAAAAACAATTTAGAGGTTGCTACTGGATAACATCATTCTTAAATGTCAATGTGTAGTCCGTGTGAAATCAATTTTCTAGTAGAAACATAGAATGTAAACAAAAATATAGGAGGTTGTACGTTCCAACAACAACCAAACTTGTCTATTAATATCCATGTTAGATGGATGTTGCATGTCTATATTCGTTGAATCATGTGTCCCTTAACGATGGTCGATGCCTCTTCTTATATCTAGCTTAGTAATATAGATCATACAAATACACTTTTATCATATCTTTAGTATTTGCTTTGGTTCGCTTAATAAACACGCTAATTGAATATTGCGATAAATGTGAATTAGTGACGCAAACATAGAAAATCAGATATAAGATCGATTACAAGTTTGTATGATTATATATAATTAATAATTATCATGTAAGAAATGTATCTGCAAAGTCCATAGATTATATCCATTGAGGTAAAAAGGAGTTAACATCTAGTGTAGATCCATATTGAATAAAATAACTATTTTAAATTTGAAAAGCATAACAATTTAGATAAAATAATAATACTAATGTACAAAGTTGTTAGCATCAATGTTGGGATATTGGCCGACCTGAACTTAATTAGTGTCGGAAGTCATTACTTCTATACCAAAAGACAAAGGTCCTTGTTTCTTTTTTCCCCTTCGGAACTTCCTCACTACCTTTCTCTTCATTTGAAAGCCTTAAATGTATACATATTAGAAACAAACTAAAATTAATATGTGAGGGAGACTATCTCCTATTCTTGATCTTTTAATAGTAAATGCTTAATTTTGCACGATTGCTAGTCTTCTAAGCTACTTAAATCTTATAATTAGAACGAGTCTCTACTATTATCTTCACCTAAACATATATTGTTTAACTCGTGAAACGTTGTTTCGTTCATGTTGGATGTGAATTTAATCAAATAGGATGTAATTTTGAACATGAGAGCTTTTCCTCTTGTCTAATAGTATATGTTATATTTGCTGGTCCAAGAAAATATATGAACTATAAAAGTTGAGGATTTAACGGAAGAGGAATCATTAGTACTATAATACTTTGATTGATTACTTGTTTAGTTTATATAGTATCGTGTTGCTTAAGATACCATAAAGACACATTCATCGACATCTTTATTAGTGTGAGTACATATATGTTGACGATAAAACCATATATCCTTCCTTGACTTTGGTACCCTTTCCTTTTTACTATAAATAGGGAATACTCATGATCCTCAAATCATGCACACAACCGCATAGCTTTTTCCAAACCCAAACAAGAAAAGAACATAAGCTTCTAGTTTCATCAAAGACGAAGCTGCACCTAAAAATGGAGCTGGATCTTGATCTCTCTCTTTCACCTCATCCTAATTCTTCAAATTTCGGGTTTGGCTTCGACCTGAACAAGCATTTGAATACCAAAGAAAAACGTTTTGAGGCGATGCTTGGGTTGGATAATATGGAAGAAGATTGCTATGTATCGAAACCACGTTCGTTTTCTTTGAATGGCCAGCCAGACAAGGAAGATGAAGATCCTTTGGAGTCCGACTCTTCTGTTGTTTACGAGTGAGTAACAAACTATATATTTTACAATAGTTAGGTTAAAAACTAGTTGTCTCTATATATTATAGATTACGTACTTATAAGTTTCTTAGAATCTTATGTTGCATAGTTATACAAAAATCGGGGAGGCATTATAATTCAACAAAATATTTAATTAATTTTATAGTGAGAAGGGAAATTGCAAAGTCGTGGGATGGCCACCAATAAAGTCATGTATGACAAAGTATCTTAATTATCGTCATCATAGTCGTAATCACCCGTATCACCATCATGGTAGGAGGATCAACATATCTAATCCAGCGGCTGCCGTTGAAAGTGTTAGACGATCAACATCATCAATGTATGTCAAGGTGAAGATGGATGGTGTGGCAATAACAAGAAAGGTGGACATCAAGCTTTTCGACTCTTACGAGTCTCTCACGAACTCCTTGATCACCATGTTTAGTCAATGTGAGTAAACACTCTCCTAAACCAATAAACAAATGAAACATAGCATATAACTTCTCAAAAGTCTTCTGAACATTGAAATATATATATATTTGTTTTGTCAGACCAAGATTGTGATAGAGAAGATACAAACTTCAAATTCACCTTCCAAGGGAAAGAGGGTGACTGGCTATTACCAGGGGATGCTCCATGGAGGTATGTAAATTACTTCTCTGTTTTTAATACTTCTCTATATTATGGGGTGAGTGGCATGTTAATATCTGTTTTTTTTTTTTTTTTTTTTGGTTTTGCAGGATCTTTGCTGAATCTATTCATCGTATATCAATAACTAGAGATTGTCCGTGTCCATTTACAAGAATTTTGTTTTAAATATTAATAAAATTCAAATGGAATACTATTTCAGTATTTTGTAACTAAAATGTCTATCAGATTAAATTTCAACTCGAATTCTCGTTCTGTATTCTCCTATAGACTATAGTATCTAGTTCATTGGTTTGGTTCATGTCACTTATTAAGAATCGTGGCTAAACTTGCACAGTAACGTATAGAAATCTCCTCTCTCTCTCTTTTTGGACAAACCATATATATTATTGTTAATTTCAAGTTCCAACCACCATTAGAGGAGGAAGAGGTACACAAAGAAGCATAAACAGGCAACAGATTTGCCAAATAAACTACAAGATAAAAATATAAATCATCAAGGAACAACATAACGTCGAAATAAGATTATATGAACTTCAACTGACCATCAATTGTTACAGAGTGCGTAGCTTCTTTGACTGCATTTTTCGTGATCTATTCAATTGGTGATTCAAAGTTTGTCTGCAAGTAATATTGTAAAGAAATTTCCATATAAGAAGAATTTAGTGAATAAAAGCCGATCAAGTTTGGAAACTGAATATGCTTTTTAGATATTACATTGATCGCTTACTGGCATTCCAAATTGAATTTAAAAAAAACTCGTTTGATTGAGAAACTAGGAAAAACAAAAGAAAAACATAAACTGAGATCGATGGATGTGGAACCATGATATGTGACTGGTTGTGTATGAGCATGTCACTTGATCTGGTTGGTTTAAATATCTGAAATTACTTAAAAATTGATCTGGGGATGATCCAAAATCATATTTTTGAAGAAATCAGAACAAGATGGATACATGTATAAACAAAAATGAAATGACATGATCAGCTCTCGATTAGAAGCCTTATATGATAGTCATAGATTTGCACTGTAATATATATTTAATGCTTAATGACATGTTTAGTGCCGTCTAAATGAATGATCGAAGATTAATAGAGAAACAACGAAGAAATGTACTTTAGTTTCCACTAAGGAATTGTGTCGTCAGGATGCAATAGCATCTTCATTCTTGATTTTTTTAACCAAAAATATTAATATCGTATCATAAATTAATAATGCAACTAGTTTTATTTCTTTAAGTTGCTGTCCCATTCATAAAATAACATGTTTTATGAGTATTTCATGAAACTTTATAAGTTCTTAAATGAAAATATTTTCTCTTGTTTTTGTTATAACTATTTTGTAATTTAAATACTTTCTGAGATATTTTATGCAAATTCTATGTTGTCACAACTAATTATTTAATTATTGCTAAAATTACAGTAAAAATAATTTATCTACATTCTGTTAAAGATTTTAAGAAAACAAAATGAAAATCTGCTCAAAATTAATAGAATACTAAATTTTTAGAAATATAAAGAGATTCATCTAGTAAAAGAAACTATAAAAACAGCTGTAAACATTTATAAAAATAAAAAAATCCTACAAAACGTTGACATTGCTTTTCACAAAATTAAATAAATTTTTTTTTAAAAATCAACAACAGTGTTCAGACCAGAGAGTCTCAGACAAAACGGCTCCGTCAGTTCCGGTTACAAAATCAATCAATCGCATCTCCTTTAGATCAAACGGCTTACGTTAATCCACGTCATCCTCAACACAAAGCTCTCTTTAAATCCTCTCCCTCTGTCTAAAGCCACTTCATCTTGGACTCGTTCGATGCATCTGTCACCCCCCAAATAAGTCGTGAAAATGAGATCTTCTTCTTCGTCTTCACCTTCTTCATAGATCTCAGATCCCGATTCCGTCTCCTCCGCCCGAGAAAACAAACACATCCACCGCCGGAGTAAAACACCTCGTTTCTATCTCCCACCAATCTCTCTCCCTCAGATCTAGCGAAGAAAAGGTATTTTCCTAAGAATATTTCTACTAAAATATCAATCTCAATTCGCTGATTAAATCCGAATCTCCTTCAGTTTCGCAACGAACTTGCTCTGTTTCTCCTTCAATCTCTCAACGAACTTGCTCTGTTTTTTGTTTACTTGTGATTTTTTTTTGAAGAGTTGACTCAAAACCACCATGGCGTTGAGCATACGCAAAGCGATCGGCGTGGTGAAGGACCAGACGAGCATCAGCATCGCCAAGGTAGCCAGCAACGTAGCCCCAGATCTGGAGGTCGCCATCGTCAAAGCCACGAGCCACGACGACGACCAGTCCACCGAGAAGTACATCCGCGAGATCCTCAGCCTGACGTCCCTCTCCCGCGGCTACGTCCACGCCTGCGTCACCTCCGTCTCACGCCGCCTCGGGAAGACGCGCGACTGGATCGTCGCCCTCAAGGCCCTGATGCTCGTCCACCGCCTCCTCAACGACGGGGACCCGCTTTTCCAGGAGGAGATCCTCTACGCGACGAGGCGGGGGACGAGGATCCTCAACATGTCGGATTTTCGCGACGAGGCGCATTCCAGCTCGTGGGACCACTCTGCTTTCGTTAGGACGTATGCTAGTTACTTGGACCAGAGGCTTGAGCTGGCTTTGTTCGAGAGGAAAGGGAAAAACGGAGGTGCTGGTGGTGGTGGTAGTAGTCACCATAGTAATAATGGTGACAACGATGGATATGGTCGGTCCAGGGATGATTTTCGGTCTCCCCCGCCTCCGAGAGGTTATGATTATGAGAATGGTTACGGTATGTCTAAGAGGTCTCGGTCTTTTGGTGATGTGAGTGAGATTGAGAAGAAAGATGTTACTCCTTTGAGAGACATGCCACCTGAGAAGATTTTTGGAAAGATGGGGCATTTGCAGAGGCTGCTTGATCGGTTCTTGTCTTCTCGTCCTACCGGTTTAGCCAAAAGCAGCAGGATGATCTTGGTCGCTATGTACCCGATTGTGAAAGAGAGTTTCAGGCTTTACGCTGATATCTGCGAGGTTTTGGCTGTTCTGCTTGATAAGTTTTTCGAGATGGAGTATACGGATTGCGTTAAGGCCTTTGATGCTTACGCTAGTGCGGCTAAACAGATTGATGAGCTCATTGCGTTTTACCATTGGTGTAAAGACACTGGTGTGGCGAGATCGTCAGAGTATCCTGAGGTTCAGAGGATCACGAGTAAGTTGTTGGAGACGCTTGAAGAGTTTGTGAGGGATAGAGCTAAGAGGGGTAAGAGTCCTGAGAGGAAGGAGATAGAAGCTCCTCCTCTTCCTGCTCCGGTGGAGGAGCCTGAACCTGATATGAACGAGATCAAAGCGCTTCCTCCTCCAGAGAACTACACTCCTCCACCACCTCCACCTGAACCAAAACCAGAGCCGAAACCGCAGCAACAGCAAGTAACAAATGATCTAGTTGACCTGAGGGAGGATGGTGTTAGTGCTGATGACCAAGGCAACAAGTTTGCTCTCGCTCTTTTTGCTGGTCCTGCTAGTAGTAGTAACGGGAAATGGGAAGCTTTCTCCTCTGATACCAGTGAGGTGACGTCAGCTTGGCAGAATCCAGCAGCAGAGCAAGGGAAGGCGGATTGGGAACTTGCATTGGTCGAGACAGCTAGTAATCTTGAGCATCAGAAAGCCGCAATGGGCGGTGGTTTAGACCCGTTGTTGCTCAACGGTATGTACGACCAAGGAGCAGTTAGACAACACGTGAGCACCTCGGAGTTAACAGGTGGAAGTTCAAGCAGCGTAGCGCTCCCTTTACCGAGCAAAACCAACAGCCACATATTAGCGCTCCCTGCACCCGATGGAACCGTTCAGAAAGTGAACCAAGACCCTTTCGCTGCTTCACTAACGGTCCCACCTCCTTCGTATGTGCAAATGGCTGAGATGGACAAAAAGCAGTATCTATTGACACAGGAGCAGCAGCTATGGCAGCAGTATCAGCAAGAAGGAATGAGAGGTCAAGCTAGTTTGGCTAAGATGAGTCCTGCCCCAAACGCAATGCCTTATGGGATGCCACCGGTTAACGGGATGGGACAGCCACCGATGGGGTATTACTACAACAACCCTTACTGATTTCATTTGGCTTTTGTTCTTTCCTTACATAAATATATATATATTTTCCGACCAATATAATTACTTTGTGTTACAATCCTGTTTTCTTCTTGTATTGTTTCCGGTCATGACTCTGCTTGGAACGTGTGAGACTTTTCTTCTCTTTTGAGTTTGATTAATAAAGTCATCTAAACATTTTCTTGAATTTGTAAAACGTTGTATTCTTATGAGATCGCTTGGTTATCTTTGCCCGTTTGGTTTGTGTTGGGTTGAAGCTAGCGAGTAGCGTTTGGTAAATGTAATTATCTTTCTGTTTTGTTTGGTAATCTGTCTTTGTTTAGTTATCAGGTGACTGAACTTGTTAGTGGCTATTTGCTGTTTGGCTTGCGATCAAACAAGATTTGGGCAGACATAATCTTTAGTATATCAGTTTTCTTGCTTAACAAATCACTCTTTTCAATGGTAAATCAAACCAAGGAAAATTAAATAGAATCTGACAACAAAACAAACAGCAGCTAAAAGCCACTAGACTAACAAATTGGCAATAACAATAAACCTAGTTATGTTTTCTAAACATAGATAACTTCATTACCATTTGCTCCAAATAACAGAATAAGCCAATGAATAACATGAAACATTCCTTCATTCATCCCTCCTGCTCCTGGATTTGAATCTCATTTGTAAAATATCTTAACTCAGGATTAGAAATAATTAATTGCTTAATATCCATTTGAGATGTACTCAAAGATTTTGAGGAACTTTGGCACAGGCATGTACTCATTTTCTTTTCATTACATTGGTGAGTGATTGTGAGGTAAATTATTTTGCTGATGCTTATCTTCAGTTCCGAATTTATGAGGATGATTGAAGTTTGACTCACACACCTTGGAAGGATGATGATAGACTAGTTTTTTTCCAGCTACGCAATAAATTACAATTATTTTTTCAACATTGCCAAGAAAAAGTACTAAAACTACATCTACATTTACGAGAATACCATCAAAGAACCATTCACGCACCATAGGCCGAGTCATTGAACAACACGGTACTAGCCATACCCATCAAAGGCCCAAGGGCCTCAGGAGAAAACTTCCTAGCAAACAGAAACGGATCACTCCTCTCAGTAGTTGACCAGTCCGAACCGTTGATCCCATCCTCGCCGTATCTCGGTCGAGTGTTCCTCAGCCCCATGATCAGCTCAGGCACCACTTCATCTGGCTCGTACATCCTCGGGTGCCCTCTGCTGTGGATGGTCCAGTCCACGTGAGTGAGAGTGGCCGGGACACACCCACGCGGGTCCCTCAAGTTAATAAGTGTCGGAAAGTAGTTTTCTTCAGGAAAGCACGAGCTTTCCCACACGCACGTCTTGTTAAACTTCTCCCAGATACTCCGATCACGCGCCACAACATGCGCGTGCTTCCGTTTCAGAACCCAGAACTGAGACCCGATCCGAAAGTCATCAAACCTCACCTCCGGCAGCATCGCGAGAGGCCCACGTGCGGCCCACCTGTCGAACTGCAACGGCTCGTCGTTGAGTATCTCGATGAAGCTCCGGCGAGACGAGACCAACGTCTTGTAGGTGAAGTCAAAGGAGCGAATGGGTACGCAAGAAGGAGAGAAGAGAGCAAACATGTAGTTTCGCGGATCGTCGAGAAGCGCGTGAGCTATAAGCCGACGCGCTGCCGCCGCGAGAGTTGGTGTGTTCCGTTCCGAGGGCTTCGAGTGAATGACTCGATTCTCAAACACTCCGGAGAACGGCGGGTCGTACTCTCGGGTCGGATCCGCGTGAACGTAGACGTTATAGAGCTCCTCGCTGATTCCAGTAAAGAACGTTTCCCATAATGGCGCGAACGGAAGAGGCGCGGTCGTTAGATACATGAAAGCCAGCTTCCGGATCGACCCGGGAGAAGGCTGGTTCGGGTTAACCCGGGAAGCGAGTCGGAGAAGCCGTTCGTCGTCCTTGGGAATCGGTCGTCGAAATCGAATCACCGGAGAAGAAGCGTCGTGTGCGTTTCGTGAGTAGAGAGAGAAGAGGGAGAGTGAGCGGAAGCCAAACTCCGGCGACACTACGGCGGTGATTTCTCGCTGGACTGTGAAGATGACGGCAACCGGAAGACAGAGGAATAAAACGCAGAAGAGAGGAAACAACGTCGGAGACATCATGTCTCTTGTCGGAGAATTAAACCCAGCCGCTACTTTCATTCTGTTAGAGCGATCAGAGCGTAAGGAAATATTCAATTCATTTCAATGGCATTTCGTATTTGGAATTTACAACTATATAAAGAAAGATTACAGTTTTCGAATCTCGCATTTAATATGCTTTTACATAACGGTCTTAGTTTTTCTTTTTTTTTTTGTTTTGTTTTGAATATGTAATTATGTTTGGTCAACCTAATACTAGTACGTATACTATATGATACTTGTCTTGTCAGTTTGCTATATAATCTAACCAAATCATAGTCCAAACAAAGTGATTGTCTACGAGCTTATTCGTTGATTAGAGTTAAAGGCAACATTTAATGTAATCTTAAATACTCGATTATGTTCAGTCTTCCACGTGGTACGATAGAAACCGTTGGCTAGGACTTTCTAAACGAACTCACGTGGCTGCATGGATTTTCGTAATCGATCTGTTTATCAGGAAAACGTTTTCATCTCGAACGCAACAGGAGCTAGGGCTGGGCAAATAAACCGAACCCGAAAATCCGAACCGAACTCGATCTGATAAAACTGAATCCGAACCGATTCGAACCCGACATAAATACCGAATGGATTTTGTTTTACGGTATTTCGGGTTATGGGTATTATCCGAACCGAACCCGAACTTAAATGGATATCCGATAGAACCCGAAATATTCAAAATTTCAAAATTTGTACCAAACATGATCTTTAATATGTATCCAAAATACATTAAGATATTACTAAACATCTAAAATAATTATCTATCACATGAAGGTTAGTGATTATATTATACGAAGGTTGATGGTTAAAGATGGCCGTTGAAGCTTGAAGTTTTTTTATTTTAGTTTTGTTTCAATTGAATAATGTTTCTCATTTCATGAGAATTTAGCTTTCGTTTTAAACTTTTAATTATTTGGTTTTCTTTCTATCAATAACTATGTTTACTTTTCGTTTGATTTTGAATGATCATGTTTGATGTTCTTTTCTTATTTTTGAATCAATTTTACTTATGTTTTAGTTATAAAATAGGTACAAATCAGGTACTTTTAAACCGAAAAACCCGATTTTACTTATGTTTTGGTTACAAAGTAGGTACAAATCAGGTAATTTTTAAACCAAAGAACCGATTGGGACCCGAAACCGAAAGTACATCGGGTTGTACCGGTTCTTTGAAGATTTACTAGCTCCGACCCGAACCCGATAGAACCCGAACCGGTCCCGAACCGAATTTTCATATAATCCGAATGGGGCTGATTTTGTCAAACCCGAAAAACCGAAACCCGATTGGATAAAACCGAAACCCGATTGGGACCCCGAATGCCCAGGCCTAACAGGAGCTTTGCTGGATACGAGTTTACGATACTGTGTATCCACGTGCCCGGCATGCATCATATTTGGGCCTTCAAATCAGACTTATTGGGCCTTGCTTCCGATAACGGCGACGTGAGTGGTTTCAGTTTGGGTCTTCAATGAATATTTTCAGAGCTATATCTATATTTGGGTGTCAGCTCAAGCTCATAGATCTTATTTTGTTTTAGTGGTTGTCAATTCATAAATTTTATATATATTTTGTCGTCATCGTGAGTTGTTTCGGTGTCAGAGATTAAACTATAGCGAAAGGTTCGAGGTGGTACGAAAGCTATGCTTTTTTACTTCAACTAAACAATTAAACTTGTAAAGTTCCTTTGTTGGATATGTACACAAGTGACAAGTCGTTACTCTTTCTAGTTTCTTTTACCTCGAGAGTGCAACTAGAGCAAAGGCAAGAAAGTTGCATCGTAATTAGAGAATGAACGCGATATGTTAGGATTAACTTTCCAAAGACATAAAAATGTCTTTGGTATAAACTTCAACCGCAATATTATAGTGAAATAAAGTAGTTTTGGGCATCTAATGTTTTAGTCTTCCCAATAAGTTGAATAAAGCTTTAACGTTTTAAGTATTAGTTCAAATGTAGATCTAATATATGGTCAATGTTTGTTTTTTTTTTTAGAGTTGAAAAGAATAGTAACACCTAGTTTTGGTGAATGCTCTAATCTTCTGAAAAGATAATCTATAAAAAAATTTACTTGACTGCAACCCTATCTATATAGACTATAGATTAGGCCGGACCATGAAAATGATAAAAAGTTGAGTAAACCGGAATAAACCGGACCGGACCAACTGACAAGACTCTCTCTCCCCCCACCCCCACACTGATATTATTGAGTTGAGTAGTGAAAGGAGGGGGAAACAAAACAATCTGACTTTGTCTTTTCTCTTTCTTTCTCTCTCTTCTGGGGAAGTTAAGAAAGTGGTGGAAGAGAAGATGCCGAGGCCAGGGCCAAGACCGTACGAATGCATCAGAAGAGCTTGGCATAGTGACAGACACCAACCCATGAGGGGTTTGCTCATCCAAGAGATTTTCAGGTCATCTTCTTCTCTCTCTCTCTTACTCTGCATCAGTGTATGTAGAGGTGTGCATGTGTCCTCTCTCTGTTTCCTTCAGCTCAATTGATCTATGAAACCTTTTGTAGGATTGTTTGTGAGATTCACAGCCAATCCACCAAGAAGAACACTGAATGGCAAGAGAAGCTCCCTGTTGTTGTCTTGAGAGCTGAAGAAATCATCTACTCCAAAGCCAGTTCTGAGGTTCTTTTCTTTCTTCATAACAGTTCTATTTTTTTCCAAAAATCTCGAAATTTAAAAGACTGTTCATCAACAGTAGTATCGCTTCAGTTATTGTGGAGCAGAGAAGTAGTTCACTGAACAGTGAGATTGATACAGTCTTACTCGTGATGTTCTGCTCCATCTCATAATGAACATTTAGAACTAATGTCACTGTATCTGTACCTGATTAATAAAAAAAAAAAAAAAAAAGAGAGAGAGTAAAGTGTCCAAGTTAGTTGCGTTAGTGACTATTTATTTGATTTACTATTTGTGGGTTTCATCGTTAGGCTGAGTATATGAACATGAACACCCTTCTAGACCGTACAAACGACGCCATTAACACCATAATCCGACTCGATGAGACCACTGAAACAGGGGAGTTTCTTCAGCCTTGTATTGAAGGTACCGAGTCATTATATGGATTCTTCTCTTGGCTCATCAGATCAATGAGCAAAGTCTTGTTCTTTTTTGTTTCTGCAGCTGCTTTGCACTTGGGTTGCACGCCAAGGAGAGCTTCGAGAAGCCAACGCAACATAAACCCTAGATGCTATCTTAGCCAACAAGACTCAACTAACTTGGATAACATTTTGTCGCGTCAATACCAAGTCTTCATGAAACCGAACAACAACTTTGGTCCAAAGAATCTTCCGGTCTTGACTTTTCACAGCGACGTTCAAGAGAAGCGGGTCGAGAGATGTCCTGTCTCCAAGTACTCAAGCTACCCTTTATGTTATTCCTTCCATGTTCCTTCTTTGCCAAGATCTATCAATGTCACTGAATCGTGCAAGTCCAACAAGAGCAGCAGACCCGTGAGTGTGAAAGATGCAACTAGTAGCATTACCTTTGGTGGGTGTGATCTGTCTCTGCGCTTAGGCCCTCTTGGAGATACCAGATCTCCTAGTCAAAAACGGAGTAAGATAAGCAGCAGTTCCAACAACAACAAAAGCTGAACATTGAGAGTATAATTGGGTTTTGATTAGCGAGTCTTGTATTAGAGTATGTGTCTAAGTTTAGCTGTTTTAGTTCCTCTGCATGTTTTAGGTGTCTTTAGATGTAAATGGAGAGAGAGAGAGAATGATGGAAACAGAGCGTCTTCTTCTTCTTGTCGCTTATTAATCTCGAATCATCATACTTCATGTACATTTAATAGCACGTTCTCCGAGAAACTACGAATATATTCGTAAAATCTATCAATCACAAAATCTTATGCAAAAAGTGATGAAAAGAGCTTGCTCTGCTCAACAGATTCTACGGCGAACGATGTTCGGACTCTTGTGATTTTGGGCTTTTATGGGCCAGTAGCTTATAATGAACTCAGCTTATGCCCATTTAGTATCCACCATTATATTTCGGCCGAACTAGCTTTTATTTACGTTTCATCAGACATGAGACCGATACCAGCCTTTCTCTTTTGTGTTCTAGACATAAAAATTTGAGGAAATATATGGTAACTATTTAACCGTAAGCTATATGCCTTTAAAATTTTATATTTCCATGCATATATATATATATTCTAATATGCTTAATCTAACAGATCTACTCTGTGGTGTTGTATGTACGTTGGGTGTGGGTGTTTAGGTTAGACTATAACATAAATATTTGAGAGGCACTGAGGCACATACTAAAAGAAATCTCATGCAGAGTCGAATTTTAATTTAGGAAGAAAAATCTTAGATGCAAAATATATATATCTCAACAACCAAATCTCTTGTATCTTTACGAATATATATTTTGATTTTGCAAATGCATTTGTGAATATAATAACATAGAATAAAGGCAATGTATTTCCCTGTTGTAAAACCATTTAACCGATTTCAAATTCAGTAGCATAATTCAATTAATTTCTTAACAGCTTGGAAGACCTCGTCAATTTTAAACTTTACCTAATACGAATCTTTGATCTCAAGCCTTCTTTATATCATCACTTTCCAAGCAGTCCATTATTGAAAAAAATGGCAAAGTAAGATTAAAAAAGGGTTAAGCTTTTTGTAATCTACTATCTCCTCACAAAAGTAATCTCTCATTGGATTTTGAGTGAGGCTTTTCTTTCTCATTGCCCAAACCTTGTCCATTATTATATAGATAACCTTGTCTGGTATAATTTATGTCTTACCTAAAAGTTGATCCAAGTGGTTTTAAACTACTCAAATCGGTGAACAATTGACTCTCTACGTATTGGTTTGACAAGAAATGACTGGTTCTAATTGATTTTAGTTATTATTTTTCTTGGAATTAAGCGACACATTATTGATCAATTATAGTACTAGTTTATAAAACAAAAAGCAGAGAGAAATCTCAGTTGTAAGTTGACGGCTACCACGTTCGTGATGATATCAAATGTGATCATTCGTATGATTGTAGTGGAAGAGACATGACGAAATACACTGATATGCAAGATAAAAATTATATATTTTATATGTGATTTGTTAAGATAAGATTTGCTTATTTTTGTTAACGCACATGCCTACAT
Organism: Brassica juncea; assembly: GCA_018703725.1. Lineage (NCBI taxonomy): Eukaryota > Viridiplantae > Streptophyta > Magnoliopsida > Brassicales > Brassicaceae > Brassica > Brassica juncea. Next base: position 62,696,830 of record CM031939.1, read on the forward strand.
ACGTATTATTGTATGTGTCTGTAAAATCATGATTTGTAAACATATGATAGATATTTTGATACATAAACATATCTACGCATGAAAGAGCTATGTTGTTAACTTGTTTTTTTTTTTTTTTTTTTTAACTTCATAATTCATTAGAAATCAATCCGAGAACAGAGAATCAACGAGACCCACAAACAACAATAGGGCTCGCACACACCACCTACACGACAGCACTTGCTTTAAGCAAACTAAACAAACCCAACACCCCAGAGAAGTTAAAAGGCAGGACACAACTAGAGGAGACGACTTTCATTGACAAAGAATTCAAAGAGCCAGGAAGGGTGGCCATTGGCGACGTACGATTGCTCTCTCCCTTCTCTGGTAACACTCTGTGCAATGATCGTCGCTCCTCTATTTTCCTCCTTACAAACACTACAAAGTTTGAACTCAGGCATGAGACATAGAAACCGGTTTAACTCCTCAACGTGATAACGAAATGCCGGCCATTGGAGAGGTTTCTTAATCGCCAAGAAAATATCCTTAAAGTCACCTGCAAACACCACCTGATTATAATGCAGACTCGAGATGCTTTCCGAAGCCCAGAGAATTGACGCAAGCCTTCCCTCATCTAAACTCCGAATGTTCGAAAAGGCTCGACGGCTATGCAAGAGGACGACACCTCTATGATTCCTTAACACCCAAGCAACCCCTAACTTTTTCGTTTGCTTCAACCACTCAAACCCCACATTGCACATCACCCAATCCTTTGGGGGAGGCTTCCATTTCCTTTTCTGAGTCACCCCTGCACACTCACTTATCTGCTGCGATTCTTGATCCACCTCTTGGGCTAAGAACCATTCCTCCGCTTCATTAAACGCCTTCTCCTTGATCTCTTCAGGTAGCCATCTCTTGCCTTTGAATATGAAATCATTTCTACACTTCCAGATACTCCAGAGAAACCATGGCCATGACCTCAAAATTTTTTTATCTCCTCGAGAATTCATCTTTAAATGAAGCAGATAGTTTAGGTTTGCAAACAAGCTTCCATCCTCAAAAGCAGTTTGTGGACGAGGAATACCAGATAACGCCCACACCTGCCGCGAAGAAGCACACTGGAAAAGCATGTGGAAAATTGATTCCCCTTCCTCTCCACACAACTGACATCTACTATCAATCTTCATTCCTCTTTTGATAATCAACTCTGAAACTGGCAATGCATCACTTACAGATTTCCAGAGAAACGTCCTGATCTTGGGTGGAGCAGGAACTCTCCACACCTTCTCCTTGATGGGGTTCAGCGAAGGAAGCTCTAGAACCTCCGGAAACGCAGCTTTAATTTTTTGCGATCTCGCCAACCAATACGCAGATTTAACCGACATATTCCCCGATCTATTGAACCTCCAAGTAAATGAGTCATCACGAAGAAAGGCGGGTTGGTTAGACAAAATTATTTCCACATCACCTGGAACGAAAATCTCGATAAGAACCGCCACATTCCACTTCCTCGTTGATGGGTCAATCAGATCACAAACCAATAGATTGACATCAAAGGTTGTGCATTTAATCCAGGGAGCTCTGAGACCCAGCTCCGGGTCCTCTATCCATTTATCTAACCAGACCCTCGTACTACGACCATTCCCAATACTCCTTTTCAGACCTTTTCGAAGAAGCTCCCTGCCATACAACAGGCTTCGCCATGCATAAGAAGGTCTCGCTCCCACCGGTGCTTCCAGGAAGTGAGAGTCGGGGAAGTACCTGCTCTTAAGGAACCTCGCCATTAGACAATCATGGTCGTTAACCACCTTCCAAGCCTGCTTGGCAAGCAAAGCTTGGTTGAAGCAAACTAAGTCTTTGAAGCCAATTCCACCAAGTGCTTTAGGAAGACAGAGACGATCCCAAGAGATCCAATGAATTTTATTCATGTGGGAATCGGAGTTCCACCAGTAGTTTGCCATAAGGCTCTCAAGATTCTTGATAAGAGTTTTCGGGAGCTTAAAACAGGACATCGGATAAACCGGGAGAGCTGCAGCTGTAGATTTTAAAAGCACTTCCTTGCCGCCCTGAGAAAGCTTACGGATGAACCAAGAGTTTAATCTGCAATGCGTCCGATCTTTTAGAAAACTAAGCAACTTCACCTTTGAACCAGAAAAGCATTCCGGCATACCAAGATATTTACTAGCTCCTCCGATGTTATGGATGCCAAGAATATCTTTCAGCTTCTCTTGTTCTTCCTCAGGTATTAGACTACCAAAAGATATAGACGATTTCTGATAATTTATGCATTGACCAGAAGCTTCACCATAATAATTCAGAATCTTTTTCAGGTTTCTACATTGCGGCTCGTTAGCTTGACACAAGAATAAACTGTCGTCCGCAAAAAACAGGTGACTAACTGATGGACCCGATTCCGAGAAACTCATGCCAGTAAGAACTTTATTCCTCTCCGCTACGTTCAGCAAGTGAGATAAGCCTTCAGTGCAAAGAACAAAGAGAAAAGGAGAAAGCGGATCTCCTTGACGCAATCCTCTAGTGGGAGAAATCAGCCCGAACGGTTGATCATTGATAAGGACCGCAAAAGAGACCGATGTGACACACATCATCACCCAACCAATAAATTGATCTGCAAAGCCCAAAGCCTCCAACAGAGCCTTAAGATAGCTCCACTCAACCCGATCATACGCTTTCGACATATCGGTTTTAACTGCCATACACTCAGACGAGATTGAAGGGTGAGTTTTCAGAGCATGGACAGCTTCATGCGCTATGACAATGTTGTCTTGGATTACCCTCTCGCTGACAAACGCAGACTGATTAGCAGAGACAAGCTCACCGAGAAAAGGCTGCAATCTCTTTACCAATATTTTAGAAACAGCTTTGTACAGCACGGAACACAGACTGATGGGTCTTAAATCTGTCATATTCTCCGGGTTCGGAATCTTTGGCAAGAGGCAGATATAAGTGAAATTCCAATCAACTGGCAGGGCTCCTTTCTCGAAAACCTCTTGAATCTCTTCAGTGACTGAGTCTCCTATCACCCCCCAGAACTTCTGAAAAAACAATCCCGTCATACCGTCGGGTCCCGGAGCGCTGTCCGCATTGATCGAAAAAATAGCTTCACGTACTTCTTCCTTAGACACCTTGTAGGTAAGGCAATGGTTCATATCAAGTGTGACCTTGGGAATCAAACTTTGGAAAACAGGTTCATAGGAAGGAGGATTAGAGGTTTTAAACAGCTCCGAGAAATACTGAATTGCAACGTCTGCCTTAGCTGCCTCTGACCACTGGTCCCTTCCTGATTTGTCTTTGAGTTTCACCAAATAAGATCTCGATCTATTGGCTTTCACTGATAGGTGAAAAAATTTGGAATTTCTATCTCCCAACTTCAACCACTTTTCTCTGCTTTTTTGACGCCAATAAATCTCTTCCTCCTTGTAGGCTTGCATTAGCTCCCTTTTGATATTCTGAATCACAAACCGACAAGAATATGGTTTAGATTGGAACCATTCCAATCTCTCCTGAAGTAATTTGATTTTGTCTTTCGCATTGAATCTTCTCTTTCGCTTCCAGACACTCATTACTGTCCTGCATCTTCTGATTTTATAAGAAACAGAGCTCACACCTCTGTTATTCCTCCAAGCACTCTCAACCTCTTTAATCGCATCAGGGTGGTGTAGGAGCCTCCTATCAAACCTGAACTGTCCCCTCTGGATATCAGGATTCGCTCTGAGATTCACCCAAACCGGTCTGTGATCAGAGCCTCTTTTTTCCAGAAAAGTTTGATTTGAATTTGGGAACCTTGCGCGCCACGCTTTGTTTCCAAAACAACGATCGAGACAGCACTGAATGTATTTGTTCCAACGCTGACCCGCCCAAGTGAACCTGTCTCCTTTACTACACAACTCTTCCATCTCACACGAGGACAACATTTCCGCAAAACATTTAAAAGAAGACTCCGGACGCCTCGGTCCGCCTAGCTTCTCATCATTATTTAGAATCTCATTAAAGTCCCCGATGATACTCCATGGTTCCGACCTCCCAGCTCCCATGCTAGTCAATCTATCCCAAACCACACTTTTACCATCAGATGCTGGTTCTCCGTACACACAAGTCAAAAAGAAAGATGAATCTCCGAATTTGATTAAACAGTCCACAATATTCTTATCCGAACTTTTAATACAAAGGTTGACGTTTTTCTTCCACAAAATTGCTAATCCTCCACTGTATCCAGTCGGATTCACTGTGTGGACTTGCTCATAACCCAACCATACTTGTAAATCAACAACTACATTCCGACATTTTTTTGTTTCCATTAAAAAAAGAATCTCCGGGAAGTGGTATTGACGCAACTCCCGCAGACGTTGAATTGTCAAGCCTTGAGGCCGCCCCAAGCCTTGGCAATTCCAGCTCAAGAAGCTCATTGGGAATGGGGCAATCCCTCCTTTGGGATCGCCTTAAGGCATACCGCCTTGTTGGTGTTTTTGACCTCCTCTTCTTCTACTGCACACTTCCGCTTCTTGCTCCCCAACAGTTGTTTTCCTTCTCTCTGGTCTTCATTTGGCACCTTTAAGACCACAGGTTGCTCCCTGCTCCTACTCTGCCTTGTGGATTTAGGAGGTCTTCTTCTCACCCCATACTTGTTCTTTACAATCCCGGAAGAACAAGGAGCAAAGTTAGGAACTTTAACTGCCTTGAACACCGTAGGAGAGCTCGAACCATGAGAATCTGCAGAGTCTAAATTGTCCTCACCATCACCCATAGTAATAAGATGAGGAACAGAGCGAATTGAAGGCCTCGAGTAAGCTTGAGAAGAAGCTGCCAAGAGTTTGGTTGGGGTACTCTGCACACTCAGAGCCTTATCAGCTTCCTTGTTTTCCAAGTAGTCAAAAACAATCCCTTTCCCTCTGTTCAAATCCGAAATAAACAATGGAGTTGCCTCCAATCTCAGAGCAGACCTCTGCAACATCGGATCTTGCTCCGCCATTCTAACTGATTTTTTTATCTTGTCAATCTTGATTTCCCGATTTTCTCCTGTGTCAGCCAGCATGTACCGACGCATTTCCTCCAAGACCTCCTTAGCTATCTTGAATCTCCCTGTGGCTGGGTCTAAGTTCACTTGTTCTTCCTCCAGTATTCCAAACAGCACGTCATCATTTGATAACACAGGTTTCTTTCTCTCTAATTCTGCGGAGACCATCTCCCTTCTGATTCTCGACTCTTCCTGTCTCTTTCTCACAATTAGAGGACAGTAATCCTTCTCGTGGTTGAGTCTCTGACACTCAAAGCAGCGTTTCTGGACCTTTTCATAATTGTAACGAACCACCGAGGAAATCCCTTTCGACGTCACCACCCTTGATTTGTGCAGAGGATTTGCGACATTAAACTTGACTAAGACTCTGATAAAATCTTGGGTAACCGGCTTAGAGGGGTCGAAAGCAACAAGCCTCGTCTTCCCCACCAGATCTCCAAGAGCTGTCAGTGCCTGAGTGTTGTAAAAATTGACTGGGATGTCTCGGATCTGAACCCAAATCGGAACAAACTGGAGGAAGTCCTCAGGGGGATTTTCCACCCATCTGTCCAGCACAATAACCCATTCTTCGAAAGTCTGGACTCCTCTCTCCAGAACGTCCACCAGGTCGTGTTCATACTTAAAGATGAACTGGAAGCGTTCCTGTGAGAGCGCAATACCACGCACTCTTCCTTCTTTCTGCCACTTTCGGGGCATCTTCATGATGAGACTCGACATTTTTTGTTTATCTGGGTTCAGCAATCTTCCCATCAAGCTCAGTTTGTTATCTTCTGCAGAGCTAAACTCAGGAAGGTCTGGCATCACAAAAGGAACTTCTTCCTCATCTAGAGACAGAGCCATTAAGGCTTTATCCATCGCCAAAGACATGATTTAATGCTCTTAACTCTTGTAATTCTTCAGTAAATGCACACCCACTACTCTGTTCTTATCTTCAATGTTTCAAGAACAGTAAGAGAAACAGATGAAAAATAGAATACAGAAGGCAAAGTAACCCTCGAAAACCACCAAAACCGTTGACAAATCCACTTAAAAACGTGTTTATTGAAATAACTCACAAATAACCATGCAACAGCAGGCTATTACCCAACAAATAAAACCCTGAAGCCCACTAGGGGTGACTTAACGAGGCAATATTCTCCCTCTTCTCAGCTCTCTTATATTTACTAAAAAGTTAACCATTGTTAACTTGTTATTGTTTATTAAACAAGTAAACAACATATACGATTCTTGTGTTTTTTTTTTTTGACATCTGGTGCTATAGGATTACACCCTGGAGTACCTAAAACACCGATATTTTTAACCACTGATGAGACCAGACCATGCAATTTTTACTGCTTTAATATTAAATTGTTGACCCAAAAAGATATATTGCTTTTGACTACTCTTTAGTCTTGATAAAAAAATATCAACTTCAAGTTCTCCATGCATTCCTTTGTCATAAAACTTTTTTTAAAAGATCGATGAAATAATGAGTACTGAATAATCACAAAACAACAAGAATATGTAATTTTCTTTTGAAAAATAATAGGTAGAATCAAACATGTTGAAATTAAAACATGTTTTAGAATACGTACGATATAATGATATAATTTCGTATGAGCTGTCTATTAGAAAGAAAGAAAATACCAACAATGAGACGAGTGATATGTCACGTTGACGTACTGCGAACAAGATTTAGTTCTTACAAACCACCTAATTGCGTGATTAACAAATGATAATATAATATCCGGTACCATGTTCAAACGTTAAAAAGCATCTTATTCTTCTTATTAAAAGCTATTCCATTAAGATCTTGGAAAGGCAAAATAAAATATGTGTACCCAGAGTCTCTTTGATTTATGTAATAAGACAGAATAATCTCCATTTTCATAAAGTAGCTCTGTGTTCACATATTCTTTACTTTACGAACCCGAAATATAACAAAGTCTCGCTTATTTCATAATGTAATATCTTTTACGAACATTTACAACATTTTCTGCTTTGAGAGTTATAGTTAGCATTTAGACATCGCTTTTTATTTTGTTATGTTATCATACCCATGCTGACGTTATCGATTTAATAGAATAAATTCAATAAGTTAGGATGCACATATATTATATATCAACATATCATTGAGAAAGTAATTCCAGATATGTACATTTGAAATCTCTAAGAAAGGGGAAAATATTTATAAAGATAGAGCTCATAAGTGAAATAACTTATAGAACATATAAGTTATTTCTAGAAGAAGGTGGAACATGAAGCTATGACATATATTGATAATGGATATATATAAATGCAGATGACAATAGTACATATCCAGTAGACATACATAATTGCGTAGATATATAAAAAATAGTGGAAGATGCATGTTTGAGGAAGTTGCATTTAAGGTTTACTTAAAGACCCTATGGTGCTGACACTGTTTAGGGGCCACGAATTGTATTCACTATAATACAATTGCGTAGCTGTTTATTATTTTATCCAATAATGTATTGGTTTTATAATTTAATGCTTGTCATTTTTCACTGGTAGTATTGAAATACTATGGATGTTATAATACGCTTGGCGATTCGCCAACTCATTTCAGAATAATTTATAACTTGGGGATTTGAATGGGAGTAGATGATTGCGGGGTCATTAAAACCAAAGCTAACTCCCCAACCGCATTTCATTTGAGCAATTAATATGATGTAACGTTTTAATGAAAACTTTACTCTTATTATATTTGCCCCTCCGGAGGATCTGTAGAATCAAGAGTTGTCTCAATATTTGTCTAGCTACTCTAGTATATATCCATTAAAAAAGTAATTACATGTCAAAGTTTTCACATGATTGACTTGGTTTACAGAGTGTCTAGAACGATAAACCACCGAGAACTTTAAATGGTAGGGGGAGGTTACAACATATCGATTAGGTATAGCCTGTGTCGCCTAACTATTAACAAATGAAAATTAAGAACAGTATGACTGCTTGATTCAAGAATAACGTTTGGCCGTTGAAAAAAGGGTTGATGAATCTGCTTTGAAGATTGTAACCATGAAGTCAAACCAAACACCACGTCGGTCGTGAAAAAGGAGTAATTTGGTTATGGTCCATTTCATCAACCAGGTTGTATATTGGGGGGATTTGACATCAACCAGACCATTGGATTGATGAAAAGTAAGAAAGTACACGGGGAGTTCGGTGTACTGACAGCTGTGGCTTCCGTACTCAGTCTTACCTTAACAATCAAACAAACACCTCAATCTAATTTTTCACGCTTCCCCACGTCCCTCTTTGTGTTCTTTTCCAACCCAATTCATTGTTTATACTAGTTATTTTTTGTTTTCTTTGTAATTTCAATGTTTTTGCGAGTGATTCTGTTTTTATATTATATATCATGGGAGGCTTTAGTAAGGTTAGGTGTTATTTGTTGACAAAGTTAAAACAAAGTTTTCCTTTTTACGGTAAAGTAAAAGATGAAGTAGTTGTGTATTCAAACTAAGACGCACGAAAACCCCCCACGTTTTGACGTTGGATGATCTATCTTTGAATTCCCCATAACTAAAAAGGAGAAGAAAGAAAGAGTAATCTAGATTATAAGATTTGTTAGATAAACAAAACCATAGTAGAAGAAAAATGAAAAGGGAGAGATTATTCAATTGGTAGTTGCTCAAAGGGGTCCTTCATTTAAAAGCAGAAGTAAATGGTATAAACCAAGAATAATGGTTTTCTATAGTTTTTCATTTTTTATATCACTATATAATTTTTGTTTCCAGGTGAGGATAATTCAACTCGTTCTACAAAAGAGTAGGGCTTCACAACTAAAGAAAGACAAATTACTTTATAATTTTTTTTCTATAACACCAGAAATTACTTATAAATAGCACATAATTTTTTTTCACCAAAACAAAGAAAACTAATCATCCGAATGTTACTTTGCTTACACATTATTTTTTCATTGTATGTTGAATTCCGTATGATTTTACATTTACTAATAAGTAAAAACATAATGAGAAATTTTAAGCAATCTCAAGTGTTGTTTAGATTTTCAAAAATTCCACGAACTTAACGACAAAACAATAGTCGTGTCAATCCACAAATCTTTCACTAAGACATGCACTTCTTTTTACGAACATAAATGTAATATGCACGGTGCAAACCAGGGCTATTTACTACATTCCTTTATTACACAATAAATTAGATCTGTCTTCTTCTTCTTCTTATTTCTCTTTCAAAAAGTCAAAAGGGTCTGGAAAGATTTTAAGATGTTTGGTTTAAAAAGAGAGAGACCCACCCAAGTGGTCTGGATCTGTCCAAAATAGTTTGTGACGGTCACAAGAGGGGGAAAGAAGATAAAAAAGGAAACGGATTTAAAGGAAACGGCTCAGACACAGATTTTTAATAATTCAAAGACACTCTTACAACCTTCTCTCTGTTTCAAAACCCCCCAGTTGTCGCCTTCCTCCTCTTATCAAAGACCCAATTTAAACTTTCATTGAATGTGAGAGACAGATAGGCAAATACACACACACAAACCCAGAGTTCTCCATCCCCTTCCAAAATAATCCAACATTTCTGCTTCCTTTACCCAATTCCGGTCCGAAACTCGTCGGAAAGTTTGAAACTTTCTAACAAGGCGAGTTCTTGTTTCTCTGTTTTGATTATTTCTCCGTCAAGAAATCTTCTTCTCGGGGGTGACTTTGCTATGAATCTAGAAAGAGTCAGTTTCCATTTACAGATGCAGACCGTTCACCTGTCAGAGCTCTGAGATTTTGTCTTTTTGCATCTTTTGGGAATCTTTTTTTTGTTTGTTTCTCAGATCCATTGACTTGATCCACACACAAAAGTTTTCGATCTTTTTTATTTTTTTTAAAGATCCAGTGCAAAATTCTGGGGCTTTTAGCTACGATCTTGGAACCAAAAAGCGCTATGAGAGGCTTCTTCATCGTCTTCTTAACAACATGTTTGTCTCTCTTCCCTCATCCTCTACACGGCGGTGTACCGTACACCGGCAGCATCGCACCAGGCTTCGAAGGATCTCAGATGAACTACATCAACAACAACGGTATCTTCCTCGAATCCAACAGCTCAGCCTTCGGTTTCGGGTTCATAACCACCCCAGATTCCGTCACTCTCTTCACACTCAGCATCGTCCACAAACCCAGCTCGAGACTCATCTGGTCCGCGAACAGAGCCTCCCCTGTTTCGAACTCCGACAAGCTCCAGTTCCAAGACGACGGAGCCGTCGTGCTCCGTTCAGAAGGAGGATCTGAGGTCTGGAAACTGGAAAACTCAGGCAAAAACGCTTCGAGAATCGAGCTACGTGACTCGGGGAACCTCGTGGTTGTCTCCGGGGACGGAACCTCGATCTGGGAGAGCTTCGATCATCCTACAGATACTCTGATCACGAATCAAGTCTTTAAACAGGGCATGAGGCTCACCAGCAACCCTTCTTCTTCGAGCAACATGACTTACGCTCTCGAGATCGAGTCAGGAGACATGGTTTTATCCGTGGATAGTTTGACTCCACAAGTGTACTGGTCCATGGGGAACGACAGAGGGAGGATCATCGAAAAAGACGGAGTCGTGACGTCATCCTCTCTCCTCGGGAACTCGTGGAGGTTCTTCGATGAGAAACAGGCCTTGTTGTGGCAGTTTGTGTATTCGGATAATAAAGATGATAACGCCACGTGGATCGCGGTTTTGGGAAACAGCGGCGTGATCTCGTTCTCGAATCTTGGGAGTGGTGTGTCTGCTGCTGATTCTTCGACCAAAATCCCGAGCGATCAGTGCGCGACGCCAGAGCCTTGCGGGTCTTACTACACATGCTCTGGTAGTAAAGTGTGTGGATGTGTGTCCGGTTTATCACGAGCTCGGTCTGATTGCAAGTCCGGAATCACTTCTCCTTGTAATAAGAAAGACAATAACGCATCTTCCCCTGTGCAACTTGTATACGCTGGAGACGGGGTTGACTACTTCGCGTTAGGATTCGATTCTCCTTTCTCCAAGAACACTAATCTCGATGGCTGTAAAGAGTTCTGCAGCAGCAACTGCTCGTGCCTCGGTTTGTTCTTTCGGAACAGTTCTGGTGACTGCTTCTTGTTTGATTGGATTGGGAGCTTTAAAGCCTCTGGAAGTGGAGGTTCTGGTTACGTCTCTTACATCAAGGTGGCTACTAATGGTTTGGGAGATGGAGATAGCGGAGAAGAAGACGATGGGAAACACTTTCCTTATATAGTGATTATCGTCTTGGCGACGGTTTTCATCATCTTTTGTTTGATCTTGGTGGCGTTTCGGATTCATAGGAAAACGAGAACGAAAACGCTTTTGGATGCTGATGAAGAACATAGCTCAGAGGAGGATAACTTCTTGGAGAATCTATCGGGGATGCCTATTAGGTTCACTTTTAAAGATCTTCAATCAGCAACTAATAACTTCTCTATCAAGTTAGGTCAAGGAGGGTTTGGTTCTGTCTACGAAGGGACGTTACCTGATGGTTCACGTTTAGCAGTGAAGAAACTTGAAGGAATAGGTCAAGGGAAGAAAGAGTTCAGAGCCGAGGTTAGTATCATCGGTAGCATTCATCATCTGCATCTGGTGCGGCTTAGAGGTTTCTGCGCGGAAGGAGCTCATAGGCTTCTCGTTTATGAGTTCTTAGCGAAAGGTTCGTTAGAGAAATGGATATTCAGGAGAAGGGATGGTGATATACTGTTGGATTGGGACACAAGGTTCAACATAGCGCTCGGAACAGCGAAAGGTTTGGCTTATCTGCACGAAGATTGCGATGCAAGAATCATCCATTGCGATATCAAACCAGAGAACATCTTGTTGGATGATAACTTCAACGCCAAGGTATCTGATTTCGGACTAGCTAAGCTCATGACACGAGAGCAGAGCCATGTTTTTACAACGATGCGTGGGACTAGAGGCTATTTGGCTCCTGAATGGATCACAAACTATGCGATCTCGGAGAAGAGCGATGTGTACAGCTACGGGATGGTGTTGCTAGAGCTGATAGGAGGAAGAAAGAACTACGATCCGTCGGAGTCCTCGGAGAAGTGCCATTTCCCTTCTTATGCTTTCAAGATGATGGAAGAAGGGAAGCTTTTGGAGATCGTTGATGGGAAGATGAAGAACGTCGATGTGAACGATGAGAGAGTTCAGAGAGCGATGAAGACTGCGCTTTGGTGTATACAAGAAGATATGCATTTGAGACCGTCGATGAGTAAAGTTGTTCAGATGCTTGAAGGAGTTTTCCATGTGGTTCAGCCTCCGTCTTCTTCCACTTTGGGCTCGAGGCTATACTCGAGCTTTTGTAAGTCGATTAGTGAGGAAGGTGGTGGTACGTCGTCAGGACCGTCGGATTGTAACAGTGAGAACTATCTCTCGGCCGTGAGACTCTCCGGTCCGAGATAGCCTAGTTTTTTAGTGTCTTCTTCTTATAGGTTTTTTAGCTGACATTACAACCATGTATTGATTGTATATTGTTGTTCTGTTTAAAACATTAGTGTTCTCTATCAGTCTCAGTTTTGTAATGTTCTTACATAGATTAAAATGCATCACTCATGGATTTTCTACTCTCGTTTTGGATTCTTTTGTAATTTGTATATAGTCAGTATAGAATGTTCAATCTGTTTATGAAACAAATAAATTTGTACCTCTTTGAAACCTTCTTTCTTGTCTAGAATGTTTGTAACAAGACCAACTGTTTTCTTTTTCTTTTCCTTATCCGCTTCTCAGCGTGAATCACAATCCAAACATTTATTTTTTGGCAAAAAAAAAAGAAAAAGAAAAAACAAGAAAAGCAGGGAAGCCATGATGAGAGTGTTCTTCATTGTCCTCTTAGCATCTCTGTGGACATACTTCCCAGACCCGCTGCTTTGCCTTGCACCGTCCCCGTACATCGGGAGCATCGCTCCAGGGTTCGCAGGAACTCAGATGAATTACATCAACAACGACGGTATCTTCCTCGAATCCATCAACAAAGACTTCAGCTTCGGTTTCGTAACCACACCGGCTTCCGTCACTCTCTTCACACTCAGCATCGTCCACAGAAGCAGCAAGAGACTGATCTGGTCGGCGAACAGAGCTTCCCCTGTTTCAAACTCCGACAAGCTCCAGTTCCAAGACAACGGAGATGTCGTGCTGCGTAGAGAAGAAGGAGGAGGATCTGAGGTTTGGAGGTTGGATAATTCAGGTAAAAACGCTACAAGAATCGAGCTCCGTGACTCGGGGAACCTCGTTGTTGTGTCCGGCGACGGAGCTTCGATCTGGGAGAGCTTCGATCATCCTTCAGATACTCTGATCACGAATCAAGTCTTTAAACAGGGCATGAGGCTCGCCAGCAACCCTTCTTCTTCGAGCAACATGACTTATGTTCTTGAGATCAAGTCAGGAGATATGTTTTTATCTCTCAACAGCTTGACACCTCAAGTGTATTGGTCCATGTTAAGTGAGAGAGATACGATCATTAACAAAGACGGTGTAGTGACTTCATCGTCTCTGCTCGGGAGCTCGTGGAGGTGCTTTGATGAGAAACAGTCTTTGTTATCGCAGTTATTTATTTCAGACAATAGAGATGACAACGCCACTTGGATCGCTGTTTTGGGAGACGACGGTGTGATCTCCTTTAAAAGTCTTGGGAATAGTGTATCCGCGGCTGAATCTTCCACTAAAATTCCAAACGATCAGTGTGCTACCCCCGAGCCTTGTCGCCCTTACTACCTCTGCTCTGGTAGTAAAGTGTGTGGATGTGTGCCCGGGTTGTCAAGGGCTCGGTCTGATTGCGAAACCGGTATCACTTCTCCTTGTAAGAAGACCGAGAACAAAGCAACGCCCCCTGTGAAACTTGTAAATGCTGGAGACAGGGTTGACTATCTCGCACTCGAGTTTGCTCCTCCCTTCTCCAAGAACACTAATCTTGATAACTGTAAAGAGTTTTGCAGCAACAACTGCTCGTGCCTCGGTTTGTTCTTCCAGAACACTTCTGGTGACTGCTTCTTGTTTGATTGGATTGGAAGCTTTAAAAGCTCTGGAAGAATTGAAGGCTATGGTTTCGTCTCTTACATCAAGGTGGCTACTAATGATTTGGGAGTTGGAGATAACGGAGATGACCATGGGAAACACTTTCCATTTACAGCGATTATTATTATCGTCTTGGCGGCGGTCTTTATCATCTGCGTTTTGATCTTCGTGGCGTTTAGGATTCATAGGAGAAAGAAAACACGTTTGGTTACTTCTCGAGAGACTCATAGTTTCGTCAACATACTACCTTGCACGTCTATCCGGTTCTCTTACAAAGATCTTCAGTTCGCTACACGTAACTTTTCGGAGAAGTTAGGTCAAGGAGGGTTCGGTTCAGTTTTCAAAGGACCGTTACCAGATGGTTCTCACATAGCCGTGAAGCAGCTCGAAGGAATAGGTCAAGGCAGGAAAGAGTTCAAAGCCGAGGTTAGTACGATCGGTAGCATTCATCATCAGAACTTGGTGCATCTCACAGGTTTCTGCGAGGAAGGTGCTCACAGGCTTCTCGTTTACGAGTACTTAGCGAAAGGTTCGTTAGAGAGATGGATATTTAAGAGAAGAGATGGTGATATTCTGTTGGATTGGGACACGAGATTCAACATCGCGGTCGGTACAGCTAAAGGTTTAGCGTATTTACACGAAGATTGCGACGCAAGAATTATCCATTGTGATATTAAACCACAGAATATCCTCTTAGACGATGACTTCAACGCCAAGGTATCTGACTTTGGACTCGCTAAGCTCATGTCAAGAGAACAGAGCCTTGTCTTCACGACTTTGCGCGGCACGAGAGGCTATATGGCTCCTGAATGGATCACAACCTACGCCATCTCGGAGAAGAGCGACGTTTACAGCTACGGGATGGTTCTTATAGAATTAATAAGACGACGAAAGAACCAAGAGTCGTGTTTAGCAGGTTCCAGTTTTCCAGCTTATGCTTTCAAGATGATGCGAGAAGGATTGCTTATAGAGAGTGTTGATTGGGATATGGAGGAGGAGGGTGTTGATGTGATGAACGATGAGAGGGTTGAAAGGGCCATGAAGACTGCGTTTTGGTGTATACAAGACGATATGCATTTGAGACCGTCGATGAGCAAAGTTGTTCAAATGCTTGAAGGAGTTTTCCCTGTGATTCAGCCTCCGTATTACACGAGGTTGGAGTTGAGGTCCATCAACGAAGAAGGCGGTGGTGGAACAACATCATCGATATCTCATAGCCAGCTCTCAGGTCCGAGATAAGAAACTTATAATTGGATTTTTTTGGGTTTAGTATATTGTTGTTTTGTTGTAATAACAGTGTTTCGCTTAGTTTTTTTTTTCGGGGCCACTATCTGTTTACTTGTTGGTAAACCGATAAGTTTGGAAATGTAAAAGTTAGATTATAATTATATATTGTAGAATGGAACATGTGAATTCTGGATGTTATGTTTATATGTTTACCTTAATTTAGCTGAATATGAAGTAGTGAGAGTTCTGGTCTGTTCAATATTCTGTGGCTCTCTTCAAATGTTCTTTTCATCCAAAAGTTAATATACCTCAGTTTGTTAATTTGGCTTTGATGAACCAAGCTTGGTTACATTAGATATTTAAACTCACTGTTTGCATGCGCCTTTGCGATTTACTTCACTTCTAGTGGGGTTTGTGGTGCCATTGCAGGACCCAGCTGAACTTGTACTCTCTACAGTTTGTTAATCCCTGAGTGCTGAACACTGTAGAATGGAACTTGTGAATTCTAGAGGAAAAGAAAAAAAAAGAGAAAACTCTTTAGGAAAAGACTGATCTGTATCCACTCGTTTCCAAATCTGAACTAGTTAATTAGTAGTACTTGATATCCAACTGTTATTAGATAACCAAGATATAACAAAACATAAGAAGAAAAATGTGGACGGGTACGGCATGGGTGGTCAGGAACTGGCGGGGGGAGGTGTTAATGCACAGTAGAAGGGCTTTTAGAAGGATCAACTCTTTGATGGAAGCAAGACATATTGGTTTGATATGGGCTATTGAGAGTATGATATCACATAGATTGAAGAATGTGTGCTTTGTAGTCGAGGGTATGGACTTGGTGGGAGCTGTAAACCGGCCTTCAGCTTGGCCTTCTTTACGAGGATATGGAACAGAGCTAGCAGATGTTTTAAGTAAAATCCCGGAATGGAAGCTGGAAGGAGTTGGAAGGGAAGCTAACATACCAGCTTTCAAAATAGCAAGGAGTGTTACTATGGAACATCGATTACAATCATATGTGGCTCAAGGTGATCGGTTGTGGTTTCGTGGTTTGTTTGAGCAGGAACGAGATCGTCTACATGAGTTGTGAGTTATGGAATTGGAGCTTTATTTCGATCAAGTGTCGGGTATACCTTAAGGGGTATCTACAGAGTTTCAGGCTCTGTTCTTTTCTGGCTTTCTGTTTCTGTTCTATTTTGAGTTTTTTTTCTTTCGGTCTGATGACTGTTAGCTTTTTGTGGGGATAAGCTCCTGTGTTTTTCTTTACGTATCAATACATTTCCAGAGTTAAAAAAAAAAAAAAAAAAAAAAAAAAAAAAAAAAAAAACATAAGAGGATAAAGTATATATTTTTCCATCTGAACCAAAAGAGATACAACATATAGATATTGCTAACATGGTTAGCATATGTAACATGTGAAAACAGTACAAATGTTTCACTTTATTTTCAACAACATATAGATATTGCTAACACGCACATAATTATTATTAGAGAAGCATACTTGCACCACTATTATCGGATAATACGGAACCGGTGTCTTGTAAGAGAGATTAATCGCATCTGAAACCAGGAGGGGAAGTAATAAAGCAGGCGTCCCTAACCCCACGAAACACATCGTTCGGCACAAAAAAAGGATCTTCGAGTTCGGCGACTTTAACTTTGACGGCGTCGCAGAGGCAAGCGGAGACCACAGAGTCGTCAAGCCCAACCTTTAGACTAAAGCAGCATAGCCTCGCCTTCAAAATGAATGACGAGCCCAAGGCGTCGACGATCCGGGAGACACAAGATTCGACCAGGGTTGAGCTTAGGGGACACGTAGGAGCTTGAGGTACAGGATCTTGGGCCATGGTAAAGCCGAAGAAGACGAGGTTGATGGTGAGGAGGAGAGGTATGTTGATGTTCTTTGAAGCCATGTTCTGAAAATTCCGGTTAGACTTTTTTTTTTCTCTTTTTACGTCTGTGTTTTTGGAGAGGTGAAGCTTCCTATTTATAGAGGTTTGGTTGCTTAATGTTGGTTGCATATGCTTACTTAAGATTTAGTTTCAGCATTAGCCAACGCAAATTAAAAGTCAACTGAAATAATTATACATGAATGCAGTTAATGAACATAAAGTAAGTTTTAGTCCTGCATGGAGCATGGTTGAATCTTGCCAAAGATATGAAAGAGGTATCTAAACCTCATTTAGTCATCTATAGAAGAGGTTTGGCAAAGGTTTTAAGGATCAAAATTCTACAAAACCAATTCAACACTCTCATTTTCTCTTTTTAACATTTCATATTATTTTTTCTGTCTTGTGGCTAATTATTCAATGTCCATTCATTTTTCACCTTTACAATAGTCTTATTTAATAAAATTCAACACCTTAACGCATTATTTTTAATTCATTTTTGTAGTTTAATATATAACTATGAATTAATAATAATTCCTATTAAAGTTAACCTAAATAATTAAAATGACATACTTTTAATATTTTTAATATTTATTTATATTGGATAATAATTATTTTTAAAATAATACTAAATTAATATTATTAAAACAATTACCATTACAAAATTTCAATTACACACTATACAAAAGACAATAATAGCAATATTATAATTAAAACAGATTTTTTTCTATATATGTCCAAATCAAATGAACTAAGTTTTTATTTACAAAGTATGAAAGTTACGAATTTTGATATAATCTGTTTAATGAAAATCTATCATTTGTACCAATTGAATTATTTTATTTTCTAACATTAAAAAAACAGTTTCGACTTCTTTAATTTTGTGTGGCTTAGAATAAGCAAAAGCACCTTTGTAGATCCCACTTTTTTTTTCTTTCAACCTTTTGAATTTATTTAACAATCCACGTCCACTTTCTCAATTATTCAACAACCTCCATAAGCTACTCGACGGTTGGAATATTTATTCAATAGGGTCATTGTACATAGTATAAAAAAGTTGTTATTGCAGTTGGAGATATTTTATTGATTTATCTATTTTTTAAAAACAATATGATTGTTAACATTTAGCTCTATAACTTCCTCGAATATTATTTATTTTGTCATTGATTTTTCAAAAGGTGTTATCCCTTCGTTAAAGACATAATAGTAATTTGATTAGTGTACTTACAACACATTGACGCTCGTGTTTTTTATTCACAGTCGACTTTTTTCTACTAATTAAATTTGTATGGGGCTATATTAGTATATGCAATGTAAACGTTTATGCTTTTTAATAATCGGACCACACTAAAGATAAACAGTATTGTCCATTGGGCTACGCATCACAGTTGACTTTTTATACTAATTATTAATTAAATTAGTATGGGGCTATATGCAATATGACCGATCTCTATAATATTATTTGAGAAGTCAGTTTCCTACGTGTCGCACTCACGTTAATTCTCACAATGGTTGATTACGATGATACCCTTGATGAATTAAAATGTTATATTTAAACACTATTATTAATTTTTTATTTAAATTACTTTTTAATATTTTCCAAATAACATATACAATAAAAAGGAAATATTATAAAGTTTACAAAGCAATTTAAAAACGAAAATATATGTATAAATAATATGATTTCATTAAAAAGGAAAGTTCACAAAATAGTAATATTCCATTTTAAAATATTTTTAAATAACATAAAATATACTAATATACTTTCTTTATATTTATATTTATATTTTTACAGATAACTTGATATTAGAAAAAGAAATATTATTTATTTTAAAACATAATTTAAACAGTATAACAATATATATTTTCACAGTAACAGAAATATTTTTAATATATTTATCTATTTTTAGATAATTACATAAAATAATTAAGTAACATAAACTGATATATGTTTTATTGACTAAAATATTTTATAATTAGTATTATTGAAATGTTATTTGTATTTTCTTATATTTATTTGACCATAATATCTTTCAATTACAGCAAAAAATATCTATAAATTGTTTTTACTTATATAATAAGATTTCTCAAATACAATCACAATTTTTTACTGCTTATTTTTAAGAGATATAAAAAACAAAAAATAAATTTTAACAATAAACATCTTTTGATCAAATAAAAAAATATTTTAAAATCACACTATACACTTTAATGAGGTAAATATATTATATTTTGCATTATTAAAATTAAATGTTTTCTTAATATTAAATTTGCTTTTAAATTTTATGCTTTAATGTTTGTGGAACTTAATATAACCATAACCAAAAGGCATAAAATCATTTATGATATATAAAAATATTTTAGTTATTGTAAATATTGATATGTGTTCATGAGCTTCCAAAAACGTGTCAATTACTTATTACGTAACTTTCTATAGATCATCGTTTTATTTTCTAAATTCTTTTTTTTTTAAATCAAAATTTAATTTGATATATATATATATATATTATGAAAATACATGCACATTTAAACGATAAATAAAATTAATTTGACTTGACTTAATTATAATAAAAATAATTATACCTTAGTTTGAATTTGAAAGATTATATATGTAACTTAAGATACTCACAACATGAGTGATTTGACTAATCCAATTTATATCTAAAATCATAAATTTAACTATAATAATAAAATATAATTTTATAATATTAATAATTTATTTTATAAATATAAATCATAAGATGACTCAAAACACCTAAAAATGAAAATAAAATATTAAGCCACTGTTTTAATTTAGTTCTTTTGTAAAATTTATATATATTCATGAGATTGCAGAATATTATCGTTGTGTTAATTTACATAATTTGGAATCAAACACTTTAGTTTATTTCTTTTATTTCATTCTAAGCACAATATATCTTAAGTTATAAATAATCTTCCGAAAATATATTTACATATCTAAGACAAAAACCAACCTAATGCAAATAAGAAAATTAATCAAAATTTTAATATATTTTGAATAAAAAAATTTTCTAATTGAATTCATAGAAATAGAAGCAACCTAATATATCCAAATGATAACTAAACCGATTGTAAAAACAACAAAACCGACTAGATATAACAGATCTAAAATTATATGTCTAATTAAAGTAATATAAATTACACATAAAACTATAAATTAATTTAAAGTTAAAAGTAAATAGCAATCAATTATGATAATATATATTTACTTTATAAATATTTATATCCGTGTATGAGCACGGGAAAATCACCTAGTAAAAAGTATATTGGGAGACAAAGAAACATTTTTTTTCTCTCACCAATAATACAATAGTGTATAGAAACTTGTGTAAATAAAAAAAAAGTTTAATCATTTTTTCCCCAGCAAACGTGAAGTTCATACAAGATATAGACTGATAAAATGCAAATTACTACTTTTTGTCAACAGATGTGAACAATCCTATAAGATTAGATGATCACTTTTCGTTTAGAAAGAAAGAAAATACTTATTTGTTTGTGAATACTTAGGTATTGAATAAGAAGACGAAAGAACCAAGAGTCTTTAGCGAGTTCCAATTTTACTGCTTATGCTTTTAAGAGGTTGCGAGAAGGATTGCCTGTAGAGAATGTTGATTGGGATATGGAGGGTGTTGATGTGAACGATGAGAGAGTTCAAAGGGCCATGAAAACTGCGTTTTGGTGTATACAAGAAGATATGCATTTGAGACCGTCGATGAGCAAAGTTGTTCAAATGCTTGAAGGTGTTTTTCCGGTGCTTCAGCCTCCGTCTTCTTCCACTTTAGACCCGAATCGTACACGAGGTTGGAGTTGAGGTTGATCAGTGAAGAAGGCGGTGGTAGAACTTCATCATCAGTATTTTATAGCGAGCTCTCCGGCCCGATATAAGAAATGGTATAATGTTGTTATGTTGCAATAATAGTGTTTCACTTAGTTTTCTTTTTCGGAGCCTCTATCTGTTAAATTACTTGTTGATAAACCGACAAGTTTGGAAATGTAAAAGTTAGATTATAATAATATAATTTAGAATGGAACATGTGAGTTCTGGATGTTTTGTTTATACTTTTGCCTTAATTTAGCTGAATATGAAGTAGTGAGAGTTCTGGTCTGTTCAATATTCAGTGGCTCTTCAAATGTTCTTTTCATTCACAAGTTAACGACATAAGATAGAGTTTAAACTCACGGTTTGCATGCGCCTTTGCGATTTACTACACTTTTAGTGGGGTTTGTGGGTGCCATTGCAGGACCCAGGAAACTTGTTGCCTTTATCTGGGGCGCATACGCTCGGGAGTAAAGGCTACAAAACCATTCTTGAAAAAACCTTGGAGATTGACATGTAAGTCTTATAACAAGGTTCTTAACGTTCTTGTACTCTCTGCAGTTTGTTAATCCCTGAGTGCTGAACACTTGGAGTATAAAGCTCGTTGACAAAACTGGAAACTATTCAACATTTCAACTAATATAAGTTTCACAGTTTGATGATGCACATGTGGGTGAAGCGATATGCGGAAGATGAAGACAAGTTCTTCAAAGAACTTCACCAATGCTAATATCTTTTTTTTTTTTGGGCAAACACCAATGCTAATATCAAACTTGTCAACTCTGGGGTTGGAAAATGCTATAATGTTTTTTTTTCCTGTAACGTAACCACATCATTGTTTTATTCAGCAAATTCTAGAGGAGACACTAAAAGTAAAACCATCATAACTATCTTACAATAAGTATTGCTTTTACTACTTACAATATATTAATTGTCTTCTACCTAAACTATTTATGAGAATATATATAGTTTCATCAAATGGGTATAAACTATATATTCGTTTTTGCAAAAATAGTTTAGGTAGAAAACGGTTGGAATATTGTAAGTAGTAATAGCATATAATTTTTTTTTGTAAGATAGAAATGATGAATGAGAAAGTTTTGAGGTTTGAGTAACATCAAGAAAGGAATGGTGTCACAGTTGTACCTGTATCTTACACTGATCGCTGGACCAGCTATTCTTTTGATGAAAGTGGGTTCTGTGTCTAATCACTTTGCTTCCTCTTTAATCACTCTCAGTGCTAATCAGGATAATCATACTTATCACTTTTCTACTAAAGAGAATAAGTTTTCAAATGAAATTAGCGTGACTGATTAAACTATATAGTTTTTTTTTTTCATTTTCTAAATGTGAAGTGCTCTACAAAAAAACTTGAGACAAAACTAAGTACGAACGCATGATGACCAAAATATAACACATGACAGTATGTTGGGAAGAAAAGAGTAACCCCTTCTAAGCTTCTTAATTGGCTTTCTAATTGTTAATTACTATAACTAATAAACTGTCAGTTATAGTAAGTAATGCTAACTTTCATTTGGTTTCTTAAATAAAATACTATTATTTGAATTAATTATTTAGGCCTACCACAAGTTTTTGTTGGGTGTGTACAAATGTACATGTTGGTGCATGTATTTAACTATGATCACCTGTATTCTTTACTATTTTGCATAAAATGGGGAATGTTGTACTTCTCATTACCTAGATAATCCAGAACTGAATATTATTGATTGGTCAAAAGAAGTAGCAAATATCAATATAAATGTATCATCATATTGGTCTAGAAGACAAAATCAATTTGTATTTAGATGTAGTTTTACAGTAATCAAGCTGTATATCGAGGTCATATGTCTTCTTAAGTAGTCTTTTCAAGGTATTATTTTTAGGTTTGTTGTTACTTTTGAAAAGTATGTCCTTCATTTAAAAACCATTCGAGTCACGTATACATTCAAATAACAAATAGTGCAGATTCCCTGAGCTGGCTTTAATATTTCTGATGATTAACAAGATGAGTAAAGTTCCCATTTAAGAGTAAAGTATGTTATAATAGTGTAGGGAATAGCATGGTTCACCTTATCAAAGCGACCCATATAGATTGAAATATGTATAATAATTAACGAAAAGTTTATACCGTTGAAGAGTCGATAGTGAGGTTTCCATATTTAGCTCTGAGGCGATATTTGGGCGACTAGGGTTTCAAGGTGTCTTCCTCTCCAAGGCAGCTCGCCGGCGCCGCCAAAGGTTCGCCGATGGAGGCTCCGGCAATTTCCGACTCGTCGGAGGTGGGTTCCCAGCCAGCTACGACTCCGACTGCTCTAAAAGGCAATTGGGTACGTGCGGTTCAAGGTGAACAGAAGGGTTTGGTGAAGTACGATGTAAACGTAGTGATAAAAGATGGTGTGGGATCGATAACAGTTCCTGATGAAGTAAAAGACGCTTCTCCCTTATGGGATGAGTTCATTATGGGTAAGTTTTTGGACAAAACACCTCACATAGCTAAAGTCCATGCTATCGTCAATAAGATATGGACGATGGGAGATAAAGCTCAGATGGTTGAAGTGTATATCATCAACTCGAACACTATGAAATTCAGGGTTGCGAACACGTCTACGCGGAAACACATTCTTCGTCGGGGAATGTGGAATTTGGCTGGTGTTCCAGTGGTTATGTCCAACTGGTCGCCTTTTGTAGAAGAGGATCAACCAGAAGAGAAATCGATACCGATATGGGTACATCTCAAGCACGTCCCAATGAATATGGTATCATGGAAAGGATTAAGTTTGATAGCTAGTCCAGTGGGAGTCCCTGTTAGACTCCACCCGGAAACAGCCCAATGCAATAATCTAAAAACGCCAAAGATCTTTGTGAATGCTGATCTCACAAAAGAGCTTCCTCAAGCGATGAGCTTCAATCTTAATGGGAAAGAAACTCTCGTTGAATACACCTATCCTTGGCTTCCCTCGAGGTGTTCCAACTGCACGAAATGGGGGCACTTGGAGAAGGCATGTTTGGCTCCAAAGAAGAATTCTGAGCAAACAAATTTGGAGGTGGAAGATGGGGAAGTTACACCTATTGAGAGTGGTAACTTGGAGGAAAAAACTGATACGCAGAAAGATGAGTCTCCTGCAGCAGAGCAGTCAAAGCAAAACGAAGGTGAACAGAGGTTGCATACTGAAGGAGAAGCTATTGGAACAGAGGTTAATGCTGTCCCAAAAGTCACAGAGAAAATACATCTTGTGGAGAAGGAAATAAATAACTCAGACGAGCTGGAGTGGTCTGATGTTTCCCCAGGGAAAGCGAGCAGATCGCCAAAGAAAAGGTTAGAAGCAGAGCAGTTCATGACTATCTCCAGATTCTCGGTTCTCTCTCAAGAAGAGGAACGAGAGGAAGTGGAGAATACTGATCACGGCGATACGGAGGAAGTTGCAGAATCTGTTGAGGATTATACAGCAACAAATACTCAAATAAGAGAGAGGGAACAAAATGTGGTCATCAAGCGGCAGTCTCTACCAAGGGACTCCAAAGATAAGCACAAGTTCTTATCTGACTCTACTGCTCAGAGAGCTAAGGAGTCTCCTCCGGCTTTGAGCAAAAAGTCCACTCGCAAACATCATTAATGTCTGGTTTCTTCTGGAACATCAGAGGATTCAATAAAAAAACTAAACACTCTGTTGTTCGAGAATGGATCAGAAAGGGATCGTTCCAGTTTGGCTGTCTGCTGGAGACGAGAGTTAAGGAAGGGAAGGCTTGTGGTATAGCTGAGTCGGTGTTTCGGGATTGGTCCTTTCTATCAAATTATGAAAATAATAGATTGGGAAGGATTTGGATTGTTTGGAGTCTGAAGGTTAGATTGACTCCTTGTTTTAAAAGTGGTCAAGTTATTACTTGTTCTATCTTGCTAGACGGGATTAATGAGGAAATATTCTGCTCCTTTGTTTACGCTGCTAACACAGCAGAAGAGAGGAAGGAGCTTTGGCAGGATCTGAAAGCTCATCAGGACTCGCCTATGATAAGAAATAAACCGTGGTTGGTTTTTGGAGATTTTAATGAGATATTGGATGAGGAAGAGCACTCCGGGAATGAGGATTTGACACTGGTATCAAATGGTATGAGAGATTTTCAAAGTGTGACCAATTATTGTTCACTCATTGATATGTCTTATCAAGGTCCTAAGCTCACTTGGAGCAATAAGCGGGACAATGATTTGATCTGCAGGAAACTGGATCGTACTTTGATGAATGATTCATGGTTTCTGAAATTTCCTCAGGCATATTGTGTTTTTGAGGCGGGGGGATGCTCTGATCATATGCGCTGTAGGATTGTGATTCAGGAAGGGATGGCGAAAATCCGAAAGCCTTTTAAGTTTGTCAATGCAGTTGCTGACTTCCCAGAGTTTGTGCCACTGGTCCAAGAGTTCTGGTCATCTACTGATCCTATTTTCCATTCAACATCTGCGATGCATCGGTTATCTAAGAAGTTAAAGCTCCTGAAACCGCTTTTGAGGAAGCTCAATAAGGAGCATATTGGAGAAATTGAGAAGAAAACAAAAGAGGCTTGGGGTATACTCTGTACTCGCCAAAGTACTACGATGCTTAACCCAACACAAGATAATATGAGAGAGGAGTCAACAGCCTATGATAGATGGAACTTTCTTTCTACTCTAGAGGAAAAGATTCTCAGTCAAAAGGCTAAAGTACATTGGTTGGATGTTGGAGATGGGAATAACAAGCAATTTCATCGAGCGGCACGAGTTATAGAAGTTCGAAATGCGATACGTGAGATCAAGAGAGATGATGGTACAACAGCACAAACACAGGAGGAGATCAAAGTGGAAGCCGTGGGGCATTTTTCTCGATTCTTATCTCACAAACCAGATGATTTTGTTGGAATTTCCGAAGCTGAGCTTAAGACACTGCTGGGATTTGAATGTGATGAAGTGGATATGCGAGTATTGGACAAGGAGGTATCTGCGGAGGAGATAAAAAATGTGTTATTTGCAATGGCTGTAAATAAGTCCCCAGGACCCGATGGATTTACTTGTGAGTTCTACAAATCAGCCTGGCCTATTATAGGCAGTGACTTTGTCGTAGCAGTACAGTCCTTCTTCTCAACGGGTTTCCTTCCCAAAGGCATAAATTCAACCATCTTAGCTCTTATACCAAAGAGAGATGAAGCAACAAAAATGGGTGATTACAGGCCAATCTCATGTTGTAATGTCTTATACAAGGTGCTTTCCAAGATCTTGGCAAACAGGCTGAAAAGAATTCTTCCAAAATTCATTTCAACTAACCAATCAGCTTTCGTCAAGGATCGGCTTCTTATGGAGAATGTGTTGCTTGCGTCTGAGCTAGTTAAGTGCTACCACAAGCCAACGATATCATCTAGATGTGCAGTAAAGATTGACATCTCTAAGGCCTTTGACTCTGTTCAATGGTCCTTTTTGCTATCTATTCTCTCTGCTATAAAGCTTCCAGAAAAGTTCATTGTCTGGGTGAAGAAGTGCATTGAGCTGGCATCTTTTTCAGTTTAGATAAATGGAGAACTGGCTGGTTACTTTAATAGTTCTCGAGGGCTTCGTCAAGGGTGTTCTCTATCCCCGTATCTGTTCGTTATCTGTATGGAGGTGCTTTCAAAATTGTTGAACAAAGCCGCTGAGGAGAAGAAGATAGGATATCATCCTTATTGTCAGGAGGTTCAGCTGACTCATCTCTGTTTCGCTGACGATCTCTTGGTTTTTTCGGATGGGAAAAAAAATTCTGTGGAAGGGATTCTTGAGGTCTTCAAAGAATTTGCAGGCATGTCAGGATTACAAATAAGCCTGGAAAAATCCACTCTGTTTTTGGCTGGTATTTGTGAGGATAAAGAGGCTATACTAGAGCAGTTTCCATTTGAGGTGGGGAATCTCCCGGTTCGGTACCTCGGCGTCCCACTTTTAACCAAACGTATGACTGCTACCGACTATGCTCCTTTGGTCAACAGAGTCAGAAAGCGTATTACTTCTTGGACGGCAAGGCAGCTTTCCTTTGCAGGCCGCCTGCAACTCATTGGTTCTGTGATTCACAGTATAACCAATTTTTGGATGTCAGTTTATAGGCTTCCGAAACAATGTATCAAGGAGATTGATCAGCTCTGTTCCTCCTTTTTATGGTCAGGACCGGCAATGACTACGACGAAAGCTAAGATCTCTTGGGACAATGTTTGTAGGCCGAAAGAGGAAGGAGGTTTGGGACTTCGTTCTTTGGTGGAAACAAACAGAGTATGTTGCTTAAAGCTCATATGGCGGCTACTGTCGCAGTCTACTCTATGGGTCCAATGGGTCAAAAGATATTTGATAAGGAAAGGCTCATTCTGGAACATAAATGAAGCAAGCTCCCTTGGTTCTTGGATTTGGAAGAAGCTGCTGAAGTATAGAGCTCTGGCCAGATCTTTCATAAAAATCGAAATAAAAGGAGGTGCTACTACTTCTTTTTGGTTTGATGAGTGGTCCCCCTTGGGGAGGATAATGGAGCTCACAAATATGCAAGGATGCATCGCGCTTGGTATCAACATCAACGCCACTGTCGAGTTTGTAATTCAAAACTACCGGAGTCGAAGATACAGAGCAGAAAACCTGATCACCATTGACAAGGAGATTATGAAGCTGAGGGCGCAGGGACTGGTGGAGGAAGATGATGTGGTCCTCTGGAAAGGGAAAGGAAACGTGTATCGACCCTGTTTTGATACTCACCAGACTTGGACTCTAACGCGTGTGCAGCAAGCTAAGGTTCAGTGGTATAAGGGTATATGGTTCTCTGGATCAACGCCCAAATACTCAGTTATGGCCTGGATTGCAGCACATAATCGCCTGGCAACAGGAGATAGATTAATGCAGTGGAACCAGCACGCAAATGCACAATGTTCCCTATGCAATGCCGCTGTAGAAACCCGGAATCATTTATTCTTCAGCTGTCCTTTCACCGAGGCCATTTGGAGCAATCTCTCTAGGAAACTACTTGGACAGCGCTACTCTCACTCGTGGGATCAGGTGCTAGATCTAATCTCGACTAATACTGTCACAGGTGAAACCAAGTTCCTTCTCAGATATGTATTCCAAGTTTCAGTACACACAATTTGGCTAGAGAGAAATGGTAGAAGGCACGGTACGGTCAATCGATCTCCGAACCTTATTATCAAATTCATCGACAAGCAGATCAGAAACCGCATCAGCATACTCCGTGGACGAGGAGGAAGAACCTTTAACAACCTGATGGTGGTATGGTTTTCGTCTAGAGTCTAGGCGAGATGATTCACTTTTGTTTCAAAATATCATTTATGCTTAGACTAAAGCTGCACTAGTTGTATAAAAGCTTTTTTTTATTTGAATAAATTTAACATTCTTTCAAAAAAAAAAAAAGTTTATACCGTTTGATTAAGAAAATGTGAAGTTCTTTTTTATTTGTTAACACCAAGTCACCAATGGATGTTGGAGAAGGCCACGTCTTTCAATTTGTATGTAAACCAATATGTAAAGAAGTAACCTAGCCATATCCAAAACCCCTTAAAATCCGGGTTTCTTTTCTATTAGCATATGCTAGTTTAGACTTGTTTCCCACATATGTTTTCTCCTATTTTTGGCCAACCACTTCTGTCTTTTAGTTTTTAAATCCGAAGCTTCTTCTTAAAATATCCCATCAAAATTCAGTTAGTGGATTTTACTCAAATCTGTAATATTACTCATGAAAAGATGTGTGAAAAGACTCAGAGAGTACTAAATAGTTTAACATCTTGAAGATCTTGTTATTTTACCATCTATTATTCATCTGATTCCAAACATTCTCTTTGAAAACTATAAATATTAGCTAGTCATTGTACCCATTCAAAATTAAGGATTCATTTTTTTTTTATAAAAAATTTACATCATGAATCTCCAAAAAGGTTTCAATCGATTCTGTTTTGTTGTTATATTTTTTTTCTTTTACTAATCTTCCACCGTCTTGATATATAGTTTTAAACAGACCAAAATTTAACTCAAACTGCTTCAAATAAAAAGAGAGTCTCAGCCGCGTATGGTCTGTTTTTTCTCTTACAAGTTGCATGTCTTTATAGATTTGGTAGTTATATAAGAAGAAAAAATATTAAATGATTTTTAAGTTTAACAGTGGAAATCTAACAATAATAAAAGGAGAATAAGCTCAAAGCTTAGTGTATCCACCTCAGCTAATTAAATCAACTAATCATATATTACCAAATTGCCATGTCATTAAATCCACATCATATTTTTTTGTAAAAAAAAAAAACCTGGCCGACGGTTTGCTACTTCTTCCAATCGCCTATCACCTGCCTACGAAAACCAGAAAGCCAAGCGTTTCAATCGCTTCATCAACCTTTCCTACCGCTTCATCTTTAATGTATAAGTGGAAAAGTTCAGCCAAAGCCGAGATATGATTCACAACTTATTCCTGCCACAGATCCTAACGCACGTTAGGCAACGAAAGGTACCAAATTCTCGCTCCAATCCAAATATACATGTTCTTCAGTGTTCTTCATGTCTGCATCATAGAGATTGACTTCGGATTTTTCCTTCTTGGTTTAAATCTCCATGGTAAGACTCTTCATCTTCTTCAAGATTCTGTAGTTTCAGAAGATCTTTACAATTTCAAGATTGTTGATTCAATCTAAGTTTTTTTTTTCATTCTTCTGTTACGAATAACTCGACCGTGTTATTAACCACTACGATCGGAGAGACTGGCAAACAACATGTAGTCTTTCGGCTCAAGCCAACTAAGATTTCACTTACGGCATGGGTTCTGAAATTCAGATTAAAGTTTTTTCTCTTTAATCTTGATCATTAGAAAAAGGAGATCTAATTATTATTTTTAATACTAATTCTTTTGACTCGAATTCTTATTCTAAGTACACTGTCTTGACAAAGTCTTACCATAATATTGTTGAAGGTGACCCACTGCTTGAGAATTCTATAAGGTAACTGCTTATGCTCTTCTATATATGTTCTGTACATCATATGAGTATATATATATAATAATATTAAATCAGATTCATCTAATGTAGACCACGAGCTCGGGCGATGCTCTCAGTCAGAGAAATGGGTGACATCTCAGAAACCACTATGGCTGGAGCATTGGCCACTGCTGAGGGAACCAAGAGCTTGAACTCAAGGGTGTAATCTAAATTAATGCTCCTCAGGAATTTTTTTTGAGGTAAAGAATGCAACTTCTTTGCTCGTGAGTTGAATTTTTAGTTCTATGTTTGATCGTTTATTTGTGGAAGTTTTACGACTTCTAAAGTGTGTATCTATTTGGTCTTCTCATTAGCATTATTCCTATGAATAATCTTTGAAGGTGCATTTTGAAAAGTAATGTGGGTGTGATTTGTTAGACAGTTTTGTTTATGTCACAAGTATTTTTTTGTATCATATTCATCTTTACAGAGTGATTATTTTTTAAAAAAAATTTATGTTGCAGCGGAGTTGGTTGTGGCAGCGGCAGTGGTTGTAAAAGACAAGGGTTATGGTAAGAAGAAAAAGAAAGCAAGAAGACTGAGGAAGGTGGAGATCAGTGAAAGGTGGGTGGTTGGGTAAAGGATGAGAAGCACAAAATTTAAGAAAAAAACTTCAAGAGTTACTAATCCATCAAGAGGACCACCGGTTTGTAACAACATGTGGAAGAGTATTTGGTTAGTGGAAAGCTGTGCTTGGACAATTGAGGTGTCATAAAGACCAAACTCTGTTTTTGTATTCTTTGCTGGCGGAGGAGAAAGAAAAACATTCAAAGATTTTGATTGCAAGAATTTACGAATTTAAGCTTTCGTTTTAAAATATTTTGTGTTTATGTTCGTAACACTCCGAGTGTGGTAAATATATGAGATATACTTTAAAAAATATGCAAAAAGAATCCAATGTTTCAGTTGTTAGCTTATCAAATAAACAAAGTTAATCTTTTTATATAATTATTTACGTATTTTCAAGCTGTATCGTTTTCCATCAAATTATAATAGTTTTTTATGTGAGGCAAACACACACAAGATCAAATTATCTTTTAATTTAATAAAATGAAATAATATATTTTACAATTCTTTGTATCTTATAAGCCAATTCATATTCTTATATTAATTATATGTCAATTTTTAAATAAAAAGGTAATTTTCAAATTACAATTTAAAATATACATTGTAAATGAATCGAGTAATCATTATATTAAGCATAATCATTCTTATTTATAAAATCATATGCTTCTAATATATCAAATAAAAATTAAATAACTATATATATATAGCTATAAATTTTAGTACAGAATAAGCTTTGCTAAAATTAAATTGATATCAATGCTAACTTATTAGAAAGTTAACATCAAACAAGTAAAAACAACTATTATAGAAACTGATCAAAAACAAAAATATCCATTACCTTCATAAAGCTATGTCAAGTTTTAAACTTTTAATCACTCTTTTGAATATCTGATTAGATGATATGACTTTTTAATCGTTAAGTATCCTCATTATTTTAAAAGTAATTACTACATATAAAAATTTACTGGAGTATATAACTAAAACTATTAAACAGAAGAAAAACAGTAAGAGGACTGATTAGGTTCATCAAAATTCACATATACCAACAAGAAAATTAAGTTCTACTAACTCAATGAATTCTACCAAAGAATACATGTTATGGAAACCAAATTAAAAAAAAAAATAGAAACTACATACTTATCACTCATTCTTTGAATATATTTGCTACATTTAAAAGTTAAGTAACTAATATGCTACAGAAAGAAATATAATAGTTAAGAGTACTAATCCTTATTTTCAAAAATTTAAGTTAATTAAAATGCATATGATAACTTCTTTTATATCTAAACATTACTAAAATATTAAATATAATATATATATATATATATAATTAATCAATTTTTAGAAAGATTTAAAATCAATATGGCCTACCTTTACAAATCTCAATTAGAAAATATTAAAATACTTTAAGAAAAATTAAAGTGCATAACAAAATAAACCAAACTAATAAAACGATAAAAATCAATATGGCTACACTAAATGGCAAAGACTACATACAAATATATACTTAAACTTCATATTATTTCAGTATATATAAATGAACAATTTTCAATCAAATAATGGAACAGTACATATGTTACACTTTTTTAATATAATATTACTAATATGATGTTTTTTAAAAAATAACTGTATATGAAAACAACGTAACAAATTTTAAAGATTATTGAAAATAGAAACTTACAACAATGAAAAGTAGAAAAACTAAATAATTTCTCAATCAAAACATTACTCTTTCGTAATTTTTTTAGTTATAATATTAAATTACAATAGTTTCCGCCTCTAATCGATTGAAACAACAAAAAATTAAAAATATAATCCGTATTTTCAAAAAAACATTGAAACATAATCCGCGCGTAGCGCGGACCAGGACCTAGTACTCTTTAGTTCCATAAAACCTCCACTCTCCCCATCAATCCCACGATTAAATTAAAATATAATAAACCGCCGATTAACCGTAATTTCACGGATGACGTGGTAATTAGATTAGTCGCTGTAATAATATCAAATGGGAGTTTTGTCATTTTTCTCTCTTCGCATAGACAAAAAAAAAACAAGAACAAAAAATAAAAACTTTGAGTAGACAGAGAGAATCCATCCTCACAAAACCCAAAACCAAAAAAAAAAAGCACTCAAATACAAATCGAAATCTCAACTCTATGAAAAATCGTCTTTCTTCTTCTTCGTCTTCTCGTTCGATTTTATCTTCAATGGATGCTTGATTTGCTCTGGTAACTGCGTTTTGGTGAGTAACACGTGCTCTTCTAGTTTTCTTTTTGTTGTTATTTTGGCCTTGTCTTCTTGTTTCTTCTTTGTTCGGTTGCTGTGAGAAATGGCGGAACTTCTGATGAGTTATGTACTTGTTCATTTTCAATGCTTGGTTTAGTGTCGGTAGATCCAAAGTTGAAACTGCCCACTTACCTATTTACTTCAATTAGTGAGCTCAGTGCCACAAGATTTAGCCTTTTTTCTGATTTAGATTTGTTTTTCTCTGATTTGTTTACTTAGATCGATTCAGGAACTCGGCAGTGACTAAGGGTTTTCTGGGTTTTGTGTAAATTTTTTAACTTTACTTGAAAGGCCTGATTTTTGGGAAATGTGTGTATTGTCTACGGATCCATCAATTCATAAACCCTAGAAAAGCACTTTGATTTGATTTTGTGGAAACATCTTCGTTCTCTGTTGATTGATTTACATTACATTGCGCTTCTTAAACCTTTTTTTGTCTCTTCACTTATATCAGTGTGAACTCCATATTTGTTGTTTCTGTAGTTTACTATGGATCCTGAAAGTTTCATGGCTGCTGATGGGACGGACTCTGCTCTTGCAAACGGTGGTTTAGCAGTGGAAGATGTTGGTATAGAAGGGAATGGTGTTGATTCTGGAGAGACCTTGGATACTGCTTCAGATAGTCAGAACGAGAATTCGGGGGACAGTTCCAATTTGGATGCAGTTGAACACCCCAAAGAGGCAGCAGCTGAGGTTTGTAACTCATTGGTGGTCTGTCTACTCGGCCTTTAGAATAAACAGCTTTGGTTTACATCTGTGTTTTTGTCTCTTTTACTGATTAGGTCACACAAGGTGTAAATGTAGAAGATCCAAAGCATGTTAAAGGCGAAAAGGCTCAACGGAAGCTTAAGCATGAGAAACTCCCAGGTGGTAAGAATGTTCCATCGGTACATGTCAAAAAGAACAAAGGTGCAGTTGCTAAAGTGGCAGCACCAAATGGTTCTGTTGCTCCTAATGCACACACAACAAAGTCTATTAAGAGCACATCATCCAATGGCAGAGCGGCTAAAGTAACAGAGGTAATCTTCTAGGTTGATTTGTATATTCTCGTGTTGTCTGTCTGTATTATCTTCTTCTTTCGGGCTAATGATTATTTGTGATTTCTTCATTTTCATATCAGCATGGAAAGCAAGACTCTGCACCAGCAGAAAGCTCCACCGGGTATTGATTGAGTCCTGTTTCTTTCCATATCAGACATTGGTTATAACTCTTCTCATTTATCATTTAGTCCCTTAGCAATCGTTGAAACTGGAGATTTGTTTTCTCTCTTTGATACAGGGACAAGGTGAAACCAAAGCCTCAAAAGAAGCAAGCCCATGAGACATCTGAAGATGATACTCAGTCTTCTAAGTATTTCTTTCACCATCTCTTCTTTCTTATGGCAAGCTGAGGCAATTCTGCATTTGAGTCTCAGTTTTAACAATTTTTGTTGATAACTTTCTGGTTTCACAGTAGCCCCAAGGGAGAAGATGGCAAACCTCGTAAAGTTGGTGCACTTCCAAATTATGGTTTCAGTTTCAAATGTGACCAACGGGCTGAGAAGAGAAGAGAGGTTTCTGTTTTGAACTTCTGATTCAATATACTTGTCCTCTCTCCACAAACATGTTTCATATTTCTGCTTTCATACGGTGCAGTTCTATGTTAAGCTTGAGGAAAAGACTCATGCGAAAGAAGAGGAAATTAATAACATGCAAGCCAAGTCCAAGGTTTGTCTTCTAAACCCTCTTCTTTGTCATAGTATTCTCGACCTACTTTTGTGTTAAAACAAAACTCCTGGTTCGCTCACAGGAAACAGAAGAAGCTGAGCTTAGGAAGCTGAGGAAGAGCTTGAACTTCAAAGCTACACCCATGCCTAGCTTTTCTCAGCTGCCTAAAACAGAGTTAAAAAAGGTATTTACTTCTGCTCTTCTCTGCTCAACCATGATCTCACTTTTTAATGAAGTACTAATTTTCTTTGTTATTTACTTCCCAAGTAGATACCACCAACAAGACCCAAATCTCCAAAACTGGGGCGAAAGAAGACTGATTCTGAAGAAACTCAAACCCCTCGCATTGGTAGGCTGAGCCTAGATGAGAAAGCCTCTAGAGATAACCCAGCTGCTAAGGGAATTGTGGCGACAGTTGATCCCAAGAAGCAACCGCTGCGCAAGTCGCTTCCAAGATTGCCATCTCAGAAAACAGCTCTCCCTGATGGAAAACCCGCCCCAGCAAAAGCCCCCGCCACAACCTCAGCAAAGGTAAAGAAACTTGAAAAAGATGCAGAAACACAAAACCAGTCTTCAAATCCCATAGAAGAGGAGGTAGCACAAGTGACTGCATCACCCAATGCTGATGGAGAAAAGGAATTGCATGAGATTGTATCTCCAAGGTTGGATGAAGACAGAGGCGAGTCCATTGAGGTATCTGAAGCGGTTGCTGTTGAGCATTAAGAGATTAATTAAGGAGGACAAGAGGAAACTGAAAGCCTGTAGTAGTTATATGTATCTTCGACCAAAACTTATCTGAGAGAAAATGGGTAAAAAGTGAAAAGAATCATTGTGTTTGGTTCTAAAGGTTGCTGCTTTTATATATTTCTATGTTTATTGGTTTAATGTTTTTTTTAATCTTTTATGTTGTATTTTGATGTCTTTTCCTTTTCTTTTTGATGCTTTGATTCCTAAAAAAGTGAATATTCAGGAGATTTCGTGAGTTTGCTCTGTGTTTTATTTCTTATCTTTTGTTATATATGCCACTTCTTTGTTATAATTGGATTATGTCTTGATATTTGTTCATATAAACACAAAAGGCCTTTCATTTCCTTTCATTTCCTTTTTGCAAATTGCAACTAGCAAAGTTTTTATCTCATGCATGCATTGACACAAGAAAAACAAACATTGAGCGTGACGTCTCTAGCCACCATTGATCAATAATTGATTTTTTTTTTTTTAAGAACCAACCAATAATTGATTCTATCCAGAGCCAATGGACCACTCCCAATTCACACCTTTTTATCTTCTTTGGAATATCACAATAATGCATCTTTGGAGGTTTGATACTTGGTTCGTCTCTTCCAACACATAAGCATCAATCTACCTCAATGTGCAAAAGATATTTTATGATTAAACCGGACTTCAAATTGTTATTTTATATTACACCGGTTTAAGATCAGCACAACAAGGGTCAGGACATAACTGACACAGAGTTATAAGTAGAGAAACCATTCTCATATTTTATTTCTTCCTCCTCCTCCTCCTCTTCCTCTTCTTCTTCGGTATCCCACAGAAACCGAGCATATGAGGCAAGAACATGACTGCCATAAACACATTTCATCAATTATATTAGACTTTTATTGATGATGATGATGATGTAATGTTATCATCTACTGTCACACCACATAACCATTGAAGATGCAGAGCAAAAAAAATCATGAATGAGATGTCTGTCATTTTCAATAACGTGTGACCAATCAACTTCTTCAAAGGTTGGATATAGAGCGAATCAAATTTGATCCACAAAATCATTTACTTGAAATGTTATCTTTACTATTCCCTTTCAACAAAACCATTCCTATGAAAACAATCAATAAAGCTGGCCCTAACCAATACTCAATGGCCCAATCTACCAAAAATGGGTTAAAAGCTTGTGAAGTGAGAGACTTTAAGACAAACCCAAATCTAAAGTTAGAGACTTTACTTGCATATATCATTATGGTTCTAAGCAGATACTGAATGAACTGTAAAACAATAATAGTTGATGGTTTTATAACTGACCAGTCATCAGGAGAAGATTGAACAGCTTGATCAAAGTAAGACTGAGCACGAACACCATCTCCGTGATTCTTCCATATCAAATCTCCATACATAGACAACATCTCACCATCTCTCCCATCCTCAGACAACATCGCTCTCTCACAGTACTCCTCTGCTTTTCTCTCATCACCCTTCACCTGCAACAATATTAATACACGTAGTTACTAGATTTAACCAATCAAAAACCCAAATACAGACCAAAGTCCCAAGTGTTAATCAGACTCATTACACTATAGTTTAGCTTTGTCTTTATCTTGTCTCTGTATTACCTCTTTGAGGAAACGAGCGTAGTTAGCGAGGAGAAGAGCGTCTCCAGGATAACGTTGTATCATCTCTTCGTAGTAACCATCAACGCTCCCACCTCCACCTCCGCCTCCACCGTCACCTCCGGCACCACCGTCTCCACCTCTACCGCCAAATCCACCGTTGGAACCTCCCTGGTGGAGCCTCGATCTCTCCAGGACCCTGAAAGACGCCGCGTCGTCGTAGTAGTAGACGCTGGACGTTTTGGTTCTGCTCTGAATCGCGTGGAGGTTTCCATCTGAAGAAGCTCTGGGAATCGTCGACTTGCAGCCTCGGAGAGAAGCGGAGACGGGACGAGCCGTCGTCGCGACGCGAGCTCCGTTCGTGCAACGTGGAGCTGAGGATTTCTGGGCGGCGCGTAGGTTAAGGTCCAGTGACGACGCGCTTCTCAGGATCATTTTTTAGTAATCTTCTTCTTTTGTTTTAGTGGAGTGTGTGTGAGAGAGAGATGGAAGATATTTATGAGACTGAAAATATCATTGGAGCTAATACGTTCTTATCAGCCCCGCTATTTTTTATTACTTTCAAATTGACCCAGAAGTTTCAAATTTTATATTTATATCCCTAAATTTATAACTAATTTCCATCCATTATAACATTGTCTTCGTGTATAGTCCAAAACTACATGGTGATTGGAAGAGTTGTCGAAGCTGTGGATTTTTTTTTCCTTTTTAAATCTTTTTTGTGAATTTATCATGTTTTTATTTTAAAAAATGAACTTAAGCCGAAAAAATGTTAAAATACAACAATTTTTTAAAGTTTTTATTTAGTGTTTTGTATATCTTTAAAAATAAATTACAGTAAAAAAAATCTCAGCCAAAATATGTACAATTTAAATTCTAAAGCAAAAACCGTTCGTTATAGTCAAAGAGAATTTGTCCATCGAAAATATTGTTATAGAACAAGCTAGAAACTGTTGTTCGTGAAGCTATTCATTATGTTCGCATATGCTGCAGATAGTTGATCATCATATGTAATGAATATATATTATATGATAATATAATCGATAATTTGACATGTGTTAAAAATTAAAATTTTAATGCAAAAAAAAAAAATCTATGGTTACAACATCAACTAATCAAACTCTATAACTCTATTAGAACAACTAACCAAAGTCAATTGACGATATTAGGTAAAATACAAATATTTGAAAGCAGTTTCTAACCAAACAAAAAAAAAGAAACACTTTGCTAAATTCTAGCAATTATTAATTACAAGAATATCATATTTTAAGAATGAGATTAATAAAGGAATGACTATGGAATTTGATTTAATTTGATTATTCTTGTCAGGAAGTATTTTAATGTAATTCGATTGGACACAGGTGCGCACGTAAGTGGATTAAGGAATTTGATTCTGCATAAACAAATATGTTTAAAGGCGAGATCCTTGGCATCTTGAGCCGGTTTCCACGGTCTCAATCAACCCAAGAACATGGACACAAGAGTTATTCTCTCTTTAAATAATTGATCATGAATTAAATAATAGACGATGGATTAAGACAATTTAACGATGGTGTTTTGCGATGTCTACGGATTAAACAGAGTAACAATAGAAAAGTTATTGGAAACTAAGAGTGTGATTGGTAGTGGCCGTAAGTGTTTTCTACAGTCAATTTATTTATACAGCACTAAATCTATACCAATTTTGATTTGTATTTTTTTTTAAAGTTCACCGTCCTTTTTTAAAATTCACAGCACTCCTTTAAAATTATGTCTTTACAATTTCTCTGCAGAGACAAATACTTACAGCCCATATCTAAAGACTTTTAAAAATCAAAAATCTAAAACCAAAGCAAAAAAATTCAGAGCAATATTTCTACAGCCAAAAAATGAAATCACAGCTCTTACCAATCACACCCCAATCAGTTAACATATTAATTTATTTTGTTAATATATAAAAGTTTTTTACATCTATTAATTTGCAACTAACTAATATACAACAATACAATTGTTTAGAATTTGTTAGTTAGAAACAAGAATTACCAATACACACTAAACTATGAGCTCCTCCAGAAAAAAAAATGCACCAACCGATAACCTCAAATCTTTCGAAACATAAACGAAATAAATGCAAAATATTGAACAAAATTATGGATTTCCAGTTAAATCGTCAAACATTTCTGTTTCCGACAAAAGAAAAAGTTCGGTTAAAGCTTTGATTAAACCCGTTAAATTCCTTAATTGGTGCAGTTCTACAGACTCCATGCACTGAGGGTGGACCCATATGTACCAGATCATTCCACCCAATTCCACTAGAACAACAACAGCTAGCAGAAGCCAGAAGGTATCGATTTGATCCCTCAACACCTCCTAAAAAAAAATAATAATAATAATAAACTCCCCAAAATACCCTTTATAACGTTAACAACGCAAAAAGGTCAAAACGCAGTCGTATCATAAAGGACTAAGGTCTCCCACCACCACCATCATGTTCTCCCACTCAGCTTGAGATGCGGTGCCTTCAATTTTAAAAACCTACAGCTGAAGAAAAACGCCATTTTCTCTCTCTCTCTCACTCTAGCTTCCGTTTTCCGGGTGATCACAATCGGAATCTTCACCGTCGTTGTTTCCAAGCGATCAAAAAGATGTTTGATGGTATCTTAGGCCGCGGATTTGCTCCCAAGGGGTTTGTTTGTTTCTCTTCTCTCTCTGATTAACTCGTTATCTTTCTAATGAGCGAATCGATTTTGATTGTGTGATTCGATTCGGCAGGAAACCACTGATAAAACTGACTAAGAATCGGATCGATGTTCTACGGAGGAAGAGGACTGCCACGATCAAGTTTCTCAAGGGAGATTTTGCTGATCTTATCTCTAACGGCCGTGACGTCAATGCTTATACCAGGGTACGTTATCGTTACGTTACAAGGAATGGTCTAAGAGATTTCAGATTTGATTTTGATAATCATCGTTTGAGATGCAGGCGGGAGGGCTTCTTGACGAACTAAGGCATCTCTGGAATCTTGACTTTGTTGAGAGCACTTGTGATTTCGTGTATAAGCAGCTCTCTACCATGCAGAAGATGGAGTAAGTGTCAATGCCTTTTTGCTTTGAGAATATTTTATGATTCATGAGTAGTTGTGACATTCTATTGAGTAGATGAGAAATTTACTTGTAGATTCTCCTGGTATATCAACTTGTTAGGTTTTATATTGAAGAATGAAGATCAGGTTGTTTGGATTTTTGTTTTATAATATTCATTAATATAGAACGAAAGTCATTACTTCATCTTTTTTTGGCCTTTTCCTACTCACATTGTTCTTGTTTGCTTAGTGATGTGAAATGTTTTATGTGGTTTTAGTTAAACATTCTCAAAGATAGTTCAAGTACTTTGTTCTTGGTGGAAACATGGTTTTGTTTTGATTAGTTCATTTGCGCTTGTTTTTTCCAGGGAATGTCCAGAAGATTGTCGTGAAGCTGTGTCGTCCTTAATGTTTGCAGCCTCTGGATTTTCTGAATTGCCTGAGTTGCGTGAGCTGAGGCAGATGTTTCACGAGAAATACGGAGATTCACTTGGTGTGTTTGTCAACCAAGAGGTTAGAGTTTTTTTCTTGTGTATATCCATTTCTCAGTTAAACTCTCATCTGGAAGTGTTATAAAGCATGTATGGTTAAGCACGTACTTGTTTTTTTCTAATAGCTTGTTGAGAATATGTCATCAAAGCCATTTTCTTTGGAGAAGAAAGTGAAGTTGATGGAAGATGTTGCATCGGAGTTTGCTATTCGCTGGGATTCTAAAGCTTTTGAGAAGAGGATGTTGAGAAATAATGGTGGTTCAGTAAAGGTATGGCGATGACTCATTTATTTTGAGGGACAATAAACTTAAATGTTTGTAGAAATACTGATTTAAGATTGCTTTTCTGGATATGAACAGGAACCCCCAAAAAGTACTTACGACAAGCACAGGCCTGTAGACGTAAACATGGCCTTGCCATCAGAAAGGAAAAAGGATGTTGCGTCAGAAAGAAGAGATCCTCTGTTTCGACCTGACCATTATCAGAATGGTCACAGAGAACATCAGCATGGGCTAACATCTAGAGATAAGTCAGATGATGTTCGTCATGCCTCTAGATCGGAAAGCAAGGACGATAAGGCAGAAAGAAAAGAGTTTCATTTGCAACCTAAGCCTAAATCTTCCAGAGGAAGGCCTCAACCTATTTTTAACGAAGGTGACACTATAGTGATGAAGATCAAGCGTGAGAATCTCGTTCAAGGGATTGGACATCAAAACGGTGAAGCTGCTGCGCCTAAGAAAACAGAGGTGGCAGAGAAACCCAAGCGCAGTAGTACCAAAACAGAAGACAAGTTAGTTCTTGGCTTTAAGCAAGAAAGTTTCTTTAAAGGATCCAAACATGAGAATGGTGAAGAGCATGCACCGGAAGTGGAAGATAACCTCTCAATGCCCCCAAAGCCGAGGTCGAAAAGAACAGTTCGCAAGGATCAGGAGAGTAGAGAAAATACAGTTCCTGTTAGAGATGGCACAGAAAAAGATTCATCTGTTGTGAACGTCAATGGTCGTGGAGATGGATATGATCCAGCAAGGAAGTTTGAGGGGCGAGAAACAGAGAGAATGATGAAAGCACCACTGCACAAATCCCTTCCCCCACCTCCGTATGTTAAACCGAGTGGTAAAGCAAAGATTGAAAAACCTGAAGCTTCAAGTAATCCAAAGGCTCGGTTTGATGGTGAAGAAAGAAACAATCCAGACATTGATAAAAAGGCTTCTGAAGCAGGTCAGCATCAAGTGAATGACATAGATGATCAATCTCTGAAGCGGCGATCTAGTAGAAAAAAGCACATTATACAATCGGGTGATGGTGATGATACAAGAAGCAGCAGGAGAAGGGAACACTCAAAGAAAGGCCTCCAAGTCTTAATTGACGATGATGAGAAGGACACTGAGGAAAAGATGATGGATAAACTTCTGATGCATTACAGTAAAAAGCCTTCAAGTTATGAAAAGACCATTGAAGAATCTAAAAGCAGACGTTCTCATCATAGAAAAGCAGAAGGTGAAGAGATTCATCATCCCGCTCGGTCAGTTAGTCTCCCCAGTGAACAATTTGCCGGACCATCTGAACCCACAAAAACGTTTGCTCGTGCCTCTTCGTTTCAGCCAGAACGTTCAAGTGAAGCTAAGCATGTTCACCCCAAGTTACCTAACTATGAGGATTTGGCTGCCAGACTTGCAGAGCTGAAAGGAAGGTAATGTTTTGAACAGTTTATGCCTTAGAGAAACATAGTGTCTGTACGAGATTAAATATTCTATTACCCATTCATTACTCACTTCCTATTACTTTCCCATTGTTGGTCTGACACATTGTTGTGGACGGACCCCCAAAGAGTTATTGATCATTTGTTTGCGTTTGATGGGTTTCATTTAACAGTTTTATATACAAAACTGAAAGGATGTGTTTCTGTTTAGAAGAAGGGAAACAGGTTACACACTAATTACTATTGAGTTATGTGTTTCCATCACTATTTCATCATAACTTTTAAATATAGGTTCAATTAATTTAAAACGAATATATCAACTAAAAACCAAAGATTAATATGTAAGAGCTCTTTATCTTAAATTTATCCTCTTAAATTATTTTAAAAATCTAAGCTAATAATATACTAGTGTTGCTGAAGCAAACTATATAAATTAAAGTCTCCGAATCTTTATAAAAATTAAGGCTTTTCAATAAATGTTCCAATGTCTACAGTCTAAAATTTTAAGATCCTGAGCTAACTCTTGTTTTTTTTTGCAAAAAAGTTCTGAGTTGACTTATTCATGTATAATAATCTACTTTTTTAAAATGTGTATATAATCTTTTGTTTGTGTTAGCCTCTTAAATGAAATCAGATTGTACTGTGAACGTGGCATGTATTCTTACAATCTTTCTAAGTGCATAATCTTGGAATTTTGACAAGTAATCAAAAATAACGACTTCTGAGCCTCAACTTAACAAGAAATATACAACTTAATATAGTATACTGTCTAACCTATACCACGCAAATCATAAACAACCTAATTATAGAATTTATTTTTAAATCAAGATTAAATGGTGAGATAATACGTTTTCTTTCCCATTGATTTCCATTTATCATTTTCTCATCTTATTTAAACCTACATATAATTGATTCCCTTCGATTTTCTTTAGCTATGAAGTGTTTGAAAACCTTATTGTCAGCGATTATAATTGTATCGTGCCATCTGGAATACGGAGATGGCCGGAGGATTCTAAGCATCAAGGATTTTATAACTGATACCAACCATGCAAACGTTGATTATTCACAAGTAACTGATCTCTTGGCTTATAACTATTGATCTGTAGTTAGATTATTGTCAAAAGACAAACGTAATACCACATGTTAAATTTATCATTTTAAAGGTATTTCAAAAAGCATGGAAAGGGTTATGCGAAGGTGAAGGTGAAGGCACTGGCGGGTCATCGCTAGTGATAAATGAGAGTGAAAAATACACTATAAAACCACAACTGTTTGAAGGTCCATGCGTATCTTCATACATTCATATTCAGGTACTCTGAACACCTTATAAATCCCAGTGACATATATGAAGATCCATTCACACATATACACATGTGTTACATGATTCACATATTCACATACATGTATAATTTATTTATTTTGTGGGCTAAGATCGATGGGAAAATAGAAGCGCCAAAGACACCAAAACAGTGGGGAAACAAACGAATTGAGAGTTGGTTAATGTTCAAGAACGTGGAGAGTCTCTTCATCAACGGCTCAGGTGTCCTTCACCCTCATGGAGAAACTTGGTGGCGATCCGTTGGGCACTCTAAACGACCCAGAGTAAGTCACTTTCCACCATAATCCTTTTCTCTTTATATCTAACAATGTAGTAAAATTTTATAGTAATTTACATTATTATGTTGTGTGTTGCATTTGCAGACACTTAGCTTTATGCAATGCACCGACATTATATATAATGGGCTAACTCAATACAATAGTCCAAGGAATCACATTTCAGTCGATGCTTGCACCAACGCAACTTTATCAAATCTTACTTTGCTAGCACCCAAGAAGAGTCCAAACACTGATGGCATTGATATTTGTTTATCACACAATATTCGTATCTTAGACTCGTCTATCCAGACTGGTACTCCTTATTCTTCTTTTTATTTGAATTTTAAAACGAGTTTTGTTTACACTACATGGACTTAATTTGAGAAAATGTATGATAAACTGCTTCTTTATGTATTGTTATATTTCCTACATATTAGGTGATGACTGTATTGCAATTACTGGTGGGCGTGGTGGTTCTTCCGATATCAACATTACTCGTGTCGCATGTGGTCCAGGTCATGGTATCAGGTTTGTAGATATAACAGGAGAAATAGATTCAAATTCGTTACTTAATTAGTTTTACGAAAATTATTTTAAACATTAAATTGTGTATCATGTCTTAAAATTCAAAACAAAATGCAGCATTGGAAGTTTGGGGAAAGGTGGTATAGATGACACTGTTGAGAACGTGATCGTAAGAAGCTGCAGCTTTTGGGGAACTCAAAATGGGGCAAGAATCAAGACTTGGCATGTAATTTTTTTTTTATTTGCAACCAAAATATTATATTTCTTATGAAGAATATACTAATATTGAACCTTGCATAATTTTAGGGAGGAAAAGGGTTAGCCAAGTATATATTGTTTGAAAATATTACAGTAATAGATACGAAATACCCCATAATCATCAATCAACATTACTCTAATGGTGGTAACGTCAAGGTAAACTTCAAACTATATTTTTTTTACTAGAATTCTAACATTTATAAAAATGGGATATATTCAATATAGAAATCACTTATAAACCTATATAAGCTAACTTTTTATCTACAATTAGTCCTGCAAACTAGATCTTAAATGGATGATAATTTAATCGAATTCGATGAAGTGGTGTTACTATACTAACCAATTGGCAAAAAAACCATATGAAACTAAATTATAATAAGCTATGATCTCGATACTATAAAAGATCTGGACATTCTTTCTCTTATTTCTGTTAATCTTTACAATGTTTATGTTTTACTATTCATACAAAACTAGATATGATAATGAATATGTATAGAAGCCCATAA
Organism: Brassica juncea; assembly: GCA_018703725.1. Classification (NCBI taxonomy): domain Eukaryota; kingdom Viridiplantae; phylum Streptophyta; class Magnoliopsida; order Brassicales; family Brassicaceae; genus Brassica; species Brassica juncea. The sequence goes on from CM031939.1 coordinate 62,741,817, forward strand.
ACATAAATCCATAACTCATATCTCCTAATAATACGTGTGCAAATCTTACGGTAGTTTTTTTAGGTATGAGTTTTACGGTTCATTTCGTATGTGTTTTATGAATCTTCTAGGAGAATGCGGTGAAAGTGAGCGACGTAACATTCAGATATATTAAAGGAACTTCAGCAAGTAAAATTGCAATAAAGCTAGACTGTGATGAAAATCAAGGGTGTCATAACATCGTGATGGAACATATCAACATCACATCTGCAAAACCGGGGAAGAAACTCCGTGCATATTGTAAATTTGCAGATGTGAATGCTTCATTCGTTAACATCGATATCAACTGTGGTTTATATCCTCAATTTTTGCCGTTGTTTCCTTCTCTTCCATAAATTATTTAGGAACATATATATGATATTTTTTTAATATAAAACAATTAATTATTTCATAGAATATTTTGAAAAGAAGGCTAGTTATTTGAATAGCAGGTTACATATAATATATTTAATGAAATTATACTAATTATACAGGAATGGCTTAAGTTTATGAATTATCAGTAGTTATCTCTTATCAACTCAAAGACAGAAAATAACCATTGGAAAATAATAAGGAACTTTATGTTAGAACCAACTGTCATCATCAGACAATGCCATACTTTTAAAAGTTGAGTTGCTACCCTCTAATTCTTTTATCAATAACTTATGTTTTGTCAATCAACCTAACCTAACAGTCTGGAGACTAGTAGTTAATGTTAGGCAAGACTAGAAACATCAATGTGAATAATACATTATCAATTTCAATGTTGAAAATGAAAAAGTAAATGTTGAAGAAGACAATGTATCCAAACAAAATTCAGAAAACACCATAGTAATAATCTTATTGATAGACAGCCTTCTTTTTTTTTGGCATCTGAGATTGACAGTCTTCTAAGGCGTCGTAAAAGGAAATTTGAAAGTAAATTTAATCATATTAAAATATCCCACATTACATTCACATCCACATAAAATGTTATATGTAACTAATAAATTAATTTAATAAAATAAGAAAAAAAAATCTAGGAAAAAATTCAAAATTAATTAAATTTGGTAAAAGTGAACAACCGACACTTTTATACATTGAAAAATCAAAAATAATAGCGAGGGAGAATTTTTAATGGGCCCCAGATCTAAGCCCATAAGTCAATTAAAAAAAGAGGAGTATTAAAGCCACGTAACGCGTAGTAGTAGCCCAGTCATGCCAACCCTCACTCTACATTAGAACCACCAGAAAGTCTCCTCTCCACCTCCCCTTTTATCCTGCACCCTCGACGCTATCTTACGCACCTCCTCCTCCTCCTCCTCCGTCGAAATCCACCACCACCATGGGAAAAGGCCGCGCCCTAAGCGATGGAGTCATCAAGAAGATCATCCTCTCCTACACCTACGTCGCGATCTGGATCTTCCTCTCCTTCACCGTCATCGTCTACAACAAGTACATCCTCGACAAGAAGATGTACAACTGGCCATTCCCCATCACCCTCACCATGATCCACATGGCCTTCTGCTCCTCCCTCGCCGTCCTCCTCATCAAGGTCTTCAAAGTCGTCGAGCCCGTCTCCATGTCCCGCGAGACCTACATCAGATCCGTCGTCCCGATCGGGGCCCTCTACTCCCTCTCCCTCTGGCTCTCCAACTCCGCCTACATCTACCTCTCCGTCTCCTTCATCCAGATGCTCAAGGCCCTCATGCCCGTCGCCGTCTACTCCATCGGCGTCCTCCTGAAGAAGGAGTCGTTCAGATCCGAGACGATGACGAACATGCTCTCGATCTCGTTCGGCGTCGCGATCGCCGCCTACGGAGAGGCGAAGTTCGACACCTGGGGGGTGATGCTTCAGCTCGGTGCGGTGGCGTTCGAGGCGACGAGGTTGGTTTTGATTCAGATCTTGCTCACCTCGAAAGGAATCAATCTGAATCCGATTACTTCCTTGTATTACGTGGCGCCTTGTTGTCTAGGGTTCTTGTTTTTCCCTTGGATCTTCGTTGAGTTGCCGATTCTTAGAGAGACGTCGAGCTTTCATTTTGATTTCGTGGTGTTTGGGACGAACTCTGTGTGTGCGTTTGCGTTGAACCTCGCGGTTTTCCTCCTTGTGGGGAAGACCTCGGCGTTGACCATGAATGTGGCTGGTGTGGTGAAGGATTGGCTTTTGATTGCTTTCTCGTGGTCGGTGATTAAGGATACGGTCACTCCGTTGAATCTGTTTGGGTACGGGCTTGCGTTTTTAGGGGTTGCGTATTACAATCACTGCAAGTTGCAGGCGTTGAAGGCGAAGGAGGCGCAGAAGAAGGTCCAGCAAGGTGATGAGGAAGCTGCTGGGAAGCTTTTGGAAATGAGGGGGGAGAGTGAAGGTGCTGGAAAACGTGATGAAGCTGAAGACTGATGAGGGTTCGTGTGGATCTGAGGGATGTGTGAGAAAGTTTCGGAGGAATAAGAGCTGAAATGGGGTGGATGTTAGGATGATTTTGGTAGCTTTGGAGAGGAGGGGAGTTTTCAGCAGGGGGGGTTTTGCGCATCTTTCGGGTTCACTACTCTTTTGCTTTCATCATCTTTACTTTTGTCATTCTCTGTTCTTTTGAGTTTTTTTTAGTTGCTATGTTATTTACCTAAGTTATGGTTTAATTACTATCTGATGGTACAATTGTCTTAGTGATGCTTTTACGGTACACGAACCTTTGCGTTCTATGGATCTTTTGTTATATTTATCTTTCTTCTTTATGAGTATGTGTTGGTGACAGTTGTTTTAACTAGTTTACTTTTATAATCATGTTTGTTCTTTTTTTTATATTGTCAAGCTTGGTGGTGTGTTGAACATGAATCTGACCCGTTAGTGTCAGAAGGCATGTTAAAAGTTACCATAAAGCTCTACCTGAAATGTGAGATAAAGGGACATAATGTTGAAGAGATAAAAAAAATGCATCAATGATAAACTAGTTTAGCTAAATTTATGTAATATTCTACTTAATACTACTTCACATGATGACTGATAAACACAAGTAAAAGCAAACAAATGCTGATTTATTAAAGCGTCTCGTTGTTAGGTACATTACGGTAGGGGTGGGACGGATCCGGATATTCGGGGTATCCGGATCCGGATCCGGATCCGTCGGATCTGTGATTTTAGGATCCGGATCCGGATCCGTGTCTTCCGGATATCCGGGTACCGGATACCCGTCTAGATATCATGATATCCGCGGGTATCCGGATTCGGATCCGGATCCGTCAAAATAATTAAAAAAATAAAAATATTTTTTAAAATACAAAAAAATCTATAAATATTACATAAATTAAATATTTTTACAAAATTTATAAATATATTTATGCATATAATATTATTAAAATTTAAATATAATATTATAAGACTAATTTTATGTATAAATATTAATAAATGAATTATAATTATTAATAATATTTAAAATTTAATATATTTAAAAAACAACGGATCCGGATCCGGATATCCGGACCTAAAAATTCAGATATCCGTATTCGGATACGGATTCGACGGATCCGACATTTTACTATCCGGATCCGGATCCGGGCGCCCCGAATATCCTATTTTCGGAGCGGATCCGGATCGGATCTCGGATCGGATCCGGATCTCGGATAATAATTCCAGCCCTACATTACAGGCAACAATCACATGCTCTTTTATTACACATCCATTGAGCACAACTAAACTTACGTATTGTATCACTACCAATACGTAGGAACTACACAACAAGTACACAAAGGGTTTGGGTTAAGCATAAGAAACAAAAAGCCTATCAAATAAGCAACCTGTAAATGCGGATCTAAGTTGTTTCCACGCAACTTTTTTTCTGAAAGTTGATTGAAATGTGTCTATGGACTCTTCTTTTGAGAGAGTATTGACTATATTACTTGACTGGAAATTTACTTAACTATTCTCTTTTTTTTTTGATCAACAATTCTCTCTATAACATGTGCTGCACTTTCCTTCTTTACAGTTAAAAAAAAAAATCTCGTGGTTTTTCAAATTCATACAATTTGTTTTCTTGATAATCAGCTTGACGGAGTTTCGGTTATGTACTTATCTTTCTCTACGGCTCTACATTTTGATGTCGGCAAATATTGCGTGAGTGTTGCATTCCAATTCTATAGTACTACGAAATTTAAATATCATAATGATATAAAGTTTTAAAGATTTTTTTAAAAGAAAAATAAAAATAAAATTCCAAAAAATATAAAAGAAAAAAACCTAAGCGGCGTCTACGTCCCACCCAAACCCACTGACTCCACCCACCTACCAACCCCGAATAGGGCAAAAAAACCAGACTGGTTAAAACCCTAAGCTTAACAAAAGAGACGACGACCCTTTTGACTGTGAGAGAGACATAACATATTCTCTCTCTCTCTCTCTCTCGTCCTCTTCACACGATTCTCGTCACACCCCATCTTCGGAAAGTTCGTTCCTTTCTTTTTTTGGGTTAAAGTTCATCACTTTCAGACAACCTCTGTATCGTGAAAGAAAAGATCTTTCCTTTTTACTTAACCCGCTTCAGAAGCTTCTTATTGTGTTGGGAGCTATGGGGAAAACCGGAATCCAGCTGTTCGATGATTCAAGGAATGGTCTTTTCTCCGTTTCCGATCTGGGATGTGATTGGAGCTTAACCAGCGGACACTCAATTGGTGGTTTATTCGCCAGCGTCAATCAAACCAGTCCACTGGGATCCGGGTTCGGTTCCGGATCCCTCTCATCTACTGATCCTTCCAACGGCAGCTTATCTGCACAACTGAATGGGAAAGTGGAAGAGTGGGTAGAAGTAGTTAGTGGCGAGAAGACAAAGAAGAAGAACGGTGGTGGGCTGAAGTTGAAGATAAAGGTCGGCAATCCTTCCTTGCGTCGGCTAATAAGCGGAGCTGTGGCCGGAGCCGTGTCGAGAACCGTGGTTGCGCCGTTGGAGACGATCAGGACGCATCTGATGGTCGGGAGTGGCGGCAACTCATCCACGGAAGTGTTCGGTGATATCATGAAGCATGAAGGTTGGACTGGTCTCTTCAGGGGTAATTTGGTCAATGTCATTCGTGTCGCACCTGCTCGTGCCGTCGAGGTACGTACCACAATGAATCTCACCAAGTATTGTCTTTGAATGGGAATGGTCAATGCTTGACCATTCTTCTTTGTATACTATTAATAATAGTCTCTCGTTGACTTGTATCCTATGACAAGTCTTGTGTTGGTTGAAACTGTCTTATGCCAAGATGATGAGCCTTTGGTTCTCTTTTTTGTGGTTGCAGCTTTTTGTATTCGAAACAGTGAACAAGAAACTGTCACCAGAACATGGAGAGCAATCCAAAATCCCAATCCCAGCTTCATTACTCGCCGGTGCTTGTGCTGGAGTTAGCCAGACCCTCTTGACATACCCTCTCGAACTAGTCAAGACTCGTCTCACCATTCAGGTTCATCCCCTCTCGGTTCTTTAAAAATTATTATACATTCTGTGAGAAGTAATTAGCTATTCGCACTCCCTTAGCTGAAAGGTTTGAGTTCTTATAACATGTGTACTTCTCTTTTGACAAGAAGTTAGCTTACTAATTGCAGAGAGGTGTTTACAAGGGGATATTCGATGCATTTGTGAAAATCATACGCGAGGAAGGACCCACAGAACTCTACAGGGGTCTTGCTCCTAGTCTTATTGGAGTTGTTCCATATGCAGCCACCAACTATTTTGCATACGACTCCCTAAGGAAAGCATACCGGAGTTTTTCAAAGCAAGAGAAGATTGGGAACATCGAGACTCTTCTGATAGGTTCTTTAGCGGGTGCACTGTCAAGCACCGCGACTTTCCCTCTCGAGGTGGCTCGAAAACATATGCAGGTGGGAGCTGTTAGCGGGAGAGTTGTGTACAAGAACATGTTGGACGCTCTGGTGAGCATACTTGAGCACGAAGGTATTCTCGGTTGGTACAAAGGGCTTGGACCTAGCTGCTTGAAGCTGGTTCCTGCTGCTGGAATCTCGTTCATGTGCTATGAAGCTTGCAAGAAGATACTGGTCGAGAACAGCAACCAAGAAGAAGCCTGAGTTTTGGAATTGCATGGACTCTTCATGGCGATTTTTAGAGGTTTTATCAGAGCAACACAGTGGGTATATTAGGATTCATAGTTCTAAATTTACACAATTGATGTTGAGGGGGATTACAAAAAGATTTCATTTTTCCATTGTGTTGTTGGATTATGGATTGGTCTGATTTTGATTCAAATAAGCTTTTTTATATGAGTTTACACAAAAAAAATTGTTGTTGTCAAGATCAACAAAAGATTTAACATTATATCTCAACAGGCTGAAGCAAAATAAATATATAAGAAAGAAAATAATTAACAATCATCTTTTGTAGACTTATGTATCATTTGGTTTACACATCTTCCCACTGGAAAACCTAAAACATATCAAAATAAATAATGTTAACACAAAAGTGACGGCCACCAACAGTTTCATAACTCAATGGCTACTCATAGAAAGCTAATCTTTGGGCACTGAATCACCCCATAACCGCCTGGTACACCATACTATGCACACAAAATGTATATAAATAGGGTCTAAAAGACACCTCCTGGGACAATGTTTATACATATCTTTCCTTTGTATTTTGTTTGTCAATGTTCACTTTGTATATGCTTTTAATGAGTGGGTTTTCCATATTCTTATGTGTATAATTAATCGTAAACAATGAAGTTTCATCATACATAACTTGAACTAGTTGATTTTTCCGTGCTCCTACACGGACATAAATATTTATAAAATTAATGTATTATAATTAACTGAAATGTATTTTTGGTTTTAAATCAGTTTTAATTTATATTAATAGATTATATTATTTTAATTAGACGTATGGGTTATATCTAGGCGGTCTTTGTTGTTTTTAGGTTAACAATTGATTTAATTATCACTTAGGTTTATTGGATTGCATCTGTTTCTCTGATTTAACTATAATATTTTACTCTAAATATAGTTAAATTTATTTAAATTCTTACTTGCATTTATATTGGTTATTTTCTTAGATATATACATATATTTTAATAAGATTATGTATAATGTAGTAGATATTATGCTTAGAATTACTTTAATGGACATATAGATATAAAGAAAGTATTTTTATCATTTTGAAAGTATAATTTTGTTATGTAAAAAAATGTTTTAAGTGGAATATTATTGTTTTGTAAATTTTTCTTTTTAATGAAATCATATTATATATACTTTTTTAAATTCGTTTTAAATTTTATAAATGTTTTTTTATTATATATATTATTTTTAAAAAGTAAAAAGAAACTAAATAAAAATTTACTAATAATATTTAAATTTAATACTTTAAATTCATTAAGGATACCTCTGTAAATAATCATCATAAAAATTAACGTAAGCATGACATGTAAGAAACTGACTTCTCAAATAATATTATAGAGATTATTATTTATCAGTTACTATGATTTATTTCTCTGTAATTTTTCATACGACCAATGGTTTGGTTTGACGTGAGAAATAACGATCATTAATTTAAACAAAAATCATGTCAACAATCTTATTTTTGTTAATCCTGGAAAGATTTGATCAGAACCATCTTACTTCACTGTTTTCTGCACAATAATATAGATTAAAATTTGATTATTACTTTTTTTTTATTATGCATACCATTAAATGTAGTTAGATCCGTAAATATATTTTGTCTAATTCAATTATTCTAAAATTAATATAAAGAAAAAAAAATAAGAAAGGTTCACAGGAAGCCCAATTGAAAGCCACTGTCAATAAAAACCTAACCGGGGTATAAAAAGTATCAGTACGTAGTTCAAAAAAATAAAATAATAATAAGGATCAGTCCTCGCGCTCTCTGGTTACTAAGCCTTAATTTATTCTTCTGCTCCCAGTCTAAAAACTATGTCCGATTCATCACGCACAAGCGTCTTCTGGGACGTGGTTGATTTGCCGTTTCCTAGTGGTCTTTCTCCTAAAGAGATTAATGACAATATGAAACTAGTTCTGCAGAGGTATGGTTATGGTGATGGTGATTTGTCAATCATGGCTTACGTTGATTCGGAAACCTCCTTAGCAGGGCCGGTCCAGAGGGGAAGCCACTCAAGCCATCGATTAGGACATCCAATATAAAGGGGCATATTTTTTATAAAATTGGTTTTACTAATATTTATAGATAAAAAGAATTTGATAAGATTTTTTAATTGAAAGTATACTTATTGGACATTTTTAGTAATGATAATTTGAAGACAATTCAAATACTGAAAATTTCTTTAAAATGATATTCATTCGAACATAATTAATGGTATTTTATTATGGAACTAATACTCTACAAGAATCAATGTCAAAATAGATTAAAAAACCTACTATAATATTTGTTTGTTAAAAAATGATTGTTATCTGACGAACATAAATTGTTTAGTGTGCATTTTTGAATATAAGAATATCGATAATCACATATAAAAAAAGCTTTTAAAAAGTATAAATAGTTATTTGTAGTCTAACATGTTATTTAAAAGATTACCTAAATTGATTTTGTTATCAATCAAAACTGTTATAAGATTTGATTATATTTCTTTAATGAATACTTTTACATGAAAAAATACAAAAAATATATTTTAATGTTTTAGATTTACTGTTTTAATTCAAATTTTAAATTACTTTTATATTAGTTTTTAATAATTTCGATACAAAATATTAAAAGGTATTGTTTTAAAAATGGATTAGGGCATTGTTAAACCTTAGACCGGCACTGCTCCTTAGTCCCACCGGATAAATCAGCCTATAAAGATGCCAGTATCACCATCATTACTCATCAGCGAGGTGAATAATCAAAATCTCTTTGTCTATTTGCTGTTTTATCCGTGCTCTTCCATTAAATCAAAATTTAGTCCTAACTCGAGTTCAAAATTTAGCAAATGGTCTATCCTCAAAATGGGAAAGATATTCTAACCATGAAAGGGCTTTGTATCTCAGTAATGTATGCTGTTATGCCTATGCCATCTTGTTAAAAAAAAAAAACTAATATCAGAAATCAGGACCATATTAGACTGAGTTTTGGAATTGCATGGACACTCATTGCGATTTTTAGAGGTTTCATCATAGCAACACAGTGGGTATATTAGGATTCATATCTCTAAATTTACACAATTGATGTTGAGGGGTGGTATTACAAAAGATTTTCATTTTCCATTGTGTTGTTGGATTCTGGAATGATCTGATTTTGATTCAAATAAGCTTTTTATATTATGATGTTTACACAATCTTTTGTTTGTTTTGTTTGTTGTTGTAAATAACAACAGACCTTTATCATTATGACAGTGCGACTGGTTAACAGGGTGAAGCGAAATGAATATATATATATATAAAAAGATGAATAACAATTATATTTTGTAGACTCTATGTATCATTTGGTTTCCACATCATCTCCACTGGAAAAACTATAACATACCAAAATAAATAAGATCATCACAACAGTGACAGCCACCAAGAGTTTCATAACTCTCTGGCTACTCAGAGAAAGCTAATATTTTGACACTGAATCACCATAACCGCCTGGTTACTATGCACACAAAATGTAATATAAAATAGGGTCTAAAGGACACCTCCTGGGATGGCATTGGGGTTGGCCTCTGGAGTGACAGAGACAAAGGGATTGATCCTGACCCAAAGCAACGAAAAGATGGAGGCCAGAAGAACAGACCAGACAATGACAATGGTTGGAGTTCTGTTCTGTCTTCCCAGTAGACCTTTCAAGAACGGGTAGAGATGGGCAATGACCCATAAGGCGAAGAAAAGCTTCCCAAAGAGCGGACCCCATGACTGGTACCCGCTGTTCACAGCGTAAGAGACACCAGCCACAATGCCTATCATGTTCACAACTAAGACAGTGGTCGGTGGAATGAGAAGAGCTGTCCATTTGAAGATGTAAAGCTCTGCGAAATCTCCATCTTCGTCCGAGGCCTTGGATGTGACTGTGAAGTTAGTGTCGATACCCGCAAGTACCTTGAGTAGACCTTGGAAGACTGCAAAAAGATGAGCAGATGTGCCACCGATGACCCAGAACTGCTCGTTCCTCCACCAGTCCTCAATGCTCACACCACTCCATCTAAGCTCCAGGATTCCAGTCACAGCAATGGAGATGAAGAGTAGAATGAACCAAATACTTGCGTAGTTGCTTATCTGCAACAATGTTGTTATAGGTTTTAAAACGAGATGATGAAGATTGCAAAAACACATACACTGATGGTATTCAAAAAGGATAAACAAGAGTGTGGTCTGTTTTACGAACCTCAGGTATGATGAACTTGTCGGTGATGAGGCAAAAAGCTGGAAGGATACAATAGGCGATGAGAGGGAGAGCTGTAATAGGGTAGACAATGGTGTTGATGTAAGCCAGCCTCTCCAAAAGTCTCAACCTTCCGGTGTAGCCATACCAGATAGGGCAATGTCTACTCAGAAGAATCTCGATAGATCCCAATGCCCATCGAAGAACTTGGTTCAAACGATCAGAAAGATTGATTGGTGCAGATCCCTTGAACGCAGGTCGTGGGGGATTGCAGTAGATAGACATCCAACCACGGGCATGCATCTTGAACCCAGTAAGAATATCTTCTGTCACGGAACCGTAGATCCAACCAATCTAGCAAAAGCAAGATGTCATCAGAGAGGTGAGAGAGAGAGAACAGAAGAGTGTATGTGGCTGCATTTGGAAAACTTACCTCTTTTCCCCATTCAGTCTTGTCCTCGTAACCACAACTGATAACATGAATAGCCTCCTTGAGAAGAGTAGCGGGATTGGTTGTTGGTGGAATGCCTCCTTGTTCCATAAAGGTGGCCGCAATAAATACTGGCGACTGACCAAAACGCTTCTCTACACTCTTCTGGGACATTAGAATAGACCTATCATCATCATATCCTGCATAAACAAGTAACTGTAAGCTTATACCATCACATGAAGACGTGATGTTTTATTTCACAATAAGCTCAATCAAACCTTCGAAACCCTCATCGATGTCATCCATGTTGAAAAGAGGAGCATTGGAATCACTTCTGCTGATGCCTCTCCTTTTTTGATCATAGCTATACTTCTTGCTGTTCTTCCCTTTCTTCCTTGACCCGCAGCAGCTCTTGACAATGATATTTGGTTGTAAATCTTCCTCTGTCAAAACAGGATCATATCCATATAGAGCTTGCCTGTTGAAACAACATCCAGTACCCACATATACTGGACCTTGGATACCATCTAACCCCTTCAAGTTAATCTGCAGGTAACAAACATTCAAGTCAGGCCATGCCAGAAACAATTAACTCCAACAAAAATATGAACCAACGAAAATAAAAGACTATGTGTGAATAGGGGAATGAAGCTCACATCGAAGAAGACAATATTCCTGTTGGCATATCGATCGTGCAAGTCAATACCATCGAAACGCTGTGGGAACTGGACATAGCAGCACTTCTTTCCATAAGCAGGGTCCATCAAGAAACACATGGCTTCTTTAATAGCCTTGCTGTTGTTAAAGTAATGATCACAGTCCACGTTCAAAAGATAAGCTCCATTGGTAAGAACAGCAGAAACACGGATCTGTCGAAGTAAAGAGAAGCTAAATCAGAGACATTGAACAAGAGAGGAAAATAGAGAGGACACAGAAGGATTTCGAAAGTTAACAAACCAAGGCATTCATAGCTCCAGCCTTTTTGTGATGTTGGAATCCAGGCCGCTTTTCACGAGAAACGTAGATGAGCCTAGGCAGCTCATTACCATCCGTATCCAGACCTCCACTGTGACCTAAGAACACCTGAAATTGAAACAAAAAAACAATGCGGCATAAATAAAAATGTCCTGAAATTGTTGCCTTTCATCACTCTCGCCGTAAGGAATTTGTCTCACTGTACCTGTATCATTCCAGGATGATCTCTAGTGTTGTTACCAGGCCAGGGAGTACCATCCTGCATCGTCCAGCCTTCTTCAGGGATTTTCTGTGCTTTAGCAACAAGTGCATTGATCCTCACCTTAAACTCCTCATACTCTCTCTGTCATTACAAGCCAGGAAAATATTTTTAGTCAATCTCTAGTCTCTATAACGGGTGAGAAGCAGATGGATTATTCAAGTGACCTTCATAGCTCGTCGCTCTTTAACAAAAGAAGGCTGGATCTTGTCCTTCAAGTAATCTATCTTCTGCTGAAAATAGAATTCAGGGGCCCTGGGTTCAATGCTGAATTTCTTGCAAAATGGCACCCATTTCTTTGCGAACTCAGCAGTTTCAGAAAGAGATTCGAAGGTAAGCATCGCTGCACCATCATCTGAAACATAACAGGCTACTTTATCTACCGGGTAGTCCACGGCAAGAATTGAGAGAACTGTGTTTGCCGTTACAAGAGGAGGCTCTTTCAGTGGGTCCACCGTACTAACAAACACATCAACAGGAGTAAGCTGTGACGGTTCACCCTCTCGATCATATCTACAACAGGGAAAACCATAATCAAACCATAGTCAGTAAAATAACTTAGCTCTATTCTCAACAAAAAATAAGATAAGAGTAGGATGCATAGAGAGTTAGAGACCAACCTTATAGCGAGACGGTCAAGATAAGTCTCTCTGTTGATGGGGTACCATTTGGGAAACTGATCAAGAAGCCAGGAAAATGCAAACCAGATCTCACAAATAACTGAGGTCAACCACAATGGATATGCATCTTTCACAGGGTGAGTGGTACGATATTGCAAGAAGAATCCCAAGATGATAAGCCGGAGAATAATCACAACCCGATAAGGTGTCAGATGAGAAGGCGGGATAGGCACAATACGGCTCATAGGAAGTCGCGTATCATCAGCCCTGTAAGCACGAGGTCCATAATTAAGTGGAAGGAAACCAAAAAAAAACACACACACACGTGCACATTGCAAAACTAGAGCATATAAGAGCAAGAAAGACACTGGATCCAGTACTCCAACTTACATTTGGAGTTCTTCGCCGTTGGAACCAGTCCCTTCAATTTCTCCTCCTTTCCCTTCATGATATTTACCAGTCATCTGTAACATATTCTTCTCCTGCTTCAGCTTCCAGCCTTCAACCCTTTCTTTCCAGTCCACATTTCCAAGCCCATAAGAGTTCAAGTCTTTCGACGGGTCCACGATTCTTACAGGGACTGCAATTTTTTTAGCACGAGCTATCAGTTATAGAAGAAAAAAAAATGAATACTAATCACATCTAACAAAGGCATAAACATATATGAATACCAGGTTGGCGTGGGTCAATATATGGAGATGAAATAGCATTCCTGTCACCGGGCCCCAAAGGACCTGATGTAGTTCGCACAGATTGTGTATCAGGCGTGCGAATTTCCCCAGAAACCTGTGTGTATATAAAAAAAAAGGTCAAGCATCTACTGAAAACAGACACAACATAAATGATTATTTCTGAATTTGGATGATAAAAAATTGTTGCTGTTAAGATTGTTCACAATGTAGCATTGATGTGAAAAGCAAATAAAAAATGTTTAATCTAAGGAATACAAGACACTCTTAAGAGTCTAAAGAGAAAATGTAGGTCCATACCGTGTGGCCATGGGTGAGAAGAGGAATGGGTTGGGATTCATGTCTAGAGGAGGAAGAAAACTCTTCACGGCGTCTCGGCTTGTTAGCTCCCTGGGCGTAACTGAACTCATTCTCGATGTCATCAACATCATCCTCGTCCTCATCTCCTTCAACACGAGGACTCCCTGCAACATTCAAAAAAAGTTTTTCTCAGCACATGAGCAACAACAAACACTAAATACAAAAAAAGGAAGAGGAAAAAGGGGTAACAACTAACCCCTGAGGCGTCTGTATCTAGTCTTGCAGTGAGGGCAGCACTGAGTTCCATCTTTCCTCTCGTACTCATAGCAAGGACGACAGACAGGGAAAGCACATTCATTGCAAGCCACGAAAAGATCTCCAGTTTCAGTGAGCCCAGCGTGGTCACCACAGATCTGACATATCTCACGATCCATATTCTTCAATGGTTTGGACTGCAACGTTGCACCATTGTTAGTTTATGTATACAAACAATTAACAAGAACTTCTACAAATCAATGAAGATGTGGCTCATGCGGGGATCTAACGAGAAGAAGCTGAACAGTTAAGATCCTTAGATCAAGAATCAAACTCCACCGACAGTTTCCGTAATAAGAAAAAGAAGCGTTTTAAAAACTCATAGATCTGGCAATGATCACTTAAGACAGCAATTGAAGTCTTGAAGCAGAAAATGTTACTATTTTTAGAAACTTGAGATAAGACTAACCAACTACACTAACAGGAAGCGAGATCTAAGTGAAAGATCTGAATCTGAGTTTCCATGATCCAACATTGAATGCGATTTTTAGAAAGAGAAAAAAAAAAAGAGAAATCTAGATAGAGATCTAAAATGAAAACGAACCCCGCCATCAGATTCGTGACGGATACGAACGAGCTCGTTTCTCCGGTAGGATCCAGCAACCAAGCCGGAACTGGCTTCCATCGCTGATGAGTCAGGTCAACGAGCCACCGACAAACACAGATATTACAATTTCGATTTCTTGGCCGATGATTCAATATGGCATCTCGAAAACCTTCTCTCGACTGAAATTAAGATGTGTTCACACTGACACTCTCTCTCTATCTATCTAGCTCTTTGTCTGATTTGAGTTTTTAACAATCAATCTGCTGCTTTTGCCTATTTTATCGCTGTGTCTGTGTGTGTTTCTTTTATTCTTCCTTATTTATTAAAAAATAAAATGACAAGTGGATGACGGTAGCCTCTTCATCTACTATTCTTTGGCTCCGCTCGGCTCGGCTCAGCTCGTGTATCGGCTTCAATTATTGTCTCGGTGTTTTTTTAAAAAGCTGAGCCGTTGGCTTACTTACTAGACGCGCCAGCTATAGAGTATTGTAAGAAAGAGACAGGACAAAACAAATTATCATTATTGTTGATTTTATTTAAATAAATAAATAGAAGTCACGTTTGTTCACTGGTAACAGCCTGTTTGTTTTCTCTTATTTGCCATCATCTGTCGGTGGACCACAAAATGCTATTGTAATTAACTAAGGTTCAAATTGTTAAATTTAAAAGTTACGGTCTAATAACCAAAAAAAAAACTAAAATGTCGGCAAACATCAACATAAACTCATAACAAAGGCTGGAAGTCAAACATATCCCAAAAGATGTAGAAGACAGACACACGCCTACAAGACAATGCAGTAACTGCTTCTTAGTCTTAAGAGTAACGCAACAAAAGGATATGTGGGTTTGTTTTTTTAATCATAGGCTACTAATCTCTTTTTTCCACCTGAGCTATTACCGGAAGATGAAGAACTCGACTTAGATGGTGATCTTGACACTGATCTTGCTTTCCCTGTCCCAACAGGAGATTTTGAATATGATCTTGACCTCGACGGACTTGGGCTGCGGCTAGCAGGGGACGCTGACCTTCTCTTCCTATACGGTGAACGGCTGCGGATAGGGCTACGGCTAGCAGGAGATGGTGACCTTCTCTTCCTATACGGAGAACGGCTACGGATAGGGCTGCGGCTGTAACGCCGGAGATGACGTGGACTAGGTGATACAGATCGGCTTCTTCTTCTTAACCTGAGATTACTTTCGAGTTGTTAAAAATTTATCTGGACCACCAAACTCACTTATCAATTAATGAGGCTTTTAATGTCAAATGGACAAGTAGAAACGAATGTACTAAAGAGAAAGAATAAGTACCTTGGAGGTGTTCTTGCTCTCAATGGACTTCTAAACCGTCTTGGCGAGTACCTTCTGTTACTTCGAAATCTAAAGATGAATACGTTATCAAAAAGAGAGTCAGCAGCATGAGAGATGGTGAGAGAATGTAACAGAAAAGTGAGTGAGTGAGTGAGCTATTCACCTGTCACGGTCACTCCTATCACTTAAGCGATAAGGAGAACGATCAGGAGTTGGAGATGCTCTGTATCTACGAGCGTAAGAGTATCTCTGGCTAAATCCTCTCCCTCTCCTGACGCGTCCATCAGGAGAACCACTTCTTGACAAACTTCTTCTACGGTCAAAAGGACTCCTCCTTCTTGCCTGAATTGGACTTCTACTGATTCTTCTTCTTCTTCCTCCTCTAACAGGACTCCTGCTGATACTTCTCCTGGATGATCGAATCGGACTCCTGCTCACACTCTTCCTAGATGATCGCACTGGACTCCTGCTCACTGATCTCCTAGGTGATCTTATAGGACTCCTGCTCACACTCTTCCTATATGATCGGACCGGACTCCTGCTCACTGATCTCCTAGGTGATAACGAGGGACTCCGGCTCATGCTTCTTCTAGAAGACCGAACTGGACTTCTGCTAGGTGATCTTCTTGCTCTTCTAAGTGGGCCCCTCCCAAGGCTTCCTCGAGATGCTGATCTTACAGGGCTCCTGCTATGGCTTCTGGCACCCCTACCTTTCACTGGACTTCTGCTAATATCCCTTACAAGACTCCTCAATGGACTTCTGCTTATACTCCTCGAAGGACTTCTGCTAATATCCCTTTCAGGACTCCTCAACGGACTTCTGCTCCTCGAAGGACTTTTACTAATATCTCTTCCCCGTTTAGTCCGCACTGGACTTCTACTAACACTTTTGCTAAGGCTCCTTCTAATAAGCCTGCCTAACTCCTCACTCTCTGGGCTTTTGCTTCTTCTGTTTGTCAAGTTCTTCACTTGGCGGCTACCTTTAGCAGGACTTCTGCCCACATTCCGTCTAGGACTTAAGCTCGGGCTCTTACTTAGACTCCTCCTGGGACTTATACTTGTGCTCTTACTTGTTTTCCTCTTAGGACTCAAGCTCCAGCTCCTGCACGTCAGCTTTTTTAGTTAGATTCCATATGGGAGAAGAATAAAGATAACTAGGTGTTATAAGAGATTGGAAACTTCACCTAGATTTGCCAGGATGATCATCAACAAAATCATGTTGCCTATCAGAAATGTGGTCCGATGCATCATCATCCTTGTCAAGCAAATCCGGCCCCTCCTTTTTGTCCTGGTGAAGTGATTCAGCTTCTTTTTCAAACTCTAGTGGAGAGTTACCTGGTTGAATATTTTGCAGTCAACAACAGTGTATAAGGAAAAATTATTAAACTGCCTATATAAGTTAGAATGAAAAAGGCATGTTGATACTGAAAATATATGATCAATGGCACACAAAGCATTATGTCTATCCAATGGACATGCCATTACAAAAAAAAATCAGAAAAACTGAAGTTTGCAGGAAGCCGGGAATAGAAGCTAAAACTTAACTCTGAGTTTTAGAGATTACCTGTTCTATTCGAGACTCTGGGTTTCCTCGTTTTCCCCCCAATATCAGCATCAGCATCACTCTCACTGTTGCCTTCTACCCCTATAAGATTGTCTGGGGACCTGAAAGGTTGCAGAACAAAGTGAATAACTATGATACTCAACCAGTTCATACTTAATACTACTTGCTCCGGCACATGCTACTCAAAACAGAAAAGACTTACTCAAGCAAATGACTGTTGGCTAGACATGATTACGTACGAGCGGAACAAAAATAATCATGCTTAGATCCATAAATGGAGTTTCAGAAACATAAGCTAACATGACTCTCACTTTTTTTTTTATCAAAATATGACTCTCACTATACTATACACTATACCCCACTAGTTAAGACCTTGTGCAGACCATAACTAAATTTCTCCTAATCAGTAACCAGCATTCACACGGCAAATATGGCTCTAAACAAGTGAAGTGTACAAGACTTGCAAACCTTCTTGCTTTGCGTTTCGATCTCTTATCACGTATCCTCCGCTTTTTCTCATGGCGCTTATCTCTTCGTTTAGACCGCCTGTGCTTATCTTTCTTTGAACTTCTTTTTCTCTTCTTTCGCCTTTCATGGCTCGAGGAACTAAGGTCAGAAGACGAATCTGAATCTGACTCACTATCAGATTCTGAGGAATCCATCTCAGAATCTGAAGAGCTTTCAGACTCAGATGATGAGTGTCTCCGCCTCTTCTTTCTTCTCTCTCTTGAAGATTTCTTGTGCCTACTCCTTTTTCGATCATCAATAGCATTCTTCTTCTTGTCTGCATTGACAAATCATGCGATGATGAGAATTAGTTATGACTGAAAGCTCACGACATGTGTGGTAGTATCCAATAGTAGAATATT
Organism: Brassica juncea; assembly: GCA_018703725.1. Taxonomy (NCBI): domain Eukaryota; kingdom Viridiplantae; phylum Streptophyta; class Magnoliopsida; order Brassicales; family Brassicaceae; genus Brassica; species Brassica juncea. The sequence goes on from CM031939.1 coordinate 62,759,982, forward strand.
TGTACCTCCAGAATATTCTCCACATCGGATTATTTTCACCGTGACAGTAGGTTTACCTTCCTCGTCTCCCACGCGTTCAATTTTCTTTAGTACCTCTTTCCCTTGAATAAGCTTTCCAAAAACAACATTCTTCCTGATGAGATACATAGCAGTCAGAAATGAAGCAATGCTAAAGGATAAATCCACAATTACTGAAATGATGGAATAGATATTACAAAAAAGAAGAAGTAAAGTAACACAAGACCTGTCAAGTTGGTGATTTGGCCTGAAGGTAATATGAAAGTGTGATCCCAACTTGTCACGTTCAGCAACAGCCATGGATAAAAGACCAGGCTCGTCATGCCTTAGTTTTGGTGACTCATCTGGTAACATCAGAAAATGCTTTTGCCACTCAATAACATATTTCACAGAATAAGAACAACATATCATCTTAACAATATGACAAGCACCAAATATTCAGAAAAGCAATGCCTGCAAAATGAACTTCTAGTTGATACAATCTTAAGCAATGAACGATAGAGAAAAGAGATATCAGTATCAAACACACAATTGACTTCCAGCTTCTCAAATGTTGCAGGGGTAAACGAAAAGAGATAGCTAATTAAAAAAACGCAATGGTAAACCGACCTGGAAATTTTCCAGCATATATGCTTTCCCCAGCAGTACCTGGAAAGTGGATGAAACATAGAAAGTTGTTCAGAGGATTAAAATTTTCTAATGTTGACTGCATAACCTATTGTATGCTATCGTACGAATCCAAGAACCTTCACAGGAATCTAATGAATGCGGTTCCAACCAGTAGGCTATCAAACTTTATAAGTTACTATCACATAAATATTTTGATTACGCAAATGAATTTAATTTCTTAATCACCATAAATAATCCCAACAAACGGTGTGCCACTGATATGAGATCAGAAACTACAGGTATTAATAAATGTAACTGCTAGCTCAACTTGATGACTGTAGGTCAGAAGCCAAACTTAATGATAAATGTACATACCATCTCGATTCACAAAGTCGCCAGCCTGAAAAAAAAATTAACAGAGGGTGTTAGACCAGCAGAAACCATGAATTTGTTCGTACATAAAGTGTATTCTTTGCATGAATAGACCTATGTTTGGGTATGAACAACTAGTAGTTCAACCTTACAAAAAATCACATGAAAAGCAGGTGTGGCGATCACATATGCATTCCTACAGCATAAAGTACAGCAACGGACTAAAAGGCGAATATCCAAACAATGTTGAAAAAGAAACCGAAAGTATAAGACTGCAACATCATATCGATAAATTTATTAGTTGAAAGATGCAGAAAGAAACCTGTGCTGAGGAACCTTTCAGTATTCTGTGGAAAAAGGATCCTTTGTAATGTAAAGGTTTCCCACCTCTGGGTCCAATGCCTTTCTCCCCTATATAATAAATTTTATAAGGAAAGATAGATGCCAAAAATTAAATTTATATACAGCAAGTAACAGGCGTAGCCAGACAGGAAACAAACCTGTGCATAAAGCACGAAAATTCTCTGACGTCTTGGGAGCTACTTCAGGGAAAAGCTAAAGAAACAAAGTTCACATGTTCAACACTTCAGCTTTGTCAAGAAAAAAACACAAATAAGAGAACCAAACACCATGGTACCTCAAAAACCATAGTCTCAGCTGGATCTCCATCAATGCATACATCCATATAAACCTGCGGATTCTTCTTTTTCGCCATGTTCTTGGTATAGCTCAAGCTATCCAAAGTTAAGACCTGTGAAAAACCAGAGAACACAAAAGAAACTTGAATATCAAATATTCATGACGAATAAGAAAAGATAAATTGGCGAATAGTTTTCACTTTCTTCGACGCTACAGATGATAACAACATTAAAAGGCTAAAAAGCCACACTACACGATACTTAACAATGGCCACAAACCAACTTCTAGATTCATAGATGTTGCATAAATGAGATTCCCATGAGCTGAACAATGCACATGATCAAATAAACAGCGAGCAGGGAAGTTAAATCGTCAAGCAGCCCATCCAAACCTACAATTTCTAGAGAAAACCATGCTCACAACTACTCAAAGCTAACACGAACTTGACGTTACCAGACAAAGAGGTTCCCACAAGAGATTTATGCCAAAAAAAAAACACTAAAACCGATGGTATCAGTGAAGAATTGTGCAAATCATGAACGAATCATCACAGAAATGGGAGGTTCCACTTTCCACATCAGATTCCAGCAAGAGACTGCAAATCGGCGACACAGAACACAAGAATCGCTAGGGTTTTACCTGAGAGAGAACACGCAGAGCCCCACAAAGATACAATAAATGACTGAGCTGGAGAGGAAAAACAAAACCTAGCGGACACTTAAAAAAGAAACAAACAAACATCAGCTTGTCCCAATTGCCCTCAAACCCGCTCGTAATTTACAACTTTACCCTCAAACCTCCCTTTTGCTCCGTCGTGTAACAGCAGGCAAAAAAAAACCTCACCTTTTCTTCTCCGATAGTTCACTCGTATGTAAAAATTTGAAATCCGCTTCTCATGACCCTTTTGAGTTACCTACACTGTAACCCCTCAAAGTCTTTACCTTTCCAAAGATTTCGTTATCCTCTGATTAGTGCACACAAGGTGTTCGATGGAAGTTCCCAGAGAAACGCAACGACCTACATTAACCATTCAATCAGTGAATCCTTACGTAGAGGCTCTCCTTCACAAGCCCTTGCGATATTCACCAAGAATATCCAGCTGGGGTTTTCTGGTCGTAATATAGTAAACGAGGTCACTCCTTGTCTAGCTCTTAAAGCATGTCGTGGAGACCCGAGACTCGGTTGCCAAGTCCATGGGTTTTCGGTAACGTCTGGTTTCACTTCCTTTGTCTGCGTTTCAAACGCTGTGATGAGTATGTACAGTAAAGCTGGTCGGTTTGACAATGCTTTGTGCATATTTGAGAGTCTGGTTGATCCTGATGTTGTTTCTTGGAACACTATACTCTCTGGGTTTGATGACAATCAAGTTGCTCTGAGTTTTGTTGTTAGGATGAGATCTACAGGAGTGGTTTTCGACGCGTTTACTTATTCAACGGCTCTTTCCTTCTGTGTGGGATCTGAAGGGTTTAGTTTAGGATTGCAGTTGCATTCTACTGTGGTGAAAACGGGACTGGAGAGTGATGTTGTCGTTGGGAACTCGTTTATAACAATGTACTCGCGTGCTGGGAGTTTCGTAGATGCTAGGAGAGTTTTTGATGAGAAGGTTGTTAAGGATATGATTTCTTGGAACGCTTTGTTGTCAGGACTTTCTCAAGGAGGGAATCTCGGGTCTGAGGCAGTGTTTGTGTTTAGGGAGATGATGCGAGAAGGTGTGGAGCTTGATCACGTGTCTTTTAACAGCGTGATCACGACTTGTTGTCACGAGAATGACCTGAAGCTTGCCAGGCAAATCCATGGTTTGTGCATGAAAAGAGGCTACGCAACGCTTGTTTCTGTTGGTAATATGTTGATGTCAAGTTACTGGAAGTGCGGGGTTGGAGAAGATGTGGAGTCAGTGTTTTACCAGATGAGCGAGAGGAATGTCATCTCTTGGACAACGATGATTTCCGCGAATAAAGACGATGCTGCGTCCATCTTTCATAGGATGAGGTTAGATGGAGTCTACCCAAACGAGGTCACATTTGTTGGATTAATCGACGCTGTTAAGTGCAATGAACAAATCAAAGAAGGGGTTAAGATTCACGGGATATGCATCAAGAATGGTTTTGCTTCGAAGCTTGGCAACAGTTTCATCACAATGTACGCCAAGTTTGAGGCTCTTGAAGATGCCAAGAAGGCTTTCGATGAGATAAACATCCGGGAGATTATCTCCTGGAATGCTATGATCTCTGGATACGCTCAAAACGGATTCTCACTCGAAGCTCTCAAGATGTTCTTATCAGCAGCGGCGGAAGCAACGCCTAACGAATACACTTTCGGAAGTGTCCTAAACGCAATAGCTTCTGCGGAGAATATATCTCTGAGGCATGGTCAGCGTTGCCATGCTCATATACTGAAGTTGGGTTTAAACAGTTGTCCTGTTGTTTCCAGCGCGCTTCTTGATATGTACGCCAAGCGTGGGAGCATCGACGAATCCGAGAAAGTCTTTGACGAGATGTCTGTAAAGAACCAGTTTGTTTGGACGTCGATAATCTCAGCCTACTCAAGCCACGGGGATTTTGAATCCGTGATGAGCTCGTTCCAAGAGATGGTTAGCGAGAACATAGCACCAGACCTGATCACGTTTCTCTCTGTGTTGACAGCTTGTAATAGGAAAGGTATGGTAGACAAAGGATACGAGATTTTCAACTCGATGACCAAAGACTACAACCTTGAGCCGTCTCATGAGCACTACTCGTGTATGGTCGACATGCTTGGCCGAGCTGGGAGGTTGAAAGAGGCGGAGGAGCTTATGAGTGAGGTTCCTGGAGGACCAGGAGTGTCGATGTTGCAGAGCATGCTGGGGTCTTGTAGGCTGCACGGGAACTCGGAAATGGGAGAGAAAGTAGCCGAGCTTGTTATGGAGATGGAACCGGAGTTGTCAGGTTCTTACGTTCAGATGTATAACATCTATGCAGAGACAGGACAGTGGGAGAAAGCTGCAGAGGTTAGGAGAAAGATGAGGAGGAAAGAGGTGACGAAAGAAAGAGGAACCAGTTGGGTTGATTTTAGTGACAGTGAAGGTTCTTTGACGACGCAAGACTTCTCTTCAGGTGATAAGTCTCATTATAAATCTGATGAGATTTATAGAGTGGTGGAAACTCTTGTACTGGAGATGATGAATCTGGAGGAGGAGGTTGAAGTTGAAATCAAAATTTAGAAACAGTTAGTTGTAGGAAGACACTGAGTGAGAGAGAGTAATACATGAATCATGATTGATTTATGCAAAACCGGACCGGTTTAACATGGTCTTCAGATTTTGACCTCATTGACCGGTACGATTGTTTGTTAAGCTAACGAAGCCATAACAGAATATGATAGCTTTAAGGTATGAGTTTGGTGTGTTGGTGGACTCTTATTCACGTCTCTTTGCATTTATCATTGTTTAGTTCATATGTGAAAAATAATAATATTTTTTCTTAAGTTACTTTGAAATTATTCTTAAGCAACTTACAAAAGAGAGGGTGGAAGAGGAGAATGTTTACGTCGTCGATAACCTCATTCTTCGGATATTCCTAAACACGTTAACCTTACCCCCCACTTGAGAACCCTCTTTACACTTTCCCTTTTAATAATACTTCTACTATTTTTCATAGTTAATGGCTTTGACTCTATCAATGGTTTTTCTCATCGATATTTTCTTTGATTCATAACTTAAATAAGATTTTAGTACTTGATATTTATGATCACCGGTTAAAAAATTTAACATGTACAAAAGTCTTATTCATTCCATTATGATTTATGGTCCAGTATAATATATATAAGACTTTTGTTTTATTGTTTTATTGGCTATATGCCAAAATAACTTTCTACCAGTGTTTAAATACTAAATCATATTTTCTGTAGCAGGACTCGGATGGTGGTTGAATCTTCAAACTAAACTACATACAGCATAACGTTCAATTATAAATTTATAATAACAATAGTACTTACTACTATTAATTAACTCAACAACTCATCTCAAAGTTACTATCCAGGAAAATAAGTTGTTGACATGTTTATGTCAGAGTATTAGCTGTGTGATCTTTAGGGTGATTCAGTGTTGAGAAGAAGTGAGAAAAAACGAAAGATACGATAATCCTTTCGACTTTGAAGTGAAGATTCAAGTGTATTGAGTAAAATAACTAGATAACCAAGTGTATATCAGAATCATTTGCTGTACATAATGTTATGATATTAATGATCACGTAATCGAGTTTGGTATATATAGAAAGCCGTTGTGGATTGGATCTCTAACTGCTCAGCATAGTTGGTGACTTCTATAAAGTAGACATGTAGCTGGTAGATTTGTAACGGATTCTCCTAGGCAAGTTCGACGGCCTGTGAATGCCTGTCCCCCTAGAACATAGTCAATGGTCAAATGTGTAACACATATCAGGGATTATTGTAATCTTTTTTTTCGTGGAAAGATTTGTCCTCTTGACTTCTCGCGAATAAATCGTTGTAACATATTTAGGATTTGGTTTTGATCAAAAAAAAAAAAAACATATTTAGGATTTGGTCTAATCTTTATCGCTTAAAATCATATGATGAAAATAAATCGCATAGTGTTTATTAGAATATAAATGCTTTACTAATTACAGAATATACGTTTTGCCACCTAAGTTTTGCTTTGACCAAATGTGATTTTTATGTAATAATTTTATAATCTCCATATATATGATCAATAAATTCCCCGTAATTTTTTTTATGTCAAGGACCTTGTGATCAAAAGTGGTTGTAGCTAAGTGTTAAAAAAATATATATTTGAGATGCCAACATAATTTAAGTTCGATTTTCATCTGTTATGCGGAAATAATTGGCATGTTCGGCTTTAAAATCTTAAGAGCTGTAAACAATTTAGTAAAAAATTTAACAATTTTTTTAAAAAAATTTGAAAGGCTATATCTATACAATTTTAAAAAATTTTGGAAGAGCCATAAATGAAATATTTCATTCAGGTTTACTCATTATCGGCCCTGGTTTTTGGACATCTCATTTGCATACTCCAAAAATAGTCTAACCATAGACTGTACTTCTTCTCGTGAATTTAGTATGGATTTTTCTATAAGTTTGGGATACGTTGTTCAAATATTCATAGGTGTAATGAAGTTGAAACATATATATCACGTAAGCAAAACGAGATAAGACTTGAGTGTACGATACATATCAATTTGTGCAAAGCGAAAACAAGCTGTATAGTTTAATTTTAGTAATAAATCAAATTTTTTGTAAAATTAAGTACCCATATTAGAAAGCAAAGCATGGACGGTATGAAATAAGCTCATGATCTGTCAATCAACGCGCGCGTGCACGGCGAGTGAAACGTATTTAATTTCACTAATCAAAACCGTCATTAATGTAATGTATGGGTTGTTTTTCTCCTATTTCTGGTTTAAAGATTTTTTAACTTAATTCCCACGTCACGCAAATTAAAAATAAAAATAAAAAACTAAAAAAGAAATATAAATTACGTAACGCCCAATTAGCTTTCCATATTTCCATTACCCGAAACCCTAATCCCCAATTTCTCTTCCAATCACAAATATCTGAGAAAATCACAAAACAGAGAAATTCGAAAATTTCCGGCGATCAAGTCTTCCTTCAGACATTCCAGAAGGTGGTGATGATGATCTCTTCTTCATTTTTTTTTTTTTCTATTTGTTTAGTGTTTCATTGATCTCTTCAAAAAATTGGATCGAGATAATTCGATGTTTTATTGATTTTACGGTTCCTTGTTATCGTTTCAGAGTTGTTTTGATCTGTTCTTCGACAGATTCTTTTGCTATCTGAGGAATTGATTTGGAACTGAGTTTTGGATTGATCTTGCTGCTTTGATTTTTTTATTATCGTTTTAATTTGATTTGGATTCTTATGATCTGTGTTTTAAATCAATCAATCAATACCTTTTAATTTTTATTTTATTTGTGTTAGTAACTGTTAAGATTGTATCTTTTTTTGCAGTTAATCATGAGATTCAGAAAAGGAAGTAGAGTTGAGGTGTTTAGCAACAAAGAGGCACCTTACGGTGCGTGGCGATGTGCTGAGATTATCTCGGGTAATGGACATACCTACAATGTCAGATTCTTCTCTTTCCACGAGGAGGCTGTAATGGAGAGAGTTCCAAGGAAAGTGATCAGACCGTGTCCTCCCCTGGTTGATGTCGAGCGGTGGGAGGCTGGTGAGTTGGTGGAAGTTCTTGATAGCTTTGCTTGGAAAGCTGCCACTGTTCGACAGGAGCTGTGTGGGAAGTACTATGTGGTTCGGTTACTCGGGACTCCTGCGGAGTTTACGTTTCACAAAGCTAACATCAGGGTGCGACAGTCTTGGCAGGATGAGAGATGGGTTGCGATTGGAAAGGTAATTTCTTTTATCTTATGTTCTGTTCTCACTGTTCAAAGCTAACATACACTTGTGTCAATGTCTTTTTGTCTTGTCTTCAAAAAGATTTCCTGCTTGGTCCTCTGACTCTACGCATATGTGGTTGGAGGTGGCGATTTGCATAGCCTCTTAATGATATAGATTGTTTTGAAATAATCTTTTACTAGTTTGCTTAATGAGCATAAACGTTAACTAACTGTGTTGTAAACTTATTTTTTTCAGATATCAGGTTCTGTGAAGTCATCCTTACTGACTGGATCAGACGTACAACGGAAGCTGCAGCCCCAAGTGAACAGCATACGTCTACACGAGCCTAGTGTTGTCTCTGCTAGAATGTTAAAGAGGTCGTCACCTCACAACTGGCCGGAGTGTTCTGAATCATGCACAGGGAACCCTAAGAAGAGACGATCACTGGAAGCTTTCTCTAAGAGTCGCAAAACTGGTTGCTGTCAAATGGTCAGGGTAAGATCAAATGGTTCTAGTGAGAGTGTTCGTCCAGGAAGCTTAGTCGCTGATGATGGTTATGATAGCGATGCATGCTCAGTTGGTAGTTGTAGCGCTGGTAGTGATGATGAGAGTAACATGCAACGTTGTATGCTAGATGGCTATGGTCAACAGGCAGATTCATGTAGCAGCGAGGCTGAATCTTTTTGCGGCGTTGGGGAAGAAGCAAGGCGGAAACGTTCGTTAGCAGGTGATGGAGTAAGAAGGTCATGTAGGTCTGAACTATATACGTACCGCAGTACACTGGGGGACTTATTCGCTTCCGGTCCCTTAAGTTGGGAACAAGAAACGTCATTAACTGATCTCCGTCTTTCTCTTAATATATCAGATGATGAACATTTGATGGAGGTAAAAAATTTGATATCTGCTGGTACCCGCAGTCAATTTTGCTAGTATCAATCAGAATTAATTCTTTTTTTCTTTTTATCCTGGCCATATTTCCCTGCAACGTGGAATCATTCAACTGTCATATATTGTTCTTTTCCAGTGGATTTGATATTGAGTGTATAGTCACAGCAGAATATAAGTATGTACTGAAACTCTGATTAGAATGAAAATTTCTGAGGTTCATTATGGTGTTCTTTTCTACTATTTTGTCAGATTTCCCTTGGTTTCCTTTATTGTAATTCCTGAAGGAAGTTAAAGCAAAATTCTATGTATACATAACTCTAAGATATCATATTTTGAAGGGCTGTTAATATGGTGCTTTCTTTCATTTTTGTACAGTATGATTTTATGCTCTGTGACACACTTGTGTGTTGACTTGTGGCAAGATGGGTCCAGTCGTATTTTCATTGTCAGTAACAGTAATATGTGGATTTTTATTCAATGCAAATATGGCATGCGAAGCCTGAATGTATGATCTATTTTTTTTCTAGTCATCCTCTGGACATTATTGATCTCCCCCTGCGTTTTTCAGGAACATTGTCGCCTTATCCGAGGCATGCAGACCTTTTGCTTTTAGAGGTCTAACTCTGATGCTGGGGTTTACGACATCTCCCTTTGGCCATATGAATGGTGCAATACCATTCCTGTTCTCCCTCAAGACGTAACTGGCTTTTATGCTATTTTCATTTTTGTCGCTATCTTGATGATTTCAGGTGTCCTGGAGTTGGCTTTGTCCACAGGGCTAGAAAGCTGTGGGTGCTTTGAGCAGGTTTCCTTATATATTTTACAGTCTGTTGGATTAAATTTGTTGATAACATGTCAAGATCGAGTAATTTCTCCCTTAGTCCTTTCTAGACTTCTAGTTCACTAGTTATATCTTGCGGTGCCTTCTTTTTGGTATTGTTTTGCTTCGTTAGAGCTCATGGATGTAGATGCTACCATGTCGAAGTATCATTAGGCATAGTCCATTCTTTTTGGAAATAAGCGTTGTGGCTTGTTGAGAGGTAAGAAGAGTGAAATGGCTTTGAATAGGGTTAATGATCATCTAGACAATGTGTTGATTCCGATATGTTCTCATTACTATGCATCTGGTGCTCGCAGTCTTGCTTTGTTAGTCGCATATGCGCTGTGGAAATTCTCCAAATCTCTCTAGCAAAGCTTGTTGTATTAACTCTAGTCTCTTCCTTACATGTGATGATGTTACTGTTATGCCGTGTGTTTTTTTTTTGGTATGGGTTACTTGCTTCCAAGAGGAGATATTAGCATCAACATGAGGCAGGATAAGTAAACAAGTCATGTACTTGCAAGTTCATTTCCTATATATAAAACAAAATCCCCTCCCTCGCTGGATAATATTGTGTTGTGTTTGTAATGAAGTTTATTAATACTATTATTTTATTATCTTGGAATGTACAAGCTAATTCAATATTTACAAACGTTAATTATAGTTTTTGTTAATAATTAGTAGAAAATTTTAATCCCTTTTTAACTACTCATTAGCAAGTGTAGCTGCTAAAAACCCTAAAAACTTACCTGAATCTAATTCCTAAATCTCTCTTCCGATTTAATCGAGCAAATCAATCATCTTTTAGATCGTAAATTACTTTTCCGTTACTGTAATTTCATTTCATCAGCTAAACGAAGTGGTCCCCGAATTTCACCAAAAATAAATCTCTTGCCCGAAACGAACAAAAATAGATTTGTGAAACTCCCTGTTTCTAAATTATGTTTCTTTGACAGATTATACGAAAGGTGGTCTCTTTTTCTGCTCAACTCTGGTCGGATTCCATTTCCGGTTAAATGGGTTTTGTCCCGAGAATGATATACACGGCTAGAGGCTCGCTTCTCAGCTCCACCTGTAAGCTACGCTATCCTTTCTCATGTGATTCACTGAGACCTCTCGGTCCCCTAATGAGAAATCTAAGCACAGCTGCGGAGAGACTAGGTTCCCTAAACCCTAATCCGACTGTTTCTTCCTCAAATCACGCTGGCTTCGTTAACGGAGATCAGTGCCTTGGTGGGTTTCAGCAGAATTCATATGGGCAGAGGTTAAACCCAGATTATCTCCCTCTTTCTGGTCAGAATCCGAATGGGTCTTATCAAAGCAGTGAACTTTTTGACCAGAGACAACGAAATTGGCAGACTAGTAGTCATGCTTGTTCGCCATATGGTAATGAGAATCAGGTGAATGCAGGTTCTGTTCACTCACCGAGCCAGAGTTGTGATTCTCAGAATGGTGGACAGGGACAGACATGGACAAGTGATCATTCTCATCAAGATAATAGTGGCCTTGACTCATTGGATGCGCTTTGCAGAGAAGGTAATGTGAAAGCAGCAGTTGATATCATCAAATCATGGAGAAACGAGGGTTATATTGTGGATTTAGCCAGGCTTTCGTGGCTAGCGCAGCTATGTGGGGACGCACAGGCTTTACAAGAAGCCAAAGTTGTTCACGAGTTTATTGCCTCTTCGGTTTCTCGTTCGGATATCAGCGCTCACAACTCGGTGATAGAAATGTACTCTGGTTGCGAGTCCGTGGAAGATGCGTTAACCGTTTTCGAGAGTATGCCTGAGAAGAACTCGCAGACTTGGTGCGGTATCGTAAGGTGTTTAGCTAAGAATGGACATGAAGAGGATGCTATTGATATGTTCTCTCGTTTTAAAGAAGAAGGAAACAGACCCGATGGAGAGATATTCAAAGAGGTCTTCTTCGCGTGTGGTGTTCTTGGTGACATTAACGAAGGACTACTGCATTATGAGTCGATGAACAGAGACTACGGGATCGTTCCTTCTGTGGAACATTACGTGAGCATCGTTAAGATGTTGGCTGAGCCTGGTTATTTAGACGAAGCCTTGAGATTTTTGGAGTTGGTGGAACCAAACGCTGTTGACTTGTGGGAAACATTGATGAATCTTTCGAGAGTTCATGGGGATTTAGAGCTCGGTGACCGGTGTAGAGACATGGTTGAGCAGCTTGATGCAAGTAGACTGAACAGAGAATCATCAACGGCGGGTCTTGTCCCCGTCAAACCATCAGACGTAGCGAAAGAGAAGTTAAGGAGGATGGCAAGAGGGGGAAAGTTCAGTGCTGGACTTATGGCGGCTGGAGATATATCTTTTCCAGAGAACAGAGAATACTACTTGGCGTTGAAGGGCTTGAAGGAGCATATGGTGGAACTTGGTTACGTGCCCGAGTCCAAACTTGCATTGCACGACGTGGACAAAGAGAGCAAAGATGAAAACCTTTTTAACCACACGGAGAAATTCGCTTTCGTCTCGTCGTTTCTCAACAGTCCTGCGCGTTCTCCGGTGCGAGTGTTGAAGAATCTACGCGTTTGCGTTGATTGCCACAACGCGTTGAAACTGATGTCGAAGGTAGTTGGGAGACAGTTGATCTCGCGAGATGTCAAGAGGTATCACCATATGCAAGATGGTGTTTGCTCTTGCAGAGACTATTGGTGATCAAAATTAGCTTCTTTTGCTTTTGTCTTGGTTTAGACTTTAGAGAGGGACAAAACATTAAATCATTTCAATTTTTTCAACTATCCCAATTTTAAATAATAGATTTACTATTATGCATTGGAACATGATTTTTACCAAATAAAATATATTTTTAAAACATTATAGATTCGATTTGTTAGATGTAAATATGATTCATTATATTTAACAAAAATTTTAAGTTTAAAATTTTCATTGGCTATTCTAAAATTAATTTTATAAAGGGTGTATATTTTAATAAATAGAAAAAAATAACCAGTTTATAATATTATATATTCCGACCAAACAACAAGAAAGCGACTGCTCCGCCGAACAGAAAGAGGGCTCCGACATATTCTGTTAACATTAAAAATAAATAAGAACAGTAAAAGGCCGGGAAAGCCCAATTTCTCACGATCCGCGAGAAAGCCCACTGTGACGTCATTTCGCTGTGAATAATCCGCCGTGGCCCAGCTCACATCCTCCGAGCACTGAGAAGTTTAACGTCGTCGATCACCGGCCCACACAGGCTCGAGAAATCGTCGTTCCTCATCGCGTAAAACGTGCTGTAGAACATGATCCTGGTCCTATCCGAGACCGCGACGAACCTCAGCGACGCTCGCTTGAATCCACCTCTCCCTCTCGACTCGTACGGCACCTTGAGCGTGTCTTTCCCGGCGAAAGCCTCGACGATCATAGACCCCGCGCAGGCGTTGCTCGCGTCTCCGACGGCGAAGGAGAGGACGTAGATTTTCCCGGGGGTCGTGCGGACGACCTGTGCGACGGCGCTCTCTTTTCCGGCGACGAGTTCGACGGCGCGACGGCCTTGAGGGACGGAGAAATGGTCGGAGTCGATGTATTTAACGGCTTTGAGGGATTCGACCATCCATCCCGGTAACGGAGAGTGGTCGTCGACGGCGTTAGGTGGGATCAGGACTCCTGATGACGTGTTGGGTAGAACCCATGGGCCTTCTTCGAACCCTCCGTTCTTTAGAATGTTCTCTGCAAATAAGCCCCACAAGTTTTAAATATTTTCGAATTTGACCCATAAGAATTTATTTGCTACATTCGAGACCACACGTTAGTAATAGTTCAACACCAACAAATAATGTTCTACAAATCGATTATCAGCAAAATGATTAATATAAATTAATTCTTCTTAAAATGGGTCTAAACGATGTATAAATGCCCATTTAGACGCTATATATTGCTTAATTACTATCTAGCGTTTTTTTTTTCAAAATTGCTGATGACAAATAGTTAACGTTCAAAACACTTACTGTTGGTGGGACGAGGAGGATAAAGAGCTCTCATAGCAACACCATCAATGAGTGGTCCACAAGCAGGATCTTCCTCCACACCTGGATTATGTATCACAATCTCTGCATAATCACTCTGTGCCTTAAACGCCCACGAATACAAATCCCAACCCGAGCTACTGTAAACCGTTTGAATCGGCATTACTCCGTGGTGAGGGGCCACGGAAACGTTTAACCGCTCGTCCTGTGCGCACGTTCGAGCCGCACTGAACGTGATGGAATAGTAAGAGCCTTTTTTAACGTTGATCTTTTGTTTGATGGAAGCTTCGTTGCCTAGACGCACGGCGAAAGCGCCTTTTGGCACGACGAGGATCATGTCGCCTTGTTTGTGTCCTGAGGGAATGTACTCGACGAAGCCTGAGACTTCCCAGGATGGGATTGCTGTTTTGTTCATCACTTGTGTCCCTTTCATGTCCGTGTGGTGTGGACCTAGTTCGAAGTCACCGTTTGGTAGTAGCCCTGTTTATTTTTAAGAGACGATGAACAAATAGTTAGACTTCGAGGTCTATATGCATATTGTAGAAACAAAAATATGACAGAATGAAGAGATATTTACATTCAGTCTATGTTTGTTCATCTATATTGTTTGAAAAAAAATTCTATATATAGATCATCAATACACCAATTTAGATTATAGTTTTTTAACTAACTTAATAGTTTTTGCATCTAAGATTTGTTGCGATTTCTGATAAATGTAACACGTAATGAAAATTAAATATTCTTAGCTACAAACATGGAACTAATGTAAGTATATCTAAAGCTGGTGACAATGATTCTAGTAAAGTACATTTTCACTTATATTTAACATGGGAATGTTTAATGAATAATGGTATTGAAGTTTTAGATCTATGATATAATATAATAATTGAAGAAAAAGTTAAAGTGTGAAATAAAGTACTGAAACTAATACTAAAATGTTGCAGATGGGAAGGTATGAGTATTTAGTGATGCATTTATTGTAATTCATTGACAGAGGCCATGTGCATATACAGATCTGATTCGTTGTAACATGTATAAACTTCCATCCACTATTCTCTCTAAGAGATTCAATTTGGTATTCAAATTCAAAAAGCTATTCTGTTTTTGTTTACTTGTTAACCATCTAATTAATGATACACGAATAAAGAAAACATCTTGAATGATAGATAGTCGTATTGATGTCATGAATTACTAGCTATCAAGTATAGTAGAAATCATGACCTATGTGCAATCCAAATGAATTATTTTTACGTACAACATTGTTAAGATGCCGTGAATCAAAACTGTACAAATATTTTTGGTAGATAACGACTGT
Organism: Brassica juncea; assembly: GCA_018703725.1. Lineage (NCBI taxonomy): Eukaryota > Viridiplantae > Streptophyta > Magnoliopsida > Brassicales > Brassicaceae > Brassica > Brassica juncea. The sequence goes on from CM031939.1 coordinate 62,775,000, forward strand.
TTTTCAACGTTTGGTTAATTTTAAGTACGAAAATGCAATATTGTCATAGAATCTTAAGGGTCTTACCATCTTTGAAGCAAAAAGCAGTGTAGAAGATCGAGTGAAGTAGAAGAAGCACTATCACTCCCATCTCTTTCATTTTCATTTTTGCTTTCTGTACTCCAGTTGTTATGTTATGTAAAATTATAAATGGAGAAAGAGTGAGCGAGAGAAGGAATGTTTAGTGGAGTGAAGGAGAACGAAGACGAGAGGGCTCTTTATATGCAAAGTTTCACAAGAAAAAGGCCTTTGTCTTGGTCTTAAACTACAACTTTACCACTAGAGACTTGTGTCGGAACAGCATTGGTCTCTTTATTTATTCATCGTTCCTTGGAAACGGGTCACGTTGTCTTGGAAGTTTTAACACTGTAAACATGTATAGAGTAATAAATAAGCAAGAAACTATGAGCTATATAGATTTAACTTGAGATTTGAAAAACGATGAATATTTATAGTTAATTAGTGTTAATATAATTGCGGAGGTGAAGGGGACAATAGCTGTGGGACAATGTGATCCATCTCTCACATGTCTTTCTCACATTGGTTATCCCATCGCCAGAAGATAAAATTACTTATATTCTGAATTATCCTATCACATACTCAAAACGAGTAGAATTGCATCAAATGCTTGATCTGTGTGCCAAATCCAGCAAGGCATTTGGCTCAGGTTCTTTCTAAGCAACTCCAATGTATTGTCTGTATGTGTAACTTTGAGAAGTTATTGGTTGCACTTGTTAAAACCTGGTATATATGAAATTACAAGATTATACATCACAACACTGGACACCAGGCCGCTCACATTGTTATTAGTATTGTTTAATATACCGATTAATCTTTGTTAGTGCAACATTAGAATCAAATGTTTACATCGTTAAAAGCAGCACATAATCGACAAAAATATCGACTGTAAAGTCTATAAACTCAATACCACGTTGGCTCTTTTTTTATACAAAATATAAATGTTTAGAAAACTGTTCAAGCCGATGTAACTTAAGAACTTAATTAGTTCCAACTTTCTTTCTCCATGTGCTCTCTTAGATTTAGTCTGCGCATCTGTCGGGTCATAATACTCATCGATATTTCTTGAGCCGAACTATAAACTATATAAAACCTTTGCTTAACAAACAAAAACTAAATTATGTCATAATCGGTTCATGGTGGACATGATCAAAGTGACCTTCAGTACTATAAGCATGTTGGTTTGCCTGCAAAATAGTATAAAATAATCAAGTAAGCAGCATTATTAGATATATTAAAAGATAAACTAAAATCGGCTTTAACATTATAGTGTAATTATAGAGTTTAGGTATAAACGTGATCCGACCAGCCGTATAACATGGAATACATGCTTATATTACTTAGGGGAAATTCTGAATGTTAGTTTTACTGAACTGAGAAAAACTATTACGTTCTTATAGAAAGAATATGATACGCAATAAATCATTTGTAAAATGGTAGCTCTGAGTAGTCAATAGCAAATCTGATCCGCGAACATATGAATAAATTATTATATTAAAATATATAAAGAATAATCGAATTTTGTCTCAGCATCGTCAGAACGAATGGATCGCTGCAAGAAAGGCCACCGACTCTCTTAGCGGTGCTTTACTGCTTTTATTGCACAAATTATTGTCCTGACCAACATAGTGCGTGCATGTTTATAAATACATACACATGCGTAGTGGAAATAAGAGAGATGTCCATAAGTGGATCCTTTTACATTGATAAATTACAGATAAAATGAGACCATAAGGCTATCGACTTCAGTCTATTGGGGAGATTCAAGTAATAAAGACCAATTACTTTTTAAAAGAGGTAGTTAGATTGAGCAAAATATTTTACAATAAAAGGATTGACTATTACAGTATTACTTGTCCATGTGTTGGTACTTAAACCTAAATTTATGATTCTGTCATTTAATCGGGGTCAGATAGTCGTCTAAGTTTGTTTTTACGCCGAAACAATACATATATATATATATATATATATATATATATATATACCCAGTAAAAGACTATAAAAAGAAATAGACATGCATGCATGGGAAAGTGGACCAACCTTTTAACCAAACGACATTTTGACTATTGTCTTTCTTCGTTTGCCAAACTAGTTAAAAGTTTAATAGAATTAAAAGTCCTAACCAACCTATTTAATGTGACGTGTGAATACTACAACTCTGTGGTGGCAACGGCAATATCATCATATACATCTTCGCTGTTTATATAATTCTCTAATTATGTTTCAAACATCGAAATATTATAGTATAATACAGTGTTAGAACTTTGGAAGACAATGTGCATATCTCACGTGATTATTTATTGACTAACTGTTTATGTTTCTTTTTGACGCAAGAAAATAATCTATGTTTCTCATCGATGAGAGTGTGTCTATTACTCTCATCAACTTTGAATATATTGGTAGTGGTAAAAAGGTTTTACTAAAAACTAAAAAGTTATTACATTAAGCTTCGATTAACGAAAACTGATACTAAACCTTAACTAAAAACACACAAAAGACGATCCAGTCTGTATCAATGAATCACATGCAACCGACTTTATGGTCCACCCTGCATAAGTTAGTACAACGTAATAAATCATTTTATGTGCCTTATGGAAACATCCAAATTTTAAATAAATAAAACGAATTAGAAGTTTACGAATGAACGAACCACATAAACCAATCTCTAAAACCAATATGTAGTACAGCCTTAATATTCACATCAATGGACCACATTCAAGATCCAGTGGCATGCAACATCAATGGGATAAAATTCTCAATAATGTCCTTGAGTCTCAAGTCATTCAATTTTCTCGTTATTCTCTTAACAATTCAAATCTACATTTATGTAAATGAAAGAAAGCAAAAGAAAAGGAGGAGATAAGGATAAAGAAGAAGGGGACAGAAAGGGAGATGGGTAACTAAAGAAGAGATCTGGCCTGAATCTATTAAAGACTTGTGTCCCAGTCTACTCACTCACATGCAAATGTTCTTTTCTGCATATATTAAATATAATCCTCCCAAACAGTAATAATTGTAGTATATTCATAACATGGGTCTCTCTTCATCATATGAATGATTTATATTATGCTGATAATATATACTAATATCTTGTTTTTTAAATCCCAAGTTTCATTTCCCAACTTCGATATGCTCAGAAGATCAAAACTCACGTAGTCATGATCTTCCACTCGCCCGTTTTATATCTCTATCAAGCAGCTTTTTTTTTGGAACTCAACACATATTTCTTTTTTTGTTTTCGACTATATATGTTCATAGCTGGAGACCAATCTTCGAATATACATGCAACAATTCTACAGATGCTTGCATTAGAAATATGTTGATGAATAAGTTGAAAACTGTTGTAACTTTGTGAAATACTCTACCCAATGTGTTGCTATGCTTGAAAGTTGAAACCATTGGTTCTTTTCAACATGAATTATCCAAATTAACAAACAAATAGAATCATTGCAGTTACATTTGATTGCATTGAACTTGGAAAACCAATCATATAAGTAAAACACCAAAGCAAAATATGAGAAAACGAGAATCATTGAACAAGACTCAGTGTTGCGTCTTTATTCATGCCAGCAAACGTGAAAAAAAAATGTAACAAGCAACATATTATCCCATTTAGGATTAGTATCACACGACTTATGCTTTTCAGGAAGTAAATAGCTCTGTTCGGAATGTGATTTCCAAAATTTTCAAAAATTTAATCCATCTGGCGAGGGAGATTTATGCAGAGAAGTAGAGTTTATCAGAAGAGAGGGAAAAAGGATGTGCTTAAGGGAGTGTGCGCTGGTAGAGTGGTAGAGCTCCCAAGGCTTCACGTTCCTTTCTTTCCCTTTCAACCTGCAAATACACACCCACCACAAAAGAAAGTGATGATAGACTGACTAATGATGATGATCCATCTTTAAAGAAACACTTTAAACAGTGTTCTTTCTGATGCAAGACTTCCTAGTATAGGAAAATAAACGATCTAAACAACATCTTGATTCAAACAACAAAGGACAATTCTTGCATTCATTGTTTCAGGAAGATCACAAGCAATATTAACGCAAGAAAGCAGACAGGCTAAACTGCACATAGGAACTTCTTCCTGAAAATATGGATCAAAAGAGACTTACGAGAGCCAGCATCTCCTGAAGATAGCTACGGAATGGTGTCTGCACAGCCTGTATATGGAATTTCAAAAAAAAACTCAAAATTATAAGTTATAAAATTTTTAAAAGGATGCCTAACAGAACAGTTACATTATATGATCGCTCAAAACATCAGTAACACAATAGTATAACAAGTAATCACCATTTCACTTAATGCATATGACAAACTGATTCAATCCAGCTATTCTAATAAATTCTAGCCAGAGCAGAGGTCACAAAGCAATGCAATATCCTTATACATTAACTTAAAGCTCTCAATATCCTCTCAGTTACCTGAAGATCCTCGGGAAGGTACTCGTGCTTCATGGAGAGATCCATGGCACGCTTGAGACGCTGGTTACGAGCGTCAACGACCTCCCTGGGCAATCTGTTCAGAGCCTCCTTGATGTCCATGTGGTAATACTGATCGTACGTATCATCGTACCTGAGACCTGATCGTTCCAATCAAAATAAAAAGCAACACGGATCAGAATCAGAAAATCAACAAATCCAGATTCAGAAAATTTAAGGCGTTCGATAGAGATCTCTGACCGTATCTACGAAGGCGAGTGGATACGGCTTTCATATGCATACGAGCAAGGAAGTTCTTCTTTGGATCGAGGAAAGATTGCAGAAACGTCGACATTTTCTCTCCGTGTGTGCGTCTCTCTCTCTTTCTCTTCACCGTTGCGCAACAAAGGCTGCTTCTGGGAGAGGAGAGAGTAAATTTACAACGAAAGCTAAACGACGTCGTCTCAATGTCGTTTTCATGGGCCTTTAATGGGTCAATTCAATTTCCCGTATTCATGATATAGTGGGTCTTATGTTAGTCCATTCGTTCATACCCAAAAATAACTTTAAATTTTTAATTTTTTTTTTTGTCGCAGAATCTTTTTAATTTCTAAATTAAACAAGACCACCTCTTTTCTATTACATGGCAGTGGATTAGATGAATAATATTGAATGAGAGGAATAATGATAAAGGACAGAAGAATCTGAAGAATATACTTATCCAATGGAGGCTCAAAAAAAATCTATATAAATGCAAATTTATCCTAAATGGTAGATTTACAGAAGATTAGTCAAAATCCACGTAATTTCTTTCCTCTAATGAACCCACCACTTGCACGTACCTTTATTTATAAAGGGAATACTACCAATTTATCATTCAATGCGAGAACACGAGATGGTTTTCTCTAGTGGGTTTAATCTTTGGAAACTACCACCAAAATCTATAGAATTTCAAAAATAAAACAAACGTTAGATGTTTAGCAAAAAGTCTTGAAGATTATAGGAATATATCCATTCAAAATTTATGGTAACTTTCGAATTAAAAGCAACATTTTATTGGATTATTTCTTAATTTTGAAACGTAATATAAAGAGATCTAATATAAACCGCGTACATTTAATATGGTAGTCAGAGATGAAAGCAATAAAAGTCTCCGTCAATTCAAATGTATGGTAAGAAATCCAAGTCAGAACGGAAAATTACTTCTTTTTTTGTTACATGCCAGTGCCACCAATGAGGAAGAGGAAATAAAAGGAGGGAAATCAGTTAAAGGGCAAAAAGGTAAATAAGACCGATATAAAAACACACACGCACACGCCCTAACAAGAAGGTCACCACACCAAGTTTAGAGAGCAACGTAATCGGAGAGGAGACCAACCCATGTGTACGCTTCTTCCTCTCTCGACAACGGAACGTGAACCGTTTTTCTGTTGAACAAACCAAAAATCGTTCGTTAATTCTGTTTTCAATCGAGAGAGAGTATTATTAAGGATCGAGATCGTTACAATGTATAATAAGAAGAAAGTGTGGTTTTGGCCGGAGAAACAAGACGGCGGAGTTTCGATCAAGGAGGCGGAGGATGTAGCGGCTGAGCATATTTCTACGGAAGAGACGATGAGTCATTACAGCTTCAGCAAAGGGCTTCTTCCGCCTCTCGGTGTTAATTCCGGCTCTTCGCGTCGTCCTAAGCTCCGCTTCTTCATCGTCTCTCCCTTCGATCCTCGCTACAGGTAGTTAATCGATTTTGCTTAAACCGATTCTGTGATTTTGGTTTGAGATTTTGTGGTAGACGGATCGTTATCGTGTGGAGCTAGGTTATAATTTCTCTCTGCATGCTTGCCTTCTCGTTCCCTCTGGATTCTAACTTAATTGAAGCAAAACGATGAAACTATTTCGAAATTTTGATGAATCCATAGTGTTCGATGGAATGCTCGTGTTGAAAGAGACATATACAATTCCTTAAATCGATCTCGATCGTAGTTTTTAACATATTCAATAGAATCGATTTGGTTTGCTATTGGCTACACTATCACTATGTAAGCATGTTTGTTTCTATGATATAATAACTGATGATTAATGTTGAATTTTTTTTGGTCAGGGCATGGGATTGGTTTCTAGTGCTTTTGGTGGTCTACACTGCGTGGGCATCTCCTTTTGAGTTTGGTTACCTGCAAACACCAAGAGCACCTCTCAGTATTATAGATAACGTCGTCAATGGGTTTTTCGCTATTGACATCGTTTTGACATTCTTTGTTGCCTTCTTGGACAAGGCAACTTATCTTCTGGTCGATGATCCCAAGAGAATAGCTTGGAGATATGTCTCGAGTTGGCTCATTTTTGATGTGGTTTCCACAATTCCTTATGAATTTTTTGGCAGCTTATTGCATAATACGATTCAAGGATATGGCATTTTCAGTATGCTGCGTCTGTGGCGTCTTCGCAGGGCCAGTAATTGTTTTGCCAGGTGAGAGATTGGAATGCATGTGTTTCTTTAAATATCAAACACTTGTCCTCCTTTGTCATAATCTTTCTTGATATGTCTTGTTTTTTAAATTATTAGATTGGAGAAAGATCGGAAGTACAACTACTTTTGGGTTCGATGCACAAAGCTTCTCCTCGTTAGTAACTTATCTTTACTCGAGCATACATTTATCAAAGTACCTAATTATATTTTTCCTCTTAGTTTAACAAGACGTTGATGGTTGTAATGTAGGTTGCTCTCTTTGTGGTTCATTGTGGCGCCTGCTTCAACTATTCTATTGCTGCACATTACCCAGACCCTTCCATGACTTTTATGGCACTTGCGGAGCCAAACTGGACACAGAAATCTTTGCTTATCCGGTATGTTACAGCAATGTATTGGTCCATAACCACCTTCTCTACAACGGGTTATGGTGACATACATGGGAATAATGCAAGTGAGAGGGCCTTCATTCTCTTCTACATGATCTTCAATCTTGGATTGTTAGCTTATATAATTGGTAATATGACCAACTTGGTGGTTCATGTGACCAGTCGCACCATAAATTTTGTAAGTTCTGTTTATGGTTTGATTAATTGCTTATCTTGGTAATTGGTTTAATTTGAACAATAAACGGATCTTGTTTATTTTCATTACTTCAGAGAGATACCATACAAGCTGCCTCAGCGTTTGCTCAGAGGAACAAACTTCCAGAGCGCTTGCAAGAACAGATGGTAGCTCATTTGTCGTTGAGGTACCGAACTGATTCAGAAGGTCTACAGCAGAAAGAAATTATCGACTCCCTACCTAAAGCTATTCGTTCCAGCATCTCGCATTATCTGTTCTATGAAGTTGTTGACAAGATTTACTTGTTCCATGGAATATCCAATGATCTTCTGTTTCAATTGGTCTGTTTTTATCTTAAAAATTCACTTGTCTACCTAAACAGATTCCTTGGATGAGAACGCACACTTAACCTTCTGATGTTATGTAGGTCACTGAGATGAAGGCCGAGTATTTTCCTCCCAAAGAAGATGTGATCTTGAGGAATGAAGCACCGACAGACTTTTACATTATGGTGACAGGAGCTGCTGTGAGTTTTCCTGGTTTATATAAGCTGTAGAATTTTACTTCTCCATATAATTGTTTATAAACTTAGACGACATTTCTACTATATGACAGGAAATCATTGCACCTGTGAATGGAGTGGATCAGGTAAAAGCCGAGTTTTTAATCCTCTTTCGAGATTGTTTCAGGATCTGATTTGTGTTACTCTAAGATGTGGTTTTGTGTTCATTGCAGGTAGTTGGTGAAGCACAGCCTGGTCATGTTTTTGGTGAAGTTGGGGTGCTATGTTACAGGCCACAGCTGTTCACAGTTCGTACCAAACGCTTGAGTCAATTACTTCGTCTGAACCGTACGGCATTCTTGAATCTTGTTCAGGCGAATGTTGGTGATGGAGCAATAATCATGAATAATCTTCTTCAGGTTGGTCCGATGCTACTTCCTTATAAACCCACACCGACTACAAAATTTTAGCTAGTTTACTATTTTGGCTCATATGAGAAATGTTGTGGTCTAATGCAGCATCTGAAAGACTCAGAAGATCCAGTGATGAAAGGCATTTTGGCTGATACAGAACAGATGTTGGCTCAAGGGAAAATGGATTTACCTCTCAGCTTATGTTTTGCAGCAGCAAGAGGAGACGATTTACTGCTTCATCAGTTACTGAAACGAGGCTCAAACCCTAATGAAACAGATAAGAATGGTCGAACTGCACTGGTCAGTCTCCAAAATCCTCTGAATAAACCGACTTCCATATAATTCTTCATTGTCGAAACTTATAAAAAGCTTACTCTCAATGTGTGCTAATGTTTGTGTACTGTGTAATGTTTTATCTCAGCATATAGCAGCATCGAAAGGATGCCACTACTGTGTTGTATTACTTCTCGAGCATGGAGCTGATCCAAACATTAAAGGTATACAACAACCAAGAATTTACGATTCCATTTAAAATATAAATCCGGCAATCATCTGTTAATTGTTTGAAACTCATTTTGCAGATTCGGAAGGTAGTGTACCATTGTGGGAAGCAATCAATGGGAGACATGAAGAAATTTCTAAACTCTTATGGGACAACGGCGCAAAGCTAAGTCCCGACACAGTTGTCCATTTCTCTTGCGTAGCCGTTGAACAAAACAGCTTAGATTCACTCAAAGACATTGTGAAGTACGGCGGAGATATCTCACTCCCAGATAGCAATGGAACCACAGCTTTGCACAGAGCAGTGTCAGAAGGGAACATGGAGATTGTGGAGTTTTTGTTAGAGCAAGGAGCTGATATGGACATGCCAGATGTTTATGGTTGGACGGCTCGTGGTCTTGCTGAGCATCAAGGGCATGAAGACATTAAAGCCTTGTTTCATAGTCAGAGACCAGTGGAGAAGAAACCGAAATCAGTTTCTGGTACACCGGAGAATGTTACACCACTGATGAAGCATAGCAGCGAGCCTGTAATGATTCACCACCGTTCAAGGGAATCGATGCCTTTCCTTCGAACTGGCTCTCAGAGAAGGAAGATTAGTAACTTTAAGAACTCGCTGTTTGGCATCATGTCGGCTGCAAACACTGGTAAGCACGCCTCTTACTCTCTTTCTTCATTTGAACAAAACATTATACTCTCTCTCTCTCTCTCTCTAAACAGTAAGAGACACTTTCTCCCTTGAATCCTCAGGTGATGAAGGAGAAGCATCTACACTAAGTGAAGGAGTGGGTGGGGTTTATCCGGCGAGAGTGACGATAAGTGGTGAGGCTTCTTCCGCTGGTAAAGTGGTGAAGCTACCAAATTCACTGGAGGAGTTAATCGAAATCGGTGAGAAGAAGTTGGGGTTTGTTGCCACACAGATTCTTACGAGGGAAGGAGCTCAAATCGACGACATCAGGCTTATAAGAGACGGCGATTTTCTCCTTCTTCTCAAGGTTTCTTGTTAGACACGCAAGCAAGCTTAAGATGTCTTCCTACTTTTCAGCGGATTTATTATTATTCTTATCCGTTTTATTGTTCACTACAATCGCTTTTTATATTAAAAAAGATCGTTGAAATGCAACTTACTTACAGAGAAGTAAACGAATATAAAGATGTATACCACAATTCAAAGATTAATGATTATAGTAAATCTCTCAAGAAAAGACTCATTACTACAATCACCTTTGCTCTCATTTCTAAACGAGCAAAAAGAAGGAAACAAAACTTCCTCTGTTTAGCCCTAAAGGCAAGAGAAAATGAGAGAGCTGTCTTGTGATCTGTATTTCTTTTTTCTTTTTGTTAGAGTTGTAAAAACAATTGGAGAGAGCAAACATAAGTGAGGAAACCAAAAATAACGTTTCAGATATGAAACAATCAGGAATAGTTGTATCCTCTACCTCTCTTTCCACCCATATTCTGCTGACTTCTTCTATTGCCTCTAACATTTCTTGCTTTTAATCTGCGGTTTCTCTGAAGCAGCATTCTTCAAAAAGATTTGTTCCTTTATACAAAGACTTAGGAATGTCCACTGTTTTCCGGATACACCTGAGTATATTTACATCATACAATATGTGAAAAAGGTTGCAATCTAAATAAGATTTATAGAAGTTTATTTAAGGAATTGGTTTTGAGTTATTTTATACTTACTATTTGGGATCTTCCCTCCCTGGCACTTAGGGTTCTATGCTTAAGTTCACCTCTGCTAGTAGTAATGTCATCAAGAATCTCTGCATCGTAAAACTCGTCTTCACTGATCTCAACAGAACTCAAAGGAAGGTTATGCGGTTCCCCCTGCTCTCCCCAAAAAGAAAATTTCAATGATTCCACATTATATTTTTTTATACACTGAAGACAAACAGAAGAATCGAGAATGTTCTTACATTGATACCGAAGCTGGAGTGTGTTGCACCAACCCTCTCTTCATACTCTGATGAATCTAAAACTTGGAGATGAGACGGATCAAATATCTTGGGGAGTATGTATTGTCTTAAAGCAATGAGGATGAAGAATGGCAATGGGAACAGAATCCCTCCCACAGGTATCCATGTCACTCCAAAGCATATTAGAAAATACAGAAGCTGGAAGAGTGTAAACATAACAATCGACTTGTACGGTACTATCTCCATAAATGATGCATGTAAGCCTTCAAGAACTCTGTTTCACACACAAAAACAAAAGAACATTCGCAAATATCAGAAAACTTTATAAGAACAAAAAGTTGATAGAGCTAAAGTGATGTATAGTACTTGAATCGACGACCAGGAGTGATGAATAGTAGCAAAAGTCTTTCCCAGAATTGATTCCCGGGGAGACTATCAACAGCCATGTAAGTGAAGTAACCCCACAGAACTGAAGTTGGTATCATTCTTAGAAGTGGTACTGCGAATATCAACAATCCAACAAGGATTGATTGCAAGAGATTGCTCACTCGTTGCTCATTTACTCTGACAGGCAAATGGTCTTCGATAAGCACTTCTGGATCAAACTTCTTTCCCTTAGTGTCTCCTCCTCCACCGTCTGCTTTCATCACTGCTTCTTTCAAGTTTTCTAATTCTTTCACCACTAAAGTAGCCTCCACAGGTCTCTGATTCATATTATTAAGTGAGACATAAAGTTCTTGATAGCCAAGGAGTAAGTGATGAACTAATGACAAGGATGTGTTTATATACCTTGGGTGATGTTTCCATTTCTATAAACACATCTTGCATCTTCCCGTAGATCTCTGAGTTGCTTGCTTTTGCCTTCATGCATTCTTTGGCTTTCTGGACCATTTTCTTTCGCATTTGCTGCCTCTTAAGGACTGCAAGACTCTTTGTGTGCATAGGGGATTGTGGAATGACCCCATTCGAAGGAGGAAGTCCAAGTAAGCCACAGATTAATGTCTACAAACAACTTAGAAACAAATCAGTATTCACTTGCACTGATGTAAAACTAAACCATATGTAAGGCATCATCGTAATCATACCATGATTCCTAAAATAAAGATGTCATAGTGATAAGCCGACGGGTTTTTCAGATTGAACTCCTTCTGCTGAGCCATTTGCGAAGATACACAGTGATCAAAGAAGTATAGACCTGCTATCATGATAGCAGGTATAAATGCAGCAAGGATGTAAAGAGGCGGGACCCTTCCCATGTCCTGCAAATTTGTTCCAACAGCAATGACTTTCAGACACAAGAAGTCTTTCAGTATTCTATAATGTCGGATTCACTAGGTTGCAGTAGTACCTTGACTACTGTCCAGTGATACAAGGACTCTGAATCCCAGGGAAGAGGTAACTCCAGCCTCCTTGGAACTCCTTCAGGAATATCTCTGGGGACTGTGAATGAGAGTGCGCTCCACAACACAAGCATGAGGAGAGTTCCATAATCCCCTATAAAACCTCGCATCCACCCTGCAAAGAAGAAGCTGGTTATTGTTCGAGTAAATGGTTCTGTCCAGCATTTTGTTTTATGTATAATAGACAAGACAAGATGTTCACATACTAAAGCCATATCTCCATGAACGTGCCCTCCTGCTTTTCAGAGCAGTGTAAAGAAGACCGAATGAGAAGATAACAGCAAGAAGCCCATTAGTATACCTCCACTGGAACTGATACGCTTCCAAACTTGGATCTTCAGATTTTGGGACCAGAAACTCGCCGAGAAGTCCCTGCGTTAGGAAACAAACATCTCTCAAGTTTTGAAGTTGAGTTTTGTATGACTTTTACCAATGGAGTTAGTTTAGCCATCAGAACCTTAACAGCCTCTTGGAAAAACAGAACGGTAATCAGCATTCCAAAGAGCTCTCCTGCAATTCTGGTAAATCTAGAAATGATGTTGGCTGCGTTTAACATTGCAAGAAGGATAAGCAAAACTGCTGTCCAGACACAGACCCTGTTGAAAAGAAAAAGAGTTCTCTAATATGTAAATGGAAGAGCAATTAGCAAGAAAAGAGAAGGGAAATTCATAGATGTAACTAGTTCACATTACCATCCTGCCCATGCTAAGTAGAGTTTCTGACCCAGTTCAGGTCTGCCTTTGCTGAAGCTATGAAGGTAAGTATACATAATAATCGTGGGTTCTGCAACGCCTACAATCAACAGAGGTTGTCCACCAAAAATAGAATGGATAATTCCACAAATAGCAGTGGAAGCTAATGATTCCGCTATGCCAAGACTTCGATCTGAAAGTAAGAGAAGGCACCACCTTCATACAAATGCTCCGGAAGTAACAAATCTATGATAGTGATATATATCTCCTCACCTGTCTCTCTGCTTAACTGCTCGCCGAATGCAATCACAGGTAGTGCAGAGGCAATGAAAATGTACAGAGTCGGTGCTAGTATCCTGAGATTAATAGTTAGAAAGTAAAAGTCAGAAATATAAAGTATTTGCGTTTGGAGGAGAGATTAAAAAAAAGAAAGGAAGAACATGTACCTAACACCAGAATTGAAGGCAGCAAGCCAGTCTTGTTTGTAACACTTTCTTCTTCCATTGAAATCGTTAATAACCCCCGCAAACGGGGTGCTGACTCCCTCCATGGCTGACCTTCAGAGGGATCAGCAATGGCTCTGTATCGACGAACAAAATATCAGCAAAACCAAATGCAAATGGAAAAGAGGTGACTCCGAATCATAACGGAAATACAAATGGAATAGATGGTGGATGAGAATCGAAGCCAAAGTTTCTGTAAATCAAAGCCTTCGCTAAACCAAAAAAAATCTATCATCAAAAACAGAAAATACGATTCCACCATCGGATTGCAAATACGCATTGCATTGTCTACTAACAAAAAATCGATCGAGAAAACACAGAGATAATCAAATCCTTCATCACCTTAACTTTCGACCTAAGAGACGAGAGTCAAAATCCAAAACGTTTGAGCAGATTTGATACGAATACGTAGAAGAAACACAATCTCTCACCTGGAGGAGAAGAAGAAGAAGAAAGCGAAAGACGGCCCTGGCCCCCCGTCGTATTAAAGCACGCCGGAGGAAAAAAAAATCCAAAAACGCAGAGAGATCCGATTCCAGTAGGATCACGGTTACGGAGGATAAAACTCTGTTTATCGGATCTCTCTCTCTCACTTTCTGTTTTTAGAGAGAGAGACTGCCTGAGGCAGAGACGATATTTGAAAAGAAAAAAAAAAAGAAAAGAGAGAGGAGAAAGATTGGGTGAGAGAAGAATAGATACAAACGCGACCTCCCGCGAAATAGCTGGTTCTCTTATTTAAAACATTATTTCAATTTTTTTAAAAAAATTATTATATTGCCTTGGGTCACAGGCAAGCTGATCAAACCCTCGATAATTAAATAAAAAGGTACAATGTTTTGAACTTTTGAATTAACATCAAACTCCAGGAATGGGGAAACGAGAGGTGAAGGTTTCGACTCTATCCTTGAGACTCTCCACTTTCTCTTTCAACGGGAAATCAGGAGATGTCACCAGCTTTGTGAACTCTCCAAGCTTTGATCCCGAGACCAGCTTCTTGGCTTCCATCGTTATCTCCACTCCTTCCTTGATCAAGTCGGCAACCACCACAAAGTCTTTCTCTCTCAGTCCTCTTGTCGTCATCGCTGGCGTTCCTATCCTTATTCCCCCTGGTACCAACGCACTCTTATCCCCTGCATTCAACAAACATCACCCGTCTCAAACCAGCACAATCACAGCTCTAGTCTACAAGTTCTATGTTGAGGGGAAGAGGGTCTCACCAGGGACAGAGTTCTTGTTGAGTGTAATAGATGCCATGTCTAAGATTTTCTCAACTCGAGCACCATCCATGCCCTATTCATACCCCCAAAGAAAAAAATTGATTGATAAGTGTTCTCTGGTTCAGAAAATAGCAATAGAGTTTGTAAGAACGTACCAATGGTCTAAGGTCGACGAGAACCAGATGATTGTCACTGCCACCAGAAACCAGCTCAAACCCGAGTTCAACCAATCGGTTAGCTAGAGCCTTACAGTTAGCCACAACCTAAACAAAGCAACATAAGATTGTCTCATAAGCTATATATCAAAACTCTAGGTGCAGAAGAAGTTAATGATCAAGTAAAAAGTGTGAGTACTCTTCTCTGGTAAGCCTTGAATTCCGGCGACTGTGCGTGTTTCAAGCAGACTGCTAATCCTCCAATTGTGTGGTTATGAGGGCCACCCTAGATATATACAAGGCAACAAATTTGAATCAGGTCGAAAGCAAAACTATCAAAGAAAGATAGAAGTGGTCAGTATATCAACCTGCAGACCAGGGAAGACAGCATTGTTAATGGCAGTTTCAAGTTCAACCCCATTAACTGGATCCTTCTTGAAGAAGATCATGCCACCTCTCGGACCCCTCAAAGACTAATAAGTAAAATAATTAAAAAAAAAAAAAAAAAAACTATTCAGATTTTGGATTATCAGAATGAAAATTGTGTTTCAGAGTCCAAAACATACACATACCTTGTGAGTGGTGGTTGTCACAATATCACAATACTCAAAAGGATCGGCTACCACAGATGCAGCCACAAGTCCACTGATATGAGCCATATCCATCATCAGAAAAGCACCAACTGAGTCTGCGATCTACAAAAATTCATACAAGTTGTGAGGACAAATAAAACATCAGATGTTACAGAAAGCCAACACTGGACAGAAACCATAAAACAATTATTCAAGGATAATGGTTTGGTTTTACCTTCCTCATGCGAGGATAGTCAAAATCTCGGCTGTACGCACTAGCTCCAGCAATTATAAGCTTTGGTCGGAACAGTGCAGCAGTTTTCTCGAGCATATCATAGTCCACAATGCCTGCTCAAAATACTCAGACATCAGGACAATAGCCTCATATGAAAGTAGTTGCTGAGAGTCTGAGAGTACCACCTGTTGATTCATCGAGTCGATAAGGCATGGACTCAAAGTATATTGAAGTTCCAGACACACGCCTTTTGGCAGTCATGAACCCATGTGACAGATGGCCGCCATGAGGTAAATCCAAACCCTACATGTTCATACAAACCACTAATACTCAATATATCTCAAACACACAAGAAAAGATGAGGTGTTAAGAGTGTAATCATCTTCACTAACCATGATTCTATCATGAGGCTTAAGTATGGCGGTGTACACCGCAAAGTTTGCAGGTGAACCAGATAACGGCTGAACGTTAACCCCCCATTTGGTAGAATCTAACCGGAAGGTTGATAAAGCCCGGTTCTGGCAAAGCGTCTCCAACTGATCGATGAACTCATTGCCACCATAATACCTGTGAGACATGGACAACAAAGGTGAGCAACAAAAAAAAAACAGAAGAGGCAGAAAAAATATTCCTACATGCTTCAGTACCTTTTACCAGGCAATCCCTCAGAATACTTGTTGGTAAGGCATGAGCCAACAGTCTCCATAACAGCTCGAGACGTGAAATTCTCGGAGGCAATGAGCTCCAAGCTCCTGAACTGTCTGTTTTTCTCCTTTTTGATAATCTCATCCACCTCTGGATCCACTTCAGAACGACCATAGTCCTCAAAAGGGATTTCATTGCCTAAATACCAATCATAGTCAACGGTAATCAAAACGATGCAGGAAACAGAAAGCTATTTACTTCACATAACTCAAAAATTTCTTACTGCTAGTCTCGACGGCAGGTACCGAGACTTGAGACGCTCTCCTTTCAACGACCAGGCCTCTTTTCAAAGACAGAGAACGGACAGGTCTCGGGAAATTGAAATTCAGCTGCTGAGAAAACTTGGTCACTGGAGCAAAGACAGGTCCTTGAACCCCTCCAGGTTGCTGAAGAGATCCCATTGAAGTAGCTCCACAACAAGCTTCCATTCTCTCTCTCTACTCCTACACTCACAAAAAAAAAAAAATCCAATTGTAACAGGAACACAATATACAAGACAGAACAGTTACTGAAGATGTGTTTTAAAACCGCAGAGGCGATATAATTAAACAAAATCAATAAGAAGAACAGAGGCGGACTGTTTCTATCTGACACAACAAGAAAGAAAGATTTAAACTTTGAATCAGAGACAAGCATCGTGTAACATCAGAGATTAAAAAAAAAAAAGCAGCAGTGACACATATCATATTATCAGGTCCTATTATCAGCTCAAAACCAAATCGAAAATAATCAAATACTAGACATAACAGAGTGAATTCCAACTAAAAGCACAGAAGAGAAAAGCGAGGTAAACGGTAAGGGGCAACACTAACCGGTACGGTAGATAAAGTTTTGAGCTTTCGAGACGAAGTAGCTAAGAGGATGGAAATGGAGTCGAGAAATGAGAAAGGAAGACGGATATGGAAAGGAATACGCTCTACCAGACGCTCAAAGCGACGTACATATATGCTTAGGGTTTTACACAAACCTCAACAAATAGCAGCTCCAGGTTCCAAGAACGGGACAACCACCGAAAAAAATATATCACTAAACGACGCCGTCTGCCTCAATGTCTGGTTTTGGATTAACCGGCTGGTACAGTTAGCAACTTGTACTAACAACAACTCAATTACTTCATTGGTTATTTAGTTTGGTTGAGTGCTTCATCCAGAATGATGCAACAATATTATTGAAGGCAGTCTTAACTGGTGTAGAGAAACATATTCATTGAATGAAATTTTCAAATTTTAAACAAATAATATACAAACTCTGTCTTTGATAAATACTGAGAACAACCAACGTGAATACAACACATGTAGAAGATGTTCACCAACGTGACTTATTCCAACTTTTAAATAATACAAAAAGGAAAAAAAATCAGGGATCCAAAAGTGGTTCTCAGTTCTCACACTGGTTTTTCTTCTAGACATGAGAGGATCCATATAACAACAAAAATAATCAAGAAGCCATGTTCTTTTCCAGAGATCACATCAGTTTCAGACCGGTTATATCTATTTTGTCGGCCATGTTGCTTGTGCGGACATAATGATCCCCACAATAACTCCAAACAACCCCAGAGCACTTCCGAAGATCTCAATCACAAGAATCTTCACAAAGAGCGTGGAGTTTTGAGCATCAGACAATGCGCAACTGCTTCCAATGATTCCTACGCATAACCTGCAGGAGAAAAACGTGACCTTTTAGTTACATCCTTGACGATAAAAATCCAAAAACCAAGACAGTAAGGTGGAGGAGAAGATACATACCCGCAGACAAGGTTGGCGAATCCAACAATGATTCCAGATGCGAAGATTGCATATCCAGCTCTAAGAGACTCAGCGTCGTACATCTTTGAAGACGGGACACTCTCCAACTTCGTTTGCAATATAATTGCAACAATAACGCCATATATAGCTACAGCTTCGCAAAAGATTACACTGGGACAAGAAAAAAAAGAAATGCTTCGTCATTATATAGTTCTAGCATCAAAGTCGGAGCCTAAAGCTCTGTTACAACCAACCAAACTACAAACACAATTGTCATGGTTAAGCATTCCCTGATAGTACCCTTTAGAGCCAAACTCTCTTCTCAATATGCTTCACAAACGGATTGTGGTCATGTCTTCATAGACGCTTTCAAATAAGACTTTTTTTCTTTACCCTCTCATTTGACATAAGCTATACGAATGAGAAAAAAAAAACATATACGTATCTGCTGAAATGAGTGGAAAGACACAAGACTTTTCTTTATCATCACATTAAGTGCTTGGATCCCCAAAGCCAGAACCTCACTTCACACTATTTATCTTGTTTAAGCAGACACAACCAAACAACTATACGAGAGACCATGGATCCCAAGTCAACAACGTTTTCTCCAAATCATTATGTAACTATCTACCCTCGCAGAGATGTACATTAAATATCCAGTAAGCTGATTCAAAGAATCCTACAAATGGATCTTAAATTCAAACTTCAGTTGATCCACAAAAGGAAACAAATTACCACCACAAAAATTAGAATGAAAAGCTAACCATACCTGATGAGATTCTTGGAAGTGATACGAGGTGCTTCAATGGCCGCACCGATCAAACTACTCCCCGTGATGTAAATTCCCCTGACAAAGTAAATAAATTGGTTAAACAGGTCAATCTCGAATTTAAGGATTTGCACAATCAATTAAGACGGGAAATGATTGAAATCAACGTGAAACAGGAGAAGACGAAGAAGACTGGATTTACCAGGCGGCACCGAGGACGGAGACGCCGATCGAGATTGCGATTCCGATGGCGGAGAAAGTGTACGGCGAGATCCTTACCAGCGCCGCGCCCCACGAGCTCGCATCAACCATTCCAGACATTTTGTTATTGCAAGGGTCGTGATGAGAAAGATCTGCTTCTCTCTCTCTCTCTCTTTCTGGACGGAAGAAATTATCAGAGCCTGTGATCTGAATTGAAGATATTGAGGAATTGCAAATCACGCGCTCTGGATGCGCATGGGTGATATAAGAGAGTCGTAACGACGACGTTTTTACAATATGTTAGTTTGGGCCTCTTAAGAGATTTCATTGGCCAACTAGCCTGGTAAGAAAAAAAAATTATTTGGGCCTTGTTTTCTTATCGATATCCAAATTCTAGTCAAAATCTTAGGCTTCATGACCACACTTTAGCAACCAAAAAAAAAGTGATGAAATTGTTGTTCTTTCAGATTGTTACCAATTAAATTGAATGTTTTGTCAAATTGTAAGCAAATAGGTCTCACTATATTCATCTATTTTCCTCATAAATGTGGGAACTCTTGAACAAATATTTCCTCCTCTAATCTTGATGAGGAAACAAGTGGAAAATTCTTTATTCAATTTTTTTTTATCAATTGAATTCAGTAAATGAAATTAATTTTGTTCAACTATTTTTTCATTCATTTCATATTTTACACAGTCATCGATTGAAGCCTAAACCAAATTCAATCAAGTAACAAAAGAAAAATCAATTTAGTTTTTATATATTTGTCAAGTTATTTGAAGTACACATACATATACAAATCGGCGGAACATAGACATGTTTTAGGGGACCATGAAAGTTTTACTTTCCCATACGTGAGGGTTGTTTCGTTTCATGGGGAAAGTATGTGCTCAAACATGAAAATGTTGTAAACACTACACACCAACAAACGCACACATGCTATATAAATATACAACACACGAATGTGCAAGCACGTAAGACTCTTATAAAGAAAAAAATATATTTGCCAGAGAGAAGACAGTAATGGAGGAGGACCGGGTGAGACTCATATGCAAACGAACCGTAGTGAGCACGAAACCGGTTGAACAAGGGCAACTGTACCGGTTCTCAGTATTCGACCACGTCATGGAACCGAATCACATCCGTCTAGTATACTATTACCAGTCTTCCAAGACTAGAGAACCGGGAGAAATCACCAAAAAACTGAGGGAATCATTAGCGTACACTCTCAATTGTTATCCAATTGTAACCGGGAGATTGGTTAAGGAAACAGATGGTACGGAAGAGAACCGGTGGAAGGTGAAGAGCAACGACGCGGGTGTGAGAATGGTGGAGGCGAGAGCTACCGGGACGGTTGAGGAATGGCGTAGGAGTGTGAATAGAGAGGAAGAGCTTAAGCTTGTTCATTGGGAGGACATGTATCCTCTTCCTTATTATTGGTCTACCTTTTACGTTCAGGTATAATATTTTAAATCGGTTTAAGTGTAAATGGAAAATTGGTTATAACTAAAACAAATTATTTTAAATCGAATTTTAAAAAATCGGTCTAGTCCGCACTTTGGCACCCATTTATGCACTAATCCCTGTAAAACGTCTAACTACCGTCTAGTTAGTTCTTGAACATTGATTTAAGATTCTGGTTTAGTTTAATTCGGTTTGGCTTTGTCTGATTTTATTGGTTTTTTCATATACAGCTGACTGAGTTTGAGAGTGGTGGGTTAGCTATTGGGTTAAGTTGTAGCCATCTATTAGCTGATCCAGTTTGTGCGATGATGTTTGTTCGAACATGGGCAGATTTAACACTGACTCGTAACATGATGGCTCCACCGCTCTTCCACCCACTCCCACCTCGCAGGTTCTCTAGCCACAAGCTCTCTAACAACCAACTTCTTAGCCATTACATCAAATCTTGCTCCCTAACAGCTCCACCTTCAAATGTAACCGAGGATAATATGGTCACTATCATCCTTCTGTTCCCGGATCCGATGGTCCAAGCGGGCGAGAACGAGTCAGGGCTTACGGCATTTGAGATGTTGGCTGGACTCTTTTGTGTATGTGTGAGTCGAGCCAAAGGGAAGAGGAACGAGCTTATAGACATGTCCTTGTGCTTAGACGTTAGGAAAATATTGCGTTTAGACCAAAGTTACTTTGGCAATTGCATGGTTTATCACAAAGTTCACTACTCCAAACCAGTTACAACGAAAGATAGGTTATTATTATTATCTTACGTTGTTCAAGAGATCCATAACGTGACCAAGGGACTAGACTACGACACGGTCATGGACTTGGTCGAGTGGCTTAGTAGCAACAATAACAATCCGATATCCAACGGTTCGGATCTCGTTTGTACTAATCTAGAGAACATGGGGAATTCACGTCCCATGATGTTCGAGGAAGATTTGATATTGAGCCATGTCTCTTGCTATGTTGAAGGGCCTGTAGCTGGAGGTGGACAGGTCATAGTGCTTCCTTCACCGTCTGGTGAGGGACCAATGAGCCGAGTGGTTATGGTTACTCTTCCTCAAAGAGAAATGGTTAAGGTTGTAGAAGATGAGCTTCTTCAAAGCTTTTCTCCTGTTTTACTTATGGAAACTACAAAACTGCTAAATCAATAAAAGTTTCAAATATACAGATTTATATAAATCAATAAAGTTACCCTTGCAATGTTTTGAATGTTCCACATGATAGTCATGGTTCCAAAATAAGTAGAGATCTCTCAAAGGCTATGGCTATCAGGTTGCAACTCTACTCTCTCACAAATCTTTTTCCCCACCTTGGAAGCAAAGAAAGCATCACAAGCCTCCGGGAAAGGCGGGATATTGAGCGTTGATCCACAAAACTTGGTTTCCCAAGGTCTCTCCGCCAGCAATGTTTTCTTTCTTGATCTCTTCTTCTTCTTCTTGCTTATAGCTTCAAGAAGAACCTCATAATCCTTGGCGCTTGTCTCAAGTGTTTCATCGCTAAAAGGATCAAAAAGAACATATTCGTTGCTCCTGTTTACATAAGCGAGAAATGTCTGAGACTTTTGACTGTCTTCCACAAATGAAAGTGATCCACCCCTGGCCTGCAATAGCCATTGTGATCAAGAAACATAATGCTCAATGACAGAACTTTGATTCAAAGGTCCTGGAAGAAGGTCAGAGTATAATATATACCATCATTACAGTCCAAATAGCTACCGGTTTAGGGCCTGACCCATCAAACAAAAGGATAGCACCATCTTTCCCACGAAAGATCTCTTCTTCAGCTTTTACCGGCAAATTGGGAAGCCATGCTAAAACTGCAAAGTATGATGACCTCTCTTTAGTGGCAATGGCTGCAAATTAAACAAGAAGAGGAAGACAAAATCAACAACAACAACAACAACAAAAATCAAGATTTGACGAAAGAAGAAAGAAAAAAAGTTATAAACCTTCTATGTATAATCTATATGACCATGACAAACCCAGCGTCATCAAATCATAGACAGATAAGTGTGGTGGGGTATGAGGACAATAAGATGCAGCAACAAGGAAGCCTGCTCCAGTGAATGAGAGTTGCAAAATTGGCTGAAACATTTCACAACAATATCGTTTAAGATTTCAACACTGACTCTAGTAGTTTTACTGGACATGGATTTTTTCTATTTTGTTGTAGAAGGTTTACGGTATTAGTTTTTCCAAATACAGACAAAAGTTCAGTCTTCAATGGGTTCCAGATGGTAATAACTGTTGTGGCCGCAAGAGCTAGAAGAGAACCATCATGGCAAAAAACTGCAGCTGTTATTTGCTTTCTCCTGAAAAAAAAAAAAAGATTATCATATCAGTTTCAATTGTGATCCCCACATCTAAGTAGTGAGAGAATGTTTACTTATAAGAGCCAACTCCATGACATATCCAGTTTGAATCCTCCTCCGATGTCAGATTCTTGTCACTATTGCAAACCCAAATCTTGAAAAACAAAAAAGAACCATATCAGTAGCACATAAGTTCAAACATTTTTCCAGGGAAAGGATTAAAAAAAAAACTACCTTGAAGTCACCTGCAGAAGATATACTAACAGCCATGGAACGGGGCGGGTTAAGAGCAATGGCTGTGATAGCAGCTTCACTGTATCAACGAATATACAGTAAGGACTAAAGAGTTACTCTCAAAATGAGAATCAAGTAATCTGACAAAAAAAACCTGTGAGGTTGATTTATGACTGTTGTTATGCTGAATGTTTTCTTGTCTGGTACAAACACCCAAAACTTGAGAGAGACTAAGCCTCCACTAAGGTTTCTTGCAGCAAAACTGGCCTCAGCTGTAGTCATCGCTGAGCCAATCCGGGAGAGAGCAACTGCTGTCACTGCAACCTATTTCCCATACTTGTTTAAATCATTACAAAAGAAGAAGAAAAGGAGAGGAATATCCCTTACTAGTAAAAGCTAGATCATCTTTGCAGAGAAGAAGAAAGAAAGAAAGAAAGAAAGAAAAGTGCTAACCCTGACTTCATCATCCTCTGGTTGATGATTTCTGTCGCAAACTTGAATCTGCATTTTTTTTTGTTTACTTGTTAAACCATACAACTATCAGACACAAACTCAATAAAAAAAAAAGCCATTTCGAGGGTGCTAACCTCTGTAATCTCAGTGTCGCTTAAAAGGTTGTAGAGTTGAACACAGTGATTGGCTGTGGAGAAAGCAGCAATACCGGAAGAGGGATCAATGGACACAGTTCTGGTGAGGGAGATATGCATCGTTTTGACGTAGCATAAAAATCCCACAGGATCTATTCTCCGAGGCTGTTACGTAGTAAGAACGTGGTAAGAACACAACATGAATGTGAAGTTAACTCCAATGGAAATGGAATCCAATAGTAACAAATTTAAAGCAACATAACCACAGAAACAAAGTTTGGAACCTTGATTCCAGGAATCGTTCTCAGTATCTCCATGGAAGGCATTTTAAGAAGATGAATCTGATTATCTGCACAAATCGCCTGAAAACTTCTTGATCTTAGTAGAGTTGTTGAAACATTACTTCCTTTTGCTTTTACGCAGGTTGTATATTTAGGGGCACACAAAGATTGTATCTGACTTACAGAGGAAAGAGTTGGATCTGGGGAGAAGATGAAATACAACAAAGGAGACTCCATCTTTGGCAAAACTTGCTTCTTCTCTGTTTCAAGCTCCCAAACAACAAGAACCCCTTCCTTTCCCCCTGAAAGAGTCACAACAAAAGAACTCAAATATATAACTTCTGAATCATGAAATAAAAGGAGACATAGAGATACAGTTAAGGTCTCACCAGAATATAAAAATGTTCCATCTGAAGAGAAAGTAAGGACGGTTACTTCATCAGAGTGCCAGTTGAAAGATTCAGCATCATCATCTTCACTCTTCACCGAAGTGAGTTTAACATCACCAATATCCTTCCAAATCAACACTCTTCCCGTTGCATCCCCCACTGCTAACATTCTCTTACTGGGATGAAAGGCAAAAACAGTAATCAACTGCGTGTGATGTAATGTCGTCTCATTAGCCATCTTCCCAGGAGAGGTGCTCCATATACGTATTTTGCAACTATGGCAGAAGCCGAAAAACTCCCCAGAGGGACTCATAACAATACTTTTTGGCTCTTCCATCTGATCATTAAACAAAAAAAAAAAAGAACAAAGCTTTTAATCAAAATCTGAACCAAACATGAGTTTTGTCTACAAAACTGACCTCTTTCAAAATGTCACCACCAAGAAGAGGCTCATCCAATAGACTAACTCTCCTGATTTGTCCAGAGACACTTGAGTAATCCTCAACCGAAACATACGCAATCAACCCACGTGACACTCGACTTGGAAGCACCACCTATAATTATAAATCCATGAAAATTCTAAAACTTTTGTTCTTTTTTTTCTTTCTAACTGACAAAAAGTAACGAACTTTATAGCATTACCATAGAGTAAATAGGAAGGTGGATGATATCAAATGTCTTGACAAGAATCGGCTTCGAGAAGTCCCAAATACGAATCGTTCCATCGAGCGACGCCGTCCAGCAGTAACTGTCGTCTTCGGGGCCGTCGGGATCAACAATCACAGTCGTCACGGGTGCTGTGTGACCCTCCAGCGAAGCAACCTTTAAGCCGGTGGCGACGGAGAAGACGGAGACGGAGTTGGCGGTGCATAAAAGAAGCTTCTTTGCGTCGTTGGAGAAGGCGGGGGCCGAAGTAATGCAGTTTCTTCCGCCGCGAATCATTTTCACGGAGAGAAGACGAGAACATCGTCTTATCGGCGATTAATTAGAAAAAAATATAATCTTTTTTTCTCCGTGAGTTTGCGACGATACTTTTCCGTCGCAGTTGCGACGAATCAAACTCCCTCGGGAAAACCAAAATAAAAAAAAAAAAAAAAAAACACTGTGCCGGGAAAACATTACCCGCCCAAGTTCGTTAGGACATGTTTTGGGTCACTCTTTTGGGCCTAGATGTTCATCGCCTCCTTCTTTTGTGTTGCCTTAACTTCTTGTGGTGTTCATTCTAGTTGCTTCTTCGATTTTGTCAGCTCTAGTCTGTATCTTCTTTGCAGTAGTCTTTTTCTCTGTTTAATTTGTAGCTTAGTTTAGCAACTCTTTTTTGATCATGGAGTTATTATGTAACATCCCGAGTTGTGATATGTGGAAAGGCTTAAGAGAATTGATTTGGCTACCTATGTCACCAAAGTCGACTTATCTTTTCTGGAGCACATCCTGAAAGAATTCCAGAGTTAAGCGTGCTTGAGCTGGAGTAGTGGAAGGATGGGTGACCTATCGGGAAGTCATTCGCGATAGCGTGCGAGTGAGGCCAAAGCACGGGGAAAGTTCGGGTGGTGATTGCAGGGTCAGTAAACAATGATTTCGAGCATTTCAGAATTATTAACGACCGACCGTCGGATGGGATGGGGCCCACGGGCCGAGTGAGCGGGCGTGGATGGCCCATTAGCCGTGGGCGGTCGAGGCGTTACATATTCATCTTCGTTATTTTTCTTCTATGTTGTATTTCTTTTTCATTATTTTTTAGTTTGAATAACTTTTTTTAGCAGACGCATCAACATGTTTGGTACTGTGTAGTTAAACCACCTAAAGGATACGAGATTCTATGTGCTCATAAGCCACTATACTAAAAAAAATCGATGCTTTTAAATTTTTTATATAATTTGATGCCTATAACTAGCCTTTCGTGAATCAAGTAGGAGTAATAATATATTGGGGTTTGGTGTGTACCTACATCAATTATGGTCCGATTTTTTTCTGGAAATTAAATTATCACTTTTTGATCAGTTTAGACTTCGCTTCAGTCCAAATAGTTAACATAGTGGATTGTAACATACGATCGGTCCATCCCTGACATTAATCAAAAGATATTCCAAACTTGGTTCAGACAGTGTGATAGTGTAGTATTAAGTGTATTCCTCCTAAAATTGACTGAATCAAACAATAGGGCATATCTAAAAAAATTTAGTAATTCGTGAGTTTTAGCTCAAGATCAACCATGTTTATGAATATGCAATGAATTTTACATTATGCTTTAATCCACGTTTGTTTTGTATTATAAATATTTTTCGTTTTCGTGCGTGGATAAAACGTGGTTACAAAATTCGATCGAGAATTACATTATAACACAAACCAAGAGAGGTTTTGGATTATATGGACAACTCACTGGTCAGATCATATATCTTTTTCTAATACCGTGAATACAACTCTGACCATAAAAATAGCTTTATTAGAATACTATCCCATTATAAAAAGTTTATGAAAGCGATTGAAATCATCACCGCCAAAACAAAACCTTAAAACAAGTTCGTATCTTGCAAGTGAATTAAAAGATTGAGTTCAAATCATAAAGCAAGTGGTAAATCTCAACAAATGCGCTTATCCATATCTCGAATGGGCTTGGTCGGAAAATAAACTAATACAATAGTCGGTACGTAGTAGTTACATTTTGTCCATGTATATGCGCACTGAATTAAACACTTGATATTTTACTAGTGCTGCATAAACACGGGTTGTTTTCAAAATTATCATTTTTAACTAATAAAGCTCCTGTTGTTATACGAGCTGAATATACTCTATATTAGCTTCTGCTTTGATAAATCCTTATCTGTTTGTACTAAGACATCTCTACAATTTACAAATCAACGCTTGGGGAAATTTTATTTATTTAACTGCTGACAAAATTGTTGGTTATTTTTCTATTCGGTTTTATGTACATGATAAAGTATCATTTCATGGACTACCCAACAAATTGAAATAGAGAATCACTAGCTTTTACTAGTTTTTATTTTAATGACCGACCCTTTTGGCGATAGCCGAGTAAAGGTGTATGAAATAGTTAAAATCTTTTCTTTTCCCTCCAGTATCAAATACTTAAATCTTAAAGCGTGCATGCGCAACTTAGGTCCATCATTTAAAATTACTATTGACAAAAAAAATATAGATGAAAAGAAGACTAGAAGTACAGCTGCATCTAATTTAACCTATCCACCATGTTCATAACATTAATATAAAATCTTAACAAACCCTCCCCCATTAGATTCTCATTAGTCAATTTAAAACAGATCATCTTGACCAAAATCTTTCCACGCAACGGTTCCAATTGGTTGTATTGATAAATTGCTTTCTGAAATTAACTAATCAACTAAAAGAAAAATCAACTCGATGGCATTTTAGTATTTTAGTGTCTGAAACATGAAAATAATTTACAGTTGGAATTATGACAAACCATTGATAAAAGTTATAAGCCTCTGTCCTTGCCATTACTTTTCACAACATCAAGCAAATTTTGTAGTCCCAAAAATGTAATTCAATAAGAACATACGTTCTGAGTTTTGAGTATTCCATGTTCCATTTTTATTAAATATGCTGAGATTGGAATAGGTTCCAATATGTGCATGTTATGTAATAAGATGAACTATACTTTTGGGAAGGAACCACATGCATGGCACTTAACGCAGCTTTATAACGAAAGTTGAAAGAAAACAGGAAAATTCTTATCAATGATTATAACTGTACTTGCAATTATTTGTTTATAACTTTGAATATATTTCATCATTACAACCTGCTTTCTTTTCCCATAGAAGTCATGAATTAGTCAATAATAGCTATCCTTTAATCATTCCATTTTAGTCTCGACCCTAGATTCCCATAGAGAGTTTGGATGCGAAGTGTTTAGATTCAGATAATCAGATACTATGCTGTATCTTGTATGGTTTTATTTCTTTGTTAGCTATACAACGATGATACGTCTCCAAATTTCCCCTCGCTACACTAATTAGAGGCCAGAATGTTCCTTCCGATGATTTGATTGTGTAGTCCAGAAAATTTTGGTATTAAGCGATTCAAGAAAATACGTTATTCAAGTATCAACCGAAAAGAAATACAGTAGCCGTTAACCAAAAAAAGTATTTTGTAGTGCTTGGTCACTGTATTTAAATACATATCAACAAGAAGAACATCAAAGTGTTGAGGTATTTCATAAATAATATAATACCCATAAACGAGTAATACATACTTTGGGAGTCTTATCCAGTCTATGATCTTAAAGAATACGATCATGCTTAAATGTTTAGTATTCTAATGAAATTAACAATCGTCTAAAAATTATAAAGTTTCTTGAGGAAGCATGTGAGTGAATTATGCTTGCTTTCTTGAACAAACCTAGCTAATTTCGGCGCACGTTCATACACCCGTAATCAAATTGTAGTTTGATATATTTTTCTAACAAAAATCTTTTGTTATATTGTTAGCCAGCAAAAACATATTTGTTACATCAAAATTATCGAATTCCTAACCCATTTCCTTGAAAATATATGGTATACGCTCGTGTTATGGGTAGTATTTTGAAAATTTGAAAAGACTAACATTTTGTTGGTGAAAACACCATACATTTCAAAGTTATAAAAGATAATAGGTCTGCCTACTATATATATATGGAATTTGTGTAGATGCTTAACTTATTAGACTCGAAATTAGGTTGTTTGATTAAAAGGTTATTTATTATAAGAGATCGGGCACAAGCAACCCTCTTATATATTTTGGGTAGATATCCACAAATATAAATCAATTAATTTATTACTATCAAAAACCATGATGGCGAGAGACATGTAAAAACTCATATATAGTATATATTATAGGTTACTTCCTGTAGTATGAGAACTCTATTCAGTCATAACTCATTATTTTTATTTTTGAATTGGAAGTGTATAACATCTGTCAATTAATAATTTTAAGTATTACTGCAAAGTGCAAACAAAAGTCACTTTACCAATTATTTACACATGTCCAAAACAACATTCAGCCAAATACAAGTCCTTTTGTTTTGTTGTGAGAGACTTTCGAAAATGGGAATGAAATGAATGTTGGCTAAGACAACGCGCAAAAGCTAACTCAGAACATTAATAGATCATTAATTTTAAAAGTCCAGCCAATTTACTGGTCAATTCCTTTGTTTGATTGTTTGTTTTTTTATGTTTGGCGATTCTTTCCCAAAATCAAATGGGAAGAGGAGCAAATAATTTACTTAAGCTTCACGCTTTCTATTTATTACACTGTCATTTTGGACTGCCATTGCACTATTCCAATGCCCCTTTCACCAATATTTCTATTATCCACTCAATCTTTTGATTTCTTACATTTTAAAAGTTTTATAAAATATTTAGAAACAGTGTATCTAGGCTTCCTAGATCAATCATATGAACTTGAGATAACTAAACCCTTTACTTGGATAAACTCCGATAATCAGATTAATCTTATATTCAAGGTGTTCTGAAAACACTATTTATATATTTATTTTTTTCTCATTAAAATTCAATTAACATGAATGGCAACATTTTGTAGTGTAGATTACGGTGTGTGACATCAATATGTAGCAAAAACAAAAACGTTAAGCTTCTAACAATAAAAAATAAGTATAGTATCTATCATTTTTAATTAGTACTATATATAAATATATATAATTAGGCTTCATATGGTCGAGCAATGATGGTTGCAGGTGGAACAGTCAAATACATGTATAATTCGTGAATCCACATACCACATAATTACGTGATTTGGTAAACCATTATGTTATTATATAGAGTACTAAATTTAGCTCTGTGCATCGTATAATTCTTGCTCATTAATTAATCTGCCGTCGCTATTCATAATGCCCAAGAAAGTAAGAATATTGCTTTTAGGTTTACAATTTAAATATATCTCAAAAAACCAAATGTACTATGTTCTAAACTTGTAATGAAAACGTCATAGGGAATCTTACAAAGGTCCCACTAGTGAAACTCCCCTGCTATAAATTCCACTTCTCTAGCCTCACACCAAAGAACATTTCTCCAAAAGTAAAACATATCTCACTCTCTTTTAGTCTCCCCCCACACTCTTCAAAGATATGGACTCTCCTCCTCCTCTCCCTCCTCGCAACCAAACCGACCATCAGACCAAACAGATCATCCTCGTACACGGTCCCATCATCATAGGAGCCGGTCCTTCCGGTCTCGCCACGTCAGCATGTCTCTCAGACCGTGGAGTCCCGTCTTTGATCCTGGAACGTTCGGATTCAATAGCATCTCTATGGAAATCCAAAACCTACGACCGACTCAAACTCCATCTCCCGAAACACTTCTGCAGATTACCACTCATGGACTTCCCTGAAAATTTCCCAAAATACCCTTCTAAAAACGAGTTCTTGGATTACCTTGAGTCATACGCTTCACACTTCCGCATCGCCCCGAGGTTCAACGAGAACGTCCAAAACGCTGCTTTCGACACGTCCTCCGGTTTATGGAGAGTAAAGACTCTAGAAAAGACAGAGTATCTCTCGAAATGGCTTATCGTGGCCACCGGTGAGAACGCAGATGCTTACGTTCCGGAGATTCCGGGGATCGTGAAGTTTTCCGGCGGGGAGATTATTCACGCTAGTGAATACAGAAGCGGCGAAGAGTTCAGACAAAAGAGTGTTTTAGTCGTGGGGTGTGGAAACTCCGGGATGGAGATTAGTTTGGATCTTGTTAGACATAACGCTTCTCCTCATCTTGTTGTCCGAAACACCGTAAGTAGTTTGATTAAACATATTTACTTTATTTTTTAATAAAAATGTTCTCTATCGTTTTGGTATATATATGAATTACAAATGTTATATTTATTTCATGTAGGTTCATGTGTTGCCGAGGGAGATACTTGGGCTATCAACGTTTGGAGTTGGGATGACACTTCTTAAATGTTTACCATTGAGAGTTGTTGACAAGTTCTTGTTACTGATGGCTAATCTTTCGCTTGGAAATACCGACCGGTTAGGTATACGCCGACCGAAAACCGGTCCGCTTGAGCTAAAGAATGTCACCGGAAAAAGTCCGGTTCTCGACGTTGGAGCTATGTCTCTCATCAGATCTGGCAAGATTAAGGTGGGTTTAACTGTATCTACTTCTATTTGATTTACTGAGTTAAGACTATTATCCTTAACTTTTATTTATTTTACAATAACATAGTGACAGTTTTGCGTGGCCAGCAACTGAGCAGTAGTCATATTTTAGTTATTTATTTATAACTCTGCAGTACCCACTAAAGTATTGTTTTAGTCTAACTTTTAAAAAGAACCGTGTTAATGTGGAAACTACAAAAGAATGTTTAAAAAAAATTGTTGAAAAAAGTTTTGTTCTGCTTCTAAAAATGTTATCTTGTTCTTATTAAAATAATTTTATCTTTCTTTGATGAACTAAAAAGTTAAATTTTGTTTTTATTAGGTACTATTTTCTGCATATACTTCCGTGAATCATTTTAGTGTCGCCATGATTCCATAAATCTTGTTTTTGAGTCCAAGCTAATCGTTTTCTTTCTATGTGTTTTTGGGTATACCTAATGTTTGTCGTTTCTTCCTGTAAAAAAATGAAGATAATGGAAGGTATAAAAGAAATAACAAAAAATGGAGCAAAATTTATGGATGGTCAAGAAAAGGAATTTGACTCGATCATATTTGCCACTGGTTACAAAAGCAACGTGCCTACTTGGCTTCAGGTAAGCTCAACATCTTATCATTTCCATGCACTCATCTAGTAATTCATTTTAAAAATAGAATTAATAACGTCGATTGAACATTGCCTCATATTTAGGGAAGTGATTTTTTCACGAAGGAAGGGATGCCAAAAACGCCGTTTCCTAACGGCTGGAGAGGAGGCAAAGGCTTGTACACGGTTGGGTTTACGAGGAGAGGACTACTTGGAACGGCGTCTGATGCCGTTAAGATCGCTGGGGAAATAGCTGACCAGTGGAGAGACGAGATCAAGGGGTCCATCAAGAATCGATGCAGCTCTAGTTTTGTCCTTGTCTCTAAATCCTGATTTGTGTGTTTAAATAAATAACTACTACCTATTTTTGCATGTTGTAAATTGAAGAAATAAACTTATAGCGATGTGGTTAATTAGCCAGATTAGTTAAATTTGTCTTTGCTTTTCCTTGACAAAATAAAAGGAGTGTTTTCTTGTCACATATATGGTTCATAAGAACTCTTAATTAAAAAAGTTGTTACCTTAGTTACAAAAAAAAAAAAAAAGTTGTTACCAGCACATCTATATCTACTTGTTACTTGTTAGTAACTAATAATTAAATCCACTCTTATAGCCACATCCTATATATTACATCTAAGCTACACCAGTACATCATATCTAAATCTAATTGAGGTGGTACCGAATGTGAAAAACGGTTAAAGTCAATATATAATGGGAATTAAAACTCGTGTCGCCAAAAAAAAAATTACAAAATTAAAACTCGGGTATATCGAATCGAAGTGTGTGAATCGAAGTGTGTCACGTTTACATAAGGGAGACAAATAGATATGTAACGAGGGTGTGTATATAAAGAGAGATGCAGACGTGAGGAAGAGAAGAAGGTGGGCACTGATTTGTCACTGAAATGATAATCGAGATAGAGAGCTGACACTCTTCTGCGACCACCGCATGGACTATCTCTTTCAATGAAACTGATCTCTCTCTCTCTCTCTCTCTCTCTCTCTCTCTCTCTCTCTCTCTCTCTCTCTCTCTCTCTAATTTGCCGTCACGAGAGAGAACTCATACACAAGCATACACGTTTTTTATTGCAAGTGATAACTCTCTTTTTTTAGGGTTTCATTTCGAGCAGTTTTACCCAAAATACAACTTCATTCACTCACATGACTTAAGCAAATCGTCACTGCGTCCACATCTGGATGGATCATTGGAGTAATGACTTTTGTTTTGTTTACGTGTATAAGTTTTATATAGTCAGAGACTCAGCGCTTTTATATATCTTTCTATTCGAGGAATGATAAAAAAAAGTTATTGGAGTAGTGGCTGTGCGCAAACTATTCGCTAGAACCAGATTTTTTTATTTGTATTTGATACAAAACAATTTTTGATTGGACCTAGCATTTTGATAAACTGTAGTGAAATTAAGCAACGGAGCAAATATACAGAAATTAACAAACTTGTTATAATTTAGGTACACTATATAATAGATATATCATATATCATATTACCCCATACCAGTTATCCGCTTCAGTAAACAAACGAACACATTTGATTTTTAGAAAACCTATTATCAAAGAAAAAAGCACAAATTTATTAGTTTCCAAAATTTTGTTTGATATCATACTTAAAAATAATAATTAGATAGCATCATATCTAAATATTTGCAAGTTTTGTGACCTTTTTTATAAAGTACGACACTAATATCTCTAAATTTGGCTAACTTTCAAACTTATTTTTGATACCTTTCTAATTTAATTTCGATAGGATCGGGTTCACTATCATCGTTTATACACCACTCTTGCCTAAATACGAAATTAAATTCTCAAAAAAATACTAAATTAAAAGTGAAAAATGTAAGAAGCGAATACGAGTCAAATCCTTTACAAAAGAATTATGAGTAAATAAGTCAAATAACTAAGCAATTAATTGAAAACATTCAACGCTATTTGAGGGCATTGAAGTCGAGAAACGTTATGACACGCATCCATGCACACCTTACGTTAACTATGCTCAGACACTTACGTCACTTTTTATTTTATTATTATATGGTTAGGGGCTTACTGACCATTTTGCAGGCACTGTCAATTTCCATGATGGATTTGACATTTATCTTTGCATGTTAAGTGTGTCGTCACCGCTCCTTTAATCCCGTCGCTGCTTCCTTCCTTCCTTCGGTTTAATACTTCAACACATTATTCTCTGATTTGTGACATTTTTTTTTTGTAACTGAAAAAAAAAGACTGTATTTAACTGTTCTAACTTCTCAATACGTAAAGATTGCTTTTAGCAAATCATACAAACCACTTATTTTATTGATCTCAATATTTAGTGCTACTAGATACTATATTTACTTGATCGTCATATTATATATTTTTAATGCGAAATATCAAATCTGCATGTTTGCACGTGTAAGGAAGTCTGTTTTTTTTTTTGCCAAGAATTTTGGTAGTAACAAATTTAAAAATTTAAAATTTAAGAAAAAATATTTTATCAGTAACTAAATTCTTTGATCAAACTCACTTACACATGCAAAAGACATTGATGTATAATTTAAGTTAAAAATAAGAAGTAAAATTATAAGAGATTGAGGGAACAATGAATCATTTTTGCATATCAATTACCAAAATACACATCAAATTATTTATTGAAATGGATTAACTGGTATGGGGTATATATATTATATATACACATATATCTTTTGATGATATATATACCCCTATAACCTAACTAACTTGTTAGGTTACACTTAAGTAACCTAAACATGTTATTGTCTCTCTCTCTCTTTTAAATGAAATTTATTTATCTAGATCAGTCATTCACACTTTAGTTGATTCATGACATTAATAACTTTATCCATTTTATTTCGAATTCGTATGTATGCCATGAATTTATTAATGTGTATTGTCACACATTATTGACACCACGATCTATGTTCTTCTCGTTTCGCTTATATCGAAACGCTCATACATCTCCATCGATTAATGACTGAATCTCTATTGGTAACAAGTAGGGGATATTGACAAATAAATAAGAGAGGGGAAGAGTAAAATTTCAAGCTATGTTTTAGCATTATCAAAATGCGTATGCGTATGCGTGTGCGTATACAATTGTCTTATACTATATGTTTGATAAGGATGTAAATATGCAATAGTGATGTAAGAATAAGGTATGGACCACGAGGGGGAATTAGAATCGAGATAAATACTCATGATCCGAGAAACCGTACCTTCCCTATTGCACTCTTAAGTTGGCATGCACTTGTACTAATCAACCGGCTGCACACATAAGATGCAGCTGGTATAAGACCCTAAAAAATCAAATAGAAACAAATAAAAACCAAATAAAACAAAAGGAAACAAGGTGCATGTGTATTTTGCCATGCAAAGAAACAAATGCACTTCTCTTACTCACGTCTTATATGTAGCCATATATGTGAAACTTGAGAAACCGTGCGAGCAAAAAATTGAAGTTTGTATTTATATGTACATATGGTGACAAAAGCAAAGCTTTCATGAGAATAGACATGTCGTGTCCTCTGCTTAATTTGCGTACTCCATCCAGCTTGACTCTTAGATTGCAACGCCCATTTTATTTCTTAGTATCTTCAACCATGACCATCCCAATGGCCACTAAGAGCATCCTCATCGCGAAGACGGTAAGGGGTTTCCTATTATTTTTTTATTTATTTTTTGTCCGATTAAAAAAAACAATACAGAACCAATTGTGAACCACGTGTCGTAGGGCCCGCAAAACAGTACAAAAAACACCCATAATGCGTTTTTTCTTCGGCGACAAACAGGGAAATGTTTGCTTAAAAATCATGCCCCCCCTCTGAAAACTTATAAAGAGACGTCCGATAAGGGTGTTCTAATACTCCATTCATTTTTGAAGATCTGCACTTTCAAATTATCAATATTCTTATTCATTTTACTGTAACATACATACATATATATATATGCATTTTTATCGCAATTGTAAGCTTGAACTAGAATCAGTTAAAAAAAAATGTAAGCTTGAACTACTAGATTATAGGTATATTATAGTTATTAATTATTAGAAAACATATGCATTGTTATTACACATGTTTTCTGAAAAAATGAGAAACTGTGTTTTGACCGTATCAATACTATTAATTTAGAATCATTCTTATTTTTTACCCTCATATTATCTTGGCATATTACTTAAAATGCCACTACTTTTTCAAACAGATTTTTGTCATTCATTAAAGATATAACAGTAATTTGGTAGTAGACTTACATTAATCTAAAACATACGTAACTGTCTATGTTAGTGGGTTATTATAACCGTTATGAGTTTAACTGAAGGGATTACCAATACGGTTATTCCCCCTGCAATATACGGCTAGGGTTAGCAATCTATTGAAATATAATTGCAGGATCTACAATATTTATTAGTCATGGTCCATTCATCTTTTTTTACATAAAGAAGATACCATATTATTGCATTTCTTTTTTTTTTGAATTTTTTTTTTATTATTGCATTTCATATCCCTGATTTTATAATACTGTTGATACAATATAATACCAATACATTCCACCTCATATTACAATCACTCGAATCAGAATGTTAATTGTATCAATACGTCCCTCTATGACTAGAATAGTATAGCTTGTGTGAGGATTTCATAAATGAGTTTTAAAAAACTTGCAATCATTTTAACATTGCTTCAATGTGATACAACAAGAGTTATGTCACTAAAAATTTGTAACATATTTAAAATATAAATATAATTATATATATAATTTATATGATATTTTATATATAATTTCAGTGAATATATTAAATTAAAATAAATATAATTTAATTAATATAATACTAATTATTTTAAAAATTAAAAAAGTTAATCACTTATATAAAAATAATTTAAGTTAATGGATTTGATGATGTTAAATTTTTTAGATTTTTTTTTTTGTGCAAAGTAAACGTTAAACATATTATTATCTACACAATTATAATTCTTTCTTTGTAATAATTAAATGTAATAAAGTTTCAGAAATATGAATTTATATCAAATAAATTTGATTTATTTCAGAAATAAATCCGTACTTTAAAAGCGCGGATCAAAATATAGAATAGACAAATATGATTGTAAAAAAAACGGACATACATATGATTACAAAGAACCGAACGTATGACGGGTCAAATTTTAGATTGCTATTATTTTATAAAATAGATTTTTATAAAGATTTATGCACAACTATGATCACAATGAAAAAAAATGATTACAATGAAAAACACAAATTTGAAAATTAAATTTCTAAGAAAAAATTAAAACAAAAAATATACCCGTCCTTTGAAAGGACGGGTCAAAATCTAGTTCCCGTTAATTCTGTTAGACTAGCCATAAAACAAATTGTAATTCTATTAGACTAGCCATAGAAATTTCATTGTAACATACAATTTTAAGATCAAATACTACAAAATAAGGGAATATAGATATAGTTGCAAAGTTGCATACGAGGTTAGTAAGAAGTAATAGTATACAACGTTTCGCTTCTTTTCTTTTACCTTAATAAATTTTTCTACGATTCAGGATGGACAAGTTTAGTTAAAGTGGCCAAGTATTTAAACTCAAACTCAGATTTGTGTTGATGATATGCATCCCCAAATGGCCGATCGAATTACACGATACTAGGCACTTGATGTAGATGGAAAAGAAGTATAGCCCAACATCTATTTTTCTCATTCTTGGATTTATAGAGACCAGGACTATTCTGCCATCTTGTCACCTTAAACATCCATGGAACTCAATATACTATGCTTGGTTTTTCTTCATGGATCATTTGCTTTTCTTATCTGTGACCCTTTGATTCCATCCTCTTCGTCCTTGTCTCAGTTTCTTTCCTTCTGCTTCACGAGTCCTTGCTGATTATTCATTTTCTCTTGCGCAGAATCTTCTATTCTTCTTCCTATGATTATTCTTTCACAAGTAATTCTACTAGGTGTTTTAATAATTTGAAATTGCTTTTAAATTCAACCTTACAAGACCATTGCCCTGCTTGTAGTTGCCTCCTTTTGTAAGGCCTTAGACTTGTAATAAGTATAACTAACAAAAGCACAAGGGAAAAGAAGGCCTTGGTCTCGTGGACCTGAGAGCTAATATGTTGGGCTTGCAATCAAACTACTTTCAAAGATGGGTTAGTAAATTATCGAAGATTATTTTGAACTTGGTCAATATTGACAAAGGTAACAAAACATTAGTTAATTCGAGTTTATCCACTCTTCGAGACTAGACAATCTCAAAATAAGATTATATACTCT
This sequence comes from Brassica juncea, assembly GCA_018703725.1. NCBI lineage: Eukaryota > Viridiplantae > Streptophyta > Magnoliopsida > Brassicales > Brassicaceae > Brassica > Brassica juncea. The sequence continues at coordinate 62,813,293 of CM031939.1, forward strand.
TAATTTACTTAGTTATGTTTAGAATTGACTTGCCTGTACCATCATAAGTGAATTCTCGTCGTAGTCAACTAGTCATAGTCGCCGTATGATCAGTTTCAATGATAAATTGATAATTTTACCATCATAATATATATTTAAAGAATTATATATAAGTTATATAAATATATATATTTAAGGAATTATAAATAAGTTATATAAATATTATATTATAAATAAGTTTTATAATATTTTTATATACAAAATTTATTAGATTATTTATTAGAATTTTTAAAAGAAAATAAATTTTTATTTTTGTAATAAAAGTTATATAAATTTTTATTTTATATTATTTTATATTTTTATTTATTTTTACGGATCAAATCGAATATCTGATCAATTTTTTTTAATTTTCCGGATATCCGAAATAATAAATATCCAAATGACTGCAGATCGAACCAGATTAAATAATTGATTATTTTGACGAAACGAATCGGATCACAAATATCTCCAAAAATTTGATATCCAATTCATGCCCATTCCTAAATATAACTATGAACTCTTAATATAACTAGTGAATATGGTATTCTTTTTTGTTAAAACTAACTTTGGAATCTTAGGTTTGATTCTATGGAAAATGTATTAAGATTTTATAATTTTATTATAGGAGTTGTCGAGTTGATCACAATTATAAAACTAATGTTTAGCTGATATCTTTTTTTTTGTCAAAAATAGCTAATAACACTGCTATAACACACAAACACGTTATATTCTATTCGAGTTATATAGATTAGTCTCAAAATTACACGAATCTAAGTTTATGATTCCACAAGATCTACACGACGACACCGAATAAGACAAATAAAAAAGTTGAAAAACGTAAAAAAGAAAAAAAGACATTTGGCATTATTTATTGATTATAAATGATTAATTTTGTCATTAAAAGAAAAAGTACTTTTGACACAGGCGTGATACGTCACGTAAAATATACAACACCGTGAGGGCATCTTAGTAATTTACAAAAGCTACCTTCTTGTATATATCTTCTGCAATTCCATCCACCCAAAACAACTGACATGGAAACTACTTTTTATTCAAATAAAAATCTATTTTCAGTCAACATTTTGTTTATGTAATTAAAGAATTAAAATACAAGAAAATATTTTTCTCCATAAATAATCAAGACTTTTACATAATTTCTTTATATACATCCATTAATTACAGTAAAAAACAAAAAAATTATATTTCTTGTTTGCGATGGTCAGAGGCTAAAGATATTCTTCAAAGGCTTTCCTTTTTTTTACTTGACTAGTTCTCTCTCTCTCTTAAAAACTCGTATCTTCTCTCTCTCTCACCTTCTTCTTTTTAAGTCCCTGTTCTGATATTTGCTTTGGCTTGTTTCATGTGCTAATCTCATCACTCTCTGGAGAAAATCAGGTGAGAAAGGGGTCAAAAGCATTGATTTTTATTCTGGGTTTCTGCTCTTATATAAGATATATATCATTATTGATATTGATTTATTACATCTGACATTCGAAACAACTGTGTCTTTGTGGGGTTTTGTTTTGTTTCAGAACAAAAGAGATGTCTCAGACCAACTGGGAAGCTGATAAAATGTGAGTCCTTTTTTTAATTTTAATTTTGATAGCCTTTTGATTTTGATCTTTGTGCTGATTGCTTACTGGAGGGTCATCAATTTTGGGTTTAGGTTTTAGATTCTTTGTGTATTGTTTTGCTTGGTTGTTTCTAGGGTTCTGATTCTATATATTGCATTCCAGCTACAGTTAGATTCTAGGGTTTGTGTGTTCTCCTCCATACCTTTTATAGAGTCCTTATTGCGTATTAGTATTATACTTGATCTGGAGACCCTAGCTTGTCGCATTTGTGTAGCTTTTCTCCTTTGACAATTCTTTGCTTGTCTTGCTGTTACTTTTGCCGATTTTCTAGTTTCTGTTCTCAGAAGGCCTCTCCTGCTAGATTTTGTTGATGTGGGGACTTTTCTTATGGTTAAGTTTCCATGTTCTGGCCAAAGTTTAGTTCTTTGTGCTTTCAGTCACTTTCAAGGGTCTAGAGAATCTCTGGATATTTTTTTTTTTTGGTTTATTCAATTCTGGTTGACTCTTTGTGTCATCAGGTTTCAATTTGTTACTGTTCCAGATTTACTCTTCTTTTTGGTATGCAAGTGTTACTTTTAAAAGCTCCACCATGAAAGTTTCCTGACTATAAACGCAACAGTTCTTGTGTTTCTCTTACTGGCTGGATGGTTATTGTTTCTGGGGACAAATGCTATTCTCCTCTTTTGTAGAGTTGCCTTTCTTGAGATTCTCCAAACAGTTCTTGTGCCTATCTTGATGTGTTATATATGTATTGTGGGTGTTGTTTGCGTTGCTGCTCTAAATAACGTTCTGGGGGTGTAACAGGCTGGATGTCTACATCCATGACTATCTGGTTAAAAGAGATTTGAAAGCTACAGCTCAGGCTTTCCAAGCTGAAGGAAAAGTTTCATCGGATCCAGTCGGTATGAAATCAGAATCTTCTTAACCTTTTTGAACAGCAATTGTGATAAAAGTCGTTTTGTTCCATAATGAACTTCCCATTCTTCTTGGATTGTTTTGTATAGCTATTGACGCACCTGGTGGATTTCTGTTTGAGTGGTGGTCTGTCTTCTGGGATATATTTATTGCTAGGACCAATGAGAAGCATTCCGAGGTTGCTGCATCTTACATTGAGGTATCCTTTACACTTTTTCAATCTTGTCTTATTCTATTCAATTAGTCATATAGAGTTAGCTAGTAGCTTGATTGATTACAGTTAAAACTGTGTTCTCTCCTTTCCTTTGTGTTTGAGAATATTAAGTAATTGTATATTCATATGTCGTATTTTCTCACAGACACAGATGATGAAAGCGCGAGACCAGCAAATGCAACAATCTCAACACCCACAGGTCTCACAGCAGCAACAACAGCAACAGCAAATACAAATGCAACAAATGTTGTTGCAACGTGCACAACAACAGCAGCAGCAACAACAACAGCAACATCATCAACAACAGCAGCAGCAACACCAACAACAACATCAAAACCAACCACCTTCTCAGCAGCAGCAACAACAGCAACAACAGCAGCAGCAGCCAGCGCCTCAACACCAACAACAACCAACACCACAGCAGCAGCAACAGCAGCCACAGAGGAGAGATGGATCCCATCTTGCAAATGGATCAGCCAATGGACTTGTTGGTAATAACGCCGACCCAGTTATGAGGCAGAATCCTGGGTCTGGGAGTGCCTTAGCAAATAATAAGGCATACGAGGAGAGGATCAAAATGCCTACTCAGAGGGATTCCTTAGATGAGGCCTCTATGAAGGTTAGTTTAGGAAAAGCATCTGTTTTAGCTTCCATCTCTTCTTTCTGCTACACCTTAGTTTCGTATGTTACACATTTCAAATTTCCTTTGGCTACAGCGCTACGGGGACAACGTTGGGCAACTGTTGGATCCAAATCATGCATCGATGCTGAAATCCCCTGGAGCTTCCGGACAGCCTGCAGGGTGCAGTTCTCATCCTTTTACCTTCATTTTTTCCAATTATATTGCCTGCTACCTCGCCTAGTATAAACTGGACATTGCTACGAAAAATCTTTCAGTATCACTGTCTTGTGCTAATGTTTGCTGGTGAATCTCAGGCAAGTGTTGCATGGTGCAAGTAGTGGTGTGTCTCCACAGGTTCAAGCTCGAAATCAGCAACTTCCTGGGTCTGCGGTGGTATGTAAAATATTGAATCTATGCTGGGTCTAGTCCCTCGTAGAATTTTACTATTAGCTAATTACTTACTGGGCTTACTTGTGTTTAGGATATGAAAAGTGACATCAACACTGTGCTCACTCCCAGAACCGCTGTTCCAGAAGGGTCGTTGATTGGCATTCCTGGTAGGTCAAGCTAGTCAAATGTAGTAAAAGCACTTCTGCTCGCAAGAGTTATTTCCAAAAACGTGATTCTGAGATTAATGTGCTTGTTTCCTGTTTCAGGTTCTAATCAAGGCAACAACCTTACACTTAAAGGGTGGCCACTCACAGTAAGATTTATCTATCCATTTGTTTTACTGGCTCGTTCTCTCTTTTGTCTCAAAGGAAATTTCCTTTTTTTGACTGTTGATTTCTTTCCTGATTTAGGGATTTGATCAGCTTCGTTCTGGTCTTCTTCAGCCGCAAAAACCATTTATGCAGTCTCCGCAGTCTTTTCACCAACTCAATATGTTGACTCCGCAACATCAGCAACAGCTCATGATGGCTCAACAGAATCTGAACTCACAATCCGTCAATGACGAGAACAGAAGACTGAAAATGCTGTTGAACAGGAACATGAGCCTCGGGAAGGATGGCCTTGGGGGTTCTGTTGGGGATGTGCTACCAAATGTTGGATCGTCTTTGCAACCTGGTGGCTCTCTTTTGCCTCGTGGAGACACCGACATGCTACTAAAGGTATGCCTTGTCTCGTCTTTTACAAATCTTAAGCAGGTGACTTAGATATTGTACAAAAGTTTTGCAACTTTGAATTAGCTCTCGTGGAGTTTTGTTTGAGAAATTGGAAACAAGATATAGCAATCTCTGCTCATTTTCAAAGGCGATTGCGTTAATCAATGCGTATGCTTTGTAGTTAAAGATGGCTCTTTTACAGCAGCAGCATCAGCAGCAAGGTGGTGGAAATCTAGCACAGCCACAGGCACTTAATCAGCAAGCCCTCTCTAATCAGCAATCACAGAGTTCAAATCACAACATTCATCAACAAGATAAACTGGGAGGGGTTGGTAGTATTACGATGGATGGTAGCATGTCAAACTCTTTTAGAGGAAATGAGCAGGTCTGTTCTTAGTTTCCAAGTTCATGTTTCAGTGATATCTGGTACATAAAAATTTTAGTTTCTGGAGAGTCTGAGGTTGATTTTCTAAATTTTTTTTGCATTTAATTGAAGGTGTTGAAGAATCAAACTGGGAGGAAAAGAAAGCAACCGGTTTCGTCTTCTGGTCCAGCTAATAGTACAGGAACAGCCAATACTACGGGGCCATCACCGAGCTCAGCACCTTCTACACCTTCAACTCACACTCCAGGAGATGCGGTTTCTATGCCTAATCTGCCTCATGGTGGTGGTTCCTCCAAACCAGTAATTATGTTTGGCACTGAAGGGACTGGGACTCTTACATCTCCTTCAAATCAGTTGGTTAGTATCTTTAAAACTGTTAATGGGAGGGCACAAAAAAATTTCATAATCAATATGAATTAGTATCATCAACAATTGGGTGTTTTGCAGGCTGATATGGATCGATTTGTGGAAGATGGGTCACTTGACGACAACGTTGAGTCTTTTTTATCCCATGAGGATGGTGATCAACGAGACACTGTTGGACCGTGTATGGATGTTAGTAAAGGTGTGTTGTGTTTTAGCCCCCACTCAACATTATTCAACAATAACACCGTGAACTTTTATTTCTGTAATCCAACAATATTTCTCAATCACGACAATGATGCCTCTTCTTCACCAGGTTTCACGTTTACGGAAGTAAATTCAGTACGTGCGAGCACAAGCAAAGTTACATGTTGCCACTTCTCATTGGATGGAAAAATGCTTGCTAGTGCCGGACATGACAAAAAGGTAAAAAAGCCAGGAATCATCATTAAGTCTTGTGGGCGTTTCTGAAACTTAAACAAGCATCTTGGCTTTGGTCCATTTTTGCAGGCTGTACTATGGCATACAGACACTATGAAGCCGAAGACCACACTTGAGGAGCACACGGCTATGATAACAGATGTTCGTTTTAGTCCAAACCTGCCTCGGCTTGCAACTTCTTCATTTGACAAAACTGTCAGGGTTTGGGATGCTGATAATGTAAGTTTGGAAGGCCTGATGATTTCACTTATACTTGAATATGTTTTGTGCATCTCTTTAAGGTTTTTGTGCCATCTCCTACTTTGCAGAAAGGTTACTCCCTTCGTAATTTTATCGGACATTCTTCTATGATTACCTCAGTTGACTTCCATCCCAACAAGGATGATCTCATATGTTCCTGTGACAATGACGGCGAGATAAGGTACTGGAGCATCAACAATGGAACTTGCTCAAGAGTGTACAAGGTAGATATCTTCAAAGCCGACAGTTTAACATTATCGTGTTGCATTTGTTTAGCAAATCTATACATTTAGTTTCACTTTTGTTTGTTTTTTTCACAGGGTGGTAGCACTCAGACGAGGTTCCAACCACGTGTTGGCAAGTATCTCGCTGCTTCGTCAGGAAATGTTGTATCTGTACTAGATGTTGAAACACAAGCTTGTCGACACTCTTTGCAGGTTTAGCGTTCAGACTTTTCTCTTTTCGATATTGTGTGATAGATAGCTTCTTTCATGTGATGAACTGAAACAAACAAAAACGCCGTTTACTTATTCCTTTTTACAGGGCCATACTAGTCCGATAAACTCGGTCTGCTGGGATTCTTCTGGTGACTTCTTGGCAACGGTTAGTGAAGATGTGGTAAAAGTTTGGACGTTCGGGACAGGTAATGAAGGAGAATGTGTTCATGAGCTAAGCTGCAATGGCAGCAAGTTCCAGTCTTGTGTTTTCCATCCGACTTTCCCTTCTCTACTCGTAGTTGGTTGTTACCAGGTAAAAACGTGATGTCATGACTATTAATGTGTGTGTTGAATAAATTGTCATTTTGATCCAAAAAAAAATTCTAAACTTTACAATCTTTGTATGTTGCAGTCTTTAGAACTGTGGAACATGTCACAGAACAAGACGATGACATTGTCTGCTCACGATGGGATAATTGCATCATTGGCTGTTTCAACTGCAACGGGATTGGTTGCATCGGCTAGTCACGACAAGCTTGTGAAGCTGTGGAAGTGAGAGAAAAGGACATGTTTGTTTATTATGTTCTAGGCGTTATTCTTCTTTAAGGATAAACTTTGTAGACAGTTTCATCTTCCATCTCAAGATAGTCTTTCTCCAGATGTTTAAACAATGTTGCTGTTGTAAGATCTGACCTAATTGGAAACTGTTGTAATCTTAGTTTCTTAATAATGACCGTTAAATTTGTATGCCATTTAAGTCAAAATCCAGCAGACTAGTATAGTCTGTCGTATTCATTCAACCTTATGAAGGCCAATGATGAAGCGTAAGCATCCACTCCAGAATCCAATGAGATCTAACTCCAGAATCCAATGAGATCTATAATGGCAAGACACCCTAGATTAGAAATATAACACGAACTTTGTAAACTTATAGATGTTGAAAAAAAAGGAGTTCAACATCTTGATTCTTCAATCTAGTATATTTCACTTTATGCCCATAAACAGACCACAATGAAAGAGGAAGATTTACGGTTCTAATATTAAAGAATCAAGCTTGAATCCTAAGAAGAAATAAATTGCAAGGAGAACACCTAAAGTTCCAAGCCTTTTCATAACGAGAGAGATGCGATTTTAAAATTCAGAACAAAAGATTAGCCATGATAAAGTAAATTTGATCAAAACAAAAAAGTTTAGAGTAGAGCTTCTTCTACCTGAGTAACGACTAGTCCCATGGACCAAATTGAATGCTTTGATGATCGAACCTGCATAAAACAATTTTAAATGAAACAATGTAAATTGGATTTCCATACACAATTGCATAAAATAGGATTTCTATACACTAAGATAGTTAATATTGTTGTTGTAATCTTAGCTTTTATAATAATGACTTGAACAATCTTCACTTATGAATTAGTATTGGATTCGAGAATTTAATTAATTCGAAACAATTCAATTGAATACACAAATAATATATTTTGAACTATTTTAAATAATTTGATTTAATGAAGTTTTTAATGAATTTGCCTAATTCTTTTATTTATGATTTTAAAGGAATACAATAAATTTGATAAAAACCAATTCTTTAAAATTTTATAAACTTTTTGAATCTTTGTATCAATATGCACAAAATAGGAACAAACATTTACTAATAAAAAGAGTAAAACAATAATCAGTCCCCTAAAAACTCTACCAACAAAAAATAATAAAAGCCAACTATTTTTATATCACTATATAAAGATGTAGAGATAAGTCTATATATAAAAAGTATGTTCCTCCATTATATTATGGATTACAACAAGTAATATACTTTTGTCATTCATCAAAACTATCATATATTTTTTAAATTGATGATGAACATTGCATTTCTAAATCTATCATATAATGATCAATAAATTTGACATATCTATACTAATAAATAAATGATATTAAGAATTCTCTTCAAATTCTAGCTTCAACATTAATAATCAGTTCTTGACATTTTATAATAATATTTTCATTATTTTTTGCAAATACAATTATCACAAAATCAATTAAAATTGGATAATACAAATACTTAATAAAACTAGAAAATTAGTAAATTTAATAGTACAATTTAAAGTATTTTAGAAGAACGACTTTGAATAAATAATCCAATAAACAAGAATTTTAAGAAACGGATGAAATACATAATTGAATAACAGAAGAATTTAAATGAAAATTCAATTCTTTCAAATTCAATTGAATTTCCAAATTAAATACCCCCATCATTATTTATTTTGGTTTCACTCAAACGCTTGAGAAGTAAAATATCAAAGCCATCAAAGTAAATGTAAACGTGAAAATTGTAAACACTGTTTATTAATTTTAAATACTAAGCACATTTCCAAGGAAGATGTCATAACAGTATAAAGTGTTATAATTGTTTTATTTTCTCCAACAAGATGTTATATTTAGCACCTATTATAGTGTTATGTTGTTTTTACTATAATGTTACGCTAAATATAATATAACACTATAGTGACATGATACTTCTTGAATTATTTTAAAATCTAAACAGTTTAATTTAAGCACTCAAAAATTTGTTTGTATGTTTTTAGTTATTTTTATTTCATATGTATTTCAAAAGTATTATTTTAGTGTAGTATATATATTATGTGATATATATATATATTTATATATTGTTTTGGATTTATTAGTCCAGTATTTATTAAAACAATTAGTTATATGTTTTAAGAATTATGAGTATTTATCAAAAATATTAAATAATTTAAAAATCTTTGTTTTAATAATATAGCGTTAGACAATATTTTTGAGTGTGTTATTTGATGTTTTAGTTGAAGATAAAAAAAAATTGATGCAAAAAGCACATTAAATGGTACTCTTCCTCTATTTTACAATGTAAATAGGTTAACTTAAAGTACTAATATCAAGAAATTTGATATCTTTTTAAAAAGTAGCATTTAATCAATAAATTTAACCATTTACAAAGTAAATAAAAAAATTAAAATACGAAAATTATTTATATTTTTTTGAAACCATTTTTTCTCTCCAAAACTACTTATAACTGGAAACAGAGGGAGTATAGTTCTGACACTAAAATAATGTCGTGGCTGGAGGTGTTCTAAATTAATGTGTGTCTCTTTTAGTTTGCGTTAGGCAGGAAAGAGTCGTCTTTCTCTCAATTTTGCCTCCGTCGTTTCTGCTATCGTTACAGATTGACGGATTATAAAGGGACACTCTTTCTCCTTCTTCGACGAATCCACTCGAAGGTGAGTGATGGGAAAAGAAGATAGCAGTGAAGAGGTTAGCACAAGCGTTGACGAACGTTTTTCCTTGATCTAGGATTTGTGTATTTTGATGAAAGAACTTTTTTTTTTTTTTTTTGAAAAAGTTCGATGCTTTCGTTTGATCTGTTGAGAATTAGGCAAATTCTGATAATACTCTGTAACCACAGGTTTGTTCTTCAGAGGATATGGTGACAAATCTGAAGGCGTCCATAAGAGAATTGAGTGGGAAAGTGAGGGAACAGGTGCTCTTTGTTTTTGAGCAACAAAAGTCTGTTGCTTTATTACACTGGTGTTCTTTGATTTAACACTGATAGTTTTTTTACTTTGTTGCTGTTTGTAACTTAGAATCAGAGAAAATGTGATGCTAAGGATAAGCTGCAGCAGTTGAGAGAAAGAATAAACGCTGAAGGTGTTGATGTTTCAGTCCAGGAGGAGTTGATACCTCTTTTGAGATCACTCAAGGTGAATTTAGTGTTTGTAGGTGATTTGTGAGTAGCTTTCTATATGGTGAAAACTCAATATTTGTAGTTATTTTTTCAGGAATTAGAAAAACAGGAATCTGAAGTCCGGTCTAATTGCAATGCCAAGCGTTCTGCGTTAGAAGGTGCAGTTTGTGATATGGAGGAGAGAGTCGCAAAGGGTGAGATTCCCGAGGAAGATTTGGATGTTTTGTTGGTTGAATCAGTGGATCATCTCACTTCAGCAAAGAAGGTGAGATGAGATTCAGGTTTCTCCTATGTTTTTTTTTTTAAAGAAGGTTATGGTTGCTTCCCTCTTGTTTCACTGTAGGAGCTTGCAGCAACGCTAAGAGAAATAGTATCTCTGAAGCGACAGATTGATGATGTACCATGCCAATCTGAACTCCTTCAGTATGGTCTTCTTCCACTACTTCTTACTTGCTTTAAAGATGATGTCCTGTATTTAGCACTTTGTATTAGTGTGTACTGCTTCGTGTTGAATCTGATACAACCCCCACTCCCTCTATTTTGATGAGCAACTATCTTTTAGGTATGTTGTAAAGATATGGAAGTATCATGTCAAGAGTCAAATTGCTTTGCCTCTATAGTTTTTAGAAATCATCTTTTACTATGGCTAGTTTCTCTTTTGCTGTATTGTTGCACACTAAAGTCCAGTATCTCATTCCGTGCAGATATGAAAGAAGATTCTCAGAGCTTAATGTTTGTATCCAGGTTCGAATGGTCTTTATTCATGGTTGCAAATGAACTTGCAAGCTTATTGATTGACGAACCTTTATGTTCAATTTCTTGCTATAAACAGGAGAAACTTCAACAAACTAGGAAGCTCTATGGGACTTACAATGCTCTTTTAGAAATAAAAGATTTGATGCTAAAGGAGATATCATTACTGAATTCAATAGGTTCACAGGTGAAACATGCATTATTGTTTAGCTAATTTCTCTGTGTTTGCATATCAAATCTTTGCGTTATACCTTTAGATACAACGCGTTTCTCGTAAAGAAAGGCTTGGTTTACGTTTCTGCTTTCTCCTTTTTGTACATCTCTTGGTGAGTAAAGCTTTCGTTCTTACCATTCTTCTCTGTACACCCTTGACTTGAATGCAGTTTCAAGACGTGATTGGTACTCCTGCTGGCCGCGTGAAGCTAATTGATTCAATGGAAGGAGTCATGAAAGGGATCCAACAGGTGATCTGGGTTTTATTCACTTAGCTGCATGATTATAGGCACAAAGCATGAATCTAACCATAACTTTGGCTCCATGATTTGTCATAACTGCAGAAGCTAGGAAAGGTACAACTTGGGCTTCAAGAAGAGCAGAGGCTCTGTGATGCTTCAAAAGAAAAGTATACTGCTGCAGCTGCAGAGCAAAGAAAATGCTATACTGTACTAAGAGCCTTCCAGGTTTGCACAAAAGAAGAAACAATTGATACTGATAAGCGTTTCAACTCCTGAGAGTCATCTATTTATATAGTGTGCCAAATTTCTCAATCACAGGAAGAATGTATTAGAAATGACAGGCTGAAGAGTCGAGCATCTGCTGTAAACAGCACCTCTAGCTCGGAAGGAATGGACTGAAGAAGGTGATGTAAAACGACTTTCCTTTCTGAGTTACCGCAAAAGCAGAGTAGAGCGAGATTACATTTAGACATGATTCCCTTGTGAGATTCTGTATCATATCCTCAGCCTTTGAGACGGGAAGATATGAAAATCTGTAGGCATACAAATGTATGCAGCAGGTTTCGTTAACCATTTGAGTCTATGGAAAACTATCACTCTTAATCAGTGAGGAAGATATATTTGAATACAAGCCTAGAAAGGCATAGAACATTGTAAATGGCTATTAAGTCTAAACAAATAGCAGCTTAGAAGAAACGCCACATTCATCATCTCTCAAATTCAGACGTAATCATGTGGCTTCTTTTCAGGATCTGACATGTGAACCGGATCTCTGGTATCCCGTCTCCTTGAGATGATACTTCCTTGATGTTCTCGACCTGCAAATCAAAAAGCGCATGAGCATATAAAGATTCAAAGCTGACAAACTGAAATTCGTATCCTCATTTTGTAGCGTGACAATGCAACATTTTGTTCTACTCTACCTTGTGTTTGTAAAATAGTAGCTACAATTTATGCTGAAGTCTGATTATGTATAATAAGAAGTCACCTGGTTGTGTAAAGATCCTGTGACAGGCACTGGAGGTGTCTTGATGAACCGGCCTTCCACGTATCTCCGGGGCCAAAAACGTTGTTTCTCTAGAGCTGCCTCCTCCTTCGTACATCTGACCTACTTTGTATGGAGCGTCGCTTGTGTTGTTCTTTGTCTTCAGTTTCTGAGACAGATCCGTAGACCATGAGCCTCCGCTTGATCCTGCCAAAGCCATTATAACATCTGCCTGCAAAAAAAAAAAAAACATAACGTTCATATAACTTGAAATATGAAAATGTTAAGCAAAGAGATAGAGGATTACTTTGTTTGGGTGAACATCATCAAAGACATGAGCTTGACCGCCATAGAAGATAGTCATCTGCTTAGTACTTGAAGTCAACTCTTTCCGATTCCTGGTACTGCAAATACAAACGATGTGTGTTGAAATGAGTTGAAGACAAAGCATCAAAGGACTAGAGACAGGTTAACTCACCTTGAAGGGGTACAACATTCGATTTTACTCGGGTTTGGCATTGTAAAAGAACTCATGATACGGGGACCTTTCATCCCTGTTCGTGAGCCTTCATCTGCAGCTGTCTGAGCGACCACGTCATCCTTGAACCTGCTTGAAGACAGCTGATGAAGCAAATGACTGATCTGTCCTCCTCCACGTGGAGACTGGTTTGCCACATTCATGGAATGGCTTCCAGGTCCGCTTCTTAGCAACTAATTTTTCACAACGAACAGATCACAGTAATTGAGGCTGTGAAACACGGTGAAGTCATGTAGGTTCTGGTTTATCTTACCTTGGACCAATGCAGAGTCTCTGGGTGCTCTTGAGTTGTGATGTGTGAATCCGAGTTACTTCTTTTGTTTCCTGAAAATCGATTGCTCATGATTGAGCCAGAGGCTTCTCTTCTTTGTCCAAACAATTGTATCCCATCAAGATGACTCCCTCCACCGCTACTTTGTCTTTCAACTAATCCAAAGATAAAATATCACACTGCAGTGAGAACTCAAGGAAAGAGAGAGGCGCAATAAAGATGATCAATTCATATAAAAAGCATCACAACCTCGGATAGGTATGACCGACCAAACTCATCACTCAAATTCACTACCAATGTCCCCAACTAATCCACCAGAGACATTATGGTTGGACAGAGACGAAGAGAGAGAGAGAGAGAGAGAGAGAGTCTGTCCTTTACTACTAGAGCTCATCAATCAACCACATGCTCACTCAAAAACCATGTTCATGTTCATAGAACTTTCAAACTAAAAGTAAGGAAAAAGGACAATGAACACTCACAAACCAAAGATGTTCCAGTTTTTTCTACTTATGAGATCTAATCAGAAATGAATGGACCAAAAGTTTCCACCTTTGGAAACTTACTAACATGATCATGAATCGAGTCTTAAGTAAAAAGGTTTGAACTTTCTGTAGATAGAAACCCCAAACGTACAGAGAAATCATCTTAAACCACATCAGTACACACATCATCAAAAAGCATCAAGAGAGAGATAGAGAGAGAGAGAGAGAAGAACCAAGATCGGAGGTCGAGGAAAGACCGCCGCGTCCACCGGCGGAGGAGGCAGAAGCTGTCGCCGGTTTAACTGCCTTATCTAACACGTGGTCAGACAAGGAAGCGGAATCTAAAGTTGCAGTCTTGTTGGAACCTAGGAAGTCATGGAACAAGAGCTTATCTTGCTCTTTCTCACGGAGACGAGAATCAAAATCAGAAGTACGCTCGCCATTGTGGTTCACCATCATCAACAAGTGTGTCAGTGTAGCTACTTCGCCACCACTTCCTCCATTACAGTTTGTTCTCTCCGTATTATTTCATGGACACACTCAACGAGGAAGAAGAAGAAAGAGAGAGATCATCGGTGTCTTTTTTTTTTTTCTAGGTAAGTGTAAAATAAAATAAAAGGCGAGAAAGGTTTGTCTTTATGTCCTTGAAGCTCTCTTTATTGTGTTTCTCTTACATGATTATTAATTCCTATAGTAATGTAATAACTGAATCAGTATGTTTCTACTTTTTAATACTAACAAATGTAATTAAATATTCACCCAAAAGAACATAAAGTAAGATGGTAAAATCATTGCATTATGGACTTCTTTTTGTTATTAAGGTATCATAAAAAGATTCATAATGTTTTAAAACCGTCTAATCAATAAAGTGTTTGTGTATCTAATGTAACCAACACACTACTAACCTATCCGTACCTTCAAAAGTTTAGTTCGTGGGTCAGTTAGTAAAGGAGTTGTCAACTTATAAATTATGCATAATTATTTTAATTTGTGTGTATTCTTAGAAACTATGTGAAAATTTTCACCGGAAAAAGATCCGGCTATAAGATGATGGCGAATGTTGATTAAATTGACTAATAAGTTATACATATGATATTGGTCATCTATGTGTTTTTGACCGATCTGATTTCATGTTTCCCACTTACTATATTCACACAAGTTCCAAATTTACTTTTTGGTTTACTGTTTACAATCTTTTCTTATCATCAGTGCATATTGCTATGGTAGAAGAGACATGTGAATATGATAGAACATTTTTTAGAGTCTGAGTCTCCATTCAAACAAAAGCAGCAATTAAGTAAAAAATTGATCTTGGATTTTAGCGTATACAGTTTACATGGTAATTTAGTAACAGATGACCTAACTATTTTCTAACACTATAATCAAAAAAAAAACATTACAAAGTCAACTCAAACAATGTGGTGATTTTTGAAAAAAAGTTCATTTTATAGTGTACATGATTCTATGTTTTATATTTTGCATGCTATCTGGGGTTTAAATTACAGGTTTATGCAATATATCGCAACTTTAAAGCAGTATAATAATTTCTAAATCACTGTAATAACAATTTTATTAAGCTGAATGAGTTAATCCAAAACTCAGAAGATATAAACTGCAAAAGAAAAGGTGAATGGGCCTGTTGTTAATGGGCTAACAACAGATAAAAAAGCCTCATAACTCGTAGAAAAACCGAGTCCACATATTTCGCGGTTTGCAGTTTTATCTCTTTTCATACGAGAAGAATCCATCGCCGGAGATCGGAAGCTCCAACGGGAAGACAATGGCTTCGCTCGGTTTCAACCTCGGATTCTCCTTCTCCGGTGTGCAGCATCGACAAGTTTCCGCCAATGGAAGACCTCGCGTCATCTCTTGTAGCTCTTCTTCTTCTTCTTCCCAAGCATCTCCGCCGGGGATTTCGACGCCTCCCGAGATAGAGCTCGAGTTCTTCGGTGTAACTATCGGTGCGATATTCTCGTTTAGTTATGCTCCGATTTTGTTTGAAAACTCTTTATTGGTTGTGTATTTTGCAGCCGAAGCCTGAGAGCGACGGGTCGTATCCGAGGGATAAAGCGAAAGCTGTGAGCGGAGAGAAGCTTCTGAGAAGCATTATGCAGGATAACAAGATCGAGCTTTACGCTACTTACGTGAGTTAAAATTACTCTCATAAATGTCTTTTTAAAAAATAACTAATTGTGATGATTAATTAGGGGAAAGTGATGAACTGTGGAGGTGGAGGAAGCTGTGGAACTTGCATTGTTGAGGCAAGTCAACTTCATTTATCTGTATCTCTTGCTTATGATGATTTTGACTTTATAGTATCTGTTGACTAGATTTAAATTATCTGTTTTTGTCTTTGTTTCTGGATTATATGCTTTGATCTCTATAGAGTTGAAGATGTGATGATGTAGAGGAATAAATTTTAGCAGCTGTTGTGACTTTGTGTTTGGTCTGTTTTGATTAGCAATACTCGAAGTAAAAAATCACATTGTGGTATTTTGCTTATGTGCAGATTCTTGATGGCAGAGAGCTCCTGAACGAGAGAACAGATACAGAAAACAAGTACCTGAAGAAGGTTAGTTATTTCCTCATGCCTCTCTGTATATTTTAATGTTTTACTTCACATCTTAGATATGCAAATTTAGACTAAAACAAGAACCTGAGTTGTTCTAAAGGCCTTGCTTGTTCTTGTGTACTGCTGCAGAAGCCTGAATCCTGGAGGCTCGCATGCCAGACAATAGTAGGGAACAAAGAAAACTCAGGAAAGGTAACCTACCTACTTGAAAGCTTAGATTGTTTCAAAAATCAAAACTCTTTTGATGATGTTTCTCATTGAGATCTTTCACATTTGGTTTTGTAGGTTGTGGTTCAGCGGATTCCGCAATGGAAGAAGTGAATTCCCTTGTAAGTGTAATGTTCTCTACTCGTTTATCAGCTCGTATTGAAGAGAGAGCCCCATATGTATGTCCCCCATACTAGTTTTCTGTTTGTATATCTCCAAAAAAGTCGACTTCAACTAGAAACTGGAAATACTGTTCCTTGTAGATGGCAAAAGTCATATATACATATTATAAACTGTGGATTTTAAGCGTCTGAAAATTAAATATAACAAATGGCTTCTTAGGAAACAAGAAGATTAGGATCATGCCAAATTAGGAAGGATATACATCATTCATTAACATTGAAGATTCTTAATGGATACGTCCCCCCCCTAGAAATAAATGTCTTGACCAAATTAAACAGACCATCTACTCTGTATCTCTCTCTCTCTCTCTCTCTCTCACAGACCAAATTCGTCAAAGCTAACAGCAAGCATAAACACCTATTAAAGAACATAGCTGGTGTTGCATCAAGAGAGCCATTTTCCAGCTCGGAAAATACAACAATAGCGTCAAAAACAGGGGGGTAAAGCAGCCAGGACACAATCTTTTTTGCTCATTTATTAACTTTTTCAACATTTTCTTGTTGAGAAAGAAAACAAAAAGGAAAGGGCCAAAGAAGGCATCACTATCCAACCCCTCTGAATCATCATCATCCTCCTCCTCCTGTAATATTTTACATTATTTTTTCTTTTCTTTTTGTTTTGTGTGATTGCTGTTTGGCTCCCAGATTTTAATATCCAGAAATATCTATATATTTTTTTAATATCCCCCCCTTGTTGATCGGTGAGCACAAAAATAATAATAAAAAAATCGCAAAGGGAATTGAAGAAAAGAAGAACACTACTACGATCAACAACGACAAGAACAAGGAAGGGATTTCGATAGCTGAACAAGTTGACTCTTCTTCTTCTTCTTAAATTGGATTCTGGGTTTTCTCTTCTCGAGGGAAAGAAGCAAAAAAGGAAAAAGTCAGCCATTGAAAGTTCCCTAATTTCTCGTGATTATCAATTTCAGGTGCGAAAAATTAGGTTTTTGTTAAAATCTATCGACTTTTTATCCAATTATTGTTCATCTAGGGTTTGCTAATTGCGATCTTGAATTATTATCCCCTAATTCTATGGTTCCAATCGATTTTGTGTTGTGGGTTTTTGCAGGAACATCGAATTTAAACTTCCATGGTGTGCGGTATGCACAAAAGCCCTAGATGGGTGTGTCTCTTCTGAACCAACAGCATCGTAAAGCTCATACCTTTTCTACATTCATGGAACGATCATCATCAGATCCTCAAACCCCAAACGACCACATCATCGACATCCCATCATCCTCTTCTCACGATAGAATCTCTAACGTTTTGGAGCCTTTACAACACGATGATGATGATGTTGAGAGACCTTCCACTGCTACTCCTCCTCCCATCCCTGTTTCTCAGCCAGCTACAGTTTCCTCTTCCTCTTCTTCTTCTATGAGGTCAAATCCTACTAGAAGCAACCGGAGGAGAAGAAGTCCTTTGAATTCTGGTCTTTGGATTTCCATTGAGCTGTTCCTCACTCTTGGCCAGATCGTTGCAGCTATTGTCGTTTTGTCTTTGTCTAAACATGAGCATCCGCGAGCTCCTTTGTTTGCTTGGATCGTTGGTTATGCCTGTGGATGCGTTGCTACACTCCCGCTTCTGTACTGGAGATATTATCATTCCAATCAGGCTTCTGAACAGGAGTCTGGTCAGCATCGTCCTAATCTTAACGTCGCAGCGGGACCGTTCGCGTTCTCTATATCCAGGACCGCTGAAGGAGATGGTCGACAGGCTAGCAACACGCCTTCTCGGAGTAGATATCATGGGTTCATAAGTGCTGCCAGGTAGATGTCTTAAGTGTTCTTACATGATCTATTTCAACCAGTTTGGACAAAGCTTTTTGCATTCTATTGAGTGTTTTAGATCTGTCTTCTGTCAAACATCTTTATATGTGTTGACAATGTTCGCAATCTAGTTGACTATTTGTACTCCGAATCACTGACCTGAGGCTTTGATTTTGGCTTTTTCAGGCTTAAAGTTATTGTGGAATACTTCAAAATGGCATTGGATTGCTTCTTTGCGGTGTGGTTTGTGGTTGGTAATGTATGGATATTCGGAGGGCATTCATCTGCGGCCGAGGCTCCTAACTTGTACAGGTACTGTTCTTTTATATTCTAAATTTTCACACAAATCATTGGCTGCAATTGTCAATGACTCGGTCCATTTATTTGTTTGTAGGTTATGTTTAGTGTTTCTTACCTTTAGCTGTATTGGCTACGCCATGCCCTTCATCCTCTGCACAACAATATGTTGCTGCTTGCCGTGCATTATCTCAATTCTCGGATACAGAGAAGATTTAACTCAGCCTCGAGGCGCCACACCTGAATCCATAAATGCGTTGCCGACGCATAAGTTTAAGTTGAAGAAAAGCAGAAGTAGTGGCGGCGATGACAATGGTTCAAGTACTGGCGAAGGTGGAGTTGTGGCGGCTGGAACAGATAACGAACGTACTATTTCAGGAGAGGACGCTGTGAGTCTGCTTACACTTTTGACTGTAGATTACATATACTCACTCAGAGATAGAATCAAATATCTCAATGTTTACAATTGTTTGCAGGTCTGTTGCATTTGCTTAGCGAAATATGCAAATAACGAAGAGTTGAGAGAGCTTCCTTGTTCACATTTCTTCCACAAAGAGTGCGTTGACAAATGGCTCAAGATCAATGCAAGCTGCCCTCTTTGCAAGAGTGAAGTTGGTGAGAAGAACTCTGACTTGACAAGCCAAGGGGTCTTAAACTCGCTCTCTTCTGGAGAAAACGAGAACAATCAACAACAGCAACAACAGCAACAGCGGAATGAGCATAGAGCTGAGAACGGGTTGGCCAACAGCGTTGTCTAGATGTCTGACATTTGCTCGATG
The DNA here is from genome assembly GCA_018703725.1 of Brassica juncea. Lineage (NCBI taxonomy): Eukaryota > Viridiplantae > Streptophyta > Magnoliopsida > Brassicales > Brassicaceae > Brassica > Brassica juncea. The sequence goes on from CM031939.1 coordinate 62,832,613, forward strand.
TTGGACAAAATGGTAGACGAAAGGCGTTGTTCCTACAGAGAGTTTGGATTCGTCCGAGTCTCATTGTCCGGAAGGTGAAGGAAGAAAAGGGTGAGGAAGCTCGTGCTGTGTAAATGCCTTTTTGCTTTTATAAAACTGAACCCTCTGAACGCGTAGCAGAGTTCGAGAATCAGTGATTGAGTTTGAGTGTGTTCCAAATACTTTGTTTCTTTTTTCTTACTTTGTCCTCTGAATCTATCAACGAACAAAACCTTCATTAGAGCCAGGGCTCTTTCAGTTCCTTGCCCTGTGAAGGGACTCTCGGCTCAAAATCAAGATATGGTGTATAGAAACCTTATACTGGACCATGAAAATTACGAGTTATTATGTTCTTTTTTTGTTTAAGAGTGACTTTTGTTTGTTTTGTAATATTAGTGTCACAGCTTTGCCTCTAAAGAGAGCTCATAGAGTTGATAGAATTAACTTTTCTTAAACAACATCACTGATGCATATGTTTTCTTGAAAAAAACGGTCTGAAAGAAGCAAGAGTAACTAGGTCCCTGGAGCTGCATCATATAAGAGCGGTAAAGTGCCTTTGTCATAACAATTAACCGCATAAACCTCGACCAAAAGACTGAAAAGATATGTCCCTATAATTGAGCCACCTCCCCTTAGGCGTTTTCCGCAGATGGGTTTTCATGCACATACGTGCCAACTGATTTGAACCAACGCAGCAAGTTACGATGATCCTTTACATAAAGCCAAGCCTGAAGAAACGGGAAGAGACTCTCGTTCACACCTCGCTCCTCTAGGAAGCTATGGAATACGTCTCTCATCTTCTCATCCAGCTCTCTGTCAAAACAATTTACCAATAAATTTTAAAAGCTTTGCTATCAACTGTGAGTCCATCCTGTTTTATAAACAAAATGCTGAAATGTAGGCACAAATCATTGTTTAAAACTGAGAAAGAACAGGACAAAGAGTAATCATTGATTTGGAGGATTGATAACCTCCTTCTGCTTAATCTAAAACATGTCTTTGACAAAGGCATGATACACCACTTCTCAAAACTCATATTCCACAACGTCAACCATAGAATGAGCAAAAAAAAAAAATCAGTTTCAAGAAATCATTCCTTGATTCCACAGAAGAACTCATAGTTATTAAAAAATGAGGATAAACGCAGTTGGTCTATAAACAGAGTCGCACTCAACACTGTGCATATTATTACCTTTAAAAATTCTGAATGCAGGAAGGCCAAACAGCTCAAAACATATATGAATCACAACATATCAGAGAAACAGATTCTTTTTTTTAGTCACTCAAATTTCCCAACTTTAAATTCACAAATTAAGATCAGTATATATATATATATATACTAGTCAAGATCTCTATTTCATGAACTGATCAATTCCAATGAACAAAAGGTTATAAGAGAAGTCTGAAGAGTAGAACAAACATACTCAAAAGAAGGGCCAGTGTAACGAGCAGGATCATCAGAAAGCTCCAAATCCTCGAGCTTTGGCCTCATGGAGACAGAGTGTATACCCAACGCATCCGGATAAAGCCCGCATAGGAAATGCAGAGACTCAGCCTGGTTCGGCTTCGACACAGCCACGTGGAGGAACAGCTGGTTAATCCCATCGTCGTCTTCCTCATCACCTCCGTGAGCCAACCGCATCACGAAGAGACTGATCTCTTCGTTTCCAACAGATTTCTTCAGAACAGCGCCAGTTCCTTCGAGGGATCCTTTCACTATCTCGAATGGTGAAGGAGGTGTCACTTTCTGCACAAAATCAAACAAAAACCCTAAGTGAGGGAAGGGGGTTTAACCAAAAGGTTCAATCTTTAGAAGAGGGAACGAACCGGAGGAGGAGTCATCTTGGAGACTTCTAGGTAATGTTCCTTTAGCGAACGAAGCAGCATCGAATCCACCGCAGCTGAAACATCGCTTGGCGGCTTTCCATTTCCACCGGATTTGCTGGAGAGAGCTCGCTGAAAGTGACGCCGGACGGCGACGTTACCGATCACTCTTCTCAACATTTCTTATTTCTCCGTCTCAAACAAAGCGGCTGAGTACAAAACTCTTCTCTCTTCGCCGACTTGTGTAATTTATATATCGCAAGACAATGTGTGATATTATGGTTCGGTTTGGTTTTACTCAACCATAGATCGGTTTGGTTCGGTTTAAACCGGTTCGATTCTACAATGGTACAAAGGCTCTATTGTGTTAATCTAATTGGATAAATGATGGATAATTGAGAATACAAAGATAATCCAATAGAAAGAAAGAGTAAAGCATATTCAAAGACAAAAGCTTTTCTTGTTGTCCAAATGTATAACATAAACTTCATATCTCTAAAAGTACTGACCCCAACCACATTCCTTCAAAAAGTTTTTTTTATCCAAAGGCAAAGTTTCATGTGAACTAAAAGAGGGAAGAAACACAATGTTCATATCATCGAAACGGGTGATTGGTTTCACCTCACTGGCTGCTGATTGTAGTGACTCTTTTCTTTCTTCTTCTTTGCTGCAGCCAGCTTTGCCTTCCTCGCCGCTGCTTCTTGCGCTGCAACTTTTGCACCAGCGTCTGTCTCTTTGCTTGATTTCTTCTTTTTCATCGATGCCATCTTCTTTAGCCGTTCTTTGATATCCATGGAAGAAGAGGCCTCATCCTCCTCCTGCTCCTGCTCACCTGCGGCAGCGTCTGAGTTGCTCTTCACTTCGTCCTGAGATTCTTTTACTTCCTTCTGTTTATCCTTCTTTTTCTTCTTCTTCGAGGCTTTTGATTCTCCGGCTGCGTTCTCCTTCTTCTCTCCCTCTCCATTGGCTTCCTTCTTCTCCTGCTTATCTGCTATGTATTTGCACAAGGAATAAACTTTTATCAGTATTTAGCAAATGATTTTTCTCAGCATATTAATAATAAGACAGTGTAGAGCAGAACTACCTTCTTGACCATTATTCTCCTTGGGTGCAACTCCAAAATCTGCTAACAAAGCCTCCAACTCAGCAAGTTCCTTCTGTTTCCTCTCTTTCTTGGAAAGCTGCCTCTCTGGTTCCTTAGGTGGTGGTGCAGGAACTTCGGGAGCCTTCTTCACCTCAGGCTCCGCTTCTGGATGAACTTGCGTCTCATGCTCTTCCTCCAAATCATCATCATCACCTTCCTCAAGAATGTCTTCTTCACTTTCACTTTCCTGCCACATTAACAAGCAAATGCATCTCAATCAGAAACCCAATGAACATACCCAAGGCGCAAACAAATCATGAAAATCCACTAACAACAAAGGTTTACGATTAGATAAAAAGACGACATGTAAAATACAACAACCACAGAACATTTTCCTTTTGTGACAATCTACAACAACCACTTAACATAAAAAAAAAGCGAACTTTTTATCATCCATCAGTCAAGTACACATGATCTGAGGTATATCCACATTAAACTAAAAGACAAAACCATTGAAAGCTCTCAAGTCGTCAAAGATAGTAATTTCACTCAAAGCATGTAGAATCCAAATAGGCTTATTGCTAAAATAAAACCAAAAAGAGCTTCTTACACCAGTTTCAACACAAGTGAGACACTACACGACACATCAGGATACGAAAGAGAGTGACTTTCTAACCTCAACGTGAACCTCTTCTTTTGCATCCAAATGGGCCGTTTCAGAGGCACTCCACAAGGCCTTAGGAGGAGCAGTCGTAGCGAAATAGTCATCATCTTCATCGTCGCTGTCGATATCCGCCCAAGCCTTGGCTTTGAGAGGCGTGGGAGCCCAGAAGACCTGCGGCTCAGGCTCCTTCACCGGATCCTGACGCGACGAGGAGGAGGAAGAGCCTTTGCTCTTGTCGGACTTCTTCTTCTTCCTCCTAGTATCCAGAGCGGCGAACAAGTTGGTGTTCTGAATCGGCTTCATCGATCCTTCGTCTCTCCTGTTTCCACCGCCGAACATCTTATCTCCTCTCTATTCGAACAACAAACCACGATTCAGAATGACGAAAAGGTTTGATTTTTAGGGAAACCCAGAAATGGAATTCGTCGATTTCAGCTGGGAGTGTCGAGAAAGATCTGATTGGGCGGCGATTGTGGATAATTTAAGGGTTACAGATCAGAGACGGGAAAGGTTGGGGGGGGAAGCAAAGGTGTTATCGAATTAGGGCTACTGTGGGGGGAGCGAGCTACACGACGAGGAATGGAGATTTTTATGTTGTTTGGAATATGTTATCTCTTTATGGGTGGGATCTATACCGGAAATTTTGATTTAGCGAAATCGAACCGGAGATTGGAACTCAACCCTTTTATTTTGGTTTACTAACACAAATTGTGTGGTGATCCTAGCTCATCTCGCCAGAGTAAACAAAATTAACCGTGACAAAAGTTTTTTTTTCACCTCTCTATTGATATGTTTTGTATAATGTATATAAGGTTTTGAATTCTTCAGATAACTTATTTTGAAATTTTGTTTGTAATGCACTCTACAGATTTTTGCAAAACTAAAACGAATTCAAAATTTACGCATGAATTCATTTAAAATAAGATGTTTTATAACTTTTTGTTTGTAAATACATGCTATAAAGATAAAATAATAATTTATATATTAAATTTAAAAATATGTATATTTAGTTTAGTCGTCGAAATAATTTTGTTACAAAATAAGTGTCGTTTTAGAATTTCAATACATTATTTATTAGTAATATTCTTCAATTTATTATTCATTTGATTAAAATATAGTTAAGTGTATTAGTAATGATGCTTTATTTAGAAAATATAAAGTTAAATCTTTTCTTAATATGTGTGCATAAATCTAAAACGACAACCAAAGTAAAATGGTGGGAGTATTTTTTTATAACATTTTTGAAGTTACATTTCTTATTTTGTATATTTACATTTCAAAATAGAATAACATATACAATATTTTTTCTTTATAATACATTTCTAAATATTTATAATAGTGGAAACAATTAGTAATTTATCTGATATCAAGAGTTTATGTATTTATTCTTGTTTGTTTTAGAATTTTAAATAGAAAAAAATATTATTAAAAAGCATATAATCTAGATACAAAAGGATTAGATTTTTCAAGTTTACTTTCTGTTATCATTCTTTAATCATTATAAAACTAAGGACAATAATATATTAAAGTTGTATTTAAACTCAATTGAAATATCCATGACTAATTTGGTTTTCATGAAAATTTAAGCCACATAATTATACCATTCTATATAACTGAAGGGTTGGTTCATCATTTGTTCATTATTCAAGATACAGACGATTAATCCAATTAGAATCAGCTGCAAACCGTTTGCTATGGAGAAGCAATCTACACAGTGAACATTGAGGAAGAGCAACAAAGAGAAATTGGAAAATATATTCTAATTCACCACCTCAATATAAAATTGAATGTAGCTCATTCGGAAATCATCTTGTGAACTGATTTTTACTTGGATTCAACAATTGTAGTCTTGCAAGAGATGGCTTTGAATATGTTGTTCCATTAAGATGGTTGTCTGATAAGTCCCTGCAGATCAAGAATTTTTAAAAAACTTTATATTACCTTACAAGAAAAATGATTGAATACTTACAGTTTAACCAAATTTGTATTTATTTGTATTTACTAGACTTGAAAATTCATCAATTAGACAGCTGGAACTCATGTTCGAAACAAAAAAAAAACTGAGTTACTTTTGTGGCTTTTAAAGCAAAATCACTATAAACATCAAATATCATTCACAGTGAATTCAAGTTTTACAATAGCATTATTCCATTGATATTTTGAGTCCTCTGTCTGCAAGGTCACTGTACTACGGTTTAACCAGATTTGTATTTATTTGTATTTACTAGACTTGAAAATTCATCAATTAGACAACTGGAACTCATGTTCTTAACAAAAAAAAAACTGAGTTAATTTTGTGGCTTTTAAAACAAAATCACTATAGACATCGAATATCATTCACAGTGAATTCAAGTTTTGCAGAAGCATCATTCCACTGATATATCCTTTGAGTCATCTGTCCGCAAAATCACTGTACTACAAAACAAATTTGAGATGTGAGGTGTTATTGATCAAAAATTATGTTCCCAACTCACATTTCGTAGATGACAAGGCCGTGACAAAGTGGACTAGGATGGCACGTGACTCCTTCCCAGCTAGAAGGAGTGGATGGATCTCTATTTCAACCCAATCGATCCAAAACGCAGAGAGATTCCTTGAGTGATTCTTTGATCACTATAGAATCGAGGACACAAATGTAGTAAATTTACATTCAAATTCAATTAAACATTCATGACCAATTTGGTTACATATAAACTTAAATAGAATTCTATATATATTATTTTGTGGCAACCAGAATGAATGAATAATCAGTTATATAAAGTTATTTTTAAAATTATAATTTGAAGGTATTATTTTGTGGCAACCAGAATTAATGAATAATCAGTTATATAAAGTTTTTTTAAAAATTATAATCTGAGAATACCGTCAACAAAAATTATCCCCAAGATAAACTAGTTGTTAAGTTGAATGATGTCTCTTAACAGTCGTCGGCATGGTAGTAGACACAGGATTACGGTAGGTTTAACAACACACGTGAGAATTAATTATAAACAATTTTATTCTCTCCGAGGAAAGCTTTAAATCTCGACCGTCCATAATATTTCTCAACAGAAGATCGTACACGTCCATCGTAGCTTTTCTGTTGCAGAGTTATTTAATCAAGATTATCCAAAAATAAAATCTGAACCGTACAATTTGTAACACGCTGAGATCGGACGGTTTCCATCATCCATACTTTTTTTATTTGGAATATATGTGTCTTAACTGAAAAAACCTTACTCCCAGACGAAACCCTAGCTCTCTCCCGTTTCTCACGGTTAAAAAAAAAAAAAGAAGCAAAATTGCCTTTATTTTCCGGGAAATCGAACGAATAATTTTGGGGGAAAGAAATTTCGATTGATTTGGGATCCGATTCGCAGTCCGATTTACCGAAACCCTAATTTTGATTTTGGGATTGTGGCGATTATAAAGGTCCTCAAGGGAGTCGATTTCGTTAAAGTGATGCAGGTAAAGCATGCAGATTTTCTCTTTGTTGTTAAATTTTGCTTGATTCTGGAGAAAATTGTTTTGATTTGAATGCATGATCGGGGTTTTTTTTGTTGTTGTTGGCAACTTTGTATGTTCGTCGTTTTATCTATTTTGGGTAATTTTTTGTGATTCTGGGTTTCGCCTTGATGTCACAGATCTGAAGATGTGTCTATGTTTATGTGCTGGCATTTGAGACCTTGGGGATTTTGATTTCTGGGTTTTCTCGTTCGAGCGAATCCTTCATGGAAAATAGTCTAGGGAGCTCTAATGGAGTGGGAGTTCCGAAGAAATCGAGGTCGTTGGATCTGAAGACGCTTTATAAGTCTAGCATTACTACCAACGATTCTGCGAATAAGAGCTTAAAGAGGAAAAACGATAGTCCTGATCGGTTGAAGCAGGACAAGAAGATCAGGAAAGTTGTTGCTTTAAGTAGCTTTAAGCAAGTTGATAGCGAAGAAGACGACGATAAGTTACTTGATAATGGCACCATGGTTTTGGACAGCTCCAGTGTGGGGTTGGATGATGGTAATGGGCTTCAAGGGGTTGCAGTTGGTTTGGCAGGTAGCATGATTTATGTGCCTAGACGTAGGAGGGATTTTGTTGGGAGGCGTAGGTTTGAGAATGGCCTTGTACAGAAGTCTGCTGGTGAATCTCATAGTCATGACGAGCTGCTTGATAAGTTCTTCAAGGAAGCTGGTGAAGAATCTAGTGCTCAGGATCATCTCTCTAAAGCCGAAGAGTATGACTGTGTCAAAGAAATAAAAGAATCTGATTCAGTAGCTCTGCTGCAGTTGGAAAACGTGCATTCTGATCCGTCTCTAGTGAAGGATGCTCAGCTGGTTGTTAAGCAGAAGCCCTGTAATAGCAGAAAAAGGAAGTCCTCCTCTGCATCCAACAGGCGTGCGGGGAACAACGAGGGGAAGTCTTCATCCGGTAGAATATCCAAGGTATCACAAGAAGATGACGAGGAGAATCTTGAAGCTAATGCAGCAAGAATGCTGTCTTCGCGTTTTGATCCCAACTGCACCCAGTTTCCTTCAAATCCTATTACTCCTGGTTCACCGTCTGCCAGTAGATTGAACCCGTTATCCTCTGGTAAGAATTCAGCTGCTCCTCAGTCTGAGTTGTTTAGCTCCAAATCTGTCTCAGACGACCCTGATGATAGATTGTTGCGACCAAGGAGACAGCTTGATGGGAAGAGTAAGGTTCGGAAAAGGCGCCACTTCTATGAAATATCATTTTCAGATGTGGATTCACACTGGTTAGTAAACAAACAAATAAAAGTTCTGTGGCCTTTGGATGAGAATTGGTATCATGGCTTTGTGGATGGTTACAATGGAGACAAGAATCTGCATCATGTAAAATATGATGATCGTGATGAAGAGTGGATCAATTTACAGGGTGAAAGATTCAAAATCTTGTTGTTCCCTTCTGAAGTTCCTGGAAAAATTCTAAGGAAAGGTAGCAGTTCAGAATCCAAATCTACTCCAAAAATAAAAGGGAATGATAAATCTAGTAAAGACGAGGAGAAGCAGAAGGTAAAGCTAGAAGATGATTGCTGCATGGGGGACATGGAATCAGAACCGATCATAAAATGGTTGGCTAGGTCTATGCATCGGGACAAGTCTTCCACTCTTAAGGCTGTAAGAAGATGGAAGAAATCAGAAACAATGACATCTGACGAACCTCTGAAATTGAATGGGGATGTTGTTAGGGACACTGCAGGTCAGTACACAGATAGCTCTGGTTTCTGTAAGGATAGCATATATCCTATTGTCTATTATAGGAGACGACTTCATACAGCAAAAAAAGGAATCTACAAGGGGTCAGGTGACAATAGTGTTGAGCAGCTTCATGTCTCAAAATATCCGGATCCTGATGTAGAATTTTTGCCCTTCGAAGGTTCTGGGCTTCTGGAGATTTATTGTCCGTGGAATGACAGAGTGCCAGTTGAGTTGTCCCTTAGCCTACAGGTTGTTTCGTTGATGAACTACTTTTTTTTGGCGGATCTTGACGGGCTTTCACGTGTAGCTCTTTTGCTTCGTCATGGTACCCTTGTGATTTTGTGGCCACGGGTTTGTTTGGAAATGATTTTCTTCAATAACCAAGATGGGTTAAGGTATCTAATTTTTGAAGGCTGCATAATGGAAGCTGTTCAGTTGATTTTCCATATCTTGACGGTAGTGGATCATTCTAATAAGCAAGGAGTACAAGGAGCGGATGCTAACTTGAATTCGCCAGTTTTCTCAATTGGTCTTCAAGTTTCTTTCGTCCCAGGCTTGCAAAGGAAGTTTGCATTTCAGTTCTACAGTTTCCTTGAAGTGAAAGATTTAAAGTGGTCATACTTGGAACATAATTTCAGGAGGCATTCTTTGCTGGTTAAGCAAGTGTCAACTTCCGAATTTACACCCGATAACATGAAGGCCATGCAAAAGGTACCATGATGCTGTAATGCATGGTTCTGGTAAATTGTTTAGTTTCCTTTCACGTTTACTGTGTATCTTACACACTTGTTTTCTTTATTTGAACATCAGGTTATGCAGAAGAGATCTAGGCATGTAATCAGCTCAGGATTTGTTTCTAGAAGATCTTCATCCGTTGAAGCCTGCCCCACATCTGCTTGCTACAAGAAGCAAAGTACGCCCTCATTTGCACTTCATTTTGCTTCACGACCATCTTCGGTGTTCCTCAATTTACACCTGGAAATGGTGAGAGAGTTGGATCAAGATTCAGCCGAATACCTAGGAGCTGAACGTAATGTAGTAACAGATGGAGGTTGTGATCTGGCAGATAGCGGACCAACTACCACTTCTTCCAGAGGGCAGGAAGCGCAAGAGTCAGGAGATCTTCATGCACAGTCTCAAAGGCAGCATCTAGGGTTTAATTCTGAAAACGGGATGTCATGCAGCTCTTCTGTTGTCAGACATAAGCACGAAACCAGGTCTAACGTTGCGATGAATGGCATTAATATTCAAGTTCCAGTATCTGATCATTGTGGAGATGGTGCGCTGCAGTCAAGTAATCTGGCTACCTCAAGCCTCAAGGCCACTGCCCCAAGAAGTATGTGGCAACAAAGCAAAAGTTCTTTAAATGGTCATCTCTCACATGGTTGGTCGGATTCAAAGGGAGAGTTTCTGCACACTAATTTGGGAAGTGGACCTAAGAAGCGACGTACCCAGGTGTCATATTCATTACCTTCTGGGGGTTCAGATTCAAGAAACAAAGGTTCTCTGCACAAGGGGCTTCCGAACAAAAGAATTAGAAGGTCTGCTGCTGATGTTTCCGTACGTCGTCAGAAAGATTTGGAGTCTAGTTTCTGTGATGCCAATGTGTTAGTCACTCTTGGAGACAGAGGATGGAGAGAATATGGAGCTCAGATTTTCCTGGAGCCGTTTGATAAAAACGAATGGAAACTTGCTGTGAAAATATCAGGGGCAACAAAATACTCACATAGGGCACATCAATTTCTGCAGCCTGGCTCGACAAACAGGTTTACACATGCTATGATGTGGAAAGGAGGAAAAGATTGGACCCTAGAATTCCCTGACAGGGGCCAGTGGTTTCTTTTCAAAGAGATGCATGAAGAGTGCTACAATAGAAATACTAGGGCTGCTTTAGTTAGAAATATTCCTATTCCTGGCATCCGTATGATAGAAGTAGACAGTTCTGATGGAACAGAAGCTGAGTTTATCCGCAGTTGTTCTAAATATTACAGGCAGACTGAAACTGATGTTGAGATGGCATTGGATCCTTTACGTGTTTTGTATGACATGGACAGCGATGATGAGCAGTGCCTTGCGAGAATTCGTGAGTGTTCGGATGCTGAGAATAGTGCTTCTTCTGAGATCACTGAGGACTTGTTTGAGAAGGCGATGGACATGTTAGAGAAGGCTTCTTATGTAAAGCAGCGTGATCACTTTACCTTGATCGAAATTCAAGAACTGATGGCCGGAGTTGGATCCCTGGAAGCAATGGAAACAACAATATATGAGCACTGGAGAACAAAGAGGCAGAGGAGAGGAATGCCACTAATCAGGCATCTTCAGGTATGATCTCTAATGCCTTTCCATCTTTTTTTTTCTTTTTTTTTTCGAAACCTGCATTGCTAGGTGCTATATAGATATTTATGTACTTGGGTGAAATGCAGATTTTGGACAGTAGGGCTAGTTATTTTATGTACTACGTAGTTTGTAGATTACTCTTAAGTTGGTTCAACAATGATGTAGTTATTCTGCTGTAATATGCTTCTGCAAGAACACTCGCGCCTTATATAAACACTTGTTTTTGTACCTCTACATTGCAGCCACCTCTGTGGGAAAAGTATCAACGAGAGGTTAAAAAGTGGGAGTTGGTTATGAGCAAAGCAAACACTCCAAACTCGAATGGGTTGTCACAGATGAAAGAATCACCAATTGAGAAGCCAGCGATGTTTGCTTTCTGTTTTAAGCCTCGAGGTTTGGAAGTCAAGCACAGGGGAACAAAACACCGGTCACATCAGAAGAAACTATCGGTTTATGCTCATCAACATAGTACTGCTCTGGGAAATTATGATTCCTATAATTCACCTGGTAACTTTCTTTTACCTGCTTTGTTTTCTAAAATCCTATATGGTCCCTGCTGGTTCTTCTCTATATGAGTTGTCTTTGATTTATTTAGCAGGAAGAAGATGTGTTGGAGATGAGAGGTTTGTATATTCAAACCACCACAACTACGAGCATTCGGAGGAATTTCCGAGTCATCATCCAGGGACATATTCTCCACGTGACCTAGGAGGCGTGGGATATTTCTCGAGCGGTGGAAATGGATGTCACCAAAACAAGTCTCAAAGAATCAACGGGAAGAGGAGTATGAGTGAACGATGGAATGCAAGAGGCTACTATGAATCCCCCGGTTCCAATCTTGTTTGTCTTGATGCGGAAGAATTACATAATAGTAGTAGTAGTAGAGATAGTGATGAGTACAAACTGCGAGAAGCAGCTGGTGCTGCAAGGAGGGCATGCGCTATAGCCAAGGTCAAGCGAGAAAGAGCAGAGAGATTGAGGTACAAAGCAGATCTAGCGATCCAGAAAGCTGCAGCTGCTCTCTTGTTTGCAGACTGTAGCATGGGGAGAGACGGCACTGCAACGTAAATAAATCATTTAAAAAAAATAAATTAAATTCTACAACTGTTGCTGTGTTTAGTTTTTTTGATCAGCTTAGGGAACAAGGTTTGAATTTGAATATCATGTTGCTATTGTAGCGTATAACAAGACGAATCAATATCTTGTGTTACTAGAAAGATCAAAATTAGAAATTTGAGTAAAATGGTCTTGAAGCACACGATTTTATTCATGACATATGTTAAACCGATCGTGTGTAAATAAAATAAACAGGGTGTGTTTTATTATGGAACACACTAATTTTGTTTCTTATACCAAAATCTAAAATAAGAATGTGCAATCAATTTGTATCTGTCTGGTATCAAATGAACAAAACAAAACAAACATTACTTGCGTTTTAAGGCGGATCTACCCTAATGATTTAAGAGTTGTATAAGCTCGTTTTGGTTATCTACATGAAATGAGAGAGAGAGAGAGACTTCAACGGCGGGAAAGCTTTAAGACAGCAGTTTTTCAGGAGAATGTCTCCTTTCTTTTGCTGGCTCCCTTCTCTATTTTTATCATCTCTGTAACCTGAGAGAGAGACAGAGATCATCTTCTTGTCACCTCCATTCTTTTTTTCCCTGGCTGTTTCATGTTTATTTCTTCTGTAAGGTTTCTCTCTTCTTTTTAGGTTTTGCAATACCTTAGAGCACAAGGAAATCAAAAACCTCAAGATTCTCGTAATGAGCTTTCAGAAACAACAATCTTGCAACTTTTTTTATCTCATATGCACCAGAGAATAAATAACCTTAAAATGCTTTTGGCTTAAGATTGTGTTTTTCTTTTTTCTTCTCTCTGTTCTTTCTCAGGTGATTTGGTGATGATGGCATTGCTCTTTGATAGGATTTCTCATTGAGATAGTTGAGGAGTGGGAGGCTTTTTGCCAACAATGGGGAGCAAGATTAAGGAAGACGAGAGGACTGAAAAGGCTATCAGGAGTTTGCTGAAGCTTCCCGAGAATCGAAGATGTATCAACTGCAACAGTCTGGTACACGTTTTAAACAGAATAATGCATTTGTTGTCCAATAATCATCTTTTCTTTTTAATAGTTCATATAAAATATAACATGCTTATCAAGTCAACTAAAGCTATTATATACATAGATCAATGTAGTTGGTTATGTTATTTAAGTTTTTGGACAATCTGAGTCGTGCAGGGTCCACAATATGTCTGCTCAACGTTCTGTACTTTTGTCTGCATCAACTGCAGCGGAATCCAGTAAGTATCTTTTCTCTTGATGAGTTTCCTCATTTGAAAAAGTGTTGTTCTGTATCATGTGTGTTAAGACCTCTAATTCTCATTGTGTATATGTCTTAGTCGAGAGTTTACTCATCGAGTGAAATCTATATCAATGGCCACGTTCACGCCAGAAGAAGTTAGTGCACTTCGTGCAGGAGGAAACGAGGTTTGTGTAAATGTTGAACCATTGTTGCTTTTATCTGGTCATTACTTTGTAAACTTATGTTTTACTTTTGTCTCGTTGCAGCGAGCCAGACAAATTTATTTTCAAGAATGGGATACTAAGCGTGATGCTTACCCTGATGCCAGGTTCCTGCACATTTTATTAATCTGATTAAAACACTAAGATGAGTAGCATAACTTTATAGTTAAACCTCAATTTTTACTTTCTTCTTGTTCAGTAATATTTTCAAGCTCAGAGAATTTATCAGAAGTGTTTATGTGGATAGAAGATACAGCAGTGAGAGCAATGACAAGATCTCACAGCAAAAACCGGTACACTGCTTGTCTTAGATGCTTCATCTTCTTACTATAGGATGTGCCTCTTTACATAGTTTTCTTTTTGTGTTTCCACTCAGGCTGTGACTGAGGATCACAAGGAAAGCAAGAAGGCCAGTGCAAACTTCTTGGGATCTAGAAGCTTTCACTCTATTGATAAACCTGAAACTGAAAGAGCTAGTGCTGGAGGGAAGAGTGGAAACAAATCTCTAAAGTATTATTTTGAAGACAAGGAACCTAAACAACAACAACAAAATGTTTCACATAACCCAAAGTCTAGAGGTTTACCAAAGAGTCCAATCCGCTTTGAGATTGTTGATGATAGGTACCGAGACGATGGAAGTGTTAAGAGATACGATGCACGTAGAGAGCCAAGAGGAAGCTCCAAATCACTTGACCTCTCTAACAACAAGGAAACTTCCAGTTTGCCCATCGTACGTCATGCCAGTGAACTCATAGGCGAGAATCATCCTCGTTTGCGTGTAGAAAAGGTTGTCAAAGTTGAAAAAAAGAAGGATCCAGTGAACAATCAGGTAAAGTGTAATCTACAAACTCATGTTGTGTATACAGTGAAGATGTGAACCTGTACTTTTATGTTTTGCAGTTGGCTGCATCATCTGGTAAAATGAAGAGTCCTGGAAGTCTAATTGATGATGTACCAGTTTCAGAACCTTCTGATGACAGCATCAGTCAGACTTCAAATGAACTACCTGCGTCTCAGAAGAAGACCGAGGGCCCAGCTCCTAATTCTCTGGAAGCTTTGTTGTTTGGATTCTCTGTTCCTTCTGAGGATAATCATCCTGCAGCCAACATTGAGACACAGGCGATGCCAAGAACAGAAGACAGTGTTACCTCTTCTGTCACAGAACCGCATGCCGGTTCTTTAGAGCTAGCTCTTCTTCCTGACGCTGCTGCTGATAATTTAAAAGATATGAATACAACAACTGCAGCTGAAAATAACCAGGTTGGTGTCTGAGATAGTTTTTAAACACACATTTACAAAGAATCAAAAGTAAATAAGTTTATTATACTAAATGTTTTGTTCATGTGCTAACATAGGTGGAGTCATCTACACCACCTAAGGAACCATCAGTTACCTCTATGGAGCAGTCAACACTAGCTATCTCAAATTATGCTCATGGAGATCCTCAAGAAGAGACAAAACCAAGCGTAAGAAGTGCACTTCCTGAGGTAAATCACCTTTCTTTTTAATTTATATGGGATACTCTTTTGGTATCTACAATCATAAGAGTCTTAACCATTGGCAGGACCTTTTCTCTGGAGGCTTCTCATTTGCTTCCCCACAAGTTCATGCTCAACATCATGGCATGGGATATGGCATGGGATATTATCAATATCCTGTGGTATTTTATTTGGCATAATTGATAAATTTGGATCCGACTAATAGATTTTGATCTGATCTTACCTGTGATATCCTTTTCTTAGCAGGCTACTGGAGCCTTTCCATACACGGCAAAACCATCAAATCCCTTTGATCTTAGCTATGATGATGATGCATGTCCAAACCAAACACCACAAGTATGAAACCTACTTCATTCAGATCATAGCATTGATGTCTCAAGATGCCACTATCACTCATCTCAAATCTCTACTTTAAAATTCCAAATATTCTTATGTGTGTCTTTTACAGTATCATTCAATGGCATACGTACAAGGAGGAGGCTTGCCTCTTGTGCCAGTTCCAAGAGGTGTTTCAGATTCATCAAGCATGGCTGCAGATTCCTTTGGACTAATGATGGCCTCTCAGTCGCCTTTTTACGCACCAGCCTTATCTCCAACCTCTCCATCTCTTGCGTCCAATCTTTCCCCTGGTGAGACAAAATTTCTGTATTGCAACCAACGTTTTCATATTATAACTGGAGTCTTATTCTAAACACTTGTGTCATGGAGTATTAGGTGCATACGCAGGGCAGCAACCACATGTGAACATGCCCCCATCTTTCAGGTAAATAACACTTTTTGAATCAACTTATATGGTTCTTTAAACTCTAGTACACTTTATTATGGCAAATAAAATTTGATTTTGTGTGTAGAAGGCAAGAGATGAATAGCATGGGTAACGGAGAAACTACTTACAACAACGCTGCACACTCATATCATCAAGCAAACTTTAATGGATATCCTTCACCAAACCCAAATGCTTATATTTCTAGAGGAAATCCCTTTGACTGAGAGAGAGCTTAACGTCTGAGTTGCAAAAGAGTTCATTGGGAGCATTTTCATGGAAATTGAATGAGATATAACCGTTATGATAAGACTCATAAAAGCATGAAACAGAGGTTTCCACTTCTCACCATCTTCATCGTCCCTTACTATCTTTCTTTAATTGCTTATTGCTCAAATGTGTAATTAATGTGGGAGGATTTCACTTGTAAAACCATTCGAAAGATTATAAACATTTGGTAATGTATAAAATATGTATTGATAAAACTTGTTCCAAAATGCTCATAATAGTTTCTGATCATTAAAATAAGATAACTAAACATCACAAAATTCATACGAATAATATTTTGAAATATAGTTACTAAACGTAAATTTTGTTGGTTATGTTACGTATTATTTTTTTGTTAAAAATTAGTTTCGCTAGAACCAAACTTGACCGGTCGGATTCAGACCAAGATTGAGGTCCGGTAAGGAAAAAAAAAAAACAAATAATTTATTCAGAAAATTTCCAACTCTTCAACAACTCTCTTACGTTTTTGTTGTTGTACCCTCCGATTTTGTTGAAGTTTCGCTAAGAGGCACTGTGAATTGAATTTTTCTATCACAGACTCTCCTTCTTCTCCTACGCACAATAATTTTTTTTAATTATCGTCTGAATCAATCCGTGATACACACCGACGCCGTTAACCATCATCCCCCTTGTCTCTCTTTCCCGCTCTCTGCTTAGATCTGAGCTTCTGGGCTCATTCTTTCTGGATCGGATCATCCAAATCTGAAGACTTTCAATCGTTTTGCTCAAATCGGGTAACGTACTTGCAACTAGGGATCAAAATTTACGTTTTTTGACAAAAAAGTTTCTTCCTTTAGAGTTTTTTCTCTTAAAGTTTTCCTCTTTAGGATCGGTATGATCCAAATCTGATGAATCTCCTTCCACTAGTATTGAATTGTTGCAGTGGCTTATTCTGATCATTTGGATTTTGTAGATTTTGTGGCGACACAGTGGAAAATTTTGATTGTTTTGTGGAGAAGTTTAGGATTTGATCTGGTTATCCAAGCATGTCTGCTCCTGTGCCTCCAGGGGACCTTAGACCCAACAACAACAACCAGCGAAATTCCGGGCCACCATTTGGCTATCAAGGAAACGCTAATGCTTTAGCTGACAATATGCAGAACCTGAGCATGAATCGACCACCACCTTCGATGATGCCTGGTTCAGGCCCTAGACCACCTCCTCCTTTTGGTCAGTCACCACAATCTTTCCCTCAGCAGTCCCCTTCTTATGGAGCTCCGCAGCAGCAACGTGGGCCTTCTCCGATGGCTCGGCCTGGACCTCCTCCTCCTCTTGCTGGAATGGGGAGGCCGAGTGGTCCTCCTCCTGTAGGACAGCCAACTAATGTACCATTGGGCAGACCCACTGGTCCACCTTCTAGTCAGCCACCGTTTGGCTCTAGACCTTCAATGCCTGGAGGAGGACCAGTGGCGCAGCCTGCCGCCTCTTCTAGTGGGTTTCCAGCTTTTGGTGCATCAGGTCCTCCTCCGGGGGCACGTCCAATGGGATTTGGTTCACCTCCTCCACCTGTTGGATCTGGCATGTCTATGCCTCCTCCCTCAGGCATGCTTGGTGGTTCAGTCAGTAACGGGCCCCCCCAGGTGGCTGGTTCAGGGGGATTTCCGAGGGGTCCCCCGTTCCCTGGTGCTGCTGTTTCGGCTCCACAGTCACCCTATGCACAGCCTCCTGCATCACCTTTTATTAGAGCTCCTCCGCAACCACTTGGTGCACATCCTCTGTCTGGAAATTCACCAATGACTCAGTCTGCGCCTCCTTCAATGCCCCCACCAACCTTTCCTGGAGCCCCTCATGGCAGGCCAGCGGTATCAGGCATGCCTTACGGTCCACCATCAGGGCAGGTATGGTCACATAAGGTTATGGTATATGTTTTTGTTGGATTCATGGAAACTTCTGTCAAACGGTTACTATACTAGTTGACCGTGAGAGAGCTGGAGTGGCATTGTAGCTTGTGGCTCTGTAATTTATAACTTAAGCAAAATCTTTTCACTTGATGTATTTCCTTTGCATGGCAGATTCTGATGGTCTTCAAATTTATATGTTGGTAGGTCGCTCCACCTCCTCTAGGCTTTCCTGGCGCAATGCAACCACCAAGATATGGCATGGGTCCTTTGCCAAATCAGTCGATGACCACCATACCCTCCGCCATGGGTCAACCTGGTGCCCCTGTTCCTGGGCCCTCAAGGATTGATCCTAATCAAATCCCAAGGCCAGGTTCAAGCTCCAGCCCAGTTGTGTTTGAAACTCGCCATAGTAATCAGGCTAATCCTCCCCCGGTGTGTTTTCAATTCAGACATTAGTCTGAGATGTCATATATTTTGTATGTACGTTTTGTTAAACTTTTTTATCTTTCCCCTGACTTTCTCTTATATTCTTTGAAGCCTGCTACTAGTGATTACATCGTTAAAGATACCGGAAATTGTAGTCCCCGTTACATGAGGTGCACGATCAATCAGGTAACAATAAGCAATATCTTTTGATGGTAGGATGTGTTCTCTTTGATGTTCATTATTCCTCCGAGCTTGATACATTTTCCCCCCTTTTCTGTAATAGATCCCATGTACTGTTGATCTTCTATCTACATCTGGAATGCAACTGGCGTTGATGGTCCAACCGCTGGCTCTTTCTCATCCATCGGAAGAGCCTATACAAGTAAGCCTTGTGTGACCAAACAAAGATTGTAGGCATTCGGTTTTAATGCTTTTCTTACTTGTATATGCAATCCCTCCTTTCGTCTTACTGATTGCGTTAACCAGTACCATTACAGTTCATTGTAACGTAAATTTTCTTTAGCATCTTTGAAAGAACCAGTTCCTTGTAGCGCTAACCTATTATATGGTGCAGGTTGTGGACTTTGGTGAGGGTGGACCTGTCCGATGTTCACGCTGTAAGGGCTACATAAATCCTTTCATGAGGTTCGTTGACCAAGGAAGGAAGTTCACCTGTAACTTCTGTGGTAAGTGTTACTGTTATCAGTTAATGCAAGCCATGCAATTTGAAGTTGTAGAGAGGCAACTGCAATTGTATGTATAAATTGAATATTCTAAGCTCAAAACCTAGACTAACATTTTGTCATCACCTTCATGTTTTGAAAAAATTATTCTGTGACCCTGAATTACACATATTTTGGGAGATACCTATATAGTTTTGTTGAAGAGAGGCTCTTAATATTAGTTATTGTCATAATCATTTGGATTCTGATGATGTGGGGTGCTTCGTGATCCATTTCCTCATCAACTATCTTTTGCACAGGATACACTGATGAGACTCCCCGTGACTATCACTGTAATCTGGGTCCAGATGGTAGACGTAGGGATGCTGATGATAGACCTGAGCTGTGTAGGGGAACCGTCGAGTTTGTTGCAACAAAAGAATACATGGTTAGTTTATGATACTTTCTTGTTATAAATGTAAAATCTATGGTTCTGCCATTGTTTTTGACAAAGTGTTGTGTCCTCTGGCTTTTTGTTTTCCTAGAAGTTGGAACCTATTACTGTGGTGGAAAATTATATTTTTTGTACTTACTTCAATGTTGATCTAGTGAACCACCACCTAAATTACCTTTCTAGCTAAGATAACTGTATTAACATCCTTTTGGGAAAAATAATGGATGTAAATTTAATATTGTTATCTTTTCTCATAGGTGCGAGATCCAATGCCAGCAGTGTACTTTTTCCTTATTGATGTCTCAATGAACGCGATACAGACAGGTGCTACCGCTGCTGCTTGCAGTGCAATCCAGCAAGTCCTTTCAGACCTGCCTGTAAGTTTTGTCATGTTTCCGTCAATTAATAGTAGCTGTATATTTGATGCAGAGCAGTCAACAACATCTACCCTGTTCTCAGTATATACTTTACTAACATGAGCCTAGAGATTGCTGCGTAGATGGTATTGTTAGTCTAGTCAAACTTTTGGGGATCTATTAACGTGTGTACCTCATGTCTAATGAGACTGTGAACTTTTGTTAGAGTATGGTTATGTTAGCATACTTTTTTTTTTGTTTAAATCTCTGTATGTGTTTGCAGGAAGGTCCTAGGACATTTGTTGGAATTGCTACATTCGACTCAACAATCCACTTTTATAATTTGAAACGTGCACTACAGCAGGTGAATTGTTGCACTAGTCTTTTCATTCGCTTGTAATTGTTGTGTGGAAAAAAATACAGAAATATGTTTTCAACCAATTAATGATGCCATAAAAACCAATTAAGAGTTGAACACTTCATTCCTTTGATGCTACTGTTTCTGGAGTGGGTGCTATCTCTTTTCTTCCTGAATCTTTGTACTACTAGGCAATTGATTACCACTGCCTGTGAATTTGATGGTCCCCGTTTATGTGCAGCCACTGATGCTAATTGTCCCTGATGTGCAAGATGTTTATACACCTTTAGAAACAGATGTCATTGTTCAGCTATCTGAAGTAAGTTTCGGGCCATTTATATTCTTTTTGTGTTATATAAGTAGTCTGCTATTCTTGAGATTGGTTATCCTAATTTCCTTCCCATTTTTTTGTAATTTATTTTATCTGTTGGAATTCAGTGCCGTGAACACCTAGAGCTTTTGCTGGATAGTATCCCAACGATGTTTCAGGAAAGTAAGACTCCTGAATCTGCTTTTGCTGCAGCAGTTAAGGTATGGAATTTCTGAAGATGCATATGATTTACCTGCTGTCTAATTGGTAGTACAAGTAGAGGTTGTTAACTTTGATAGCCTCCTAGTCTTTTGTTTGCCGTTTAGCAAGCATTAAGCCTTGTCAATTAGTTTAGAGGTGGCGTAAAAGAATATAAGTTAAATACTTGGGTTAAAGCAATCAATGAAGTTCAGGTTAACTGGCCAATGTTATCAAGCTTGCATGCTTTTTGTGCTGCAAGTATCTCTAGTGAAACATTGTTTCTTTTTTTTGGGAGCAATGTTTAGGATAATATCTACTCTAACAATTTCTTTTTCTCGTAGGCTGCTTTCTTGGCAATGAAGAGCAAAGGAGGGAAGCTTATGGTGTTTCAATCAGGTATGCCACTTACTCTATTTGGGTACTTTTTATGTTAAGGTTAGTGATGCATGTGCTCCAGTTACTTAGAACCATCTGTGCAAATTTAAAAATCATATATTTGTTAGAAGCACCGAGTCTGACTTGTTATAACATACCTTACTGTTCAGAACCTCTATCATTTAACTAATATGTTTGCCTTTTTCTCCATAGTTTTGTGTTCTGTTGGTGTTGGAGCACTTTCCTCTAGAGAGGCAGAAGGGAGAGCTAATATGTCTGCTAATGAAAAGGTAAACGGGCTTTGTTTCTGAGGTTGTTGTATTTCATTGCAAAATATTAAAGCGTTCTGTAATGTGGATTTCAGGAGGCCCATAAGTTACTACAGCCAGCAGACAAAACTCTGAAGACCATGGCTATCGAATTTGCTGAATACCAGGTATGCCAATACCGAGTAGGATAGATGTTTAACTGAATATGTTTCCATCTGCTTGTCAATAATATACGATGTATCATTTTCTCTTCATTGCAATGTTTGCTCCTATCTAACCCATTCAGAAATGCCTCAGGTCTGTGTAGATTTATTTATCACAAGTCAGGCTTACGTTGACATTGCTTCAATATCCGTCATTCCAAGAACTACGGGAGGACAGGTATATTTCGATATTCCTTGTCCTTACTGAGTTTTTAATAAGTTCTGATTCATTTGTACATGACCTGCATTTGATTTCCTAGTGTTAGTTGTAGCATAGTACAGTAACAATTCGAATGCACTTTTCTTTTGAATCATGTATATTTCCGTGGCAATTTTGTAATACTAACTGAATTAGTTTGCGAAAAGTCTTGCTTAGTTGATGCATCTCTCTTGGCGAGCATTTTCTTTTAAATGATGTTGGCGCCATGGTTTTTGCAGAACTTTAAACTTTCCATTGTATACGATTTTCTACAGGTGTATTGTTATTACCCTTTCTCAGCTCTTTCAGATCCTCCCAAGCTTTACAACGACCTTAAATGGAATATAACTAGGCCGCAAGGGTTTGAGGCTGTCATGCGAGTCCGATGCAGCCAGGTATATTTCGTGGCAGAGAGTTCTCTTCATGCATTACTCTGTATACTCTAGTTCAAGGTTCTGTAAACCACCGTTTCTAATAATTGCAGGGTATTCAAGTACAAGAATATTCAGGGAACTTCTGCAAACGCATTCCAACCGATATCGATCTTCCAGCGGTGGGTGGATCCTCCTTATATTTTTCTCACCAACCAGTTTCTGGATAGCATTGTGTGCATCTGCTGATTTTGTGTCAACATTATTGAAAACATATTTCTGTATGTGGTCCTTTTGAGTCTGGAATTATGGATAGATAAGATTCAAACCTATGCTGTTTAAGTTAATAGTAACACACATAAACTCTTTTGCTGCAAGTTTACCAAGAGGTATGTGGTATAAATTCCTTTTAATCTCGAGTTCTGACAAACCTTAATTTTTCGAATGCAGATTGACTGTGACAAAGCTATAATGGTGACATTAAAACATGATGACAAACTACAAGATGGAGCTGAATGTTCTTTCCAGGTATATTTTACATGCGTTTTGTGTAAATATTGGTACTCTGTCTCATTTGAGATGATGTTATTCTATGTTCGTCTTCTCTCTTTTTTCAGTGCGCCCTTCTGTACACTACCATATATGGAGAAAGAAGAATTAGGGTTACCACTTTATCACTCCCCTGTACGAACCTCCTAAGTAATTTATTTCGCGCAGCTGACTTGGATTCTCAATTTGCTTGTATGCTTAAACAAGGTAGGTCACTGTTTTCAGTGCTGATTCTACTGCTAGCCGTATTGTTACTATAGATCAATATCTGTGTTTGGTTTCTTTTTTATGCAGCGGCTAATGAAATCCCTGCAAAGGCACTTCCATTGGTAAAGGAGCAAGCAACTAATAGTTGCACTAATGCACTCTATGCCTACCGTAAATTCTGTGCCACAGTTACATCATCTGGACAACTTATTCTTCCCGAGGCGCTCAAGCTTTTGCCGTTATACACTCTCGGTATTTTCTTGTGACTTTTGCCTACTTAAAGCTTTTCAGGATCTTCTAGATTTTAATTTGATGTTGTTTCATTTTAAATGGGTTTTTTTCTTCAGCATTGACCAAAAGTGTGGGTTTAAAGACGGATGGGAGAATTGATGATAGATCATTCTGGATCAACTATGTATCTTCTGTATCTACTCCTTTGGCAGTCCCACTGGTTTATCCCAGAATGATTTCTGTCCACGACCTTGATACAAAGGTATGATGTGGCTTCATTTAGTTAATGTCTCTCCTAAGCCTTAAATTTGCACTTTGTGAAACTTATGATTATTCTTGCTTTTTAATCTATCAGGACAATGAAGGATCAGTCGTTCCTCCTTCAATCCCGTTGTCAAGTGAACACATTAGCAATGAGGGAATCTATTTTCTTGAGAATGGTGAAGATGGTCTACTATATGTTGCTGAATCAGTGGACTCCAATATTCTGCAGAAACTTTTTGCTGTTCCTTCAGCTGCTGAAATTCCTAGCCAGGTAATCTCAATTTCTCATCATTGCGCATGAAATTGTAGGATAATTAGCTTGCAACAAATTTCTAAATTTTATACTGTATTGTAGCATATGACTGTTGTGACGGTTTCATCATCACAGTGTTGAAACCATGAAAGGGGATATCTCTTTGTGGTATTGTGAAAATCCTACTAAGCAAAGATAACTTGTCTTTTATTTACAGTATGTGTTGCAGCAATATGATAATGAGCTATCAAAGAAGTTCAATGATGTGGTGAACGAAATAAGGAGGCAAAGATGTTCTTACCTAAGGTATCAGTAACTGTCTTTTCCCCCTTCACTGAGCAGGAGATAATTGTGTCCTGTCTAATCCTTTCCAACTTCTTTTATGTTTTCTCTTCGCAGCATCAAATTGTGCAAGAAAGGAGATCCATCAGGTGAGTGTTTTGGTCTGATAGAATGTCAGTTGCTCCATGCACCTAGAAAGGCCACATGTTATTATTTTTTCCTGTTTGCGACAGAATCAGTCTTACGCTAATAGTAACAGCATTACTCCTGTCCACAGCTAGTACCACTGTCTAGTTTCATAGTCTTTTACTTAACCACATGAGACATTCCGGATTTAGAGTTATCTAATATCTCTTTGGCAAATGACTTGCTTATGCATAGGGAAAACATTTTTATACGAATCATGCTGATTAGGAGTTGCTTAGCAGAAATATTTAGCTTTCATGAACATTGCATGTTGCTTACTCGGGTAAGGTTGATTTCATAAAACCTTGCTTAATTGTCTGTTCTTGTGATTTTTGGGGACTTGTCAGGAATGTTGTTTCTATCACATATGGTAGAAGACAGGACAGCAAGCGGCCCATCATATGTGGAGTTTCTTGTTCAAGTCCATCGCCAAATCCAGCTCAAGATGAACTGATCATCTGTTTTCTAGGACTCCTTGCAAAAGTCTCTCCCAGTGTCCTCTGCTTCATGTTCAGAATCTCTACCATAGAAAAGCATAGTAAGGAGCATTGTTCATTAGCTTATATGGATACCTGAGAAGTATTGGAAGGGAAGAGAGGGCGTAGACTACTTCCACATGAGAAGGTTCACTTCGATATGAAAGTGTGCTTAGATAATAGTCTCCATGTTTTTCATAAGAATTATACAAGAGTTTTTTATCCAATCCATTTTGTTTTGTCATTTTGTCTGTGTTTTATTTAAGCTGGAACTAAGAATTTTTCTTCTTTTTTTTTTCTGATAAAGCTTGTTGTTATTGGATGTTGTCGAAGGGACAAAATAAAACTTTAATATTATACGGTGCAGCGTTAACTATACGAATAATCATTAATTTCCTTATTTTGTTTTCTTTGAATTAGGATGATGATTTAGCCTTTTAGAGTATTTTTATATAAATAGACGTTCAAGATTAGGTTTAAGGGAGAGTTGTTTTGACTTTTGATCATTAAATATTTTTTTGTTTTTTTATAATTAACTTGAGATATCTCAAACCTGTGAAAAAAAGTTTAGAGTAATCCACAAAGAGAAGTACAATTCAGCGAGAAGCTCTTTTTCCAAATATTTGAATAGGTTCCAAACAATTGAATCATATCCATATAGCCATATGACATTCATAGACCAACGGCAAGGAAAGATAAAATATTTATGTAGCGAATCTCAAAAGTCAAAACTATAGTAAGATAAATATATTTGTTTTGCTAATATAGTAATATAAATATGATCATATGAACTTTGTTGCATACAAATGCAATCTGAAACAATTTTGAGTTCAAGACGTCAACCTAATAAGAAGAAGAATAAAGTTCATCATAATAGATTAATAATTGAATCGGACATATTCTGATTTTGCTTCTTTTTATATATATGAAAGACAGACAAATATATTAATTTTATAGATATATGTGGGAAGTGAGAATTGTACTGGTATTTTGTTATTTGTTTGAGTTAGAAAATATATAAATTGTCGTTTTCTCGGAGAGCATCAAGCTGTTCAACATGTGCACCATCTGCCATCACAATCGTGCTTCCTCGTCTCCCCAACTTCTTCTCTACATCCACCAAAGTTTTCCTTATTTAACCAACAATCCAAAAAGTTGTAGTAATTTGTTTATTTTACATCTACAGATATTGTTATAATGTGGAAAGCATAACTGGACAGTTGCTTTTTATATTCTCTCCGAATTTATATATATATCTTAAATAATTAGTAAAAGAGTGAAACTGACCAGCTAAGTCGAATAGAAGTTGGATAGAATCAGGCAACATGACAAGTCTACCATTGTTGTTATCTTGATTAGGAGGATGTCCATGGATTATCACTCTTATGGGAGCTCCTTCTCTTTTATGCTCTTCTTCTGCATTCAAATGTCCATGGTGATCTAACATACATAGTAGAAAAATGAATAAAATAGAATTTCCAAATCTACAGAGTTGTCTTCTTACTCTTTTCATTTTCATCTCTTGAGATCATAACTATCTCCTCATTGTTAATTTGTGGTGCTGCTTCCTCTGTATGAACCGTTTCCTTTCACAAAATAATATGTATTCATCTCAAAACCAACTGATAATCGTTACGTAGTTAGTTCGATCTATGTAAAATGTAGAGTAATATTGTAACACCCAAAACTTTCTGGTTAGCCATATACAGGTAAATGTAGAGTAACCTTTTTAATACATGGGCTTGAGAAAATGTACCTGAGCATCTGCATTAGCTAATAAATCTCTAAGAAAAGGGATTTCTTTCTTCAAGTCATCATTCAAAGCCTTGAGATACTACAAATAAATAAATAAAAAAAATCATCAGTGTTATCATACAAGCACTAGTTTATATTGGTGATGAGTTTAAGGTTAGTGAAGAGTTTGATGAATTTACAGTCATGAAATTGGAGATGATCATTTTGGAGTCCTCGATATCAGATTG
Source organism: Brassica juncea (assembly GCA_018703725.1). Taxonomy (NCBI): domain Eukaryota; kingdom Viridiplantae; phylum Streptophyta; class Magnoliopsida; order Brassicales; family Brassicaceae; genus Brassica; species Brassica juncea. The sequence goes on from CM031939.1 coordinate 62,859,258, forward strand.
AACCATTTCTTTGAACTTGTGATGACCTATTCGAATAACCTGAGAAAGCCTCCTTGTCCTCACTGTGAAAGGCTGAGGAATGTTGAAGACAACTCCAATCTCTCCTGCCATATCCCCTGGACCTAACTTCGCCAATACCTTCATATTTCACCATTTTATAAAATCAATTCTTGATCCGCTATATCAATAACTAAAATTAATGGTTTGGAGTTTTACTTGTTCACTCGCACCCTTGGATCTGATTATCTCCTGTGAATTCAAATAAATTTTTATTAACTGAAGTCAAAGTCATATATATATATATATATAAAGAATGTAGAGGATGTAGATATCATACCACTCCTCCAGATACAATTATGTAGAAATCCGTTGGAATCTCATTTTGTAATATCATCTCCATTTTTGGCGGGAAATACTCTGCTTTTATGTTAGAAACCTACAAAACATTAACGAATAACAATTAATCGACGCCTTCTTTAGCAAGGAACAAAAATAAAATGGACTTGTTGATGGATCACCAGCTGAACGGTGAGACCATCAGGTAATCCTTTAAAGAGATAAGCATTCTCAATGACCGAGCGGAACAAATGTTCGTTAATGCTTGATCTTATGGCCTTAGGTAAGTCTTGGAGAACCTCTTCTTGCTTCAACTCAGCGGTCTTGAACTTGAGCTGCATGTGTGCAAGCATCTGCTCCCTCATCATATCCGGTAACTTATTCTTGCTTGTGTACCGCAATATATGATTGATTGCATTTCTCTGTCCAACAACAAGAGTACTTTGTTAAGCATGGCCGGTTTTGGTCACATCCGGATGAAACATGGAGCTATATATAAGTTGCACGATCTCCAATTTTTTTAATTTAAAAATGTTTATAGCCTCGTAAATCTTAGATCCAGTTTTATTCTTAAAGTAACTATAGCCGTTTGGTTTTAGTGAAAGAAATCATGTAATGAAAGAAGTGATGATTGTAATGAAAGAATGTACCATTCTGAAAGTGCGAAGAGCGCCATGGACAACAAGATTGGTCATGTTACCGATGATATAAGCGGTGAGACCAATGTTGAAAAGCATGTAGAACATGTTGAACGTCTTCTCACGTGTATTAACGGCATGCAAATCGCCGTAACCCACGGTGGTGAGTGTGACAATGGACCAGTACATTGAGTAAGTGTACCCCAGCCATATGCTTCTATCCTTGAAATCCTCAACTTGTGATCCTATCCATGTATCTATAGGGCTTGGATAATGGTAAGCTATCCAGAATAAGATGCAACCCCCAATGTGTACCCAAAATAGCGTTACCTAAAAATAAATTATTCAACAAAATATGGATAAAAAATCCAACCAAGTCCGTGACTTATAACTAGTGTACATGTCACGTGGAACTTACGCAAAGAAGTTTAATGACTCTGATCACGAAGTAGTTGAAAAGTGTGTCTTTCTCTAACCTGTAACAAGATAAAAACAGATACATTTATGACTTATGAAATATGTGTAGTAGAAGTCCAAAACATATATGTGTATAAATTTCTTTTTTTAATTTCTATAAATATACCTTTTAAAGAGCTCGGCAACACGACGGAGACGCCAGAGGCGGAGCAAGTTAAGGAAGCCGAAAGCTTGGCCTCGTCCGCTATTTCCGGTAACAATTTTATAAATGAACTGAATCGGTAACGTTGACACTACGTCCATCACAAAAGCCAAGCTCTTCAAGTACCTGAAGATCATCGCTTCACATATTAAAATAATAATATATTGTGGAGTAATTTATTTGTACCTACGGTATAATTATTTATTTACCGTCTAGCAATGAGGTTGTAGTCGTCGACGATGAGGTAAGTAGAAGTGTCCAAGTATGCAACAAAAAAAGTGAGGACGATATCGACGGCGAAGAAAAAGTCAACGACGAGATCAATGGTCGGAAAAGCTCCATCAGCAGCTTTCTCGAAAGCCAACTCGAAGAGAGATGCCCACGCCGAGTACCCCACCAAGATCACCAAATACAATTCCCACAACCTATACCAATAAATATACATATGTTAATTAATTTTCTTTGTTTTATAATATAAGGTTTTAATGTTAGAAATGATGATATTGAAAGAACCTGTAACGACGATCATAAGGAAGAACGATGAAAGGTTTGGAAGAAGGGTTGTCATCGACGACAGTCCCAAACGCAGGCAGGAGACTGCTCGAAACCGACGTTATGTTCTTCACATCTTCGCTTGACGACCTTCTTCTGAATAGTAACGATAACGGCGATCTCTCTTCCGAAGTTCCTAACGGCGCCGTCGAAGCCCTTCCTCCTCTAGGCAGCAAAGGCAACGGCGATCTCGCATCTGAAGTCGTCGTCGACATTGTATTCTCCTGTTCTCTATCTCCTTCACGCTTGCATAGTCACTTTTATTTTGTTTTCCCTTTTAAAATTATGAGAAGGTGGTGAGCCAGTTGAGTTGACTTTTATTAATGTTCCCTAATAATGTGTGAGAAAATATATTTTTTTTTATAATCAGTTTACTTCTAATCATTCACGGTTAATGGATTATTTAATACTCCCTCTGTTTCTTAAAGATATATGTTTTGGTGTTTTCACATATATTAAGAAAATACATTAATCATGCATTGTTTTTAGAAATTATCAAATTCCAATGCATTTTAACCAATAGTTTTTGAATAAATTCAATTAATTTTATTGAAATTTGCAATTTTTGTATAGAAAACATAAAAAATACATCTTTTTGAAACAAATTTTTTTTCCAGAACATACATCTTTTAGAAACAGAGGGAGTATGTTATAGCGACAGAAGCTACGTTGATTTTACGATGTTTGAAAGATTTATTTAGTGATTATGCATATGGTCATGTTTTAATTTCATTCACATGTTATCACAAATAATTTCTCAATAAATATTTTTACAATTTGAAAGTTTTTTCTGAATAAATGATCGAAAAATAAATATAGTACAGTGATACGTGTATTTAATAAAAAAACCTTTACGTACACACATCACTGTATATAAAAACAAAATATTACAAATAATATGTGAGAAAGGGAGGGTTAAAAGTTAGTAGCTGTAACACATTATTTTTTCTTTAGATAACATATACGTGCTAGTTTCTCTGGTTTCATACTTATCTACCCGCTCCAGTTATACCCTTTGTATTGCCGAAGGGTTCATCGAACTTTGGCTTCAAATCACGTCTCTGTGTGTATATTCAATGCGATAGGCGGTGTCATGATATAATCGAGATCTATATAATACAACTAGCTAGAAGATAATAATGTTTCTTTTTGGTACGAAAATGTTAAGTATTAGAGTTGAAGCATTGAGATTCTCAAAGTCAAATCTGGACGTATTTATTTTTTGTTTTTATCATCGATGACACCTGACAGGAATCGTAATGTTGAAAACACAAGGCCAACGATAATAAATTAAGATACACTATAGTACTATGTTTTAGTAACAATTTTTTTGTTTCTAACTGACACAATAAACGCGAAGATCCTAAGTAAGAAAAAAGCATTTACATACTAATTAATAATCTTCTGAACTGTTGGATGTGCATGTAGTTTACATGTAGTTGTCATGTTTTTTTTTTTTTTTTCTAACCGAGTATCCTGGCCCCACCGAGGTGGTCCAGACTAGAGACCGAAGTGAGCAAGGACGCTGCCAGGGCGTCACCATGTGGCTCACCGTGTAACGGTCTTCGGTCTCGGATGCTGCAGCCCATATGTAAATTCCGCAGTGGCCAAGGCTCGAACCCAGGGGCGGGCACTCCAGCTGGAGCTCCTATACCACTGGACCAAAGCAACTTGGTTGTAGTTGTCATGTTTGATCATTCCAAGATATGATACATTATAAATCGATTTTGTCGTGTTTATATATAGGATAAAACTATAAGACAAGTCAGATATATGAATGAAACTATGAAAGTGTCACGGACGATTTTACCAAAAAAAAAAAAACAAAAAGTGTCACGGTCCTCACGGACGACTACAGATGTTTATGTTGTGTTTGATCACCGGGTGAGAAGAAAAGGCAAAATATATACAGTGATATGTTTGCATTAATAGATGCGGCATATGCCTAGAAACGAACGTCAAAATAAATTTTTCTACATAATGGGCCTGGGCCGAGATCACAACTCTCGTAGCTACCGGCCTAAATTTGCAGATCCGAAAATCTTTAGACCCGGTCCGGCACTGGATCTTACGAAAATTGGTAGATTTTGCGATTCGAACCGGGCGGTTAATTGGTTAACACAAACCAAATATCTTGTAACGGTTTGTACCTCCTGTAAGGCTGCAATCAGAAACCCTAGTCCTCTGCTTTCATCATCGTCATTCTCCTCTCCTTTCGTCGATTCGCCGCCGCCTTTTGCTCAGCCATTTACAGTACATACATGTTAACGAGTTTTCTCTCTACGTTAAGAGCTTCTGGTAGAACTTTCCCTCTTTAGTTGCAGATTTGGCATCACAATTCGTTTTTTTGATGTGATGGTGAACGAATTCGAGAAGATGGATAAGGAACGAGTTAGGAAACGGCCTCGTATGACCTGGGACGAGGCGGCCACAGCTGAACCTGATGTTCGTCTTCATCTTCATTTTTAAAATTCAAATTAAAGCTTTCACATTTAGAAATTAGATTTAGCGTCTCTTTAAATAATGTGTATAGGCTAAAAGGTCTCAGAGACACGGAAGCGATGGGAGGGTTTTGTTGTCACCACCAGTGAGGGAGGATGATCGCGACGGACATTACAATTTCAGTTTGAGAGAGAATCTCACTCCTAGATGTGAGTTGCTTTTGATTCCTAAAGTTGCTAACTTTCTATGTCTCTAAATGATATGTGCATTGTTTATTAGTATTCATTATTGGCAGTATTGCATCAGGGATGATCTTTGTTAGCTTTTCATTGACGTAATAAGCCTTTTATGAGCATTGTTTTTTTTTTTTTTTTTGAAACTCATTATATTAAAACCAAACTCAAACGTTAGTTGAGAGCCATCAAGGCATCGTCAACCACCACATTTTCAACTACCGACAAAGCAGACTTAGCTAGTTTATCTGCAAGAGAGTTATTCTCCCGACAAATCCAAGAAAAAGAAACCAGCTCAAAGGAGGACACAAGAGAAAATATGTCAGCGACAATTCCATAGATCTCTGGAATGCAATTCCCTGAGTTTAAAGTTTTAATTAGCTGGGCCGAATCCGACTCAAAAGCCACAGACCTCCTTCCTTCTCTTCTCGCCTCTCGAACCGCTTCCAGCATCGCAAGTCCTTCTGCCATAAGAGCTGAAGTCACAAAGGAGACCCGTTTGTGTGCTGATACCACTCCAGCATTCGAGAAAATTGCCCATCCTAGCCCCGCCATTGTTCCTCGTGGTGACCAAGCCGCATCAGAGCGAATCACCAAGGCTGTCGACGGTGGTTGGTAGAGGATCTGAGTCCGAGTAGGCCTTTGGGGAGTATCCTGTTTCTGGCTTGCTTCCCATTCACGAGCCATCGAAATGGACGTAGAGAGAGTGTCTTCCGGGGAGCAAGAGGAACCTTCAAAAAAGAATTTATTCCTCGATTTCCAGATGTTCCACATTATCCATGGGATTAGAGCTTTTGAAGTGATTCCAGTCGGTGGAAGGCATTGCTTGGTGCACAAAGATGGCCAGGAGTCAAGTAAATCTATTTCTCCGCTGATTTCCACAGTTGAGACGAAGGGGGCTAGGCGCCACACTTGTCTTGCGTACCGACATTGGAAGAAGAGATGAGCAATAGATTCAGAGTCTCCACATCTTTTACAGCTCGGGTCGATTGGAATATGACGGTCTAAGAGTCTTTCTCCTACTGGGAGCGCACTCTTCAGGAGTTTCCAAGAGAAAGTTTTGATCTTCGGAGCACAGTGGAGCTCCCATACATTTTTCTTCCAGTTAAAGTCACTGGCCGGAGTACCTGGATCGCCATTATCTTCTCTATTCACAGCCGAGTAATACCCCGACTTTGTTGAGTAATCCCCTGTTTTTGTTCCCAACCAAATAAGTTTGTCCGGAGCCCCGGTTTGACTGGGTCGAATACACTGAATTGTTTCCGCATAATCAGGAATAAGGCGCTGCAATTTTGGTACATCCCAAACACCCTCGTTTTGGATCAATAAATCGGAGACCTTAAGCTGTAACTGTTGCTCGTTTGGTGGTCCCATCGGGCGTGCCTGTGAGTTGGTGCTCAGCCAGGGGTCGCTCCACAAAGAAATGGATTGTCCGTTGCCTACAATCCATCCGAGGTTTTGCACAAGTAAGTCTCGCCCTATCAATATACTGCGCCATCCATGTGACATCGCAGAAGGGCCAGTGGCTTGTAGGATGTTGGTATCGGGGCTATATTTGCCTAACAGCACTCTGCTAATCAGGCAGGTCGGGTTTTGTAGCATCCTCCAACTGGTTTTCGCGAGTAGGGCCGTATTAAAAGTCTGGAAATCCCGGAAGCCCAACCCACCCAGAGCTTTCGGTTTAGCCATTGATGCCCAAGATACCCATGCCATCTTCTTCTTGGACTCGTTATTGTCCCACCAGAAACGAGTTACCGCAGATTGGATCCGATTGCATAGCGAGACTGGTAGAGCAAAGTAAGACATGGAGTATGAAGGGACCGCGGACAGAACACTCTGAAGCATAACCACTTTCCCAGCAGAAGATAGGAACTTGTTTGTCCAGCCCCGAGCTTTTTGTTTGATCTTGTCAACAATAGATGCAAACATATCTCGTTTCCTCCTTCCGAAAGCTTCGGGGAGCCCTAGATATTTTCCGGTTCCTCCCTCCTTAGTGATTTGAAGTTCCTCCTTAATCATCTCCTTTAGCGCCGGGGGAGTTCTTCGGGAAAAGGTAATGGTTGACTTCTCTTTACTGATCGACTGGCCCGAAGCCGTCTCGTATTTACGCAGGATGTTTCGTAGAGCAGAGCAATTTCCTCTGGTAGTTTCGAGGAAGAACATCGTATCATCCGCAAAAAGAAGATGGTTTATCCGAGGGCATGTTCTCGCCACCCGCAGCCCTTGGAGGGAACCATCTTCTTGCGCCCTGTTACATAATCCCGAGAGAACCTCGCTACATAAAATAAATATGTAGGGAGAGAGAGGGTCTCCTTGGCGGATACCTCTACTCGGTACTACCTTCCCTCTAGGCAAGCCGTTAATGAGGAAGGAGTAGGTAACAGATGAAATGCATTGCATGATGCAATCTACGAGACTTTGGTGGAAACCCAACCGAATCAACACTGCGGAAATAAAATCCCATTCCAGGCGGTCGTACGCCTTGCTCATGTCCGTTTTGACTGCCATGGCACATCGCTGTTCCGCTTGCGATGTCTTAAGGTAATGTAGTACCTCGTGTGTGATCAGTACATTGTCTCCTATTGCACGTCCCGGTACAAAGGCCGACTGATTCTCAGATATTAGCTTATCCAGCAAGGGTTGAATCCGTCTAGTGAGCAGCTTGGAATAGATCTTGTAGTACACATTGCACAAGGCAATAGGCCGGTAGTCGGAAACCTTTTGCGGAGCAGGGATTTTAGGGATAAGCCGGATATGAGTTTCGTTGATGGACTCCGGGAGTGCTCGTCCTCTAAAGAAATCCTGCACCTCTTTTACAATGTCCGGTCCAATACTCTCCCAATGAGTATGGAAAAAACCGGCAGAAAATCCGTCAGGGCCGGGCGCTTTATCAGCGTTGATTGAGAAAGCAGCTTCTCGGATCTCCCTCGGTGATGGAACGGCCGTGAGTAATTCATTCTCAGCTTCGGATACTAAAGGTCGTAGTGCATATCTCACTGTTTCCTCTCGTTCTCCCGGGCTAGAGGAGAACAGTTTTTGAAAGTATGCATCTATCGTCTGAATTATCTCCTCTTCTTTATGTACCACAACTCCATCTTCTCTTTCAATAACAGAGAAAGCATTGGCTCGTTTTCTAGATTTGGTGATGGCATGAAAGAAACCAGTATTCCGATCCCCAAGCTTCAGCCAAAGCAGCCTGCTGCGTTGTTTCCAATAGTCCTCCTCTGCTAGGAAGGCGGCATTTAGCTTTGTTTCTATCTCCTGGATCAGCGTGACATCATTTTTCGGGCTCGCCAACGCTACATCCAGTTCCCGCTTCTGTTGCTCAATAATCTTCTGGCTATTTCTCTGTTGGGTTTTATTCCACAGGGAAATCGCACTTCTAGTAGATGCAAGCTTCCCACTTACTGACAAAGCCGGAGCCCCTAGCCAAGAATCAGTAATAACCCTCTGTGCCTCAGCGTTCTTACATAGCCGACGATCGTAACGGAAAATTCCTCTACGTCGTCTCGCCCCATTGTCGAAAAAAGACAGCAGTGGTTTGTGGTCCGAACTCAGATCTGCTTCCATATATTGACACCGAGCCGTAGGAAAGCTTTCTGCCCATAGCGTGTTGGATGCCGCACGGTCGAGTCTGCATCGAACCAGTTGATCTCCTCTAACCCCCCGCCATGAGAGCGGGTCTCCCGAGTGTTGGAGGTCGAATAAGTCTCCTTCCGAGAAGAAGGTACGCAGGTCTGTGAAGGAGCCCTCCGGTCTATCCAATCCTCCCTCTTTTTCTGAGCTACATAAGATATCGTTGAAGTCGCCAGTAATAAACCAAGCTTCCTCACGCATAATAGCATTGGACACAAGTTGGTCCCATAACAGAAGCCTCTGTTTCTTATCGGTACTACCATGTACAAAAGATGAGTAAAAACTCTTTCCTTCAAATTGAATGAGCGTATCGATAACATGAGTGTTAGAATCTAAGACTTGAAGGTTTAATCCCTGTTTCCAGAATAATCCAAGCCCACCGGCTCCATGACCTGTCGGAGCGACTAGATGGTGGTGATCGTAGTGTAGGTTCTCCAATTTCTTCAGTACTACCTCATCGGGGTTTTTTGACTCCATGATGAAGATGATATCCGGGTCAAATTTTCTGGATATCTCCTTCAGTCTACGAACTGTCCGGGGATTCCCCAAACCCTGACAGTTCCAGCTCAAAATTGCTAAGGAACGAGGTTGGATGGACCCCGAAAATCCATCCTTCTCCTTGCTGATGGTGGTATCATTATGAGCATTGTTTATTGTTTAGATTTTACTCACTTCAATGTGTTTTTTTTTGACAGATAAAATACTAAGCAAGATGGGTGAAGGTTAGCTTGTCAAGTGGCATGGTGTGTTCGAGATAAAAAAAAATGTTTATGTGAATCAAAAAAATCGAGCCATTTCAGTGTCGTTGCTGGTGTTGTAGGCACATTTGGTCGGGTTTTGGAATGTTGGGATCGTGAAACTAAAGAGTATGTGGCTATAAAGATTATCCGAAGCATCAAGAAATACAGGGATGCAGCAATGATTGAAATTGATGTTCTTCAAAAGCTTGTTAAGACTGACAAAGGCCGCAAACGGTATTCTATATATTAATTTTTTATTAGCTGATTGCAAAGAGTGACATGGTTTTCTGTTGAGGCTCAGTTTCTTCATCTCTGATTTGTACTTGCAGATGTGTACAGATGAAGGACTGGTTTGATTACAGGAATCATATTTGCATTGTAAGTATTCCACTTGATTTTTTTCCGGCATTGAAATGCATCTCTAAATTTATTCAGTGACCTGTTATTGTTAGAAGTGCATTACTCAATAGTCTCTCTGGGAAGCTTTCTTCTGTTTGATTCCTGATTTACAAAAATCCAGCTCCATGTGTTAGTTTTTGTTGGTGAAGTTTGGAACTAAACAGAACCTTCGTTTGAATGAATTCTCATGGTGTAATCAGGTGTTCGAGAAGCTTGGGCCAAGTTTGTTTGACTTTCTAAAGAGAAATAAATACTCCGCATTTCCTCTGGCTCTTGTCCGTGATTTTGGATACCAGCTTTTGGAATCTGTAGCATGTCTGTGATTTGTTCCTTTCAGCTGTTTTAATACCGTTTCCTTTCTGTCTCATTTCAGTAGCTGTTGTCCTACCTAATGCATCTCTGTTTTTTACATCTTTTTTTTTTTTTTTTTTTTTTCAAATTTTTTACATCTTTTTATTTTCGTTCTTGTCTACAGATATGCACGAGTTACAGTTAGTTCACACCGACCTCAAGCCCGAGAACATTCTTTTGGTGTCTTCAGAAAATGTAAAGCTTCCTGACAATAAGGTATCTAGAATAGAATTAGATTAAGGTTGTGCTTGGTTTGAAACAAAAGATAGTTTGATTTATGTAGTAATTAATAAGCTAGTATGTTGTAGAAATTAACTTTTGTTAGAGTCGCACTTTTGACAGTCTGGTGTTTGAATTTTGATAAACAGAGGAGTGGTTCACATGAGACGCATTTCAGGTGTTTACCGAAGTCAAGCGCCATTAAACTGATTGATTTTGGCAGTACTGTTTGTGATAACCGGATTCATCACTCTGTTGTCCAAACAAGGCATTACAGGTCCCCTGAGGTCATTTTAGGTTAGTAAATCAATTGTTTGCGCAACAATACATACCTGCCTATGATTGCATAGCTGACACTTACCTACGGATGAACATAAATTTTCTTTCGGGGCAACTAACCGGTGGCATATCTTTTGCAGGTCTAGGATGGAGTTACCAGTGTGACTTATGGAGCATAGGTTGTATACTATTTGAACTATGCACTGTAAGTTCTTTCTCATCTTGTTGTATAATGAATACTTATCTACTTGTTTTCTTTGTTTAACTTAGTATTGTCAACATTTAAAAACTGTAAATACATTAGGGAGAGGCTCTCTTTCAGACTCATGATAACCTTGAACATCTAGCGATGATGGAGAGGGCATTGGGACCTCTGCCTGAACACATGACCCGGAAAGCCTGGTTACTTTTTACCTCCACAAACTTTTGGGTGCACAAAACAGAGATATAAATGCTCATCGCTTGTTGCATGTTTGTGTCATTATGCTTTTGCAGCCGGGGTGCCGAGAAATATTTTAGGAGAGGAGGTAGGCTAAATTGGCCTGAAGGGGCCAACTCTAGAGAGAGTATTAGAGCTGTAAAAAGACTAGATCGTCTGAAGGTTGTGCACCATTATTATGTTTGAGTGTCTATTGATATGTCATCGTAATCTGAAGTAGAAAATGCTCATGAACTTGCAGGAGATGGTGGCGAGGCATGTAGACAACGGAAGATCGGGATTTGCAGATCTGTTGTATGGTTTACTGCAGTATAATCCGTCCGAGCGTCTCACAGCAAACGATGCTCTTGACCATCCTTTCTTTAAGAGCGCAGGTTGAGAAGGAGCAAAAGCCGATGAGGCAAAGTGTCTGTCTGTCTACATAACAATGTGCACCATAAACTGTAGAATTTTTACTTGGTATCAAGTTTTCTTTTCTAGATTTTAAAGCTCCCTGTTTCATTAGCACCATTCAGGTTTCAAGTTTGGCTACAGAATAATCTCTGTTGTAATTACATTGTGTTGTTGAGAGTTAAAAGTCGCTTTGACCACATTTTGAAACTTCTCAACTTTGTACGTCAATTACCAGAAATTTTTCGTCTTTAACGTGATAACAAAACGGACTACCAAAGCGAAAATATCGTCAAAATTTTCAAACAGTTATCATCATGTTTGCGCTGTAAGCCGCACAATCGGACTAGTGTTTCTAAACTGATCATCGCTAAAGAAGATTAAATGGACGTAAGAAGATCCAAGAAATGCATAGCGAGTCTGTGAAAGTCTAGAAAAAAAACTAGTTGTCTATGCAACATACGTCCAGTGTAGTTGTCTTGATTCCTTACACCTGATCTTCAATGTAGTCAGTCACTCTGTCGCCCACCATATACCTATCATCGTATTCCAGACGGTGAATGTAATGGAACAGATCGAAGGTGAGCTTGGCTACGAACCCTATGATGATGATGGCTAATAACACCGGCCATATGAGCCTCTGCACGGCTAGGTCGACTGCACCAGAAAACTGAAGCAATGGGAATAGATAGTTGGCCACACAGAAAGGGAATGTGAGAGTGGTTAGAAGATTGTATAGGATCGGACAAATGACGTTTCCAAGCAGCCACGTCCATGGAAGCCTGTTGATTCCGACACATCTGACTCTCTTGAGCTTCTCCCGCCACGCCACAGTTGCGAAACAGTTGACACGCGTGAACATGGTCTGTAATAAAAGAAACAGAATCATATATACTTGTTTCGCAAGAAAGCGAGAAAACTAAAAACCTTAAGATGTATTCCTTACTAGATAGGTCCAGATGTGAAGAACAACTAAGCCGATGAACCAATCTCGCAGCAATGAATAAACAGGGGGTTCGCTTAGCGGCACTTGTGATGGGATGATGATCATAAGATCGAAAAGGAGACCAAGCAATGTTGGTATGAAGGAGACCTGCATATCAATAATGTTGCAAATTATGCAAAAGTGTTTTTCAATAAGGCTGAAAGGAAAAGTTTTGAGTCTGCTTACCCAGATGGAGAACAGTAATGCATTCCGTATCCACAACAAAACAAGGTTTAGAAGCAAATCGGTTCTTCTAATCATGATATGGTTTAATATGAAGCAAGTTCCGATATAGCCTACTCGCAGGATAAAGCATCCAATCCAGAATGCATAAAGATCTAAAATGATAAGATTTTAAAATGAGACACTTCATCATTAATTAGAGCATAGCATGAAACTGTCATATGCAAGGAAGCCATATGAAGCAAGATGATGAAAGTTACAAACCGTCGTGTTTGAGTCCGAACTTTATCAGGATGAAAGAGATACAGTGGAAGAAAGTCCTTCCCACTAGAATTGGCAAAGCCATAGAGACTGTACTAATGAGAAACAGGCTCAAAGCAGCTAGACCCAACATCAATCCAATCCTCAGTGTAATAAACCTGCAACTTCAGCTTATTAGAGCATGAACAAATTATCTTTTTTTTTTTCAATAAAAAAGCTCTCCATCTGTTACCTATTGTTGTCGGTATCCTCTTCAAAACCGGTATCGTTCTGAGATCCATAGAATCTGACTAGAGAGCCTTCACCTATGGGAATCACTAGAGACCAAGTATCACGAGTCTCCAGCTCTTGTTGCAACAACGGTCTCACATTCTGGTTTGCATGGTTTCCGAGAAAGAAGTCGCTCAACTGCAGCCAGGAAGTCACAGTGATAATCCACTTTTGAACTATGGGTTCTATTGCTTTCGTAATAAGCTCGGCTAACCACTCCATTGCTCCTATTCTCACTAACAATACATAAGCAGCCATTGAGAGAAACATAAACCTTGCTTCATAGATCCTGCATCATATTCATAGCGTTTTTATAAGATTAAAGAAAAATATCGAAGTTGCATGACACTATAGACGATACAAGGTAAGTAGAGGCAAAGAGGATCTTACCATAACTGGAGCGGGAAAAAAGAGGGGTTGATGAAAGAGATAGTCATTATCGGTAAGTGAACCAAAATCACCATCAATGATGCATGGAAAGCCAACGCAAAGAGAAATTGGCCAAGGTACAGTTTAGTGATCTTGTAGTTGGGATCAGTAACATCTAGTAGAAACCAAAAGGGTCGTTTCTGCAAGATCTGTCAAGAGAAAAAATACCTTTTGAAAATCTCATAAAAAAATAAGGTCTTGTACGAATGAAAGTAAAACTAAACTAAACTGGGTTACCTTCTGGATAAGCTCCATGGAGTTGAAAAATAATAGCAAGCAAAGTTGTCCAAACAACCAATGTACGATCATCACGAAGGGAAAGTCTGAAACGAGCTCAAGCCTCCAGGAAACTGTAGTTCCAAATATAGGGAGTACGCAAAAATATAACCAGCAGCCAAGCACCAAAGGTAACACGCCAAACTTCAAACTCAAGACGAAACCATCTTTAAGTTTAACCACATACAGATTTTTCCACACTTTCGCTGAAAAAATCCATAAGAGGTATGGGAGTGCCACTGCTACCACGAGAAATCCCAGTGATAATTTCTTTGCTATGGCTCGACTCAGAGTAGAAAAACTTCCAAGATAAGCTAAGCAAAGTGACAGCATAGTCCAGTATCCAATAACGACTGGTTCTTGGGTAAGTCCTGAAAGAAGCTGCGTAACTGCCCCCAGACGTTGGGAAAGAAGTAGGAGTCCGATGACAAGTCTCCCCATCATAAATGGAAGAAGAACGGAGAAGAACGAGACATAAAAGCTGATGGCAAGAACCTGTAGAGATTTAACACAGAACTTGTTAACATATGAAACTTAATAAAACCATTTCCAAAAATGGATAACTAAAACGAGAATCAGGGGACTTACAGCAAATGCATTGTCATCAAGGTGGAAAAGAAACCTCCTGATTGCTCCAAATTCACGAAGCTGTGGGTTTCGAAGACGAATCACTGCTTCACGAGGTTCAGCCACAATGGCGTGGAAGAATCCACGGCGTGTGAGAAAATCATGCCACCAATCACACAGAATCCCCATAGATTTCCAAATCACACACGCAACTCCTCCTCCTCCTTGTTCGTTCTCTCCATGAATCTCACGGTGAATGCGTAAGATATCTTCAGCCATAAACTTAAGAATCATCATGATGGTCATAAGATACACAATGAAACCATTGTAGAAGAAGCCAGCCAAGAGAAAAGCAAATCTCTCAGAAACGCGGAAAAGTCTCTGGTTCTCAACCGCACTACTTTTCCCCCAAGGATGCAGGGAAAAGCAGAAGGCGTTGAAGAGAATCACGAGAACGTAGGCAGCGACGCGTAGCGCCCTCATCGACAGTCCTCTGAGAAACTCATGCCATGGAAGCCTCTCTGGTGCGTTCTCAGAGTACACAGGGACGAACGAGTAGCTACGCCTACACACCTGAGTTAAAAAAGAGAAGACGAAACGCATTTACTGTGTTGATTTTCGTCGCAAAGAAAGATAAAACTCGAAAAAAAACTGAAGATGGATGAGAGAAAGAGCGGAAGAAAACCTCGCACTGTTTGAATCCGCGGCGGTTGAGCCAGACACGGAGACATTCCTGGTGAACGTACTTTATGGAGCCTCGACACGCGCACGGATACCTCAACGGATCGTCTGGTCCTTCCGGTGATCGGCAAATCCGGCACAAATCTCCTCCGTCGTCGTCGTCGTCGTCTTTGTCAGTTTCGTCTGCCGGAATAGCTCGATCGTAGCCACAGTCTTCGATATCCGCCGGAAAAACGTCCATATTCTCTCGCCTCTCGTCACTCGGGTTCAGCCTCTCGTCGTCACTCACTTCTTCATGCTAAAGCTTGAAGAAGCAAATATTTTTTAAAAAAATTAAATAAATAAGAAAAGAGAGCCAGAGGCCGTTTTGACGATTTCGTACAGTTGTTTGTTTGTTTGTGGTAGAAAGTCGCTTTCTACTCTGCTTTTACCACCGTAAGTCTGTAAAATTCAACCTTTAGTAACAGTAATTATAACAGACTTTTCTAGCTCCCACGACCTTTGATTTGGACGTTCGTTGACGGTGGACCCACTAAATTTGATTACTACGTGTTTTTACTTTTAAATCTCAATATTTATCGTTGTCCGAAAAAAAATCTCAATATTTATCACCTTCTAAAGATTATCCAAATCATAAAAGTTCCCCAAAGGAGAGAGAGAGCAAAAACTCTCTGACCTCTTTCTAGATTTCAGTCGGAAAAGTGTCACCTGCCGGCGGAGTGGGCTTCCACAGCCAGTGCCGGTCCTGGGGTAAAGCTGGTAAAGCCCCAGCTTTAGGCGCCAAATTATGTTATATATTTTTAGGGCAGATTTTTATCAATGTCGACTATAGTACAGTGGTTGAAGCTTCCAATATTAGCTCACTGGGGCGGGGTTCTACGCTGGAGCCTATGGTTTTTGGATAAAATAATTTTTTAAGCTGGGTTTAAAGAATTTGGGCTTTAGGCGCCCCAAGACAACGGACCGGACCTGTCCACAGCCACCGTCGGTCCGGCTTGTTTGTTATTTCAGTTTTCTTCTTTCTCGTTTTAGTTTTGTTTAGTATCTTTGTCGGTTCTCTGATTCCGGGAGGCGGAGGTTTCAACGGCTCCGTCGCCGCCGGCTTTATCTTCGAGAGGTAGAGGCTTCCACAGATCTGCTATCGTCGGCTTTGGTTTCCGAGAGACGGTGACTTTGTCAGTACCGCTGTCGTCGGCTTTGGTTTCCGGGAGATGGTAGCTCCTCTAGTATCGTCTTCTCCGGTTTTGTTTCTTTGGTCCTTGGTATTTGGTTCCAGTTCTTCTCGATCTATGAATCTGCACTTCAAAGCCTCTCTGCTTCTTAATCTATCATCTGAAACCGTTGTATGCATGTCGGAGGTGACGGATCGATTGTAGGCGGTTATTTGTTCGAGTGATCTCATAGATCTGCGTTGGTGTGTGGTGACGGTCGCGCAGTCTCGATTTAGTGGTAGTGCGGCGTCGTTGACGGCAGTGAGCCTGGAGAGATTAGGGTTTCCTGTTTCTGGGTTGTGGGGTTTGGGCTTTAGGCCCGTTTGTAGTTTTTTCTACTGTGGGCCGGATGTTTTGGGCCTTTTATTGTACTGATTTCGTATGAAAAAAAAAAAAATTATCCAAATCATTGACTATATCCATAATAATAACATTTTGAAACTGCATATATATATGTACATAATGTTGAAAACTATATTAATATGTTGATATAACACCATTGGTTTTGTTCGTTTTTGCATACTCAGAGATCTTGAGTGAAATCGACCAACCTCTCTCCCACTTTGTATCGGTTATCGAATTCAACTTGGTGAATGTAAATGATGAGATCACGAGTGAGCTTGGCACTAAACCATATGACCATCACGGCTAGCAAGACCGGCCAAACGAACCGTTGCACGGCTAAGTTAGCTTCACGTGAGAATCCAAGAACAGGGAACAGAGAGTTCACCAGCACGTAAGGGAAGCAGAGAGTGGTTAGAAGTGTGTTTATGGCCGAGCCGATAACCTCTTGAATGAGCCATGTGAAAGGAAGATGGTTGATACCAACGCTTCTGATTCTTTGAAGCTTTTCACGCCATGCAACCGTCGCGAAGCAGGTGACTGGTGTGAACAGAGTCTGCGAGAAAAAAAAATATAAAGCGGTTACTTGTTACTCAAGAAAAGTAGAGAAAAAGCAATGATGATGAAGTTTCATCTTACCAAGAAGATCCAGATGTGGAGGACGTACACACCGATCAACCAATCGAGGAGAAAGTTATACACAGGTGATTCGTCTAGCGGAACTTGTGATGGGATGATGATCATCAGGTCGATAAGGAGTCCTAGCAAGCCAGGTACGACAGAGATCTGTTCATCAGGTTTTGCATGTTAATTTATAGATATATCTCCATAGATAGAAAGTAAGATTCTGAGTGTTTGTTACCCATATGGAGAATAGCAAGACATTCTGCATGCACTTCATGACATGTTTGAGAAGCAAATCGATTCTTCTCGTCACGACATGATCATAGGCGAAGCAGGTGACCTTATAGATTTTTCGCATGATACACAATCCAATCCAGAAAGCACAAATATCTGCAGTTTTTAACATTAGAAGCTCAAAACAAAGAAGAAAGGTGTATGGAGATTTGAAGCAAGATAAAGAAAGTACAAACCATCGTGTTCGAGTCCGAAACTTAGCATGTAGAAAGAGGTAGAGTGGAAGAAGGCCCTTCCAGCCAGAACTGGTAAAGCCATGAAGGTTGTACTAACAAGAAACAGACTCAATGCAGCTAGAACCAGCAACAGTCCAATCCTCAGTATAAACCTGAAACTTGTTCAAGTTATTAGAGAGTTCTAAGTTCTGCACCCAAGTAATTGTGTTACCTTTCATCTCGTTGCTCGTGTGTATCTTCTTCACATGTAGTATCGCTCTGAGATCCATAAAAGCTCACCATACAACCTTCAGCTATGCCAAACGCTACTCTCACATTATGATTAATACCATCTCTTCTTTGGGGTACTCCAAGCAAGAAATCACTTAACTTGAGGCAAGAACTGACAGCAATAACCCACTTGTGAACTATTGGTTTGATGGATTGTTTAACAGAGTTGGCTAACCACATGGGGCAGCGTATATAAGCAGCGAGTAAGCCAAGCATAAACTCATCCTTGTAGACCCTGTATCAATTACATCTTCAACACATTTTTTGTTCAAGAATCAAGGAACTAGAAACAGTGTGTGGTAAGAGCTTACCCAAATTTGAGAGGGAAAAAAGACCGGTTGATGAGAGTGATTGTCTTTATCGGTAAGTGAAACACAATCACTATCACTGCTCCATGGAAAGCAAACGCAAAGAGTAAGGAACTGAGATGCAGTTTGGTGATTCTGTAGTTTGGTTCTGTGACATCTAAGAGGTACCAAAAGGCACGTTTCTGAACAATCTGTCAAAAAGAAGAAGAAGAATTAGAATCTGAGTAAATATGAGATGCGTGAGGATGAAACAAAGATCAAAATGTTACCTCCTGGATAAGCTTCATGCAAGATAAAGCAACTAGCAAGTACCCTATTCCTACACACCAATGTTTGGCAGCCATGAGAGGATAGTCTGAAACAACCTCAAGCCTTTGTGAAACTGTTGCTCCGGTTAGAGGGAATGTGCAGAAATCTATCCAGCAACCAAGCATCCAAGGCAGAAGGATGGTTTTGAAACACAATATCAATGCATCTTTAACTGACAGTGAAAACCATCTTGTTCTGGTTGGATTCCGTATCAGAGTGAAGACGCTCTTAACGTAAGCCAACCAAACTGAGAGTAGAACTATGTGTCCAACTGTAATCTCAGATACATTTTCTAAAATCCATCCGTGTGGTGGGAGACAGCGTAAGAGCACAAGGACAGCTTGGCCAATCAAATATGGTAGCATATAGTCTAGGAAAGACCAAGAGATGTTGATGGCAAGAACCTAGAGAGAGAGAGAGAGAAAACAAGAACATGTTAACTCAACATATATGGTAATCACCAAAACAGAGTTTAAGAGTACTACTACTTACAGCAAAAGTGTTGTCATCCAAGAAGAAAAGAAACCTCCTTATGGATCCAAACCCATCAAGCTGTGTGTTTCGAGGAGGAACAAACGCAAGTGCAAGAGGTCCTCTCATGAAAACGTGGTGGAAGAATGGTAACTTCTGCAAAAGCAGATCATGCCACCAATCACACAGAATCCTCATATACTTCCACAACACAAGCAGAATTTTGGTAACACCCTTGTGTCTTAGACCATTCGCTATGAGATGCACAGGGCGTAACAACTCGGGTTCTGTCCTTGCAATCTCTTCGTAGATTACCCTCAGAACAACGATGTAAGTGATTTCAGTTACTATCTCGACGGTGTAAAGAAGACCAAGAAAGAAACATGACAGTTCGAAAGCGATCTTGTTCTCAAACTCAGTTTCCATGTCCGCAAGGAGAAAGAACATGCAGTGTGAGTGGAAAGCAATCGCCAAGAGCCAAGGAAGGATCAGAGTCATGAAACCAAATGCTCTCAGTAGAACACTCTTTAAGAACTCTTGACATGGAAGTCTCTCTGGAGCGTTGTCGGAATAGACCGGAACGATTGAGTAGCTACGTTTACAAATCTGCAATGGAAGAAGAGAGGCACTTAAAGATATTTTTATTCTCTATAAAAAAAATACGGGAAAAGAAAGAAAGAAAGAAGGTTCTGAACCTCGCAGTGTTTGAGTCTACGACGATTGATCCAGAGAAAGATACAGTCAGTGTGGACATACTTAAGAGAGCCACGACATGCACAAGGATGCCTCAACGGATTGTTTGGTTCCTCTGGTGACTGGCAGATCCGGCAAATGTCTACTACATCTTCGTTTTTCATCATATCTGTTGCTTCTCCGGAGCCACCGACTTTGTTTTCTGTCTCCATTAAAGCTCCTCTGTGTGTTTCTATTCTGCAACTTTGCTTTAGCTGCAAATGAAAATATGGTTGCCAAAAAGACATGTTTTATATAAATAAATGTTTAATGGTAGAAAAGATGTAACGCTTATGATTGGTCGTATGACGTATGGTTCTGTTTCTTGGCTTTTATGTTCTTGACAGCTACAGTGTTACAGAGTTACAGAGAGTGAGTTTCTTCGTTGCTTCCTCTGAACCTTCTTTCCAGTTTCCCCGGTATAAACCCATCTTTATATCTCATTAACTTTTTTTCTTTCCTTTGAAAGACTAAAGAGATTAAAATCAGTAAAACAAAAAATAAAGTTATTTTCTTTTCTATAGAAAACGGAGTGAGAATATTTAAAGACGAGAACACGTTTTGGTTCATCAAGTGGGTTGTTGAAACAATTACCTAATATGTAGAGTTTTAATTTCTAGACAGAAGCAAAGCAAGAGACGTGGTGCACAAGTTTTCTCCCCAAAAGGGGGAAACAGAGAGTCCGAGAGGGATGTTTGTTTGCTTTCTACTCGAAAGATCAAAAACCATTAAGACACTCTGTCCCACTGACCAGTTTTCCATTTTTCATCTTTACTATCAAAACCAATACTGAGATAAATATCAATAAGCGAACGTGGCTTACTAGCAACGTGTCATAAGTGTATACTGATCACAAACACTACTTGGGGAGAACAAAGAAACGATAAAACTTAAGCAAAGATGTTTTGTGTGAACAAAAGGCCGCATATGAGAATCACAGCGTATAAGCTAAAATCCATAGAGATGGCGTTCATTATCTTCTTTACCATCATGACTGTCTCCAGCGCGTTGCCCACTTGGTCCGCTATGCCTTGTCCCGAGTTTTCTCGTCTTGATGCTGAGGAAGGAGCTCCGTGATGGCTCAGCAGAACACGTCCAAGCACGATTGTCGCGTCGGTCAAGAGAAGCAAGAGAACGGGTCTGAAGCTTACTATGCTGCCTAGGGAAGAGAAACCGAGGTGAGATAGTATGACAAGGAGGGCAATCACGAGAGATGAAAACATCCGTGCGTATTCTGAAGCATCAATGGCGGCTCCAATGTGCTTCGGAGTGATGGTGTTTGCGAAACTGACTAGAGGAGTGAATGCTTGAGAAGCACCCAAATCTACCACCGATGGGGTTTGAGTGGTTGATGTTGCGGGAGACTGCTGTAGTGTTGTGTCTCTAGGGCCTGAAGCAAAGGCTTCTACCGATGTCTCAGTATCCTTCCGAGGCTGAAGCGTTTCTGCTCTGCTTTGATGGATGGTATGATCCACATTATCAACCATCGAAGCATCGGAGAAGATGGTTTCCTGATGACTTGTGAAAGCTGCAATGTCACAACTAGAATCATCACAAAAAAAAAACAATACACTACTACTCCATACGTTTTTTTAAATATGCTTATAAGAGACTGGAATCAACAAAACATATCATTGACGCTAGCACATGCTTTCCCTATGAAACAAATTACATTGATCACGAATCTTGTTCAGAATATAACGAGTTAAGCAAGCAAAACACACATTTTTAAATACGTGGATACAGTAAATTGGTAACCTCTTAGTAAGGTAGTGTAAAGAAACATTAAAAAAAAAGATCATTTCACAATCAGTGGGTTCCTCAAAGTTTGACAAATCTATCTCTAAATCATTTATCTCATGTGCTACACTAGGCCTATGATAAGTTCCTAATCACGTCTACGGTTCCTAAAAACCTGGATTTAGCTGTTTCACAAGATATACATTTAAGAGTTATCGACAATATAACCATATTTCAAACCACATCATACTAGTAGTATACATGAACACCACACTGTAACTATAGCCAGACACATAACATGTGACCAAAGAAGCCAACTTGATTACTCCCTACGCTTCTACACCTTACATAATTTGACACAATCCTTCAACACGACGCTCTCTTATTAATGGCATCGCTTTAGCACATCATCACCCAATAAGCAAGATGCAATTGCAAATACACACACACACACAAACAATAACGGAAATCGAACTTAAGATACAAGTAGAGAGCGAAAGAGAACCTGTTTCTCGATCAGTACGTATCTGATCACGAGGCGGAAGCGTGTCGTCTGTGGGGAGATGAGATTGAAATTGAGATTGAGATTGAGATTGAGAAGTGGGATCGGAAGAAGGAGACGGAGGAGGAACATTGTTGATCTGACCAGTGATAAAGGCCAGACGATCGGATCCTCTTTCTAAGATCTTCCGCCTCCTTGCTTCTCTGCTGTTCGACGACATTGCCAGTTCAATTGTTCTTTTTTTGTCTTCGGTCGGAGAGAGGACAGGAAAACGACAATAAAAAGAGTTCGTCGCGTCTGAAGTAATGGGCTAATTTAAATGGGCCTAATTGCCTTCTAATTTTTATTTATTCCGAAGTTGATTAGGAGAATAAAATGTTGACATAATGACACCAGAAGAATTTATTCTGTACATTGCGCACCCAATAAAACACAAGACGATCTCTCTCTCTCTCTCTGGAGAGTGGAGACCTACAAGTAAGAGAGCGTTACCTCCACGCGACCACCACTAACGAGAAAGCAAGACCCTTCCTTTATTTAAATAGTCAATCGCCCACAGTTTTTCATTCACCTAGAGAGAGAGAGAGTAGAGAGAGAAATGCAGTCGCTGCAGGAGAAAGCATCGGCATGGAGCGGCGTGGATCAGGCTGACGCCTTCGCCATCGACGACTCCAATCTCTTCGAAAAGCTCGGTCTTCAGAGCTTCATCAACCTCTCCACCAACTTCTACACCAGGTTTTCAAATCTCCTTGTGTGCTTTCTCTGGTTTAGAATTGGAACTGTGAATTCTTATTACAAGTCTCTGAAGAAGAACGAAAGTCCAGTGTCTACTTTGTGTTCTGCTTTGAAAAGTCTTTTACTTTATTCTTTAGACTTTTTTTTGTGTAATGCTTCCACCTATGGACCTGTGTTCTTGTTTATTGTATAGGGTATATGATGATGAAGAAGAATGGTTTCGATCCATGTTTTCTAACTCTAAGAAAGAAGATGCCATCCAGAACCAATATGAGTTCTTTGTTCAGCGTATGGGAGGCCCTCCTCTGTATTCTCAAAGGAAAGGTAAACTCTTTTTACATTTCTTCCTCTTATATGGTTTAAGTTTGTTCGACTTGATTGGTTCTAGTGTTGACTGATAGTCTTAGCTCAGTTTCATTCACTTTGGTGAAACATTTAGTCGTGTCCTTGTTGGTTCTCACTTAGTACACAAGACACACACCTCACTTGTATATGTGTATCATTGTATAACCATAGACATTAGAATATATGTACCACTGTGAGTTGGGTTTTGATTGAGTATAACTTAGCATCTGCCATTGATCTTTGTGTGTGTAGGTCATCCTGCTCTGATTGGTCGTCACCGTCCATTTCCAGTGACTCGTGAAGCTGCAGAGAGATGGCTACAGCATATGCAAAATGCTCTGGACGAGTCGGTTGACATTGACCAGGACTCTAAAGTCAAAATGATGAGCTTCTTCAGGTAACAACATTTTTTTTTTTCTTTCTCTAAGTCAAGTCTGTAAATTCAGAAACCAAATGAAAGATAGTAAAATGTATAGAGAGTTTTGATAAAACTTCGAAATGTATTTAAGTATTTTGCTTGCTTTTGATATATTTCAGGCACACCGCTTTCTTCCTTGTGGCTGGAAACGAGTTGAAGAACCAGAATCAGAACAACCAAGTTGCGTGTAAGCACGCTGCCAATAAACCAGCTGAAGAGTAATTAATCAACAACAGATTCTTGTTGTATTTTTACCTTTCATATTGAAAGTACACAAATTCAAGGAAAATTAGTCTTTCTTCGAAAAGCTATGCAAGAGAAATAGGACTCTGGTCTTTGCTCTCATTGCAATAGCATTCACTCTTGTTTAGATGGTCTGATACATTTGAAGATTCTAATAAGCTGTGTATTACAAGTCTTACTTCTTCCATGTGTAATCCAACATATGGATGAAAAAGGAGTGCACATTTTTAAGAAACCAAAAAGTCTTTGAATATCGTTCGAGTATTAACAAGATATGAACTTTAAGATTTTTGAAATGTGACATACAAATACAATACACACATTCTCTATGTTGAAGATCGAGAAACAACAGTGTTCCACTAGTTCAAGACGCAGTTTTTCTCCCTAAAGTTTGTATTTTTAAATCGATGTTCGTGTATAAAATATACCAAAGCCAACAACTTTATTATTCAAACAGAAAATAGGAGCGAAAACAAAAAAAAAAATTGAATTTTTTTAATAACACCGCAACAGAGAGCTCTGCATAGAAGGGGAGGAACTCAAAATTCAAACGCTACGGGATTCTATTCTATTTCTACATCCATCTGCCTGGCATCTCGGGTTCACTCATTCGGCGCTCAAAAATCGTCGGCTAGGGGTTTTAATTCTCTCAGATCTCCGGCGGTTACTCTTCTTCTTCTTCACCCGCCCATGGACTCGGATTCCTCTAAGTCGCGGATTGACCAGGTCCGTTTTCTCTTATTCTCTTCGTTTGTCCTCGATGTTGCAGTCCTTCTTCTTCCTCCTCTTTTTTCCACTACGAACAGTGAAGTTAGTTATGGAATTTCACGAATTAGGTTAAAAAGAATTGATTTTGAACGTCGACAAAAAAAAAGAATTGATTTTGAACTTCTTTTTTTTTATTCAAACTATGAGCAGTGAAGTTAGTTATGATGAATGAGAAGTGGGCATCAAGAGAGAGTTTTGTGATATTGAAGCTAATGTCTGTGTTTCTACTGAGTACTGTTTTTTTCTTGTCACTGTGTGTTTTAGTTCTATGTTTCGAAGAAGAGGAAACACCTTTCACCAAATTTAAAGTCTGGGAGAAACGAGAAAAATGTGAAGGTGACTGGTGAAAGGTCTCCCGGAGACAAAGGCACTTTGGACAATTACTTGAAAGCATCCCCGGATGACAAAAGCACTTCCAATAGTGTGTTGCAGGCAAGGCAGGAAGCGTTTACAAAAAAAATGGATCTCGAGGTTTCTGGCCCCCCTTGTGCGGGTGAAAGTATACATCCACGCCTGTCTAAACCTGTGAGTGCTGAAAGTTCTGGAGGAGCTGAAGGGTGTTCGAACCAGGGCAAATCTCAGGTCTTACCTAAAGAAGGTGTTGCTACAGCACCAGATGTTCTGCTCTGTGCCAACCAGAAAGATAATTCAGAACTAAGAGACTTTGCTACTGGTTTTTTGTCCTTGTATTGTAGGTAATATGCCTTGATTGTGTCGGAATAAAGTGTTTTGAGATTTAGAGGAATTTGTAAATTGTGCTTGTGTGTTTTTTTTGCAGTGAAGTGCGATCTGTTGTTGGCTCACCTCCACATCAGAAGGCAAACGAATTGAAGCGTTGCGGCAGCTCATCGTTACTTGCTCAAGATATGCAAATTTCTCACAAGAGGCGTTGTGATTCCGAAAATATACCATCACCAGATGAACCTGCATATACTCTCGGTAGTAAGCCTGATTCAACTGCTAGTATTGTTGATAAAAGAGATACATCTGTTTCACACCCTACGAAGAAGGTATAAATGGACTTAACAGTTATGGTTACTTGTTGTCTTCCTGCTAAACTGATTCATTTTAGATTATTTGATGCCTCTGCTCTAATATATTCACAGATTCCAAGCATTGAATCTGTTGAAATTCCAATGGGCTTGAGGAAGTGTACTAAGGCTCCAGAACCATCTGCTCTTCTAACTGAATGCCGCACGCCTGGATCAGCCGTTAAATCATGTCATGTTGGAACCCCTAAGTCAGGAAGTGGTAGCTCAATTTTCTCTCCTGGAGATTCTTTCTGGAATGAAGCAATTCAATTTGCTGATGGTTTGTCAGTGCCAATTGAGAACTCTGGTACCGTGGAAGCTAAAGACAGAAACAAAGAAGATAAATGCAGTGACAACTTAAAGAGAAGTTTAGATTTAGATGAAAGCAGGCTAAAGGATAAAGATGCCATTGGCTATTCAAAGGTCTCGGAGAAGCATGGTAGAGATTTCAATAAAGAAGTATCTCCGCTCCCTGTCAAAAACCTGGAACTTTTGTTTCAAGATAGAAAAGGAAATGGAAGCACCCGAGAGAAATGTGCTTCATTTGATCAAAATAACATTACTCAAGGAAGCAGTAGGATCTCTCAATCTGCTTTGGTTGATAATAGAGGATGTGGAAGTCTTAATGTTGCAAATAATGGTCAGGCAAATAAAAATTTTATAGGCAGGATGTATCCAGAACCTGAAGAAAATAAAGTTGTAGTGTGCGAAGACAACCATAGTGTAAGATCTGTCCCAGCCATAAGCAACATTAGGAAAGCAGCTGATTCTAGTGAATCCGAAGAAAGTCAGACTCCTTCAAGCTCTCATCATAATAGAGATGGTTTAAGTCTTAGCACCTGGCTTCCCTCAGAAGTTTGCAGCGTATACAATAAGAAAGGAATATCTAAACTCTATCCATGGCAGGTACATAATTGTTAGTTGATGTCTGTGTTGTTATTTGTCAACTATATTTAATATTTAGCTGATCAATATCTTCAGTGTCCCTACTCCTATAGATAGATAGATATGTATATGCCTCTCTATTGCAGTTTAGAAAGTGTAAGATAGTTGAGAGCTCGTAACTAGTATTTTTCATCCAAAATTAATATGCTTTTCTTGCGTTCTTCCTTCCATGGCAGTTATTATATCATTTATGGAGTGTGTTTTTTTCCATGCGGTATATGTTGGTTATCTTTTTTGTTTTATTTTTCATGAGGTCTGCGGAAAACTGAGTAGCAGTTTTGTATCCTTGACTCTGTTCTTAGTTTTTGTATATATGCTACCTTTAAATTTCTGCCGCTTATTTAAAGAATGACTTTATTCAACATCTATTCTTCTGATACACAACTATATCTTCTCAGGCTAGTATCACATCTGAAAGAACTTCCTATTCTGTCTTTATTGCCTGTTTGTGTGTATGCTATTGCTTCTGATGTTTCACTAGCTGAATACAAACTGTTATAAATTTTTATAGGTCGAGTGTCTTCAGGTAGATGGTGTTTTGCAGAAAAGGAATCTGGTATATTGTGCTTCTACAAGGTATCTTCATGGTTTGCGATGAATCTGCCAATTCAAAGTTTACTTCTTTTCATACATCATTGATTTCACTGGGAGGCGTCTATCTGACGAGAATTTATGCTCAATTTCAAAACCACGCTATTTGTGCAGTGCTGGTAAAAGTTTTGTTGCAGAAGTCTTGATGCTGCGCCGGGTCATAACAACTGGAAAAATGGCATTGCTTGTGCTACCTTATGTATCCATTTGCGCAGAGAAGGTTTCTTTTATTATTATTATCTCCCAGCGTTCTACACGTTTTGTAAGCTTTCTTTTAATTAAATCGCATAACAACTGGATGCAGGCGGAACACCTTGAGGTCCTTCTTGAACCACTTGGTAAGCATGTTCGTAGTTACTATGGAAATCAGGGTGGTGGAACACTTCCTAAAGGTACTGCTGTGGCTGTCTGCACGATTGAGAAGGCAAACTCTTTGATAAATCGCTTGCTTGAAGAGGGTCGTTTGTCTGAACTTGGGATAATTGTTATAGATGAGCTGCACATGGTATGGTTTTCACATATCTCCTTTAAACAGATCACGGATAAGCTTATAACTGTCTGAAACTATCTTTATTTTCTTCGTACTCTTATCTTCGCACATTTAATAATGAAGCATTAAAGGAATCTAGTGCTCATGGTTTATACAGGTGGGTGACCAACATAGGGGTTATCTTTTGGAACTTATGCTTACGAAACTTCGCTATGCTGCCGGTGAAGGCAGTTCAGAGTCAAGTAGTGGTGAGAGTTCAGGGAGTAGCAGTGGAAAGAATGATCCTGCTCCTGGCCTACAAATTGTGGGTATGAGTGCTACAATGCCAAATGTCGGAGCAGTTGCGGACTGGCTTCAAGTAAGACAAAACAAAATCACCCTTTTATATAATGTATATATATATATATATATGTGTGTGTGTGTGTGTGTGTGTGTGTGTGTGTGTGTGTATCATGATCACTCAGCTGCATGACACTTCTCTTTAGACATATAAGTATTCACAGATAGATGGTATAAGAATAGAGTATTTATGAAAGTGCACAGAAATACTGCTCTAAATTTTACGTTTTGTGTAACATGAAGACCTGTATATCTCCAGATCTCTGTAATGGGTGATGATAGTTTTTTTGTAGTTCTTATTTTCGAGAGATATTATTGTCATCTCCATTGAAACTCTGTAAATTGATTGTAGCCTTTTTAATCAGAAAACTTATTGTGGTTTTACATGTTGAAAGGCAGCTTTATATCAGACAGAGTTTCGACCAGTTCCGCTGGTGGAGTATATTAAAGTTGGTAACATCATCTATAATAAAAAGATGGAAGTTGTGAGGACTTTACCAAAAGCTGCTAATATGGGAGGGAAAGACCCAGACCATATCATTGAGCTTTGTAACGAGGTAATGACATTTGGGAGTTAAGGTCCTATTTAAGTACATGCTTTTTTTCTGTAAGTTTCGTATTAAACACGTACTCAAATTTGGTTTAAGAACGAAAACTTAGATGTTATATCACAATCCAGATTGTTCAAGAGGGGAATTCAGTGCTGATATTTTGCTCGAGTCGAAAAGGATGCGAATCAACTGCTAGGCATATTGCAAAGCTCATTAAGAAAGTTCTTATAGACGTTGATGGTGAAAATAGCGAGTTTATGGATATCACATCTGCTATTGATGCCCTGCGAAGATCTCCATCTGGAGTAGATCCTGTACTAGAAGAAACTCTTCCTTTTGGGGTTGCCTACCACCATGCTGGTCTTACAGTATGTATACACAATCCATTCACCATATATATTTTCTTGACCTGGTTATATTTCATAACGAATATGTGATTCTCTTGCTACTTACAAGTGAGATGGTGAATATTACGCAAAGTGAATATCTTCATGTTCCAGCACTGAATAGACAAATTTATTTGAATTTCAGGTAGAAGAAAGAGAGATAGTTGAGACCTGTTACCGTAAGGGTCTTGTACGTGTTTTAACAGCTACATCCACTCTGGCGGCGGGGGTTAACTTGCCTGCAAGGAGAGTCATTTTCCGGCAACCAATGATTGGCCGTGATTTTATTGATGGAACAAGGTACAAGCAAATGTCTGGTCGGGCTGGGCGGACTGGGATTGATACAAAAGGAGAAAGTGTATGCCTCTAATTTCTTTATAAATAATGACGTTGTAATTTACATTTCAGTTCCTCATAGTGAAATTCCCCAAAAAAATTATGTTCTTGTTTGGAGTGGTCAATGGTCTAGGCTTTTGATTCTTTTTTTTTTTTTTTGACTAATAGCTTTTGATTCTTGTTTTAAATTTTTATTTGTTTCCAGGTTTTGATTTGCAAACCTGGAGAACTCAAGCGAATAATGGCACTTCTAAATGAGAGCTGCCCACCTTTGGAGTCTTGTTTATCTGAAGACAAGAATGGAATGACTCATGCAATATTGGAAGTTGTGGCAGGTGGAATTGTTCAGACTGCCAAAGATATACATCGCTATGTTAGGTGTACTCTTCTGAATTCTACAAAGCCTTTTCAAGATGTGGTCAAATCAGCCCAGGATTCCCTTCGGTGGCTGTGCCACAGAAAATTTCTTGAGTGGAATGAAGAGACAAAGTTATATACTACAACACCCCTCGGACGTGGATCTTTTGGCAGTTCACTCTGCCCAGAGGAGTCACTTGTAATTTAAACTGACTTCAATAATTGATAATGCAATTTATATAGTATTAAGCATGCTTGACGTGTATTTAATTGATGCTTCTGCAGATAGTGCTGGATGATCTTCTAAGATCACGTGAAGGACTAGTTATGGCTTCTGATTTGCACTTGGTCTACTTAGTCACACCAATCAATGTTGGTGTTGAACCAAACTGGGAATTGTATTATGAACGGTTTATGGAACTGTCTCCTTTAGAACAGGTAAGCTTGTACTCTCTGGTAATATATGGCATTATTATGTGTTGATAAGCTAGAGGTATGTTGTCAGATATCTTTTCCTCAAATTGACTGTCATCCTAGTTAATGGTATTCTTCTTATTAATATGTTAGTGTTTTGAAATATTTTGGAATGGCACTACGCCTTTTTACACGGGCATAATTAAAACAAAATATTTGTGCGCTGATATGTTACTTGGTCTCACAATTTTCAGTCTGTTGGCAATAGAGTTGGAGTGGTCGAACCTTTTCTGATGCGCATGGCACATGGTGCAACAGTGCGAACTCTAAACAAACCACAAGATGTAAAGAAGAATTTGCGTGGAGAATATGACAATCGGCATGGTTCAACGAGCAGTAAGATGCTTTCAGATGAACAGATGCTTCGAGTGTGCAAACGATTTTTTGTTGCCCTCATCTTGTCAAAATTAGTTCAGGTGGCTCCCTTACTGCTTCTTTCTTTCTTGTATTTTTTTTTATCTTTGTTAAGCTTCTTATTTTGGTTCATATATATAAACCCCTTGCAGCTTGCACGATCACGTACACTCCAAGATATTCTCTTAAACTGTTTTTTGCTTGAACTATGAAATGCAGGAAGCTTCTGTATCTGAGGTTTGTGAAGCCTTTAAAGTGGCTAGAGGTATGGTTCAAGCGCTACAGGAGAACGCTGGAAGGTTTTGTTCCATGGTTTCGGTGTTCTGTGAGAGGCTTGGATGGCATGATCTGGAAGGCTTAGTTGCCAAACTCCAGAACCGTGTATCATTTGGTGTTAGGGCTGAAATTGTCGAACTTACTAGCATTCCATATATAAAGGTACTTGTGACTTCCAGAATTTTTGTACCTACGATATGAGTGCTGTTGACACAGATGGCTTTTGGTGCTGAATAAATAGGGTTCAAGAGCTAGAGCATTGTACAAAGCTGGCTTGCGTACATCGCAGGCGATAGCAGAAGCATCCATCCCTGAAATTGTCAAAGCTCTCTTTGAATCTTCAGCGTGGGCTGCAGAAGGTAATTTAGTTTTCTTAAGACAGTTTAGATTATGTGACCTCACTGAGGGCTCTCCAGCTTATATAAGGAATGAAAAGTTGGCCATTTGTTGGAAAGAATATTGTATCCCCTTTAATCTAATGTGCTCGAGTTGATATGGTGTACAAGGTACAGGACAGAAAAGGATACAGTTGGGACTAGCCAAGAAAATCAAGAACGGGGCGCGCAAAATTGTTCTTGAGAAAGCAGAAGAGGCGAGGGCTGCTGCATTCTCTGCCTTTAAGTCGCTTGGTTTAGATGTTCATGGCCTGTCGAATCCCTTGCCGTTAGCTCCTACTGGGAATCCCCATGGTCAAGAAACTATTGAAAGAGACATTTCAGGGGGCTCTGTTTCTCCCAGTAGACTACAACATTTTCCAGGACAATCAAGCATGGAGGGGGACATGGAACGTGGAAACTTTGACACGGATAATCACAGAGAAAATCCAAGGGAAGTATCTGGTGCTGCCTTAGGAGTTTCATCAGAAGTTAACTTGAACGATCCTCTTCCTGATTTTCAACCTATAGGATCTACAGTTGGCACTGATGGGCCTAATGCCGTTAATATTCTTTCCAGTGAAGAAAGAGATATCAAAAATGAGGATAATGCTGAGCAGCACTTGACGAGGAATGCTGATATTCTTCGTAGCCATAAGGATAATGCAGGTGAAAAGGGTCCAGTAACTGCAGGAAACATTCGTGGCGGAATTGATTCTTTCCTGGAACTCTGGGAATCTGCTGGGGAATTTTTCTTTGATATCCACTATAATAAACTTCAAGGTTTGAATTCCCGCATCTCTTATGAGATACATGGAATTGCGATCTGCTGGGATAGCTCTCCTGTGTACTATGTCAATCTTAACAAGGACCTTCTCAGCCTAGAATGTGCAGAAAAGCTTTCCAAGGATGCTGCTATTGGTAAGAAAGAGGTTTTGGGTACCCACAACATGTTTGATGTTATAAAATCTAGGTGGAACAGAATCAGTACTATAATGGGGAGTGAAAAGACGAGAAAGTTCACGTGGAATTTGAAAGTCCAGATTCAAGTGCTCAATAGTCCGGCCATTTCAATCCAAAGATGCACTCGCCTGAATCTTATAGAAGAGATAAGAGATTTTGAGTTGGTGGATGGCTCTTGGTTAGTGATGCCTCCGCTTCGCGTAAACCACACCATTGACATGAGCATCGTGACATGGATTCTTTGGCCAGATGAGGAAAGACACTCAAATCCAAACATAGATAAGGTACTTTTAGATTGATAACTGGCATAATGAATATAATATATATCATCTCTCTCCTGATGACGGTGTTATATCTTTTATTCTTTTGTTGGGTAGTCTATCATCACACACAGATTTAGCTCATGCTTATGTAGTATAGTTGTACATTAAATGTTTTTAAAACTGTTGTAGGAGGTAAAGAAAAGATTATCACCAGAGGCAGCTGAAGCTGCAAATCGCAGTGGCAGGTGGAGGAATCAGATCCGAAGGGTTGCCCACAATGGTTGCTGCAGACGTGTTGCTCAAACGCGAGCCCTTTATTCAGCTCTTTGGAAGATCCTTGTTTCCGAAGAACTTCTTGAAGCACTCACAACCACTGAAATGCCGCTGGTATGTCCCCTTTAAACTGTTTTTTTTTTTTCTGTTTTGGACGGCTATCTACAGTGCACCTTGGTTCATTTTATAAAATGTCTTACTCAGCTAAGTTAGTTGTTTTTGCGGTAGCATAATGCATTCCTTCTGTGTGTCAGGTCAATGTCCTTGCAGACATGGAGCTGTGGGGTATAGGCGTCGATATAGAGGGATGCCTTAGGGCACGGAATATATTGCGGGATAAGCTGCGGTCCCTTGAGAAGAAAGCATTTGAGTTAGCTGGCACGCCATTTTCATTGCACAACCCTGCTGATATTGCAAATGTGCTGTTTAAACAGTTGAAGTTGCCCATACCGGAAGACCACAATAAAGGGAAACTTCATCCAAGTACTGATAAGCAGTGCTTGGATCTTTTAAGGTATTGCAAATAAATGGCTAATTGCTTTTCCTTACAATGTTTTCTTTTTTCATCACGAGGATTACAGACTTTTGAGGTACTTTCAGCGGTAAGGTTTTATATAGAACATGTGCTTACTTGGGAATATGACTTTGTCCCAGGAATGAGCATCCTATTGTCCCAATTATCAAAGAGCACCGCACTTTGGCAAAGCTCTTGAATTGTACACTTGGATCAATTTGTTCACTTGCTAAACTACGCTTGAGCACGCAAAGGTACACTTTGCATGGACACTGGCTTCAAACATCAACAGCAACTGGGCGGCTTTCCATAGAGGAGCCTAATCTCCAAGTATGACTTCTACTATGTTTCCTTCTTCATTCTACCGTGTATCCAATAATCATTGACCATGTTACTTTTCTGCAGTCTGTTGAACATGAAGTAGAGTTCATACTGGACAAAAATGGAAAAGAAGTAAATTCGGATGCTGATCGCTACAAAGTCAATGCACGTGATTTCTTTGTTCCTACTCAGGTAAATTTGTAATTTCTAAAAGTCTTGTGTCCTGGTCTTCAAGCCAACAAGACAGCATATTTCTCAAAAATAAAAATTTGTGCAATTGAGAGCATTTATTTCCTCCAAAAAGACTGAATATGATATCGACTTTTTTCACAACAGGAAAATTGGTTACTCTTGACGGCAGATTATTCACAGATAGAGTTGCGACTTATGGCACATTTTTCTAGAGATTCCTCGTTGATTGCACAGCTTAGTCAACCAGATGGTGATGTCTTTACTATGATAGCTGCCAAATGGACTGGGAAGACGGAGGATTCTGTTAGTCCACATGATAGAGATCAGACCAAAAGATTGATCTATGGAATTCTTTATGGAATGGGTGCAAACAGACTTGCTGAACAGCTTGAATGCAGCTCAGATGAAGCCAAGGAGAAAATCAGAAGCTTTAAAAATTATTTCCCTGCAGTCACCTCTTGGCTTAACGAAACAGTTTCATTTTGCCAGGAAAAAGGGTAAGAATGTTATACTTAAAATTACTGCTATTATTCATCTCCCTCGGCTTTGCTTTACAGGCTGATCAACTACTTAATCAGCTTCATGTGGAGACCTTAGGTCTAGCATTTGTGTTGAGAGTTTTAAATCTGCTTGAGATTCTTATCCTCGAGTTTTCAGTGTTTTGATGTGCATGTTCAGCTTCGCCAAGTCTAGTTCTTTCTATGTTTTTGGTTTAAATACAGTCCATGTGTTCCTTTAATTGGGTTGCTTCTTTATGTGCTATGATTATAATCTTCAAACATCTTTTGATATGCAGATACATTCAGACTCTCAAGGGAAGAAGACGCTTCTTGTCGAAAATTAAATTTGGGAATGCCAAAGAGAAATCTAAGGCGCAAAGGCAAGCTGTAAATTCCGTGTGCCAGGTCCGTCCTTGTTTCCTCATTTCCTTTTCTCTTACACTTCATGTTATGCTGTGACTTTTAATAAGACTCTTTACCAGATCTGTCTATTTAGTATAAGAATGTGCAGTCATGAACATTTGCTCCAGACCATATAATATTTTACCTGGGTTGTGGTTTTTATTCAGGGTTCTGCTGCTGATATAATCAAGATTGCGATGATAAACATACATTCTGCAATTTCTGAGGATAATAACACTACTGCATCTAGTTCTTCAACTGAAACTAGGTTTCACGTGTTGAAGGGACGGTGCCGAATTCTTCTACAGGTGAGAGATGTCAACCCTTTTTTCATTGCTTGAGTTCTGTTGTTTCTTTCCATAATTTATATTTTTATACTTTTTCCTGCACGTTAATACTTTTTTTTTTCACATCGTGATGCAGGTTCATGATGAACTTGTGCTGGAAGTTGATCCTTCTTACACAAAAGAAGCTGCAATGTTGCTACAATCCAGCATGGAAAATGCGGTTTCGCTTCTCGGTGTGTTCCTCGTATACCATACTCCCATTTTATGAAATGAATATAAATGTTATATGTTGACATGATCGATTATGTTGTGTATTTTCAGTCCCTCTACATGTGAAACTGAAGGTTGGGAAAACATGGGGTTCTTTAGAGCCGTTGCAGGCTGATTAAGACATCAACAAAATCTCAATGTCTTTTAACTTCAATTTGAGAGCGTCAGATTGTTTGAGCAAAAATGTTCCCACATCCACGGCTTGACAGTCAAAGCGATGCTCTGTTTCAGTCTTCCTTGTGCTTGAAGATGGAAAGTGGAGAGGAACGGACCATTGCAAAGGGAACTTCCGTCTGCTGTCTTCAGATCTCCTTATCAGATTTAAAGAGACTGTAAAGTTTTTTTTTTTTTTACTTAGACAGTGACTTTTAACATGACCAAAATCATATGGAAAGATTAGAAAATGTAATCTCTTTTTGACTGACTGTACATGTATAATTTTTCTATATGTCCTCATTGATCCAAGAGAGTAAATATATAACTATTGATTATGTACTCTGTTTTCATAAAAAAATAGTATGCTTAAGTTCCAGTGGGATATAGATTCTGTGGGCTGTGTCCGCCACTTAATAGAACAAACCGTCGTTTTCAACTGGCACAAGATTCATCTCGTGAACGTCTAAACCCTGCAGAGTATATATATACACACACCTTTATTCACAGTTGAAAATCGATATCATTGAAAAATTTTAGTGGGGGCAATTGTCAACAAAAAAAAAATATCCACAGAAAGTTGGAATCTACCTATCTTTTCCACTCGTAAAGAAAAATAGGAAACAAAATAATCTGATAAATCGACCACAGTAGATAAGTTTGTATTATTGACAAAGAGGAAGTGGGCTGCTCAAGAGCGGCGATGCTAAACCATAGTGATTTGCTCCGCTGTCTAATGAAGTTATTATTGAACATAAAAAATAATAATACTGTATAAGATAATAAGTTAAGCATTAAAAGATGCTAATAATCACCGGAAACAGAGTTGAGATGAGAAAAAAAAAAGCTGAAACACATTCTCAGCTACAGAAGCTAACACTGCTCTATACGACAAAAACCTTGTCACAGACTCACACAAAATGCTCAAAACCTCACCTGCTTCTTCTTCTTCTCTCTTATAAGATAATAAAAGTGACAACTTCTCTCACCAACCCTTTGTTTCATTCCCCAAAACGGCATCGTTTTCTCATGTCACTCTCTCCTTCTGCCTCGCCGTCTCCAGCGGATTCTCCGCCTGCCACGTCATCACCTCCAGCTCCTCCTCTGTCTCCTCCACTTCCTCCGCCATTGGGTTCCCCTCCTCCGTTGGCTCCACCGCCGACTACCTTACCTCCCACAGCTTCCCCACCACCACCGTCACCTCCGTTAGAAGCTCCACCGGTTCCTCCGGAAGAACCACCACCGTCTCCTCCCGAAGAACCCCCACCTTCTCCTCCGTCTCCCTCCGGTTCACCGCCATTGCCCTTCCTTCCCTCCAAACCGTCTCCGCCGCCTTCTGAGTCACTACCACCGCCGGTAAAAACGGTTACTCCACTACCTCCTTCACTACCATCCGAAACACCCCCGCCGGTGGACACAGCTTCTCCACCACCGCCGTCTCCTCCTCGCCGCCGTGGCCCTAAACCTTCACTTCCTCCTCCCATCATTTCTTCTCCGCCAAAGCCTTCTCCCACAACTCCGTCTCTCCCAGAAACTTCCCCACCACTCTCAACGACGCCATTCCCATCTTCATCCACTCCGGCGCCAAAGAACTCGCCGGCAGCAACAACTCTTCCTTTCTTCGGCCCAATGGGCCCACCAGATGGGACTGCATCAACACCTAATGGGCCCATTATAGAGCCCAAAACAACTCCCGGCGAAACAATCT
Organism: Brassica juncea; assembly: GCA_018703725.1. NCBI lineage: Eukaryota > Viridiplantae > Streptophyta > Magnoliopsida > Brassicales > Brassicaceae > Brassica > Brassica juncea. Next base: position 62,896,021 of record CM031939.1, read on the forward strand.
CCCCGGGTGCAGCGCAGCCACTGGTGCCAAAGAGTCTCCCCGAGACGACGTCGTATCACCGATCCTCCGCGGGATTCTTATTCGGCGGTGTGATCGTTGGAGCTCTTCTGCTCGTTCTCTTGGGTCTACTCTTCGTCTTCTACAGAGCCACCAGAAACAGAAACAACAACAACACCTCTCGTCATCACCAATCAAAAACTCCACCAAAAGGTAATTAATTGCAGTAAAAATTCAAACTTTATCGTCTGATACAAAATAAAAACTTATTCTTTATGTCTACAATGTGATGTTCTTACATAAAAATTGAACCTTTTGAAATGATACTCCTTATAATAGTTGTTTCTATAATTAACCATTTTCACAAGTTTTAACCAATAAAAATTCAATAGATACAATTAATTTTTTCTTAAAAGTTTACAATTTATTACTATTAGCTGATAAAAATGCATTAACAATGTAAAAAGTTATTGTTACAAAAAAAAAAAAAAAAAAAAAATGTAAAAAGTTATTTTCTGAAATAATTTTTTTTTTTAAATAAAACATAGATCATTTTGATACTGAGAGAGTATTTATTAACACTTAGGCTTTTGTTTCTTGTCTGAATCAGTTCAACATCAACGAGGTGGCAATGTGGAACCAGACCAGACGAATGTTATCACTATACCACAACCCAACTATTCATCCAGCGTGAGCTACGGTACCAAGGAGAGCAATGCTGTTGCAATGAACGTTACAGTGTCATCAGGAACGTTCGCATACGAAGAGCTATTAGAGGCAACGGGTGGATTCTCAGAGGCTAACCTATTGGGAGAAGGAGGGTTCGGCTACGTTCACAAGGGAGTGCTTAGAAACGGGAGAGAAGTTGCGGTGAAGCAGCTGAAGATTGGGAGCAATCAAGGTGAAAGAGAGTTCCAAGCTGAGGTTGACACTATCAGCAGGGTTCATCATAAACACCTGGTCTCGTTGGTTGGTTACTGCATTAACGGAGATAAAAGACTGTTGGTTTACGAGTTTGTTCCTAAAGATACGTTGGAGTTCCACTTGCATGGTAAACCGATTGTGACATGATTGGTGTGTTTATTTTCTTTTTTTAGGAAAGTTTGTTTTTTGAGTGTTGTGAGAACATGTGTTGTAGGGAATAGAGAAAGTGTGTTGGAGTGGGGAATGAGGCTCAGGATTGCTGTTGGAGCAGCTAAAGGATTAGCTTATCTTCATGAGGATTGTGAGTTTTATCTATACCGGTTTTTTCAAATGCTGGGATTGATTTTGATTTATTGAATTTGCAGGCAGTCCAACTATAATTCACCGTGATATCAAAGCAGCTAATATCCTTCTAGATTCCAAATATGAGGCAAAGGTGATTTGTTGTTTTATTTTAACAAAACTACATGTAGCTTAGAGTTCATACCATTTGAGTTTCTTGTTCTGTTTTTTTGTTTTTGCATGTTTCAGGTCTCTGACTTTGGGCTAGCAAAGTTCTTTTCAGACACCAATTCATCAGTCACTCATATCTCTACTCGAGTGGTAGGAACTTTCGGGTAAAACACCATCCGTTTCAAGCTTTCTTCATTCTTGTATCGTTAAGCCTTTATGAAAAGATAAACTAATCACTAAAGTGTGTTGTGCTCCACATGTATGGCATGCGTTTAAAACAGATACATGGCTCCAGAATATGCGTCTAGTGGTAAAGTAACTGATAAATCAGATGTGTACTCCTTTGGGGTCGTGCTTCTAGAACTCATCACTGGACGTCCACCAATTTTCGCCAGAGATCCTACCAGAAACCTGAGTTTAGTTGACTGGGTAAGTCCAATATATACATGATGATGATTCATATATTAGAGTTGAAAGAAGTTAAATCTTGATCTCTCTCTCAGGCGAGGCCATTGCTTGCAAAAGCGATCTCTGGAGAGAGTTTTGATATTCTTGTAGACCCTAGACTGGAGAAGAACTACGACACAACTCAAATGGCAGACATGGCTGCTTGTGCTGCTTCTTGCATACGCCAATCAGCTTGGCTACGGCCCCGGATGAGCCAGGTTTGTCTCTAAACATCATATTCATGAGGACTATTCATGAGGACGTGACAAGTCCCTATATCCAAAAACTGAACAAGCTAAAACTTGAATTAGGTAATCCGTGCTCTTGAAGGCGAGGTGACACTAAGAAACGTGGAAGAGAGGTATAGCTCTTCTGAGAACCCGAATGACAACCCTGTAACGTATGGAACAAGTAAGAGGAGGTTCAACACGGATTCAAGCGATGGTTACACTTCAGAGTATGGGATCAATCCTTCTCAGTCGAGCAGTGAACAACATCAGTTTACAGGTCCTTAAGGATAATAAGTTTCACCACAACTATTGAGTCATCTTGGGGGGTCAAACTAAGATTAGCCTACTTCATTCATTTGTAGCTATTTGATTGACATCGGTGAAGAACACTAGCTTTCACCGTGAACTATAAATATATGCTTGATTATATATTCTCTTGAACATTGTGTAAGTCCCACTCTTTGCAACACCTCATCATTCTTTTTGATCATTTGTTATTGACAAAGGGATATAAACTATGTTCAATTATTATTGTAAACGTATTGACAATGGTACATCACAGAAACTGTGAAAAAATAAACATTTGAATATTTCAAGAAAAAGTTTACTAAAGATAAATATTGATCCCGTGGAATCAGTTAACTCTACGAGTTGAATTTTACAAAGTATATGTTTCTAAAGATAGTATTATCTATTTTTAATGTGTGTTTGAAGTATATTTATTACGAATGTGTTTAGTTTGAAAACAAATACTTTTCATAAGAGAGACACAAGTTAAAGTATTCTGCAAGTAAAATTATTGTTTATCACCATTTCTAATGAGATCTGCTGCTTGGTGTATAGTTTTTTCTGTTCTCATCTTTCTCGTAATTAGTGATGGTAAAAAGGATAAGGATAAAGATAAAGGTATACTTTATTCATATCTTTTCGCTAATGTTTTTGTCACAAGTCGCAAATGTTGTAGTGCAATTTTTTTATATGTAGATATTTTTAACCACCAGTTAACATTCTTTTTTTTTTGTGTGTGTGGTTGATATTAAATTCTTAAAAGAGGATCTTCCACAGAAATATTGTCCAAGAATAGAAGATATCGAAGGAAACTGCAAAGATAATGGACCGAAAGTGTGTGCGAAGTTCATGACAGAAGTTTATAAGCTGAATTATTTTAATTGCACATGTGACAACATGTACATGTTACATAAGATCAAGCGTTATTGCCGATGTCAGTCACTATGTAGCGACCACCCTCCACCTTCACCGATCCAGCCTCATTAAATAACATCTCACTAGTCCTTCCTAATAACAAATTAAAGTTAAAGTGAATCGTTCTGAGACTTTGTAGTGTGGAGATCACACACAAAATAAGTTTTGTTAGTCACCAATCTTTCTTTTGTAATAAAGTCATGAGGATCTTTTATAACTAGTATGAGTTTCTCAACCAATCTATTTTCCAGGCTTTGTAGAATTCCATATTTTAAAATTTGCCACAATATATGTTTAAACAGTTAATATTCTATAAATTAATAACTTTTAGAACTGTAACATTTAAAAATTATAGAATCGTTAATTTATAGCGTTAATTTATGTTTTTTTAATAGCATAAAATTCAAAACTAGTTTGTTAGTATGGATACAAATTTAAACTAATAAGTAATTTTGTTCGAAATTGGCTAAATAATAATATGTAACAAATTATTTTGTATAAAAATTACCAAATAAAACTCAGATGGCAGACAGGGCTCTGCTTGTGCTGCTGCTTGCATACGCCAATCAGCTTGGTTTCGCCCCGAACGAGCCAGCTTTGTCTCTCCTTTTCCTAATCCTAAACATCATATCATATTCATGCGAACGTGACAAGTCCCTCTATCCAAACTGAACAAACCTAAAACTCGAATAGGTAAATCCGTGCTCTTCTTCTGGAAACCCCAGTGACAACCCTCTAACGTATGGAACAAGTAAGAGGAGGTTCAACACGGATTCAAGCGATGGTTACACTTCAAAAATATGGAATCAATCCTTCTCAGTCGAGAAGTGAACAGTGTCAGTTTACAGGTCCTAAAGTGTAATAAGTTTCATCACAACTACTGGGCCTTTTGGCATGATTAGTCTACTTCATACATTTGTAGCTATTTGATTGACATCTGTGAAGGGGTTCCAAAGAACACTGCTTGTGTTCTAGCTTTCACCGTGAACTATAAATATATGCTGTAATCTTGATTTATATATTTTCTTGAACATTTGTGTAAGTCCCACTCTTTGCAACACCTCATCATTCTTTTTGATCATCTTTTATTGACACATGGTTATAAACGATGTTTCAATTATTATAATAAATGTGAAAATAAACAGTTGAATTATCCAAGAAGAAATTGACTAAAAATAAAGATTGATCCCGTGGAATTAGTTATCCAACACGTTGAATTATACGAAGTATATGTTTCTAAAGATAGTATTATCTATTTTTGATGTGTGTTTTTAGTATATTTGTTACGAGTGTGTTTACGTAGAAAACAAATACTTGTCACGAGAGAACACACGAGTGTATCTCTGTCTTTAACCATGAGATCTGCTACTTGGTGTATAGTTTCTTGTCTTCTCATCTTTCTCGTAATAACTGATGGTAAAGGACCTAAAGGTATGCTCTATTCATTTCCTTTCGATAATGTTTTTTGTCACAAGACGCAAAATGTTGCAGTCCAATTTTTTAATCTAAATATTTTGACCACCAGTTAACTTTTTTTTCTTTGATGTGTGTGGTTGATATAAAATTATTGAAGAGGTTGATCTAGATAAGTTTTATTGTTGCAGTTGATCCAGATAGTGTGTGTCCAAGAATAGAAGATATCGAAGGAAACTGCAACGTTGATGGACCGAAAGCGTGTGCGAAGTTTATGACGACAACTTATAACCGTAACTATTTTAATTGCACATGTGACAACGTCTACATGTTACATAAGATCAAGCGTTACTGCGAATGTGACTCAATATGTCCAGACGCTCCACCTTCACCGATCCAGCCTCATTAAATAACATCTCACTAGTCCTTACAAAAGAGAAGTTGTTAGAGTTTGTAGTGTGGAGATCACACACGAATAGGTTTTGTTAGTCACCAATCTTTCTTTTGTAATAAAGTCATGAGTTGATATTTTATAACTAGTATGAGTTTCATCAATCAATTTTCCAGATTTTGTAGAAATCCAGATTTTAAATTTTGACACAAGATGTTTATACTGTTAAAAGTTAATACTCTAGAAATTAATAATTTTAAGAAGTATAATATTAAAAAAAAATTCATAGAACTATTAATTTATGTTTATTTAAATAGCATCAAAATTCAAAATTAGTTTGTTAGCATGAATACAAATTTAAACTAATAATTAAAACATAATAATAAATTTTTAATTAATTGGAAATTGAAAATATAATAAATTGTAACAGCTATTTTATAAAAATCACCGAATAAAAATTAACATATGCTAATTATTTTTTACAACATAAATAAATTTTATTACTTGATTAAATATTACTAATTTTTATTCATTTTTAAGAAAATAATGTGTAAGGATGATTAAACATGGAAAAAGAATTACATGCATGTTAGGAAGTTACTAAAATAAAAATTGATCCCGTGTAATTAGTTAATTCACGATACGTTGAATTTTACAAAAGTATATATTTTCTAAAGATAGAATTATCTATTTTTAATGTGTGTTTAAGTATATTTATCACAAGAGAAAACACAAGTTATAGTATTCTGCAAGTAAAAGATTGTTTATAACCATTTCTATCTTTAACCATGAGATCTGCTACTTGGTGTATAGTTTTTTGTGTTTTCATCTTTCTCGTTATGAGTGATGATGGTAAAGCACCTAAAGGTATACTATATTCATTTCCTTTCGATATTTGCTTAATACAAAACATTGTTGTTACAAGTCGCAACTGTTGTCAAAAAAAAAAAAAACAAGTCGCGCGTAAATGCTGCGCTGCATCTGTATACATAATGATCTTCAACCACCCGTTAACATTCTTTTTGTTCTGTGTGTGTGATTGATAAAAAAAATAATAGAAAAGGGGGAGCCAAATAATTTGTGTCCAAGAATAGAAGATCTCGAAGGAAACTGCAATGTTGATGGACCGAAAGGGTGCAGGAATTATATGAGGAAAACATATAAAGCAAAATATGATAATTGCACATGTGACAACCTCTACATGTTACATAAGACCAAACGTTTTTGCGAATGTACCATACGATGTAATGACATTCCACCTTAAGCTCGTTAAATAACATTATCCTTATGCTAATAACAAAAGAGAAGTTTTGAGAGTTTGTTCAGTTCAAAAAAAAGTTGTGAGAGTTTAGTGTAACACAAATTTAAAAAGATTAGTTAGTAACCCAATATTTCTTTTGTAATAAAGTCATGAGTTGATATTTTATAACTAGTATGAGTTTCTCAATCAATTTATCTATTTTCCAGATTTTGTAGAAATCCATTTTTTTCCTCAAGATGTAATAATATTAGAACTACAATATTTTGATAAATTTCAGATTTTTCAAATAGCATCAGAAATTCAAAACTAGTTTGTTAGTATGAATATAAATTTGAACTAATAATAAAATAATCAAAAATTGGAAATTGAAAATATAATCTATAAAATCACCAAATAAAAAAAATAAAATATACTACTAATTATTACTTTTTACTGTTAAATGCATAAATAAAACTTTACTTTTATTAAATATCTTGTGTTTTGAATCAGTCTAATCTAATTTGTAGCATTTTTATTGTATAGTAATTGTTAAACACGGAAAAATTGCATGCATGTTGGAATTTACTAAAAATAAAAAAATTGATACTGGAATTAGTTAGCTCGACACGTTGAATTTTTACAAAGTATACGTTTCTAAAGATAGAATTATCTATTTTTAGTGTGTGTTTTAAATATATTTATTACTAGTGTGTGTTGCAAAGTAAACAAATACTTGCCACGAAAGAAAAATAAGTTACAGTATTCTGCAAGTACGTAGAACATTGTTTAACCATGAGATCTGCTACTTGGTTTATAGGTTTCTGTGTTCTTATCTTTCTCGTAATGAGTGATGGTAGAGGACCTAAAGGTATATACATATGTTCATTTCCTTTCGATATTTGCTTAATACAAAACACTGATTGTTACAAATGGCAAATGTTGCACTCGGGCCAGATCAAGGCACAGCCGGATAAAACATTGTTATTGGAATCCAAATTTCTCAAAACTTTTTTTTCCATAGACATAGATTTCCAAATTGTGAAAAAAATTTCACTAAGGTTTTTAAGAAATGTTTCAATTTCTTAAAATTGTAGATTCGGCTTGTACTGCAGTTGTTTGTGTAGATATCTCCGACCACAAACTAACTTTTTTTTTTCTCTCTGTGTGGTTGATATATAACATAACAGAAGAGGGTGATCCAAATGAGTTGTGTCCAAGAATAGAAGATATCGAAGGAAACTGCAAAATTGATGGACCGAAAGGGTGTGAGAAGTATATGACAGAAGTTTATAACGAAAAGTATTTTAACTGCACATGTGATAATATCTTCATGATACATAAGATCAAGCGTTATTGCAAATGTAACATACGATGTAAAGACCAGACCGTGGGCCATGCCTGAGTAGATGCTTCATGGCCGAAAAACATTATATATGTTTATAGACCAAAATAACAATAATATTCTCGACTAATCACAGTTATTGTTATTGCTTTTATAAACCTGGATTCAAATACTAACAGTTGCGTTTTTGTACTTTTTACGATTTTTAATAATAAAAAGGCTAAAAAATTATTTTGGCTTCTAGATCATTATTTATCAGGTCCGACCCTGACCAGACCTTCTATCTCTAGTAGTTGTTAAATAGTGTACATCTCCACATTTATGACACACAAAATAAGTCTTGTTAGTCACCAATTTTTTTTTTTTGAAAGTTATAAGTTGATATTTCATAATTAGCATGAATTTCTTGATCAATTTATTTTTTCCAGAGTTTGTAATAATCCAGATCTTAAAATTTGCCACATGATTTTTATACAGTAAGAACGTCTGTATATTAACAATGTTGGAATTATGATATTTTAATAAATAATAGAAATATTAAATCATGATCTCTTTTATTTAAAATAGTTTATTGATATACAACATCATAAACACATAGTTCAACTAATAATAAAAATAACTAGAAATATAATTAACAAAAGAACTTTTTCTTTGAAAGTTAAAAATATAATTTACAACAAATGATTCTCTATAAAATATTACCAAATACGACAGAAATATTTTTGACAAAAACCATATACAAAATTGATATATATATATATATATATATATATATATATATATTAACTATGTTTTATGATATTAAGAGCAACATATATTAATATAGAATCTTGTAAAATTGTATCATCTTATTAAATCAGGGGGAAAAAAATGAATTGCATGCATGTTAGGATACTTATACAACTATTTGAATGGATGGCATAAGGGTTATGAGATTATTCCAGGGTTAAATAAATCTCAAATAGTAAATAGTAAATCATAGTGGGGATAAATTAGTTACTATAGCAAGAGCCTAGGTCATTCCGCAATATTAAGTTAAAATAGAGGACTCAAAGGCAAAACAAATAAAAGAAAGAGGGTGCAAAGTAGGAAGCCGTCTAAGCTCTCTCGTTAAACCCTAATACCCTCTCTCTCTCTGCCTCTCTCTCTCTCACACTCAAACATCAGTGAACGAACAAAGAAAATGTCGATTCCTTGTCTAACCGAAGAGACGGCCAAATCAGTGCTTCGCCAGGTCTAAAGATCTCTCCTTTCACGTTATTATTTTCTATTGGCTTCACTTGTTTTGCTTCATCAGTTGGATTTGATTTATGTTTTTGATTAACGATTTGTTTTTAGGTGGAGTTCTACTTCAGTGATAGTAATCTACCCATTGATGATTTCCTCAAGAAGACTGTTAGAGAGAGTGAAGATGGATGTAAGCTTAATTAACCTCTTTTTTTTTTGTTTTGTTATTGATAATTAAGTGTTGATGTTTTGGTTTTGGTTTTGGTGAATAGTGGTTAGTTTGGGATTGATATGTTCCTTCAGTAAGATGAGAGCTTATTTGAAGCTGGGTGATTCCAAAGGAGATGAGGTTCCTGAAGATACCATCAAAGCTGTTGCTGATACTCTTCGTACCTCTAAGGCTCTCAAGGTTTCTGAAGATGGTGAGTTTTTTTTTAAGCTCATGGGTATTATTATCTTTGTGTTAAGAGTTTCAATGTATATGTGAAATGTTGGTTACACTGAGACACCTGTATTTTGCATTAAAATTCACGTGCTTTCTTGATATAACTTATACAGTTTTGGATTTGGTTACACAGGGAAAAAGGTTGGTAGGAGTACAGAATTGTTGAAGCTGGAGGATTTGATTGAACAGCTTAATGCTAGGACTGTGGCTGTTTCACCGTTCTCTTATGATGTTAAGAGGGAAGACGTGGAAGCCTTCTTCAGTCAGTACGGAAAGGTAATCCACTGCTGGTTGATTTATGAGAGAGTAGTTAAAGTAACTGATTAATGTACGTGGTTTCTGCAGGTTAATAGTGTGAGGATGCCTCGTCATGTAGCAGAGACGAGAGTGTTTTCTGGCGTTGCCTTGGTTGAGTTCCCTACTGAAGAGGATGCCCAAAATGTTATGAAGCAGAGTTTGGTCTTTGCTGGTCTCGAGTTGGAGATGAAACCAAAGTAATCCCTCTACTTGGGCACATGAATACATGTTCTTTCTCACTTCATAAGGTTTTCTTTCAGGATGCGATTACTTACAGATCTTTTTTTTTCTCTTTCAGGAAAGAGTTTGATGATGATAGAGAGAAAGATGAAGAAAAGTTTGCTAACTACCGTCCTCAAAAAGCTTCTGCAAACCAGAAGAACGGCTCTGATCATAGGAACGGCTCTGAATCCGAGGCAAAGTAGGAGTTTGACTAGTGCTATTAATTTTCTTGTTTTTTGTTGCTAGTTAATGTTCTTGAACTGACTGTGTCTGTTTTGTAATATTGTAGCTATCCCAAGGGTTTGATCATTTCATTCACTCTGAAGCGCTCAGCTGAAGAAGGTGCTACAGAAAAGAGTTCTGAGGAGCCAGCCGATAAGAAAATGGATGAAAGTGAATCAAAGCCGGAAGATAATCCTGCTGAGGATAAGGAAAACACTGACCAGGCACAGGGACAAGGAACAGAGGGGGAAGATGATGATGGAGAGAAAGAAGAAAAGGGTGGTGCTCTAGCTACCCATAAAGATAATAAAGATGTTGTCTTGCGTGAAGATCTTAAGGCCGTTTTTGGAAAATTCGGTGATGTCAAGGTAAATATCATCCTGATAATACGCCCTTGTTCTTGTTAGCAATTTGTCTTTCCATTATATTCTTTTTTTCTTATAACTCATTGTTTCTTTTTTTACTGTGAAGTTTGTGGATTTCAAGATGGGATCTGAGACGGGTTACCTTAGGTTTGATGAACCAGAAGCATCCCAGAAAGCCCGTGCTGCAGCAGTATTAGCCAAAGAAGGTGGACTAGCCGTGAAGAATTTTATCGCTGTCCTAGAACCTCTTACTGGTAAAAACACTTTTGAACTTTCATCCTTATTTTCAACTATACTTGTTCTGCTTGAGTTAAATGGGTATATTTATATATATATTGGTGGTGTCAGGCGAAGCTGAAAAGGAGTACTGGGGTCTTCTTCGCAGCAAAGACAGGTTTGACAAGGGTGGCCGTGGAGGAAGGTGAGTACATGTTTTGGTATTTTTATACATTAGGTTTGGTTTTGTGAAGACTAGGTCCAAAGTATAACCAGTAACAACAATGAATATAGTATGCCAAGAGTTCATTTTCAGCTTAGGCTGTTAAGTTGCGCTAAGTTTGGTTTGGTATCTTTGTTATAAACTTGTGATTGTTTGGTTTTGTTTCGGTCTGAGAATTCTTGTATTATGCAGGGGAGGAAAACGAGGAGGAGGGAGATTCGGGAGAAAGAGGGGATCTGATTCGCCGGGTGGTCGCTGGAACAAATCTCAGAAGGTGGAAGCATGATGAAACCTTCTTTCTACTCTTGTTTTCTCTTTATAGCTCTCGTGACTTGTTGCTTCTGCTTTATCTATGTGTAACCTCACAGTCGAAACCTTTTATCATCTACTTGTGACATGTTGTGATGCTATAACTATAAATCAGCACTTAAATTTTGCTTAGATCATATTTGGTTTCGTTTTTCTATTTTTGGAAAGGATTTAGCAGTCTTTTCCCTTTTTTGTTTGATTTTCTCCTTGCTTATATTAGGCGTGTCTTTTTCTTTCCTATTATAGATCTATCTTAACTGGGATACTTTTATCTGAAATTTTTTGAAGTATCTGAAACTATTACATCACTAACCACAGTTAGTACTCCAGCATCTAAATACAAATCTTATTAGAAATTATTGTTAACTCACTGGTTACTTGAGACGTTTTAATTCATTTTGAAAAGTTCAAAACGTTCTTTTTTAAAATAGTTTGTTGTGGTCCTTCCGTTTGACTTTGCCCACATGGTTTTTAGGGGATTAATGCAGATTTCTTTTCATTTTGAAATGAGAGGAAGAAGAGTTTCATCTCTGTTTTATAATTTTTTACAAAAAAAAACTGTTGTATCACCTAAATTAGAAAATAAGTTGCGTTTCAGTTGTTAATGAAATGAAAAATGTATATATGCTAATGAATGTATAATGAATGCTATTTGGAGTGAAGAAGAGGACGATGCAGCAGAATCTCTCAAAAGAGAAAGAAATTAAGAAAACGTTTTGTTAATAAATAAAAAAATATAGGCGTGGAACTTTAATGGGGAGACTTAAGAATTCACAAGCTTGAAATGAACGGCTCAGATCATCTTTCTACTTTTGTTTTCATCATCTTTACTTTGAATTCCGCCTCTCCATGTTTGAATACCTCTCTCACATCTCTCTCTCTCTCCTCTTTATTTTCATCATCGTCACTTCTGGATTTAGTGGATCTGCTGCTGTTGTTGCTTCGTGCGTGCCTACGTTCCCTGTATTCTTGGATTTGATTCATCATCTACTGCTTCTTAAGGTTACACTCTCTTCCTCATTTTATGGAATCAAAGATCAAAATTTACAGCTTTGAGCTTTGAATCAAAGATCAAGATTTACAACTTTGAAGCTTTGAGCTTTGAATCAGACATCAAATTATACTCTTTGAAAGCTTTGAGATTTAAATCAAAGTTTAAATTTTTACACTTTGAAGCTCTGAGTTTTGAATCAAAGATCGAAATCTAGTCTTTGAAGCTTGTCTTAGTTTTCTCCTCACAGCACTATGCCATTTCGATTTTAGGCAGATTTTGTTTAGACAAAGTTCCAAGCTTTTTGTTTGTTTGTCTTGGGTTCTTGTTATCCTTAGTTTTTTTTTCTGTTGGACTTAATCTCATCATCTGGGTGCACTCCATCTTTAAGCTCATAATGATTGTTAGTTCGACTGTGTTTAAGTTTATGGTTTATTTTTTGTATCAGACTATGTGGGCATTGTGCTAAGATTACTAGGATATATGTAAGACACACCAAAGAAACTGGCTTTGGGGTGTATTATATCTCTTGCTAAGTATGAAGCGTGAGATGAAAGCCCCCAATGTTACAGAAGGAAACCTGCTAGGGAAACATGGGTATGCTTCAGTTTCTCACTTTATATTAGCACCATGTATTGCATTCAACAAGACATTTTCAGGTTAATTTTGCTAGCTCTTTATGATATGTTAAAACACTTTCATAGGAGGATGAGTGGCCCTGCAAGACGATCCACCAAAGGACAATGGACGCCTGATGAGGTGAGTTCCTGTGAATCTCTCTGATTCTTGCATTCTTTTATTTACTGTGAATCATGCAAGTTTTTACACTAGCTAAGCCTAATCTTACTGTACAAAAGCTACAGTTCGATTCGACTAGTTGGCATTGGCTACCCTATGTCACTGTTGAAATTGTCTGTTAGATTAACTCTGTTTTCCTGTATCAGGACGAAGTCTTGTGCAAAGCTGTCGAGCGTTTTCAAGGAAAGAACTGGAAGAAGATAGGTAAAAAGTCAAGTAGCAAATTCTGATTCCTTCTTGTCCTAACTTAGTTTTCCAAGGAGTTCAAAGATCATATCAATACTCTTATTTTTTGCCGACGTGTGTATTTGTAGTCTTTGATGATGATGGTGAAAGCAATGTGTGATTTTATTTGTTTCACCTTTTCAGCTGAATGTGTTAAGGATCGGACTGATGTCCAGTGTCTTCACAGATGGCAAAAGGTCTTGAACCCAGAGCTTGTGAAAGGGCCCTGGTCCAAAGAGGTATGTGCTGAAATTGCGTTATATGCTTTACTCAACTTTTGTCTGCGTGGTGGTCGTTTCAGTGTCGTAGTACATGTTAATATCTCTAATGTGTTTCATAACATCTTATATTTTTTCCATCTCTTCAAAGGAGGATGACACAATAATTGCTCTGGTAGAAAAATATGGTCCATCGAAATGGTCTACTATTTCTCAGCATTTACCTGGACGCATAGGAAAACAATGTAGGGAAAGGTATGCCCATAACATAATCTCCACTTGTGTAAGGTGTTTCTTGGATACACATGAACAAGTATTGTGGCTGATGTAGGTGGCATAACCATCTTAACCCTGGCATCAATAAAAATGCATGGACCCAAGAAGAGGAACTTACTCTTATTCGTGCACATCAAATTTATGGTAACAAATGGGCAGAGCTAATGAAATTTTTGCCAGGAAGGTAAATAATGTCTTTTCCAGAAACTGTTTGGTTTATGGAATATTCCTTCTTCTTTGGTTATTTTTCTTATTAGTTCTTATCTTTCCATAGGTCAGACAATGCAATAAAAAATCACTGGAACAGCGCAGTGAAAAAGAAGTTGGATTCCTACTACGCATCAGGTCTTTTACATCAGTGTCAAAGCTCGCCACTCATTCCCCTTCAGAACAGATCAATAGCTTCATCTTCTTCGTTGATGCACAGCAGTGGGGATGAAAGTACTTTCCGGCAAGGGGCTGATGCTGAAGAATCAGAATGCAGCCAAGCTTCAACAGTTTTCAGTTGTTCACAGTCGACCAATGATTTACTAGACGAGGTTAAACCTGCAAATGAAGAATTCTACATTCCTGAATTGCCTTCAGGATTGGAGCAGCAAATCTCAAACTCTCCATCTCATGCAGAATCTTACTGCCCTTCCTTTGAAGATGTTAAAATTGTTGTCCCCGAAGTTTCTTGTGAAGCAGAATCCTCAAAGATGTGTGAGAAGCGTAATTGTTCAACCGAGGTTAGAACTACCACAGCTATAGAGAATTACAAGCAGGGTGTGTCTAGCAACGTTAAACAGGACCTCGATCTGGACTGTCCTCAGTTATTGGCCCATAACATGGACGGAGATGAACAACCTTCTTTGGCAAACTCGGACACAGGTATTCACTCACAACCTCAAACTTTGATCAGAAACGAGGAGTGCTGTAGGGTTCTTTTCCCGTATACCTTGAAAGATAGCGGTACATCTTCTGGCCAGCAAGGTCAGAACATGGTTGACCCTCCAAAGGGCAAAGGAGAAACCCATGCTCATGAAACTGGAAACATTCCAGCTTTATCTTGGCATCATTCAAATTCTGAGGGCCTGGCGGATCATAATGGTGTTCCTTTGTTATATTCAGCTGAGAAGGACTCAGTTTTACTCCATAATGATTCTATTCAAGGTTGTGATCTCCTTGGAGCTACTGCATTAGAACGTGAAACTGATACAAATGATGGACATGTAACTTCCCATGGCAATGATGACAATGATGGTATCCCAGAACAACAAGAGCTGTCATATATTACCAAGGATTATTTGAAGCTAGTACCTCTGAATAGTTTTTCTTCTCCTTCTAGAGTGAATAAGATTCATTTCCCTATTGACGAGAAGCCAGCTGAAAAAGACAAAGGGTCTCTTTGCTATGAACCTCCACGGTTTCCAAGTGCAGATATTCCTTTCTTCAGCTGTGATCTTGTACCACCAAATAGTGACTTAAGGCAAGAGTACAGTCCCTTTGGTATCCGCCAGTTGATGAATTCTACAACTCCGTTAAGGTTATGGGATTCACCGTGTCGTCATGATAAGAGCCCTGATGTCATTCTTAAAGATGCTGCGAAAAGTTTCAGTGGTGCACCATCCATCTTGAAGAAGCGGCATCGGGACTTGCTGTCTGAATGTCTTGACAATAAAAATAAATGTGCCTCTTCCGAAGCCAAAGAGGATTCAAAGGGAACCTTGGAGTCAGGAGGAGTGTCTACAGCTAAAACTGTAAGTCCGGCTTGTTGCTTAGCACATCTAATTTATTGAAATTCTTGTTGGAACGTGTCAGTCTAGGTTGTTCAAGCACATTGCATCTACTTATTTGAGCTGTCTCTGTCAAGGATCATAGTTTCGTTACTGGTGATAGTTCTCCTATAATTTAACCTCTAAAGCTTTGATCGCTAAATCTGTTTCTTTCTTCTGTACCAGGACCAAGAAACTCGTAGAAGTTTGGTTTATTATAATGATGTTGAGATGCAATTGAGTTCTCCTGATAAAACTGGATCCATACCAGACAATAAAGTGAATACAGTTGGAAAAGATCCATTCACTGGAGACTCTACTCCTTTATCAGCAATCACAGAAAATAAAACCAACACTGCAGAGAGTAGTTTCGATATTATTGAAAACTATAGCATGTAAGTTTCACCTTTGCTCTGTATGTGTTTGATACCTGATGTTTCTATTGAATCATATTATTTGCTGGAAAGGGTTAATTCTAAGTTTTCTTGGTTCCACTCGTTTCCAGATTTGATGGAACTCCGTTCAAGAAACTCCTTGATACCCCATCACCATGGAAATCACCTTTACTCTTTGGTTCTTTCTTGCAAAGCCCAAAGTTGCCTCCAGAAATTACATTTGAGGTAATGGGAAAACTATGAATGAAATCAGTCTCTGGATACTGTACTTGTTGTTTTAGACTAAAGTTCCTGCTGATGGACAAATATTATTTGTTGTTTTTTTCCGTTTATTCTCTCAGGATATTGGATGCTTTATGAGTCCCGGAGAGAGAAGTTATGATGCCATAGGACTGATGAAGCACTTGAGTGAACACACAGCTACGGCATATGCAGATGCTTTGGAAGTCTTGGGTAATGACACACCTGAAACAATACTCAAGAAGAGACAGCTGAACAAATCTATTCAAGGGAAAGAAAATCAGCACTGGCCTCACGGTCAACTGGAAAACCGATCCCAGGTAACAGCTTCAACTGTCACAACATAACTCACTTCTCAACCAGTAGGCTAGTTACAAGAAAACTCTGTCAAGTCTCTTCTTGGTCTAGCTTAATGTTGATAACTGATCTCTAACTGGTAGAGATAATAGGAACAGCAGTTTTTGAGTTTGAGTTTATAAACTAATGCTGTGTGGAAATGCAGGTGGAGGGTCGCGCCTTGGACTTCAGCAACTGTGGGACACCAGGGAAAGCAAAGGTATCATCGGCTTCGCCAGGCGGCTACTCGAGCCCATCATCTTACCTTCTGAAGAGTTGCAGGTAGAAAAAATCTGCATTTGTTCATAGACCTCTAAAATACCATTCATTCCTTCCTTTCAAATTTTTTAACCATCCCATATATGTATTGTCTTATATTCCTCCCTTTTCTTTGTCTAGTTTTCTTCCTTCTAAATGTTTTTCTTGTAATGTGTAGATCTTTGAACTCTGGACATGATACATACAATTGATTAATAGCGAAAAACGTTACCTGTTCTCTCAAGATATTAACTTGTTAATTTCCATGAATGAGTTTGAAACACAAATAAAAAGTGAATTTGTATAATTTGATTAGAGGATGTTCCGTGGCTAAAATTTTGGACTTGCATCTCCCATGGAACAAGCAAGTGATGGACCATTACATTATGTTATTCGAACTCTAGTTTGTCTGTAACCATGTAAAATTTTTGAAGTTGTAGCTCTTAGTACGCTGTTATCAGTGCCCCTATCACTTACCTAATTAGATGCAACAATTTGGTGAGCTCCATCTATAGAAGTAAACTATCTGCCTTTGCTGCCATCATATACTAAATTCTACTTTTCAAGAGTCAAGATCTTTGCCTGCTCGAAAGAGTATGAGATGTTACATTGGGAACCTCATTGTAAAACTCAGGTTCGTCGTCTTCATCAGATGATGATAACAAAGATGGACCCATCCATGCTTTAAACCCCTCGTTGACTCTTCTTTCAACATCTGGTGTGAACTCAAAAGGATTAGCTCCAAGCATCTCCAATCCCTGATGACTTCTGTTCCCAAAGTCTCCTTCGTCAATACTCAAAGCGGCTCTTCTTCTAAGGAAGAAAGCAGTTCCAGCGTACAAGATTACCAAACACCATGAAGATATCTCGTAGCACCAAAACAATGGCACAGAACAGCTGCTCTCCTGTATCAGGAGGCTTGAGCCGAGAAATATAGCTAGGAGACCGTAGATGATAGCAAACACAACATTGAGAACTGAAAGGCAACGAACTCCACCTGTGGGTTTATCAGACAAGACAAAAAAAGATCAGTAGCCTATTTGAGGTCCAAGTTTAGTGATAAGAAACCCTGAAGAGGTCACAGATTCTCAAAGGTGGAAACATCATAATTAGTAGCACGAAGAAGGATTATATATATGTTTGGTTTGCTGCACGCACGCCTGGAAAGCTGAGATATATTTTTAAAGAGTGAGAGAAGAGAGTGTATACCTCTTCTTGAAGCGCAGTAGTTGTTTTCAACGACTTTTAGAAACTCATGACGGCGAGGAGCGGAATAAGCCACAAAAATTCCTGCAGTACTTGCAACCAAATAACGAGAAAATAAGAAGAAGGCATATGATCAGAGTAATATAAAAAAACAACACAAAGAAGAGGTTTAGGCATTTAGGATGACAATAGAGCATTCAACCGTTTCCATGTTGTTAAGAGTTACTGAATGAAAAGAGATAATAGATGGGGACTCGACTCTAGAAGTTCAACTCAAAGCTGGCTTTTACTTTGATAAATCTCTCATCATTCAACTGAAAAGTAAGAACCTTCAAAACTGAGAGATGAACATGTGAAACTTTAGCATAGCCAAACCATTTTTAATTAGCTCAACTAGACTCTGTGCTCATGTAGTGGCTTCAATCAAAACTAATGCTTTATACAACATAAACCTAACAAAAAACATTCAGGTTATGAGGAGGACACATCAATCAACACTCTCTAACAATGTGCTAAACATCTGACGTAAAAAGCTAGAGACTGACACTCACCAGCTACAAGATAAACAGACGACACAAGGAAGAGCATCACCGACGGAAGGAAAACGACCATCCAGTAGAAATCCACAGTCTCCTGATCCGTCAACTCAAAAGCACTGCCATTGATGACATTCAAAGTCTCTAGCTTTCCGTCGCTCCTGCAGAACGGCCTCCTCCTCAGAACATTCGAAGGAGGAAACACAATGTTCAAGCTGACGATCGTGCAAGTGAAGACGACAAAGCAAAGTAAAGCCACCGTCGACATTACTACCGGCCTCTGAAGCTTAACCAAGGCTCTATCTTCTTCCCTGAGGCTATCGTACTCCTGCCTCTGCATAAACGCCTGACGCAACGCGTCTCCAATGATCGCCATCAATTTGATCCCTTTAAGCAGGGTGATTGATGGCGAAATGGTACAATTTGTTCAGGAACCCTAAGATCTCAAAAGCTTTTGAAGAAAAATCAATGGAGGAGGAGGAGAGTTTGTTAAAGGGGGGGAAGAAGATGGTGAGAGCAAATAGGCGCGTATTAGAAGCGATGCCGCAACTGCCGTCGGGTGTGACAAATAATTACACAATAGATCCCTCATCTTTTATTCTTTTATCCAATTTTCCGCTAAGAATGGTAACCACCAAAAGTTTATACATTTGGTTCGTTTTTACTTTTTACTAGGGTAAAAAACAATTAAGTCAAAAATATTGGACTTTTTTTTGTCAACAAATATTGGACTAATTTGTAGAAAATCTCCAATTTATCTTCATTTTATAAAAAGAATAATAAAATAATTTTAAAATAGAATAAAATATATTTAATATATTATTCTTAATTTTTTATTTTTTGATTAAAAGATTTTTTTCTTAAATTGAAAAATGTCATTTTAACTGTAAAAAGAACAAAATTATTTTTATATTATTTTTAAAATTGAGAATTTATTTTTAATATTATAAATTTCTGTTTTACAAAAGAAAGAGAGTGGGAAATGCCTTAAATTAAAAAAAAAAAATATTCCGAAAATTAAATAATAGAGAATCAAAAAAAGGAAGAAAAAAAACAAATCTACTAGAAAAAGAGAGAGAGAGAGAGAGAGAGGGGCGTGAATTCCTGAGGGAGAGATTCTTCGCCGGAGTATTCTCTTGCGTGATCTTACGCCTCCTTCTTCTCAATTCCTCTCTTTTCCTTGGAGGTTTTTTGTTTTTGTGTGGTCAAAGCGAAGATGGTGAACGCTATGGTGGAGAGAGCAACCAGCGAGATGCTGATCGGACCAGATTGGGCTATGAACCTCGAGATCTGTGACATGCTCAACAGCGATCCTGCGTATGTTTCCCCCTCTCCAATTCTGATTTTTCCCTATTGCTCCTGCTTTGATTGATTGGTCTACCTAAGTTTTAGAGTTCTCGATTAGTCTCCTCACAAATATTGTATCGTTCTATATTCAATTGAACCTGTGATTGTTGACACTAGGATGGGAATCGAAATTGCATAGTGGGTTTTATTGTAAAATCTGGGAAAGTTACTTCCTTTATATGCTTTGGGATTGGAAGAAGCTGATTTGATTATTACTAACGGGATGGGATCCTACATAATGTCTGAAACTGGTTGCTGTATTTGCAGACAAGCAAAAGATGTTGTGAAAGGCGTCAAAAAACGGATTGGTAGCAGGAATCCAAAAACTCAGCTTCTTGCCTTAACTGTGAGCTCCCAAGATTCTTTAACTCCTAGTTTGTGTCTTAGTTACACATATAGCCTTATTGGAAGGTCTAAAGGTTTCATGGGCAGTCATCTCTTCATGATAGATGTCGTTTAGCTGATAGTGTATATTCACTTATAATGAATTTGTTATGTTTTAGCTGCTTGAGACGATAGTGAAGAACTGTGGCGACATGGTTCATATGCATGTGGCTGAGAAGGGTGTGATTCATGAGATGGTTCGGATAGCTAAGAAAAAGGTGAAGGTTTCTTCAAAATTGCTGTTCTCGGAAAAGTTAGCTCTATATCGCTATCTAATTTAAGGTATCTTTGATGCATATAGCCGGACTTCCATGTCAAAGAGAAGATCTTGGTCCTTATTGATACATGGCAAGAAGCCTTTGGTGGCCCTAGGGCGAGATATCCACAATACTATGCTGGATACCAGGAATTGTTGGTAGGTCTACCGAAATTGTTTTATATATTTCCTTCAGTGAAGTATTGCTTCTGATTATGGATGTCCATATCTTTCATACTGGAGCTGAGTTAAAATATGTATCATGCTTACGCTTACATGAATTTTCTTTTAGATGCTTTTGTGAGTTCCGATAGAAATTGGTCCACTACTCTTTCCTAATCACCATTGTTGATTCCTGTCTCTTTCAGCGTGCTGGCGCTGTTTTCCCTCAGAGATCGGAGAGATCAGCACCTGTGTTCACACCTCCACAGACACAGCCGTTGACGTCTTACCCTCCAAACCTTCGTAATGCTGGACCTAGTAATGATGTGGCTGATCCTTCGGCAGAGCCAGATTTTCCGACGCTGAGGTAAAATATCTTCTGTTCAGCTTCACTGTTTTTAAGTTGATGATTTTTTTTTAAAAAAAAGCATTCAAAATTTTGTTGGGCAATGCCGACGTCCTTGAGTTATCTGACATTTTTGTTGCACCGAAATGCATTAGCAGAAACCAACCGTAGTTGTAAGCCTAGGTATAGGGTAAACCAAAGTTGAGATGTGGTTAGAATTAAGAAAATAACGACAATTAGTTAGTAGTTTCTCTTTATTTTTTTGTAAAACATTAGTGTAGTACTGGAGTCTCAACTTTATTTTTTCCTGATCTACTTATTAGGAATGTATGTTAGGGTCTGCTAGGGTTGACTTTGCTCTGTTTGCTTCTTTATTTAGGACGTTATTGCATGCGTTTTGTTGCTCAGTATATGTTGCTTCTCAATATTTATTCTGTTGTATATCAAAATTATTTTTCAGTTTGTCGGAGATTCAAAATGCAAAAGGTATCATGGATGTGCTTGCGGAAATGCTGAGTGCATTAGAGCCGGGAAACAAGGAGGTAACACGATTTACCTGTAGAGAAAGATAGCTACCTCTACCTGTTTACAAGTGTTGACTTGGTGCAAAATATACTAGAAGAAAAGGAATATTTTCCGGATTGTTTCTGAACATTGCGATTGTGGAATTTAACTGTTTTGTATCATATACGCAATTATATCAGGATGACATCCTTCTTTTTTGGACTTCTTTAGGACCTTAAACAGGAGGTGATGGTCGATCTGGTGGAGCAGTGTCGTACATACAAACAAAGAGTGGTACATCTAGTCAACTCATCTGCGTAAGAGCTCTTCTTTTCCTCTCTAGTTAATAGTTTTTCACATTTCAAACTAGTTATATTCCTTTGAGGGCGATGAGATCTCTTTATATAATGTTTCTGAATTCATACATATAACCAACAGATGATGTCTGTTTGGAGGTTCTAAAACTCTAGGTCTACTTAGTACATAAAAAAACCATCGTTGATTCTCCAATTTATTGTTTCTAACCATGAGTTTTAGCTGGTTGGGTTCTGTGTTTATATTGAAAAACATAGAAAGGCTGGGGAAGCATTCATTTGTATAGAAAGAGGGGATAGAACTCTATTAAGAAGATCTCATTCATTTGTTTACTGCTGTGAAATGCTTGCTTTCACGTTTGAAGTTATCGCGTGGAATAGTCCAGTTGACGAAAATTGCCTTTATGCTTTAGAGCCTTTATCTGTAATCTTATTTACATCGCAACTATGTTATTCAGGGATGAGTCTCTGTTATGTCAAGGTCTGGCGTTGAATGATGATTTGCAGCGGGTCTTAACCAGTTATGAAGCAATCGCTTCTGGAAACCCTGGAACTTCTGTTCATATCGAGAAGCCCAAGTCGGAAACAGAAAAATCTCTTGTAGATGTTGATGGTCCACTTATCGATACTGGGGACAGCAGTAATCAGGCAAACGGGTATGTAAACGATGTTGATTGGTCCCTGACAAAGTAAGAACTGGGGTTTCGGAGCAAGTGACCTGGTAAAAGCTTTTTGTCTGATTTTTAAATAGATTCTGATTTCTACCATGTCCAACAATTTTTGCAGAGCTACATCAAGCTCTAGTAACGGGGTTCTAAATCAGTTGGCCCTCCCTGCACCACCTGTAGCTAATGGTTCAGCCAATTCCAAAATAGACCTTCTCAGTGGCGATGATCTTGCCATTGTTCCTGTTGGACCTCCACAACCAGCAAGTCCGATCGCATCAGATCAAAATGCCCTCGCTCTTATTGATATGTTCGGAGACAACACCAATAGTCCAAGTCCTGCAACTGCACCAACTGGAACTTCAGCTACCGAGAGTAGTCCTTTGAATACTCAATTGCACCAGCTACCAACTAGTCAAGCTGGAGAAGCTGGATTACAACAGTCCAATGGATTTGCTCCTCAGAGTGGTTATTCGCAGTTTGAGCAGCCATCATATGGGCAAGGGGCCTCTTCTCCGTGGAATAGTCAGCCCGCACAGCAATTGCAACAACCACAGCAGCCATCTTATGGTAATAGACCTTAACTTTTGAGACCTTTTAACAAGAAAGCATTTCACTTTTTATATTCGGGAGAATTTGCTAGGTGTGTCTTAAGTATAAACCTTAACTCATGGTAACTTTGTAATGTGAAGAAGGTGCGCAAGACAGTATGGCATTTCCACCTCCCCCATGGGAAGCTCAACATCAAGACTTCAGTCCCGCTGCAGAGTCAGGAAGTCCGTTTTCTCCTCAAATGCATCAAACACAAGTTGCCTACACACATGCTCAACAATATCCTCAGATACCCCAAACCGGCCAACCGGTTAACAACAACAGTCCATACCCTCAAATGCCGCAAACCGGTAGCGGTATGTATATGCAACAACCAATGCCAAACCAAGCCAATCAGGCTCTAGGGCAAGGCTACCCACCCCAACAGCAACAGCAGCAGATGATGATGGCTCAGTACTATGCCCAACAGCAACAATTACAGCAACAGCAACAATTACAGCAACAGCAACAGGCGTATGGAAACCAGATGGGAGGATACGGATATGGATATAATCAACAGCAACAAGGAAGCAGCCCGTATCTGGACCAGCAAATGTACGGGCTGTCCATCAGAGACCAGGCTTCACATCAGGTACCACCATCATCATCTTCTAGCGCGTCTTATCTTCCTCCTATGAAACCGAAGAATAAACCAGAGGATAAGCTATTTGGGGATCTCGTTGACATCTCCAAATTCAAGCCTAGTACAAAACCGACATCCGGAAGAGCTGGTACCATGTGAAAAAATCTTTCATCGATACATGATTTATGAGTATTCATCTCTCTGTTTTCTTTACTCAGCTAACTCTATTTCTTTGCTTGTTCTTAAGCTTTTGATCAATTTGATTTGACCCTCTTGGGAGACACACACATATACATAAATTCTACATGTTATCTTCTTTCTTGCTTATGATTATGATGGGTGATGCATTTGTATATTTCTTGTAGAGAAAGAAAACTAAGCGAGCTGCGGTTTGTGTGGAAATTATATTTGTAGGACCTTTCTCATTCCATTTTGTTTCTACAGACACCATTTTATTTGTCTATATCGGCAATAAATTTCTATATTAATTAGACAAGTTTCTTTTATCAGATTTCGAAAAAGATGTTTATGTATTTTACCTATACGAATGTAATTTTATGGAATATTGTCTTAAACAATGACCCGACAAGAGAGACCCATATAGACTCTACTTACATAATTTTCTAATACGCCCACTCATTTTTAAACAAAGAATTGTCAGCGGCCACCTAGTAAACCTTGATATCAGAGCTCCCTTACCTTATACACCACGAGATTAGAAGAAGACGTCACGCTTAGTAGTAGTAGTGCCTTTATTTTGGGCCAAAACTATGCTTTAATTGAAGAAAAAAAAATCATGTAATCAACATATTTCTTACATCTTTCGTTTTGTTCACGAGTGAATCACCTTTACATCATATACTCTTACAAATGACTGGTGATAAATACTCGATCAACTGCATAATTCTAAAAAAATGATTATTGTGACAAAAAAACAAAGGTAAAAAACAGATTTTTTTCATTTTTTGGATTAAAATCAGATAATTTGGATAAAAATATTTTTTAAAATTCGGTTCTTTCAAATAATTTGGACAATCTAAATATTTTTGGACTAAAAATATTTGGTTAATTGTATTTTCGAGTAATTTGGTCTATAAGTGGTGTTTCCAAATATTTGTAATTTTAAAATCGAATATAATTAATAATTTTAAAAATATAAATATATTTTAGATATTCACATATTCATTCGGTTCGGTTTAGTTTAGTTTTTCATTTCTAGAAATATATGGAAACCGTTTACTATTTGAACATGGTTGCCATCTACGCCAATAACTGAGTCGCGTTAATAGTATATCGTTTAATGGGCTTATGTTATTCCTTTGAGCCCATAACTGAGACTATTAATAGTATTGATATTTGCAGAAGAGAGACTTGAAGTTGAAGCAAAAGACCTAATTAATGCCTGGGGAACAATTACCAAGAGACTTGGTAGGAGACATCCTTTGTCTGTTGCCACTTAAATCTCTTGCCCGATTCAGAGCGGTGTGTAAGGAATGGAACACTATTTGGGAAGATAAGAGTTTTACGAACCACTACTTGTCTCGCACGCGTCCTCAATTCATGGTAGCGACCAGGCACCAGACTTGTTCGATAGAAATCAATCTCGAGGCGGAGGACCATGTTTTGTCGTCGATAGTGGAGCGTGATATAACTTTAGAATATCCATGTGAAACACATACATCGATAGGTTATTGTGATGGGTTCGTGGTATTTTGTATGCACAAGAAAGGGTTTGCGATTTGGAACCCTTGGGTAAGACAGAATAAGTTTATAGAGAATCAAGAATTCGATTTCTGTGGCATAGGGTACGATAATGTTACGGGTTACAAGATATTTGGATTGAAGTCTTTTTACGATTGTAGTGGAGAAGACAACTACAGAGTTGCCATCTACGAGTGCAGATCCGATGTGTGGAAGTTTATTAATGACACTGGTCTATAACCACGACGTCTGATAATGCAAGATAATATCGTGTCTATTAAAGAGAATTTATATGTTATTGCTATTGATAGAAAGACTCATGAATCTTTCCTCCAGTCTTTTGACTTCTCAGAGGACAAATTCAAAACTATTTGTGCTAATTTACCTATTATGGAAGGTTACAATACAGGAATCCTTGCGGTTTTCAGGGGAGATCGAGTTTCCTTGTTAATGCAATCAGAAGATGTGTACACGAAGGTTGAGATATTGGTGTCAAAACAAAGGATTGACGAATATGGAGAGGTCCTAGTGTGGATAAACTACATGACAGTGTCAATACCTAGCTTCCCGAGTTTACAACCGCATATTCTTAACCCTCGTCCTACTTATTTTGTTGATGGCGAAAAGAGGCTATTTGTGTGTACTTTTGATGGAACTGATCATCTTTGCATCTACATTGTCAAGGGAGATGTGCTGAGTAAGATTCCAATAGATTTTGTGCTGAATGAGAATGATATTTTCTTTACTACCTATGTGCGTTATATACCTAGTTTTATCTCCATTCCTTGTGAGTCAAATGAGGTGTCTCTAAAGAGTAAGATTCCAATAGATTTTCCATTATGATTTATATTTTACAGATTCTAACGCAAGAAGGATATTTTTCGTCGTTTCTTTTCGCTCTGTTGATTTTAGTTGATGCGACTGAGAGTTCTGATACTCCGATAATTTCTCATTGATAAGGAAAAGCTGATCGAAACCCTAGGTTTATGCTTTAAAAAATGCTGGACTAAGGAGTATAGCTTGAAGTACATCCAAAAGAAGCATGGTGGACAAGAGGAGTTAAAGAAGGAGAAGTCTGGTGAGAAGAAAACACAAGCTGGTGGTAAAAAGAAGGCTCGTGGAAAGACCAGATTGTCTTGTTTATGGCTGCATGTTCGTAATCAAGTTGTTTAAAAAAATATTTTCGATTATGGAAAATCATATTTTAAATGATAAAATTAGCACTAAATCTACACAATCAAGTAAGAATTGCGAAATTTCTGAAGCTCAATAAGTTTTTGAATGATAAGTTTAACAAATCATCATCCAATTGAATCAAGATACAATCCACCATGCTTCTTTGTATCTGATCCATTCGAAGTATCTGATCATAGGCTAGTTTTCCGAAAGTTTTCCGAAATTGAAAGGTGTTTGCTTCAAAAACATGTAAAGGAACTTAGCACGATCCAAGGAGGGTGCATGTGTTTGAACTTGAAATCCAATTAGCACAACACATAACATGCAATGCTGCTACAGGAGGTGTAAGATAAGCAGGGGTTATCTTTTCTTCTCACTTTGTTTTGTTAACAATTGATATCCATTCTAACACTTATGTCTCTTGTGCAGAAATAAAGGAGAATAAAACTGTATAGAAAACGGAAAAGGAATGTCGGCAAACAGACACTGAGAAAGCGTGACAAGTGTATAGAACTCATCATTTGCTTCTACTGAATAGTCTTTATTTGAACCTTGAAGATGATTGCATATAATAGCAATAGGGTTTGGAATAGCTTCTCTGGCTGCCACATAAACACTTTGAAACGTGTCCTCTTTTTACTCTCGCTCAGCGTTTGCTTCTACTGAATAGTCTTTACTTGAACCTTAAAGATGATTACATATAATAGCAAATAAGATTTGTTATAGTTTCTTTGGCTGTCACATAAACACTTTGAATTTGTTTTTCTCTATTTGATATTACTAAAATTTCCAAGATCATCTTTGTATTCTCTCTTTTCCATCAGATCCTATCAGGTACATGTCGCTATTCCTCTAATGGTGGGCTGTGTTATAAGTTTTTTTTTTAAATACACAATACGATGACACGATCTTTATACAATTCAGGTCAAACAGTCTCTGATACCATGTAAGTATGCAGAAGCTTTAGGTATAACTGTGTTGTTGTATTAGACGTTGGCAATGCCATATATATACAGATACAATAATGAAGATATACTCGGTATATTAGGAACACTATACATCATTATCTCCACAATAGTCGGACTTATCTATATCTTCTCAACAATCTTCGTGCTTAGAAAGTTGGAAACGCTCATTATAATTTTATAACACAGAAATTTTGAGAAAGCTTTTTCTGGAAAAAAAAAACGAACTATAGCTGAGCCAAACTAAAGCCAATTCGAATTAAACCAAACTCAACATAAAACCGAACCAAATCGACTTGGTTGAGGAGATCGTTATAATTTAATGCAAACCCAACCCGACATTGAATCGACGAGAAGATGAGAGACGTATTCCATAGCTTCCTAGAGGAACGAGGTGTGAACGAGAGTCTCTTCCCGTTTCTTCAGGCATGGCTTTATGTAAAGGATCATCGCAACTTGCTGCGGTGGTTCAAATCAGTTGGCACGTATGTGCATGAAAACCCATCTCCGGAAAACGCCTAAGGAGGTGGCTCGATCAGAGGGACATATTTTTCTTTCAGTCTTTTTGTAGTTTTATGCTGTATTTGTTTCATTTTCATAGGCTGTTGCGTCGTCTATATGTTTGATTTGGTGTCCCCCTTGTGTTAAAGCTGGTTTAAGAAGCTTCTTTTTTTTTTTTATGCAATGAATCTCGTTGGGGACTAGAGCGTTCAAATGGTTTTGGCTTTTATTTTATACTTTGTACTTGACTGATGTATGATAAAAGGTTGGCATTTTTATGTTATGTGGATGTTGTTTTGTCTCAAAGGAAAATGTTGTGTGTTTTTTTTTGTATTTTGAAGGTCATCATATATCTAATTATAACCTTTGTTGATAGAGAATTTTAATGATATGTTTGCGCCCTGGTTGTGTGGCTATCTCTTCTTTGGTTTCTGATTGAGATGCCTTTGCTTGGCTGTAAAGTGCAAGTGAAGAAGACATTCTTGAAGAAGGTGATGATGATGATTTGGAGGAAGAGCATGAGACGCAAGTTCATCCAGAAGCCGAGCCTGAGGTGAAGAAGGCTCCCAGTTGCTGCACCACCACCTAAGGAACCAGAGGGGCAGCTTTCCAAGAAAGATAGGAAACAGAAAGAACTTGCTGAGTTGGAGGCTTTGTTAGCAGATTTTGGAGTTGCACCCAACAATGGTCAAGAAAACTCTCAAGGTGTCTATCACACAATTCTCCTCTACACTATTCACGCGAGCTTGCGTAACTTAATCACACAATTCTGCTCTACACTGGCTTATTATTACTTGCTGAGACAATTATTAGCTGATACTTATAAAAGTTTCTTCTGCAAACACCTGACAGATAAGCAAGAAAAAGAAAGAAGTCAATGGAGAGAGCGAGAAGAAGGAGAACACAACGGGAGAATCAAAGGCCTGGAAGAGGAAGAAAGGATAAACAGAAGGAGGTAAAAGAATCTGATCAGGATGAAGTGAAGAGCAACTCAGATGCTGCTGCAGGTGAGCAGGAGGAGGCTTCAATGTATATCAAAGAACCGCTCAAATTTGCAATGCTGCTGCAGAGTTATTTGGTAAAGAGTCCAAATGTAACCTTAAATTCTGCCTGAATTAGTTAGACGTGGGCAATGCTCAAAATTGTCATGCACGGAAGAAAAAGGATGCATGTTAGCATATTGCAGCTGTTGGCATTTGGCACTCTGATGTATGTAAAATTTATGTGCTTTAACTCTGAATTGTCTTTCTTTAGCAAGACGAACTATGCATATCTGTCAATCAGAAGTCTGCTGCAGGATGGCCTGCAGTTTTTCCTGTATTTGAGCCTCATTGGCAGATATGCATGGCATGAGGCCTTTCAACATGTTTACTTAAATGACTTAATTTAGAAAAGTAATATGGTCAAGTCTACTTTATGTTAACATTTTTATTTTCTTAGGTATATTTCCATAAAGTTAATTATATATATTATATATATTTATTTATTTATTTTTCTTAACCAAAAGAATAAACCCCGAGAGCCATTAACAATCTGAGAACCATGAATGAACTGCATCAAGAGAAAGAGCCTCAACTGATATTAAATTTTGATGTCCTTTCTCTATCTCTTCTTCTTCATTTTTTCTTTTGAATATATAATTCTTCATTTTTCGCAATTTTCTTTTATTTATTTAGATATTTATTTGTTTTTTAAACATAGATACTTATTTGTTTCCACTCATTCTTCCTAGACAGAAACCACGATGATAATGGACTGGTAATCATAAGGGTTCGACTTGTTAGATATGTATAAAAATGAGTGGGAGGCAAAAAGGAGAAAGAAGAAGTTCCTTAATATCGGCTCACTTTGTCCAGCATCATCACAAATGCCACACTCTATGGCTCCACTCATTTACTTTTTATTAATCTGCAGATATATTTCAACTCTTCTACTTTGCTTTACACTAATATGTGATGTTACATTATCTCATTATATATAAGTTAAAAGTTTATTTTGGTTTTGTTTCCTAATGAAAACGAGAGCAAGAATAAACAAAAGTAATGAATTTATTTCCCACCAAATATTCCATTTAGGCAATAATTAGGACACAAATAGCAAACCCATCATTTTGTTTTACTTAAATTTAAACCCACAAAACCCATTTGAGGGAACTTAAATGAAAAGTGAAGTCAGATAAGAAGTGAAGAATTTTTTTGGGATAAAAATTTCGTACAGTTTTATATTGTAAACATGAAGAATTTGTGAAGATTAAATTGGGGAGAGGCCATGAAACAGTATGAGATGGTATATGATTAAGGAGAAGTTGAAAAACAATTCAATTTTATATTTCCAAGTCATCAGTATCTTTGCTGATTGTCTATGCTAATGCTGGTTTAATTTTTTAGCCGGTGAATTTGAACTGTAAAAACTCAGTAAATATGAAGGTAATATAGATTTAACCTAACTAAAACCAAGGTAAGGCAAAATCAAAATCCCAATGTAGTTGAAAACCTTTATCCATATATTTATTTAACTAGCCCTTGACAGAACTGTATTTTATAATGTTTCTTTATATATTACTTTTATTTTTTACTTACAAAAGGAGTTATTACTTTATGTAAGAAATGAGAAAAAAGGAAAGAGGGAATCAATTAATTATACATACAGTATATAGTGCCAAAGTCACATAGTGATTCTTCTCCAATCAAATCTGAAATCTCTATCAACAATGACAAGTTTGCACAAATCCCTCTTCACACATAATCCCACTACTTTAGACCAGTGTAAGTTTTTTTTTTCTTGCCCTTGATTAATTTCTTTAATCATTCAAACTAATTGTGGTGATGTGTGATTTTTTCAGTGATGATGTGCCATACGGGAAAAGATAGTTCATGGAAAAAACTGGAGAACATAGAAGAAGAAGGTCCAGCGACGATGGCGCTTGAAGTGAAGACGGCGTTACCACCGGAGACACCGACGGAAACGATGGAGTTTCTAGGGAGATCATGGAGCATTTCGGCCGTTGAACTCACGAAAGCTTTCTTCAGCAACTCCGCCGCCGACACTAACTCGTTTCTACTCTCTACTATTGTTAATACCAATAAAGAAGTTAGAGAAGATGAAGAAGATTCTACTTCCATGGCTTCTTCTCGTGACCTTGTAAGCCATCTCTTCCTATATTTTAAACCGGGCCAGTTGGTCTAGTTCGGTATGATTATGTTCTTTTTCTTTGAGAAATTGCACTAGAGCCTCTAGTCTAAAAGCAATATAAACAAAATAGATGGAAATATTATTCGTGTGATGTAAATGTTGGATTTTTATTTTATTTTTTTATATCGTGATGGATGATTATACATGTAATATGTTAGTTTTATGTGAATATCTCAAGAGTATCAACTACGTAAACTTATTTATCGACCAACATTTTTTTTTTTTGATAATATTTATCGACCAACATTGATATCAAACATGTTGAAGAATTTTATTCAAAAAAAAAACATGTTGAAGAATCACGATGATACTCTCTACAAGTACTAAGTATTTTTGTTTTTAAATGTACAATCAATAAAATTTCACCAAAACATATTGTTGTTTTTAATTTGCAAAAGAATAACTTTGAATATATTACGTATACTAAACTAAAATAAGAAATATTATTTAATAAAATTTTCCTTTATATTTATAGCACACGACCTCACAGGTTGATTATTTGTATCTCGTTCTGGTCAAAAGTAACTAAACTTTGCGCGTGGAAATTTTTTTGTGAACTTTGTCAATGATTTTTTCGGTGGTTGTTGTTGTTTGTTTTAGTAAAGAAGAAAATCGATTATACTTGATAGTATGACTTTGGTTACACTTCCATTACTTGAATATAAAACTTACACTTATGAATCATTTTTTCAGCTGCTGCCACACATAGGAAACAAAACCAGCCCTCCAATTTCTCCAAGAACCGGCAGAGAAATGAAGGTAAGATCTATTAAACCGGTTTTGTTCGGTTTATCTTTTGTCTTAAATCAATCATGTCTTTATTAAAAGAAGTCCACGTAAAGAAGGAAAAAAGCTGGTTGGTTTTGGAACTTTTGGTATATAAAAAAAAATTAACCGAGAGAAAAGAGACGGCATTATAATAGTTGTCATGATGAAAAACATGCACTTGTTAACTCAATCTCTTTTCTTTTCTTTTTGTTATGCTAAAGCTGAATATAATGAATTATTTACTTATCTTTCTTTACTTCAAAATAATTTGAATTGAAATGAAATTGATAATGCGAGTTGAAAAAAAACGAGTTCAACTAAAACATCATACTTATATAAATGAGTTTACCTAGGGAAAATAGATTAGTAACACAAAAAAAAAGGATTAAAAATGTATATGTTAGTGGAACTTTTTTTTGAGAATCTATATTAGTGGAACTTATTATATGCAAGTTTTTAATATGAGTGATGCAGCATTTGTACAAGAGCATGGTAAGAGGAAGAACAATGGGAAGAAGACTCAAGGATCAGAAG
This sequence comes from Brassica juncea, assembly GCA_018703725.1. Classification (NCBI taxonomy): domain Eukaryota; kingdom Viridiplantae; phylum Streptophyta; class Magnoliopsida; order Brassicales; family Brassicaceae; genus Brassica; species Brassica juncea. Next base: position 62,928,409 of record CM031939.1, read on the forward strand.
GAGAAGAAGAAGCAAGAAACCAGAACTCGAAACGCAGAGATTCACGCCGCAGTCTCTGTTGCAGGAGTAGCTGCTGCCGTAGCCGCGAACGCGGCATCTAACGCGGTTGCAGCCGCAGAACATACGGTTGAATCAACAGCTGTGGCTGCTGCGGTCGCGTCTGCAGCCGCTCTCATCGCTTCACACTGCATCGAGATGGCGGGAGAGATTGGAGCGGGTTATAACCAGATAGAAACAGCCGTTAGCTCTGCGACCAACGCTAGAACTAACGGAGACGTCATGGCTTTAACGGCAAGTGCTGCAACAGGTGTAGTAATGATTTATTTTATGGCCTAGTCTATGGCTTGGTTTGGTATTTTTCGGCTGATTTTGAGATTTGTTTGAGAGAGTTTTAGCGTTACGAGGAGCTGCGATTTTAAGGGCAAGAATGGAAAGGAATAATAACGAGAACAAAGCAATATTATATGCAACAAAGGAGAACGTTGAAAGGGAAGAGAGGAATGTATTTGGAGCGATGACTTTCGTCTCTAGAGGAGAAGAGCTTCTTAAACGCACCCGCAAAGGTAACTTGTGATGCAAGAAATCCTTTTTGATCATTTCAGTAACCTAACAAAAATATTTGGTGACAGGGGATCTTCATTGGAAGCAAGTATCTTTTAACATCAACTCAAACTGGCAAGTAAGTTCATTTGCTTGGACGATTGTTTCATCAAGATTTGATATAAAGACATTCTATGTTCTTTCTTCATATATAAAGACTCTTTCATTATGAGATAGGTAGTACTTAAAATGAAGAGCAAACATGTGGGTGGAACTTTCACAAAAACGAAGAAATGTAAGTGCTAAATTTGGATTTATCATGGACTTTTAGCTTAAAACTAATGAGCTATAAAGTGGATTAGTCATTACATATTAGTTAATTAATTTTTCAACTATCGATGTGAGATTTCTTTCATTTATTAATAGTAAACTAATTAAAAACTGGTTTAATTTTTTTTCCACCTTATTCTAGAAATCAAGAATCATGGGTTGAGTATTTTCGATGCAGGCGTTGTCAATGGAGTATGCCGAGATATACCGGAATGGGATTATAGAGGTGGAAGAGTAGACAAAATGGTCGAGAGGAGAGCCTACTTTGGGGTAAAAACCATTGAAAGGGTGATTGAATTCGAATGTGTAAACAAAAGGGAGAAGCAGATGTGGATAGAAGGGATTCAGCAGCTTCTTAGCTCACTTGAAACTGGTTCTATTGTGTTCACTGGAAAACAATAGGTGGTTTGAATCAAAAGGACTAAACCATGTTTGAAAAATTACATCATGTGATGAAGATTGAACTTTTCTGTTTCGCGTGTGTTGAGGAAAGTATGTATCCTTGTGTCCTGTGTGATTTGTCAAAATCTTTTGCTTCTTGTGTAATCAACTTAAATAATTGTGAAGTGGTCTAGTGGTTAATTGTGTCCGGTTTAACGGTTTAATTAACAATCCAGAACTAATTTTAAAGTGGAATCCATAACAATTCGGTCGGATTAAATTAATTAAGAGATATGACTCGGTTTTGGAAAACATTGGATATTAGTTACATTCAAATCTCGGTAAGAGATTCCTTCCTCAATAGCAAAAGGTGTGTTCCAAAACTCGTCGCTGCAAGTCACAGAAAACCAATCTGCAGACTATTTGGCTAGAGACATCTGGCTCAACAATTTTATAGGCTTTTGAGCAAAAAAAATATGGATCCTTTTATTTAATTTTTTTAATAATTATTTTAAAAATATTATGAATAATATTTTTATAAATTTATGATGAAAATAAAAATATGTATTCATATAAAATATTTCTAAGCCATTTTTCTTATTTTTATATAAAAATACATATATTAAATTTTTGAATTTCTAACTATTAGAAAAATAGAGGGACACGAGATTTTTTTAACGAATGTAAATTATGTATGTTTTAAAAAAATTCATGTCTGAGTGCACTACCATTAGCCACATCATGTGTAATCCAATCCATGTGTAATTGTACTTTTTGTGTCATGCTGTTGTAAAAAAAAAAATTCCGCTAGTTTATATAACATCTTCTATGGACTTGAAACTAAATGTTTTGATAAAAAGACATTAATAGATCATAAACTACCGAGCTAAGAAGCTTCTTCCACAAGTAACACGAGATTATGCCCGAGGATATCACATCGTCTGTCCACTGAGCTAAGAAGCTTCTTCCACAAGAGACACGAGATTTTGCCCGAGGATATCACATCGTTTGTTCCCCCACACCTTTAGAGATGGCACTAAACCACCTTTAGCTCGTCACCAGTCACTTCAGATCGCAGACAATAAGACAATCTTTCACTTGGATCAAATTTTTCAAATTTAGCCAAGTACTTTATAAGCTGCTAGAACAAGAAACCAAACACTTTTGTCATGTCTCAAATTCCTAGTATATACTTGAGAGCCTTACTTTTATTGAGAATGTCTCTTACTATTTTTAGTTACGACTAAACTTACATCATTTGAGTGTTCCCACAGCAAGAAGCACGTTTTGGAAAAACGTCTGATTCAATTCTGTTATGCTCCCATCTTCTATAAATCGTCCTTTTCATATAATTGTATCTTGAATGTAGATTTATCGTCATCGTAGATGCCAAACAAACATATAACAATAACCATCATGTTGCCGGTTGAAAGAGAACGATCTTTAGGTCTCAATACAGCGAAATAAGCGTGAAGAATCTTTGATTTTTTATTCATCTTTAACAAAAGAACGTCTACATAATTGACTTGTGGATGCTCGACGACAAGCATTGATTTGGACACAACGTAATGGCATACTTTTCAATGGCGTAAAAAGATATGTATGGCTATGCAGCTACTTTTCAATTGGTCATGTGTTTAATGGAATAACTTTTTGTGTATATTGTGTCCTACGTTAAAGTCAGAATCCTATTTTGGTTACGTAGACGTACATCAATTACAGTGGCCAGGATCGACCAAGAAGGTATTGCTTGTAACCATCATCGGCACAAATTATTCAAAAGAGGACCACATACCCGTGTGCGATATATATCCAGGCAGGGTTGGCCCTGAACTAAACCGGATGAAAAAATCATATATAAATAAATCCCTGAATTTATATAAAAAAAAAGAATTTCAGCTCACAAATTTATAAAATCCTTCTTAAACAGTCTATAGCCCCCGAAATCTCAGGACCGGTAGGGACGGTCCTGAGTACAGCGAGATGAAACATTGATCTCTGGTCCCCAATTTTTTTTTCTTTTTAAGTACATGGAAAAAAGCTTTCACATTTGTATTATTAGAATATTTATGGCCTCTAACATCTCAGGGACGCCACTTTATATATCTTATAATTATCTCTCCTGAGTCCTTTAAAATATTTTACATTCAAGTTTATTGATCACGAAGATACATACGTACAATACAATATAGATATAGATCATGAGAGGAAGAAATAAATAAACATTTGTTCGTATGGTCAACTGGTCAAGTAACTGGCAAGAAAAAAACAAGACCCATGCGGTACTTGAAAGTGCTGCTTAGTATGTTTAGTAATTTTGGGCCTAGAAGTCGAAAGCTTTTCCAATTTTATTCAAGAAGGACTGTGGCTACATTATCAGTTTGGGGTTGGCCAATGAGATAATCGACTCATAATCGACAGTTACCACAAAGTTATAAGAAAACAGCAATAATAAGCTCGTCTCAATGACTTTATTTGGTAGCATTCTGTTAGACCTTTCGAGTCTCTATGTGTATATGTAGAGGTTGATGATTGTAAAAGTATTGTGAGCTTAAGAAGTAGTGGATTGCTGTGAGTTATAGCCAGATCATTAAAAATTAGGCTTTTATTCCGAGTGTGTTTTGCAATTTATCTTGATTCGGTACGTACAGAATAATCGAGAGTGAGGTTGAGTTCAAGACTTAAATTTAATTGATCTTGGTAACAAATGATATCAGAACCCCGTGAACTAAATTTTTTTTCAAGCTTCTTGAAAAAACCCTTGTTCAAAAAATCGGCCGCGGAGGCGATTACACGGCCGGTTAAACGTGATGCGGGTGGGCTCCGTGGCGAATTGAGTCACTTCGGTTGCATTAGGCGGTGGGCCGTGGAATTGACATGGACGGCGTAGAATTATAAAACGCGTCCGCGTAATGGTGAAGAAACTCCTCCTATTCGTATGTTTCCTTGCTCTGATATTATTAACAACTTTTTCATTTTTCCAAACAGAACAGAGATAGATTGACTTTAGTGGTTGTTTTATAGAAATGGGTTGTCGAAAGGTTGAACCCTCGTTAGTCGTTACTCGTTACAGATACATGGTGGTTCTGTTGGTGTAGCGAGAACAAGTCAAAAGGTATGCCAAGATCAAAGCACACCAACTGTTCGATGAAATTCCTAAGAGAAGGTTCACATGATTGTAAACTGTAAAGATTATAGTGCTTTGATGATCATGAGATGCGGAGACGTGAGTGGTGTGTTACCACAAAATCAAGGGAAGGTGTTTGGTTCCAAAGACATTTTTTTTTTTGGTAAAATATAAAGACATTGTTATTATGCTAATGAAGCTGTTCTTTGAGAATGGCAAAGTCAATATGGAACTAAACCTGAGGAAATATATGATGGAGAAAGGGTACTGCCCTCATGGCCACGCATTAGAACTTTTTACCAATGCATAGTGTGTTTGAAGAAAACACAATGATGCTCTTAAGTGTTCAACGCAGACAATGGAGAGAGGAAGTTGCTTGAGCAAACCAGACTATTGTTCAAGTTGTATACAAATATTTGACTAAATATTGACAATATTGTAGTTTGCTCATATATTTACAAATACGTGAGTTTTAGTATCAAGAATGTTTTATGCATAAACATGTATTGTACATAAAAAATTGTATTATACGTATAAATAGAGTATTATACATACAAAAATACAAAAAATTCCTCCCCGCGTACTCCCCGATTTTTTTCCGATTTTTCAATAAATCGCTAGGCCCGGGTGTGCCGCACGCGTAGCGCCTAGCGAGTTTCCGAACAAGGGAAAAAACTATATGACCATAAAATTTATAGATAGTGAGAATGAATCTAGAAATCTATCGATGACTATGGTTAGAAATCTTTAGCGCATTCTTATTTTAAAATTTTCAAAAATAATTTTTATTACATATATATATATTAACATATTATAATATAAAAGCAAGTTTCTTAAAATCTAAAAAATATAATAAAAATATTTAAATAAGAGAATTTCACATTTCAAGATTTTAGGAAATTTTACACTCTAATATAAAATATATAATAAAATGTTTTTTACAAAATTATTGATTTGAATCATCTTAAAGAATTACACTAGGAGAATAACATAGTGAAGAAGAGTACAACTTTTTCGAATGAATAAAGTACACAATGATTACTAGTTATATACGAATGACAATCTATATATTTTGATATCATTACAATGATGTAAATGGTATGTCATTTACCTTTTTTTTAACATATGTCATCTACTTATTTACCACCATCCATATGCAGTATAGAAACGAATTGCATTATTTCTAACGTGTTATGCTACATCAAACACCATTAAAAAATTCAACCTATAAACACAATTTTATATGTGCTAAAAAATTTGTAACAAAGCATGCATGGTTAATGTAGTCGGATTAATTATAAATTCAAGTTGCATTTCGCTAGTTTTTCTGGTATATTGTCTTTTTTCTTGTGTCGACTAGTCAAATTGTACTTTAACTATGACCAGAATTTTATATATTATAATACCTTGCTAATATGGTGGCAGGGTGCAATAATTGAATCACGTGAGCGGTGAGACCGTGTTTGGTCGCGGCTGGGACACGTGTAAACCATAGTGAGAAACGCGTCCAGGAGTTGTCAAGGACTCGAGCAGTGCAACTCAACAAGACAGCTGGGTTATCTTGTCCGTACAACTTTATTTTTCTTCTTCTTCTTCAACTTTTGTCGACTTCTTCACTCTTTTTTATACTATAGCCCTTTTTAATTATTATTCATAATAGTATATTGTAGCATCCCCTAAATTCATTTCAATTTTGGGCTGTTAAAACCTGATTCCAGCTCATAGAATTTCAGTGGATGGGAAGGAAAAACAAAAGAAAAAGCTGACGTCGACAAATAAATATCAAGAAAAAACTCTGTGGATTGTAGACGACAATGGCCAAATAGTACACAAAAGACAATGACTGGTGACGACAATTTTTTTAATAATAAGTGTAAGAAATAATCTAACAATACTTGGTCCAGGTTTTAAATTCTAACGAAAATATCAACGCAGTTCTTGCTACATGTAAATAACCGAATATGTGTTTAAAACCTTTTGCATTTGTTAGAAAGTCGCAATAAAAGAACTCAACTCTAATATCTGATCAAATATCAGAATTATTAATCTTTCAACCTAAAGAGTTGCATTAACTAAATCATTGCTTCTTTAGTTCTATGCAGGTTCCATATAACGTTTATGTCAATTAAAAAGTGTTTATTTGTGTGGAGCACATATGCAGGTCAGACAATTTGGTCGAATTAATTCAACAAAAGATGCTATTATGATAGAATATTCTTACAGTCTTCATTCATGGTATATAGTATCTAGCTAGATAGTTATTACAGAGTAAAACTGTGGATAAAATTTGTAGTTATTCTAGTTCCCTCTAATTTTTATTAGTCGAAACAGAGAAAAAAAACATATATATTCATTTATTTTTAATTAAAATAATCATTGTTTTTTTGTCTTTTCTTATTTTGTGATAATATTCCCCTTCTCCTTCTGTAAAAGAATTTACAAGAACACATAAAACACAACTAAAATGAATAGTTAATTTTCCTTCCTATTACTTTTACTTTTACCTCCTATCTCTCTATATTATTCCACCTCTAATTATTCTCCCACCGGTCAAACTCATAGTAATACAGCTTATGGTTTAATAATAGAACATTCCTACTCTAAAATCAAACATCAACAAGTCATAATGACATGCCATGATGTGATGATTTTACTAATTTTTAAAAGATTAACAGTGTTGAGTGTGCAGTGTGCACATCACTTTTAGAAGACCTATATCATCAGAAGAATTTGGGTATTACATTATCATTATAGATTTTTACATTTCATATTACATACATTTCTTATTTTAAAATGTAAAAATACATTCATAAAGCTCAATTATTTATTTTCAAAGCTACTTCATCCTATAACCACTTATTAATTCACAGCTTTAGTTTTATTATAGAGAAAAATCACTTGCTTAAAACTCAATTGAAAATAAATTATAACCGTTATGTTCTTTAAACAAGTTGAAGTTTACTGGTTTTTAAATTAACATGCATGTTTCTGTGACTTATAGTTATAAGAAAATATCTTTCAAACTTTCTATGTTAACAATTGAAAGAACAAAAAAAGCTTAGCCTGAGAACAATAAGAACTAATCGAAGACCTTATATGTATGCATGTCTTATAAGCTATCGTGCATATTGGTTGATCATCGTACATCTAAACTAGTATGTTCAGAATTTTTGTGGATTTTATAAGCAATAGTACCTTTTCATGGATATATACGTTCAGCCTTCTCTTTATCCATTCTTTTCAGTTCTTACATTCTGAGCAAATTATCATGCAAACATTCGTGCAAAACTGCAAATATAGCTAGACAGACGAACTGATCTTTTCTCAGCAATATAAGCGAACAAAAAACTTGAGAAGTCCGCGTTATCACTTTGATATTATTGCCGATCCTATTGATGATGTAATAATGGAGCAACCTTTTATAAGAAAATGAAGGCCCTTTTAGAACCCCACCACCGAAGGAGATATAGAAAACGACAACTTCATGATATAATTTTTTGAATAGATCCATACTGCAATGATGGTCTCTATATCGCATGATAAAAATTGACCTTTGGTGGTATTTGATTAACATATTAAACATTCGTCTCTAGCCGACACATAAAATGTAATTTAGTGCTTCTGATCATACCTAGTTATGGCCAGAATACGGATTACATTAATTAGAAGAGCAAGGTGTTCCCACTGTATAGGTCGATCAGTGTAAGTCTGATGGTAACGTTGATGAAGTTTAAGAAAAGTTTCTTCTATTGTTTTGATTAAAAAAAAAAAGTTTCTTCTATTGTTTTATTTATTTTTTGATGGAACGGATTCAGAAAACGTGACATAATGCAGGCAGTACTAGTCACTTAATTAGTTAGAATTTATTAGTACGTCCTAGACTAGGTTTGCCGACTTAACCAATTCATTTATTATATTTTATAGTAAAATATTTTGTGGAGTAATAATGCAGGCAGTACTTCTCACACATCCGAGAGAGAAGAGAGAGAAGAGAGAGAAAGGAGATCTCCGGCGTACGGTTGGCGCGTAAACATGCGTGCCGTCGCCGGAGACCGTCGTCTTTAAGTTTAAAGCATTTGCGTGTTTTTCTCGTATCCTACGGCTTCCATCTTTTCTGAGTTCTGGCCAACCACCACCGATGGTGTTTATGATTTTGGAATGAAGACGCGGAGGTTGGAAGGTTTGGAAAGGTGAAGACGATAGTTTTAGGTTTTCCGGGAGGTGGAGGTTACGTTAGATCCACCGCCGCCGGTTTTAGGTGCTGAAAAACGGAAGTTTCTTCAATTTCGTCGTCGTCGGCTCAAGTTTCCGGGAAGTGAAGATTCCGTCAACCTTATGTCGCCGGCTTCATGTTCTAGGTATTGTCGGTTCTTTGCGACTATGGGTTATTTTCATGGTTCAGAAGAGTTTCTCGGCTATAGATCTCTTAGGGTATGAAGCTTCGCCGTTGGATGAGATCTCTACAGAGTGATGAAGCTCTCTGACAAGGTTTCAGGAAGGTGAAGAAGATAGATGGTTGCGGTGGAGGCTCGGAAGGATTATGAGCTTCGGGGAAACGAGGATTTCGGTGATAGGGTACGGCGGCTTGGTGAGGCGGAGAGACGCGTGGCGCACTGACGGTGAAGATCTCCACACGTGTTTTTCTCCAGCCTCCTCGACGTACACGTAGCCAAGCCTGTCGGTGCTGGGCTTGCGTTTTGGGCCTTTGGCCTTTAAATTTATTTGGGCTTCGGCCATTGTTTTATTTGCAGTTCGTTAGTATGTTGGGCCTTTTGTTTGGTTCGTTATGAATCTGGGCTTCGGCTGTTGGGCTTGACCTATTTCTTTATAAAACAAAACTTGATGGAAAAAAAAAAAATAATGTCACAAAAACTTAAAAGACAAATCTCTTCTTTCTACTGATGAGTTCAGTAAATCCAATAGACTGCTGACTATGTACTCTAACCGTAGATTCGAATCCTTGCACGTTGCAAGTCGTACAAATTAATACATTGAAGATGATCAGAGTCTTATTGTATAATTTCTTCTTATTTTCTGGCGAACAATAGACCAAATGTAGTTGTGGGAGAAAAATCTAGGAACCTCTAAGTGTCACATCACAAAAAGAAAAAAAGAAAAAGCAAAAGATTAGAAAACATCATCTCGTGTTTTGCGTTATATAATTGAAAAGATTTTTAAAAACTTTGTAACAAAAATAAAACTAGTTACATTACATTACATCCACACCAACCTATCTCGTAGGTACGCATGGGTCCATCTTTTTCCACCACATATATACTAGAGTATGTGACCATATTATATAGAAATATTTACGTGTAGATATATATATATATATATATATGTTAGTATAAACATTGAGAGAAATCATTGAGAGATTTGGAAACATCCAAAAAAACTAAGACTTAGAAATTTCACCAAATAGTGATACAAACAAGAACAATCTTTTAACGCTTATATGACAATTCCTCACTCATTCCCCGTTAGATATTCTTGAATTTATTATAGATTCTTTCCTTTTTATTACAAATTCTCATTACAAAGAGGAAAAGTCCAGCTCCTTCCGACAGCTCGTGGACGGAACACAACTTAACAATGGTGGATTCGTCTTCACTTGGTTCCGACAAGGAGAAGAAGGGAGGAAGTACTAAGCAGCCTGTATATCGAGGAGTACGCATGAGGAGCTGGGGAAAATGGGTATCTGAGATTCGCGAGCCACGTAAGAAGTCTAGGATCTGGCTCGGGACTTTCCAGACGGCGGAGATGGCCATGCGTGCTCACGACGTGGCGGCTCTTAGCATCAAAGGCTCTTCCGCCATTCTCAACTTCCCCGAGCTCTCGGATTCTCTGCCACGTCCCGTTTCGCTCAGCCCACGTGACGTCAGAGCTGCGGCGACCAAAGCGGCTCTCATGGACTTCGGTACGATGCAGGTAAGTCACGTGAGGTCTGATGAGAGCGAGAGTAGCGAAACGGCGGCGTTTGATAAAGGGTCAGGGAGCGAGAGTAACGAAACGGCGACGTATGATAAAGGGTCAGAGTGCGAGAGTAACGAAACGGCAGCGTCGAGTAAAAGGTCGGAGAGTGAGAGCAGTGAAACGGCGTCGTCCTGTGTGACGAGCATTGACGAGGAAAGTAGAGTCTCGGACGATTTGGAGAAAATAGTCGAGCTGCCGAGTCTAGGAACGAGTGTCGACGAGTCGAACGAGTTCGTGTTTTTTGACACGTTGGATGATATGGTGTTCATGCCGTCTTGGTTACGCGGTGGTCCGGGAGATTATTTTACGTATAATAATAATGATTCTCCGTTGAACTCTGTTTTCGATGAAAGCTTTTCTTGGTAACATTTTTTCCTGAAAAATAAAAATTGTGTATTTTTCTCTCTTTTTGTTTTGTTTTATTTCGTTGGTTTAGTATCCATGGGAATCTCTCTGTTCTTTTTTTTTTCACACTGCGTGATGAGATATCTCTAAGATGGTCAGGTAGTGTTGTGGCATTGATAACGTTGTTATGCTCCTTGTTTAGTCGGTGAAATGAAAGATTATGAAATGTAAGTGTTTATATGGTTTAGCCTAAATATATGAAATGTAAGTGTTCACATGTAATTCTTTCAGGTTTAATTTACTAGACAGTTGATCTAAAGCTGCATTTCATTGTAAACACGTTTTTGAATCGAATAAATTTAACATTCATTAAAAAAAAAGACATTAGTGTTTGCGTGTCTTAAACCTTCCAATTTTTCACATTCTTGCAAGATCAGAATAAATTCTACTATTTGAAAAATAGTAACGTGGCCCGCTCCTCCAGCTTAGATATGCCATGTTTTCTAATTTTTGACATACCCATTACGCAACAATTTAAACACATTTAATTAGCTGGAAGAAGTAAACCTTAAGGTACTTTATTATTGAAAAAAACTAATTGATGTATAAGATCATTTCTAATCCTACTTCATTTTTTACTACAAACATTATTTTGAGTAAAAATATTCCAACTCTACTCCATTTTGGAATTAAACTTTTTTATTTACAGAATGATCTTTTAAATCTTAAATATTTTTATTTCATACTTTTCTCTATTTTTATTTAATACTTAAATATTTTTAAATAATACAATAACATGAAAAAATATAATTCCATAAGAAAATATTTAATAATTTAATATAAAGATGTATAAACTAATAAAAATACCAAAACTAAACATAAAATATAAATAAATAAAACAAATGATTTAATAATTTGGCAAATCATTTCCAGAACCACGAAGATGGTGAAGTATTGTTCAAATGATAAAAGTGATCGATTTTAAAATTTTCTTGTTCGATTTAAGGAAATCAAAGATTAAAAAAAAAAAACTATTTATTATAAAATGCATTAGTAGACCATTTGTGGAAAAAAGTATTCTAATGTTTCTTATTGAACCAAAATATGTTATCTTATATATATATTTATGGTTATTGTACCTTTTAATAATAAATGTTAATCTGATAAATTATATTTTATCAAAGTTTTATAAACTTAAAACAGTTGGGATTAATTGGTAATTTTTTATAAGTTGAAGGTACTATTAATAATTATTAATTAAATAATAATGAAATTATTTTGAAATATTCTTTTTGAGTAAAGAATATAATAATACATCAGAGTAAAATCCAATTTTATTTTGGTGTTATAACATTATAGAGTTTAAAAATGGAATAATACATTAAGATCTTCTAACTGTATGAGTGACACATTAATTAAAGCTTCTCTATAATTTATAGTACTTTGAGCGTAATTAAATACATATCTAACATGTGCCACAGAATGAAACTTGTTGGGGAGGGGAAAGGTGTGTAGGGGGTTGGTACTAAATTAATCTCAATCAAATAAATTCATTAGATAATTAATTAACCTATAATCATTATTAGGGTTCTGATCATCGAAACACCATTTTCAGTTGCCCTTATATGTGATTTTTTCCCTAAAAGTTTTCTAAACAAAATATCTTTAAACTAAATATTGTTTGTGAAACATCCTTGTAAGGTCCAAACATTTCTTTCCATTTTGATGTTATTATTACCTTTTCTAATATTAATATAGGTTGTGTTTCATTTTATGAAAACATCATATTATATAACATGCAGTCGCAAACGTGCACAAAAAAAAAACAACCGAGACACAAAACCTATAACCTCCTATTCTTATTTTTTTTCTTAAGTTTTAAAATGTAAAGTCGATCCTATGATATCAGGGGTACACAAGTTTTATAAATGTCTCCTACCAAAACATTATTACTCTGATATTTAAATGACAGTCAAATACCCACCGAACAAGCATAATGAATACAAAATAACGAATTGTAAAACGTTTTCCACTATAATTTACCTAATACGTATATAAATTTGTAAAGTAGAACCATTTTGTTGAAAAAGTAGAATATAGTAACATTAACTAGGGCCAACAACTATATCGAGTTTTAGAGCGTACCAAAGTACATAGATGCTTCGCGTCTATGTATACCCATAACCGAAGACATGATAATTAATTTTGTTTTTGGGTAATAGTACAAGAATCATGATAATATATATAATGTAATAAACCTTCAATAGTGCAAAATATCATCAGAGTTGGAATAAAGCCAATGGTCGCAATAACATTAATTTGATCAATGCGTATGATCGCTAACTATAGTCAATAAAGAGTGATTGTTGAATAAATTGGTTTCGAATGGCTTAGAGAAATACTCATCTGATAAACCGACAGTGAGTTTATAACTCGTAGAGAAAAGAGAAGTCTAGAGTTTTGGATGGCTCCATGAATTCGTGAAGGGAAACGCCCACGTGCATGTTTGATTTTTGGAAGGCAAATAAAATCTGCAGATTGTCCCATGACAATATAATTAAGATTCATCGTGGAAACCAAAAGAAGATAAGGACAGAAATAAATTCAAATCTTGATTGGTCCAGTTATCACCCGCATTGTCGTGTTCCCAATTAAATCTTAAATTTTTGTTTCATTTTCTGTCCTTTTAGAAAAGTAAGGTCGCATCATTGGCCGATGATAGCACTAAACAAGATAGGAGCTTAAATACCCACCGTCTTAGTAGCTATAGCAAGCATTCTAAGTGTGCATTTAAGACTTTAGTTGATCCTTATAAAGTTCTGTTGGATCCAACTATGTTTGTTATCTAAAAGATATTGTTGATTATGCAAAGTAAACTTTTCTTAATATTGGTCGGACCCTTCACTCTGGATCCTAGGAAATCAAAAGAAAAAGGACCTTTTACATTGGTGTAATCGAAATGGGTACCTCTATTCATATTTCGTCCAGTTAATTGGTTGGACAACTAACTATTTCTTCATCGAAATTCATATATGTTGCATTGTATCTTGCATGAATTATTGCATTTATATAATCGTCGGCATGGGTTAGGCGACGAGCTAAATCAGAATTCATCTTTTATGCGACAATCTAATTTTTCTATGATCGTCGAATGAGTAATTGCACTTGGCTTTGATTGCTTTTTCTTGTAAAATTCCATGTACTTTGTGTTTCTATTCGTTGACAGCGAAATCTTAACAATAATTTTTTTTCTCCATATTTCAACTGTTGTGTCGGTGTTATTATTATTATTAGTATTATATTGGGTTTCATATAATTTAGTTTTAGGACATGACTACATGTTGAGGTTGGTGAATCTTTATTCTAAAATGCTGTAAAACTAGTGGTATGCTATAAGAAGAGTTATTCGTTGAGTTGTATCAAATGTATTTTGCTTTAATTTTATTTAAAACTATATCAATTATCAATTGTGTTTTATATAATTTTTAAAGTTAAAAATAAAAAATAAAGAAATTGTTGTCAAAATCTTGTTTTTTAAAGTAAAAAATTACTGTTGTAGAAATTGTACTGTAGAGTTTAGTCCGTAGAATTGACTCTTTATAATGATCATTTGTTGTTAAGTTTTAATAATCCATATTCCATGGTATCAGGATGACCTACTGAAAAAATGGTAGTACTATTCAAAAGGAAAACGACAATTTTCATATCTATTATTTGAAATCTCAAATAATATTATTCTTGTAATCAAAGAAACGAAGAAGAGCATTAGATTTATTTTTATTTCTAAAAATATACTATTTTCTTATGAATTTATATTTAGAACACTATAAATAAAATTGTTTTCACTAAATTTGGAATGAACAATCATTTCTATTGTTTTTCTTGCTATTCGTTTTTTATGTATTTGTGATAATACTGGTTAAATTCTTAGAGCAGTTCCATTGGTCAAAAATTGAAAAAGTATCTGAAAGACATGTGTCACTTTATATTATAATAATTTAATTATAATTTATTTTTTTAAAACCACTCAAAACATCTGTTTCACTTTATATGAAAGACATGTGTCCTCTAAAGTTTTAAACCGTTTCTTTCGACCATCAAAATAAGAATTTCTATACACTCTCTCTTATTTTCATTATTATTTCTTTTTTTTTGAAAAAAGCTAAGAACTTCTTTAGAGTCTACCGTTAAAGGTGCTCTTACTGTTTTTGTAGACAACATTAGGTTTACACCTCTGTTCACGTTGTTTCAATTGGTGCTATCATTTTTCCTTTTTTATGTACATTCAACGGAGAAATCTTAAAAGTTTTTTACATTTATATTATGATCGGATAACAAGCCCAAATGGTAGCACTATTACCGATTGTTAAAGTTATGGCCTAGCAAGGTGTTTAAGCCATCCGAATCCAAATCCTTTACTTAAATTTGTAGAAATTAGAAACTATATCGAAGAAGTAACAATAAGATGAGCTTGCTAAGACGTGAATATGGGCCGAGCTTACAGTATTAAAAAGACAGCGGCGTCAGGGCCCCGATGTTTAGATTTCTATCTGATGAAATTGTAAAAGAGTCAAGACATAAATATGGGCCGTGCGTACAGACTTCGACTTCTTACGTGAGCTTCTTTTTTCTCATGCTTACTCTCCTTTATTAATCGGGTCCTCGGAATTTATTTTCTTTAATTGGTTTCCGTTTACTTTCGTTTCTTCTTATATGCAATTTCGAAAAGAGAGCTGACCAATGAAAAATTATGGGAAACTAATCAATTCAGGTAATCTATCTATAATAATAAAGGAGAGTTTTTTATCTCCTTGGGGGAAAAAATGCCATGTGGCACTCTCTTTTTAATAATTATTTTTTTTCAATCTATATTTAATATGTTTTGATATTAATTGTGAAAGACATTGGATTTTTAATTTTTTCCTCATACAAGCTCAAACGTTTATAACATTGTTTTGAACCTGGTCCGGATCTGTAGTTGAACCGGTAAATCCGGTGACCCAATATAAATCGGGTTTGGCCTAAAATTTAAAAATCTGCAAAAACCCACAAAAACTCAATAAAGTCCGAAACACGATACCGGTTGCACCACTGGTTGAACCAACAGATAGTTTTACTTTTTTACTTTAAAAAATAAGTTATGTTTTTAAATTTGTTTTATAGATTTCCAATTAAAAGAATAAGATCATATGATCATGTGGATTACAAAACAGAGTTTTGGATTGTTGAAGAAGAAGAACCTGGCGAGTTACAAATTTATTATTCACATTAGACATAAATATTTATGAATTTCATGTCTTGATTTTTTTAGATGTCATAACTCTTATGTTACAATTTTTTAAAAAATAGTATAAACTATTTCTTAATATTTTGTGTCAAATGAAAATAAAAATCTATAATAATAAAGGAGAGTTTTTTCTAAATGTTCTTAAACATAAAATAGATACATATCCAAACTATTATTTAATGTTTAAAAAAGATTTAAAAATATTAACTTTCGTTTTTATATATAAATTAATTTATTTATTAATCCGCGGTTGACCCAATGAATCGTTCGGTTCAGTCTCCGGGTCGGGTTTCAAAACACTGGTTTATAGTATTTCTTTGTATTTGATGTTGACGATGGAGTCTAGAGGCTCTACGATTCTCCTTCTTTAACGCAATCGACGTAACCGTTCATATACTAATCCAGAAATTCCACTCTTCCCACTCTCCTATTGAAAACTCTTTAGTTCCTGCCTTCTCAGCTTCATCGGCTATGCATAGACGGTGTGAGAGCTTGACGAGAATCCCTTTCCTTTTTCCAATTCAGATCATGTTGAATTCCCAGTTTCATTGCTCGGAGTTGAAGACAAACCGGTATAGAGATGTTGTTCAGACTAGGCTACAACAATTTTGGCAAGCTTGAAATATTAAGAAAAGGGTGAGATGTTGGGGTTGATATGTTGTTGATTAATGGGAAGATACACCGGTTTCTTATTTCAGTTTACCAACTAATGATCGTTTGCTTTTAAAATAGTAGTTTTCTTACGCGTCATCCCCTTTCTCAGGTGGTGTTCCTACATGCGTCAATCAACTTTCACATGCTTAACACCTTCAAACATCTCTTGAAAGAAAGCTCAGTCTATGACTTTAGTATTTATGATGAAACCAGGAGCAACCCTAACTTCACATATGATGACGCCCCTAATGCCATCTTATTCACAGAGCAGATTCTGTTTGTTGACCTAGAAGAGACGACACACCCGATCTTAATGGAGATTTCTAGGTACCGAAATTACGACCTCCTCATGTCATTAGCCTACACAAAGACGATTTGCCAGGTTCGTTTTTCTTTTTAAAGTTTTACAGCCAGTCAATATAATAACTTAACAAAATCCAGCATAATAGCAACTTACTTCTTTTGGTTTGCAGGTATCATAAGAAAATTTTGGATATTAAAACTATTTTCAACAAAGAAAACCAAAGCACTCACCGCAATATGGCTAACTTAAAAATTCAAAGGTATATCTCAAATATCTTACTTTTTATTAACTTTTTCAATTTAATATATCTGTAATCTTAATGTTTGGACATGAATAGTAGTGGAAGTCTTCGTAACTGCAAGGTATTAAGCGTTTGAATCAGTGTATTTGAAAGGCTCGCAATACTCCTTGATGAAAAGTATGACTGCCTTGGGTGTAGAACATATATATTAGATACTCACCAATTATTTTACCAAAGATTGACACTTCACCCTTATTTTTTATATAGTTTATAAAATTTGAAGCTTATTTTATCTTTCTATTATTTGGACTAAATATATCAGTACAAGTTTGATACTTTATAATTATTTTAATAATTAATAATGTAAGTATGTTTTCTAAATAAAACATCAATTTTGTTTTATGTTTAAATTCCAACTAAATTAACTTTGTTACGACTATCAGCTTTTTACTGTACTTTTATTAAATTGATTAGTAACAACCCTTTATGCTATTCCATTTTGAACTAAATAACTTCAAACAAAATAATACACTACAGTCGCTAACCACTATAAAAAAGATCAGAAAATATCATTTTTAACATATTTTTATTTTCATATTTTTAACATATTTTCTTTACCAAGTGCATATAATAAATTATAAATTCATGTAAAAATACAATATACGAACCCGGCGCGTAGCGCCGGAATACCACTAGTATCTGCAATAAATTAGCCCTAAGGTGTACACAAGTTGAACCATTTATTGGAGCCACTCGAACGATAAATGAACAACGTCCAGCAAAGATGCAAGTTCCTAAAATTCACCTTATACAAAATTTTAGAAAATATACAACTAACCTGTTTTTCATTTATTATTAGGATAGTGTTTCTCCCTCCGTTTTTGAATAAGTGTCACTTTGACATTTTTCACACATATTAAGAAAGTAGTTGAAATATATGTAAATTGTTATTAATTACACATCTTTCACCAATAATATTTCAGATAAATAAAATTATTTATAAAATCAATGCAGTTTGTAATTAATTTTCAGCTGAAACTAAGTATAATTTGTATTATAACTGTAAAATGATACTACTTTTTATAAAACAAGAAAAATAGTTAGAATGACACTTATTATAAAACAGAGGAAGTACTATAATAGAATAAGTAAAGAGAAGCCCTAGCTGATAATGTTTGTGCTGTGTTTTTTTACTGTTTATACTGTTTAATTTCACGTACTGACAAATTTGTTAAAACTAATAAAAAATAATTATGACCACTAATTAAGTCGCATTTTCATTGAACAATAATATATTTGTGTAAATGAGTTTGTTAACGATCTGTACAGCAAAACGAATTGTTATGTCCAGTTTTTTATAAAATCATCAAATATATACTATTCGAAGGGACTTTATCCTCCATCTTCCCCCATCGAATGAATTTAGATATTCTATGTATTAAACTATTAATCAAAGTGGTAACCACGAATATAATAAACATTACTACACATTTTTGGTCAAATAAACTGTTTAGTTTTCAATGCTAGCTTATTTTCTTTCAAGCAGAGGATACGGAATCAATAGTTATGTCTAATTTGTTAATTTCACACAGACCAAAACTATGCACCATGACAAATGGCACATACTTTTTTGTTCGTTTGTTAACTATACAAATTTGTATAAAATATTAAGCATCCGTTGACCCAACAACATTCATCACTAATGAATAACTTGATAAAGAAGGCAATAAGTATGTATTAAAAAATAAAAATGGAGCTTTGTTTGTGGAGACACCTGATTTTGTCCGCCACACAACTGACCAAAATCAATTAAATAACATTATTTGGTACTCTTGGTTCATTACATTGTAGGAATCAATTGGGGCATGAAGAGACATTACGCAATAAAAAAGAGCGTTGCATATAAAACAACGAGTTCTGAAATGCAACTCATCTCATGCACCATGACGCTTTAGTGATGGCATTTTAAGCGTTTAGTGCCTCATCGACAAATTTTGTATTTCGAATGCTTTTTTTTCTTTTAAGTTTTCCAAATTTTAAAGAAAGCATTGGACCCTATATATACACTAGAAGAAACTATGCGTTTCCCTTTTCTTTATTATCTTCTTAGATGGCCATATATTTTGTGATATAATGATCATTAACTCGTGACATGAATATCTGTGGAAAATTAATTCGATTAACTTGGTATCATGGGTATAGTAAAAAGTCCACAAAGGGTGACTCACAATGTTAATAAGTAGAGCCACGAGCCTAGATAGATCTAATTGCATCTTTGTCTGTGCCAGATTTGATTAGTCAAAGTCTAATTTTAAAATTTCTTATTCAGTGTTGTATTGGGACGTGGATCGTATCTTTTGCTATCATTTGCGAAATGCAAATTAAATATCTGTTTTTGTAATAAAAATAGAATTGAGTAGTTATTCTGTTTAGAGATTTATATTTTGGTGAAACCAAGTTAACTAGTAACACCGTTTAGAGTTTAGAACATGTTTAATAGGGGTTTTAGGGTGGATTTTTAGAACATGTGCATCGCTCGTCTCTAAACCTCGATTGTATAAAAAAAATTAAAAATTAGTGGACTCCATGGAAATGATAAGAAACGTGGCTTGTGTATGAAAAATTAGTTTTCGTTCCGTTGCTTACACTGTTTTGCGGGTTCCACGACACATGGCGGTCCGCGATTGGTTCATTTTTTTTTAATAAAACAAAAAAAAAAAGAATCCCAAAAGGGTTTTAGCGATGCACATGCTCTTATATTTCACCAAGAACCACATCCTAAGAACCCCATTAAACATGTTCCTAAGGTGCTGAGTTGACATTTCATATGAACATATTTTAACCTAGAAAATCAATGTAAATATAGAATGATGTTATTCACTAGCATTTTAATGAAGAGGATGAGATAACCGATAATGATTAAACGAAGTGATTAATCTTAAGACTAGAGACACATAACAGATGTGACAAAAAGATGTGGCAAACATATGGACCCAAATTGCAGTTTTATTTTATAGGAATCTCTTAGTTGTTGTCATGGGGCTTTGTACTATATAATTTAAAATTTCGAATATGGAAATATATATGAATAAAATCGGACACTTTCCATTTTCCCAATTGGGTATATGGACTAGGAATATAGAGCCATGTTCTCAAAACAAAATATAAAGCAGAGTTACTCAAGTGTTATATCAAAAAAGCAGAGTTATATAGCTAGCGACCAAAAGAAAATTTATATCTTTTTTTTTCTTTTTGATGACAAACAATTAATCGGATATGCTGAAAAATCATGATAATACCATGACATATAAATGACACCTTTTATCATTATATATCGTGAGAACAAGTGTAAATTTAAGATTATATTAGTTTATTATTTTTAAAAAATGTTAGATCAATCAAAAATATTTACCAAATTCAATAAAACGTGCATGCTAGAGATTTATTATCTTTGAAAAAGTCATGTGGCATAATTTAGATATGGAACAAATAGTTTATCTATATTTTATATTCTGTTAACAAGAAAACATATGATGGTGATAACACTAACTCAAATTATTCTGATACTTGTCAATTTAGAAACTTAATTACAGTATCACAAACTATTTTGATACATACCACCAAACTTATTAACTTAAATGATATAATAAATGATCATGCATGACATATAACAACAACCTACTGATTTGGCTAATGGATATGGATTCTTTTTGCATAATATTGATAACAATAATTTTTTTTTTTAAAACCAAATAAATAAATATATGAATGAATGAATGACATAGTCATGGTGTAGTATGTTTTTTTGGCTAAACATGGTGTAATTATGTATATAGTTCCTTCCTTAGGTGACTGGTTATCTTTAGGCGTTAATTTCAGAAATTAATTATATTCATACGAATTTCCCAGAACGTTTGAATAAACCCACTTTTCATGGCCCATATAAACAGTATAAACGTACAATATAACGTTAACACATCATATAACACAAGTTGATTTACCCTAAAATCACATTCATGCATCTGACGGGAAGAATATATATATATATATATATACGTTCACATTTACACGTTTACTAAGATAACACTTTGCACAGGATGAACTTATATAATAAAAATTAAAAATATATAGTATTAACAAATTAAATATGTATATGTGTTTGAATTTTTTTTAATATGCATACAATTATGTTTTCTTTATATAATTATCTATATGTTAGGTTGAGCATCTCTAATTGTAATTATGGACCGAAATATATTTTAAATTTATGATAAATCTGATCGATTTGGACTTAAAAATTTATCATCCTTTTTATACCTATAAAAATAGTAATGTGGTCATCAAGTGAATTTTTATTACAAAAATATGTTCTACAATTTTTTTAATACTTTACTTTAACATCACTGAGAACCATTTTAATGGTTTTAGAACCAGCAACTTAGTATTGTTTCCAAAATAAAATTACTCTAACCTTAGTATTCTACATAGTTTTGAAGGGTTTCAACTGGACGACTAAATTGATACAGTCAATTTTCTTGCTTTAAGTTGTTAGCTGAATATATATATACTATTTTAATGTGAATATATTAAATAAAAATATATATGAATACAATTTTATGATCATTTGTATCTCGTTATAACAAAACAAATTAAACCATTGATCACAAATATTTAAAAGTGGAATTTTAAATTTTTTAATAATTTATAGTCGTTTTAAAAAATTCAAAATATAACATATAAGAAAAAATCTAAATTTTTTTATTATATGGTTAATGTGGTTGTTTAATATCTTTTAATAATATAAACTTAAACAAAAAGAGCTAAGATAAAAAAAAATGTTATCAAATATTTATTATTCATAATCATTAATTGTCACATATACATTAATCATATTAGGTAATTCAATAGCTTTTATTTAAAGAAAGTGCAAGAATTTTCTTTTGTACACTATTTATAAATTTGATAGTTAGTTTAATAAAAAATATAATATAAATTAAGATGGACCAACTTCTGAGAATTCTGAATTTCATTTTCATGGTGACATGTGGCTACAAAACAATGTTGTAACGTTTCTCAATTTATATATAATGGATGTTAAGCCATTGATCATTAATTTTTAACATAATAATTTTAACAGTTTTAGTAATTTATTGTTATTTTTAAAAATTCAAAATATAACATATACGAAAAAATCTAAATTTTAGTTTTATAGCTAATTTGATTGTTTAATTTATTTTAATAATATAAAATTAAACAAAAAATGATAGATGAGATATAGATTGTTATCAAATCTTTATTATTAGAATCATCATTTATATATTTGTCATATTTGGTAATTCCGTAGCTTTTATTTAAAGAAAAAAATAAAATAGTAATTGTACACTTTAATTAATTTTATGACTAGTTTAATAAAAACTATAATATATACTTAATTGGATCAACATATTTTCTACAGATTTTGAATTTCATTCTGGTGATTACATGTGACTACATTTAAAGATTGTAATGTTTCTCGATTAATATATATGGGATTTAATTTTGTTAGTGCCAAGGTATTTTCATTCATACTTGGAATGTTTTCAACGTTAGTGTTAACTTACTCATCGTTCGCCACCTGCCTAATTTAAGCAAATGTATCTCATAATAACTTCTGTATTTCCAAATCATCTAAAAACATACTTACAATAAAATTCTTCTAAAATTTTCTATTGAATGCACCTCTCTCCAATGTTTCTGCCACCAATAACTGCAAACGTACAAAACGATTGAGAGAAATTACTATCTACAAAAATACATCTACATGCACATCAAAACTTATGTTAAACTGATTTTACACATGTTTCCCTTAGCCAAGTTATCCTCCCAGCTTTTGGGCTCATGGTTACTGTTGCCTATTTTAAGTATTCTTTTTAAGCCTATTTTAAGTATTCTAAAATCCAGATATGAGTATCTTTAGAGTAGTGTACATGACTTTTTAAGTTATGGCAGAAACGTTAACTGCGCGAGCAACAATTTGGCACACGAGGGTTCTAGGCCTCAAGAAGATCTTTCAAGTCTGTCACTCTGTCTTTGTTAGTGTCTAAAGCTATCTCTTAAGATGCAAGATTTCCTGATATTTTTTGGCTTTCTATCGAAAATATATATTTAAAAACGTTTTTATTTTCATGTTTATTCAGTGTATTTCTTTTTTTTTTTGAAACAGATTCAATATATTTCTTCTGGCGGACAATTTAACTAAGAAAGCCTTATATGTGTGTTCGTTTTCAGATTTCCACTCGACTGGGGTTAATATAATTCAGTGTTTAACCAGATAAAAATCCCTCCTTTCCCATGTCTATCAGTTACGCTTATTCATGAAAATTAATGATTAAATCAAGTTGAATAAACATGCATTATTTATAATAAGATGAACCCGTAAGCGAGGCCCTATAAATACCTCAGATGTGTTTCACCAAACATTCACTTATAACCCTTCATTTCCTTTCTTGAATTTTTCCTGTGCCCTCTTTTCAATACACTGAAATCCACTATTACTATTTATTTATATCTATAAAACCATTCTTCCAGGATGGCTTCGTTGATCACAACCAAAGCAATTATGAGTCATCATCATGTTTTGTCCTCAACTAGAATCACTACGCTTTGTTCCGACAAAGCCATCGACAACCAACAAAGAAAAACAAAACTCCAAATCTCTCACCGATTTTTCTCCCGCCGGAGGATATCTGGTATAGCTACAGCTGTAATCAATTCAGCGTCGCCGGTGCCGGAGAAAGAGACGGTGGAAGATGAGAGACGTTGTCATGTTGCGTGGACAAGTGTACAACAAGAGAAGTGGGAGGGTGAGCTCACTGTCCAAGGAAAGATCCCCACTTGGCTGGTTTGTCTTTTATCTTTTTATTATATCTTCCAAATATATTTTAGCTATATTCGTGGAATTTCACACAAATATGTATCGTGCACACAATATACACTCACACTGGCACATGCATATGTATATATTACAAGACAAAACTATTTCTTACTTCTATATAATTGCATGTAAATTTATTTATATTCTTATGCATGATTTTATTACTAAAAAGTCTAAAGTATGTTTGCACATTACGGTGCCAAGGCATGGTTGGTACACGTCTACGAGTGATACTCTTGACCATTGCAATCTAAAAATAGCTTACATTCAGTCATGTTCCAAGTTAGACACCAGCAAGTACATTGTATTAGCAAAAAACTTATGTTTATACATAATTAATGTCGAACTTTTTGTATATAATTAATTTGACATAAAGCGTTCAGATACTTTTCCATTTTTTAGTTCTTATAAATCAGATAACAGATTCAACTCCATGTATAACGAACGATTAAACATATTTCCCTAAAAATATGGTAAAAATGAGACAATTAATGATTATAAGGTAACATGCAGAATGGTACGTATTTAAGAAACGGACCAGGCCTATGGAACATCGGAAACCACGACTTCCGACATCTCTTCGACGGCTACTCCACACTCGTCAAGCTCGAATTCGACGACGGTCGTATATTCTCCGGCCACCGCCTCCTCGAATCCGACGCCTACAAAGCCGCCAAGAAACACAAGAAGCTCTGTTACCGCGAATTCTCCGAGACTCCAAAACCGTCGAGAAGCAACTTCAAGAACCCTTTCTCCGGCGTCGGAGAGATCGTCAAACTATTCTCCGGCGAGTCTTTGACGGACAACGCCAACACCGGAGTGATCCGTCTCGGCGACGGACGTGTCGTGTGCCTCACGGAGACACAAAAAGGATCGATTCTTGTCGACCATGATACGTTAGAGACGATAGGGAAGTTCGAATACGACGACGGTTTGTGCGATCACATGATCCACTCGGCGCATCCCATCGTGACGGAGACGGAGATGTGGACGTTGATACCGGATCTTGTTAAGCCTGGCTACCGGGTCGTGAGAATGGAGGCAGGGTCGAATAAAAGGGAGGTTGTGGGCCGGGTTAAGTGTCGGTCCGGGTCGTGGGGACCCGGGTGGGTTCACTCGTTTGCGGTGACGGAGAACTATGTTGTGATACCGGAAATGCCCTTGAGGTATTCGGTGAGGAATCTGCTTAGAGCTGAGCCGACGCCGCTTTACAAGTTTGAGTGGTGTCCTAACGACGGAGCTTTTGTTCATATCATGTCCAAACTCACCGGAGAAATCGTAAGTGAATGTCTTACTGTCTATGGATTTTTTTCTTACATTTGTCATTCCGTTTTGAATTTTGTTAGTTATAGAACATATTTAGATAAGTTCAATTAAAAAAAAAGATAATGTTCATGTTTTCTTAATCCTCAATTAGTGGTACTTAGATGGCGAAGGTGGTAAGATATATTACGTGACATGTACGATTGCTTGATGTCCTAAAAATATGTGCATATATAATCAGAGCCACGATAGTAGGAAAAATCTGGTGTATGGATTTGTTAATGCAATGTTGTTCTAAATCACTAAATAAGTCAAATTTTGTTCTATATCACTAATTAAGTCAAACTTTAACGATCACTTTTGTCCTAGACTATAAAATCTTTTAGGGCTTACGTTTGTTAAAGAGTCTACAAAAGGTTATTTTGATGTTATATACATGAACATCAATAGAAATACATGAGATAGAGTATTGTTTTTTTAATTTAATTATTTTGAGTATGATATATATTCATGACTACAGGTGGCAAGCGTGGAGGTACCTGCATACGTAACGTTTCACTTCATAAACGCATACGAAGAAGATGAAAACGGAGAAGGAAAAGCGACGGTCATCATTGCAGATTGTTGCGAACACAACGCAGATACGCGGATACTCGATATGCTCCGCCTCCACACATTACGTTTCTCACATGGTGACGACGTTTTACCCGATGCTAGGTAATATGTTTCAACTTTTTTTAATTACCATACCTACATTTTTTACTTTTGATAATAGCTGGATATGTTGATGTAACCGTATGCATTATTAACATATATATAAATGCGTGTTTAGGATTGGGAGATTCAGGATACCGTTGGATGGAAGCAAGTACGGGAAGCTGGAGACGGCAGTGGATGCAGAGAAACATGGGAGGGCGATGGATATGTGCAGCATCAACCGTTTGTATTTGGGTCTAAAATATCGTTACGTTTATGCGTGTGGTGCTAAACGACCTTGTAACTTCCCCAATGCTCTCTCCAAGGTAACATATATACGTAGACTATAGTCTATAGCAAAACAAGTTGTTCCTGATATTTTTCTTTTTGTTATTGATTTGTGAGTAGTAACTAAAAGCATCTTCATCTCCTAAATAACATATTAGCTATTGTATGAGACAGGTTGATATTGTGAAGAAGAGAGTGAAGATCTGGCACGAACACGGCATTATACCATCCGAGCCATTCTTTGTGCCTCGCCCAGGCGCAACCCATGAAGATGATGGTTAGTTCAAACAACATACGTTGCGTTGTCTTTCTACTATATGATTTTCGAAAAAGAATTAAATATGGGTTTTGTATTTTTTGTGTTGTGAAAGGAGTGGTGATATCGATAGTAAGTGAAGAAAATGGAGGAAGCTATGCCATATTGCTTGATGGAAGCACCTTTGAAGAAATAGCAAGAGCCAAGTTTCCTTATGGTCTTCCTTATGGCTTACATGGTTGCTGGATCCCCAAACATTGATCACTACAATCTCAACAAAGAAACCATTATAAAAAAACACAAAGATATTTAATATTTATTCATACAGATTTGTATAATTACTATTTTATACATGTGCAGGTTTTGTAATTTGTTGTTGTACCTTGTGTTATATTCTTTTCATCTCATATATGTAATATTTATTTATACAAATTTGTATAATTACTTTGTAATACATGTGCAGGTTTTGTAAATTGATGTGGTCCCTTGTGTTATATTTTTTATTAGGAAACCAAATCGAAGAGACAAATTGTGGTCGATAGAGTAAACAAAAATTGCAATTCTACTATAAATTAATATACATCCAATGGGATACACACTATATGACAATTTTCTCAGTTTTCATTTTCCCTTGCTCACCAGAAGTTACAACACAGACACAATGATGAGAAATCTCGGCCACTTCTCTTCTCTGCAGGATAAAACATTGTTACACTGGTGCAGACGTGGAGCCACAACTATCCCCACCTAGTGACTCGGATACCATCACCTGCACATTTTTAGGAGCTGCTTCGGGTTCGTTGTTTCCACCACCTATCCATTTAGCAAATAATTTGATCTAAAATTTCATGGAAACTGGTTTGAAGAGTAAAGAGATAAAAACGAAAGAACTCTCTCTCTCTTTGACAATCAACGAGAAAACTAAGGATACAAATGTCAAAAACAAATCAAATTTAGCTATAACTCAATGAAATGCTACAGTGATTCCACAAGAATTCTGTCACATGTTTTTCATGATTCAAATTCGATGCCCAGTTCGAAACAGGCAGTGAAAACACAAAGTACATATGAATGGAACCTTTTCATAGGATTTCCTCGAAAGTAATATCTTAACAGACCTAAAGCAAAGCTTTGCACAACCACAAGCACATACAAGGAGTAAACTAGCGTAACTAACCTGATTGAACCGAAGTAACCACGGATGAAGTTGTCGCTCCTCTCTTCATTTTTGGCTGCAAATATAAACAGTTTGATAATATGAATGACTTTTGATAAACTTCATCATCTAGCAACAATTCTATATAAAAAAAACAAGTTTGTGAATCAATATGACTGATGGAGACTTGTAGTCCAGAAATCGCAACCTAGGTGACTAAGACTAAAATAATTAGCAGATTGGTTTTCCGTACCTTGGTATTTTCTTCCATATATTTCACGACCTGAGAGATGCTTCCACAATGTCCATGAAACAGCGTGTAAGCCCACAAAAGAAGCTTCCTTGGGATGCTTACATCAATGACTTCAACTCCTTCGGTACCTGGAAGAAGTTTCCCCGCTGTTGCTAGCCGAGGTAGTGCGAAATAGAGGTTTACTTCAGAAGGAAGTGTCACTGACGCAGTTTCTAGGAAGTAACTGTAACAACTTTTAAGCAAAGAATTAGCTATCTCCAGATTCTCCTCCGAGACTTTATTGGCAATGATTACGTTCTTGATCTTGGACAGAACAGGTCCCCATTTCGCCTCAAGCATTTGGGATTCTGAGGGATTCTCGAATGAAGAATTCCAGAATCCTGACTGAAGATCAACACAGAGCACCCGTCTGTTTTCCAGAAAATCAGATGATGATGGATTTATTGCTTGACTCGCCGCTGAGGATATTTGCTGCAAGGGGGTTATTGTTGCCAAGCTTATTATCAGAGCTCGGCACCAAGCAAGAGAAGCATGTCTGCCAACTTTAGCTGAAAAGCTATTAGACAACTTTGGATTCTTGAAACGCTTTCTAATCTTTTCATTTATGGTTTCCAGGGTCTCAACCTTGTTGTCTAGTTCAAGAGATACGATGTATTGGTGTAGAAATCTGCAAAAGGAAAAATTTAATGTCGGATTAGCGAAAATCTAATGGCAAGGATGACATATATTCACTCCTCATGCAAAATCGATTACCTGTGTAAGATCCTCTCTGAGGTTTCTGGATCTTTTGTTTCAGGGAAATTGCGTATGTCTGGCCATATGCTTCCTTGTTCTATAAAAAGGGAAAATATTTTCTCTAGCTGACTATCAGGATTGATTTTCGCTCCTCCAGACTCAACCTGACTCATCGAGGCAACCAATGCATTTATGTATCTTCCTATTGCAACTGGCACAAGGTCTTCAACGCATAGAGCAAACTGAGTTCAAAATTTGTAGATTACGACATTAGCATTTATCCTATGTTCAGCTTACGACAACTTGATTAGGACATAGCACGTTCAGATTCTATTGCTAAAATAACTAAAATCTACCAAGTCAAGCTTTCAGCTTGCAACAATCCAGTGCACATGCTTTGACCAACTCTTGGATCATCAACACTGTATCATGTATTAGAAATCTAGAGGTTGCGATATAAGTAATCCAACACCAAATGCCGATAGTGATCTAGAGGTTTCTATATAGATCATCAACATCGTGTCATGTATGAAAAGCGACTACTAGGGATATTATAAACGATTTTCAAAGAAATGTTGATTCCTTACCCTCTTATCTGATCGAAGAGAATTAAAGGCTCGTTCTAGTGTGTTGACGTCTCCAGTTTCCTCCAATAGTCTCAAATAGAACAGTAAGTATTTGCGGATGCAAGTAATGAATTTCCGCGAACTTTCTGGCAGGTTAACTTCAAGAGCCTTCTTGTTCCCAGCCAAACCTGGAGTTTTCCGCCTAAATAGAAAAAGAAGAAGCATATATATATGAAACAATCCCATAATCATATCTGTGAAGCTAAACTTACATATGATTGATTCCCGATAGCCATACATTTTTATCATGCTGTTTCTTAGAAGGTTATTCTAATCATCAGGGATGATGTCACCAGTGTTAAAGCCCCGTAGTACAAAAATTTAACTCAAAAAAACATTCAGGGCACGTAAGAATATGTCTGTACCTTCCCTTCTTAACCATGCCATCAATCTCCCACATATTGATTGTAAAACTTGACCGCGATGATTTGAAACAAAAAGAAAGTTCTTCTTTTGCTCTTTGCAGATCACTGCTCCCACCCCTTCTATACAACCCTTGGGCAAGCATGTATCTCGCCTTATGAAAATGTTTAAGATCTCCTTCTATACAGGTTCCCAGTGCAGAAAGGCTGTCGTTGTAGAGCATATGCCATACTCCTTCCATCTGAATTGATCCCTCTCCAGTTTTAGCATAACTCGCTTCCAAATTGCCATCTTGACCTTCTTCAAGTGGACGAGAGGATCCAAAAGTCGTTGTACCAATGATTGCCATAGCAGTATCCTTTATAGATTCATCAAAGCAATATGAGACGAGGACCTGAAAGGTCAATAGGAAATTAAACAGTCCATTCAGGACCTCAAAAGCAGAAATAGTAAACCAATGCTTAAGCTGAGATTGGATTTAACCATGATTTTCTTTTAAAACATGATGATGTTGCTACAAGTTGAACAAATGACGATTGTAATGCTGCAAATCAGAAAGAGAGAAAAACAGTACAGCGTTGTCAACAACAAACCTTTAAGGCCTCTAAATTCTGTTTCCCACAAGCATTTAGAAGCTTCAAACGAGAAGCATGCATTCTATACACAGGATCTACGGCAGACGGATTCAGTGTCATGGCTTGCTCATAATAGGATAACGAAATTTCATACGGGTGCCCAAGCTTCTCACTGAGTTTTCCCATGTAAAATGCATGTGACCAATCTTGTCTGTACAGGATGGGTTAAGAAAAATAAATAATCAGCATCTTAAGTAATATACCAAAATGAAGAAACTATGAATACACAGTACACTGAACTATACCTATGTGCAAAGGCTTTCTTGAAATGCTTCAATGAGTTCTCACAAAAATTTGTCCACGTTGCATCCTTCGAGGGTAGCACAGACCGCTGATCATAAGACGGCACAACACTCTGAAGGCTGTCATAGTATACCAGCGCCAACAGCTCATGTATCTCAGACTACAATAGAGGATCAACACTTAAACATCATCAATAACAGCAACAGGAAATTATAACATACTGCAAAAATAAAACTGACAACTCTTCAAAAAGCCATTCCTCCAACAAAATTAAAGCTATACAAGCACTTCCTGCAACTTATGCTCATTTTTGCATCATAAAGAGGTAAATAATTAAGCTTTTAACTTGTACTCTCTACATAGCAAAGTATTTTTAGCTTTCAAGCAAATTCACATATTGGTAAAGACTACTAAAGCTACACCCAGAAATATGGTAGGTAGTGAATTCAAGTTAACCATACTAACACTAGAATATGAGTAAAAGGTTTTAGGAAAAGGATATATAGGGGAAGAAAACGTATGCTATCCAGTTAGTAAATAAGCATGAATGAAGGTGGCAGGCAAATGAAACCTGTTGTTCTGGTGAATTTGCCAACGCCAAACTCATTAGCAGGCAACGTCTGCTCCTTCTTCTGCTTGTTTCAACTCTTTGAGAAAGAGCAGCATTCTTCCTCCATCCTACGACATTTATGTGCTTACTCCCATCATTTAGCAACAAATCTACTTCCTGATATAGGTGAAAAATCAAATGGCAAATTAAGCAATTATCAATACATGAGTAAAGACCCATCAACGAAGACACATAGCCACCCTCTCTTATTCTAGGGTTATAACTCATCTCTAAAAGCTACCTAACGAAAAAACAACTCATAACTGATATTTAAAGATACAATTCAAAACATTCTACAAGTTGAAATAGAAATATAGTATCAACAACGAATGAAAGAACTTGCCTCATCGTAAATATTGCCAAGCTTTTCCCAACTCTCAAAGCGCAGAGGATTATAGAGCAGATCATATTTGAACAGATTTGCATTCTGCTGTACAAAATCTTCTCCTTCCTTCGTGAGAACAAAGCCGGGCCATTTATCACTAGCACTAACTTCCTCAGACTGAGCCAAGAAATAATATAAATTGCGGTAGACATCCAAATAGGGGTCGGAACTGCAAGAAAGTTGAAACAACACCCTTACGTATTCCAACATTATAAACATCTAAGATTCAATATTTCTTATTTGCCAGTGACCAAAATTTCTCTTAAAGAGGATCACCATTTCTAACGAGAACAAGAAAAAGATTATAGGAAAGTTATCCATCCTGCTTCAGCTTGTCACTAAAACCAAACATGTGAAGCTTTCTAGACACAATAAGATCTAGAGAATACACATAATATTCGGATCATCTTACATGGTCATCTCTGCTCAGCAATATATTATAATGCAAGAGTCAACTGAAACGATGTCACACTATGGACGTTATATTTGGGAATTGGAACTCATACAAAAAATGATTGGTTATACCTGTGGAGCAGTGACACCTTGTACTCGCTGAGAGTTTTGCTGTGAATTACACATTTAGTCATCGTTTCAAGGAAACCTTCAGAACCAGCCTCGTATGAGAGTTTGTCTTCACATAAATCAGGGTCATCTAAGAATGTATCTATCACATTGCCAACTAGGAGATCATCTGGTGGTTGTGAAAAATGCTTTTTAATTGCCCTCAAGACTCTCCGGAGTTTAACTAGTCCAGTTCTCTGAGACAAGAAAGATAGGTATAAGTAATAAGATTACCAGAAACTATGTATGGGGCATATAACTTATTTGTTAAACACCAGATATTAAGCGATTGTAGCTACATGAGTTACAATAGGTGTTTAGGAAGATCAATGAAGGATATGCTATAAGTCTACCAGAGAATAAATCAAGAACACGTATGACTTATCTACTGAACGCAACTTGCAACACATTCCAATTTCTGTGTGCCATGTCGGTGGTTCATGCACGCTTAAATCTATATGCATTATTTGGTAAACACCAGTTGACATGTGAGCCTAAATGTACTAGTGAATAGCTATTCTAGCAGACTGCAACACGATACTTTACTCGAACAGAAAAAAAACTTTAACCCACCAACTTCTGCTGACACTGGGTAGCTTACAGTGTATATGCACCAAGTATAAGGAAAATAAAGTTTGGCACGCACTTATGACACACATATGCAAATAGGTCTACCAAGTTGAGGAAATTTCACTCACAGAAGAAGCCTTGGCATACGGTAGTATGTACTGGAAAACATCAACGCATTGTTCCTTGGTCTGATAATCTCCCCGGCTAGTGTTTTCGTGCGCAGCAAGCTCATCTTGGTATGAACCATCGACTCTAAGATTTAGACCATACAGACAGAAAAAGCATTGATCTAAAGCGTTATTGATTAGCAACTCAAGTTCATCTTTTTCTTCTTCAGCAACTTCTTCTGTGTGTTCAGGAATCTTTTTGTTTTCTTGTCCTGGCTCTTCTTTCTCCTTATCAATAACCTTTTCTTCAGAATCATCCTTCTTAGAGTCAGTTTTTGTGTTTTCGTTTCTCTCAACATGCACATCTGCGTCAAATGATTTTATTTCATTTCTGCATAGTTTCCCCATATCATGTCCAAGGCCATCAGGGGAGTTAATACTGGATTTGACTTTCATATCCACAGCCAATAAATGCTTAATTGCAAATCTGAGAAAAGATCCTTCCTCCCCCGCACAATTTTTACCAGCGCAGCAGAGCCCATATTCAGCAAGCAAATCATGGAGACATATGATCAACTCAACCTGAAAGAACAAATTTTAGAAATTCCAATATCACAAAGAAGCAGACCAAATAGATTTTAGTGTCATGACTGATAGTAAGGACTCTCCTAGAAAGCCATGACTTACTTGGTATTTAGTAGATATGGTAGAATCAAGGTGTTGAAGTTTACAGAATCCAATTGCTGCATCAAGAAAGCAAGATTTCTGCTCTTCTTCAATCTCGTCAGAAATTTGAGAATCTGAATATCTCTTAGAAAGAAAATGCCTCACGATATTTGACATGACTGTCAAAAGCAAAGATTGTATACCGGCTATACAATCTCTTGGGGCAACCACGTCATTCTGCACATCAGACATACGCATCAATAACGGTGACAAAGTTCTTATGTTAGGACAGCCACAAAGCTTTACAGATATAAATTTCTTGTACATTTTCGGGCCTAATAATAAGACATGCAAATTCATTTAAAAAATTATACTCTTTATTGTCAAGTTTTAATTAGCATATCAAGCAAGAACAAGAGATAATGCAAGTCCTGATTCGAACAAAGTTAGTGACCATGTGTTTAATTTCTCGCATACCCTTGTGCTAGCATGATCAGTCTCAGATACTCAAAGCAAAGAAAGATCTTTAACTTTTCAAATATCTTCTGAGAACCATAAAATCTATGACAAAAAAAATTTCAGACTTACAGAGTTATCTAACTCGTCAAGGAAGTTCTTCACTTGAGAGATACAAAGAAGAATAGCCTTGATTTCCTCTGCCACCAAGTGATTCCAATTATCACTCAAATTTGTACATGAGGTCAAAACAGGTTCCCCCGTACCAATTGATTCCAAGAGTACTTGCAACTTTCTTCTATGACAGTTCATATAAACCTCTACATCTATAGGCTTACTCTTCTGGCATGCTTTTATTAAAACTTCCAGTGCTGATAACTCCGTAGAAGAGATCCCTTCTTCTATTTTCAAAGAGGATGCAGTCCAGATGTCTTCATCTGGAAATAAAAGTGATGCAAGTAAATTTACACACTCGGAATATAATTCTTTCTCCATCATCTCAGGTACGGTCTTTTCCAGCAAGACATCAATCTTAAGCAGATTTATTTCATGCATGATTCTATTGATGTTTAGCTCTCGAATTCTTCTGCAATGGGGCAGCTGAATCAAGACAGGAGATTCTCCAATACCTTCCTTGTCCAACAATGCTAAACACCTGAAAAGTTCTTCAAGAGCTTTAGTTTTTTTACCCTCCAGTATTGATAACCGTGCACTCAGCCAGAAATATCGAGCCCAGAAGGATCTTTTATTATAATCTAACACCTCCTTAGCAGTCTGATCACCTTGACAACTCTTAGATGAGGAGTCAGGAAAACTTTTCTCCCATGAATTAGGGGTAGATTCGACAGCATGATCAAGGGAAACAGATTCAATTATCTTAGAGAGATGGTATGTCACTTCTACCATACATGATGGGGATTCAGGAATATCAGATCCTCGAGATTCGAGGTCATAGTACAGCTCGGCGAGAAAAAGACTACATTCAGGTTTCCGATCTAGGCCCCAGTGTCTAGTGAGCTTTTCTAACTCCAAAATTTTTAAGGCTGCATCACGACTCAACAGATGTTCACACTTACTTGCAATATGCTCTAGAAGCAAGTGACCCATATGATAAGCACCATAATTCTCTGAAGTTTCCTTCACAAAATTAGAAACGACAGCGTGCTCAGAAATCGGATCAGGTTTGTTAAGGCAGTGAGAACCGACAGACACTTTGCTGAATCCACTTTCAAGGACAAAAGTCTCAAGATACTGAAGGATGTCACTGCTAGGATCCTTGCTATTATCACACTCTAGCTCTGCCTTCTCAGGTTTCTGGTTCCGAAGACGTTCAAGCCGAGTACTCCGCCTCTCTTGAGG
The DNA here is from genome assembly GCA_018703725.1 of Brassica juncea. NCBI lineage: Eukaryota > Viridiplantae > Streptophyta > Magnoliopsida > Brassicales > Brassicaceae > Brassica > Brassica juncea. Next base: position 62,963,732 of record CM031939.1, read on the forward strand.
GTGTTCTTCAGAAAACGCAGGCTCTTTTTCTTTAGCCTGACCACCACTTTCTCTTTCGATGTTGCAATCCTTAACAGACACATTACTTGAATCTGGTTCCACACAATGATTATTCTTTTCCGGACCCTGCATTACTGCTTCTGTACTAAGATCTAATTCAAAGGTGATTGGTATGTCAGCTGATGTGCCCACAGTATCACACGGAGGATGAACTATCCCAAGTAGAGTATCTAATAGTGCCACCCATGAGGCTTCAGGAAGTTTAACTTGCACTCTTTTTTTCAACTTCTTGGAAGCAGCATTCTTGTCCTGATTCTTGTCAGACATCTTTCTTTTACCAAGAAATTTGAGCCGAACATGCCGAGGTTCAAGCTTATCTATACCCTTGGGCGCAAAAGGTTCTGGATCTGTTTCTTCAATAGACTGTTTAACATGCAGAGCACGAGAATGTGATGGCCAATGCCTCAAAATCAGATTTGCAACTGAAAGACAGGAAACTTCATCACCTATGGCAATGAGAACTTCTAGAAGTTTCTCCATGCAGTTCCCTGCACATTAGCACATTCAGTTTTCATGAGAGAGAAATCATAGATTCAACATCTATTTCAAAAGGTATAAAGACCAACTAGGATTCGATAATGTAATGACCAGTGTCTGTATATGTTTAAGAGAGGAAGGAACAGTGCGTACAATTATTCGGGCTGCAGAGAAGTCCTTGTTCAAATGCCCATCGTGAAATACTCAGCAAACCCATAGAGCATGACAGAGTTCCCAGATGGTTCCACAGCACAGAATCTTTTGCATCTATGTCTATAGCTTGAAGATAACAGTTTAGAGCATCCTCGTAATGACTTGAACCCAGCTCAAGAAATACAGTGGCAAGATTCTTCAGAGCCAAAAATCTGCAAAAGAAACAAAACATATTTCAAACTACAATTACTAGACATATAACCAAAACGTAACTAGATGATTTAAAAAAAAAATGGAGCTAGACCTGAGATGATGGAGATGATTGTCGGTTGCTATAGTCTCCACCTGCAAAAGAAACGACTTACTCGCTTATAACAAACAGTTCACAATTTTAAAAGAGTAATCAAACAAGTTTATTTATTTATTTTTACTTTGGAGTTAGCTATAATAGGATCCTTAAGGATAGACTCTAGCAGCTCCCGAGCCTTTTCGTAGTCTTTAGCTTGCAGCTTTAGAAGACCATCGTGATATGTTTGTGATAGATGAAACTCCTGACGAGGGCAATTTTAAAAAACAAATCAATGTCTATTTCTACAATGAGCTCATCTAGCTTCAATCGAAAGCAGCCCTAAAAATCAAAACAAAAACCTGAGCTTCTTTGCTAGGAGCTAAAGGCTCCCACTTCTCTTTGGACTCCGTATCATTGATCGCTGCAATCGAAAACTGAAGAAAAAACAAAATTCGAATCAAATTCGAACCCCTAATCGCTTAAAGGATTCACGAATTGAGAATTGGCCGAAATAATCATACCATATTGGTCAATGGTTTGGGGTTTCGACAGTTGCTCCGTGTTTCAGCAGAGTTCTTTACGCGGAATCTTCTATCTTCTTCTTCTGAGATTCATAGCCATTAGGGTTTTTAATCTCATGTCATATGATGATGATGGTTTTGTTTCTTCGTAGTCTGTTCTTCCACTGTGAATTCCGGTAATGTTATATGTCCCAGTTAATGGAAAATTTGCAAAAAGAGGTCTTGTACTTTACGATTTTAATAAAAAGTGCTTACAAAATTTTTTAAATTACGATTTGAGCACTCTACTTTTATATTTGTCTCAAACCTACCAGTATTATACATTTATCTTTTTTTGGTCAAAGAACATTTAATCTTGTACTAACTCGGTTATCTCACACATTTATAATTAGTGGATGATGGAGATAATATTTATTTATCTAGTTGAATGAACTAAAATTGGATTATTCAACTATCTCTATAGTTAAGTTGCAAATTTTATTTTGAATTAAGTTTTGTTTAATTTACTATACAGATCTGGTATAGATACCGTTTCAAAAAAATTAAATCTTTATTTTATTAAAAATCATTATTTAATTATCAGCTTCAAAACTTTTTCCACTGATATAGTAAATATTTTTTAATTATTGTAAATTTGGAAAAAAAATATTATTGTATAAAAAATATTTTCTTGCATTAGCATTATATACTATACGCACAAAAATTCATGACCACAAGAACCTTAGTTATGTAAATATTTATACACTAATTCGAATCAGGTAATTTCGGTTTAGGTGAATGTGGTTAGTAAATGAACCGATAAAACCGGAAACTGTCTTTTAATAAAATGGCAATCGGGTCCACAGACACCCTGGCAAGTGGCAAGTTCGACCGTTATAGCGAAAAAGAATATTATCTGCCTCTTTTACATTTGAAAAACGGTCTTGAGTTTTTATTTAAAAAGCTTTGAGCCCCGCTCCTAAATTCTCAAATCTTGTCGTCCTCTCCGCCCTCAAATCTTGTCCTCTATCTCTCTTCCATGGCGATCGCTACGGAGACACAACAACACCAGGAGGAGAAGGTAAAAAAAAGGAACAACCTTTCTCAGCTAATCACGACTCCTTCACCATTTGATTCATTCGTGTGATTGACAAAGTTTTGAGCTTTATCCCTTCTCGATCCTTGGTGTTTGAGTTTCTCTATTTTTAGGATGAGATCTGGGATTATTGTTGCGTTGCTTGATTCTCTTTTTGTGTGAAAAGAAAACCCTTTTCCTCGATTAGAGGGTAGATTTGAAATTGAGCGAGATTCCCAAGATTAGGGTTTGAAAATTTTGTGAATTTGAATAGTTGATTCATGTTTTCAGTGTCGTATCATGTTAATTTGACTTTCTTTTTTTTTAATCATCATCAGGAGGCTTCTTCAGACGCTTCCGCAGCTGCGCAAAAGAGATGGAACCTCGGTGATTTTGACATTGGGAAGGCTCTTGGAAGAGGCAAATTTGGTCACGTTTATCTCGCTCGAGAAAAGCGGGTCAGTATTATTATGCCTTTTGATTCATTCTCATCCTTTTTGTTTAGATTCTGTTTTTTTTTTTAACACATTGTATGGCAAATATGAAACAGAGCAATCACATTGTCGCTCTAAAGGTTCTTTTCAAGACCCAGCTTCAAGAATCTCAAGTTGAACACCAGCTCAGACGAGAAGTTGAGATTCAGTCTCATCTTCGCCACCCCAATATCCTGCGTCTCTATGGTTATTTCTATGATCAGGTAAAGCTAAATGTTACTTCATTTTCTTCACCCTTTTGACTCTCACTCATTGTCTTCTTTCTTCGTTTGGTTGCAGAAAAGAGTTTATTTGATACTTGAGTATGCTGCTAGAGGCGAGCTTTACAAGGAGCTTCAGAAATGCAAGTACTTCAGCGAGAGACGAGCTGCAACTGTTAGTCCCTTTCCTTCTTCTATTGTTATATGTTTATATCAATACTTTCGTCAGTGAAAAGAAACTGAGATCTTTATATGTTTACTTTGATAGTATGTTGCATCGTTGGCGAGAGCTCTCATCTATTGCCATGGCAAGCATGTGATACACAGAGATATCAAACCAGAAAATCTGTTAATTGGTGCTCAGGTTAGAGACGTTTGTACCACATTGATCCATTTGCTCTGAAACCAGCCAATAATAACATTCATGGACTTTTACTTTCAGGGTGAGCTCAAGATTGCAGACTTTGGTTGGTCAGTCCACACCTTTAACCGGAGAAGGACCATGTGTGGCACGCTCGATTACCTTCCTCCTGAGATGGGTAAAGCTTGAAGGCTATGCTTGAAAGTTAATCATATCTTTACTAAGATATGTATTCATTGTTAACATGACCTTTGGACCCTTTTTTCTTCTTACAGTTGAAAGCGTGGAACATGATGCAAGTGTAGATATCTGGAGCCTAGGGATTCTCTGTTACGAGTTTCTTTATGGCGTTCCTCCTTTTGAAGCCGTGGAACACTCAGACACATACAGAAGGTATAGTACAGAATATGCATTCCTAATCAACCAGTTACAGTCTCGTTCTTGAAGACTTTTGTTAACACAAATGTTCTGTAACAGGATTGTGCAGGTGGACCTCAAGTTCCCTCCTACACCAATTGTATCTCCATCTGCAAAGGATCTAATTAGCCAGGTTTGTAGATTACCTTCAACTTTGGTCGAAGTACTAGTCATTGAAGAACTGAATCTGAAATCTTACATATTTCTTAACTTTATAAATCATTTTAGATGCTTGTCAAGGAGTCTGCTAAACGTCTGCCATTGCACAAACTTCTCGAGCATCCATGGATTGTGCAGAACGCTGATCCTTCTGGAATCTACAGAGGTTGAAAACCAACCAGCTTTTTTTATTCATTCTCTCTGTTCAAACGCTTTCAGTTCTTGGCAGTCTCGAGCCATATTGTTGTTCATTTTAAATTCTGATCATTGTAAAAGGAAGATAATGTAGAACAAACAAAAAAAAATCCTTTATAAAGCGACCATCCACGATATTAATAAACCATTTTGTCAAAGTTTTGTTTTGAAATTAGTGTTCATGGAGAAGGCAAGAAAATGACAAGACTATTCATCAATCTTAAGTTTCTACATAACAAAGAAGGAAAAACAAAAGCACATGGTTGGTCTAGTTACATGAAAAGGGAAGTTAAAGACTGAGAGCATACATGACTTCACAAGAATTGTTTATATTCAATATTTCAATCAAGCAAAAGAGTTCACGAGCACAAGAGACCAAACATGACTTCACAAGAATTGTTTTTTATCTTCAGCAAAAGAGTTCACGAGAGCAATGATACTGTCTCACCAAAATGATTCAATCTCAATGCAGTCAAAATTACAAATGAAGATATAAAACTCTGCCAACAGTTTTTCTGGCATTAGCATGTCGCCTCGGTGGTTCCATTAGGAGGGTTCATGAAGCTGGGCTGGTTCGTGGATGATAGCATCCGAGCCCACATTCTGTCTGTAATCACAACTTTGTTCTGTTTTTCCGTTATTCGCTGCAAGAATAAAAAAAGGTTGAAACTGTGAGAGCTGATAATCCAATGGGATAGATAGAGAGATATCTAGGCCAAGAGAAACTTACGTTGAAGGGAATGTAGGTCTGCCTTCCATTAACAAGACCAGAGATGAAGCCGGTATAGCCCGCCATCGCACCATGGACTGCGCTTTGGGCGAGGAGAGTAGAGTAGACATTGTCAGACGCATTGGCTGGAATAGCTCTGATCATGTATGTCGGATCTGAAACATGGAATCAACACATTCATATTTCATGAATCCAAGTAGCTTGAGTTGAAGTTTGGGAGGACAAACGTACCAATGTATTTCAGAGTAATGTCCATTTTTCTCTGCTTCGCAAAGTGTTCCTGTCATAGAGGTCAGATTCGTCTTCTGGTTAAGAAATGGAACTGAAGGTTCGATATAGTTACTATTTGCTAGAAGTTACCTTGATTTTAAGACTCATCCATAGTCCAACATCTTTAAGGAGCTTGTTCCCTGAAGCATCTTGCTGTTCAATGCTCTCGGCAACGAGATCTTGTCCTGCACCTTCAGCAACCACAATAACCATGTGGCCATTTTCTCTGAGTCGTTTTGCAATGAACTCGTAAAGCCCTCCTTTGCCTTCAAGGTAAAAGGGTGACTCAGGAATCAGACAGCAGTCGACGTCCCGGCTGGCCAGAGTCGCGTACATTGCAATGAAACCTACAGAGTGGAAACAATAAATTAGATTCTTTTGTGACTATTTTTTGTATGCAATAATTTGTATCCTTCGATGAACTTACCACTGTAGCGACCCATTAGCTTGACAAGTCCAATGCCATTTTCCACACTGGTCGCTTCAACATGCGCTGCATTAATGGCACGTTGAGCCTCCTCAACCGCAGTATCAAATCCAAACGACTTGTCAATGACCTGAATTAGAGGTACTATCAGATAGAGCTACATGCGGACTAACCAGAATGGGAGATGAGATTAAAAGCTGAGAGTACAGTTACTATAATCTTGGACTTACTGGGATGTCGTTGTCAATGGTTTTTGGTATTCCTGCGACAGCAACTTTAAGACCACGACGTCTAATTTCCTGCAACAAAAACATTTGTTTCACCCACTTAACGAGATTGTCAAAAGAACACCAGTGCTCTACCAGTCCAATAACATTATGCGGAAAGCTGCATCGCCCAATTTATATATAACAGCAAATAGACGTTCATTTTGCTCATAACAGAGTGTATTCATAAAATAATCTAGGTAGGTACCATCCAACAATAATACACAACATTTCAACTCCAAAGAAGCATTCATTTCTGTCTTTTGAGTTCGATGTTCACTAACTAACCTTGTATATTGCAGATGCTCCCTTTTGGGTTCCATCACCTCCAATGATGTAAACCTATTCCAAGATACAGATAATACAAATGAATCTTATTAGCAGAACTATACTCCACTCAACAGAAACAAACTTAATGAAACAAATATATATAGTTTCTTAAGAAAACCTGATTGATTTCACGATCCTGTATGTTGTCGACGATCTTTGATGTATCATGCCCCCCTCGAGATGTTCCCAACATGGTTCCCCCGCGCTTGTGGATGTCACTAACAGTCTTCGGTGTCAGAGTGACAGTGTTTTTGGAATAGAATCCGCTGAACCCACACTGCAGCGTAAAAGAAAACCATATGAGCCACATAATTTATATTTCAATTCATAATAGCTTGAACATAATTTGGTGGAGCACCAGTTATTATAAGCTTATATTAAATGCGCATTTGGAATAGCAGTCACCGAACAAAGTATTCACACTACAACAAAGATCATAATCCCTCAAAAGAATGCAGTCTAAAAGAACAACAATTGTTGGTACTGATATTGAGGTCAACTCACATTCACACCAAGTACTTCTGTGACACCATACATGTAGTGAAGACCACAGACAATCTCCCTGATGACTGTATTAAGACCCGGGCAAAGACCACCACATGTGACAATACATGCCCGTACATCAGCTGGCTTGAAATACACCTAAACATCATCAGGGTTAACACCATTTAATTAAGGGAAGCTGCAGAGCACATGGGGAAAAACTCATGGAAGAGATGAAAGAAATACCTTTTGGCGTGGTCCAGCACGTCTAAAATGTGTCCCTCTAGGAGAATCCTTGTGGACAACAATCTAAAATGACAGAAAAATTAGCAATGTCCTAACATAACAGAGAGAACAAAGAGACAAAACCACGGCCGAGAAATTCACCTTTTGTGGGACTGTATCGTCCTCATCAACAAAATATTGCCTGAAAATTCACAACAGAACATGGATCCAATCAATCATCTGTCAAACCAATGAAGATTACACAAGTAACAGTAATAATCTCTCAACTTACCTCACTACTGAATAAGCAGGATTCGACTGCAACGGGTTTGGATAAGTCTGGTTAAAAAAAAAACAAAGGAATCAGCAAAAGTGAATATCACCAATAGAACTGAAACTTACAAGGAGCTATGCATTCACATAAGTCCCAAAAATCTCATTTTCAATCAAATTGAAAACACGAAAACATTACAATCTCAGATTATATACACTGAATCCTTAACTTGCGGAGAGATATTCATTTTGAGTAAATAAATCTAGGGGACTGTATCAAACAGATCTGACCAAACACTACACCACGAGTACGCATATACGCACCAATCTATATCACATTGATATAACACTCATAGGCACTAGTATAAGAATGTAACTCTCCATGATCTCATCTGCAAACCCCCAAAGTATTGAACTTTGAGGAAGCATCAGATTCGCACACGTGTCAGGCGGTGTAAAACGCATAAATCGTATAATAAAGCACCGCCGATCTAGAAAACATATAAAGCGTAAAGAGAGGAGGAAGTGGTAGTACGGGGAGATCGAGAATGTAATCACTCAAGTGAGGAACATCTTCGAGTACATAACCAGCAGTTCCTTGCACCAACTTCATCTGCTCATCGACACCATTCGAATCCATTATCTTATCTCTCTTGCTCAGGGCCTTGTTTTTTCTCTGGTCACGTAAAAGAAGCAGCCAACGTGAGTTTGAAGTGTTTTCTGTTCAGAGTTGTTTAGAAGTAAAGAAGAGAGACAGAAGCGTTTTTTTTATATATATGTAAGTAGACTTCACCTAAAAAAACCAGCGGAAACGGCGGCTGGTTTTCTCTCTTGTCACATTCCGGTTTTCAGATCATTCGTGTGTCTTTTTTTTAATTTTACAAATGTTTATTTGGAAAAATACTGGATAAAATTTTGTAAAGTTATCTTATTATTCTTTACTGAGTTTGATATTTTTTTCTTTCTGTATTATGTGTCTAGTCAGATTAATTAGTATAAAATCTCTATACAATAATGAATTGGAAAACATTGGATAAAATCCTTGTTCGGAAACTCGCTAGGCGCTACGCGTGCGGCACACCCGGGCCTAGCGATTTATTGAAAAATCGGAAAAAAATCGGGGAGTACGCGGGGAGGAATTTTTTGTATTTTTGTATGTATAATACTCTATTTATACGTATAATACAATTTTTTATGTACAATACATGTTTATGCATAAAACATTCTTGATACTAAAACTCACGTATTTGTAAATATATGAGCAAACTACAATATTGTCAATATTTAGTCAAATATTTGTATACAACTTGAACAATAGTCTGGTTTGCTCAAGCAACTTCCTCTCTCCATTGTCTGCGTTGAACACTTAAGAGCATCATTGTGTTTTCTTCAAACACACTATGCATTGGTAAAAAGTTCTAATGCGTGGCCATGAGGGCAGTACCCTTTCTCCATCATATATTTCCTCAGGTTTAGTTCCATATTGACTTTGCCATTCTCAAAGAACAGCTTCATTAGCATAATAACAATGTCTTTATATTTTACCAAAAAAAAAAATGTCTTTGGAACCAAACACCTTCCCTTGATTTTGTGGTAACACACCACTCACGTCTCCGCATCTCATGATCATCAAAGCACTATAATCTTTACAGTTTACAATCATGTGAACCTTCTCTTAGGAATTTCATCGAACAGTTGGTGTGCTTTGATCTTGGCATACCTTTTGACTTGTTCTCGCTACACCAACAGAACCACCATGTATCTGTAACGAGTAACGACTAACGAGGGTTCAACCTTTCGACAACCCATTTCTATAAAACAACCACTAAAGTCAATCTATCTCTGTTCTGTTTGGAAAAATGAAAAAGTTGTTAATAATATCAGAGCAAGGAAACATACGAATAGGAGGAGTTTCTTCACCATTACGCGGACGCGTTTTATAATTCTACGCCGTCCATGTCAATTCCACGGCCCACCGCCTAATGCAACCGAAGTGACTCAATTCGCCACGGAGCCCACCCGCATCACGTTTAACCGGCCGTGTAATCGCCTCCGCGGCCGATTTTTTGAACAAGGGATAAAATAGTATCTTATTATTCTTTTTTTGTTTGATCTTTTTCTTAAAAAGTCCAGTAAGATAATCACGAACCAAAATAGTAATAATAAAATAATTCCATAGGTAATGAAAACACACCAAACTCTGAAAAAATTGATTATCACTAATATTTACTACCTTTTAAATTAAATCTCTTTTTCACTCAATATATTTAACATCTAATTTGATATGCTCATTGATGTGTGTTAGACGAATCTAACTCCAAAACCAGCATAATCATCTTGGAGTAATGCGCTGAACAGGATTGATTCCTAGTAATTATTCCTCGTGAGAAAGTTCTCAAATGCCTTGCTCATATTACGCAACACTAATTAAGAAGACCATAATACCCTTCATTAAGAGTGATTAGTTCTGTGGGCCGCGATGTCTACGGGCCGTAACCAGGGTGGAAGAAGCCCATAGATTTTTTTTCCTCCGTTTACTTTAGACGGAGACTTCTCGTCTTCCTCGTTAAGTAATTCACATTAATTAAGCCAGAATCTTCCAGTAATTAAATTAAAATTAAATAAAAATCGGATCGGCGTGGGTACCTAATATTCATCCCCCTCTCCTTTCTCTCTTCATCTACCCTCATCATACAATACAATCCCCCATTCATCTCGATCCCTCTCTCTTCTCTCTGGCATCGATTTTAACCTCCTCTCTCAGATTCTCTCCTTCCCCCTCCTTTTGACTTTTCTTTGACACCCGTAGTCTCTCGCTTTCCCCCCTTCCTTCCTTCGATTTAGGGTTTCCGCTTAATAGAATCAAAAGTTTCGAATTTTGTCCTCGTTCAAGGCCGTGTGATCCGATCTCTCTCTCTCCCTTTGAGTTAGCAAATATGTGTTTCTGCTCCCCTTCGGCGGCTTGAGAGATCGGCTTAAGGATTTTGTGGGGGGGGGGGGGGGTATGATGGTGGGTACTCAACGCGTAGACGGCGGCTCGGTGGTGAATTCCCCTAAAAGCTATGGAATTACGAAGCCTCTCTCGCTTGCTGGCCCTTCCTCTGCTGATTTCAAGCGTAACCTCGAGCTCGAGAAGGTAATAGTTTGTGTTTCCACCAAATTGCTTACGTTTTTTTTTTCTAAAGCTGAATCCTGATTGATGTGGTTTGTTTTAAAGTACTTGGTTGACGAGGGACTATATGAGAGCGAGGAAGATACCATGCGGAGAGAGGAAGTTCTCGGGCGCATTGATCAGGTGATTATTCACCGTGTCTTTGGTTCGTTGTTGTTCTTTTGTTTGATCGTTATGTTAACAAGGTTCTTACAATTGCAAAATGTCCCCTGAGCTTAAAAATTATGTCTTTTTATGGTTTGTTGATCTTTCATCGTATTGGTTCTTACTCGTGTTTGGTCTTCTTGTCTGTTTCAAGTTTTCTTCATGTGCCTTTCACTGTGAATTTTCTGAACCAGGCGTGTTAACTATTTCGTTTAATATTTTTGTTGATATTTTTTTGTTCTTTTAGATTGTGAAGCACTGGGTGAAGCAGTTAACCCAGCAACGGGGATATACGGATCAAATGGTGGAGGAAGCAAATGCTGTTATTTTCACCTTTGGTTCTTACCGACTTGGAGTAAGTGCTTCATTTCCTTTGTCTTAGATATCAAAAATGTGTTTTTACGTATGATTATGGATTACCTGGAGCCTTTTAAACAGCAAAAAAATTATCCACCTCTGTTTTTTCTCTGCAATGTACTTTTAGACTCATGAGAATACAACTTGTTGACTTGCAGGTACATGGTCCTGGGGCTGACATCGACACTTTGTGTGTTGGGCCATCTTATGTTAACCGGGAGGTGACTCTTGCTCCTCTTTTTGATGCAAAACTTTGGTTTTCTTGAGTTCTTATCACTTACTTGTACAGGAGGATTTCTTTATCATCTTGCATGATATGCTCGCTGAGATGGAAGAAGTGACTGAACTTCAACCTGTTCCTGACGCTCATGTTCCGGTCATGAAATTTAAGTTTCAAGGAATATCGATTGATCTGCTCTATGCTAGCATATCACGCTTAGTTGTGCCACAGGTAACTTTATCTGTGAATCTAATGTATCATGTTCCGCTGATATGTGATAACTCTATGTTAGTCTTGTAGATAATTTGTTATATTTGTTAGTGTTTGATGTTGATGGGGGCTGATAATGTACGCTCTTCATCCAAAGACTGATATATTAGAAAAAAAATAGTGTATAAGTTTTTGACTTCAAAGAGAACTATGAAGTTTGCTGGTATCTTTTAGCATAGAAGTTGATCTATAGATCGAAAATTAGCCCTTTCGCAATTGTTGGTCCTGCTTGAATCGAATCTCGTCATGTACATGATTTATCAACAGGATCTGGATATATCCAACTCTTCTGTGCTGTGTGATGTTGATGAGCCAACCGTTAGGAGTCTTAATGGATGTAGAGTTGCTGATCAGATTCTTAAACTCGTTCCAAATTTCGAGGTATACCTACAAAATGCTATTCATTGTGTTAACATATTAAAGAACGATTGTTGCCTTCGCTGATCTTTTGAGCAATTGTAGCACTTTCGGACAACATTAAGATGCCTGAAGCACTGGGCTAAGAGGCGTGGAGTCTATTCAAATGTAAGATCATACCTTCCTGAATCCATATTTACTGAAAATATCTCCTATTTAAATTCTCGTCATCTTTCCCATTTTATGCAGGTGACTGGATTTCTGGGCGGTGTAAACTGGGCACTTTTGGTAGCTCGTGTGTGCCAGCTCTATCCAAATGCAATTCCTAGTATGCTTGTTTCTCGGTTTTTCAGAGTATATACTCAGTGGCGGTGGCCAAACCCGGTTATGCTTTGTGCTATTGAAGAGGATGAGCTTGGATTTCCTGTTTGGGACCCTCGCAAAAACCATCGCGATCGCTATCACCTTATGCCAATAATCACTCCAGCTTACCCATGCATGAATTCTAGTTACAATGTCTCTCAAAGCACTCTTCGCGTTATGACAGAGCAGTTCCAGTTTGGTAACAATACCTTGCAAGTAAGACAGTAATCTTTTCTCTTGTTTTCTCAAACACTTATTTAGGATCCTATCTTTAAGCATAATTTTTAATGCAGGAGATTGAATTAAATAAACAGCACTGGAGCTCTTTATTTGAACAATATATGTTCTTCGAGGCATATAAAAACTACCTGCAGGTTGATATAGTAGCAGCAGATGCTGAGGATTTATTGGCGTGGAAGGGTTGGGTGGAGTCACGATTCAGACAGCTGACCTTAAAGGTGGATATCCTCCTCTATCCATTACAGCAGTAAACCTGCTTAATCTTCAGTTTGTATTATATATATTTTGTGGTAACAAAGAATTGAATGGTTTCCGCTCTCGTGTCTCTAATTTAATTTTACAGATAGAAAGAGACACAAACGGAATGTTAATGTGTCATCCCCAACCAAATGAGTACGTCGACACGTCTAGGGAGTTTCTGCATTGTGCATTTTTCATGGGCTTGCAGAGGGCAGACGGAGTTGGTGGTCAAGAATGTCAACAGTTTGATATCCGTGGTACAGTCGAGGAGTTCAGACAAGAAGTAAACATGTATATGTTCTGGAAGCCTGGGATGGATGTGTATGTTTCTCATGTTCGTAGGCGACAGCTTCCATCTTTTGTTTTCCCAATTGGATACAGAAGGTCACGGCCTTCTAGGCACCAAAATCAACCGGGTGGAAGATCTGGTGAAGATGGTACAGTTTCCAATCCCAGTTCTGTGGTGGAGAGGCATGTGAAGAGAAAGAACGATAATGAAATGATGGATGCTCGGCCAGAGAAACCTGAGAAGCGCGCATCTCTCAGTCCGCACAGTTTAGACATTGTTTCTCCTGACAATAGTGCTATCACTACTGGATGTACCCCTCCTGTATGTAACCTTAGAAGGTCACCTGGTGAGGGGATTGGGGCTGCAAATTTGTACACGGAGAGTGCTGAACTCACAAACTTTGTTCAAGATGAGTGTAACTCTGGCAGCGAGCAAGCTTTGGAAGTAGATAGTATGGCACTTGTTCAAGAATGCTCTGATCCAGCTGAGGCTTTGGGAAAGTGTGTGACACCTGATTCCAGTGATGTGGTAGCAACTGAAAGTGGGCAGGAAGAAAACTTAGATCGTGATTTGAGGTCTGTATCGATCAATGTTGTCGATGAGGTTGAGATGGAATCAAAGTCGGGTGGTGGTACGCGAATAACCGGGGAAATTGCGGATAGTGTTCAGCTGAGCAGATCTAGCGGGCAGAACCGTGATTACGAGGTGAGTTTTTTTTTTTGGTATGTTTAAGGGTTCGAAAGTGTTACCAAGAAATTAGCAATCTTTTCTTGAACGGACGGAGAATAGTGATGATGGTTTTTTTAACAGGGATTCGAGTTTCCTGCTACAAAGTCAGATCCTTTTGTGGGAAAGGGAAACTTGTACTCTCAAAGTGGCATACCTGAAGACCTTCAGGTTCGTAAGCTACCTCAGAATAGTTGCTTTTGAATTATTAACATGTTCTGGCTTGTTTAATATCAACTTGCATTAGTATGTGAGCATCAAAACTCCACACTACATTTGAATTGTAAGAGGGATCCCATATTTGGTTTCATAGTCAAGAGAGATAGGGTGGAGCCAAGTTTAAATTTTCATGGTAGTCCGTATCCAGAACAGTATTACCTCTTTTTGCTACTTCATAGATCAATATTTCTGCTGTGTTTTCACTTGCCTTGTGTTATTTCTGCATACCGACTAACTTAGTGAATGTAATAGTTGGCAGCTTTTGTTGTGTGTGTATCAAGCAACTCCGCTTGAAAATAGTTTTTTTTCTCTCTCTCTTTAAGTTGTGTGAGGAATACACCTAACTAACGTATGTTCGTGCTCTTAATCTTGTTTGTCTTAGACAAAGTCATTGGTCAGCGGGATGGAGAAGGCAGAAGACGGAGCTAGGTCAGACTCTTTGCAGAAGTCACAGATAAGGCAAAATCATGATGTCTTTATATTATTGTTTTTTTTTTGTTTCGTGGTGCTTTTATTAGCAGCAGCAGGTTGAGCTTAAAGTCCACTGTGTGAACGTCCTTTAGGCTATTGACGTGATATCCAAGACTGAAGATCAAGCGGTGGACAGACGACAGAGTGCATAACCTTTGGTAAGTTAAATTTTTATGAGAAAAAAAAGTAAAAAAAAAAAGGACATTTGAAAAATCCAAAAAAAAGAGAAAAAAGTAAACAAAAAAAAAAGTAGATAAGCAAGGAACGTTGGATGGATTTGTTTTGTTGAGTGGAAGATCAAAACTCAATATGCGTCACGAGCTGGTGGGGAAATGATCATCGCTCATATTAAGACTTCTGGAGAGAGGGATTGATTTATAATGTTGAATGCTTTGTTTTTTTTTGTTCGGCTGTTTCAGACACCTGTTTTGGTACTTATGATGGCTGACCCTCTTTGAGGTTTGACTTGAATCGTTGTGTTTTCTATATTCCCGTTTTATGTATATAAGAATGTGTTTCCCTATATTATTAGATGAGTAGTACAATGCAAGGCTTTAAAAAAATTTGCAAAAAAAAAAGAGGTTTCTGATCTGATAGCAAATGATTAGCGTGTAATCTTTACTTTGAAGACTCGTTTAATCTTTCATCTTTGATGGAAATGATTGAAAATTGATCGGCTGCTTGCAGTACAGTTGGTAGATGAATAATGAGAAGAAAGGTTATCAAAATTTAATGTTTTCAGATAATGATCATCCACATACACACATCAATATCTTTGTCTCGTTACATAAATGTTGTAAAAGCGAAAACCTAGTGAGCGTGAAAACTGGTAACATACAAGAAGTAAGAAACACATGGACGTTCCTAATTTCTCCTAAGACAGCATTTAATGTGGACATGCATCAGAAACCTGTTCTGAGGACTTGTCTAAAAACTACACAGCATGCTAAAGATTTGAAGACTAATAAGAAGAAGAAAACGACCTACTTAATCACAGATAGTGAACACATTTCAAATGGATAGCTACTTATAAGTTTCATTTAGTGATGGTTCTTTTTAATCATATCAACATCCATTACATGATAAAGTGTCCTGATCAGAATATTATATAACCAAGATATTATTCCAAAGTGTTTTTTACATTTTGGGAAAATATTATATACGGATGTTTTATATCAAGTCGGCATCATGTGCAAAACAACATGATTGGATATGCATAATATTGAAGAGAACTTCATCTAAATGAGAATATTAGTTTTATTGGATATTCCAAACATATAAACTGTGTGTATTCTTCTTCCCACACAAAGTTTACTGTTTTAAAACATTAGCGAAGCTTTTACAATTGATGGTAAAACAAAATATAGATCGAGTTCTAATATCCAACCCTCTCAGATCTTGTGGGACTCCGTGGAGCGATGCTATACTTTGGAGAAGCTTTTACAATAACTTTTAACTTGTTAGACTCTACCAATCTTACTACAATATTGGCTTATGCAACCGAAGTATATGTTATTATTATAGGGATTTGAGTAGATTTACAACGATGGATCATTTTCCGCTTTACTTGGCTGATAAACGTTGTCGTTTATGTCTATGTTTCGCCCAAGCATAGTACACGACAAATTAATTATTATCATAACAAAAAATATAATTATTATCATACATAACATACAACAAACTCAACGCATGCATAGATATTTTACCCACGAAGGGTCGGTACTATGATAGATATCTATCGTACTTTAAATTTGTCATGAACATGTGTAAATATATATTCATATATATGTGCCAATATACACACAAAGAGCTATTTCGAAGATTAAATTTCCTACAAATTTTTCCAAGCAGATCTGAATTAAACACGATCATGGATTCATTAGTTACACAAAACAAAAGAAAGATAAAAATGAACACTGAAATCTAGGGGAATATATACTACGGGGAGAAATTAAAAAGTCAAAACAAGACTACTAAAGTTACATATTACAGTATTTTTTTCTCATAATATTGTTGTAACGAAAGGTGACGCTAAACATGTTTCAAACCTCCTGAGCCATCATCCACCTCTGCAACCTCAGCTCTCTATGGAACCTCTGTATAAACTCCTCCGCCGCTCTGTCCACGTGGCAGCTATCCATGGTTCCCACGCTGCTAGCTACGTCAGGAAACACGGCCGCTGCCGCATGTCGTTCCCGAGGAACCTTAGGGAGCGTGTTGTAGCGGATATACGCGTGGCGCTGGCGTTTGTTGATAAGCGGTTTGCGGGACCCGCTGCGTCGTCCGTCGGTGGTGGTCGAGGCGTAGGAACGTCTTGGTGGGGTGCTGCTGCAGCTGAACTCGTAGTCTAGCTGGAGCGGTACGGGTGAGATGAAGGAGGATCTGACGTCGTCGTGGTCGGAAGGACGGCACGTGATGTGGGAGTGGGAAGTTGAAACGGCTTCGTTTAGGGATTTGCGTAGGGTCTTGCCACGTTTCGCGAGGAGTTGTGGATCGAGGGTTGTTTGGAGTTTGTGACGGGAGGCGTCCGAGACCTTCTGGATGGTGTAGAGGATTAGCTTCGCGAGTCTTGAGAGCTTCTTGGTCGTGGCTGGTGAACAAACATCTTCCATCTCGTGTGTTTGCATATGTGTAAGAGAAAGATAGAAAGAGACAAAAGAGTGAAAGAGAAGAGCTTGGCGTGAGGTTGAAGGGATGTGATTTAAAGAAACTAAAGTGGGATTAATGATGAAGCTTATGAGTTATGATGGTCTTTATATAACGGAAACACATTAATATTTATTCCTCTACTGGAGTTTTATAACAAAGAAGTTGATGGGTCCAATAGTTATTATCTCAACCGTTAAAAACATTCTTGATTTTATTTTAAGAGACTCATCTTGTTTGAGTCTCCCACCATGGTTTGTGATAAATAGAAAAAAGAAAAGTTCATGCAATATAGATCATAATATGCTTGTCATTTCAAATTATCCAAGAACAGAATTCCATATATATTCTTTGTAAGTTGTGATTATAAAAATTGACAATTTGATAGCATTGATTTTATAAATAAAACAAAACTATTTCGTTTTTTTTTTTTGAAATAGTGACTTAAATTTCATGTAACTGTTATTTATTCAATGTTGAACTTTAATTTAAAATGAGCTTATGAATACACCATTGTTATTCAATACTTATTTAAAATTATTAAATTTATGTGTTATTAGTTAGATTTGGTAATTTAGAATTATACGTATGAGATATAAACAACTACTGTAGTATATTCACTAAAAATATCACATATTTCACAATTTTCTTTCTGTAACTGGGGAAATTTCATGTATGTGGAAACCGAAACTAATTCCACTCTATGTTTCTTACCACATCATCCACATATGACCAGCCAAAACTAAATTACAATGAGATAAAATCAAACTCTAGTCTCTAACTAATGGAGCGAATCTCACCACTATGAATAGATTATTTATTAAGAATTCTTTTCGCGATATAATTTATATTTCATCAAAATATTGCGTTGTTCAAAGTAAAACATATAGTAAGAATTTCTTATATTAAAAGATCTATAAAGAATGTGAATGGATTTCCATGTGTAGAATACATAAATTTATGATATAAAAACTACGGCCCGAAATTTTTGAATCCACATATTAATTGTTACGAATGAGATCAATAGAAACTTCAAATTTCAAAACTAGAAACATATGAACTTGATTGTAAATTATTTTTAAGAATAGAAATAACTAAACTCGTAAACAGTCATTTATATATAGTTTAAGCAATGCCTAGTACATCTAACATGTTTGGCCATTGGAGAAAAATATCCGGTAAATACAGATACTGAAGATTGATCTTACCATCAATAAAGCGACTCGATTACTTAGTATATAAATTCACAATTAAAGCAAAACAATATTTAAATAGTGTAATGATAACAGCGCGCTGCATTATACTTATTTTATTTGAGCCGTGTCTGTCTTTTTGGATTTTAATAGTTGGTTTCTTTTTCTTTTTCTATTATGTCTTTCCTCCCATTAAATTTTTTTTTGTCAGGTAGAAAAAATAAAGAAAGGATAGATATATGAAACTAACTTTTTTTCTTTTTGTTATGTAATTGTAATAGTCTCTCTAAGTTGTTCGCATATGCAAAAAGTGTAATACGGGTAGGGTTCCATTGGTCATCTTTTGATCTATTTTAACCAGGAAAGTTGGTTTTGATTGCTTTGTCGAAAGAGTAAAAATCTCATCGAGAAAATTAAATAACTAATATATTGTTTATGAAAAAGAAAACAATGAACTGTTTCTTCCAACTTGGATGTCTCGGGCTCCCAAGTTTCGTATAGATACTTAGACGGTCGACACTATTTTATATTACTACAAAATTTGGTACATTTGTTCATATCCTGAATTTTTTTACTATCGAAGTATATAAGTGATTGATATAATATTTTATCTAACGATTTAGCATAAACAGTTTTGAATGTAGAAGTTGCAATAACCTAACCATGACAAAACTGGATTTGAATTTAAAAGTATGCTTTTACAAAAATAGACCGAACAAGAATAAATACTGATTTGATACAAAAAACAAGAATAAATACTGTGTGTGGGTATTTATGTTACCCAATAATCAAGTAAAAACCTGTAAACAGCTGCATCATGATGACACTTTTACCTGAATGGATGTGTTAATTATGTGAATAGTATGATTTTGTTGACTCTTATGAGTAAACCCTCACGTAAAGTTGAACATGTAACTTAAACTTTTTGGTGGCTTTTCACTAGCTGTATTATAATGGAGTATGAAATTACTAGTTTAGTTTATAAAATAACGAGATGATTATTACGCCTAGAAGAAGTGTCAATGAGCTGGACATATAACAAAAACATTATCCAACCAAGAATTAGGCATAGATATTGTAAATAGTCAGGCAATTTGCTAGCAATGAGTGCTTAATAATTTGGACATAAAATTGTCATCATTAGGTATTACAAATTATCCTTCTTTTTTGTTTCCTGAATAAAATAGTCTATTTTAAGGTTTAGGTAATTGATGGCGCTGTAGACTCTGATGGCTATGTTCAAATGAATCAGGGTCCTACTGCTTAGAAAAACGAAGAAGTAAGAGAACCCTTTTTACATTTTCAAGTTTGATACCTTCTCAAGCAAGGGTTAAGAACCTTTTTTTATTCCTATATTTTTAAGAGATGAATGATATTTACCTGAATTTATTTGTTTATATCATTCTTAGTGGAAGAGGATACGGTTTAAGTTCTGTGACCGTGAGATAATGTGTATATTTCATTGATTTATAAACCGTCAAAATATGTGTGCTACGTCGACGATTATCAAACGGATCGTCTGATCGTTTTAAGATTATATAGAAGATAGTCGACCCTCACTTTCTTTCGTGATACTTAAATTTCTTATTTTCACATGTAAACTTTTTTCTCGTGTATTAAAGTTCAAAAAAAAAAAAAAACTTTACTCGTGTATTAGTTCTTGCTTCATAGTTCCAACTCAAGTACGTACGTTTGTGTTGCTTCATAATTGTATTAGTAATTAATCCACTAAACCTTTTCCTTGTATTTAGCTTTGTCTTTCAATTATGCAAATCGTGTATCAGATTTAATGATCAAGCTTTTTTGGGAATTAAGCTCAAAGATAATCAATCAAGTTTGAAGAGCTACGTCGTCTAGATTTTTCAGCGGTTGGTGAGTTCATATGCAAACCGGATAATACGCAAATTTATTCAGCGCTTCCGGTGGCCAACATTATCCTTCTATATTTTAGTTAACAAAAGCTTGGTTATAATCTCATTTTGAGTACACATATTTGTAAGGTTGCTGTACACTTTCGGTTAGCTAATGATGACTAAAACGATATAGGATCCCTACTTGTGCTACTATATAATTGTAATGTCTCGTAATTTCTGTATTAGTGGAGTATCTTTGCAGTGTCGGATAGTGGGTCTGAAAAGTTTTAGTTTGGAAAGAAATAGAAATTACAATATAATATAAACAGTTACTTTGAATCTTTTTATTATAAACACTCCCACTATCTTAGTAATCTTCTTTTTTTTGGTCACACGGATAGTAATCAATAGTGAACCAAAGATGTAGAAAAACTAAAAAAAAATAGTTGTGGATTTGGGTTGCGTTTGTTGGTTACACAAATAGATTTTGACCATGCATGCGTTGAGACTAGACTTAGATTTGGGCTTTATAGATTTATTGGGCTGTACTTGGTTAGTAACTATAATTAGGGTAAAATCATAACTAATACTCTCCATTACACGCTAGCCTTTGAGCATAAATAGCTTCGTGCTATACCAGCCTACCAAACTCCTTGACAAATAACATTGCAACGAAGCACTAACTATCTATACTAAACAAAAGAAAAATCGTCAAACTCGTTGGACAATGGAACCAGAAACGGCGGCGTTTAAATGGGAAGGCAAACAAGCCGCCCAAGTCAACGGTGTCACGGCGGAGCAAGCCTGGTTGGTTCTTTCAGATTTCTGCAACGTCCACAAGTGGTTCCCAACTGTAGATACCTGTCGCAGAGTCGAAGGAACCGATGGTCAGACGGGTCTAGTCTGCGCCTCCAACACAACCAAGAAAGAAGAGGAAACCAAATGGGCTAAAGAGCGTTTGGTCGAGATCGATCCAATCGGACGGTGTTTGAGCTATGAGGTCCTCGAGAACAACGTGGGGTTCAGATCTTACGTGGCGACGGTCAAAGTCATGCAAGTGGACGGTGGAGATGAATCGGACGGTGGAAAAGTCTGTCGAATCGAGTGGTCGTTTGTGTCTGATCCTGTTGATGGTTGGAAGAAGGAAGACCTTGAATCCTACGTGGGGTTTTGTCTTAAACATATGGCTAATAAAATGGAAATGAATCTGTAAAATCTTGTGTATGTTTTTCATGATAAAAATATGTGAAAGCTTGTTGTTTTGTACCGTGTGGTTGTGAATTTAGCTTGTGGTTTTCGTGTGAAATGGTGATATGAAGTTATATTTGACTTGGTGTGTTCTATGATTCTATGGAACTTCACTAGGAATACTCAACTCTTACAAGTAATTTATTCGTAACATTTTTCTATCGACACTTGACAACCTGTTCCGTTACATTTTTTTGTCAGCCTTGTTCCGAGCTTGATTTTTACGTTCATAACAGCTTGTTTTCAAACAATAAAAGATGGAGTATCTTATTTACGAAATATATTTCAAAAGAATAACAAACATACAAAAATGTTCAATAAAGAAACAATTTACACATTTTTCAACTTCTTCCATAAAAATATATTTTATGCATTTTTCATTAACTAGTAATAAAGAGTTGTAAATCTGTAATTGATAAATGAAATTATTAGTGGTTTAGAATTATGGGATTGTTTTCTATAAAATGTTGTATTTCTAGTTTCTTCTGGTGCACTTTTGTATTTATAGTTAAACATAAAAAATTTAATAGATGTGGATTTAAAAGAAAAACAAATCTAAGTCGACAAAAAAAAAAGAAAAACAAATCTACTAGTAGTAATTAAAAAGAGAGATAATATTGAGTATTAACCACAAAATGACAAAGTATTGGTCCTAGTATCTCTTAAGAATTTTATTGGAAACAGCGGCATTAAATACACTCTCTTTTTTTTTGGTCAAACGGCATTAAATACACTCATTTTCAAAAAGAATCAATACTAGCTTTTTAGCCTTTAGCCTGTCATGGGAGTAGATTACCCGGTTACGTGGTGGGAATCGCTATACGTCAAGTGTACTACATTGTTTGGTTTTAAAACGAGTCCGTGAGCCTATTTGGACTTTGCTTCGGCCATATGCACTCGTTGATACTTTCGTAAATAAATAGCCATCAATCACGCAGACTCGGCCCCAGCGCTAGTGATTGTACAATAAAATTGTAAAGTTGACAAATTAAGTTTCTTTTAAAAGGGATTTAGCTATAGAGAATGATGGTCCTGATTTTGTTACGAACTTCCAAGGGAATGCGGTTAATTAAATTTTAAAATTAGAGATGATAATCATTTTCCGGACTATATAACTAAATACAAATTAACTAAGAGATAATAACGTATATAAATATATCTCTGAAGAAAAGGTGTCTCTGTGTTTTGATAATTAACAAAAAAAAAAAACTTAAATAAGAAATTCAAATAAAAGACCAGTTGAGGAACATGAAGCAGATACAGTGAGGATCTTCGTCGTCGTTTAACACTTTCCATGCAACAGCCTTTTCGTACGTTACTGCTCTTCCCATGCTCGACATGCATATTCCTCCATCAATACACATAAACCCCTGTAAAATCATCATTATCAATTTACGTCCCCATATTTATGATTTATAAACGGGACATACATACATTGCACCGTTAGATAACTAATGTTTCAACCTTTTTATATGAATAATGTTTGTATTTATATTATGCTTAGCTCGATCCAACGTACCTGTTGCATGATTTGAGGGAAGTCGGAGCAGAACGTCTTCTTCCCGTTGTTGTCGAAGATTTTCTCGAGAGTGATATCTTGAAGTGCCACCAACGTCGTCTCCAGCATGTCTAAACCAGCCTGGTTCGCAAATGTAAATACCGGCGGTAAGGCCTGCAAATGATCAAACCAGTCCTATTTAGATAAGTTATAATTTTCAAAATATTTATAAGTATCTTCACTGATCGCTAGGCGCAAATCACACATCAACCTTTTATAGTGTCAAGAGCACCTAAACATTCATTATTTTCACAACTTTATTTATTATAACTTCAGGGAAAAATATCATATTATGTGACGCATGCGAACGCGAATAAGAGAAAAATTACCTTGAGTGAACAACACATGAGAGCGTCAGGATGGTGCCAAAGAGACTTGAGAAGATCATTTCCATTAGGTTTAAGTAGTTCAACGCCAAGGTAACATCTATACGAATGAGAAATCCAACGAGCGAGTGTGTGAGCTTCGGGCGATGCGGGTGGTGGACGCAGGCCTCCGCTTAGCTGATGAGAGGAAGGAGAGAGAGCAAGCGCTACCCGTTGTACCGAGGCGATCACACTTCTCACGTATTGTCTAGCCATTGAGGCTACATTCTCTTGCATATGCATCTCAAAAGCTAGCTGAAACGCTATTGTCATCACTGACTTTGTATTTCCTCTGTTTCCGCATGAGTCCCCGGCTGTTCTGCTCCCTATGTCTAGAGCTGATGCTAGGTCTAGCGTTCGGTTAGGACTCAATCCCTCCTATAAACAATTTTCTACCAATTAGTCTTTGATTATATATATGTTGTTAGTTATACTTCTAAGATGAACTGAACGTACTGATTTGGAATCTAGAGGAATGATGCGGAAGCCGGAAGGAATGATTGGGGCATCATCAGAGAAAGATGCATCAATTGGTGCAAAGATAAGCTCTGCGCATGATTCAACTGCGTTCTCATCCACCCCACTACACATCTAAATCATCAAACCATAAAATTTACATTAGAATTATAAGAAAAATTAGTTGCGGTAAGATGGAAACACTGAGAAGCAGAAACCATTAAAAACGAATCACTGATCTTAATTATTAGTTTTTTTCTTAAGGATATGACGTTTTTTTTTGTGAAATATTTGTTTTTTCATGAGTAAACGCAAACATGAACACAAAAATCAACGTTTGAAACAATGAGGTCTTACTTGCAGAAGAAAGATATCAGCAGGCATCATCATATCTTCTTGGTAATGCCCCAAGCTCTCAAGCTTAATCACTTCCATGAACTGCCAATAACAGAGGGAAGAAAAATGCATGAGTTTCTTTTTTCTTCACAAATTAAATGTAATATTGAGGATCCTTAAATCTCACTTACCTCTTCATTCTCGATCGTGTGAGCTAGAGGTAGAATCACTTGACCGCCAAAGCTCCCTGGGCGAGGGATTGGTAAGCTACAAGGCCCTGCTTTGATGGCTGCAGCTGAATACGCATCGATGCTATTATCTGCCCATTCTTGCCTATGTTCCCTCAAGAACCGCAAAAGAATGGAAGGTGGAACGTTCTACACAAACAAAAATATCTTTAATGACAAATCAAAAGGAGAAAGTTAAGAATTTAAAACTTATGAGCTTATTAATTAATTACTTGTAATAACATGGAAGCTTTGGCACAAAGAACAGCGCTAGGCATAGAAGTGAAGCCATTGGAAAATGGGAGACTTGAAGTCATCATCATCTTTGTGGGAGAGGAGTTCACAAGAAGTGTAACATCATCTATACCATCGCTCTCTAGCATCGACCAGCCTTCATCGCTGAACCCATTGACTGCTTCGTTGAATCCTCTGAGAATATAAGAAACAGATTAAGTTTAGGTTTTAATTAGAACACATGTTTTGAAATGTTTATTAAGAAGCTTCAATTACTTGCTGAGTCTTTGGCTTAGTGCTCTAAGAGCCGCTGGTCTCCTTCCCCAACCAGATACGTTAGGCTGTGAAATCTCTTGAGATATTTGTCTCAAGTAGCGTAGAGCCTGTAGCAAAAAGACACCATAAGTTCTTACATATTCTCTTTTCAATGCAACTTTACTTGTGTTGTATGAATCTTACGGCCATGGTGGTCCTTTGGGCGAGTAACGTTGAAGACTCATAAAGAGAACGAAGAACTTCAGGCACACTCCATGGCTACAAAAGATTTCAACCACGCTTAATAAAACAAAACTTATGTAAATGGAATGTGGAAAGAAACAGAGGAAACACTTCAGTTTCAGACCCAAGAGCTAGGTTTCTTGTGTATGATGTAAATGGTGACTGTTGTTGTACCTCAAGATCAAAATGATCGACAATGTGAAGAATGGAACCACCTCCTTCACAGGGTCTAATGAGGTATCCACTTGGTAAAATCTCTGCTCTAACGAAGTGAGGAGATGGTGGCATACTTGGCCCGTTTTGTGTATTGTTCAACGACCGTTCGCATATCTGCACCAGTCATAATCAGTATCACTGACTGATCGATCAAAAAGAAAAACAAAACATAGGTGTTTAAGATACTATACCACAAGGCTCCCGTCTTCCATTACAGATGTGTAACGTAGCATCCAGAAATCACGAGCTGGTGCTAACGTTGTCGGGGCATAAAGCTTGAGAAAGAAAAGAAACAAGAAGAAATTTTAGTTATGTTCTGATTCATTGTTTTGGTTCTTGTTTGGATATATATGATTCTTGAAGTTTCTTAATTATCATTCATTAATATACCTGCATGTAGATTAGTTCGAGTGTTCCACCATTTGCAGTGGAGAGGACGTTAACGATATCAAGAGATCTACAGTCACGTAGCCAAGAAGGCTTATCTTTAAGGATCTCTGCGACTCTTGTGGGGTCAAGACCCACGAGGCCACAAGCACGAGCTGCAATTCCCGTGCATCCATGAGAAATAGCAACGATTCCAATGGAATCCGGACCAGGCTGCAAATTCATTATTAATCAGTAAAACCAATGAAGGATGATTGATTCATAGATGGAAGAAAGACAAGCTAGAGACTAATGTAAAGTACCTTCATCCCAGGCATTTGGACCCACTCGACAGCGGTTCCAGTGGCCTTAGAAATGAACTCTGTTAAAGTTTCATCCGCAATGGACAATAGTCTGAAGAAAGACACAAGAGTTTCATTCATTAAGGTCACCAAAGATGGAGGCTTCGTATGGCGATAAAGAACATGAATTATAGCTTACCCAGCAGGACTAGCATCACGAGGCTGATGTTGAGGCGTCAAGTGGGGCTGACCACTTGTCACCACTGACTCACAGCTCGTATCCGTAGTCGCCAAGTTTCCTTGCTATTCACCAATCACAAAAAAAAAAGACACGAGAGAGGCTATCAGTTATACATAACTTATGGGTCAAGTTACAGGTGAAATAATCAAAAGATGAATTAATTGTATGTATATACGTTTTGAGGGTGTTGACGAAAATAGCTGTTTTCATAAACCAAGTGAGACACTTGCTTTTGTAACCGGTCATTTTCTTCCATTAAAAGCTTGTTCATAGCCGTTAGCTTCCGGTTTACAGCTTGAAGCCGCGACGCCTCTTTCCGCTGCTTCTCTCTACATCTGCAACACACGTAATGAAACCAAAGTCAATAAATCAAACAACCTAGAGAGCTTTCTTGGATATCAAGAAAATGATGAGAAGTAATGAGAATGTACCTGCGGTTTTGGAACCAGACTTTGATCTGTTTAGGCTCGATGTTGGAGAGGATAGGACATTCACGGATTAGCTGTTGGCGGCGCATAGAGCTCGGTTTAGGACAGTCATTGTAGAGCCTCTCTAGGGCTTCCACCTGTTCAGGAGTGTACCTCACGTACTTCCCGTTGTCAATATTGTGACTACTATTGCTCCCTCCTCCCATCTTTGATACTATACAAAAGAAAACAATCTAATTAATTAACACAATCCAAAAAAATATATATGTATGTATTCTTGTTGTTGATCAAAACTAATGTATATATTCTTGTTGACAAAAAAAATGTATATATTCTTGACAGTATGAACTTTATGGGGTGTATTTCGAATAATTTTCTTGATATTCTCAAAAAAGCATCCGTGTTTTATTTTTAGTAGTGAAAATTGAGAAGTAATTAATTAATAATGTTACACTTGATGATTTTTGAGAACCTTTGAAGATCAAAGATAGATTTTATGCGATATCCTATCAAAATTGAACATGATGCAGATTAGGTGTTTATTATGATCATGGCTCAAAGTAATAATAGATCCTAAAAAGGACCAACGACAGCACAAAAATAGTAACTTTCTTCTGTATATTCCATGGAACCTAACAAAGATCCAAACCTTTTAATCGATAAAGAAGAAAAGAAAGAGAGAGAAGGATTATTATACCGTAGCTAGATTTGTTTCTGATCAACCCGATCTCTGGAAAAATAAGAAAGAAAGATATAAGTGTTTCTTGTTCTTGATGTAAATTCTCACAAACCCTTATGAGAATTTCTCTCTCTAAAAGTTCCAAAGGCCTCTTTTTCTTTCTTGATCTCTCTTTCTATAAACAATGGATGACTAACTTCCTTCGGAAAAAACGGTGAAGCATGCTTCACAATGGGAACTCCAAGATTCAAACCTTAGACTCTGCTACAGTTCAACCACTTTCTTCCTCACTCTCTCTCTCTCTCTCTAGATAGATCCACAACGTGAAGAGTCAAAGATTTGTGAAACTTGTATATAAC
The DNA here is from genome assembly GCA_018703725.1 of Brassica juncea. Lineage (NCBI taxonomy): Eukaryota > Viridiplantae > Streptophyta > Magnoliopsida > Brassicales > Brassicaceae > Brassica > Brassica juncea. The sequence goes on from CM031939.1 coordinate 62,991,389, forward strand.
AATTTGTAGTGGGAAGAGAAAGAGAGAGAGAAAAAAAGAAATACTTTTCTTTATGGGTGGGTGGGCTTTTTTAATTTATGGAATTACTAGAATAGAAATGTGTGTATGAAAAATGAGAGAAGACATGTGTGTCGGGCTGTGTTGAAAAAGAGAGAAGTGAGCACCCTTCATACCAGACAACCACCACTTCTCTTCTTTTTTTTTTTCCTTTTTCTTTTTTTTTTCCATTTTCTGTCTTGAAGTGTTTCTGTTCCAGTACACTGTAAAGTGTAAAAGACACACACAAGAATATTTCCCAAGTATCGCCTAAAATACGTCACGTCGTCATCACATAAACACAAAACAAGCATATATATTGAATATTCAAAACCTTAATCGCATTATATTCAGTATGGTCGTGGCAATAACGAACTTGGTTTGCTCGTTGTGGCGGCTTCTGCTCCACCATTCCGATGGGATGCATGTGGCAGGAGGCGCCGCCCCAACTTCTTTAGTTTATAGAATAGACAATCTTTAGGTTATTATGTGCATCATAGTCCACAGCTCCTGTTCACTTTAATTTTGTTTCTAAAATTATTTTTATCATATTCTAACAGAAGATTCCAAGTTTCTTAACATATCATGCTTAGGCAAAATGAGCATTTTAACGTTGTGGTCTTAGTTTAACCAGTGGAAAAGATGTTGACAAAAAAATTAACATATTAAGAGGCTTAGATGGATGGCTAAGCAGATTAGATGGCGCCCTTGGAGTTCATGGTAGATATTGACTTGTTTTAAAAAAAAACAGATGTTGGAATATTCATCAGATTATGGTAGTTTTCTGTGATGAAAATCACTAAACTGTATAATGATACTTAATCCTTTAAAACTCGACATCTTTCAAATCCAAGTGAATTAGAAATAGTTAGTTTTATCATTATTATTAGTTCGTCTAAAAAGATTTAAAACTTAACTGATATTTGAAGTGATTGAAGTTATTGCATATTAATAGTTTCTAAATTTAAGCCTGAACTTTTATAGAACTCACACTAGATCATGTATATTAAAAGCTGGTTGTTTTGGAAATTTAGATTCATAATGTTCGGCCGTTTAACTATTGTGGCACAAAGAATTGTAGAAAACTATATGTACACATGCACGTATATCATATTATACAGTTTTTTTCAGTACAGATGATATAGAAATATAACGTAAAAAGAAAGTAAGAAATCCAAACACACTTCCAATCCCACTTTAAAACCATTTTTCGGAACAAGTAAGCAATATACCTTATCAATTAAAAAAAAGATGGTAGTTGAAGAAAAGGACAGAATGATGAAAAAGTTGCATGCGTCCTTGATGTCTTGTAACGCAGATAAAACCCCATGTAGTCATCATCATTTCTGATATAAACTTAGAAATTTTCATAATATATATGATCATTGTTGTAAATGCCATATTAATATTAAAAATTTTGCGAACCAGACGAGACATGCATGCAAAACAACTTCTGTATTGTCCCCTGTAATAAGGCACACTAGATTCAAGCCCATGCACGATTTCTATTCTTACTCATTATTTCACATCCGCGGTTCCAAAAATTGAGGATATATTCTGCATAAGGAAGGATATATTATATAGATACCTAAATATCCAGTGAATAACAAAAGTATTCTTGTTGTTCCCTTTAGGTCAATCGACATATATATGTTTATACATACGTACACAACAAAGAGACCTAGCTTCCAACATATTTGGAAGGTTGTAATCCAAAAAGGACAGAAACCGACTGATACATGTAAAAACTAAAAGGAAATTTATTGTTTAAGGGGGAACCATGATATGATGGGGATATACTAACTATTCTCCGTGAATGTGTATTCTATCTTTTTGGTAGGCCAATTAAGTTCCTTTCTATGCAATTTGGACGATATCAAAACCCAGTGATATGATATATCCCTTATGGTTTGCTTCAAAAATTCTCTGATCTCTTCATGTTAACCTCTTAGGGAAAAATTTCTAAGCATTTTGTACTTATAATCTTTAACTTAAATCTCCTTCTATATACATGTTTACATTTAACATAAAAGTATTTTATTTAATGATTAGTTGAAAACGTTAATACTTTTGAAAATAAGAGATCGGCTAAAATATTCTTATGTAGCAAATATTGGAATAAAGCACCAAGTTAGTTGTCACTCATCATGAGTTCCCTAATGGGAACTTTTTTAAACGTCGATTGGCATGTGATTATATGTCAACGGTGTTAAGGGACCCGTTAGCTTTCTATAAAGAAAACACAACGGACATATGTAAGCATGTGTATATCTATTTTTCTAAACAATTATAATAAATAATATTATCTAGAAAATAACTTTCATAAAGCTTATAGAAAAAATAATAAAGGTGGACCTTCTAATAATGAGGTGTAAGCATATAAGAGTATAAAGCAAGCAAAGTTCAAAGTTTCCACTAATTTAGTGGACGTACATTTTCCAAATATTACTTCTATCTCTATTTCTTTATCTTTTGTAATTGCCATATTAATACTGATTACATGTATCTATGAGAAAAATATATGATCGATCATCGAACCTCCGCAAGTTTTATTTAAGTGTAAATACATTCGTTTCTTAATTCGATCAAACGATTACATGACTACCAAAACAATGTAAATTTTAGTTACGGACTTTCTCTAATGTTTAGCGTCATAATTAATTTTATGACTACTGAGTTTATACCATTAATTGATCATGTTTTGACTTTTGACATTATCCTATCGTGCATGGCATAATATTTTATCGTCTATATATAGTGTATGATCTTATTTTAACTGGTTGAAGATGTTTGACAAGTTTTACTCTGTTAAATTCTTGAATTATGATAACCCAACGTTCAGTTGAATTTCTCTTTTCCTATAGAAGAGTAGTAGCTAATGGCTTGAAATGTAAAATCTGTGAGACATCGAATTCGTATAGTTATGTAAGACTAGCTAACTTGCAAGTAATGAACCTAGGCTCAAAATATACAGATAATAACCGAGTGTAGTCGGGTTTCGGGGATACCTCATGGTAGCCAATCGTCCAATATATAAATACAACGAGGAAACTTGTCCAAATGACAAAATTTATATATAACATGACATAAATGGAATAAGTCCGTTCAATACAGCATCAACATGTCTTAATTCTGGAAAATGAAATCTAATAAAATATCCAAAGGAGGAGTAAAATGAAAAAGGTTAAAATGAGAATGATAATTAATCGAAATGTAACTTTTGGGGGTGGAGGAAGATTAAAACAAAATTTATCGGAAGGATGAGTAAATTAAAAGGCTTACCCCCTCAAAGAAAATAAAGGAAATTAACTTTTGTTTTATGGTATCATTTTGTTTTCAACATTAAGGCAAAGAGTCAATGCCTTCCACCTGATTTGTTTTTTTTGACAGGTCAATTCTAAGTCACCTCAACTATCATAATTCTCTGACTTTCCAAATTAATATTCTTAAATTTATTTTACGGAAGAAAAAATTAAAGACAAAAACATTAAACATATATATATCTATATGTATATATATGTAAACATTATGTTTGATGTTTGATGAAAATCAGAAGGAAATTTTCTTTTTTTGTTCAACCAATATCAGAACTCAGAAGGGAAAATAAAATTGATAAAGACGGTAGTAATGGCAGACCAGGTTTGGTGGGTTTGGTTCTTTAACGAATCCAAGGTTAGATAAAAGTAAATTTATTACCCAATATCAAGACTAGTTAATCGCATGATTCTCTTTTATGGAAATCTCGTAACTGGATTTTATGGAAAAACTTCAATCCCTTGAATAAGAAAAAACTTTAACATAGGAAAGAAATCATACGAACCTTATTGATACTGTGAGCCCTAGGACATGGAAATCTATGAGAAAACTCAAAATCTCATATTACTGACTTTACTTTTATTCCAATGTAAAAATAAAAGCAAAAAGAAAAACTTATCAAATCAAAATGTTAAACCGAGGAATGTATGTTACTTTAGGAAGAACAGAAGCGCGTGAGAACAGTACAAATGTCTCATGTTTCGGCGTGACGAAGCTGTTAAAGAACTGGCTTCTCCAGACATAACCTTTCGGTGATCGTGCCGTCCGTTTGCTCCGTCACCGTAACGGGTATTTCAACAGTGACGTAATCTTACTATCTTAGCTCAACTTCACTTCCATATGGGGTAAGTTGATGACAAAATGTCACCGTCTTTTCATCTCCTTGGATCACGAGCATAATTTAATTTTCAAATGGTTATATTTTTTCTTTACCAAATATCTAACCTAATACTAGTAGTTTACAGTAGTGACGTCACTGCAAGACCAGATAAATTGTGTTCACAATATACGTTTAAAAATACCTTAAAGTACTAAATTGTCCACAGTCAGACATATGCAAATAGAAAAACATAATAATTTCTGCAAAAAGAAAAAAGAAGCCGTGAACCTAAAGAATAAGAATAAATTTATATACGAAAATATTAACAGAAACAGAAAGCTGAGAGAAAATAAAATAAAAAGAAAAAGCCACGCCAAGGCGCACAAAGAAAATAAAGCGGTGCCCAGCGTGGGCCGACAACGAGGTGGTGGGTCCTACTTTAAGTTGAGATCGAGGCTAAACGGGCCACCAAGGCCCAGTAGTGAGTATCAATTGTGTTTTCCAAAATAATGAAAAGTATATGCTGTAAACTAGTAGTTGATTCCCTAATCCTTTAGTTAATTTATTTTATTGATTTAAGAATTTTTATGGAGAAAATCCTGGCGGCCGCACTTTTATGCCAAACCAAATCTCTTTCTTTAACAAAGGTGGGATCTCCCATATAATATTTCATTTAGCTAAAAAGGCTATATCTGTATGTGCTTGTTATTTTATAATTTTTTACTGAATAAACGTAACGATAACAAGATTACACATAGCTAATCATTTAAAAACCTTCCATTTCGTTGACAGAAAATATATAATTTCTATAAATCTTTCTTTAAAAAAACACAAAACATTTTATCTTGTATACCTAAAGAAAACATCTAATAACAACACAAATAATATTTTACAAAAAAAAAACAACTTGATGTGGATATCTAAAACAAATTATTTTGTGCGCATATAACAACGTTACTTAAAAGTTAAAAAGATGGGAATATTGGGCCTCTGTTTAACCTCATTCCTTTTGTTGAATTGGGCTTTAGTATAGCTTTCTCATATATTACATATTGGTCCAGCACAGTGAATCAGATCAATATGTAGTTTGTTTCCAAGAAGGTTCAAGCCTTCAACGCTACTAGGAAAAAAGGTCCATCGTCCTTTAATTTTCCGTAAACAGTTTGCCATCAAAATGCAGAGATTAGTATATCAACTCGGATATGTGTTGATGTTTTTTTTTTTGGTAATCATGTTAAATATGTGTTGTGTTGATGTTTTACATCACCATACGACTGGTTAACACATAAGCACCATCATAATCTAACATATTTCATCTGGACAAAAGAAAATACAATTTAGGTTTTGTTTTCACAACGGGGTAATAAAGCAGTAAAAGTGGGTAGTAGAATTTGTTGCATGTGGTTGCTTGCTTTCTCCATTGCTGAAGCATAGTATATTGTCATTTTCGACTCAGTTGGAAAATTTATACAGCTTAAAAGGCTGCAAAGAGATATGACAATACAATGAATTATACTATTTATACGAAAACTTCCAATGAATTGAATCAACCAACGGTGGTTCCAGTCGACATCTTTGTTGGTTTGTGTACTCTCTGAAAATGGTTAATGTTCTAATTAGAAATTAATATTTTTTTTGTTGGGATTCACCTTCCCTTGTGTTTAAGCAAATGTCCCTATAGATATTTAGTTTGGTTTTAATAATACAAAAATAAAAAAGAGAAAGGAAGAGTATAATAACTCAATAGTCAAAGTTCCTCTGTTTTAGCTGTCTTCTGTCTCGTTCTCATGTCACATGAACCATACCTTTCTCTAACATCACTCTCCCCTCCCCTCCAAAAATAGACCTCTCTCTCCTTCTCTTTCTCTCCGTTACATTCTTCGCTCACATCCTCTCAAAAAAAGCCTCTCTCTCACCTTTTCTTTTCTCTTTCTTTTATTTACACTAATAACCTTCTCTGTTTTGCACCAATGGAACAACAAAAACTAACTCCGGAGCTCTTCCTCGTCGCCGGTAACTCTGACTCTTTCGTCGTCGACGACCTTCTTGACTTTTCCAACGACAACGGCCAACCTGACGACGAAGGACTTGAAACCTTTCCTGATTCTTCCACCGTCTCCCCCGGTAATCTTGCCGATAGCTCCAACTCCTCCTCGTCGCTTTACACCGACGCCAGCGGCTTCTCCGACGACCTCTGTGTTCCGGTAATTAAACAAAAAAAATCATGAATATATAAAAATGATTTTCTTGAGTTTCTTTTTCATGTTTTATATACTTACTTAATTAGGAAATATATTTATATTTCTGAAATAATAATGATATTTTTAAAAAATTTGATAATCACTTCACTTATCAGTGTGAGGATCTAGCTGAGTTAGAATGGTTATCAAACTTCGTGGAAGAATCATTCTCAAAAGAAGACCAAGACAAGCTTCAGTTACTGTCCGGCTTACAAAAACCTCAAAAAACCACCGGGTTAACCCAAACTAAACCAGAACCGGAACCCGAACCGGAGCTGGATCAAATCTTCATCCCAACCGACACTGAAGACTCCAACGTCTCCGTTCCCGCCAAAGCGAGAAGCAAGAGACCACGCTCTGCAGCCTCCACGTGGGCTTCCCGCCTCCTTGCCGGCTCCGACGAGTCCTATCCCAAGAAGAAACACCTCAGAACCAAAGAACACGACGGCGGCGCCGGAGAACTCGAAGGAGAAGCCGGAGGAGAGAGACGGTGTCTTCACTGCGCGACGGACAAGACGCCGCAGTGGCGGACGGGACCGATGGGACCCAAGACGCTGTGCAACGCGTGCGGTGTACGGTACAAATCGGGACGGCTCGTGCCGGAGTACAGACCGGCTTCGAGCCCGACGTTCGTGATGACGAGGCACTCGAACTCTCACCGGAAAGTGATGGAGCTGCGGCGACAGAAGGAGATGAGAGACGAGCATCTGCTGAGTCAGCTTCGGTGTGAGAATCTCATGATGGATATCAGATCCGACGGTGACGATTTCTTAATCCGTGATAATAATAGTAATCACGTGGCTCCTGAGTTTAGGCACTTAATCTAACCTTCCTTCGTATTTCCACGTGGATTAATTCAGAAGAATAAGTTTCTTAATGGTTATTTTTTACGTTTTTAGCGCCTTGTTTTGTTTACATTTGCAGACTACTAATGATATTTAATAAATTCCTTTTTTTATTCCCAACTTTATAAGTGAAAATTAATGATTCTAGACTGGTAGAACGAGTTAGTAATCATCTTAACTATAACTAGATTTTGACCCGCGCTTCGAAAGCGCGGGTTTGTTGGATTATAAACAAAAACATATTTTGGTATGAATTAGTATTTTGGGATTGTTTTCAAACTTTTAGATGTTATAAATTCATATTATATCAAAGAAGAAAAATTATTTAAATCTAGTTAGTTTATTTGACATTATGTATCTATATTTTATATAAATTTCTATTAGATATATATATATTTTTTATCTGCACTCAAAACCCGAACCAAAACCGACCATGAAATATATATTTAATCTGGGTCAAAGTCCAATACAAAGTCCCTATTGGGTAAATAATTGGACCCGCGGGTCTTGGTTCGATCTAATTTCTATCTGACATCCGGACCTGTTGTCGAAGCCGTAAAACCGATGACCGGTCCACAATCTGGTTCAGATTTAATGAAAAAGTGTTTAATTAAAAAATTTAAACACTTAAAGTTTGATATTGACTTATAGAAATAAATTGGTATTGATTGTTTAAAAATTTTAAGTTTGATATTGACGATTTTTATGAAAATCATGAATATATTTCAAGAAGTTACAAAATTTAGAAAGTAATAAATGCTTTCTAATTTTGTAAGGTTATTTTAGTTTGTAATTTGGAAAGTTTGGTATTGAAAAAATTAGTTAATATTAGTATTGACTGCGTAAAGATCTTCCAAAAATATTTTATCTTGTTCCTTAGTTTGTTGCTAAAAATATGGAAGATATTGGAATGTGATTTTGAAAATTGATGGAGATAAATAAATTCAAACCGTAAATGCTACATATGAAAAGTAAATAGTTAGTTTTGTTACGATTTTGATAGCTAAAATCATAGCATGATTTGTATTTAAATAGTTGAGTTTAAACATTCTGGAATTTAAAATCATAACATGTATTCGGAATATATTATAAGTTGACATGTTTAATAATAAATTTTTTTATATAATATACTATTTATATTTCAGTTTGTGTTTTTATTTTCACCATAAAAAATGTAAATAAAAAGAATTGTAAATATAGTGACAGAATTGTAAATAAAAAGAAATATACAAAAGGAGGTTGGTTAACTTATTGTAAAAACAATGGCTAAATGTGTAAATAAAAAGAAGTTTTAAATATGTTATTCATATTTATAAAAAATTCTCATTTGTTATTAATTTATTGAAAATACAATGGTTAAATGTGTAAATAAAAGGAAGTACACATCTCTACTATCCATATTTCCAAACATATCTCATTTATTCTACTATCTTTGTTTCCAAACAATCCAATTGTGTACTTCAACTTTAATAATATAGATATGTAAGCATCGATTAGTTTCTGCTTAACTTGAAAATAATTGAAACAATCAGGATCCAAAATGGATAAGTCCAAATAGTTGTTACTCCTTTTCCTAATTATTATTTTGATGATATATTTCAACACATATACATGTATATTTCTTTTTGTAGAAGTCCTCCAGTTACAAACTAATAAGAACTATTCCCTTTCAGTTTAGATATCAGATTCAGAGTGAAATTTGAGATTAATTAATAGTTTTAAGTGAAGAAAATACATAATATTTCCAGAACCGGGCCCTTTGTATGTGTGACATGAAGGAAATTCAAATATGTAGTATTTGTTAACCGGTCAAGGTTAATGGTATTTCTATTTATGGACAGTGGTTAGTGACTTTATATATTTAAATCAAATTAAACAGTAACATCACCAAGATCCAAGGTGGATATGCTCACTCATTTTGAAGATGGGTTATTATAAATTTCAAACTTAATTATTCCCCGAATTTTATTTTCTTTCACGTTTTATATTCTGACGATATTCGAGGAAATCGGATGCTTTTACTATAGTCTGATATATACATGGTATAATAGAGGGAAAAATACAAATGTGCACAGCACAAAAGTAGTATATATAAGCATATTATTGCCTTAAATCAAAAAAATTGTTGAAGAATACAGAAAAATGGGGCACAGATTGAGGTGCTCCTCACATGCGTTCTCATGCAAGCAAACCTAACTAGCAAGTGGGAGAAATTTAGTATGATATATAAAGTCATCTCTTAGCCAACATTAGATATTTTATCGTGGTAGATATAGGCAAAGGTCCACGGACTGTACTTGAAATGTATAATATTCAAGTAAATATATTTTTGTTTATCGTATATAAAGAAAGTTAGACCACCTCTTCATTTATGCATTATCACATATCACATTATAAAATTATTATTTAGTTTGACACTAAAACGCAAAACATTACTAGTATGAATAATCACTCACAATATATATACAACTTAATTTGTATACTTTAACGTTCATCTACACGTGGATATCTACATTTACACACATATATACATATGTTCTTAGGATAAACATCGGATCATTAGGAAACGCCTAATACCTAGATGTTGTATAAACGGCCGTCTGATCCTATTCTATTTGTCTAATGTTTATGAGCATTATACATTGTTACACATCACCATGTTGTACATTATAAAAAGGATACGTAAAAGCAAGCACGTATAAAGATTTATGGAGTCATGTGAGTATGTTGCGTATGCTGTATGCCATGTGGTGCCTCTATATTATATAATTAGTTATGTGGAATCATAACAGTCCAACGTCGCGTTCTGAATTTTAGGGAAGACTTCAACGTCACTCAAAGAAAGTACCAAAAGCAAATCCATTTGAAAGTCGCCTATATACAATAAAAAAATGGAAAAGGCAAAGAAACCAAAATTTAGAAAAAGATTAAACATGAAGGACTAAATATTGTCATGCAAGTAAAAACTCTAACCAGAATCATTTCTACCAATCTATGCACTAGTCTACTAGACACTGAGTATCGTAGTACGACGGGAAAATCTAAGTGTTCACCGACTCAGAGTACGTCAGTACGTTTCAAGTAAAAAGTGTGGTAGCTAGCTTTAAAATGATGAGACTTGAGAGTCAGAACATGTTGGTACTAGCTAAATTTCTTCAGTTAGATTCTCATAAAAATCATTGTATAGCGTACAAAAATTGAAAAAGGGTAATTAAGAGATACACATTTTATTGAAAGAAAATTGACCAATAGATAGAAACAAATACATGAATAACAACATGAAACGATATATTTTTTTCATGAAGAGGAATTTTGAATATGAAGGATCGACACAAAGACTTCTAGTTCAGCTTGGTAGATTTTTATAAGTTTAATTCAGTTGTGGCTCAGAATTTAATAAAATTGATTGGTTTGGTTGGGTTATGTGCCCGACCCTAGTAAAAGATATAGAGAATTTTCCTATTGGAAGCTAAATTTGTTTGATTGATGCTAACCGAACGTTCAAAGAATACTTAATACTAGTATATCCAACAAATTGAAGGTTAGTTGGAGCATAATTATGCTTTTTCACTAGATTGACACTACAAGCCTGACGACCAGATCTAGGATTTAGCAACCGATCGTCTGTTGATATCCTCGTCGCGGCTTTAAACAAAGCTCCTATTTTCATTTTCTTTTCTCGGTCTCTTTGTAATCACATTCGTTTTTGCATACGATTAATAGAACGTCTTTGCAAGATTCACAAATTGAGTTTAGTTTACTTTCAATCGACCAACCAAATTCGACCAACCAAACTCGGATTCATTCTCTCGATTTAGTTATTTTTAGTTATTCTACTCAAACCTCACTCATAAATTCACAAACTGAGCTTTAATTACATTGCGATTGTATCTGAGAGGAAGATACAACATTGTTTAGTTTATATACATCTAATTTAATAATGATCTTAGCATTGTTTTCACGAGAGGAAAAAAGAAATTGATAAAGTAAATAACAAAAACCATATCAGTTGGTTACCACGGTAAAAAAACTTGATAATGTCGGAACTCAATCGAATGATTTACAGAACTATATCTAAAAATTAACCAACAAGATACCTTCACTACAGAACAACAACTAACTTGTCTTAACCATCACTATCCCTGGAGAAAGCTCCGGCATCAGAGTAAAGCCAGCTTACCGGTTATGGAGTCAACCAACTGTTTTGGTCCTGCACAGAAAAAAAAAAGTAACGAACATGCTGATTAACAACATTTCATTCAACACCTATATTTGTTCTGCTTCAGCTAGAATGGGAACATAAGTTTTAAAAAAGAAACTATTGTCTCTACCGGGTCCAACTGCAAGAACCGTTCTTGATCCAGCTGCAACCTGTGAAAAGCAAGAGTTTAATTTATCCTTACGTTTTGATAAGTAGGAAGGTTGTTTCTGTTTTCTGTCTGTTTGATTATTAGAAGCATGTCAACTTTTATTTTTCCTAGGAGCTACGGAGGAAAGTATAAAACTAAGAATCTTATAGTTTAGTTACCTCTGTTCTTCCCGCATCAGCCACAACAAAAGTCGGGAGGCCAACGCTCTCAGCCGCTTCTGCAATCTTATTCCTGATAATCAGAGAAAAATATTTATTGAAAACACAACTCATTGACATAAGAAGTAAAGTAACAATGTGTGGTTGATGTTTCATTTTGCCAAAGCTTACATTTCTTGCTGGTTTTTGCAAGTGACGGCTATCTTTGGTTGTCCACATTCCTCCCATTGCCTCAGACGGTAACGGTCGCTGAAAGAATTATGAATAGAAAAAAAACATAAGATTTGGAATGATAAAGTCTCTACCAAGCGAACCACTCACTACAGAGGAAACCACCTCTGCATTAACTGTGCATACATGCCAGTGGCAGCATCTGCAAATATCAGAAAGAAACTCACTTTACATTTGGGATTAACACGAAAAGTATTAGTATTCCAACTTCAAACACATTTTAGAGGACACTTACGCGCACACTGTGAAGCAATTTTGCCTGTTCTCATCTTTAAGTCTTGCCTAACTACTAAAACCTGTGATCAAAAGAAGCTCAAATCAGTTACATACTTACATAAAGGTTCTGATCTTACCTTTTAATGTTGAAATCTGGCAACATTCACATCTTATCACCGTTCTTTATTAGACTTATGCATGTCTTTTTCATGAAGCTCGTATTATCACTATATGTATACTTGACTGACAATACTTTTGATGAGTTGATTATGTATGTCTCCGTCATGAACCTCAAATCTATCTTTCAATGGGGTAGAGATCAGCTCATATTATATGACTAGGTTTTGTATAATAATACTCGAGTGATAAGACTTTAACCTTGAGACAGATACGAGAGACTATCGCTAGATTAGAAGATATATATATACAAACCATTTTAAGTTCTTTCTCACTGCCATTGCTCGGTACAGAACTCTGGTTCTGGGTCTTACTTGACAAAAGTCTGCTCCTTTTCACTGGTAACTTCACTTGCTGTGAAAAATCCAACAACATACCAATGATGAAACCAATCACAACCCCTGGTATCAGATTCTCTGCCTTAAAACTCCCGGATATCGACTTCCTCTCCTGTTTCTGATCACATTCACCCGAGAAAAAAAATCCACAAGATTTCAAAACCACAGGAATATTTTTAACAATATGATCGAATCAACTGATAAATAAAGCTACATTGTTACACCACAAATCTCTAGACTTTATCTGCCAATCAAACCACGGACATACATACAGGACCTATAAGTACTTGTGGTGTGTGGAATATGAAGCCAGATTACTTGGAAAGAATCAGACTTTCTATTCCTTGAGCACTGTACCTAAATGGTTTTCGGTTTCTCTTTCAGAAACATATTGAAGTCGTTCAACAATCTAGTTTCGTCTGGTCTTTACCAAATTTGCTTCTAAGATAATTCTCGGAAACCAAAGCTAAGGAAACGAAGAAGAAGAAGAAGAAGAGCGAAATTAAGTACCTTAGCTTGAGGCTGCGAAGAGTTTCCAGAAGAAGACCACATGGCGATTTCTCTTTTGCGACAGAGTAATAAAGGCTTTAGCCTTGAAATCGAAGCTATGATGAGTCCATGAAGAAGAAGAGATAAGAGAAGCTTTTGTAACGGTAAACGACATGCTGTCCACATTCATAAACTAAAACCGACGCGGTGTTTTATATTATAATAAAATTCGGTAAACATAATGGTCTAATTTATAAAACCTTTTAAAGTATGTACCTACTAATGTAATTACAACTTAGTGCTGGGCAAAAAATCCGAAACCGAAAAACCAAACCGAACATGATCAGAAAAATAGTGCCAAATCCGAACCGAAATTGATTAAATATCTAAACGGATTCAAAATTTTGGTATTTAAAGAAGCGAAACCGATCCAAAGTATTTCGGGTACTCGAATATATCTGAAATAGATTTATATATCTAAATATATTAATCATTTTTAGATATAATATATATTAAAAAATCCAAAATATATAAGATGCGTTTAAGTTTTCCAAAATACTTAAAAAATATATACAAATAATCAAAAGTAATGTCTAAAATAGCTAAAGTATACTCAAAACACCAAAAATACATAAATATCTATTGATTTTCTATCCAAATATTCAAAAAACATATGCTATTTAAATTTATATGTATTATATTATAGATTTTTTTAAAATTAAAGTATATAATAAATTTTAAAATTTTAAAAATAATTTAAATGGATTATCCGAACCCGAACCGAACCCGAAAAGATCCGAACCGAATCCGAACCGAAATTTAGAAATATCCGAATGAGGCTGAAATCTTTGACCCCGAAAACCGAGAACCAAATAGATCCGAACCGAACCCAAATGGGTACCCGAACACCTACCCCTTGAATAAACAACAACACGGTGCGTTTTGGTGTCGCCTCTATTATTCTGGCGGCTAGAGCCATCTCACAGTCACTCTCAAAACCCCGATCAAAACCCTAACGGCCACCGGAGCTCCGAAATGCCGGGTATGAATTCCGATTCCGGCGAAAGATTACTTAACGGTAGAGAACTGGTTCCGTTTTCGACCAAGGAGAAATCCCCGGTGGTGTATCCTCTTCGCTACGGCCTCAAGTCCCGGGCTCACAGGCTCTCCATCTCCTGGGGATGCGGGAACAACCTACGCGTCACGGTTCTACGGAACCCGGAGGAGTCGCGAGACGAAGCAGCCGGAGAAGCTGGTGGCGAGGTTGTAAACGTGAGGCTCAGCGGCGAGGAGGACGGCGAGATCGGCGACGCGCAGTGGCGGAGGATCGCTTACGGATCCGTCTCTCCGTTCGCGCTTCTGCAGAGCAGGAGGAACTCGATTTCGAGTCTGTTTAAGATGGATACGAGTCCTTCGCTGTACCAGACTGCTTGGTGAGTACACACTGCTTTGTTAATTGAAAGTTAATAGATTGTTCACAATGTGTTGTTGTGTGTGTTGTCAGGTGGGAGTATGTGATGGAATACAGCAAGGAGATTAAATCTCTTCTTAGTGATTCAGTGTCTTCCCCTGCTCCTTTGATTGAAGACCCTAAATCAGTTATACAGGTCAGGACTTTAAGTACTATGCTGTGTTCAAGCTCTTATGTAAGTTAGTTATAGCTTTTGAGGACCGGCCACTGGGTAATTAACATTTCGGCATCGCCAGGGACAGAGGACAACACGTGGCAAGTGGGGGTTTTTTTTTTTCGAGTGTGTGAGTTTTTTTTTTCTCAATTGCAGACTGCTGAGGAACCGACTTGTTTAAAGGCTGCGTGGGAGTTGATGGAAATATTTTATGCAGACAAGACGTGTCTGCCTTGGTTGCCGGAACGGCTTGTTGATTGGCTATCTGTAATTTCTTTCTTCCTCCATCAGTGATTTTGCAAGCTTGTAGGATACGTTACTGATAATTGATATCATGGCAGGATTATGATGTACTCCTTTCAAGCTCGCATCCAACTATCTACTCAAAGCTTGAGGATTTCCAGAAGGAACTTGTTGGCCTACAGGTTTGTTGACGTGCTTTTGGTCTTTCTGTGAGATTTTGATTAAACAATTGGATGGCAGACTAAATTGCTTTGTGCGTTTGTTATGTGCATTTTCAGGCAATCGAGGATGATCCAAGATATTGGGAAGTGATGGCATCTGCTTTATCAGTTGGTTGGCTGGAAATAGTGGTTTGTACTTTTTGGGATAGCGGGTTCTCTTTAATTTTAATTTGAAAGTTGTAGTGTGAGGGATAAGCTGCCCATACTTTTATTTTTCAGGTGAAGTTGTTACACTTGCATGGTTCTTATCAACTAGACCAGCTAGGAAATCGTGAGGTTGGTAATGTAGTTCATGTTTGAGATTCATGTCATATGATATGGAGTGACTATCTACTTGCTCGTACTCTTGTATATGTGCAAGTTCCTGACCATTCATAATGTAATACAAATTTGATGAGGTAGACAGAAAATGGTCTGGTAGAAGCTGTCGCTGTTCTCATTTCAAAAATGCCACGGATGCGTCCAAAACTAGAAGCTGGGATGTTTGGTGAATGCTTTGCAGCAAAGCCTGATTTTATGAAGGTATGTGAAAAAGGTGTATCATTCTTTCTCTTTTTATCGTTGTCTAGAGCCTAGACTCATCCTACCCTTTCTTCCCTTTGTGCCAGACACGAGAAAGATGGCAGTCTCAGATAACTAAACTAGAGTGCAGTGCCTTCTGGGTTCAATGTGCTCACCATCAGACCCGCGAGGGCTTGAGGAATATGTTGAAGATCATGGTGGGAAATGCCGATTGCCTTTCAGCTGCGACATCTAACTGGATGGAGCTTTTTGTTTCACATTTTCTGTATCTCAGGCCATTCACGAAGGTGAGTTGTTTTACTTATTGTTTGTCTATTTTATATTTGAGCCTTTTTGTTTTTTACACAGTCCCTATTATACCATGTGTCATTGCAGGGACTAGAAGGCATGCATAATCTTGCTCAGAAATGTGTTCAGTCAAAACCAGTTAACACTTCCCATAAGCTTCTGAGACTGCTTATTGGAATTCTTGGAGATAATACTGAGGTCAGAAATGGATTTTTATCCCAATAAGAGGTGTAACTGTCTCAGCTTTCTGTCACGCTAATTCGGCATGGTGTAATTAAATGATGCAGGTTGTGCTGGCAGTGTGTTCCAAAGAGTTTGGCTCCTGGTAGGCAAGGCGGTCATTGTTTCTTGTAACTAAATCCATTGAGAATGCTATATTGTTTATCGTAACCTGATCAGGACGATACTATTTTGTGTTTGTTGTTAGGATGGTTGCACATGCCATGGAGTTATTGACAGCTGGAAGCGAGGAAGGAGAAGTTCTTGTACATGAGGAGCAGCGAAACTTGGGTGGAATCAACATGGAAGAGCTCCATAGACTTGTTTATGCTCAAGTTCTTTCTTCTCATGCTTTGACTTGGCAGGTACCTTTTCTTTTATGACATTATGTACCTTTCCTGTTAAAAATATCAAGCTAAATCTGCATAGAACTTAATCATATTGTTACCTTTTGTGTATGAAGCTTTGTGTTTGAATTTTTGCAGATAGCTCCTGTTTATCTATCATCCTGCGTGAAACAGGGATTAGGCTTATTAGAATTGTTGTTCTATAGGCAGCCAGTTCAAGACAATCAGTTGCTTATTAAGGTTTCATCTGTTTACATTCTCTATCGTTGCTTAGAATCATAGGATCTTGTTAGAAGGCTTCACATGGTAATTATGTTTCTCCTGATGCAGAGCCTAGAGATTTGCCGTCTATATGAACTTAGTTATGTCAGCGCTAAACTTATGAAGGTATTGATTTGTTGAAAATCTATTCTACGCTTGTTTTTCCTTATCTCAAAATTGGTGGAAAAAAAAACAGATTTCATCTGAACTAAGTTATGTTGCTTAGATCTCTGGGGTGCATCACTGGAAACATGGGAGGAAAGGGTCTGGGATTTTTTGGCTTCAGCAAGCCCGGGACGAGCACTGTCTCAAAGTGATTTCTCAACAGCTGTTTGATTCTGTCGGAAAGTCATTGTCTGATGAAAGTCTCAAGGTATATTTATATTCTCCAAGCCATACTCGAAACATATACTTCATTATGTATGTCCTTTTTTTGAATTTCATACTTTTAACATGCAGCAATGGGAAGGCTTGGTCGAGCTGCTGGGTTCCGACTCGCAGATCTCTGGTGGTCTTGATTTTCTTCACAAGTAATAATCATCTGTCTTCTGCTTTCTTTGCTAATGGTTTTGGTTTTGTAGTAATCTGTCCTAACTCAGAAATTATATTTTCCAGGTATAGAGATTTCAAGAGATCATTGAAGCTAGTCCATGATGGAAAAGCTATAGATGCGGCTCACGAGGCTGTGGAGAGACTTGTGTCGGTGTGTAATAATACAACATTTCATAATTATATTCTTTTGTTTCTACATATTATGCTCAGGCGTAAAAAATACTGCAGCTAATGAAGAGTCCCTCTACTCCTCAACGCTTCTGGCTTCCTCTTCTGCATGATTCAGTAAAGCTCTAAAATCATGTTTCTTCTTTTCCTTTGATTCGTTAAGAGGATGCGCAGTTTAAAAAAGCTTTGTTTTCTTATACAGTTGAAGCTGTTGAATTGGCCCGAGCGTTCTCTGTTGAATGTAGCACAGACAAACCTGATGTTAAACAAACTACAGGAAGCATCAATGGCAAGGATAAGACCAGGCTTCATAGAATCTGATTTGTCTGCTCAAGCTGTTGGTTCTGTGAGACTTGCTCTAGCAACCAATCTCGGACGTGCTTTTCTGGAGGAATGTTAGCACTCGGATGAGGCTAAATTGCGAGCTCCATCTCTATTTCTTTGCGTCTTTCAGTTCGTATGACATTCAACTCTGTAATTTCAAACAGACTCCAAACACACACTGGTTTGAATACTGATTGTGAAAGTAAAGATGACGAAGACAGTTGAGAGAACTATCAGAGGTGATAAAATTGTAGTCTGGAGAGAGTTCAATTTAGCCATTAAAGGTCCCTAAATTCTTAAACATAAAGTGAGTTTATCAGGTACTCTACTCTTTCGTGAGAGGAGAATATAATAGTTATCAGCTGATGATCTTTAGCTTTTAATGTGTAGAAAAATAGTTGATGTTCTTTGTTGTTGTGTGCGTTGCTGCTTCTAAATTCTAATGTCTGAGAGTTCATTCTCAGCAGCTCTGGTTCTTGTTCCAGAACTTACTGTATGTTCGTTTTGACCTTCAAATTGGTTAGGATGGAAACAACATTCTATAAGACAGCAAGAGCGTATCAAGACAAGTCACCGAACCACTAGAAAATAATCTTTGTAGTAAAAAACAAACATCATTCCAGTCCGGATCATCTGAAAAATCCATCAAAGTAAAAAACAGAAGATGGATCTTGGTGTGGGAATCAAATACAAGCATGTGCTTTATGTTCTCACGATTTTTCAGGATTATTCATTCCTTTTACTATTTTTCCTAAAGAGTTAGCTATATTCACCTGAAATATCTTTGAATCAGCTTGTTGCACCAGAAGACGCCTTTTATAAAAAAAAAACCAGCTCCCTTCACCTGTGTTTTGTATTAAATTATGGTTTCGGTTCGTGTCTTACGACTGCCAGAACAGCTCAGAGTCATCACTATATAAGGAGTAATCTTGTATCTCGAGATTCGCAACGTGCCAGTTTACTAGTTGGGATTGCAACACTTTGCACAAGAACAAAGCCCCCGGGAATATCCACCATTCGTTCTCGTCCCTACAAAACAAACAATATGTAACATGTTAGTTGATGCCGCAAGACCGAAAGTGTTATTAGGTTTGAGTTTAATGGTCCTTCTCACATGCTTATGTTCCATGGCTGGAGATACGGTATCTTTTTTCCAGCTGATGAGCCATGATAGTGAATATATCCACACACAAACGCAACAACCTGCCAAAACACACCAGACACAAAAGGTTTTTTTAGTCATATTAGAGAAGGAGACTGCAGAAACCACAGAAGGTCACTTTACTTACGACATTGACCAAAGACGTGAGGTTCCACAAAGCATAGACGCGAGTGCGTCCAGCAGAACGTCTTGGTCCGTGGCTAAACAAAGCGCTGACTCCAGCAGGGAATGGGAAAATGATGCTGAGAGGTAAAATAAACAGAGCGAGAAAAACGTCCAGCATAGATATTGAGTAGAGTTGGAGCAGCGTTAGTAACATTAGAGTTAGATCTCCTAGAAGTAGCACCGAGATAACCAAACCAACCAGATCCTGTCATCACCACCACATTTCAAAACCCTTTGGTAGAAAAAAAAAAGAATGCAATATGTTTGAAATCACAGGGAGGCTTTATACCTGATGGCCAACAGGTTTTGTGTTATGAATCAAGAAGGATATGAGAGAGAGGACATCTTTTTCTTCTTTGAGAAACTGTAAGCTACCAATGTCTATGATTTCTCCGCCGTCTCGGTGTCTGAAGTGATTGATTGAGCTACTTGGAGATTGTGTGAAATGCAGATTCTCCCTTACATCATCAGACGTGTTATCAATTTGTACTCCCCTGGCAAAAGATTGTGTGAATGTCTGCTTCTATGGCACATAAACAATAGAGAGGGAAGTGAAGTTTCTTACCATGGATGCTGCTGTTGTTCTGTTTCATTTAATGCCACTTCATCTACAATGGTCTGAACAAGGATTCCATACTGGCAAGACGAGGAAGGTGATGTCTGAAACCTAGCTAGGTCAACACGTACACCATTTCTTTTCAAGGCGGGGTTACCGTGAGTCTCAATCCATCTCATAACCGAGCGAAACGTGGACCTCAGTTTCCCTTGCTGAACCAGGCGCAGCTGAGCGTTCAGACCAGCTACAAACCGGTACCAAGTGGTTGGTGGAACCAACTATAAAGGGAAGGTAAATTCAGTAACAATATTACAGTCACTGACAATTCATATGGAACAAGAAAACACCAACCTGGCTCAAAAGACTGGTCAGAATATCGTCACTTTGGAGTGAGTAATAGGCCATGTAACTTCCATCCCCTCCAAAAACTAAAGGCATTGGGAATCTTTCATGAACCGTAGGAGGAAGATCGTTTCTCTTTTCATCTCCACCAAGGAAGAAATCTAGATGAGCTAGCATTAAATCAGGAGTAGCAGCTACCTGCACATTCACATCACAAGTTCCAATGATTATACTACCATGGACCTAATACAACTGTAACCACTGATCCTCCTATTGTCACATAAACTATCATTAGCCCTTTATCTTTCTTTCGAAAAGATTAGATATGTACCTTTAGCCCCTCATATAATGCCCTTGAACGACATGAGCGTAGACAAGAATGGTCATATTCTGATCGAACAAAGTCACGGAGTTTCTGAAACTTCAGCCTCCGACGTGATTGCTGCCACGACCACGCAAGAGGATAGACAAGAACTGAAAGCATGATGTATATTGCACCCTCCCACCACTGGTATGCAGCTATAGCATTGATCTCATCAACAAATCCATTGAACGCAGCCTCGTACCTAAACAAAACAAAAGGTATTTCACTAACAAGTTTCAGGCATGGACAAAACTATCGTCAAAAGGTAATAAGTAACTTACACAATCTCCTTTATTTCCTCTGGGGGAGTATGAGAAAGATGCCAAGGTTCACTAAATGTATTAGGACCTAAGAAATATATCCTATGCATGTGTCCCTGTGACTCCTCCACCCTGCTTGTCTCCATCACCTGCAAAAAAAGAGACACAACTATTAACTATAAAAGGAAACTAGCAGCCAAATACTATTTCCTCAATTGTTATGTTCCATTCACATGAAAAATGAGCGACTAAGCAAACCTCATTCAAAGACTCAAGGAATGGGAATGAGTGATCAATCTGAGAGCCATGATGAGTTGTGGCAGCTCCGTGTACCTCCTCTCCACTTATAAATTTCATTCGGGCAACGCTAAAGACAAGTGCTAGTAAAAGGAGCACAACTACCAAAAGAATACCAAACAACCAGGGTCCACCAAATGTGTATATTAACTCTTCAAGTGTAGTATAACAATGTGGCATGTGGTATCTATCCGAAACGCATTGATATGGACAAGGAGCTTCTGCAACACCACCTGTCAAAGAAACACGTATCAGAGTTATGTAACTCAAGCTCATAGACCGCCCACTGTTTTATCATACAAAAGTACCTCGAACAGTGACATATACAGCACGATGTGGAAGATCTCTAGCCGGACAAAGATTACACAGAGCTTTATCAGATCCAGTAACATTCTTATAAGTTCCAACTGGACATTCCTGTAGAATATTGAAACATGTAGATGGTTGAAGCGTGTTAAACCAACGACCAAATGTTATGACGGACAAAAACAATAACACATACCTCACAGTATAGACCATAGAGACCTTCTGGACAAGCTTTACCAGTCAAAGTTCCTGCCTCTCCAACGTTATCTTCACTGGCACCCAACCCTCCTCTGTAATTAATAATACAATTAAGAAGAGAAATTAGAGTACAACAAAAGAATGAATTGTGTATCAAAAAAAAGGCTAAGAGCAGAGTTTTGTTGTGTATGAACTTCATATGACAAACCTTACATAAACTCTTCCCTTTACGTTGGCAATGTGATGATAGACATCACCAGTTGGAATGTCTGACCAATGAAAATGAATCCTTCCACCACTTCCCCCACCACCTCCCTTTAGACTACCGTTTCCCCCAATACTAGAGAGAATAGCAGACTTAGCTATGTCAAGTGAGCGCAAGAACAAAAGTACTGTTCCACCTGAACCACCACCTGGTCCTAGACTTGTATTACTTATGGTTTTAAGGGTCTTCCTGGGACTTTCACCATCAGTTGTTATCGATCCCTCAAGTGACAAGCTTGAAAGAGGGTGCTCAAGCGAACCAATCACTTCACAAAATGGTAAGAAAATAAACTTATTAAGAAGAGATACATTTCAGAAGTTTAAAATATTGAATACCAAATGTGCAGCATGACTTACCAATGATTCCTCCACCAGCAACAGAATCTGATGACTCTTCATCTCCACTTCCACTACCAAGTTCACACGGTAGATCTGGATTTCCATAAGAATCGCCACCTTCAATGCAAGTATGATTGTAACACCCGCTTCCGCCTTTACCACCATGTCCACCACCACTCCCAATACCACTTCTCAAAAACCTACCTGTCCCAACTCCACCTTTGCAGCCTGTATACATAAATCAAATCTCTCAAAAACTGGTTCACATTACAAGTAAGACACAAATGAGGAGAATCATCTTCAATGAGTATGTGTCCCTTACCCATCCCATCTCCAGTTATTGTTCCAGAGGAGCGGACAACGACGGTTCTAGCCAGATGGAAATGTATAACAGATCCTTTTATGAGACCTTCGACAGTAATATCCTCAACTCGGCAGATCTGCAACAGAGAAAACTATTAGAACATATTTTCATTCATCATATTCATATTACTTCTGTAAACAAGCACCTGAAGAGTGAATGGAAGAGATGAATTGACATTGCAATCCTCCGGAGGGTGGAGTAGTTCAACAGGGCAATCTTCACGTTGACAGTAAAGCTTTGGAGTACTTTAAAATAAAACCAAACATAAAAGTTTTCACTGGCTCAGTACAACAAAACAAAAAATGTTATAAAAAGATAAATGACTTTTGTTGAAGGATCATCCGAACCTTCGGAACTTACAGGCCACCAGTTGATGTATTCTGCAAAGGACCACGCAAGACCGCTCCAGCTCCAACCTTCACAAATCATTAAACGTCCACTCTTTACCTAGTAACACTAGATGTAACAGTCCAAAAAATATGATGCAGGTTATCTTTCTTACCTTGATGCTATAGAACAGAGACAAAATCAGACGTTGTGCTTCAATTGTATCTCCAGCGCCTCTTAGATGTAACAGACCCTGCCCATGTACTCCGAGGTTTCCATTGGATTGTATCACAGATGACTCCTGTATAAAAGCAAAGAGAAAATTATAGGTATTGTCTACTATTTTCAGCAGCAAAACGAAAAACATATTAAATAAAAATGATTAGAATACCTTGAGCACTAACAAATTACTAATATCAAGCATTGAAGTCCCCAACATTGTCACTCCACCACCATCAATAAACATTCTTGACTTCAACATCAAGAAAACCTTCACAGTCATACGCAAAGCTCCAGACACCTAACGTAAAGCATAGAGATCCACATAGTGTTAACATAGAAGTAATATAAAGAAACCTCATGTGTCTTCTCAAGCTTAATTGGTGGTACCTTGATAACAGAATTGCTCATCAAGACTTCCTCTGCGAATAATTCAAATTCTGAAGAAGCATAACGAGCAAGACCAAAGTTCAACTCTCCACCATTTGACAAACTTATTGATCCTTGAACCTGTTACACCAGTAACATATCTATAAACCTCTACAGTACCTAAAACAATATTCTTAAAAATCTTTAATGATGTTGACAAAAATCAAGAATGTCAGTAATTTTCACAAACCTGGACACGGCTCCAACGCAAGGGAACAGCAACTTTTGCCATATTTTTGATATACAAATTGGTGAAAAGGCGATGGTAAGGGAACTCCAAGAGAAGAGTGTCTGTAAATGTTGTCTTATTCTCGTTGTCTATAGTTAAGCTCTCTGAAACAACATCATACAGAGTCCCAGAAGCTCCAGCATTTTCTTGACAACCAAAACTACTACCTCCTACACAAAAGAAAAATTACAATTGAACTGTCACAAATACTAATTAAACAAAGAGAGGACCATCAAGATGAGTTGTCAAGACACTTCCTCATCATCATAACATCAATTTAAGGAATGGTTATAGACCAAAACTGAAGCCTAACCATGGATAAAGATTTTCGGGTCAGAGTGGCGGCTGTATATGTGGACAGATACTCTTCCACCACCTCCACCAGCATAACCATCACCTCCAGATGCACTTATACGACCATTTCCTGACCTGTGGCATGAACCAAAACATTATTTTTCATATATCAAATATATAGAACCAAATGAGCTATATTACAAATCCTATCAACCCATAAAATGGGGATAGCACAATACAATACATGGAGTGGTTTCTAACTATAGATGTAACTAAAACTCTCATTGAAAGTTTGGAGCTTTCTAATATTAAGCTCTCACTGTTCACTAACAAAACAAAACAAAACAAAAGTGGATTCAGAAAAGGCAGATGCTAAATGCAGCATTAATTAAAGGTCTTTCTAACCTTAGACCTTTGCATTTAAGTTACCACCAACCACCAAATGTGGGATCAGAAGAGTAATAACTCTTTCTTTTATCTTTTTTCTTAACATCACTAAACCAATACAAATCCTAAAATAATCAAAACTCTCTCCCATTACAGAAAAGAAACCATTTAGAATTTAATTAAAGAAAGAGTTCTTTTTACATTTTATGTGCCATGACGAAGATGCTGCCGCCGGACCCACCACCACCTTTGACTCCCCCACTGGCCCCATCAGCCAAAACGCTGCCGTTTAGCCCCACACGCCCTAAAATCTCCATCCCCACCGTCCCGCCGCCACCTCCACCGTAATCAACCTCATTACTCGTGGACCCACCTCTGCTCCCATAACTCTCCGGCTTCTCCAGCGACGACCATCCGTACACGTCACCACCCCACACATCTCCCGGAAGCTTCCCCGTCGTATCGGACAGACAGCACGCCCCTCTCCCACCGTACCCTCCGCCGGCTCCCTCAACACCCTCCGGCGTCCCGCTCGCCCCGGACGGCGGCTCCCCGCCCAAACCACTGGTGTCCACCGCCGAGCCGACCGCGAAATCGGCGTTTTCCGCCGCGAGACGGAAACTCCCGGCGACGACCGTCGAGTTCTCGGCCAGCGAGAAGTTCCCGGAGATGTTGACCGTCACCGAGCATCCCGGAACGTCGCAGACCAATCTGACCCCCGGCAAGACGTCGAGGTTGCCTTTGCCGGAGATGTAACGGTCGCGCGTGAGATTCAAATCGGCGACGAGTTTGCACGTGGTGTCTAACGAGCCGACGCCGTGCAGGTCGTCGACGCACGAGACGGAGGATTCGTCGTCCGGTGAAGGCGAAGGCTCCGGAGCTGGTGACGGAGAATTGTAATCTACGTTGAATCTAATCGGAGCCTCGTCCCACGACGCGATTAGTTTCGGACTCGCAGTTAACACGTAGAGGACGATGAAGAAGGCGAAACGGAAATAGAATCTCATTATTGAACGAGTGTTCTAATCATCTAGAGATGAGAGAAAAGCCATAGAAGGAAGACATTAACCGTTGCGTCGCTACGAAAAATTTAAAAGAAAATTAAATACGAAGAAAACAGAACAGAGTTTTGAAGATATGGTCGTCGAAACAGAGGAGAGAAGAAGATAGCTTTTGGTTTTGTTTTGTCTAGAGAGAGAGAGAGAGAGAGAGAGTGCAAAAGAGGTTGAAGGAAGGAAGCGAGAGGCGCGCTTTGTTCGGTAAATGGTGGAGAAATTTTTAGAAAGCTTTTAGCTTTCGCGTTGCACGTGATGAGACTTTCTTTTTATGTTAACCAATTAGTTTATGACATGTGTTAGTCTAAAACCACCAAACTTGATTAAAACCTTTTGTTTTGTTCTTTAAGTTTTACTTTAATTGAATAAAAATAAGAATCTCTAAATACTCTTACTAAAGAAAATTGGAAAACTTCAGTTGAGGGAAAGAGAAAAATGCAAAACAAAAAAAAAGAATCTTCATTGATTAATTGTTTTGTAGTTTTCATAGACTAAAATTGATTCTGCAACTTTTTATCTTTTATATTATTTTCTATGTTATATAAATGCTTTTACCTTAGGTTCAACAGAGATATTTTTTAAAACTATCCACTTGTTGTTGACCGTGGAACATATTGGGCTGAAGTTTCAGTAGACTCTTTTCAAGCCTGAGAATATAATTTTCAACATATCGGAATTCTTTGACTCTAATTCTTTTGGCCCCTCGTAACATATTAAATTTCAAGTTAGAAAAAACAAATTAAATTTAGTTGGAATTTTTTTAAAAAAAAAAGTTGGAAACTTAGATATCTTGTTTACGTATATATCAAAAGAAAACATCAAAGTAATGACTAGATGCTTTTCCGAAAGTGATAGTTTAACGGTTAATCAAAGAGTGGCCAAGAGTATATACTAATCTTTTTGATTATTTATTTGTGGACTGTATTCTATGTGTTGGAGATTAACGTAGAATAATAGATAGTATCAGCTTTTTTTTTTTCACTGGATTGTATTAAATGGATTTTCAGCTACATTATTGATTA
This sequence comes from Brassica juncea, assembly GCA_018703725.1. Classification (NCBI taxonomy): domain Eukaryota; kingdom Viridiplantae; phylum Streptophyta; class Magnoliopsida; order Brassicales; family Brassicaceae; genus Brassica; species Brassica juncea. Next base: position 63,017,973 of record CM031939.1, read on the forward strand.
CAGAAAGTAAAATGAAAATGACTACAAAATGTGCAAGTAATGACGATAGTACTGTGAGATTGATTGGGCATGAAGCTATGCACACTACGTACGTGGCTTTCCGAAACCGACGTCAAGCCAAATGGCAAGACAATAGATTGACTTTAGTTCAACGTGTTTGGTTGTTGATGGATTCCTCAAAGAGGTTGCGTGTTGGTGCCTTCCCACTATTCCCACGAGCTTTTACATACTTTTTTTATATTTTATATTTTATATCTTGCGGTGACATTTTAATGTCAGAAAAGAACAAAGCGTAGCATAGGAGCAAGTAAATGTTTTTGAAAAAAAAAACAGATTTATAACGTGTGTTTTATAATAGCGAACAAATGTTGTTGTAACCAAGATTTCTGACTTGCGAGACGTGAGAATTGAAAAGAGGCTTCGAGACCAAAGATATTTACACTGTTTACTGTCTAAATTCAAAATGAATCGATAGACTTTTCTTATTTTCAAAACTTTAGTGAAGTATGTAAAATAAGTGCTCACAAGTCTAGCTAACTATATTGTTTGTTAGATATTATTGTCAAATATCAAAATCATTGTGTCTTTGGACAATTGTGAAGGAAAATTGAATTAGCTTTTTAATGGAAAAACATTTATATAAAAAGTTATTATTAGTAACTTTGAAAATATTCGAAATGATAAATGGGCTGAGTTTTTGAGTTGGGCTAATAATCCAACGAGAAATGAGGCATCAGACATCCAATCATTGCAGTCCACTAACAGAATTTCAATAACCGGATCGGATTTACTGGTCCGACCGGCCTTTAAAGTACACTTGTTCATTCTCAAGACCTTAAAACCATCACTATCATAAGAAGAAGATTCTTAAGAGGTGGGGAGAGAAGAAGATGGTGAACTATGTGCTTAAGATCACAGCTGATCTCGAGAATCTCACTAATCTCCAACCCTCCGGTGGCTGCGATGATCCCAACTTCCCTTACCTCTTCAAGGTCTTTCCATTTTTTTGACAGTCTTCGATTCGTTTTCAGCGCTTCGTTTACTTGTGTATATGATGATTAACCGTTCTTCTGCATAGCTCTGGGCTTAAAAAGGTTGATTTTTTAAAAAACTGCTAAATGCTCTCATGGTGCTTGTAGCTGCTTACGTCTTTTCTGTCTAGGTTTCAATTTCTCCTGACAGAACATTTAGTGGTTGTTGTCTGAAATAAATTTCCCAAGTGTTTTTGTTCTGTAATAAATGACCAAGATCAATTAGTATGTCGTGTTACTACTGCCTACTTATTATTATGCGTAGATGATATCTCCTTGTTTTTATTGCTTGTGGTGGACATACGAACAAAGTCATTTATACTTGTTTCTTGTCTTCCCCTCTCATATTTGGCATGAAAAGTATTAACAGATTGTTTCTTATGTGTGTTTTAGTTGAAATGCGAACAATGCGGAGAGGTGACTCAGAAAGAAACATGTGTGACTTTGAATGAGACTTTTACTCCTCCTGGAGGTAGGGGTACTTGTCATCTTGTTCAGAAGGTAATCATTGATCTTCACTCTTTCGTCAACATTTTCTTTATGATTTTGGCTTGAAATTGACTTCGTGAGTTATTATAGTGCAAGTTCTGTTCAAGGGAAGGGAATGTGACAATGATCCCAGGAAAAGGTTGACCTTTAACTCTGGAAGATTCTGAGGCTGGAGAACATGCACCTCTTATGGTGTTTGACTGTCGAGGTTATGAACCCATCGATTTCGGATTTGGTGGATTTTGGAAAGCTGATGCTGTAAGTTTTGCTGATACCTTACAACATTACAACAGTGGTCTGGACAAAGAACTCCAAGCTTTGTTTCCAGTCTTGTCTTTGATGCTTGATACTTACTTGCAGCTCTCATGAGTTGAGTTTTTTTTTTGTGTGGCCTAAACAGGAATCTGGAACCAAGTTTGATGAGATTGATTTGTCTAGCGGAGAGGAGTTCACAGAGTACGATGAGAAGGGCGAGTGCCCGGTTATGATATCAAACTTCCGTGCAAGTTTCACGGTCACCAAGTAAAAAGTCAGACGTGTATTGTTCTATTTTCTGATCCTATACTCATTTGGTGTATGTAAACCATGAGAAGATTATTGCTCAAGTTCTAATAAAGTTCCCATGTTCTGAAACTAAATTCATATGTTCGTCAGCTGTTCTGCGCACTAAAAACCATCCCAAGTTTGAGAGAAGATATATAATAAGCAAACCTTATATGCATTAACTTCAGTTTCTACAAGCATTTGTACAAAGGAAATGGATAACTGTAATTACACAATGAAGAGGCAAATTGATAATGAGATATACAGGGCGATTAATGATTCGAAATAGGAATATTTGGGTATTAATACTAGTATAAACAAATGCAAGAGGGTTTAGGGTTTTTAAGCACTGAATCCACGGTGAAGAGAGCTCCAAGGACCAGGTGGGATTGATGTACAAGCCTGTGAAGCTGCCTCCTCCATTTGCCTCATTTGGATCCCTGCGTTGCAGATGTTTGCGAAGGACCTCATGTGCTTGATACCGTACTGTGACAGCGACCCACAGTGTCTCTCAAAAGCTCTCACCTATACATACAACGAAGGTTGTTCTTATCTATATTAACATATACATCAATCAGTAGAGAATTTGAAACGTCAGTAGCAACGCAAGTGTTTGACTTTTCAGAAGCCTGGTTAATAATACAGTGCTGGGCCCCACACACTGACTTGTCTACCTTATATTATGTGATAGATGTAATGTCGAGACCATATCAATACGTTTTTCAATACTGACCTCATATCCTCTGAATATTTTTTGCAATAATGTAGATAACTGATGATAAGATTGGCAAGTAGAAAAGTTGCAAGGGGAAAGGGATGGTATATCTTTACCATGTTTTTAAGGCAAGTCCAGTCATCGGCCAGTGGTTGTCCAGCAGGCCTAACTTTGTTTAGTACTTCAGAACCTTCTGAGATGCCAAACAAGAGTTTGCCGACGAGTTTCACACTGTTGTCAACATGAAGTCTGTGAGACATGGCTTCAAGTACTTGCTTCTGAGCTTCTGTCTTTCTTGTGGAACCTTCTGGTGCCTTTCGGTACTTCACGAAAATAACAACATGGCCAAGAATTGTAAATTCACCTGAACTACAGAAAACTAACGAGTATCTAGAATATGCAAAGAAGATAAGAACCTTATCCCAGAAATGAACAAGATCAGCATCACGTTGGTTTGTAACTCTTGAAGGTGGCGTCAGTGAATTAGCATCCACGAAGGTGAAGTTGTCATTGGCAGGGTTTGTTCCCATGTAAAGGTCGAGCTTATCCTTGCTAAGTCCCACATCGCCATATTGCATGACATGAGAACCGTAACTCGATCCACCACCTGCAGTCCTCCTTTTCACCTGTAAACACACAAAGACGCACACATTAGCCAAGAGTCTAAGTTACAGTTGAGAAAGCGCTGCTCCATCATTAGTATAACAAGATTTATAGAGAAACTAGAAGCTTACAAGTTCATATTGTTGGCGTAGAGTCTCAGTTTGTAGATTGTGCACACCACTATTGCAAGTCAAACAGCATATCAGAATCAAAATACAGGACACTCATAGAGATTCCTAAACATGAGAAATAGAACACTACTTTACCTGTCTTCCATCCACGCAACACTGTATAAGTCACCTAAGCAAGTTTCATACTCCGGTGGAGGGCTAGGCTCCTCGCCGGGGCAATAGGTACCCCAACTGCTTTCTACTGCGTTTGATGCAGTTGTGGCGTAGATGTTTAAACCCTCTTCAAGAAGCCCTTCAAAGATACTTCCAGATTCACAAGCTTCAAGATAAAACACCTGCAGGTTCGCTTGTCAGTACGGTACCAACAACAAAAACATTACATAAGAAACCTCAGCGACTTACCATGCTTTTGTAGGTTCCGGAAGCATGTTTTTTCTTCAGGACATCATTCAAATCATCAGCATATAAGTAAGGAGAAGTCGGCATCCCTGCAAACAGAACCATCAGTATATTTTAATCAAAACCATCCTCCTTTCTTGGATTTCACCAAACTCACCAAGAACTCCAGGACCACCATGGTCGCTATAGAATACGAAGATGTGATCATTTGGACCACTATCCACAACCTTCCCACTCCCTCCCTTAACAGCTGACTTGTCTCCAAGGATCACAGCAAATAGATTATCAACAGTAACATCTTCTCCAGTGTAATCCTGCCACACAAAAAAAAATCCCAATCAATTAAATGAGAGAATCTTTAGATAAAACCAAGTGAAAGCAAAAAGAAACCTTGGGAACTCCTTGATAGACATCACTTCCATGAGGGCTGTTGATGAGGATCCCTTTCCTAGGATTCTCTTCATTATCAGCAATATCATCATACATGAAAACCACAATATTCTCCTCTTTCAATCCACCTTTCCTCAGAAGTTGATAAGCATGGCAAACATCAGCCTGCAAAAGTTAGAATCTCATCATAATAAATTATCTAAAACCAAATTTTTTTTAAAAAAACACACTTTTAAAGAGTTCACACTAAGTCCTCAAGAGTTATGATCGGAGGCAAATTCGATGTTCTGATTACATAAAAGGATCAAACTTTATCGATACCTGATGCCTGTAGTTCCAATAACCACTCGATCCGGCGACTAGAACAGCCCACCTAGTGCCGGCGGATGAAGAGGAATCCTCGTCGCTGGGACGGAAGAATCTAGAAGCTTGCGAGGGGAGTTTGATGACGTCATCTTCGGGATTTTGTCTTGCGGCGGATACGGCGATCAAGGAGAGGAAGAGGACGGCGACGGTGACAGACGTCATCGTCGGATAGGCGGATGGTGACGTGGATAGGAATCTTTCCGCGGGGAATCTTTTTTCTTCTTATCTGTTTTTTTTTTGTTTGTTTTTTTGTCAACCAATCAATCAATATAATGAATCTTCTTATCGGAGAAGAAACACGTCTTTGCTTAGGGCATCTCCAATGGAACTCTATTTTTTCCTCTATAAATTACACTAAAATAGAGTAACTCTATTATAGAGTAACTTTTGCTCAGGGCTGGCCCTGAAATTTCGGGGGCCTGAAACAAAATAGAAAATGGGGGCTAGTACACAACATCACAAAAAATTTAATGTGGGTATTATATGAATACTAAACTTTTATATATATATAATATAGTTAAATTTTTATATTTTGGAGGCCTATAAAAATTGGGGGCCTGTTGCAAATGTTTCGTGACGCATGGCTCAAGGCCGGCTCTGCTTTTGCTCCAATGGTGTTACTCTATAATAGAGTTACTCTATTATAGAGTGAAATATAGAGGAATGTCATACTTTTACTCTATATTTGGAGTGGAAAAGTGACATTACTCTATATTTCACTCTATAATAGAGTAACTCTATTATAAAGTAACACCATTGGAGCAAAATTTACTCTATAATAGAGTTACTCTATAATAGAGTTACTCTATTTTAGTGTAATTTATAGAGGAAAAAATAGAGTTCTATTGGAGATGGTCTTGATCTAAGGCTAATTAAAGAAAGCAAACCCCAACAATTTGAATAGAACAAAAACAAACGAGGTGGTCATTATTAGTTGTATCATGAATAGATAACTTTTGCAAACCAATTATTAAAATTCAAAAATTGCCAAAAAGAAAAAAAAAAGTTAAAAACGTCACTTGGCGAAGAAAGATTCCAAATGTGTGTAAAGATGCAAAATCTATATATTCTAGAACCAAATAAATAAATAAATAATTTTTCGCTTGCGTGCTTATATAAGACCATCTCCAATGGTTTACTCTATTTTAGAGTAGATTTTACACTAAAATAGAGTAACTCTAAAATAGAGTAGAATTTCTCTCCAATGGTTTACTCTATATTTCACTCTAAAAAGGAATATTCTTAAATTTTATTCTTTTTTATTTTATGATTATTATCTTTTACTTACAAAATTTACAAATTGATCCCTTATATTTTATACTTCACAAAGTTCTTATAAATTATATATTTATATCAAACATTTATTATCTTAAAAATTACATTATATTAAAACATATCCAAGTTTGCCTTCATTTTCTTTAAATTTAAGTGAAGGAGAGGGGAATATCAGTGGATCTCCCTCTCCACACCCAAGTGGGATAAAGAAATCCAAAATGAAACGAAAACTTTGTGATCAAACAACGTCGGTTATCAACACTTTAAAAGAAGGACATACACAATTTTTGGAGCAATTAAAGAAGACAAGAGGACAACGGGAATCTCATTTGGAGATTCAAAAGAAGAATTATACTTTGAATGAGGAAGAAAATAAATATTTATTTTATGATTTGAATTCAGTGCAAGATCCAGATGTTCGTGCATATATTCAAGAGGAACGAACACGAATTTTACAAAAAAGACGTGGTCAACAACATGAACAAGAAGCTACTCCTTCATCTACCTCATTTGGACAATATTTTGACAATCTTGGTGGATCTAGAGGCAATTTACCAGAATATTAAATCACAATTATCTATGATTTTAATTTTATGTTATGTTGATTATTTTTAATTTGAGTAGTTCTTTTCTTTGGTTAATTTTTAATTTTAGTGTTTGTTTTCTTTGGCTAGTAATAATAAGTTTCAACTCATATATATTGTGCTGAAGATAATAATGTGATGTTTGCATATACATAAATAGTTACAAAATAAAAAGATTAAAGAATCAAAGGACTAAAGTATAAATAAAAAAGTTCCACTCTATAATAGAGTGAGAAATAGAGTTACTCCAAATATAGAGTGAAAAATAGAGTTACACTATTTTAGAGTGGGATATAGAGTGAGGTTGGAGAAAGTTTTACTCTATTATAGAGTTTGGTGTAGAAAATAGAGTGGGGTTGGAGATGCCCTTAGGCTTCTTTGAGACGAACATCGTTGTTAAGTAGTTTTATTTAACTCTTTATTGGTGAAGAGATGTTGAAACATGTTTTTCTTGCTCAGTTTTTTTTGAAGCTAATGTTTCTTTTGTGTTCTTTATAATCTGAGGTTTAGTAGGTCGTGATTCTAGATCATTTATTTTGTTAGGTTTAATTGGTTGTTCTTTTGCGAGGGTTCATTTTGAAATGGATGGTAACAGGAGAAACATTTCACCAGTATAGCCATGCACTCTTCCTCACGCAAGGGAGTAGTTTTTTCTTATCTTATCCTTTTCTAGTTTTTTGCAATTTCTTTTTAATGATTCCGTGTTGGTTTTGTTTTCTTTTATAGTTCTTAATCATGTCCAGTGTTTTTGCAATTTCAATTTCAGCTTATGTCATCACCATGTATCTATCAAGATTTTTTTAAATAATATCTAAGATGACATAAGATGAAATTGAAATTGCAGATATATTGTATGTTTCATATCTTAGTTATAAATATGGTTTTCAAAAGATATCTCTCTCGTTAATTTAGATTCCTAGATATGAAATTTCGAAAATACAGAACTAAACCTGTGAGTTTTTTTTTTGAATCTTTTTGAAAGTTTGTTCGGTCAAAAATTACAGAAAACCATTTGTTGTCTATACACACACTAGGGTTATCTATAACAGTAGGATATTTTATCCTATCTTCTTTTGGAATCTGAAACTTAGATTACACCCACATCTAAATCTCTGTACTATTATTAGTCAGAGATGGAATGCCAAAGCTTGTGGGGGCAAGAGAGATATAAATGAAACAGAGAGAATCACAAAAGAAAAATACAAAAGAGTGAATGGAATCTTTTCCTTGCAAGTCTCTCTAACAAGCAACGAATTGAAAAAGATGTATTTCGGCTTTTGTTTCTTTCTTCCACTAGTTTTCATCCACAAACTTAACTGGCAACCTAAGCAATCAAAATCAATCAATGCATCTATACATGATGATACTTTTCTCTCTAAATCGATCTATCGACTTAGGGGAATTATATAAGATGGTAAGATATTTTAAAATCGACATTCATAACTTTATAGTTTTAGCAATGAATACTAAATACAATTAATTTATAAAATAGTACTTGTTTGGTGTTATAATTATCAAATCAAAGTAGTGTATCTTATTTTTATAATAAAAATACAATTTCATTTTATTATAATACTGTGAAGCAAAAAAAAAAATCATCTATTCTACTAAAACAGAAACATGACCTATTGATATAGGTGTGGACCAACTATTTTAATACAATTATTAAAATCTCTTATTAATCATTTAAGAAAAATATTATACAGAAAAAACACAAATATAACTAAAAATTCAAATATAAAAATCAAATTTTAAAAAATGTAAAATAAAAAATATACCCTAGTTTCCATTAGAAAAGATCTATATCATAAAGAAAGAAAAAAGAAAGGTTGGAGATGATATCAATCGTAATATATCATCTTTGTTAGATCTTATCATCAAACTTATATAGCAATTTCTTTTACCAACGAAATTAATTATATAACGTCAATTAGAGCTTGGAAAAACAACTTTTTGAATTATTATTCCCGTAAGCTCCAATAATTATTCAGTAGATTCCCATGACGTGTGTCCAAAATGTCAAAAGTCCTTGTTGCTTTCATCCCACGACACACACCACTCATCTACATGTCCATCGTTTCTTTTCTAATTAATGATCACAAGACTTAACATACAGTATATGTACATACAGTCACACTCACAAGCAAAGCACAGAAAGTCTGGTTAAGCTGTCGTGTCGTTATCTTTTTCCACAAGTTGGTTTGTTTAATTATTTACGCCGCTGAGGAATTTGTTTCTTGTTGATAGAGAGACACACGACAGAGATATCATGGAACTTAGCCGTCGGATATTTCTGTCTCCATGCATTAGCAGCCACCTCTGTTACCGCGTTGGCCACCCCTACCTCGTTCGTAGACTTCATTACCACCCAGGGGCCGGCCCTGAAATTTCGGGGGCCTGAAACAAAATAGAAAATGGGGGCCAATACACAATATCACAAAAAATTTAACGTGGTTATTATATGAATACTAAACTTTTTTATATATATAATATAGGTGAACTTTTATATTTGGGGGCCTATAAAAAACGAAAGCCTGTTGCAAATATTTCATGACGCATGGTTCAAGGCCGGCTAAATACCACCGTAGCCACTTCTTCGTAACTAAGTACATCCCACACCTTTTACAACACACAAGAGACGAACAAAAATCATTACTTACGTACGTTGATCGTCAAGTTCAATTGCTATTTTTAATCTGGGCTTTAGTTTGTAGTCAAGAAAAGCCTAAACGTTGGGCCTAAATAGTAAAACCCTTGTGAATTAAATTGATTTTTGGTTCGTTTTTTGAATAATAGTAACCAACGTAGACCCTAAAATCTATATAAGTTTGGTTTGGTACGGTTTTAATTGCGGTTCAATTTTGTTTCGGTTTTGTTATCCAGTTTATCCGTAATGGAGAACAGGAGAACAATATAGACGTACCCCATCAGAAGCAAGGAGAAAAAATTGGTCGCGAGGAGTGATTTGATGCGTAGAGACTTGAGGAGTGGCAATAACACCGTAGCTTTTAAGGACAAAATCACCCAAAGCCCTCCATGCCCATCAAACACTCCACATAACGCTGCTTCTTCTGTTCCATATCCCTACAATTTTATCATTTATTTTTGTTTAAAACACACAAATTACATTGGACAAATGTATATTTATTTACATTCCTAAATAGTAATGGTCATATTCAATTATTACCAGGTGGAGAATGGCAGCATCTTGGTTGAATCCCTTGCCTCCAGCTAAAGAAGAGACAGAACCAAAGTCACGAGGAGCATCATGGTGCTCAGAGTATAAAACTGCATTTTCTTGCCCATAATCATTTATCTCATAAATCTGGTTTCGATCTGTTGATCCCCCTGAGTATAAATCTGATTTTTTTGCTCTGTTTTTTTTTTTTGGTTTCTCTATGTGTGAAACGAGAGGAGAATAAAGCAAATGAAAGAGTTTGATACACGACTTTTCTCATGCATATACCCATTTATATAGCCTTTTGTGAATCTTAATCAGTAATATATAAAAGCAGCTGCAAATCTCCAAGGAGCATTATAACTACACAGCTTTGATTTAGTAAAACAGACATTAAAAACGCTGCGTTTCGTAAGTTGGCCGAAGACAATCTGTTAAGGGAGTCGTTTTTTTTTGCATTTTTTAATGCCCAGGATGTTATGCAACTTTGAATCGTTTTCACCAACATCTTGGCTTTTACACTATTTCAAGAACTTGTTACATTCTAGACGATGATTAGTTGATAACACATGATGCAAAATACAAAACAGCAATGTACTATGATATAAAAGAACAAGCTGTATATACAATTATAACAAAACACAAAGTCAAAAACAATCATAATACGTAGTAAGGTGCTTTAAACCCCTGACAATTATAAGTAGCGATTTTGCGTAAACAAAGTTGTAACACAATCATTCTCTTATTTTGTCCCTTTCTTGGCTCATCATTACAGACTTTGGCACTCTAATAAGACTTCCTCCATTGCCACCTTGAAGGTGAGTGTTATTTAGCTTCCTCTTATTCATTTCTGCGTACATGTCTTCTATCATCGGCTTCCATAGCCTTACCCTCGCATTTATAAACCAATTTGATACCTTTCATCACAGACAACACACAAAAAACAAGACACACTTATGTCACTTGCTATTTGGATTTGAGTAACAAAACATACGTGCGTTTAAAGTCAACACATACCTGACTTCTTGTCAATCCACTTCGTATAGCAAGAAGATGTTTCTCTGAATCTTTCGGGTAACTATACTCAAAGAGAATACAACAATATCATTTGCTTAGCTAACAAATGTCATCACAAAGTATAGAATTAATAAAGAGTTTCTTACGGGTGAAGAAAGTTTTGGAACATCCATGTACGTAGAACCGAGACTGATTTCTCAGGCAAGCCTCGTTGTGGTCTCCAAATCTGATGGTTCTTACGTTTTAGCTGCTGAAGAAGGCAGTGCTGGTGGAAGATTGAGTCTTCTTGAGACTTCTCTTTGCCTCTCTCTAAAACTGATCCCATCATAAGTATCTTCTTGCTGATTCTCTCTCTCAGGTTCTTGTATAAGAAGGAGATGGTTTGGAGTGCAAACCGGGTGTGTAGCTGAGGATCTAACTCGGTTGCTGCATGGAACGCTGATACAACCGTATGTATCTCATCAACACAATGACTATATCTATCATCCACCTGAAGACAAACATCAACTCAAAAAAACTTTCAGTTAATTATTTCTTAGCCTATGTAACAATGTGTGAATATATATATATATATATAATACCATTTGAAGAAGATCCAAGAGATGTGTTTTCTTTGCTTCTAGTGCTTGTCTTTGCCGACCGCCATCAAGAAACTCGTTTAGATTCTCATAACATGAAGTAAAGGCTGAGTTTGTACCCTCTGACTCGGTTCCTCGAGATGAAAAGTAGCACTGAGGATTAGTCTCTAAACCGTTGAGGGAGTATGTGGCGAAATGAGATAGTATTTCTTGAACAGAGTGAAGGTACTTTGAGCCAAATATGACTTGAGAGACGTTATTTGACATGTCTTTGGTGCTGGAAGAAGCTTGCTCTGAGGATATTCTAGTAGATTTAGTAGCAGCGCAAAGACTTATCTCCGAGCACTCATCAGAAACATCAGTGGCAAGACTTAACGAGAGCTCGTTTCTTGGGAAATTCTCTTCACCGAATGTAGATATTCTTGGTTCACTAGGACCAACAACACCTTCTACGTATGGATATGCATGAAACTCACTATTTTCACCAAAACTCCACATGTTGTTTGATGGATCATCATATGGTCTTAGATGATCCATAGAATGAAGTGGAGGAGGAGGAGGAGGAGCCATGGCCTCAAAGCTGGTTTCTTGAACATTGATAGATCTTGATGTAGATGATAAGTACTTGTTAGTGAGGAAAGAGTTGAAGATATCAAAGCCACCCATTTGTAGAGGATCTTGTCTGATGGAATTCCATGGAAGCATTGTTGCAAATGAAGTGGAATCTTCTCTTGAAGGTATCAAATCCATGAGAAGATGGTTTTGGTTAGTCATAACATTGTCCAGAGAACTAAAAGTGTTGTTGTTGTCCATTGGGTCTAATGAAACTGCATTAACAATAATAGAAGTATTTAAGACTCAGACAAAAGTATTTTCAGAAGATCTCAGAAACCAAATCTATAGAGAATAGTACTAAATGTAAATAAATTGCTGCAAGAGACAGTGTGTAAGAAGAACTATGTCATTAACTGTTTCATAAACATATAGATAAATGTGAACTGAAGCATGAGTTAATGAGACAGTGAGTAGGCTCAATGATGCACAGACCAGTAATAATTCAAAGATATCTGTGGAAACAGTAAACTAGTTTAATTAAAGAAAGAAAGCTTTAGATTACTACAAATGTCCATAGAACATTAAAAGTGTTGAACTAACCTTTATACTTCTTCCTCTGATAAAACCTCTGAGAAGATCTCAGAGAACAAGCCGTTGCATACAGAATTTTTTACATCAACATTTCCAAAATGTGTGTTAAAATAGAAGAAGATGAAAGTGCTTGTTTCTCTTCTTTCTCAGCTTCTCTATGCTCCTAAAAAAGCAAAAAAAGGAAATCAAATACAAAAAGTATTATATATTGTATAAAAACAAATGATAAATATGATACAACAAAGCTGGAAAAGAGAAAAGTGAATCTGGTTAATCTCTTTTGCATGAACGCGAACAACACAAAAGGTTATGATTTTCACCTTACTTTAATACATTTTCATGAAGAAACTCATCATCTCCATCCTCTGCCTCAATCAAAGATTCAGACCACTAGACTAACGCATAGCAGCATACTTTATAATAAATAAAGAAAATATTTCTCTGGGAAAAAAAAAATAAAAATGAATTCAAGAGAGATGTGGAAAAGGAGGGCCAAAACACGTACGGATCTCCCTGTGTTTATGACATGAATCCATTATCATATATTTACTAGATCTTCCGACCAAAACAAATTCAGAAAAAGATAAAACCAGAATCAAGCCTTATATAGTTTCCTTATTATATGATTTATATCTCTTAAAAAATGTTGATCATAGAGAGAAATGTGGCTCTTGTGATATATGGTTGAAATCAAATCCAAAGACATGAAGAAGACCGATGTGCTACTGTTTACTACAGGGTTGTGCACTCATTTCTGTTGCAGGCTTTAAATAAGGGAAGAGGACCCTACTACATTTTACTATTTGCATGTCCCTATATATATATATATGCATGTGTATATAGACAAAAAAAAATACAGAATCTATACTAATAAAATAGACTTTTTTATCTCCTTGGGGGGAAAAATGCCATGTGGCATTATCTTTTTAATAATTAAAATATTTTCTCAATTTAAATTTAATGAATTTTGGTATTAATTGTGAAATAAATTGGGGGTTTTAAACTTTCCTTCATACAGGTTCAAACGTTTATAAGAGTGTTTTGAATCTGACCCGGACCCGTAGTTGAACCGATAAATCCGGTGATCCAATATAAATCGGATTTGGGTTTTGTGAAAAACTCATAAACACACACAAAAACTCACTAAAACCCGATACATGTTGCAACACTGGTTGAACCAATAGATAATTTTTATGTTTTACTAATTTTAGTTCAAGTTATGTTTTAAAATTATTTTTATATTCTAAATTTCTAATTAAAAATTTAAAATTTTCAGTTTTATTGCCGTCGGGTTTTAAACTTTCCTTCATACAGGTTCAAACGTTTATAAGAGTGTTTTGAATCTGACCCGGACCCGTAGTTGAACCGATAAATCCGGTGATCCAATATAAATCGGATTTGGGTTTTGTGAAAAACTCATAAACACACACAAAAACTCACTAAAACCCGATACATGTTGCAGCACTGGTTGAACCAATAGATAATTTTTATGTTTTACTAATTTTAGTTTAAGTTATGTTTTAAAATTATTTTTTATATTCTAAATTTCTAATTAAAAATTTAAAATTTTCAGTTTTATTGCCGTCTTCCTCTTCTTCTACTCTATAATTTAAGTTTGCAAGAAAGGCGAGTCATGATTGTACTTGAGCCGCACGTCCGTAAAACAGACTAAAGCACGATGAGGCTTATCATTCCTCTACACTACAATTTACATTAGCAAGAAAGGTGAGTAAATTATTTTTTTATTTTTTATTTAACTTAGTTTATAATAAATCATTACATTTAGTTTACAGATCAAAAAGAATAAAATCATATGATCATGTGAATTACAAAACAGAGTTTTGGATTGTTGAAGAAGAAAAACTTGGCGGGCTTGATTATAATAAATTAGAGAATGCTCTTGCTGAAGAATATCCCAAAGATAATGAAGTGACAAATTTAGAAAATTTTGTTGGTAAGTTTTAAAATTTAGAGAAAACCAAAATTATTACAATGATGTTTTAATTTTGGTTTATTTTGGATTGGAAGTTTAATTTTATGTCTTGATTTTTTTAGATGTCATAACTCTTATGTTACAATTTTTTTTTTAAATAGTCTAAACTATTTCTTAATATTTTGTATGTACACTTAAAATACTTAACTTTAGTTTTTATATATATTTGTTTTCAGAGCTAATATATTATTATATAATAAAACTAATTCATTCATTAACTCGCGATTCATCCGCGGTTGATCCAATGATCCAGTGATCCCGTAAATCATCCGATTCAGTGTCCGGGTCGGGTTTCAAAACACTGGTTTATAGGATTTCTTTGTATTTGATGTTGATGATGGAGAATATAGCCTCTACAATTCTCCTTATTTAACGCAATCGACGTAATCGTTAATATAATCAATCCATAAATCCCACTCATCCCACTATCTCCTATTGAATGCTTCTTTAGTTCCTGCTTTCTCAGTTTCATTGTATATGTATAGACGGTATGAAAGTTCGGACGATAATCCCTTTACTTTTCCCAATTCAATCATTGTCGAATTCCCAGTTCATTACTCGGAGTTGAAGATAAATCGGTGTAGAGATATTCAGACTAGGCTACTACAATTTTGGCAAGCCTAAAATGTTAAGAAAGGGGATGAGATATTGGGGTTGATATGTTGTTGATTAATGGGAAGGTAAACCGGTTTCTTATTTCAGTTTACCAGTTAATGATTGCTTACTTTTAAAGTATTAGTTTTCTTATGCATCATTTCCTTTCTCAGGTAGTGCTTTTACATGCGTTAATCAACTTTTTCAGGTTTAACACCTTCAAACATTTCTTGAAAGAAAGCTCAGTCTATGACATGAGTATTTAAGATTCCAACTAAATTAATTTTTTTACGACTATCGATTTTTATTCTATTTTTATTAATCGATTAGTAACAACTACTTATGCTATTCTACTTTGAACTAAACAAATTCAAACAAAATAATATATTATGGTCGCTAAGCACTATCAAAAAGATCAGAAAATATCATTTTTTACATATTTTCATTTTACATATTTTTAACATATTTTCTTTACTAAGACCATATAATAAATTATAAATTTAAGTAAGAATACAGCATACGAATCCGGCGCGTAGCGCCGGAATATCACTAGTATATAATAATTCGATTTACAAAAGACTTATTCTTGGATTCACCCCCTAGAGGTTCACCAACCAATAAGATAGTGTTATTTCATATTTGATATCTTTTAAAAAGGGAAATAAAATCTTGTTAAGTTATATTATGTTCTTAAAATAAAAATACAAAAAAAATAATATTTATAAATAACGAAAAAATCTTTTAAAAAAATATTGTAACATTATATATGTTTTTAAAATAAAAAGATAAATATAAATAAATAAAGTAATAATTGCAAAATATTTTTGATTTAATGTTTAATATTTAATTTTTGATTTAATGTTTAATATTTATCCAAAGGGTTTATGGTTTACCCAAGGGTTTAGGGTTTAGGATTAGGGTTTAGGGTTTAGTGTTTTTTTTTAAAGATTTTTTTTTGTTTTTTTGTAAATATTACTATTTTTTATTTATTTTTTGTATTTTTATTTTATTGTTTACCCAAGGGTTTAGGGTTAGGATTAGAGTTTAGGGTTTACTGTTTATGATTTACCCATGGGTTTAGGGTTTAGGATTAGAGTTTAGGGTTTGGTGTTTTATTGTTAAAAATTAGTGTTTATGATTATCCAAGGGTTTAGGGTTTAGGATTAGATTTTAAGGTTTAGTGTTTATGATTTACCCAAAGGTTTAGGGTTTAGAATTAGAGTTTAGGGTTTAGTGTTAAAATATATTTTTTTAAAGAATTATTTTCGTTTTTATTAATGATTATTATTATTTATTTTGTATTTTTATTTTTAAAAACATAATATAATTTAACAAGATTTTGTTTCCTTTTTTAAAAGATATCAAATTTAAAATAACACAATTCTATTGGTTGGTGAACCTCTAGGGGGTGAACCCAAGAATATCTCTTTACAAAATAATAAGAAAATTGGTTTTGTCTTCTTGTGCTGGTTTCAATTATCACAAATCAGAAAGAGGGAAAAAAGTAAAGAGAGGTAAGATTTTTTTTAGCCATTTAAGGAGAATTGATGAGATGTGTGATCCATTGGGGTTATTGCTTTTTTCTTCTTTCTTTTCTCACCACTCGTGTCTTTGTCTTGTGCCATCAAATCTTATTTTACGTATATTTTATTAAAAAAATTTGAAGTTTTTACGTATCTTTAGAGAAAATATCAATCAAGTTTGGCCTTTTCTTTGATTGTTCCTTTCTTATCAAATCTTCTTTTTATTTGGTTCAGTGTGTCGTTATATGCAACGTCTTATTATACCGGTTAATAATGATTAACTCTCTTAGTATTAGTCGTAGACTTAATAGATACGAGCATCTGAAATCATGATATTCTTATTGGAAGCTTTTCTAGCGTTGCAGGTTTTAATAAGAAAAAATATAACTAGAAAACAAAGAGAGAAGCTTATGTAAAAGTTATTTTGTTTGTTTTAACTTCGGCTGAAAGCTCTCACAAAGTTATTTTTATTGATATCATAGCTAAAAGTAACTATAGATATGGATCCTTTTTACTTATTACTAATTAAATTTGAAATTGAAAAGTGAAAAACTTATTATCTATACAGTATTTTCGGATGGTTACTACTGTTTGTTTCTGATTCTATATTATAAAGAGATTAACAGTATCAACAACACTACGAACTATCGTCTGAACTACTGGTGCTATGCTAGAGAGAGCTCTGTTATCATGCCTAAGACTTATAGGCCGAACAAAAAAATATTTAATAAAATAAAACAAAAAAGAAAGACTATTTTCATAAGTAGCATTAGGGGTGGGCATTTTATCCGTTAAATTTGATTCGATTCGTTATTCGTTTCAATTCGATCCGAAAAATCCGAATATCCGTAAGTCTTCGAAGCAAAGCAAATATTAAAATTCAATATCCGTTAAAAACGAAGCAAATCACAAATACTAAAATTTTTAAGGGCGAATATCCGATCCGCTCCGGTTTTTATACAAATAAATGAATATCTACAATTAAATATGTATAAATTTTTACTTCAACATATATTTGTGTTATTTATAAAATTATATAATGTATTAAATTAAAGAAAGAATATAAAATCTTTCTAAAAACTATATTTTTCTAAAATTATGTGTTTTATCATAAAAGATTATTTTATTATAAAAAAGTATGGAACATATAGTTCCACTAATTTTCACTTTTGTTTTAATATTATGTAAGAATATAAAAAAAAACAAAAACATATATAATTTTGTTAAATTTACGTGTATAAAACATGGTGTATGAGATATCCGTAAATATTCGCAAATATTTAAAAAAGTTCCGAATATCCGTAAAACTGAATATCCGTATTTCTCCGAAGCAAAGCAAATCGGAAAATCAGATATTCGTAAGATACGAAGCAAATCGCAAATACCAAAAAATATGGTACTATCCGATCCGTGCCCACCCCTAAGTAGCATATGTTTTCTTTTACCAATTTATCACCAAACATGATTTTTTTTAGAACTACAAATATTTGCCTGTGAATGATTACTAAAGTCGTTGTAAGAAAAAGTTTCTGAGAAGTTAGGAACACGATATATATGATGTTAAATTTTTTTTTTTTTGAGAACGGAAAGATATTAAATCTTAAGATCGAATTTATGGCAGTGTTTTAAAATATAAATGTGAAATATGACAAGATAATGAAATCTCAAACTAGAAGTTTTATCAGAATCTCCATAGATGATGCAACTAATATGAGCTTAAGCCAACATGTGCTAGTCTGACAAACAAAATACAACCAAAGAATGTGACAAGATAACGAAATGTCACGTACCTAATGTAATATTATGGGCTAAATCCTAAGATTAAGAGCACCTTATTAAGTTGTAAAAATGAGCTTGGTTATTTTTGGCTGCTTGCTAATGTTTTGGGTAAACCAATACACGAAGAAACTAAGCAAAACGAGAGAGAACAAATTTAGATTTCACACACACACACAAAAAGAGTTGCAGACCCCAAGATAAATGCCAAATTAAATGATTTTAACGTGAACAATAAGCAAAAGGGAGAGCAAAAGAAAAATTATGAAAAAGAAAACCTAAAGCTGACTCAACTGAACATTTACAGCAGTCCCGTGAGGCAAAAGGCTGAAGATTGGTTTGTTTGGTTCGCTACACGATCAGATTTCCGGATAATAAGTATTAACATTGGCAAATGTTACGTAAGCTAAAGAATGGCACGTAGGTCGAATTTCATAAAGATATTTTCCTGTTCGTGTCGGTGCCAATATTTTCTTGTTCTGAATACACAAATGATGCATCTCTCAATCGCTTGATCGTCTCTACATATAACAAAACCAATAAACGTACGTACGTATGCGGTATGCCTCTATGTATATACAAGCAAAAACAAAATGTACGTAAACTCTAAGCAACAAATTAATATTGATTTGATAAAAGAAATCACCAATGATGCTTCTTGTTGCATAGGGTTATTATAACTGCTTCATGGTTTTGGGTTTGTTGTGTTCTACAAGGTTTGTGACAAGTGAACCTAGCTACTCTCTTTTTATTGGGTATGATCCTTCGGTGTCTTTTGAAAGTGTAAAAGGTCGATTACTAGATTGATGTTATATATACTAGGAAAAGAACCCGCGCATTCGCGCGGACATGTAAGTTCTTTAATAAAAAATAAGCTGTTTAAAATATTAATGAAATATGTGTTCATTAATTATATTTTAGTTTTATTTTATTATTTTAATTTATTTATCTCAAACATTTATTAATTCCTTTATCATATACAAAATTTACAAGATATATTAAAGATGTATGTATCCGGTGGTGAAAATAAAATGCTTAATAAACTAAAATAAATTTAAGAAAAAAATGTTTTATGATATTTAACAAATAAAATATTCTGAAATTTATTCAACTGAATTTGGTATTTAAATAAATATCTAACTTAACTTCAACATTTAAATGAATTCGCGCAGGCAATTTTTTTTTTAGTTAAATATGCAACTTTCAATTTTTATTTTTTCATTTATGTCATACATTTATTGATTTGTGAGATATATTATATGTACATATTATATGATGAAAATAGAATGTCAAATAGGCTAACTACGTCCATAACACCTTTTTCAAGAGGATGGCTTAGATTCAACTAAAAATTGTTCAGAAAATATTGAAAAATGAAATGGTTCGTCGTTCTGAAATTTAAAAGATAAGTAAAAAAGGATACATCGTTTAAAAATAGAAAATACCTTTAAAATACTCCAAATTTTATTTTAATTTTGGTAATAAGAGTAACTAAATTAAAATAAAAGTAACTAAGTTGCTGATAATCTTTAAATTAAAAGGGAAATTTCAGTTTACCTCAATTTTGATGCTATTTTCAAATTTACCCTTAAAAGATAATTTATTTTCATAATAAATACCTTAAATTTCTAATTAAAAATAAATAAACTTTAAAATAGATTTCGAATAGGCTAACTACATCGAGAACACTCTTTCTCAAGAGGATGGCTTAGATACAACTAAAATTATTCAGATATATTTGAAAAATGAAATAGTTCGTCGTACATAATTTTAAAAGTTAAATAAAAAAGGGTGCATCATTTAAAAATGGAAAATTCCTTAAAAATACTCCAACAAAATTTCCTTAAACATTTTGCTACCAATTTTAATATCCAAACAAACTATTTTATCCTTTTTAATACACTTGGTTTTTAAAGTATGCTCATTTTAGTACTCAAACTATATTTTTAATCAATAATACTAATGTTTCAAACAAAAATTTAAGATCTTCAAAATTTTAAAAAAAATCTTAAGAAGTTTCCAATTATATTTTAATTTTAGTAATAAGAGTGACTAAATTAAAATTAAAAGTAACTGAATTGTTGATGGTCTTTAAATTCAAAAAGGAAATTTCAATTTACCTCGAAGTTTGATACCATTTTTCAAATTTACTCTTAAAAGACAGTTTATATTCATAATAAATACCTTAAATTTCTAATTATAAATAAACTTTCCTAATTCATTTATAAATGTTTAATAATTATTTTAAACCTAACTCCACTCCCTACATAGTAAAGCCTAAACAATAATAATTACTAAACTTTAATTCCAAACTAGTGATATTCCGGCGCTACGCGCCGGATTCGTATGTTGTATTCTTACTCAAATTTATAATTTATTATATGGTCTTAGTAAAGAAAATATGTTAAAAATATGTAAAATGAAAATATGTAAAAAATGATATTTTCTGATCTTTTTGATAGTGACTTGCAACCGTAGTATATTATTTTTTTTGAAGTTATTTAGTTCAAAGTAGAATAGCATAAGTAGTTGTTACTAATCGATTAATAAAAAATAGAATAAAAATCGATAGTCGTAAAAAAATTAAATTTAGTTGGAATCTAAAATACTCATGTCATAGACTGAGTTTTATTTCAAGAAATGTTTGAAGGTGTTAAATCTGAGAAAGTTGATTAACGCATGTAAAAAACAGCACCTGAGAAAGGAAATGATGCAAACTACTTTAAAAGTAAGCAATCATTAACTGGTAAACTGAAATAAGAAACCGGTGTACCTTCCCATTAATCAACAACATATCAACCCCAATATCTCACCCCTTTCTTAACATTTCATGCTTGCCAAAATTGTTGTAGCCTAGTCTGAATATCTTTACACAGATTTGTCTTCAACTCCGAGCTATGAAACTGAGAATTCGACAATGATTGAATTGGGAAAAGTAAATGGATTATCGTCCGAACTCTCACACCGTCTATACATATACAATGAAACTGAGAAAGCAGGAACTAAAGAAACATTCAATAGGAGATAGTGGGATGAGTGAGATTTCTGGATTGATTATATGAACGATTACATCGATTGCGTTAAAGAAGGATAATTGTAGAGGCTATATTCTCCATCGTCAGCATCAAATACAAAGAAATCCTATAAACCAGTGTTTTGAAACCCGGCCCGGACACTGAATCAGATGATTTACCGGATCATTGGATCAGCCGCGGATGAATCGCGGATTAATAAATGAATTAGTTTTATTATATAATAATATATTAGCTATGAAAACAAATATATATATAAACTAAAGTTAAGTATTTTAAGTGTACATACAAAATATTAAGAAATAGTTTAGACTATTTTAAAAAATTGTAACATAAGAGTATGACATCTAAAAAAATCAATACATAAAATTAAACTTCCAATCCAAAATAAACTAAAATTAAAACATCATTGTAATAAATTGTCAATAACAAAAATAAACTAACACCAGATCACATCAATTAATTTTGGTTTTCTCTAAATTTTAGAACTTACCAACAAAATTTTCTAAATTTGTCACTTCATCATCTTTGGGATATTCTTCGGCAAGAGCATTCTCTAATTTATTATAATCAAGCTCGTCAGGTTTTTCTTCTTCAACAATCCAAAACTCTGTTTTGTAATTCAATCATATGATTTTATTCTTTTTGATCTGTAAATTAAAAATGTAATGATTTGTTATAAACTAAGTTAAATAAAAAATAATAATAATTTACTCACCTTTCTTGCAAACGTAAATTGTACTGTAGAGGAATAATAAGCCTCATCGTGCTTTAGTCTGTTTTATGGACGTGCGGGTCAAGGATAATCATGACTCACCTTTCTTGCAAACGTAAATTATAGTGTAGAAGAAGAGGAAGACGGCAATAGAACTGAAAATTTTAAATTTTAAATTAGAAATTTAGAATATAAAAAATAATTTTAAAACATAACTTGAACTAAAAATAGTAAAAAATAAAAATTATCTATTGGTTCAACCAGTGCTGCAACATGTATCGGGTTTTAGTGAGTTTTTGTGTGTTTTATGAAAAACCCAAATCCGATTTATATTGGATCACCGGATTTATCGGTTCAACTACGGGTTCGGGTCAGATTCAAAATACTCTTATAAACGTTTGGACATGTATAAAGAAAAGTTTAAAACCCCCAATTTATTTCACAATTAATACCAAAAGTCATTAAATTTAAATTAAAAAATATTTTAATTATTAAAAAGAAAATGCCACATGGCATTTTTCCCCCAAGGAGATAAAAAAGCCTACTTTATTAGTATAGATAGATGCTTTGTGTTTTGATTGAGTGTATTTTTGAAAAAATAATAGCTAATTTAAAATATTTTAAACAAGTTTTCAAATTCAGATGAAAAGTGAAAAATGGTGCATTGATCAAAAACTGAAAAAAAAAAACATGTAAGAGGATGCGTCGAAGAAAGACATGTCTTTTGGTATCTATGCACATTGTATACAGTAGTCATTGATAATCAGTCTGTTGATAATGGATCATTCGATTACGAAGCAAACATTATTTTACGTAAGATATTTGCATGAACAATTGGTTATAACAATTCTAGACTTTTGTCAGTCCTATTATTTTTCCTTTTTCGACAAGATGAAAATTAATAATTGTTCATGTGATGAAAAGTCACCAACGAATGGTTTGCATGGAACCAATTTTTTGAAAAACTTTGGCAACTGTTATCAGTTTGCTGGTGAAAATTCACAATTAATATTATGGAAAGTAACTCTACATATTTTCTTTTATAGAAATGTCAAATAAAAGAGTGGTCATATGATATTATTTCTAATTACCTGACAAACTGTTATGATTATAAAAATATTTAAATAAATAATAAGTATATGTTTAAAGTGTTCTATAAAAATTCAGGAACACATTTAGTTATATAAAATTTATTAATTAAAATATTTAATAGAATGTTATATATAAATAAGGAGTTAATTAAAATACTGTAAACAACAAATGTTTAGTCAATCAATCTTTTTCAATACTTTCTGCAAACTATACTAAAGCATTATAATCACCAACTCTCATTAGATGTTTTTTTGCTTATAATTTTTTATGAACATTGTCTCCTTCTCTATATAACAAAAAATTTAAATGAGTATCAATCTATCGAAATATTAAAATCGTCAATATGAGTTATTCAGCATATTCAAAAAATTTAAGAATCTTATTTATAACTCCTGGATTTTAACAACAGCAGTTTTCTTGTCTGTGACGTATATTTTTGATGGGTGTTAAATTGTTAATCAAAACTTCATCATATCAAAATGTTAATTTCGCAAGCTACTTGTTAATTTCGTTTATATGTTAAAAACAGCTTATGTTTATTATGCTCATTTATTGAGGTCCATAGTCAATCCTACTACCATCCGATGGATATGCATTCTTTGTATACTGTTTCTTAATCTCCAAATTGCATAGCTCATACCCATTGCTTCTAAGAGCATCTCCAATGTATTACTCCATAATTTATTCCAAAATGGTGCAACTCCAAAATGGAGTAGGGTTTTACTCCAATGTATTATTCCATTTTTTACTCCAAAATAATATTTTTTAGAGTGCAACACCTTATACTTTTTAAAATTTACTAATTAATCCCAACTATTTCATGTTTACAAAAATTTCTTAAAATATAATTTATTTGAATTAAACCTTTTTATTAAAAAATACAGAAATCATAAACATAAAATAAAAGACAAAATATAAGTTGGTTCATTAATGAGCATTAGAATATTTTTTCCACAAATGATCAACTAATGTATTTCGTAATGAAAAATGAGTTTCTTTATCTTTGATATTTCTAAATTGAGCAAGAAAATTTTGAAATCGGACATTTTCATCTTCTGCAATTTCAATATCTGGAGGTGGAGTTTTTCTTCTAAGTTCAATTGGTGCATCGAGTTCACACTCATATGGAGATTCAAAAACAAAATCATGCACGGAAAAAAGAAAACAAAGTTTTGTTTTATGATTTGAATTCCACACAAGATCCGAATGTCTGTGCGTATATTCAAGCTCAGCAAGTACAAATAATATCAAAGCGAAATGCTGATTCACAAGATCAACAAGCTCTTTCTCAGTTTTCTCTGTTTGGGCAATACTTTACCGGTCTTAGCGGATCCGGAAACGATTTGCTGGATTATTAAATCATTTGTTTTATGTTATCTTTATTTTATATTATTCATGTTTTTAATAGTGTTATACATTTTTATCTAAAATGTCTAAATAATGGGTTATCTTGTTTTTTCATGTTATTGTATCATTTTTA
Source organism: Brassica juncea (assembly GCA_018703725.1). NCBI lineage: Eukaryota > Viridiplantae > Streptophyta > Magnoliopsida > Brassicales > Brassicaceae > Brassica > Brassica juncea. The sequence continues at coordinate 63,042,623 of CM031939.1, forward strand.
ACATAAAAATATTATTTAAATAAAAAATAAAAATATTAAAGATTTAAAGGACCATTTCTTAAATATAAAAAGTTCAACTCCAAAATGGAGTAATGAGTAAGATTACTCCATAAATGGAGTAACCCTAGCCATTACTCCATTTTGGAGTTGAAAATGGAGTGGGGTTGGAGAAGATTTTACTCCAAAATGATATTTGGAGTAGAAAATGGAGTAGGGTTGGAGATGCCCTAATGCCGGTTCTGTGAAGACATATTGATACCATTAGTCTGCATCAACATATTTGAACATAATATAACCTTTGAAATGATTTCAGTATGATAAAAAGTATATTGAAAGATGCTGCCTAGCAACGATGCTTCTTTTGTCTAGTGATATTTCCATACGAGCAATTCTTCCTTAGTCTTTCCTTGTGGATTTTATCTTATCAGCAATCGATGCCGGATTTTTTGGTCAATTTTCCAGGGAATTAAAGCTTCCTGTCTTTTCCTTGCATCTTATGTTCTTATCATCAAACAGATGAAAAAACAAACAGTAAGTACACACCTTAGACCACATCACCACCATTAAACGTGAGACTAGTGAAACACTGTTTTTTGAACTTTTTCTCTCGTGAAACCCTGTTGTAGGCGACGAAAATTGACATCATTATCAGACACGTACACCACATGCCTGGTTGAAAACTGTGTTTTCCCCCTTGACGAAAATTCACGACATTACCATCCATCAAAATTACTGATGTATGGCGGAAACCTAGTCGGAACTGCGCCGGAGATAAAACGTCGGTATCAGATGATTCATGACTAAAACATCTATCTGTTGCATTTGAATGAAAGCAATAACGAATCTGTAAATCTGGAAAGCGCAACACACACTTAAAATATCCCTTCATGGTGATTTGAGATACCATTTTGAAAATCCAAAACACAGTGAAATCTGATCCTTCAGTGCCATAAGGGAACACTCAGACCACTGATGGCATGTAACAAAGCCGATGACCATAGGAGACGTAGCAGTGTTACTCTCATCACCGGAGACAATGAAGACTGATAGGACTCGCTATGAATCGGTAATAGTGAAAGAGAAATTAGACGACGATTCGAGATTTCCTTCATCGCCAACATCGACGGATCTAAGCCCATCAAAACTGTAGATGTGTAAATAAAACAGGGGAAATCCGGCGGTTTGGGTAAAGCGAAGAAAATGAGTACGATGTTTATGTGATGGATACAGAAACAATATACAAATTTGTTGAAGGTTTTTATTCTGAAAAGTTGTGTCTTTTGAGAAGCAACGATTCAGAAAAAGGAAACGTAAAAGATGTTGTTTTCATTAGTATTGATGACGTCAGATGTCTAAATGAATCTAACATTTCATCCATTAGATTGAATAACAGCAACAATCTCCACCGTACGATTTATTTTTTATTTTCCTATAAAAGAATGCTGAACGTCAATGTGGGTTTGCTATTATATAGTCATATTTTTTTTATTTCACTCAAAATTTGTAGGTTAACCCTACGAATATATTGAATTTTTCGTTAAATGCTCTATATACTGAAGCTTATACTCTTTAGTGTTGTTTAAAAATATTTAACCACATTCTAAATTTTTTATTAATGTATTCTTAAATAGCTTTTAAGTTACATGTATATTATTTAAATTTTTAACAATTAATTTAGTTTAAAATCATATACTGCTTAAATAAGTGGACTAACCACCATAAAATCACTATTATCTAGGGAAACGGAGACATCAAAGGTACCTAACCTCTTTGACCATCATAATAAGCAAGTGAAGGATGCAACTATGCAAGAAAACAATATTGTCATATTTTTTTAATTTCACTCAAAATTAGTAGGTTAACCCCTACGAAAATATTGAATTTTTCGTTAAATGCTCTATATACTGAAGCTTATACTCTTTAGTGTTGTTTAAAAATATTTAACCACATTCTAAATTTGTGTTAATGTATTCTTAAATATCTTTCAAGTTACATGTATATTATTTAATTCTTTAACAATTAATTTAGTTTAAAATCATATACTGCTTAAATAAGTGGACTAACCACCATAAAATCACTATTATCTAGGGAAACGGAGACATCAAAGGTACCTAACCTCTTTGACCATCATAATATGTAAGTGGAGGATGCAACTATGCAAGAAAACAATATTGTCATATTTTTTTAATTTCACTCAAAATATGTAGGTTAACCCCTACGAAAATATTAAATTTTTCGTTAAATGCTCTATATACGTAAGCTTATACTCTTTAGTATTGTTTAAAAATATTTAACCACATTCTAAATTTTTTATTAATGTATTCTTAAATATCTTTCAAGTTACATGTATATTATTTAAATTTTTAACAATTAATTTAGTTTAAAATCATATACTGCTTAAATAAGTGAACTAACCACCATAAAATCACTATTATCTAGGGAAACGGAGACATCAAAGGTACCTAACCTCTTTGACCATCATAATATGTAAGTGGAGGATGCAACTATGCAAGAAAACAATATTGTTATATTTTTTAATTTCACTCAAAATTTGTAGGCTAACCCCTACGAGATTATTGAATTTTTCGTTAAATGCTCTATATACTGAAGCTTATACTCTTTAGTGTTGTTTAAAAATATTTAACCACATTCTAAATTTGTATTAATGTATTCTTAAATATCTTTCAAGTTACATGTACATTATTTAAATTTTTAATAATTAATTTAGTTTAAAATAATATACTGCTTAAATAAGTGGACTAACCACCATAAAATCACTATTATCTAAGGAAACAGAGACATCAAAGGTACCTAACCTTTTGACCATCATAATATGTAAGTCGAGGATGCAACTATGCAAGAAAACAATATTGTCATATTTTTTTAATTTCACTCAAAATTTGTAGGTTAACCCCTACGAAAATATTGAATTTTTCGATAAATGCTCTATATACTGAGGCTTATACTCTTTAGTGCTGTTTAAAAATATTTAACCACATTCTAAATTTGTATTAATGTATTATTAACTATTTTTCAAGTTACATGTACATTATTTAAATTTTTAACAATTAATTTAGTTTAAATTCATATACTACTTAAACAAGTGGACTAACATCCATAAAATCACTATTATCCAGGGAAACGGAGACATCAAAGGTACATAACCTCTTTGACCATCATAATAAGTAAGTGAAGGATGCAACTATGCAAGAAAACAATATTGTTATATTTTTTTAATTTCACTCAAAATTTGTAGGCTAACCCTTACGAAATTATTGAATTTTTCGTTAAATGCTCTATTTACTGAAATTTATACTCTTTAGTGTTGTTTAAAAATATTTAACCACATTCTAAATTTGTATTAATGTATTATTAAATATTTTTCAAGTTACATGTACATTATTTAAATTTTTAACAATTAATTATGTTTAAATTCATATACTGTTTAAATAACTAGACTAACCACCATAAAATCACAATTATATAGGGAAACGGAGACATCAAAGGTACCTAACCTCTTAGACCATCATTATGTAAGTGGAGGATGCAAATATGCAAGAAAACAATATTGTCATATTTTTTTTAATTTCACTCAAAATTTGTAAGTTAACCCCTACGAAAATATTGATTTTTTCGTTAAATGCTCTACATACTGAAGCTTATACTTTTTAGTGTTGTTTAAAAATATTTAATCACATTCTAAATTTTTTAATAATGTATTCTTAAATATCTTTTAAGTTACATGTATATTATTTAAATTTTTAACAAATAATTTAGTTTAAAATCATATATTGCTTAAATAAGTTGACTAACCACCATAAAATCACTATTATCTAGGGAAACGGAGACATCAAAGGTACCTAACCTCTTTGACCATCATAATATGTAAGTGGAGGATGCAACTATGCAAGAAAACAATATTGTCATATTTTTTTAATTTCACTCAAAATTTGTAGGTTAACCCCTACGAAAATATTGAATTTTTCGTTAAATGCTCTATATACGGAAGCTTATACTCTTTAGTGTTGTTTAAAAATATTTAGCCACATTCTAAATTTTTTATTAATGTATTCTTAAATATCTTTAAAGTTACATGTATATTATTTAAATTTTTAACAATTAATTTAGTTTAAAATCATATACTGCTTAAACAAGTGGACTAACCTCCATAAAATCACTATTATCTAAGGAAACGGAGACATCAAAGGTACCTAACCTCTTTGACCGTCATAAAAAGTAAGTGGAGGATGCAACTATGCAAGAAAACAATATTGTCATATTTTTTTAATTTCACTCAAAATTTGTAGGTTAACCCCTACGAAAATATTGAATTATTCGTTAAATGCTCTATATACTGAAGCTTATACTCTTTAGTATTGTTTAAAAATAATTAACCACATTCTAAATTTGTGTTAATGTATTCTTAAATATCTTTCAAGTTACATGTATATTATTTAATTCTTTAACAATTAATTTAGTTTAAAATCATATACTACTTAAATAAGTGGACTAACCACCAGAAAATCACTATTATCTAGGGAAACGGAGACATCAAAGGTACCTAACCTCTTTGACCATCATAATATGTAAGTGGAGGATGCAACTATGCAAGAAAACAATATTGTCATATTTTTTTAATTTCACTCAAAATTTGTAGGTTAACCCCTACGAAAATATTGAATTTTTCGTTAAATGCTCTATATACGGAAGCTTATACTCTTTAGTGTTGTTTAAAAATATTTAACCATATTCTAAATTTGTATTAATGTATTATTAACTATTTTTCAAGTTACATGTACATTATTTAAATTTTAACAATTAATTTAGTTTAAATTCATATACTGCTTAAACAAGTGGACTAACCTCCATAAAATCACTATTATCTAAGGAAACGGAGACATCAAAGGTACCTAACCTCTTTGACCATCATAATAAGTAAGTGGAGGATGCAACTATGCGAGAAAACAATATTGTCATATTTTTTTAATTTCACTCAAAATTTGTAGGTTAACCCCTACGAAAATATTGAATTTTTCGTTAAATGCTCTATATACTGAAGCTTATACTCTTTAGTGTTGTTTAAAAATATTTAACCACATTCTAAATTTGTGTTAATGTATTCTTAAATATCTTTCAAGTTACATGTATATTATTTAATTCTTTAACAATTAATTTAGTTTAAAATCATATACTACTTAAATAAGTGGACTAACCACCATAAAATCACTATTATCTAGGGAAACGGAGACATCAAAGGTACCTAACCTCTTTGACCATCATAATATGTAAGTGGAGGATGCAACTATGCAAGAAAACAATATTGTCATATTTTTTTAATTTCACTCAAAATTTGTAGGTTAACCCCTACGAAAATATTGAATTTTTCGTTAAATGCTCTATATACCGAAGGTTATACTCTTTAATGTTGTTTAAAAATATTTAACCATATTCTAAATTTGTATTAATGTATTATTAACTATTTTTCAAGTTACATGTACATTATTTAATTTTTTAACAATTAGTTTATTTTAAATTCATATACTGCTTAAACAAGTGGACTAACATCCATAAAATCACTATTATCTAAGGAAACGGAGACATCAAAGGTACCTAACCTCTTTGACCGTCATAAAAAGTAAGTGGAGGATGCAACTATGCAAGAAAACAATATTGTCATATTTTTTTAATTTCACTCAAAATTTGTAGGTTAACCCCTACGAAAATATTGAATTATTCGTTAAATGCTCTATATACTGAAGCTTATACTCTTTAGTATTGTTTAAAAATATTTAACCACATTCTAAATTTGTGTTAATGTATTCTTAAATATCTTTCAAGTTACATGTATATTATTTAATTCTTTAACAATTAATTTAGTTTAAAATCATATACTACTTAAATAAGTGGACTAACCACCATAAAATCACTATTATCTAGGGAAACGGAGACATCAAAGGTACCTAACCTCTTTGACCATCATAATATGTAAGTGGAGGATGCAACTATGCAAGAAAACAATATTGTCATATTTTTTTAATTTCACTCAAAATTTATAGGTTAACCCCTACGGAAATATTGAATTTTTCGTTAAATGCTCTATATACGGAAGCTTATACTCTTTAGTGTTGTTTAAAAATATTTAACCATATTCTAAATTTGTATTAATGTATTATTAACTATTTTTCAAGTTACATGTACATTATTTAATTCTTTAACAATTAATTTAGTTTAAAATCATATACTGCTTGAATAAGTGGACTAACCACCATAAAATCGCTATTATCTAGGGAAACGGAGACATCAAAGGTACCTAACCTCTTTGACCGTCATAATAAGTAAGTGAAGGATGCAACTATGCAAGAAAACAATATTGTCATATTTTTTAAATTTCACTCAAAATTTGTAGGTTAACCCCTACGAAAATATTGAATTTTTCGTTAAATGCTCTATATACTGAAGCTTATACTCTTTAGTGTTGTTTAAAAATATTTAACCACATTCTAAATTTGTATTAATGTATTATTAACTATTTTTCAAGTTACATGTACATTATTTAAATTTTTAACAATTAATTTTGTTTAAATTCATATACTGTTTAAATAACTAGACTAACCACCATAAAATCACAATTATATAGGGAAACGGAGACATCAAATGTACCTAACCTCTTAAACCATCATTATGTAAGTGGAGGATGCAACTATGCAAGAAAACAATATTGTCATATTTTTTTAATTTCACTCAAAATTTGTAAGTTAACCCCTTCGAAAATATTGAATTTTTCGTTAAATGCTCTATATACCGAAGGTTATACTCTTTAGTGTTGTTTAAAAATATTTAACCACATTCTAAATTTGTATTAATGTATTATTAACTATTTTTCAAGTTACATGTACATTATTTAAATTTTTAACAATTAATTTAGTTTAAATTCATATACTGCTTAAACAAGTGGACTAACCTCCATAAAATCACTATTATCTAAGGAAACAGAGACATCAAAGGTACCTAACCTCTTTGACCATCATAATAAGTAAGTGGAGGATGCAACTATGCGAGAAAACAATATTATCATATTTTTTTAATTTCACTCAAAATTTGTAGGTTAACTCCTACGAAAATATTGAATTTTTTGTTAAATGCTCTATATACTGAAGCTTATACTCTTTAGTGTTGTTTAAAAATATTTAACCACATTCTAAATTTGTGTTAATGTATTCTTAAATATCTTTCTAGTTACATGTATATTATTTATTTCTTTAACAATTAATTTAGTTTAAAATCATATACTGCTTAAATAAGTGGACTTACCACCATAAAATCACTTTTATCTAGGGAAACGGAGACATCAAAGGTACCTAATCTCTTTGACCATCATAATATGTAAGTGGAGGATGCACTATGCAAGAAAACAATATTGTTATATTTTTTTAATTTCACTCAAAATTTGTAGGCTAACCCCTACGAGATTATTGAATTTTTCGTTAAATGCTCTATATACTAAAGCTTATATTCTTTAGTGTTGTTTAAAAATATTTAACCACATTATAAATTTATATTAATGTATTATTAACTATCTTTCAAGTTACATGTATATTATTTAAACTTTTAACAATTAATTTAGTTTAAATTCATATACTGCTTAAATAAGTGGACTAGCCACCATAAAATCACTATTATCTAGGGAAACGGAGACATCAAAGGTACCTAACCTCTTTGACCATCATAATATGTAAGTGGAGGATGCAACTATGCAAGAAAACAATATTGTCATATTTTTTAAATTTCACTCAAAATTTGTAGGTTAACCCCTATGAAATTATTGAATTTTTCGTTAAATGCTCTATATACTGAAGCTTATACTCTTTAGTGTTGTTTAAAAATATTTAACCACATTCTAAATTTGTATTAATGTATTATTAACAATTTTTCAAGTTACATGTAAATTATTTAAATTTTTAACAATTAATTTTGTTTAAATTCATATACTGTTTAAATAACTAGACTAACCACCATAAAATCACAATTATATAGGGAAACAGAGACATCAAAGGTACCTAACCTCTTAAACCATCATTATGTAAGTGGAGGATGCAACTATGCAAGAAAACAATATTGTCATATTTTTTTAATTTCACTCAAAATTTGTAAGTTAACCCCTTCGAAAATATTGAATTTTTCGTTAAATGCTCTATATACCGAAGGTTATACTCTTTAGTGTTGTTTAAAAATATTTAACCACATTCTAAATTTATATTAATGTATTATTAACTATTTTTCAAGTTACATGTACATTATTTAAATTTTTAACAATTAATTTAGTTTAAATTCATATACTGCTTAAACAAGTGGACTAACCTCCATAAAATCACTATTATCTAAGGAAACGGAGACATCAAAGGTACCTAACCTCTTTGACCATCATAATAAGTAAGTGGAGGATGCAACTATGCGAGAAAACAATATTGTCATATTTTTTTAATTTCACTCAAGATTTGTAGGTTAACCCCTACGAAAATATTGAATTTTTCGTTAAATGCTCTATATACTGAAGCTTATACTCTTTAGTGTTGTTTAAAAATATTTAACCACATTCTAAATTTGTGTTAATGTATTCTTAAATATCTTTCAAGTTACATGTATATTATTTAATTCTTTAACAATTAATTTAGTTTAAAATCATATACTACTTAAATAAGTGGACTAACCACCATAAAATCACTATTATCTAGGGAAACGGAGACATCAAAGGTACCTAACCTCTTTGACCATCATAATATGTAAGTGGAGGATGCAACTATGCAAGAAAACAATATTGTCATATTTTTTTAATTTCACTCAAAATTTGTAGGTTAACCCCTACGAAAATATTGAATTTTTCGTTAAATGCTCTATATACCGAAGGTTATACTCTTTAATGTTGTTTAAAAATATTTAACCATATTCTAAATTTGTATTAATGTATTATTAACTATTTTTCAAGTTACATGTACATTATTTAATTTTTTAACAATTAGTTTATTTTAAATTCATATACTGCTTAAACAAGTGGACTAACATCCATAAAATCACTATTATCTAAGGAAACGGAGACATCAAAGGTACCTAACCTCTTTGACCGTCATAAAAAGTAAGTGGAGGATGCAACTATGCAAGAAAACAATATTGTCATATTTTTTTAATTTCACTCAAAATTTGTAGGTTAACCCCTACGAAAATATTGAATTATTCGTTAAATGCTCTATATACTGAAGCTTATACTCTTTAGTATTGTTTAAAAATATTTAACCACATTCTAAATTTGTGTTAATGTATTCTTAAATATCTTTCAAGTTTCATGTATATTATTTAATTCTTTAACAATTAATTTAGTTTAAAATCATATACTACTTAAATAAGTGGACTAACCACCATAAAATCACTATTATCTAGGGAAACGGAGACATCAAAGGTACCTAACCTCTTTGACCATCATAATATGTAAGTGGAGGATGCAACTATGCAAGAAAACAATATTGTCATATTTTTTTAATTTCACTCAAAATTTATAGGTTAACCCCTACGGAAATATTGAATTTTTCGTTAAATGCTCTATATACGGAAGCTTATACTCTTTAGTGTTGTTTAAAAATATTTAACCATATTCTAAATTTGTATTAATGTATTATTAACTATTTTTCAAGTTACATGTACATTATTTAATTCTTTAACAATTAATTTAGTTTAAAATCATATACTGCTTGAATAAGTGGACTAACCACCATAAAATCGCTATTATCTAGGGAAACGGAGACATCAAAGGTACCTAACCTCTTTGACCGTCATAATAAGTAAGTGAAGGATGCAACTATGCAAGAAAACAATATTGTCATATTTTTTAAATTTCACTCAAAATTTGTAGGTTAACCCCTACGAAAATATTGAATTTTTCGTTAAATGCTCTATATACTGAAGCTTATACTCTTTAGTGTTGTTTAAAAATATTTAACCACATTCTAAATTTGTATTAATGTATTATTAACTATTTTTCAAGTTACATGTACATTATTTAAATTTTTAACAATTAATTTTGTTTAAATTCATATACTGTTTAAATAACTAGACTAACCACCATAAAATCACAATTATATAGGGAAACGGAGACATCAAATGTACCTAACCTCTGAAACCATCATTATGTAAGTGGAGGATGCAACTATGCAAGAAAACAATATTGTCATATTTTTTTAATTTCACTCAAAATTTGTAAGTTAACCCCTTCGAAAATATTGAATTTTTCGTTAAATGCTCTATATACCGAAGGTTATACTCTTTAGTGTTGTTTAAAAATATTTAACCACATTCTAAATTTGTATTAATGTATTATTAACTATTTTTCAAGTTACATGTACATTATTTAAATTTTTAACAATTAATTTAGTTTAAATTCATATACTGATTAAACAAGTGGACTAACCTCCATAAAATCACTATTATCTAAGGAAACAGAGACATCAAAGGTACCTAACCTCTTTGACCATCATAATAAGTAAGTGGAGGATGCAACTATGCGAGAAAACAATATTGTCATATTTTTTTAATTTCACTCAAAATTTGTAGGTTAACTCCTACGAAAATATTGAATTTTTTGTTAAATGCTCTATATACTGAAGCTTATACTCTTTAGTGTTGTTTAAAAATATTTAACCACATTCTAAATTTGTGTTAATGTATTCTTAAATATCTTTCTAGTTACATGTATATTATTTAATTCTTTATCAATTAATTTAGTTTAAAATCATATACTGCTTAAATAAGTGGACTTACCACCATAAAATCACTATTATCTAGGGAAACGGAGACATCAAAGGTACCTAATCTCTTTGACCATCATAATATGTAAGTGGAGGATGCACTATGCAAGAAAACAATATTGTTATATTTTTTTAATTTCACTCAAAATTTGTAGGCTAACCCCTACGAGATTATTGAATTTTTCGTTAAATGCTCTATATACTGAAGCTTATACTCTTTAGTGTTGTTTAAAAATATTTAACCACATTCTAAATTTGTATTAATGTATTATTAACTATTTTTTAAGTTACATGTAAATTATTTAAATTTTTAACAATTAATTTTGTTTAAATTCATATACTGTTTAAATAACTAGACTAACCACCATAAAATCACAATTATATAGGGAAACAGAGACATCAAAGGTACCTAACCTCTTAAACCATCATTATGTAAGTGGAGGATGCAACTATGCAAGAAAACAATATTGTCATATTTTTTTAATTTCACTCAAAATTTGTAAGTTAACCCCTTCGAAAATATTGAATTTTTCGTTAAATGCTCTATATACCGAAGGTTATACTCTTTAGTGTTGTTTAAAAATATTTAACCACATTCTAAATTTATATTAATGTATTATTAACTATTTTTCAAGTTACATGTACATTATTTAAATTTTTAACAATTAATTTAGTTTAAATTCATATACTGCTTAAACAAGTGGACTAACCTCCATAAAATCACTATTATCTAAGGAAACGGAGACATCAAAGGTACCTAACCTCTTTGACCATCATAATAAGTAAGTGGAGGATGCAACTATGCGAGAAAACAATATTGTCATATTTTTTTAATTTCACTCAAGATTTGTAGGTTAACCCCTACGAAAATATTGAATTTTTCGTTAAATGCTCTATATACTGAAGCTTATACTCTTTAGTGTTGTTTAAAAATATTTAACCACATTCTAAATTTGTGTTAATGTATTCTTAAATATCTTTCTAGTTACATGTATATTATTTAATTCTTTAACAATTAATTTAGTTTAAAATCATATACTGCTTAAATAAGTGGACTTACCACCATAAAATCACTATTATCTAGGGAAACGGAGACATCAAAGGTACCTAATCTCTTTGACCATCATAATATGTAAGTGGAGGATGCACTATGCAAGAAAACAATATTGTTATATTTTTTTAATTTCACTCAAAATTTGTAGGCTTACCCCTACGAGATTATTGAATTTTTCGTTAAATGCTCTATATACTAAAGCTTATATTCTTTAGTGTTGTTTAAAAATATTTAACCACATTATAAATTTATATTAATGTATTATTAACTATCTTTCAAGTTACATGTATATTATTTAAACTTTTAACAATTAATTTAGTTTAAATTCATATACTGCTTAAATAAGTGGACTAGCCACCATAAAATCACTATTATCTAGGGAAACGGAGACATCAAAGGTACCTAACCTCTTTGACCATCATAATATGTAAGTGGAGGATGCAACTATGCAAGAAAACAATATTGTCATATTTTTTAAATTTCACTCAAAATTTGTAGGTTAACCCCTATGAAATTATTGAATTTTTCGTTAAATGCTCTATATACTGAAGCTTATACTCTTTAGTGTTGTTTAAAAATATTTAACCACATTCTAAATTTGTATTAATGTATTATTAACTATTTTTCAAGTTACATGTAAATTATTTAAATTTTTAACAATTAATTTTGTTTAAATTCATATACTGTTTAAATAACTAGACTAACCACCATAAAATCACAATTATATAGGGAAACAGAGACATCAAAGGTACCTAACCTCTTAAACCATCATTATGTAAGTGGAGGATGCAACTATGCAAGAAAACAATATTGTCATATTTTTTTAATTTCTCTCAAAATTTGTAAGTTAACCCCTTCGAAAATATTGAATTTTTCGTTAAATGCTCTATATACCGAAGGTTATACTCTTTAGTGTTGTTTAAAAATATTTAACCACATTCTAAATTTATATTAATGTATTATTAACTATTTTTCAAGTTACATGTACATTATTTAAATTTTTAACAATTAATTTAGTTTAAATTCATATACTGCTTAAACAAGTGGACTAACCTCCATAAAATCACTATTATCTAAGGAAACGGAGACATCAAAGGTACCTAACCTCTTTGACCATCATAATAAGTAAGTGGAGGATGCAACTATGCGAGAAAACAATATTGTCATATTTTTTTAATTTCACTCAAGATTTGTAGGTTAACCCCTACGAAAATATTGAATTTTTCGTTAAATGCTCTATATACTGAAGCTTATACTCTTTAGTGTTGTTTAAAAATATTTAACCACATTCTAAATTTGTGTTAATGTATTCTTAAATATCTTTCAAGTTACATGTATATTATTTAATTCTTTAACAATTAATTTAGTTTAAAATCATATACTGCTTAAATAAGTGGACTAACCACCATAAAATCACTATTATCTAGGGAAACAGAGACATCAAAGGTACCTAACCTCTTTGACTATCATAATATGTAAGTGGAGGATGCAACTATGCAAGAAAACAATATTGTTATATTTTTTTAATTTCACTCAAAATTTGTAGGCTAACCCCTACGTGATTATTGAATTTTTCATTAAATGCTCTATATACTGAAGCTTATACTCTTTAGTGTTGTTTAAAAATATTTAACCACATTATAAATTTGTATTAATGTATTATTAACTATCTTTCAAGTTACATGTATATTATTTAAACTTTTAACAATTAATTTAGTTTAAATTCATATACTGCTTAAATAAGTGGACTAGCCACCGTAAAATCACTATTATCTAGGGAAACGGAGACATCAAATGTACCTAACCTCTTTGACCATCATAATATGTAAGTGGAGGATACAACTATGCAAGAAAACAATATTGCCATATTTTTTTAATTTCACTCAAAATTTGTAGGTTAACCCCTACGAAAATATTGAATTTTTCGTTAAATGCTCTATATATTGAAGCTTATACTCTTTAGTGTTGTTTAAAAATATTTAACCACGTTCTAAATTTGTGTTAATGTATTCTTAAATATCTTTCAAGTTACATGTATATTATTTAATTCTTTAACAATTAATTTAGTTTAAAATCATATACTGCTTAAATAAGTGGACTAACCACCATAAAATCACTATTATCTAGGGAAACGGAGACATCAAAGGTACCTAACCTCTTTGACCATCATAATATGTAAGTGGAGAATGCAACTATGCAAGAAAACAATATTGTCATATTTTTTTAATTTCACTCAAAATTTGTAGGTTTAACCCCTACGAAAATATTGAATTTTTTGTTAAATGCTCTGTATACAGAAGCTTATACTCTTTAGTGTTGTTTAAAAATATTTAACCACATTCTAAATTTTTTGTTAATGTATTCTTAAATATCTTTCAAGTTACATGTATATTATTTAAATTTTTAACAATTAATTTAGTTAAAAATCATATACTGCTTAAATAAGTGGACTAACCACCATAAAATCACTATTATCTAGGGAAACGGAGACATCAAAGGTACCTAACCTCTTTGAATATCATAATATGTAAGTGGAGGATGCAACTATGCAAGAAAACAATATTGTTATATTTTTTTAATTTCACTCAAAATTTGTAGGCTAACCCCTACGTGATTATTGAATTTTTCATTAAATGCTCTATATACTGAAGCTTATACTCTTTAGTGTTGTTTAAAAATATTTAACCACATTCTAAATTTGTGTTAATGTATTCTTAAATATCTTTCAAGTTACATGTATATTATTTAATTCTTTAACAATTAATTTAGTTTAAAATCATATACTGCTTAAATAAGTGGACTAACCACCATAAAATCACTATTATCTAGGGAAACAGAGACATCAAAGGTACCTAACCTCTTTGACTATCATAATATGTAAGTGGAGGATGCAACTATGCAAGAAAACAATATTGTTATATTTTTTTAATTTCACTCAAAATTTGTAGGCTAACCCCTACGTGATTATTGAATTTTTCATTAAATGCTCTATATACTGAAGCTTATACTCTTTAGTGTTGTTTAAAAATATTTAACCACATTATAAATTTGTATTAATGTATTATTAACTATCTTTCAAGTTACATGTATATTATTTAAACTTTTAACAATTAATTTAGTTTAAATTCATATACTGCTTAAATAAGTGGACTAGCCACCGTAAAATCACTATTATCTAGGGAAACGGAGACATCAAATGTACCTAACCTCTTTGACCATCATAATATGTAAGTGGAGGATACAACTATGCAAGAAAACAATATTGCCATATTTTTTTAATTTCACTCAAAATTTGTAGGTTAACCCCTACGAAAATATTGAATTTTTCGTTAAATGCTCTATATATTGAAGCTTATACTCTTTAGTGTTGTTTAAAAATATTTAACCACGTTCTAAATTTGTGTTAATGTATTCTTAAATATCTTTCAAGTTACATGTATATTATTTAATTCTTTAACAATTAATTTAGTTTAAAATCATATACTGCTTAAATAAGTGGACTAACCACCATAAAATCACTATTATCTAGGGAAACGGAGACATCAAAGGTACCTAACCTCTTTGACCATCATAATATGTAAGTGGAGAATGCAACTATGCAAGAAAACAATATTGTCATATTTTTTTAATTTCACTCAAAATTTGTAGGTTTAACCCCTACGAAAATATTGAATTTTTTGTTAAATGCTCTGTATACAGAAGCTTATACTCTTTAGTGTTGTTTAAAAATATTTAACCACATTCTAAATTTTTTGTTAATGTATTCTTAAATATCTTTCAAGTTACATGTATATTATTTAAATTTTTAACAATTAATTTAGTTAAAAATCATATACTGCTTAAATAAGTGGACTAACCACCATAAAATCACTATTATCTAGGGAAACGGAGACATCAAAGGTACCTAACCTCTTTGAATATCATAATATGTAAGTGGAGGATGCAACTATGCAAGAAAACAATATTGTTATATTTTTTTAATTTCACTCAAAATTTGTAGGCTAACCCCTACGTGATTATTGAATTTTTCATTAAATGCTCTATATACTGAAGCTTATACTCTTTAGTGTTGTTTAAAAATATTTAACCACATTATAAATTTGTATTAATGTATTATTAACTATCTTTCAAGTTACATGTATATTATTTAAACTTTTAACAATTAATTTAGTTTAAATTCATATACTGCTTAAATAAGTGGACTAGCCACCGTAAAATCACTATTATCTAGGGAAACGGAGACATCAAATGTACCTAACCTCTTTGACCATCATAATATGTAAGTGGAGGATACAACTATGCAAGAAAACAATATTGCCATATTTTTTTAATTTCACTCAAAATTTGTAGGTTAACCCCTACGAAAATATTGAATTTTTCGTTAAATGCTCTATATATTGAAGCTTATACTCTTTAGTGTTGTTTAAAAATATTTAACCACGTTCTAAATTTGTGTTAATGTATTCTTAAATATCTTTCAAGTTACATGTATATTATTTAATTCTTTAACAATTAATTTAGTTTAAAATCATATACTGCTTAAATAAGTGGACTAACCACCATAAAATCACTATTATCTAGGGAAACGGAGACATCAAAGGTACCTAACCTCTTTGACCATCATAATATGTAAGTGGAGAATGCAACTATGCAAGAAAACAATATTGTCATATTTTTTTAATTTCACTCAAAATTTGTAGGTTTAACCCCTACGAAAATATTGAATTTTTTGTTAAATGCTCTGTATACAGAAGCTTATACTCTTTAGTGTTGTTTAAAAATATTTAACCACATTCTAAATTTTTTGTTAATGTATTCTTAAATATCTTTCAAGTTACATGTATATTATTTAAATTTTTAACAATTAATTTAGTTAAAAATCATATACTGCTTAAATAAGTGGACTAACCACCATAAAATCACTATTATCTAGGGAAACGGAGACATCAAAGGTACCTAACCTCTTTGAATATCATAATATGTAAGTGGAGGATGCAACTATGCAAGAAAACAATATTGTTATATTTTTTTAATTTCACTCAAAATTTGTAGGCTAACCCCTACGTGATTATTGAATTTTTCATTAAATGCTCTATATACTGAAGCTTATACTCTTTATTGTTGTTTAAAAATATTTAACCACATTATAAATTTGTATTAATGTATTATTAACTATCTTTCAAGTTACATGTATATTATTTAAACTTTTAACAATTAATTTAGTTTAAATTCATATACTGCTTAAATAAGTGGACTAGCCACCATAAAATCACTATTATCTAGGGAAACGGAGACATCAAAGGTACCTAACCTCTTTGACCATCATAATATGTAAGTGGAGGATACAACTATGCAAGAAAACAATATTGCCATATTTTTTTAATTTCACTCAAAATTTGTAGGTTAACCCCTACGAAAATATTGAATTTTTCGTTAAATGCTCTATATATTGAAGCTTATACTCTTTAGTGTTGTTTAAAAATATTTAACCACGTTCTAAATTTGTGTTAATGTATTCTTAAATATCTTTCAAGTTACATGTATATTATTTAATTCTTTAACAATTAATTTAGTTTAAAATCATATACTGCTTAAATAAGTGGACTAACCACCATAAAATCACTATTATCTAGGGAAACGGAGACATCAAAGGTACCTAACCTCTTTGACCATCATAATATGTAAGTGGAGAATGCAAATATGCAAGAAAACAATATTGTCATATTTTTTTAATTTCACTCAAAATTTGTAGGTTTAACCCCTACGAAAATATTGAATTTTTCGTTAAATGCTCTGTATACAGAAGCTTATACTCTTTAGTGTTGTTTAAAAATATTTAACCACATTCTAAATTTTTTGTTAATGTATTCTTAAATATCTTTCAAGTTACATGTATATTATTTAAATTTTTAACAATTAATTTAGTTTAAAATCATATACTGCTTAAATAAGTGGACTAACCACCATAAAATCACTATTATCTAGGGAAATGGAGACATCAAAGGTACCTAACCTCTTTGACTATCATAATATGTAAGTGGAGGATGCAACTATGCAAGAAAACAATATTGTTATATTTTTTTAATTTCACTCAAAATTTGTAGGCTAATCCCTACGTGATTATTGAATTTTTCATTAAATGCTCTATATACTGAAGCTTATACTCTTTAGTGTTGTTTAAAAATATTTAACCACATTATAAATTTGTATTAATGTATTATTAACTATCTTTCAAGTTACATGTATATTATTTAAACTTTTAACAATTAATTTAGTTTAAATTCATATACTGCTTAAATAAGTGGACTAGCCACCATAAAATCACTATTATCTAGGGAAACGGAGACATCAAAGGTACCTAACCTCTTTGACCATCATAATATGTAAGTGGAGGATACAACTATGCAAGAAAACAATATTGCCATATTTTTTTAATTTCACTCAAAATTTGTAGGTTAACCCCTACGAAAATATTGAATTTTTCGTTAAATGCTCTATATATTGAAGCTTATACTCTTTAGTGTTGTTTAAAAATATTTAACCACATTCTAAATTTGTGTTAATGTATTCTTAAATATCTTTCAAGTTACATGTATATTATTTAATTCTTTAACAATTAATTTAGTTTAAAATCATATACTGCTTAAATAAGTGGACTAACCACCATAAAATCACTATTATCTAGGGAAACGGAGACATCAAAGGTACCTAACCTCTTTGACCATCATAATATGTAAGAGGAGAATGCAACTATGCAAGAAAACAATATTGTCATATTTTTTTAATTTCACTCAAAATTTGTAGGTTTAACCCCTACGAAAATATTGAATTTTTCGTTAAATGCTCTGTATACGGAAGCTTATACTCTTTAGTGTTGTTTAAAAATATTTAACCACATTCTAAATTATTTATTAATGTATTCTTAAATATCTTTCAAGTTACATGTATATTATTTAAATTTTTAACAATTAATTTAGTTTAAAATCATATACTGCTTAAATAAGTGGACTAACCACCATAAAATCACTATTATCTAGGGAAACAGAGACATCAAAGGTACCTAACCTCTTTGACCATCATAATATGTAAGTGGAGGATGCAACTATGCAAGAAAACAATATTGTCATATTTTTTTAATTTCACTCAAAATTTGTAAGTTAACCCCTACGAAAATATTGAATTTTTCGTTAAATGCTCTATATACCGAAGGTTATACTCTTTAGTGTTGTTTAAAAATATTTAACCACATTCTAAATTTTTATTAATGTATTATTAACTATTTTTCAAGTTACATGTACATTATTTAAATTTTTAACAATTAATTTAGTTTAAATTCATATACTGCTTAAACAAGTGGACTAACCTCCATAAAATCACTATTATCTAAGGAAACGGAGACATCAAAGGTACCTAACCTCTTTAACCATCATAATAAGTAAGTGGAGGATGCAACTATGCGAGAAAACAATATTGTCATATTTTTTTAATTTCACTCAAAATTTGTAGGTTAACCCCTACGAAAATATTGACTGTTTCGTTAAATGTTCTATATACTGAAGCTTATACTCTTTAGTGTTGTTTAAAAATATTTAACCACATTCTAAATTTGTTTTAATGTATTCTTAAATATCTTTCAAGTTACATGTATATTATATAATTCTTTAACAATTAATTTAGTTTAAATTCATATACTGCTTAAATAAGTGGACTAGCCACCATAAAATCACTATTATCCAGGGAAACGGAGACATCAAAGGTACCTAACCTCTTTGACCATCATAATATGTAAGTGGAGGATACAACTATGCAAAAAAACAATATTGTCATATTTTTTAATTTCACTCAAAATTTGTAGGTTAACGCCTACGAAAATATTGAATTTTTCGTTAAATGCTCTATATACTGAAGCTTATACTCTTTAGTGTTGTTTAAAAATATTTAACCACATTCTAAATTTTTTATTAATGTATTCTAAAATATCTTTTAAGTTACATGTATATTATTTAAATTTTTAACAATTAATTTAGTTTAAAATCATATACTGCTTAAATAAGTGGACTAACCACCATAAAATCACTATTATCTAGGGAAACAGAGACATCAAAGGTACCTAACCTCTTTGACCATCATAATATGTAAGTGGAGGATGCAACTATGCAAGAAAACAATATTGTCATATTTTTTTAATTTCACTCAAAATTTGTAAGTTAACCCCTTCGAAAATATTGAATTTTTCGTCAAATGCTCTATATACCGAAGGTTATACTCTTTAGTGTTGTTTAAAAATATTTAACCACATTCTAAATTTGTATTAATGTATTATTAACTATTTTTCAAGTTACATGTACATTATTAAAATTTTTAACAATTAATTTAGTTTAAATTCATATACTGCTTAAACAAGTGGACTAACCTCCATAAAATCACTATTATCTAAGGAAACGGAGACATCAAAGGTACCTAACCTCTTTGACCATCATAATATGTAAGTGGAGGATGCAACTATGCAAGAAAACAATATTGTCATATTTTTTAAATTTCACTCAAAATTTGTAAGTTAACCCCTACGAAAATATTGAATTTTTCATTAAATGCTCTATATACCGAAGGTTATACTCTTTAGTGTTGTTTAAAAATATTTAACCACATTCTAAATTTGTATTAATGTATTATTAACTATTTTTCAAGTTACATGTACATTATTTAAATTTTTAACAATTAATTTAGTTTAAATTCATATACTGCTTAAACAAGTGGACTAACCTCCATAAAATCACTATTATCTAAGGAAACGGAGACATCAAAGGTACCTAACCTCTTTGACCATCATAATAAGTAAGTGGAGGATGCAACTATGCGAGAAAATAATATTGTCATATTTTTTTAATATCACTCAAAATTTGTAGGTTAACCCCTACGAAAATATTGAATTTTTCGTTAAATGTTCTATATACTGAAGCTTATACTCTTTAGTGTTGTTTAAAAATATTTAACCACATTCTAAATTTGTTTTAATGTATTCTTAAATATCTTTCAAGTTACATGTATATTATATAATTCTTTAACAATTAATTTAGTTTAAATTCATATACTGCTTAAATAAGTGGACTAGCCACCATAAAATCACTATTATCTAGGGAAACGGAGACATCAAAGGTACCTAACCTCTTTGACCATCATAATATGTAAGTGGAGGATACAACTATGCAAGAAAACAATATTGTCATATTTTTTAATTTCACTCAAAATTTGTAGGTTAACGCCTACGAAAATATTGAATTTTTCGTTAAATGCTCTATATACTGAAGCTTATACTCTTTAGTGTTGTTTAAAAATATTTAACCACATTCTAAATTTTTTATTAATGTATTCTAAAATATCTTTTAAGTTACATGTATATTATTTAAATTTTTAACAATTAATTTAGTTTAAAATCATATACTGCTTAAATAAGTGGACTAACCACCATAAAATCACTATTATCTAGGGAAACGGAGACATCAAAGGTACCTAACCTCTTTGACCGTCATAATATATAAGTGAAGGATGCAACTATGCAAGACAACAATATTGTCATATTTTAAAAATTTCACTCAAAATTTGTAGGTTAACACCTACGAAAATATTGAATTTTTCGTTAAATGCTCTATATATTGAAGCTTATACTCTTTAGTGTTGTTTAAAAATATTTAACCACATTCTAAATTTGTGTTAATGTATTCTTAAATATCTTTCAAGTTACATGTATATTATTTAATTCTTTAACAATTAATTTAGTTTAAAATCATATGCTGCTTAAATAAGTGGACTAACCACCATAAAATCACTATTATCTAGGGAAACGGAGACATCAAAGGTACCTAACCTCTTTGACCATCATAATATGTAAGTGGAGAATGCAACTATGCAAGATAACAATATTGTCGTATTTTTTTAATTTCACTCAAAATTTGTAGGTTAACCCCTACGAAAATATTGAATTTTTCGTTAAATGCTCTGTATACGGAAGCTTATACTCTTTAGTGTTGTTTAAAAATATTTAACCACATTCTAAATTTTTTATTAATGTATTCTTAAATATCTTTCAAGTTACATGTATATTATTTAAATTTTTAACAATTAATTTAGTTTAAAATCATATACTGCTTAAATAAGTGGACTAACCACCATAAAATCACTATTATCTAGGGAAACAGAGACATCAAAGGTACCTAACCTCTTTGACCATCATAATATGTAAGTGGAGGATGCAACTATGCAAGAAAACAATATTGTCATATTTTTTTAATTTCACTCAAAATTTGTAAGTTAACCCCTTCGAAAATATTGAATTTTTCGTTAAATGCTCTATATACCGAAGGTTATACTCTTTAGTGTTGTTTAAAAATATTTAACCACATTCTAAATTTGTATTAATGTATTATTAACCATTTTTCAAGTTACATGTACATTATTTAAATTTTTAACAATTAATTTAGTTTAAATTCATATACTGCTTAAACAAGTGGACTAACCTCCATAAAATCACTATTATCTAAGGAAACGGAGACATCAAAGGTACCTAGCCTCTTTGACCATCATAATAAGTAAGTGGAGGATGCAACTATGCGAGAAAACAATATTGTCATATTTTTTTAATTTCACTCAAAATTTGTAGGTTAACCCCTACGAAAATATTGAATTTTTCGTTAAATGCTCTATATACTGAGGTTTATAATCTTTAGTGTTGTTTAAAAATATTTAAACACATTCTAAATTTGTATTAATGTATTATTAACTATTTTTCAAGTTACACGTACATTAGTTAAATTTTTAACAATTAATTTAGTTTAAATTCATATACTGCTTAAACAAGTGGACTAACCTCCATAAAATCACTATTATCTAAGGAAACGGAGACATCAAAGGTACCTAACCTCTTTGACCATCATAATAAGTAAGTGGAGGATGCAACTATGCGAGAAAACAATATTGTCATATTTTTTTAATTTCACTCAAAATTTGTAGGTTAACCCCTACGAAAATATTGAATTTTTCGTTAAATGCTCTATATACTGAGGTTTATACTCTTTAGTGTTGTTTAAAAATATTTAACCACATTCTAAATTTGTATTAATGTATTATTAACTATTTTTCAAGTTACATGTACATTATTTAAATTTTTAACAATTAATTTACTTTAAATTCATATACTGCTTAAACAAGTGGACTAACCTCCATAAAATCACTATTATCTAAGGAAACGGAGACATCAAATGTACCTAACCTCTTTGACCATCATAATAAGTAAGTGGAGGATGCAACTATGCGAGAAAAAAATATTGTCATATTTTTTTAATTTCACTCAAAATTTGTAGGTTAACCCCTACGAAAATATTGAATTTTTCGTTAAATGCTCTATATACTGAGGTTTATACTCTTTAGTGTTGTTTAAAAATATTTAACCACATTCTAAATTTGTATTAATGTATTATTAACTATTTTTCAAGTTACATGTACATTATTTAAATTTTTAACAATTAATTTTGTTTAAATTCATATACTTATTGAAATAAGTAGACTTAACCACTATAATAATCACTATTATCTAGGAAAACGGAGACATCAAAAGGTACCTAACCTATTAGACCATCATAATATGTACAGTGGAGGATGCAACTATGCAATAAAACAATATTGTCATATTTTTTGAATTTCACTCAAAATTTGTAGGTTAACCCCTACGAAAATATTGAAATTTTTCGTTAAATGCTCTATATACTGAAGCTTATACTCTTTAGTGTTGTTTAAAAATATTTAAGCACATTCTAAATTTTTATTAATGTATTCTTAACTATCTTTCAAGTTACATGTACATATATTTAAATTTTTACAATTAATTTAGTTTAAAATTCTATACTGCTTAAATATGTGGACTAACCACCATATAATCACTATTATCTAGGAAAAACGGAGACAAAAAGGTTCCTAACCTATTTTACATCATAATATGACAGTGGAGGATGCAAAATGCAATAAAACAATATTGTCATATTTTTTAATTTACTCAAAATTTGTAGGTTAACCCCCTACGAAAATATTGAATTTTTCGTTAAATGCTCTATATACTGAAGTTTGTACTCTTTAGTGTTGTTTAAAAATATTTAGCCACATTCTAAATTTGTATTAATGTATTCTTAAACTATCTTTCAAGTTACATTTACATAATTAAATTTTTAACTATTAATTAGTTTAAATTCATATATTGCTTGAATAAGTGGATTAACCACTATAAATCACTATTATCTAGAAAAACGGAGACAAAAAGGTTTACCTAACCTATTTTACCATCATAATATGACAGTGGAGGATGCAAAATGCAATAAAACAATATTGTTCATATTTTTTTAATTTTACTCAAAATTTGTAGGTAACCCCTACGAAAATATTGAATTTTTCGTTAAATGCTCTATATACTGAAGCTTATACTCTTTAGTGTTGTTTAAAAATATTTAACCACATTCTAAATTTGTATTAATGTATTATTAACTAGTTTTCAAGTTACATGTATATTATTTAAACTTTTAACAATTAATTTAGTTTAAATTCATATACTGCTTAAATAAGTGGACCAGCCACCATAAAATCACTATTATCTAGGGAAACGGAGACATCAAAGGTACCTAACCTCTTTGACCATCATAATATGTAAGTGGAGGATGCAACTATGCAAGAAAACAATATTGTCATATTTTTTTAATTTCACTCAAAATTTGTAGGTTAACCCCTACGAAAATATTGAATTTTTCGATAAATGCTCTTTATACTGAAGCTTATACTCTTTAGTGTTGTTTAAAAATATTTAACCACATTCTAAATTTATGTTAATGTATTCTTAAATATCTTTCAAGTTACATGTATATTATTTAATTCTTTAACAATTAATTTAGTTTAAATTCATATACTGCTTAATAAGTGGACTAAGCCACCTATAAATCACTATTATCTAGGAAAACGGAGACATAAAAGGTACCTAACCTCTTTTACCGTCATAATATGTAAGTGAGGATGCAAATATGCAATAAAACAATATTGTCATATTTTTTAAATTTCACTCAAAATTTGTAGGTTAACCCCTACGAAAATATTGAATTTTTTTGTTAAATGCTCTATATACTGAAGCTTGTACTCTTTAGTGTTGTTTAAAAATATTTAACCACATTTCTAAATTTGTATTAATGTATTCTTAACTATCTTTCAAGTTACATTTATATTATTTAATTCTTTAACAATTAATTTAGTTTAAATTCATATACTGCTTAAATAAGTGGACTAACCACCTATAAATCACTATTATCTAGGAAAACGGAGACATCAAAGGTACCTAACCTCTTTTACCATCATAATATGTAAGTGGAGAATGCAACTATGCAATAAAACAATATTGTCATATTTTTTGAATTTCACTCAAAATTTGTAGGTTAACCCCTACGAAAATATTGAATTTTTCGTTAAATGCTCGTATGTACTGAAGCTTATACTCTTTAGTGTTGTTTAAAAATATTTAAGCCACATTCTAAATTTGTATTAATGTATTCTTAACTATCTTTCAAGTTACATGTATATATTTAAATTTTTAACAATTAATTTAGTTTAAATTCATATATTGCTTAATAAGTGGACTAACCACCATAATAATCACTATTATCTAGGAAACGGAGACATAAAAGGTTCCTAACCTCTTTTACCATCATAATATGTACAGTGGAGGATGCAAATATGCAATAAAACAATATTGTCATATTTTTCTGAATTTCACTCAAAATTTGTAGGCTTAACCCCTACGAAATTATTGAATTTTTCGTTAAATGCTCTATGTACTGAAAGTTTGTCTCTTTAGTGTTGTTTAAAAATATTTAGCCACATTCTAAATTTGTATTAATGTATTCTTAACTATCTTTCAAGTTACATGTACATTATTTAAATTTTTAATAATTAACTTTAGTTTAAATTCATATATTGCTTGAATAAGTGGATTAACCACTATAATAATCACTATTATCTAGAAAAACGGAGACAAAAAAGGTTCCTAACCTATTTTACCATCATAATATGACAGTGGAGGAAGCAAAATGCAATAAAACAATATTGTCATATTTTTTGAATTTAACTCAAAATTTGTAGGTTAACCCCTACGAAAATATTAAATTTTTTCGTTAAATGCTCTATGTACTGAAGTTTGTACTCTTTAGTGTTGTTTAAAAATATTTAGCCACATTCTAAATTTGTATTAATGTATTCTTAACTATCTTTCAAGTTACATTACATATTTAAATTTTTAACAATTAATTTAGTTTAAATTCATATATTGCTTGAATAAGTGGATTAACCACTATATAATCACTATTATCTAGAAAAACGGAGACAAAAAGGTTCCTAACCTATTTTACCATCATAATATGACAGTGGAGGATGCAAAAATGCAATAAAACAATATTGTTATATTTTTTTAATTTCACTCAAAATTTGTAGGCTAACCCCTACGAAATTATTGAATTTTTCGTTAAATGCTCTATATACTGAAATTTATACTCTTTAGTATTGTTTAAAAATATTTAACCACATTCTAAATTTGTATTAATGTATATAACTATTTTTCAAGTTACATGTACATTATTTAAATTTTTAACAATTAATTTAGTTTAAATTCATATACTGCTTAAATAAGTGGACTAACCACCATAAAATCACTATTATATAGGGAAACGGAGACATCAAAGGTACCTAACCTCTTTGCCATCATAATATGTAAGTGGAGGATGCAATTATGCAAGAAAACAATATAGTCATATTATTTTAATTTAACTCAAAATTTGTAGGTTAACCTACGAAAATATTGAGTTTTTCGTTAATTGCTATATATACTGCAGCTTATACTCTTTAGTATTGTTTAAAAATATTTAACCACATTCTAAATTTGTATTAATGTATTCTTAATTATCTTTCAAGTTACATGTACATTATTTAAAGTTTTAACAATTTTATTTAGTTTAAATTCATATACTTCTTAAATAAATGGACTAACTACTATATAATCACTATTATCTAGAAAAACGGAGACAAAAAAAGTTTCTAACCTCTTTGACCATCATAATATTTAAGTGGATGATGAAACTATGCAATGAAACAATATTGTCATATTTTTTTGAAATTCACTCAAAATTTGTAGGTTAACCAACCCTGCGAAAATATTGAGTTTTTAGTTTAAAGCTCTATATATTGAAGTTTCTACTCTTTAGTTTTGTTTAAAAATATTTAACCACATTCTAAATTTGTATTAATGTATTAAACGGAGACAAAAAGAGGTTCTTAACCTCTTTGACCATCATAATATGTAAGTGGATGATGCAACTATGCAATAAAACAATATTGTCATATTTTTTCAAATTTACTCAAAATTTGTAGGTTAACCCTACGAAAATATTGAGTTTTTCGTTTAATGCTCTATATACTGAAGCTTATACTCTTTAGTGTTGTTTAAAAATATTTAACCACAATCTAAATTTTTATTAATGTATTCTTAACTATCTTTCAACTTACATGTACATTTTTTAAATTTTTAACAATTAATTTAGTTTAAATTCATATACTGCTTAAATATGTGGACTAACCACTATATAATCACTATTATCTATAAAAACGGAGACAAAAAAAGGTTCCTAACCTCTTTGACCATCATAATATGTAAGTGGAGGATGCAACTATGCAAGAAAACAATATTGTCTTATATTATTAAATTCACTCAAAATTTGTAGATTAACCCCTACAAAAATATTGAGTTTTTCGTTAAATGCTCTATATACTGACGCTTATACTCTTTAGTGTTGTTTAAAAATATTTAACAACATTCTAAATTTGTATTAATGTATTCTTAACTATCTTTCAAATTACATGTATATTATTTAAATTTTTAACAATTACTTTAGTTTAAATTCATATATTGCTTAAATAAGTGGACTAACCACTATATAATCACTATTATTTAGAAAAACGGAGACAATAAAGGTTCGTAACCTCTTTGACAATCATAATATGTAAGTGGAGGATGCAACTATGCAATAAAACAATATTATCATATTTTTTGAATTTCACTCAAAATTTGGAGGTCCCTACAAAAATATTGTATTTCTCGTTAAATGCTCTATATACTGAAGCTTATACTCTTTAGTGTTGTTTAAAAATATTTAACAACATTATAAATTTTTATTAATGTATTCAAAATTATCTTTATAAATACACATACATTTTTTAAATTTTTAACAATTAATTTTGTTTAAATTCATATACTGTTTAAATAACTAGACTAACCACCATAAAATCATAATTATATAGGGAAACGGAGACATCAAAGGTCTCTAACCTCTTTGACCATCATTATGTAAGTGGAGGATGCAACTATGCAAGAAAACAATATTGTCATATTCTTTTAATTTCGCTCAAAATTTATAGGTTAACCCCCTACGAAAATATTGAGTTTTTCTTTAAATGATATATATACTGAAGCTTATACTCTTTAGTGTTATTTAAAAATATTTAACCACATTCTAAATTTGTATTAATGTATTCTTAACTATCTTTCAAGTTACATGTACATTATTAAAAATTTTAACAATTAGTTTAAATTCATATACTGCTTACATTATTTTAAATTCATATACTAATTAAATAAGTGGACTAACCAGTATAAAATCACTATTACCTAGAGTAACGGAGACATCATATGTACCTAACCTCTTTTACAATCATAATATGTAAGTGGAGGATGCAACTATGCAAGATAACAATATTGTAATATTTTTTTAAATTTCACTCAAGTTACTGCTTAAATAAGATGACTAACAACTAAGAAATCACTATTATCTAGAGAAACAGAGACAACAAAAGTTCTTAACCTCTTTGACCATCATAATATGTAATTGGAAAATGCAATTGTGCAATAAAAAAAATATTGTCATATTTTTTTCATTTTTCTCAAAATTTGTAGGTTTACCGCTACGAAAATATTGAGTTTTTCATTATATGCTTTATATATTGAAGCTTATACTCTTTAGTGTTGTTTAAAAATATTTAACCACATTCTACATTTGTATTAATGTATTCTAAACAATCTTTCAAGGTACATGGACAATAAATTTAGTTTAACTTCATATATTTCTTAAATAAATGGACTTACCACTACGAAATCACTATTATCTAGAGAAATGGACACAACAAAGGTTCTTTACCTCTTTAACCATCATAATATGTAAGTGGAGTAGGCAACTATGCAATAAAATAATATTGTCATATTTTTTTTAATTTCACTCAAAATTTGTAGGGTAACTAACCCCTACGAAAATATTGATTTTTTTGTTAAATGCTCTATATAGAGAAGCTTATACATTAGTGTTGTTTAAAAATATTTAACCACATTCTATATTTGTATTAATGTATTATAAACCATCTTTCAAGGTACATGTACATCATTCTAATTTTTAACAATTAATTTAATTTAAATTAATATACTGCTTAAATAAGTGGACTAACCACTATGAAATCACTATTATCTAGAGAAACGGATACAACAAAGGTTTCTAACCTCTTTGAGCATCATATATGTAAGTGGAGAATGCAAGTATGCAATAAAACAATATTGTTGTGTTTTTTGAATTTCACTCAAAATATGTAAGTTAATAATCCCTACGAAAATATTGAATTTTTCGTTAAATGCTCTATATATATTGAAGCTTATACTCTTTAGTGTTGTTTAAAAATATTTAACCACATTCTACATTTGTATTAATATATTCTAAATTATCTTTCAAGGTATATGTACATCATTTTAATTTTTAACAATAAATTTTGTTTAAATTCATATACTTCTTAAATAAGTGGACTTACCAATACGAAATCACTATTATCTAGAGAAACATTTAAATAGTTTTTAATTTCACTCCAATAAATATATAAATAATATTCATTTATATATACTTCATACATCTGTAGTCTATACTGTATATATACTTCTATAAATACCCGCCTAATGTACATTCTCATTAAGTTTCTTTGTCGGCGAAAGTTGATGTACGGCAGAGATGGTTGTCTTGTCGGCAATACCATCTAAGTTGCAACCCGAGGATTACATGTGGTAGGAGGCATTACTTGTTAGCTTTGTATGAATTATTCTGTAGGTGGTGGATTACAATTGGGCTTAATTGGCCTTTCGAAGTCACTTTATAAGGCCCAGTGGGCTACTTAAGGAGGTAAAAAGTAGATAATCAACTCGAAAAGGAATCATATTTAGTGAGTGGATTAATGAAAAAAAAAAAAGTGAGGCTCACATGGGAGGGAGGGAGAGACAGTAAGATTTGATTGGATAAATATGAAAAACTATTGGATCTGCGTTAT
Organism: Brassica juncea; assembly: GCA_018703725.1. Lineage (NCBI taxonomy): Eukaryota > Viridiplantae > Streptophyta > Magnoliopsida > Brassicales > Brassicaceae > Brassica > Brassica juncea. Next base: position 63,072,896 of record CM031939.1, read on the forward strand.
CTGAAGATTTTGAAGACGTTAACTGATTGACTCAAAAATCAAAAGTCTCTTTTCGATCTTTTACCTCTTAAAATCCCAAAATTCGAAACTTGTGATGTGATTTTGGAACACGTTCTTCTAAGAGCAAAGAAGTAAGGAAGGAAGAAGAAGAAGAAGAGGAAGAGGAAGAGACATGGACTGGCCAAAAGTTTCCTCTGTAAATTTTCTCGAAAAAACATTAACACTTTTGTTTTTTTTTGTTTCATTGGTAATGGTTTTGTGTGTTTGGTAATAATTAAAAAAAAAAAAACAGAGATCAAGCTCTCTAACTGTCGGGGAGAAAGTCTGCGCCGTCTTTATACCTCTCTTTGCTATTATTGATTTCCTCTTCTCCACCGTCGGACAATGCTTTGATTGCCGCCGCCGAAGATCGCCTCAAGTATGTCACCACGTGGATCTGGCTCGTCTTGCACATGGATCTCCATGTGTGTGTTTTCTCTTCTCTCTCTCTCTCTCTTTTTATCAATGGGTTTCCAATTTTCTCTGTTTGGGAGCTAAAAAGTTTTCAACTTTGGTTTTGAATGTATTTTTGCAGTTTCAGTTAATGAAGTTGAAGCATTGTATGAGTTATTCAAGAAACTGAGCTGTTCAATTATTGATGATGGGTTGATTCACAAGGTCAGTGTCTTTTCTTGTGCAAAGTCTCTTAGATACTAGTAAAGGAATCCGGTTGATGAATTGCCATATGTGTGACTGGGTTCAATTATGGATATTCCTTTGTTTGTAGGAAGAGCTTCGGTTAGCGCTATTCCAAGCTCCATATGGTGAGAACCTTTTCCTTGATAGGGTGAGTGTGTGTGGTTCTTTAGAGAGGCTGAAAAGTTTTTTTTTCCATGGTTTCTTGGACTTCTTGAGAATTAAAGTTATGCTTCTTATATATTTTGATGTTTTGGTAGGTTTTTGATTTGTTTGATGAAAAGAAGAATGGGGTTATTGAATTTGAGGAATTTATCCATGCGTTGAGTGTGTTTCATCCCTACGCACCAATCGAGGAGAAGATCGACTGTAAGGATCATAGAAACCAGTGTATTCATATGTACTACAAACAGTATGTTCTCTCAAGCATATGTTTCTTTTTTCTTATCTGTGGCAGTTGCATTTAGGCTTTATGATCTAAGACAAACTGGATATATAGAGCGAGAAGAGGTAAAATATAATCTGCCTTTGCTAGTTGAAACTGTCTTTTGAACTTAATAGCTAGCAAGTTTTGAAGTTGTTATAATGTTTTTTAGGTGCATCAAATGGTGGCTGCTATTTTGATGGAATCTGAAATGATTTTGTCGGATGAACTTTTGACCATGATCATTGATAAAGTGAGTGTGTATTTTGGAATCCTTTCTCATGGGGAATAATCATATTTGGTAAGTTTTTTATTTTTTTGTCTCTAACTCGTTTTTGGTTAGACATTTGCTGATGCAGATTCAGACAAAGACGGTAAAATAAGCAAAGAGGAATGGAAAGTGTATGTGCTTAAGCACCCCACATTGTTGAAGAATATGACACTTCCTTACCTAAAGTACCAAATCTTTCTCTCTTTTGATAGATTAACTCTTCAATCTAACTTTTAGATTACGATCATTAACACATCTGTTTGAATTTTGAAGGGATGTGACGACGGCCTTCCCAAGTTTTATATTCAACACTGAGGTTGAAGACTGAGGCAGAACCGGTTCTGCTTGGGTTTCTTTTTTGCCAATTTCCTTATTGTGTTTTACCCAAATTAGTTGGTGGTTACTGTTAGCTGTAAGTAAAAAAAAATGTGAGGCTCCTGATATCTTTTGGTGCACCCATCTGTACACTGTTCAATTGAAAGTGATAAGCATTTTTTTATATATTTTATCTTTTGCGTCTATGGACCAATGATCCATACATATCTAATATCTTATGTGGAAAGTTTCGGAAAAAATAAAACGAATGTGTCAATGGCTAATGATTGTAGATAAGAACGAATATTTTTATCTCAATCATAGCGAGCTATTCATCTGTCTCAACTTTCAAATATATGATCAACGTTGCGGCATGAAAAATCTAGATTTTGACAATTATTTTCTTGTCCCCGTTAACACAATTTAATAATTTATGTTTTGACTTGAAGCATTTATTTATTTTCTTTTTGTCATGTGTGAAATGTAAGATGTATCGAACTAAATTAAACAAAGGAAACAAAGGATGATGTGATTAGCAACATTCCAATGGAAATATTACACAGCTAGATAGAAAGTGTATGATAATAAGAACACTGTGTACATAAACATGGAAGAGCAGAGAGAGAAGATAAATGAGAGAAAGGGGGACACATAACATTAAGACATGAATGTAAATCAAGCTGATACTGCAGCTGCGACTTGTTCTTCTTCTGGGAGGAGAGTGCACACCAGCTTCCTGTCTCCATACACATTATCCACACGCCCTGTTTCCACATTTTATTTCATTTGTCACAAAGCAAGCTCATATTTTCAAAACTGGATGCCACAATCCATATCTAAGGACGATTTGTAATAATACCTGTGGTGGGCCAGAACTTGGCAGATCGGAGCCATGGGGTAGGGAAAGCAGCGTACTCTCGGGAATACGGCTTCTTCCATGTGTCTGACATTAGCATAGCTGGAGAATGTGGAGCTCCCTGATAACACAAACAAACAAAACAACACCCTCAACGTCTGAATCTATGAAGAACTGTACAGTAAAAATAAGATTGAGTGTTTTGTTATTTCAATAACCTTGAGAACGTTGTTCTGGACATCTGCATTTCCTTTCTCAATCTGTGCAATTTCTTCCCTGATCGAAATGAGAGTATCGCAAAACCTGTCTAACTCCGCCTGCAAAACAATTCTTATTATCAAGTTGTGATACATTGAGAGAGAAAAATAGTCAGTGGAGAGATTTGCGTATGCATACTGTACCTTGCTTTCACTCTCGGTCGGCTCAATCATGAGCGTTCCAGAGACAGGGAAAGACATTGTGGGTGCATGGAATCCATAGTCCATTAGCCGTTTCGCCACATCCTCTGCTTCTATTCCAGCAGTGTTCTAAAAGAACAAAGAAACTATGTTTGAATCCCCAGACAAAAATTTAACATCCACTTTCATTTCCATTTCAAATAGTACCTTGAAGCCTCTCAAATCTATGATGAATTCGTGTGCTACTGTTCCGTTGGCACCACGGAACAGAACTGGGAAGTGCTTCTGTTAAAAACAAATCAATAAAATGGACTTTCTTTTAGTCTTGGACTCATCCCTCATCGAATGTTTTTTTATTACTAAAAGAAGTAAAGGTACCTCTAGGCGCTTTGCCATGTAATTAGCATTCAAGATTGCAATCTTTGAGGCCTCAGTGAGTCCACCAGATCCCATCATGGCAATGTAAGAGTACGATATTGGCAAGATAAGCGCAGATCCCCACGGTGCAGCGGCAATGGGACCCAGCGGTTCTGTCTTCTCGGGTTGCGGGAAACCACCAGTGGGTATCTTTAACCATGGCAATGGAGGAAAAACAAGAAAAAAATATTACTTCACCAATCATCAAGAAACATGGACAGTGACGAATGAATGATCAAAGACTAACCACAGGGTGAGAAGGAAGAAATGGTGCTAGATGCTTCTTCACACCAATGGGACCCATTCCAGGCCCACCACCTCCATGAGGAATACAGAAGGTCTTGTGGAGATTGAGATGGCACACATCCGCTCCAATGAAACCAGGGCTGGTCAAACCAACCTACACGAAACCCAACAGCAACAAAATTAGACAAAGCCCCGATATCTCTGTTTGATTTTTTATCAAGACCTCTCACCTGTGCATTCATGTTGGCACCATCCATGTACACTTGACCTCCATTGTCGTGAATTATTTTGCAAATCTCATCAATAGTCTCTTCATAGACTCCATGAGTTGAAGGGTAAGTAACCATGAGGGCAGCTAAGCTGTCTTTGTTGTCTTCAGCAGCTTTTCTCACCTCCTCCATGTTGATATTTCCCTTAGCATCAGTTCCAACCGTAATAATTTTCATTCCGCACATAGCAGCGCTTGCAGGGTTTGTCCCATGTGCAGAGACGGGTATGATACACACATTTCTGTGGTGATCTCCCCTTGACTGGATGATGCATACATTTATTCATTTTACAGTTTAGACAATTGGAAATAATTTTGTTTACAGTAAAATATTTAAATCAAGATTTAGGATATAAGCCTTTACCCTGTGATATTCGCGGATAACCATGAGCCCGGTATACTCACCAGAAGCACCAGCATTAGGTTGCAATGAGAGAGAGTCAAACCCAGTGATTGTACACAAGAGATCACCCAAGGTGCTGAACATTTCCTATACAAATGCCAAGAAGTATTCAGATTCACTACTCAATTTTCAAGATCAAACCTTAACTGAATCAAGAAAACGGCTCACCTGATAACCTTGCGCTTGATCGATTGGAGCAAATGGGTGGATGTCAGTGAAACTTGGCCATGAGACTGGCATCATTTCAGTTGTTGCATTTAACTTCATAGTACAAGATCCCAGTGGAATCATGCTGTGGCAAAGTGAGAGATCCTTAGTCGCTAACTTGTGGATGTACCTGAGTAACTCATGCTCCGTGTGGTACCTAATCACATTGTTAAAAAACGAAAATACATATGAGATACTATTAAGCCACAAGCAATAAACCAGGCAAGACTCAGAGAACAGAAAAATACATGTTGAAGATTGGGTGGGTGAGATAAGGGCTCTCTCTTGTTAGGTTAGAGGGGATGGAATTCTGAACCTCAGGAGCAAGAGATTCAGCCGTGAACGGAACCTGAAAAATGGAGTCGGGAGATAATCAAATTTCATGCAACTACTCGTGAACTAGTAAGTAAACAACAAAAGAGGATTCAACAACACTCACAGGCTTGCCAGAAGCAAATACTTTGAAAAGTTTATCGACATCATCCAAGGTGGTTGTTTCGTCAAAAGAAGCAGTAATCTGCAGTCATGTCCAAATGTTCAAATCTCTACGCGGCTAAAAAACATTTGAAGGTCAAAAACGAAAGGAGAGACTCACAGTGTTGGAGTCCACAACACGCAGATTCATTTCGCTCTTGACAGCTGCATCAGCAATCGCATGTGCATCCGAACACTTGATTTTCACAGTGTCAAAGTAAGGAAGATCTTGGACTTCAGCAACCCCGAGCTTCTTCAATCCCAAGGAAAATATGCCAGCAAGACCATGAACGCGTTCGGCAATAGATTTCAAACCTGCAGGTCCGTGGTAAACAGCATACATGGCAGCCATGTTGGCAAGCAACGCCTGCAATTAAAAGAAAAAAATTATAAAAATGACAAGTAAAATATCAAATTTTCATCAGCAAGAATTAAAGTGATTGATTACTTGAGCAGTACAGATGTTGCTAGTAGCTTTATCCCTCCTAATATGCTGCTCCCTAGTCTGCATAGCCATACGCAGAGCTTGCTTCCCAGTAGAATCAACACTAACGCCAATAATCCTCCCAGGCATCATTCTCTTATACTCTCCAGAGGTAGCCAAAAACGCAGCGTGGGGACCACCGTAACCCATGGGAACACCAAACCTCTGAGCCGAACCAACCACAATATCAGCCCCAAACTCCCCAGGAGGCTTCAACACCGTCAAGGCCAACAGATCCGTCGCCATCACCACCTTAACACCGTTCGCATGAGCATTCTTAACAAACTCACCATAATCAAGCACTTCCCCTTCAGTCCCCGGATACTGAACGAGCACACCACACACGTCACCACAGCTATAATCAATCTCCTTGAGATCCTTCGTAACGACTTTCAAATCAAAACCGTCAGCTCTCGTTTTACAAATCTCGATCGTCTGCGGGTGGCAGTTACTCGCGATCACGAACGTCTTCTTCTTCCCTTTCTGGATATTGTTACACATCGCCATGGCTTCGGCAGCCGCGGTTCCTTCGTCGAGCAAGGACGCGTTAGACATGGGGAGCCCGGTGAGATCGGTGATCATCGTCTGGAAGTTGAGGAGGGACTCGAGCCTCCCCTGGGAGATCTCGGCCTGGTAAGGAGTGTACTGAGTGTACCACGCGGGGTTCTCGAGGATGTTGCGGACGATCACGGGCGGGACGTGTGTGTTGTAGTACCCCATCCCGATGAAGGACTTGAAGACCTTGTTCTTGGAGGCGAGCTCGGTCATGTGCGCGATCATCTGGCTCTCGGTGAGGCCTCCGTCGAATTTTGAGAACTTCATGGAGTCGATCCGGATCTGTTTCGGGACGGTGTCGTCGACGAGGGAGTCGATGTGGTCGTAACCGCAGTATTTCGCCATGTGCGCTTGCTCGTCCGGCGTGGCGGAGTTGTGGCGGCGGGGGAAAGTGTCTCCAGGTTTGACGGCTTCGACGGAGATGGGACGCGTCTGGTTGTGGTGGTGGTGCTTGGGGAGAGTGACGGATCTGTGGTTGGAGAGGTAAGGGGAGAGGGAGGAGATGTAGCGAGACGGAGCGTGGGGGACGACGGAGGGGACATGGTGAGGGGTGATCTCGCTGCCGTTACGGTGTCGTTTCGATTCGTTAACGAGGCGTCTCACGATGCCTCTGTAAGCAAGCCTACGTGCGCGCTCCATGGTTGGTGTGATTTGATGATGTGAATAAAAAGGTTGGTTAATCAGAAAAACGCAGAAAGATTATGTTCTTTCTAGTTTTTCGCCATTGGATGGTGGAGAGGTTGTATCACTGACTGTATATCACGTCCCAAGACAAAGTGTGTTTATATATACTGGCAGAGATTATTTTGATATTTTTTAGTTTTTTTTTTATTGTGAAATTTTGTGGATCTCTTGTAAATGGTGAAGGCTAGGCGATGGGGTTGGTGAAAAGTATCTAACCATTTCTGCAGATTCCACGTGTATCGCATCTTATTAGGAATTGATTAATATTTACGATAATCAAATTCAATTTATTTATGAATCAAATGGATGTCTGCCATCTCTCAAGTAGTTGTTTATTTAGAGCATTTTCTCCTAGCTATATAGTATATACCATGTTTTTCTAACATCAATAATGCAGTTTTATTTAGTTTTAGAAATGATATATTTTCTCAAAACATATATACTTCATGCTGAATTTGTATAATAAAAAAACAAACTGCTTTCCTTAATGTGCTTAGCTCACAAATTTTGTTCTTTTCCTCCAAAAATTGTAGTATTTTTCTACTTCTTGAGAACTGGGCTGTGCTGGCCTAATCAATAGTAATAGTTTTATGTGATATACTAGTTAGCATTCCCAGGTAAACAGTACGAAAATAGGATTTATAACTATTGTTTTTGATGATATACAGGCAAACCTTAAGATATGTATTTGTGGGAAAGTGCTGTAAATAAAAATCTGGAGATAACATTTGAAAGGATGCTAGCTAAAGTTGAAGAGATTGGGATTCGGTGGACGAAAATGTTTGTCACCTTTATCAAACAAATCACAAAGAAAGCAACAAAGGAAAAAAATCATATAGGCAAACAAGTTGTAAATATTTTGGTTCACATGAAAAAAAATAATAATAATTAGGTGGCGTGATCTATTTCACATAGAGTTTATCTCCACAAATAAATAGATAAATATTAGAGCTGGCCATCTGTTCATCATACAACTTGGGAACCATCGTCCTCCAAACATACGACAGAAAATGAAATATTCTCGTTTTGGACCCTTGAAGGGAAATAAATCTCTTAGAGAGTTCCACTCCTTTTGGAAATTTTCATTCATGATGAACTTCTTCTGTTTGTTTGAAGAAAATGTTGTGTATAAAGGATTATAATATGGTGTTAGTATACTGCAGAGGCAGATGTTTTGTTGGCTTATATCAAAGTGAAAACTTAAAGGAGAATTGCTTGAAAAAAGTGTGATGATGATTTTCGGTTTTGATTTGTGTCCAAGGACAATAATGTGGTTGTTAAAGAGCCAGATTATATACATTTTCACCATATTTATTGGGTCTTTATCCAAAAAAACAAACACACAAAACATTTACATGTGCCAAAAGTTTGGTGATACGTGTATGAGAGGTTTGAGGTTTGAAAGGTGGAAGGATGTAACACCCGGTTAACGAATGGATGGGACTCAAGATATTTATCTGAGCAAATTTCATACATACCGAAGTTTTACTCAATCTTATGGATACACATTATAACCGTATGTATACAACAAATAACAAGAATTTTATTTCAATGAATACTTTCATAAATAAACAGGAACACTTCATGAAGCGATAACAAAAAAAATTGAAACACACAAATGTATACTTAAAGGAAAAGAACTGTTTTGTTATGATGTAACAAAAGCTTGTTTTTGAAAAATCAAGAAGTGAGAACTAATCAAGCCCAAATAGCAAGAGCAGACATCATGCCAGCTCCAAGGAACAAAAAGCAATAAGACACAATTTGAAGCTTAAAATCAACACTCATTTTCTTGCTCAAGAAATCCGCAGCAATCAGATCAACAAGTGCCATGTAGACAAGTATTCCCGCAGAGAGAGAATCAAGAACTCCTTCGGCCACCAAAGCCACAACGCTATATGAGTCGTAAGACGAGGCAATGGCTGTTCCTACAGCCACACCGATTGGAGTAGTAATCATGAAGAAGAAAGCCATCATAGCTGATCCACGCGGGGTAAGTTTAGCCTCCGCAACGCAGCCACCGAGAGCAAAACCTTCAAAGAATTGGTGGAAGGAAAGAGCCAGTAGGAGAGGACGTATAGTGCATGGGCTATGTGACACTCCAAGTGATATTCCTATTATTATCGAGTGTGATACTATTCCCATTTCAAGTATCTGAATTAACAAAATCAAGAAACGTACCATCAACATATAAATAATTTAATAAACGGAATCGCTTGACTAGTCACTTATACATCTAAATTATATAAACTAAATCGTTTAACTAATCTAAATCCAATAGCACCACCTAATACCAATCATTACGTTTTAGTATTAGAAAATATATACTTTTCTCGTTTTCGCACTAAATATGTTTGGTAGAATGACTGGTACATTTGAAAACCAAAATGTCAAACATCACTTGTTACTCTCGCATTTCCATGTAGTAAGGTTTTTTCAGTGATTATGTGGTAAGCAATTAAATTTAAACATATAGTTCATTAAGTTTTTCAATCGGTTAATATTACGACTCTAAGGGCATCATTAACGGGGTGGCTTATTGGAGGGGTGCTTATGCAAAAATCAATATAATAATCGGTGGGTCTCATAGTGGGCCCCACAAAAATTTAACAACCAGCGCTTCATCTGTTTAATTAAACACCGGCGTTTCAACTGTCTGCGGGTTCCACTAACACGTGGTAGTACGCGATTGGTTATATTTTAAATTTTTTTTAAAAAATCACACAGAAAAAAAAATTATTAAAAAACAAATAAGCACCCTGAAATAAGCACTTGGCGTTGATGGCGTTCATGGTGCTCTAAGACAGCTTTTTATTAGAATGAAACTAGGTGCATCCGATTGATATATTTTTGACTCTGGCTTTGTTGTAAGAAAAGTAGTAAAAAGGATTTGTTCAACTAAATAGCTAGGTACATTGTGTAAGAATGAATGAACTTAGCTGTTTTTTACCTTGTTAGAAATTAAATGTGATAAAGAATCCAAAAGTCAAAAACAGAAAAATATTTAAAAAAACGAGAAACAAGAAGTGTCTTTACCTGAGAAACAACAACGTGCCTGACACCACTGTCCAAGCCCACGTCCCCGTGGTCATGGCCATGACCTGCGACACCGCTCTTATTTGCCAGAGCCTCAAAACCTTCGGGTCCCATCGAGAGGCTGTGACGGTGATGGTCCGCGTGGGCTCGCATCCCCACGATATGCAACTTACCACCATCTTCCTGATCCCTCAGAAAACCCGATGATCCTAGAAGACCCGATCCCGACTCCTGATCCCGTACCGGACCGAGTGACTGGACAGACTGGTTCATCAGCTGCTCCTGCTTCCTCTCGTAGTATCCCGTGATCATGAAGTCCGCGAGCAGAGTGAGAAGCGCCGCGACCATGGCGAAGAACTCGGGGAAAGGGAACTTCTTCCATGGAAACTCCGGGAGACACGGGTCGGAGAGAGCTTCGGAGCCGCCGGATAGCATGTGAACGAACCCTGTCGCGAGGATGACTCCTGCCGCGAACGCTTTGGCTCCTCTCATTAGGCCGCCGTTTGACGGGAGGAGGGTTCCGACGAGGGGAAGCGAGACGCCGGCGGCTCCAGCGACAAGGATGGACGCCATAGCTGCGTACTTGAGAGTGAGAGCAGCCGCGTCATCCCGGCACGGGTCTGACTCGCCGGAGTCACAGCTGGTTGTCAACGACTCTGTTTTTGTTTTTGTGAAAAAAAAATAATGATGGAGAGAAAGTATTCGAATTGGCAAAAGAACGTAAATTATTGTCAAGAAATATATACATCGATTCCTTAACCTAACTTTCTATACAAGAAAAGATTACAACAAGGAAAGGTAACTCTTGACATATTGAAAGATATCCGAATATATATATTCAGTAGATGTGATATTATACCCCATTTATATTGGTTACGTTACCTCTTTTTGCAAGCTGGAATTTTATTTTTCTAGATAGTGGAGTAAAGAAAAGGGTGTTAAGTATTGGAGAACATAGATCCAGAGAGAAATGAAGAAAATGATTTTCATATCAATCTGATTAGCGTTTACAGAACACATATTTACGGATTATATACTCTATGCTAAACCGAACTAAATCAATGTAAATATATATATATATATATGTATAATTTTTTTTTTATATATATGTATAATCAGTCCCGGTCCTGAGTTTCCATAAAATTTAATAGACCAGAAGCAAAATATAAATTTTTTGGCTATACAAGATAACAATAAATAAAACTTTGATAAACATGGCTGATAATTTACATATTTTAAGATGGACTGGAAGCTTATGCTTGTATGGCTTGTACTCAAGGCCGCTACTGGTATAATTGAACCAACTCTAAGTCTAGAACTCCCATTTTGCCAATGAGATCCCCGAAAAGGAATCATTTAGTGAGAGATTGAGAGCAACATAAAGTAATTTCATCGGTTTTTAAGTGAATTTTAGATAATTTCATGATGCAACGACGTAGACAAGTAGAGATATCTAACAGAAATAGGCAGATAATTGAAGTTGGGGGGATGATACCTGTAAATCCAGAGGATAATGGTCGGAGAAACTGCCAAAAATCCTAAAAACATTTATAGGCAAAGAAATTGTGAGAAATGGATTGAAGAAGTCAAGAGCTAGCTGACGAAGAAGAATAGGTTTCAAACCTGTAAGAGAGACATCACTAAGTTCGCTTTAGATGATTACACTTGAGAGTTTCTATTATTGTCATCAGCAATTAGGGATTATATATGATATAGGCTTGGTGCTTTTTATGAAGAAAGAGTGGGAAAATATTAACTAAGCATGTGTTTTTGTTTGTGTGTGCGTGCACGTACGTGGAGAAAGTCACAAGTAATTCGTGAGAATGACCATATAATGTTGTCATCGCACACCTACTCTCATTGGAAATAGTTGAATATTTAGATTCTTATCATTTAAATAATGATCGCTATCAAACTTGAGTGTTATTATAAAATGACTTCGAAAATCAAACTTAACAACTAGGCGAAAAATCAGATAAATAAATGTAACAAAGATGAGAAAGGACTCAAAAAAAAGAAGGGACTCAAGGGAGTAACGTTTTGGGGGTTTCTTTAACTGAATTATTTGTTAGTATAATACATCTTGCATAGGGATGACTTTTGTGGGTTTACAAATTTATTATAAGAAACTACTTTTTTTTTTTGTCAACCTGCAAAAAGATTACTAATAACCACGTAGAAAAACGATGAACGGGGTTAGCACTTTACAGGCAACTCGGGGTTCGTATTGGGCTGCAGGCACAACCACATCAAACTCATACAACAGATCAAGCTTTTGAAAAATACGTTGCATTTTACTACTGCTTTTGGTAACTGCGTGACACACATCAGCTTGTATCAGAAGTTACAATGTTAAGGTTAGTTAGGTGTTCATGCTACTCGTTAGCTTGCTCCCAAAAACATAATCATATGCTTTTGAAAATAAAAAATCTGTCTGGCTGTACGTCGTCGATGTTTGATAGAATCAGTAACTTGATAAGTTTTTGTACGGAAAAATAATTTTGAGTGTTTTTCTCATAAATTTCACTAGTCCCCCAACTCATCCATTCATTCCTTTATAGCAAAAAAAAAAAAAAACTCATTCATTCCTTCATCACATGTTGTTGGTAAAAGGAAAGTAATGTCCGGTTTACATTCATTCTAGGGACTAGGTTTGAATTATGGATATCGGTTAGGCTGGTTTTGTGATGTCGTCAAAACAGATTTCATTAACTGGCCATTAGGCTTGATTTCGAAAAGCCCATTACAACCCAGATTAAGCCCAAACTCTTGATGGACGGCTATAGTGTTTCGGTTTAAAAAAAAAACAAACGGAAGAAATGAGAATATGCTTCGGCATATCTATCTAGTGATTCATCCCCCTCATCGTCGTCTCGTAAAGAGAAGAGAAAAATCCAAGAGAAAGGCTCACTTCAACTCTCTCGACGCTGAACAAGTTTCAAAGCCCTCACGTTTTCAACTGTATACACTCCTCTCTCCTCATCAATTTCTATCTTCTTTGCAACTTCAGTGATTTCGTTTTGTAGAATGTGAATTGCTCTTGCTCATGATCTGCATATCAAACTGTTATTCAATGTCTTTTTAGTTATAACTTCAAGAATAGTAGTGAATTTAATTATAATGTCTTCACTGGTTATAGTTGTTGATGACATTGAGAAAACATCTCTCTGTTTCATCTCCTATATATATACTCTGTTCTGCTAACCAACTTGTCCTGAATCTTGGTTGCTTTCTTTTCGCAGGTAGAAGAATCAAGATAGAACAAACCTTTTAAAAAATGGCGCATCTACTCTCACCTCCATGCCCTTCAGTTATCTCCCTTACCAGCAGCAAGAAGTCTGTTAAACCGTTTGGTTCAAAGCAAACCTTCTTCAACCCTCAAGTCCTTTCAAGATCGTCTCTCAAAGGACTTCTCTTCCAAGTGAATAAACCAAGACGAAGAAGAAGAAGCTTTGGTTTACGAGCAGCTTCTGTACCCATAAACCAACAAACACCACCTGAAACATCTACCAATGACTCATCATCCTCTAAACCAAAACGTGTTATGGTCATTGGTGGAGATGGTTACTGCGGCTGGGCTACTGCTCTCCACTTATCCAAGAAGAACTACCAAGTTGCTATCGTTGACAACCTCGTAAGGCGTCTTTTCGACCACCAGCTTGGTCTCGATTCACTGACTCCTATAGCCTCCATCCATGACCGTATCAGCAGATGGAAGGCCTTGACAGGGAAAACGATTGAGCTATACGTCGGTGACATCTGTGACTTCGAGTTCTTGGCTGAGTCTTTCAAGTCTTTCCAGCCTGATTCAGTCGTCCACTTCGGTGAACAACGATCTGCTCCTTACTCCATGATAGACCGTTCAAGAGCCGTGTTCACACAGCACAACAATGTCATAGGCACTCTCAACGTCCTCTTTGCTATCAAAGAGTTTGGAGAAGAGTGTCATCTCGTGAAACTCGGGACGATGGGGGAGTACGGAACTCCGAATATCGACATTGAGGAAGGTTATATAACGATAACACACAATGGTAGGACCGATACTTTGCCGTACCCGAAGCAGGCGAGCTCCTTTTATCATCTCAGCAAAGTTCATGACTCGCACAACATTGCTTTTACTTGCAAGGCTTGGGGGATCAGAGCCACTGATCTCAACCAAGGAGTTGTTTATGGTGTGAAGACTGATGAGACTGAGATGCATGAGGAGCTGCGTAACCGGTTGGATTATGATGCTGTGTTTGGTACAGCTCTTAACCGGTTCTGTGTGCAAGCTGCTGTTGGTCATCCACTTACGGTTTATGGTAAAGGTGGTCAGGTTGACTCACTTGTCTGTCTTCACAAGAAATTTTGTGGTTTTTATTAGGATTGGGCATAAGATTTTTGGATTTTTTGGTTCATCCTCTTAGTTCTCATTCTAATATTTTATAAGTACAAAATTGAATATTTGAATTATGTTTATGTTTCGTATAATTCTATTGGATAGTAATTTGGACATTCTGATCAGGTTTTCGGATTATCTGTTTGGGTTGGGTTAATAACATTTCGAGTTTAGATCCGTTTTGCAATCTTCTATGCGATTTATTCGGATATTTTTACATTTCGGATTAGATATTTGATCAGATTTTGCGTCGGTTTGGATTTCGGTTTTCGGATTTTATATCCAGTCTTAGTTTTTATTCAATATGTTTCCCTTTTGTAGACAAGAGGCTACCTTGATATAAGAGACACGGTTCAATGTGTTGAGCTGGCTATAGCAAACCCGGCAAAGGCTGGTGAGTTCAGAGTATTCAACCAGTTCACAGAACAGTTTTCAGTCAACGAGCTAGCGTCGCTGGTCACTAAAGCTGGTTCAAAGCTCGGGCTGGACGTGACGAAGATGACCGTGCCTAACCCGAGAGTTGAAGCGGAAGAACATTACTACAACGCAAAGCACACAAAACTGATGGAACTTGGACTTGAGCCTCACTATCTATCTGAGTCACTTCTTGATTCGTTGCTCAACTTTGCTGTTCAGTTTAAGGATCGTGTGGACACAAAGCAGATCATGCCTAGTGTTTCTTGGAAGAAGATTGGTGTCAAGACTAAGTCTATGGGCGCCTAATAGTATCTCCTATTGTATTTAAAACTTTGACTAGCTTTCACTAGATAAGTATGAAGAATTTCGTTTTATGATTTGAGGAAAGTTTTCTTTAAACAAGTAAAATTTTGTTTTATTTTTTGTATAATAACAAATATTTTCGATCAATTATGTAAGTTAATAATTAAAATAATGTTTAATTTTATTTGGTGTATCAAAATATTAGAGAATTTGTTTTCTTAAAGAATGTTTAAAACATTAGCTAAAATAGTTTACTTAATTTCTTTCTTTTTTTTTTGTAAGAAAAGTAAATCTGTTTTCACAAAGAAGAATCGAACCAAGGACCCTGATTTTTACTTAATTTTTGAACCATCCATTTTCAAAAAAAAAATAACAATCTTAGTTGATTTATTATTTTTATATGTTGAAAGATACATTCAATTTCAAAAAACAAATGAAAAATTTATATGAATTAAGATAATGTTTAATAGATATATGTTCTGACTGGTTTCATTAGAGTAAACTGAAATAAAAGAAAAATATGAAAATAATGGAAAACAAAATGGTAAAACACAAAAATAAATAAAGCATAAATAATATTATTCTAACACAATGTGGAGTAAAGTTAAATGTATATTTTCTCTATTTAAACAAAGATTAGAATAAAAAATATTTAATTGATATTTTAAAAAAAGAATAAATTAATATTTAAATTAAATATTTATTTTAAAATGTTTTCCTGTCACATTCATACATTATGAAAAGACAAATGGCGCAATACATACGACAATAATTAAATAATTGTATACTTTTATGTAGTTTACACGATTCAATTTAACTGAAAATAACGTATTTAAAAGTGGGGGAGGCTTTTGGTGTGGAGGCAGAGTTATATTTTTATTGGAGAATTCCACATATTAATATCATGAAACATTTGTTGGAGAGATTGTTGTTTATGATTGATGAGGTCATCGTCGCCATCAGTAGTCATCAACTTGCAAATTTAAAATTACATATGAAAAGCATAACCTTAATTTAGAAGACATGTCACATGATCTCACACAAAAATCTTTATTCCACAACTACCAAATTGTATAGCCAAGGTCGGCACTATTTTATTTCTATTTTGATTGTATAACTTATTTTCTTACACTTCAGTGCATGAGATTGGTATTGCAATTCGGGGACATTAGTGTTCATCATCATTTGAGTAACGATGCTTAGGGAAATTAGCTGCCTCTTTTTCCCTTTTTCGTTTAAGTTAATTTCTGAAAAGTTCTAGGCCAAATCCCAATACATCGACGGAAGTTATTTGCTTATATATACTTTGCTGTTTGAGTTTGGATTTTGAAATTGAGAAATTATTTGTATCTGAGAGATAATATAAAAGTAATAAGAAAGAGCATATACCTCGATCCAATTTCCATTTCTCTTATGTAAATTTATTTACATATGCTTTGGTCGATATAAGTTACTCTGTCGTGTTTGCTTACATAGCATGTGGTCGAGACATGTGACTAGGCCATATGTTATTGCATGAATCTTTTTTTTATGCATATAAATTTGTTCTCAGTCGTGACATATATAAATTTGTGGCTAATACTCTGTAACAAATAAAGATACGGGAGACATGCTACACCATAATGATTTATTGGTTGGTTATAGTCGGTCTAGCGAGAATCAGTAAATAGTTTGACGTTTACATCCAATTTTCAGTGCATGTAATGTGTATGTGACTAATTGACTGAAGTATAGAGACGAGAGACTGGTGATGTATCATGTATTTGATATTTACTTCTTCTTTTTTACCACGATGATATTAAAAATTTTGAGGGGAGCGAATATATTGTATTTGTAATTAAACACATAAAAACATGACTATATCATGTAGTCTCTAATGTTATAAATTAAGAAAGCTATCTATGTGACTTTAATTATAGTGAAACTCGTTTTTTCTGTCATATGGTTTGTGTATTAACAAAAAAAATCAAAAACGTTTGAAGCATCGCAGGAAAACAAAAAGGATTTCAATAAATCATCATAAGCTCTCTCTCTCTTGGAAAAAATAGCAGTGTATAGTGACATCAGTATATAGGCACAGTTCAATCTTGACCCTTGAAATGAGGAACACAGACTTTTGACCAAAATATCCTAATCCTGCTTCAAAATCGACCGGTATAAAGAAAGTATATAGCATAGTATTCCAATTACCTAACTGCAAAGGAAAAAAAAATAAAATTCTTGGTCTTTTCTGAATCTTTGAAAGAAAAAAAAATCAATAATTGTGGGGAGGAAAATAAAAGAAGGTTTGTTTTTGGAGATGCCACTTAAGCCCCAGCGTCGCTATCAAAACCCCTCAATTATTGAAAGTGGGTCTCTCATTTTCCACTTGTTATTAATTTCGTTTCCAAACCTCTATGAACTTATAACCGAACAATTAAAAATGTATTTGCAATTTTGGACGTACCCTTTCTAACTAGACACGTTTGTAATTTAAGGGAAAGAGATGAAATAAATGCATGAACTCTACCGACTGTTCACTAGACGAGAGATCAAGGCACAAAACATGAAATCGTGTGGTTTAAGATGGCGATCCTCGTTATATTAATTTTTGAAGGATTATTAATTAGTTTGGGGTTTTTCAACTATGCCGAATTTTAATGGAATATTTCCTTGAATAGGAAATTAACGTGACGCTGAGAGCTTGGAGACCTTACAAATAATGGTAGAATCTTCTTTCCTCTCCTCACTTCTCTACTTTATGCTTTAGAATAATGACTTAAACAATGAAGTTAACTTCCAGATCGAAAACACATTCATATGATCATCAAAAAATGAATAATAACCAAAGCAATGATCATTCATTAATCATAATGAAGAAGGCATACTAAGAAGTTCCATAATTAATTATAACCACTACTCAGATGAACTAATTAACCCTACATAGTATTCAAAACAAAATCAGTCTGCTAATCACAGATTCACAGTATAGAAGAATAGTGTCTAGCAACACTAAGAATAACCGATTTTAAACATCTTGCATTTTACAAATATTATCTTTAATTAGTTATCCCTCAACACGATACTATAGAAGAAAAAAACTAATTAAAAAAAAATGAATCAATATACAACTAGATCATATATTTTATTAAGTCCTTATCAATTAGATTCAAAAATAATTAAGATTGATGGATTAGAGTATACTTTAGTAGGTGAGATAGAAAACGAGAGGAAGCAAATTACATAAAATTTACTACTTACACATCTTTAATTATTATTCATAGTACATGGGTATTTAATTATGATCATCAGCTAATAATCAGAAGAGAGAAACCCTAAATTTATGCTTTTGATACTGCAAAATACTATTGAAACCCAAGGAAGTAAATTACAATATCATACCCAAAGAGCTCCAACTTGGACAAGCTTAGGGACAAGGTGACCACTTAGATGAAGCGCAACGAGGGACTCAAGACCTCCTATACACTCACGGCCAATGAAAACCGCCGGAGGAGGAACAACGACGGAGCCACCGCCGGAATATTCTTCTCCAAGAGCCAAGGGGAGTGAGGAAACCTCGTGATCATCGAGCTCGATGACCGTGGGCATGACACCGATCGTTGCGAGAAGTCTTTTCATGACGTGGCACATGCAACAAGAAGATCTGCTGAAGATGATCACGGGATGCTCAGATATGAGCCGTCGGATCTTGGCCTCAGATGATTCCTCTTCGTCGATGGAGAGAGAAGTAGATGAGGTTTGCGAAGGAGGAGTGAGGTCCAAGGAAACGACGTCGTTGGAGAAACGTTCTAAGCCTAATTCTTGCATCATTGCAACAATTAGAGAGAGAGAGAGAGAGAAACGTAGAGAGGTTTGTTAAGAGGAAGTGGTGGTTTTGTATTTGTATATATAGAAAGAATCAAAAGAAGGTTAAAACAAAAAGAAGAATCATAATTTATAAAAAAAATTAAGGGAAAATTAAATAGCAAATAAAATAAGAAGAGAATTATTGGTGAAAGGAAAAAAGAAAAGGACAAAGAATGGGAGAGGAGGAGAAGGGAGTGGTGTATGTGGTTGCTTACATCACAGAGTACTGTCTCGTGATGTGTTTCTTTTGCTTTTATTTTTCTTTATAGTAATTTTTTTTTATTTATTTCTGAAATTGTTTATTCTAATGAGTAAGTGCATGGGAGTTCCAAAACTCACGCGCTAGATTTTATTGCAGATGTTGACATTTTCAATGGGAAAAAGGTGAATGGAAAAAGTATTCACGAGTTTAGGCTCTATGTTTTGGGGGAACAGAGGCGGGGATGGGAATGATAGGTGTCATACGTACGTTTGGTTAAACTCTCGAACTCAAGTTCGAACGTGAAGTTTATGAAACAGCAGTCGAAGCAGGTTCACTGAGTTTAATGCAGTACTGGCGATCGAGAAAAACAAATAAATATTAAGAGCTTTGATTTTTCGTTTAAAAGTGAACCCTTAAATCGAATATTATATACGACTCTACTGGTGGAAACATATCATATATTAGGAGAAAACTAGCTAGTATCTTCCTTCCATCCATTTCATCTTTATCAGATATCTAACATTTTTTTTTTGCCATCTAAGAGTATTTATCAGATATCTAACATATAAACATTAATACATACTGGTGAATAATTTAATACTTGAATTACCTAGTTTTTATAAAATAATTAACAAGAAAAGACTTATACGGTGGAAGGTCCAAAACGGCGTTTTTCTGGATAAAAATGTTAAAAACGAGGTTTCTAAACTGAAGAAAATGATTTATCTCTTTTTATTATGTCATGTAAGAACTAAGAACCATTCAATTCTAAACCACGATCGATAGCAAGCTGTATTATTGGGTTACAGATGATTGTCTTGCACTGGAGGAGAGTTATCGACAATTCTCTTAGTCGTTACCGAATGGAGTAAAGAAGATATATATAAAAAAAAGATGGAATGTTTCTCTATCAGAAAACAATAAGAAATGGATTTTAAATGTATTTTCTTTTTATTATAAGTATGTTTTCTTGTTATATATTTGTTTGAGTTTTTAATTTTTATAATTTGATTGTTTAATTAATCTTCCAAAATACAGTATATATTAGTGACTATACTTATGGAAGTCCAGTGCAACCAGGCCCGGCCCTGGGCTAAAGCCCGTGAAGCAAGGGCTTTAGGCGCCATTAGCGATAAATAATTGAAGGGCGCCACACATGTTAAAAGTAATTGTAGTCCAGTGGTTTGTTGCTTCCCTTCGTTCCCATAGCAATAGGGTTCGAATATCACTTCCGTTTTTTGGTGATATAATCACAATATTTTTTTTCTGATAATAAAAATAAAATATTTATTCATTCAAATATACCGAAGATTTTGTTACCTATTCCAACCACCCTAATTTCTTTAACAAACATATTATATTAAATGATATGTTACTAGATAAATAATTTAATTAAAGAAAATCTAATTATTTATCTTCAACTTATTCCCTTTTTTTTGGTAAAATAAAAAGCTTTTTTCGTTTTATTTCTTTCAGCTGGTATTTGCTAAAAAAGATGTATCAATTGGAGATGTATGAATAAGAGTCTAAGAGATGTTAAAACAATTATCTTGAAATGATCGATGTGTAAAATAGATCTTTTTGTGATTAATCTTTGTTGAAATAGCTTCTTGCTTTTCTTTTTTTTTTCCTTCTTTCCGTAAATTTTGTAGTCTCATTAGAAACTTTTGAAATTCAAAAAGTTTTAAATTACTAGGTTCAAATATTTTCTGAAACTCTATGAACACAATAAAAATTGCGAAGTTGATGTTAGCGTAATTTAATCATATGTTTTCCTCTATCTATAAATTATAGGTACGTTGTTGTTTTTTGTGTTTCTTTTTTGTCTTCTGGATTTTTTAAAAATGCTACAAAAATAAAGCGGAACTGAAAATATAATGAAAAAATCTGAAAAAATCTGCAAATAATGTTTTTGATGTTTTTTATTTTATTTCTTTGGAAACAAATCAAAATAATAATATGCGATATTATTTTGATTATGTTCTTAAATAATGATAAAAACTAGTTATAATTAAGGGGCAGTAACTTTTTGATCTGCTTTAGGCGCCGGACAACTCCGAACCGGCACTGAGTGCAACTAATTTATTGCATATTCTTTGAAGCTAACACTTTTGCTATTGTGACAAAGCATTAAGCAATGATATTTCCCATGTTGTTTTATTGATAATATAAACATTTGGACCAATCCCAAAGCTTCTTAGATTGAGATTCTGTTGGCGTGGATTCCGTCATACCGGAGCTGGTTGAGACTACTATTTTGTCTCCAAGAAAACTCGCAAGTTTAAGATATCAAATGCTAGTTATAAACTTTGCGAACTTTTAGTCAACGTTGGTCTTCAAGTGGCCTGGCATCATTTGAGTTCTATATGATAATATTTTCTTTTCACCATAACGAGTAAAAAAAACAACAATTACAAAGAGTTACGACTCCCTTCTGTCATCCAAAGTGAATCAACTCACACGGAGTTTAATAGAGAAGTTTATTTTCCATGAATCATGATCAAAGTTAGGAATGCATTTTGGCGAAAAGTGAGCAAATACTACTAAACGAAGAGGACAAGCATGAATGGCGTGGAAATAGATGGAATGGAGCCCAATCTGAAACGGACTTTGGAGAGAGATGTGGTTATACGAGCACCGTTGATGGTGTTGTCTTCAATTTCGTGTCTGCCACATGTGCTCACGTAAGCCCATCTTTATTTTATTAATTTGTTAGAACGTAATAATAACTAGTTCTTTTATTTTATTTGAGTGGATCCATTTTCTTTCGTTGTGATCTCTTCTAGTCTTTTTAATAGTTGTCCACCAGGATCGATCATGACGTATTCTTTTATATTGGTCTCACCTAAAACATTATGTCCTAAGATTCTATATGTAAGATTCCATTTCCATCCATATTCCAATTTTAATAAAAACGAATCCTTTTCAATGATTCGAAAGATATGTTAGTGCGTTTGCGGTAGATTGTATAGTTAAAACAGCTAGCTGCATTTACACCGACCCACAGAGTTCTCCTTAGCTAACTATAGACTATATTAATATGGTAGTGTTATTTTCTCCCAAAAAATAGTGTTATTGGTTAAGATGTTGTAATTTAATATTTTGATATCTTTGTGGTTCTTAAAAATATAATTAAATTTTAATATTTAAAGATAAATTAGTTATTTGAAACTGTAAATTCTCATCTAAATAGTGCTGGTGTTTGTGTGTATTTGCATTCATATATTACATGTTTGATGATAGATGTCATGATAGTTTGTTTTGAAAACATATGGTGATTCCTCGTTTGAAAGTAAATAGAGATATGTTGAACAAGAACATGTAACTAGATTGTATGCGTGTTACTATACAGGAATTGACTTTTTAGTAGCATTACATTTTTAACAATCAAAGGCTGAAAGATGAGTAAAAAACTCCATATGTATCTTTCAACAACAAAAGTCAAAAACACCATTTTTTTTTAAAAACTCCATATTTTTTTTGTCATTTATTAACTTTCGTCTTACAATTTTAAACACCTGCATTACTTCTACTCAAAAAGTTCTCCCTAGCTAATTAAAATAAATATATATATAGACGTATGGTCCTGTTGTTGGCTCCCTATTAAATAGTGTTATTAGTTAAGATGTTGTAATCTAATATTTGAATATATATATAAAAGTTAATTGTATATAGGTCTGAAATTTAGAAAATTAAGAGTCAGTAAGGGCATTCCCATTGATGGTTTTTAACACAGGTTCACCAAAAAGAATTAATATAATAATCAGAGAATTGGTGGCCATGTGTCACGCGAGTTCACTGAAGTGAACCCGTTTCATCACTGTTTCGCGGGCTCCACGTCACGTGGCGGCCCGCGATTGATTCGATTATTAATTTTTTTTAGTAAAACAGAAAACAAAAAAAAACAAAATAATCAAAAATATTACTTGTGAACATCCTCCCTCCGGTTCGCTGATGCAGATGGCCTAAGTATTTCAAACCAAGAATCCGATATCAAATATTTCAAACTTGTGGTCCATAAAATATAATAATAAAAATATTAAAGAATAGATAATAATTGGAAAATGTAAATTCTCATGCACATAGACATGCTTATGTGTGTGTATGTGTGTATTTGCATTCATAATATACATGTTTAATGATAGTTGTCATCAGAGTTTGAGTTTGGAAGATCTGATTTACACATGCAGATAGATGAATGAGGGACATGTACTTATCAAGTTATCATAGAGTGACTAATATTGATTTTGTACATAGGAACAAACGAAACTTAATTTTCATGCAATTTATTTCCAAAAAATGGTTTCATAGACACTGTTCTTCATTGTTACTCTTTACTTCCTTACAAAATGAATTGAATTTCCCATCTTATTTCAAAAGTAAGACAGCAGAAAAGAGACAAAAGCTCATGAGTCGTAAGCACTCAAATAAAAATGTAATAATAGTGATTAAAAAAATCGAAATATACAAAAGATATAAAAAGAACAAAGAAAGATGGAGGTTAGGTTTCCTTCTCTTCCGACTCACTCTTCCTTGGAAAACAAGTTAAAGAAGTGTGTGTGTGGTTTAGCATTTTACACCTCTCGGGCTTGGGATCCCCATGTAAGCTAGCCGTGGGGAAACCCTCACTTTAGGACTCGGTCTTGGAGATGGAATAGGTCCATAAGTATTAGCTGGTGAGACACGAGGCGAGAGGCTTACTTGCTCCAGTGCTTGTGTCTGTAGCTTCACTGGATAATCTCTAACACACCCAATTCTTGGACCATATCCACTAGACCATTTACAAGACAGTCTCTTCGCAGGATCAAAAACTGGTCTAGCTCTCTCTTCTTGCTCTGAAGGCATCTCAACTTCTTGTGAGATCTCTTCCTCTGCAGTGGATTTGAATGACGACGAATATTCTTCATTCACAGCACATCTCTGCAATATAGATTGATCTCTCGTGAATACAAACATTCTCTTGATGCAAGAACACAAAAGGGTCTAATGTTTTTTTTTTAAATTTCCTTACCTTAACATTGGTGAGATCAACATTGTGTTCCTCCAAGAAACTTATGAACTCCTTGAAGTTTTCTTCTGTTGGGAGATAGTGTCCACTATATGGCCATATAGCCTGAGAAAACAAAAGGTGAGTAAAACCCTTTTAGTAAGAGCTTCATACGTGAGAAGCAAGACATGTAATTTTTTGTAAGTACCTCAAGGATCCCATCGCGAGCAACCAATCTTCCTGCAGCAGTTGTGGCTCCTCCGGACAAGAAACTAGAGTGCTGGAACACACCTTTCTTCTTCTTCCCTACGTATAAGGTTCTAGTAGTGCTGAGTACAAAGATCGACTTTGATTCCTCAGTTGAGTTGATCAGAGTCATGCTTTGTTTGTATAATAGTCTCCCATCTTCCACTATCACTTCATATGCTTCTCTCTCCATCTACAGGTTTTGAAAGAAACAACACAATGAGTAATCAAGAAGGTACAGCTAACTAGTATGGTTTGAGTCTGAGGTAAGAAACTCACTGGTCCGAGATATGTGATGCATTGTTTCTGCAGAACACTTCTTGGATGTTTTTCAAGATTTACATCTTTGCCGTCTCCTATGTCCAACCTTTAGTTTCAAATGGGTGGAAACAGAGTTTAGAGCAGATCCAAACACACAGGAGGAGATAAGATGAACTTTTTTTGGATGTAAGACTAACCAGTAAAAAAATGGCTGTGAGCTCTTGCTCGCTGACCAGACATCATAATAGAAGTGCAAGTTGTGGCCATAACGATGACGTGGGTCAATCTGTAGATGCAAGAGAAGAAAAATAAGATTAAATTCACAAACATTAAATAGGAACTCATAACTTTTGATCATGTGTTACTTCACAAGCCCTGTCAATTACTGTATTGTATTCTATTAGAACTCACAAAGAGAGGTCATGAGGACTTACAGCTTCAAGCCAATGCTGAAGAGCTAATTTCTGAGCCTTTTCATCTTTTGACAAGCCTTTCCCAACCTATTTAAGTAAGACCCACATTGATATTTCATCATAAAAAGAAATAGTGAAAAGTAATAACACATTGACCTGAAAGTAAACAGAAAGAAAAAAAAAGATGTTGTGAAAAAGATGTCATACCTTAGCAGCTCGTGTTCGAGCTCGTGTCCATTTAGAAGCAGCCGGTTCATGTTTCTCTTCTTTAAAGAAAGACACAGAGCTCAGGTTCAGAGCTGCAGCATCAAGAGTCTTCCACCTACAACGTTTCAAGCAATAACAAGGGTTAAGTTTAACCTTCTTGCCAAAGCCCATAAGGCCCAAAACCACAGCATATAATATTAGTTTGAAATCTTTAAAAGACACTAAAAGAAGATGTGGATGATGTAAACTCACCAGAGCTCCTCAACAAGGACAGCACAATCAGCTAAGTTCCTTCTCGTCCGGTAACTCTTGTATACCTTTTGCAGCGTAGTCGCAGCTGCATCAAGCTCGGTGACCGGTCTAGGGGAGAAGAACACAAAAGGCTCACGTGGAGTTACTGTGGGTTTCTTTATCTGGAGACTCTCACAGTTTCTTCCGTTCAAAGTGTTGGGAGTTGACTTTTTTGTCTCCAAAACCTCAAAACTCGAATCAGTCTTGGTCTCTTTAGGAATCTCCCAGCTGTTAAAACTCAACGAACGCTCCATAGTAGGACTACGTTGGTGCGTAGTATTACTGATTCTCTTGAAACTGTTGGTTCTTCTTATTGATGTCAAGCCTCCTCCATCTTTAACTTTGAAGCTAAAAGAGCCAACTTCAAGACCCATGGCCACAATAAAGCGAGTCCTTACAAAAATATTCAATATAGAAATCTGCTGCACACACCAACAAAGATCAGTATCAGAGCCTCAAAATTCATTAAACCAAACATACCAACCAAATATAAAGTACAACTTACCTTGTGGGCATTAAACACAACACACGTTCTTGGCGTTAGATGATTCAAATAAATGGCACCGAGAAAAAAAAGGACCTTTCAAAGAATAAATGAATGGTGAGAAAAGGAGACGAGAGATATGAATATGAGTAACATAGGTTGAAGAAGACTCTTATATATATAATGTTGGAGTAGTGTGGGAAGTTGAAGACTAGTAAAAAAAAAAAGTCTTCGTTTAACAAAATCGTTGAATGTCAAATACTATGACGGAAGATTCAAACTCGGTGTGTCTGAGAAAGTTGAACATTTGAATAATCTTTTACTGAAAAAGAATGGTAGGCTAGTGAAGGTAACTTCATGGAAGTTATTGAAGAAAAGGACTTTATACACATAATGACATAACCTATGTCATTCTTATTATTTAATGTTAGTAATTAATTTTGATATTTCTGAGTTTGATTTTTCCGGATAGCGATAAACTTAACAACTGGTCTGCTCCTCAAGAGGGTCTTAAATGTGTGTGTGTATTACACATCAAAGTATCAAACATTGTTCTTTTTATCTTTGTCTTTGACTGCTAATTGTCAACGCGTGCGGGTGACGCATTTTTTTGTTTTGAATGCATGTTGGTGTACTTGTTAATCTGTGACCATTGACTTTGAAGTTGGAGAATTTATGAAAGAAAATCCAAACATGGGAGGGTGACTCCACTGTAGCTCGATGACGATATTCCCCACGTAGCGGCAGATAATGGGCCGTATTTGGGCTGAAATAGTTTTTGTTAACTAATGGGCTGGGCTTTATTATCAAATTCGGCGCGCACCTAATTGTAATAATCATTGGTTTACTATTTAAAACCTATTATCTCTAGGAGAAGCCCACCCAGCAACAATAACAAAAACGGAAAAAGAGAAATCAATCTCGTCGTCGGAGAAGGAGAAGAAGACGGTGTGTGAGAGAGGAGGAGATGTCGACGATCTACGTGCTCGAGCCACCGACGAAGGGAAAGGTCATCGTGAATACAACCCACGGCCCAATAGACATCGAGCTATGGCCTAAGGAAGCCCCCAAATCGGTGCGGAACTTCGTTCAACTCTGCCTCGAGGGTTACTTCGACGACACCATCTTCCACCGTGTGATTCCCGGGTTCCTCGTCCAGGGCGGAGATCCCACCGGCTCCGGCACAGGTAAAATTTGTCCAGAATCCTCTGATTAAAGTCTTAGGGTTAGTATGTATGAGTCGATTTCAAATTGAGTGATTGTGAGTGATGTGTAACAGGTGGAGAGAGTATATACGGAGGTGTCTTTGCGGATGAGTTTCATTCGAGGCTGAGATTTAACCACCGAGGGATTGTGGCTATGGCTAATGAGAGCTCGCCGAATACGAATGGGAGTCAGTTCTTTTTCACTTTGGATAAGTGTGATTGGCTTGATAAGAAGCATACTATCTTTGGAAAGGTAAAGAAATTGTTTTTTTTTTGTTTGTTCTGTTTTGTACAAGTATTTCTTTCTGAGTTCTTGATCATGTTGTTATTAGGTAACGGGTGATTCAATCTTTAATCTTCTAAGACTAGGAGAGATTGACACTGGTAAAGATGATCGTCCCCTGGATCCTGCCCCCAAAATATTATCTGTTGAGGTAAAGAGTTCTTACAAGTTAAATCTGATGCATAAGACAATGTTGATCTCCCCTTATTGAGGATGTTCTTATGATAGTGTTGTGATTTGCTTGTTAGGTTTTGTGGAACCCTTTCGAAGATATCATTCCTAGAGTGTTAGCAAAGACATCGCATGCTCCTGTTGATGAAGTCAAAGAACCACCAAAAAAGCCTGTGAAGTAAGATGTTATCCATAGATAATCGATAGTTTAAACTGTATCTTTGCTTTGGCTGATTGTTGAGTTTTTTTTTTCTTCCTTTTGTTGTCAATCAGGAAACTGAATTTACTATCATTCGGAGAAGAAGCTGAGGAAGAGGAGAAGGAACTGGCAGCTGTAAAGCAAAAGATTAAGAGTAGTCATGACGTGCTGAACGATCCTCGACTATTGAAGGCAGAAGCTACAAACAAAGAACGGGTAATAATACTGTTTATCTATTTTTCGCGTTTTTTTTCCTTTTATGTATTCATCTCTTGTGTGAAAGTGTTGGCTGATCTGTAATAAAGTGTTACGAATAACTATATTACTTATCCTCCTGGTTGTTACATGTAATGAAACTTACCATTCTTAACTTTGTTTCTGCGCAATCTGCCTAGCAGTTTATCATAGGCATCAGATGAAAACTGAACATTTTCTTTATTTGTGTTTTTGTTTGTCTTAACAAGAAATTCAGACTTTCTGATGTATATTAAAAACTTTTTTGTACATTTCAGAATGCACCTGACTCGAAGGAGGTGCTATCTGTGCGGGAAGCTCTGGGTTCTAAGAAAGAAAAGGCTCAAAACGAGAAAAGCTGGCCTGTATCCGATCCAGTTGGACATAGTGATGATGACGATGATGATGGAGACGAGAGTAAATTTGATGCAAAGATGAGGAATCAAGTGCTTAGCAGAAGGAAAGAGATGGGAGATATTCCTCCAAAACCAACTCAGAAAAAAAGTAATTAGTTTTTCCATCTCTAGTGATTAGATATTAAACTTATGATTTACATGATAAAAGTTCAAATCAACTCATATCTGTGCATAGGGATGCTTCCTAACCAAATCCTAATAAAAGTTCAAATTTAACAAATGGTTTGATGCTTCTATGTTTGACACCAAGTATTCACAGAGAGGAATATTGTACAGCTCTCTCTGTTCCTGCGTATAGTTTATATCATCTCTAGTTATTTCTGTACACTGTTAATTAGATTTCCTTGTGGTTGTCTTAACAGAGAGCTCTAGTGTGAAAGCCCCTGAAGAATCTATCAAAAGGTAATGATACCGCAGTTAAACCCTATTGTCTCCTAAAATTCGACACGCCTGGCTCTGATTTTGTGTGTTTAGGTTGGGAATTAGAGATTTATGTTTGAAAACCTATTTTACTTAAATTCATGTTGGCATAATCAGTAACACAAGTCATTGACTTACTAGTTATTATGCTATTTACAGGGCTGATATTGAAAGTAGTGAAGATGAGAAACCGAAGATGGAAAAGTTATCATTGAAGAAAAAGGGAATAGGTTCAGAAGCCAAAGCCGAACGATTGGAAAATGGAGACGCTGATTTACAGCTTTACAACGCCTCTGAACGCGCCCGGCAGTTACACAAGTTGAAGAAGCGCAGAATGCAAGGAAACGAGGATGCTGTAAGTTGTTTACAAGAGCTTTTAGCTTAGATTTTAAATTGTGTTTTCTTATTGATTCTTTACCCTCCTTTGCTCACTGACTAAATCCGAGTGTGACTGATTATATTCCCGAAAAGTAATTTGTAAATCTGTCAAAGAAAAAGTCTTAGCTGATAGTTTTGTTAACTTATCATTGCTTCTCTCTTGTTGTCAGGTGTTGGCAAAACTGGAGAAGTTTAAGCAGTCCATTTCGGCAAAACCGTTTGGCTCAAGTAGTGAACCAGGAGGCGATACAGAGGAAGATGTCTCTGATTGGAAGAAAGTAAAGCTCAAGTTTGCACCCGAGCATGGCAAGGTAATTCTCTAAGGTTCCATCTCACCTGAGAGTGAGATTCTAGTGGATGTAGTAGTACTATACTACTTCGTTCAAACTCTTTAGTTAACATAAAAATCGCAAAATCCATTAGTTCATAGTATACTTTTATTATGTCCTATCCTGAAAAAGTGAAGCTATCTTGCAGTCTCGCAAAGATGATCCAGATGCGTATGTTGTGGTTGACCCTCTTCTCGAAAAGGGAAAAGAAAAGTTCAACAGAATGCAAGCCAAACAAAAACGAAAGGAACGAGAATGGTCAGGAAAGTCTCTTGCCTGAGTTATTGGAATCATCTAAACTCGACCACCATCGAAAGGGCTAGAACATCGAATTTGTAGGAGGTTAGACACTTTTCAGATGCCAAACGGATAGTTAAGCAAACTTAATACATGTACTACTACTCTTTGGTTGTCTGAAAACTTGTTCAATTTCTTCTGCAGTTTTAAAAATCAAATTTGTGATAGAACAACGTGTCTGTAGAAAGAATCTGGCATTGTCTTGCTTTTAAAAGTGATGTTTCATAGTTCACGGCTGGTGTCGACTTTGGCTCTTTGCTAATAAACTAGTAATAAAAGGAACTTGTTGAGTTGGCATTACCTCAAACGTCACGTAAAAATACAATGTGACTGAAGAAGAAACCAAAACATCTTTTTATTCAACTCTCTTCTCTCTTTATCTGTCTTCACGAGCTCATTTTGTATCCTTCTCAAAAACCCTTTCTTGTTGTCTTTTCTTTCTTTGATAACAAACTTTTTTTTTTTCTACAAAACTTCCATGATATGTTGGTATAACATAAACTAATTACTCTTTTCTTTAATGCAGCATGGTTGTTCGTTGCTTTACAGAGAATGAACCAAAGAGTTTATTCCTAGGTTGCAGCCCCAGATAATAGTGTTACTTGTTTATACATAAACAATGGTGCCTACTTATGAATAGTGAATCTTCTGCACTCGCATGTGTAACATTCAATTCCGCAGCAAAAGTACAAAAGCCCACTTGCTCTTTTTATCTTCTTTTTATCTTTTTTTTTTCGATCGACCCTTATGAACTAAACTCCAAAAACATTTGCGTTTTCAAAAGGTGAATTCTATAAAAACAGCCATTGATCTGATGCCACGTGTGAGACGTGGAAAAATAGGCAAAACGCTTTTTACTTTTTCTTGTTGTTGTTGGTGTTGTGAATTTCGTTGTCGCTAATTATGATTACAACGCAGCATTCTGACGACTTGCTCCCTCTTACAGCTAGACCACCACCACCACCTTTCCCTCTCACTTTTACTTGTAAACGAAAAAGATAATACACTATTTTTTTTCTTCCTATTTCTCCTTTTAGTTCACATAGATTTCTCCTCACACTCATATACCCAAAAGAAGAACAACGTAAAAATTTGACTCCACCTAATTTATATTCCTGAGAAATAAAATACAATAGCTTTTTTACAAGGCTATGATTGGTCAAAACGAAGAACGGTTGACTTCATATGATTTCTTGACCGGCATACGAAACCGAAATCACTATCATTCATCACCATTCTACTTGATCTAGGCATGAATAACCAGTATATTCAAACTAAAAATGGATAAAAATAGACAATGAGCAACTTCATCTTCCTATAAGTTGACGTCATATTTTAATTCCTTTGTTATATATCTGTTGTTTTACAGTTGTTACACAACTTGTTTTAATTTTAATAACTTTTAACATTAACGGTAATTACTTAGGAGAATGTATAATCATTACATGATAGTGTGACAGCTAAACTGCATACAAATGTAGAAATGTACATACCATAGTTTATAATTTAGGATAATTTTACACAACATAATTATCCCAAGTAGAAAGGCATCGTTGCTAGATTTTTTACATAAATAATGGATCCCAATAATTAAATACTTAATACTATCACAAGCTTCACAGCCATCGAATCCTATGCGCGTGTGAAAACCACGTTCCAATCACGAAGCTAAAATCTTCAGCTTCGTTGTATAAAAAAACTTATTGAGACAAACCTTAAATTCCAATTGTACCCTTGACAGCGATACACTCTCTCTCTCCAACCAAACATATCTGGAAATTATAAATAAAATTTCTACCTGGTAATCAAATAAAGATATTAGTGAAATAATAGATAACAAATAAACAAATAAAGAACATAAATAAATTTAGGAAACAAATCTGCTGAGTTTAGGTTGTAAATTGTACGTATCTATTTCTGAATCTCTCCCATATTATACAGAGGGCCATTTAAATATGATGCCGACACGTGTCGATTAGAGGTTCGGCTTCCAAGGGTAAGATCGTAAAATCCCAACCGTCATCTCTCTCTTTAAGAATTTCCAGAGCGTGAGAGAAGTGGCCTGAGAGAGAGAGAGAGAGAGGTGCTTCCCATAGCCATTCACGTCGAGAGAAGAAGAGTGTCGAGAGAGAGAGAGGAAGGAGATGGAGGATATACAGGAGGAAGAGAACGGTACTACGGACGTGGAGGTGCTAGGATCGAGCTTGACCATGGAGAAAGTGGCGGCTGCTAAGCAGTACATCGAGAATCACTACAAAGCTCAGAATAAGAACATTCAGGAGAGGAAAGAGAGGTTAGTGAATCGTCTCTCTGATTCCGTCGTAATCTTCTTTCTTTCGTTCCCTCACTTTTTGAGCGAGATTGGAGATTTGGAATTTATCTAATTTGTTTTTTTTGAAGACACTATTTAGGGAAAAAATTAGTTGTGTGAACTTGATTAGTTTCATCTCTGATGATAATCATGGTGGTTACTCTGCTTTACTGTCAACGTTTTAGCCATTTGTGGCTAGGAAGAAGAATCTGGTTAAGTTACTGTTGCCTCTCTTTGCTTTGTGAAGCAACCAAGTATCTGTAACAGTGCTTAGCGAAGAATACATCCACATCCGATCCATTGTTTAGCTATTATCATTTCCGTATTACACTGTTAATAATAAGAGGAATCTGCTTGTGTTGTGTAACTTACATTGTGTGATTTCTTGCAGACGGTGGATCTTGGAAAGGAAGTTAGCTTCTTCTGGAGTGCCGAAGGAGGAGCAGATCAACATGATTAAAGATCTGGAGAGGAAAGAGACTGAGTTTATGAGGCTTAAAAGGAACAAGATAAGTGTTGATGACTTTGAGCTTTTGACAATCATCGGAAGAGGTGCTTTTGGTGAGGTTTGTACAACAAGACACTGCCTGTACCGTTAATTTCATTGCACATTCTTGGAGTTCAAATATGAACATCATAACCGGGATGCAATTTTGTTTGGTTCTTTTCGTAATGATTATGGTACGTCTAATCTCATAAATAACTTAATCTAACTTTCAGGTTCGCTTATGTCGGGAGAAAAAGTCCGGAAATATTTATGCTATGAAGAAGTTAAAGAAATCTGAAATGGTCATGAAAGGACAGGTAAAAATTCGTAAAATAGTTGGAACAGTGTGCCACTCTCTTGGCTACTATTGTTCGCTGGAGCTTAAAGTTAGCCTTGTCTGTCATTATGAGTTTGATGGTATTATTATCTGGCATCATCTTTTCTATGCTTACCAGCTTATAGTGTAGTTTTGCTTTAATCTGGTCGCAAAGTTAAGGATGTTGGTCTTCATGTGTTAAGTTTCTATAAGTTCAACCAATATCTCAAATACATGGTTCGATTTCAAGATGCCGGCATATGTTAGCATATCAAATAACAAGCATACTGGTTATAATGTATCCTCGTTTACAGCGAAAACTAACTGTGTTTATGGTTTTCTCTGAGTTTACGTACCTGGGTCTTTCTCTTCCTAGTATCTGATTAAATAAATATACATTTTGTAGGTGGAACATGTCAGAGCAGAGAGGAACTTGCTGGCTGAGGTTGCGAGCCACTATATAGTGAAACTCTACTATTCATTTCAGGATGCCGAGTATTTATACCTGATTATGGAATACCTTCCTGGTGGTGATATGATGACTTTGCTCATGAGGGAGGATACATTGCGGGAAGATGTTGCAAAATTTTATATTGCTCAAAGCGTCCTGGCCATTGAGTCCATACACAGATACAACTATATTCATAGGTGGATTTTGGAAATTATCTTAGTTTGCAAGCTTTTGGTGCTTTCGTACATCTTGTTGACCTGTCTTTCCACTCTTTTTGCAGGGATATCAAACCTGACAACCTTCTTTTGGACAAAGATGGACACATGAAACTCTCGGACTTTGGGCTTTGTAAGCCTCTTGATTGTAGAACTTTGCCCTCTATTCAGGAGAATAGGGCCACCGATGATGAAGCTGTTACAGAATCTATGGATGTTGATGGAGGTTTTCCCGACACTGATAACAAAAGAAGCTGGCGCAGTCCCCAGGAACAACTTCAGCATTGGCAGATGAATCGCAGAACACTAGTATGTTTTTTTTTTTGGTTGGAGTAGAAAATTTCCCTCTGTATTATTCATATTGCTCTGATTCCTGAATATACCAAATATGACCTGACTGAGGATGTAGATAGATATTCGAGGGAATATTGAACACTAAACATGGGTATTCTTCATATTGGATGAGAACACATTTTAATCTTTCATCACCTCTGATTGGCTTCTCCTTTTTTAAAGGCATTTTCGACTGTGGGAACACCCGACTATATTGCTCCTGAAGTTTTACTGAAGAAAGGATATGGCATGGAATGTGATTGGTTAGTTGTTTTGTTTTCATTTTCCATTCAGAGTGATCTATTACATCGGAGGTGCATACCTAGTGCTATAGCTGTTTAAATTTTTGTGCGCGAACAAGTAGCAGCCATACAGATTTGTACCGAATCAATAAAAGGCTTTCTCATTTTCATTCCGCAGATTTTCCATAATCTCCTGGGGTGGAGTTTATTTACCTTTGAAATATCTTTCTCGTCTCTCAGGTGGTCATTAGGTGCAATTATGTACGAAATGCTCGTCGGGTATCCTCCGTTTTATGCAGATGACCCCTTATCGACATGCAGAAAGGTATTGCATTCTGCGGTTATGTTAAGTATCCAGTGATTTTCCCAATACAAAGTTTTAAACAATTTGACAGTAAAGAATTTGACTGGTTTCCTACTCAAACTTTATGTGCGTTAGCGAAATGTTAAAATCTTATTATATTTTTTTTTTCATATAATGTTGTTAAACCATGCAGTGATTGGTGGTAAAATTTCTTTAGCTCGCTCGTTGTAGACGCAGAAAAGAAAACTAGTTATTTTGTTTGTATGGTTCAGTGATCATATTCATGAAATCTTATTTCTTCCTGCTAGATTGTCAATTGGAGAAATCATTTGCAATTTCCCGAGGATGCTAAGTTGTCACGCGAGGCAAAAGATCTTATCTGCAGGTTGCTGTGCAACGTCGACCATAGACTTGGCACTGGAGGAGGAGCCCAGCAAATCAAGGTAGGGATGTTCCATGAGAAGATTAAGTAGTACCTGTGTTAAGCTTCGTCATTTTTCTTTATTAACTTGCACCTTAAATCTGCATCAGGTTCATCCTTGGTTTAAAGATGTTGTCTGGGAAAAGCTCTATGAAATGGAGGCTGCTTACAAACCAGAAGTGAACGACGAGCTAGATACACAAAACTTTATGAAGTTTGATGAAGTATGTCATAAATTCTTACTTTTCAGTATCTTGCATTATTTGAAAGATGTTTTCCCGGGTGAATAGGCTTCACTCATGTTACTTTAGGAGTTATCACAACTTATAGTAGTATTTAAGGCTCTACATAAATTTGGACAGTTCATATCTTAATAGTTATTATGCAAATCATACCTGTTAGTTTAAAATATGCGACTCAAACGTGTGAAGATGGTGCAAATATATACTGCCTTATCGAGCAAATATGTGTCTAATCCAAGGGAGTGATTCTCTTAAACCACATTGATATGTTACCTAGGAATTTGTTTGTCTGTGAATTGATGAAGACTAGCAACTCTTTGTAACATTTATATGATATTTTTAGGCAGCTGAATTTGTGTAATTGTTCCTATATGATGTACGAGGGGTTTACTGAATTTCTTGATATCATCTCAGGTGAATTCTCCTGCAACTGAAAGAACTAAATCGGGTACCTCCAGGAAGGTTTGTAATTATTGCTAAGCGTATACATAATTATATGCAAGGATATGCGAATGGATGTCGATACTCCTATCATTGTAATCTTTGCTGCTGAAGTGATTGGATATAAAAAAGCATCATCAAATGCTGTTGCTCGACATATACCTTTTTTTATTTGTCTGAAGCGAAACCTGTTTTCATTAGATGTTTTACTTTTGAATGATTCATCTTTTTTTCCCATTTTGTGCAGAATCTTGCTCCCAAGGATTTAAGCTTTGTTGGCTATACATACAAGAACTTTGACGCTGTGAAAGGGTTGCGTCATTCACTTGGTACATCCAAAAAGTCCATACTATTATTAAATCATTTTCAACCTTTTAAAACTCCTGCATTTTTCTAGTCCTAATAATATGTTTTAAGCAAATGAGATACTGTAGAATTTATTGTTGATATGACACGATGAAGAATCTGACTAATGTCTTTTCCAACTCTGTAGAGATGGCAAGAACTATGTCTCTGGATCGATCACCAGGTGAGTTGTGTTCAATCATTGGAAAATTCCATGCTTCTTTTGTTTGCCTCTATGCATGTTCAAATCCGAAAGCTTCTTTCACAGATACGTCTTAACGACAATCTCATAACTGATGTAATAAAAACTGTGTGCAGCTGAGGTGATGCCTGTGGAGCGGATAAGCGGGGAAGCAGCAGAGGCTCAGATGGTGTCGACGATGGATGATCCAATGATAATTTGAAATAACCAAAACTAGTAATGAAGCAAAAGAAGACTAACAATGGTTAGCCTTTCCTGATGATTCTGTGTATTAGAAGAAGCAAAAAAAGGGAGGGTAAAGAGAGATTTAGAGGATTATTGAGTAAAAGTCTTATGTGCTATATAAAAGCTGCCCAGGTTGGCTGTAGTAATGTTGCCTTCTCTAGTGGCAGTTTTATTGCAACATTTTTAACTCTCTTTTACCTTTCTATGTGTGTATCAAAATCAAACCTTTTATTTCTATAAATTTGAAGACCCACCGAGAAGTGAGGACTTTAGAGTGTGTATATTTGAGTTTTGTTGCAAGTCAGATTTCTAACCAAACTTGGATACAGAAGTTTGATGTGGTATTCATGTTCTTTTTTTCTTTCTTTGTTAGTATCCAATTATCCATCATTAGAGCCAATTAGTTTTTCTTTGTTAGTATCCAATTAACCATCACTAAAGCCTGTTAGTCATTAACAAAGACAGTTCACAAAGTTGTATGAATCAATAAAAATGTAGGCTTTGTCCGTTTGCATGCCACTGCAATCAAATGGTTGAACTAAAACTAATTAAAAGGTGCTAATCATCCTCAAAACTGTCTATATCGCTGCACTAATCAACCCAAGTCAAAACGATATCCAAAAGGAAACTTTATTGATGGCAAAGTCAAAGTCTGAAAAAGAAACAACAAAGGTTTGCATAGTCACAGAAACTTTAGTTTATTCATGAGATAAAAACAGCACGAAAAAGTTGAGACATTTAGTTTGAAGAGAGATGAGCAACGAGCTGCGTGAGATTGTCTTCCTTTTTGATACTCTCCACCCAGTTAGCATTAATATGAACCTTTTCAATGCTCTGCTTCAAGGTTCTTGCCATTGAAGGCTTTGTTCTCGTTGCAAAATACTCCTCCACTTCTTTCGCCTTCTCAAACGACGCAAACTGAGACAATGGAGGGAGACATATGAGAAATCAGCGACCGAGAAGAAAGATCAACAACTGTTCATGGACAAATGAAGAGTTAAATAGATAAAGAAGAACAAACCGGAGATACAACTGCACTTATGAAGCGTGTTAGGAGAAATCCAGAACCCCATGTCTTCTCAATGAACTCCCACTTCTCCTGTAGCCATTTCCAGGCTACTTCACGTCCTTCCCAACTAACACCGGAAAGTCCATAAACTGCATCTTGATTCCTGACCTGGTGAAACAAGAAACATCGTTTCAACATCAAATAGTTCAACTCTAATGATAAAAACATGTAGACTCTCTATATATACCTCGTCAGACAATACAAAGTTAAGAACATCTTGAACTATACTGGGGTCTGGGCAACCTGCTAAAGAACCTGCAAAACCACAAGGAAAACGTTAGTAGTTGAAATTAAAAAAAAAATCTATTAGTTAATTCTCTGGAGAGATCAGCTACCTAAGATTCGTGTTTTCTCCTGGCTCAGGTCTGTTTCCCTATACACCTTAAGCAGAGACTCATAACCAGATTTGTCTGACTTGTTGGCTCTCTGCATTACAGCAACATAAGCAGCCTGCAAAACAAACAACCAATACAAAGATTAAAATATAAGATCACCACTTCCACATTTTAAAGCGTAGGTTGGGTTATGTAATAAGAAACAAACCCTTCTGAGGTCAGGAGGCAGAAGCGAGGTGTTCCTATCAGCTAAGAATGCATCAAATCTTCGAATTGCTTCATTTAGTGTCTCATCATGCCCAAACGCAGCAAGCGCAGTTAAGACTTCTCCTCTCAGCATAGCATCTAGATGGCTCTCCCCTTGTTTTGGGTCCCAACCAAGTCTCCTGTAAGAACATTGTAACAACATTGATTTCTTATAAACTTTTGCTGTTGATAAGTCAATATTCTGTAGGCGGGTAAAACAACTTACCCAGCAGCAAGCTGGAAAACGCCGATGAAAAACTGTTTAATTCCAGACATCAGTTCTAAATTTGCATCTGCTGCAATCTTCACAACTTTGTAGCTTATCTGTAGGGAGGAAGAGTAAGAGCCAGACGCAAAAGCATAACTATGAACCACCAAAATTAAAAAAAAAAAGATCCTTACAACAATGAGGTTGGACAGCACGGTATAGTCAAGTTCCTTCTTGTAAGCACTAATCAAAGTGAGCAAAGAGGCCAGAGATTGCTGACGAGCCATAGAAAGTGCAAAAGAATCATCCAAAATACCTGTTAAATAAAAAAGAAGCATGTTTCATCTCCAGTGAAATTCCATTATGTCAGCAAGAAAATTAAAAACTCTACAAGGTTAAATTACCATATCTATCAATAGCGGTCAAGCTTTGACTCTCTGTTGCTTTCCTGAGTCCAGCGGCGAGGCTGTCATCATATTTCACCCTATAGAACCCAGCCTGATCGACATTGATTTTTATCCAAGGGCATGTCCCATCGGCAATGGAACAGCCCAATAACTCCTTTATATCATACGCTCCAGATTTGGATTCCAATAAGAAGTTTTTGCGCACGTCGTATGAACCACAGCACAAAGTTACTGGTACAATCCATTGTCCCTCCCCAGGAGAACCGCTTGACAAGAAACGAGACTGCAATTTTAAAAATGAATTTTAGTTAGTTACTAAGTGGCAGTAGTAGGACATCCAGAAAAGGAAAAAAAGTTTATGGACCTGCTCAAGCTCCAATTTTCCATCTTTTATTTTGGCTGAGACAACAGGATATCCTTTTTGCTTTGTCCATGAACTCATAAGCTTGTTCACAGGTTCTCCTGAACCCTCTTCCAAAGCGGTCCACAAGTCTTCTGTCTTCGCGTTTGAGTAAGCATGACGTTTAACGTATGCAGCAAGCGACTTCTGCTTACGAAAACCATTGAACTAGGGTAAGAAGTTTTGGAGACATTGGGAAATTGACAATAGATGCCATTATGTTTTCCATGCATAATAATATGAGAATATAAAAGAAAATTAGCAAGAGCAGAACCTGGAAAACTTCAGCACCAAGATAGCTTTGTAGCATGCGGATGACAGATGCACCCTTCCTGTAGCTTATAGCATCAAATATTTCATCAATTTCAGAAGCATGATTAACCTCCACCTGAGGAAAGTTAAGATTCATGATAATTAGGTAACAGGTTATCTCTCAGATTGATATTGAATATTAAGGAAAAAAGCACTCAAGTCTTATTTATTTTGAGTAAGTGTCACACTTAATAACATAGATAATTATTTTGGTCACCTCTATTGGGTGAGACTCCTCAAGTCCATCAAGCCTTAGACCCTCAGTAGATTCATCTAAAAACTGGGTCCAGATTTTCCATTCAGGGAACAAACTATCAGTAGCCAAGTAGCTGACCTGAAATAGATAAAGAGTAACAAATAAATTCACAACCCAAAATTCAAAATCACTGTTAACACAATGGCCTAGAAATGCAATATACCCAAGTAGCAAAACCCTCATTCAGCCATAGATGAGTCCACCACTCCATAGTGACGAGATTGCCAAACCACTGGTGGGCCAGTTCATGGGCAACTACAGTAGCAACCTAGCAAGAGAAAATTAACTGCTTTAGATATAATTAGCACAAAAGCGCACAAGAAAATCAAAAGGACATGTTTGCAGTACCCTCTGTTTGTTAGAAGCTGCTGAATGCTGCTCATCATAGAGAAGAGCTGTTTCACGGTATGTAACTAAACCATAATTCTCCATAGCTCCAGCAGCAAAGTCCGGGATCGCAATCATATCGATTTTGGGAAGGGGATACGGCACAGCAAAGTACCTACACGAATGATTCAGGTGTCATTTTGCAACGAATATGATATATGCATGAAGATGAAGTTTCAAAAGTCGATGAAGGACTTACTCTTTGAACAGATCCAAGGTCTTTGCACCAACATGTAAAGCAAATTTGCCTTGGTCGGCTTTGCCCACTTGACAGTACACTCTGACTTTGATCCCTGAGCAAAAGATGACACTTGATTTAAAGGTTTGACTAGACAAAGAGATAAATAAGGAATTAAAAAAAAATGATTTTTACCATCGGATGTGTGATCTTCCACGTAGTCAAACAAACCAACAACAATAGCCACCAAGTATGTAGACATAATCGGTGACTCTTGATAAGAGACAACCTTCACGTTCCCGTTAACTTTCTCCTCCACAACGGGCATGTTGGAGAGAGCCACTAAATCAGAAGGAACCTCTAGTGTTATCTTGAAGGTAGCCTGTTGTGAAATGTGTCAGTATAGATCAAATGAAGACACAAGAAAAACAATATGCTCTTCATGCTGATAAAAGAGGATGAAAAGAGTTGCAAGAAAAAGAACCTTGCAAGCAGGTTCATCCCAGCATGGGAAGCATCTCCTAGCATCAGCTGGTTCAAACTGGGTAACCGCCATGTTCTTCTTCTCACCGTTATGTTCATAAGTACTGCACAACACCAAGAGTAAATAATATACTTTTGAGGACTAAACTAAACCATCATCTATGTAAATAAACGCAACAAGATTTACCTTTTGTAGAATCCCTTCATCTTGTCGTTGAGTATTCCATTGAAAGCCAGTTGGAGAACTCCAACTCCATGGGGAAGAATCTCAGCAAACTCGAGCACAAGAATCTCATCCTCTTCAAAGAGTGAAACTTTCGGAGCTGCAAGCGCCTGCAATAACATAAAAAAGCAACCAGATAAACTAATCAAAATCTAATATATTCTTCTACTTCAGATCAAAACCCGAGAAGACAGACATCAATCTAAAGCTAAGATCGAGAGTATATATCCAAAAACATCAAGACCGTGACTCTTAATCACATTGTCGGAATCTGAATCCACATCATTATTACAACAACAACAACAACAACCAAAAAAAAAGCAAAAAGAGAGAATTTTTACCAAAAAAAAAAAAGCAAAAGAGAGAATGGTTCGGAGCGATGAAAAATACCTGAGAGGAGGTGTGAGGGGTGAAGGAAACGGAGGCATCGTCGACGGAGAGATCAGCAGCGTTTAGGACGATGTAACGAGTATCGGCGACCACGTCCAGATCGATGGAGACAGTTCCGGTGAAAGTACATGCGACGAGATCGGGGTTGAGATGGAGATCGTATCGTTTTGGGACGGCGAACTTAGGGAGACGAGGTTGACCTTTGAACTGATCCATGTTCTGTTTTTTTTTTTCTTTTGGGTTGTGTTCTCTCTAATCCGAGGAGGTTGTGTGTATCCTTAAATAAAAAACAAAAAAGCTGCAGTGAAGGAGAAGGAAGGAAGTGTTTTATGTTACGCCACGCGAGATGATAATGACAATTACACGTGATTCCCTATTTGTACGTAACATACACGTTAAAAGCCCATGATACGCTATTGGGCTTTTTTGTCACTGACGCTATTGGGCTTTAACCGTTGAATACCGGTATTGTTTTTTTTTTTTTTGTGAAAACGACGTCGGTTACAGTTTCCTACACACTCCTCGGAAACTTCCGTCGTCGTCGTCGTGGGGTCGTCGTGTGTGTGCTTGATTAACGGGTTCAACGATAGAAGTACTTACTGCTGGATAGAATCTGAGTTTTTACGGTTTTAGCAGAATTGAGAGATTTAATTTTCGGACATCTTCTTTTTTTTTCTCTTGTTCCAGTCTCAATCAAACTGTGTCTTCCTGTCCCGATCTGATCAACCGGTAAAAATTTCAATTTTTTTTTAAAAATAAAACATTTCTGCTTCTCCGTACTGAAACTCTTTCAGCTTGAAGCTTTGTAATTGTTCATTTCTATTTGTCTGATCATTGAAAGAGACGACATTTGATTAAGGGGGCAATTCACAAGGTATCAGTACATTATTTGACAGAATAAAGATGAAGACTTTTATCTTATTTGGTGTCTTTTTGTAGATCATCTTTGCAACTATAAGTGGAGGGATTGTGAAGATGGGCTTGCTGAAGAAAAAGGATTCAACTTCTGCTCCCTCTTCTACTTCGCCCTGTGCTGATTTGAGAAACGCTTACCACAATTGCTTCAACAAGTGAGTTTCCTATTCTCCTTTTGAGAGAGATTAGTTAATACTTACTGTTCAGTGGTTTAGTACTAGCTATGTCGAACCAAATAGAGTTTCTGAGTGGTCTTTTGACTTTTGATCTTGTAAGAGTTTGGACCGCTGATTCTTGTCTTCATATGAAACCATTTGATTGGTGTATATATCTCTCCATAACCATAAAAGTTGGCTCCTTCTATCTTTGATTCTGCAGATGGTATTTGGAGAAGTTCGTGAAAGGGCAATGTGATAAAGAAGAGTGTGTTGCTGAGTGGAATAAGTACAGACACTGTCTCTCGGTAACTTCCATCTCTGTTCATGTTTTGTGTGTATCTGAGTATTGATTTATAGAGTTTCTACTGCTTATTTGAACAGGAGAATCTAGATGGTAAACTTCTCACTCGCATGTTGGAGGTTGATGGTGAGCTGAATCCAAATCAAGCTGATTCAAAATAATCCAGTCAATGATACTTTGATGTTTCTCAACAACATTCTCTTTGAAACAGAGCCATTGAGCAACTTTTTTAAAAAATAGGAAAGCGTACTAGAAGTAGAATGTTGTATTCTTTATTTGGCACACAAATTCAAGAACTGATTATTAAGAGACGAAAGATATATAATCACTTCTTCTTGAACAGGAAGTGTGAAACCATCCACTCTTCTCCGTTGCTGTATCCAAAAAGCTCAGCAACCGCTATGAAGAAGGTTCTCCAGTAAACCGTCCACTTCACTGCCTCCTCTTTCCCATAAGTGATTTCCATTATCTCCTTTATCGCAACAGTCTCCTTGTCCATTCTCTTCAGCCACTCTTCACTGCAAAGTTGTATCATTAAGTAACAAGCATCAGAACATTATCACAATCATCTTCTTATTGCTAAATCACAACAACTTTGAGAGAGTTTTTACCTGGTATTTGCATAATGCTTCCCATTTAGTAACCAATGATCCACAATCTTAACATCTTCCTGGACATATAAATGACATATATGTTAAGATTTGATGATAAACAAAGTGAGACTATGCAATGTATATTACTTGGAAGTAGAGAAGAAGATTCGCTGATGGCATTGTTCCTCCACTGAAGAAGTGTCTTGTGATCCAGTCATCATCATTCACATCCTATAGTGAATCAACATAACATCAGAGATTGTCAAGAAAAAAAAGGTTAAATAATTGAATAATCAATCAATTTTTGACATTAGATTTATACCTCAAAGTGGTAAGCAAATGTCTTGTGGCAGAAATGGTGAACAAACAGAAGACTATCTTCCTTCATCCATCTTCCAATTTTCTTCAGAAGCTCTCCATAGTTTTTCATATGCTAATGATAACAATCCACACTTAGATTGACAAAACGTAATAATAAATTTTATATCCAAAAAAATATATTAACCTCAAACATTTCGATGGAGAATACTCGGTCATATGTCCCTTCATGCTCTAATGTGCTAATATCCCCAACAATTATTTCAATATTTTGAATCCCACGTTTCCTTCAAAACACATGATAAGTTAAGGAACAATCTATGAACAGTGTTTAACTTATATCTAATAGAACTATGATTAAAATGAGGCAATTAATTAAGTACCAGCATTGCTCATCGATGAATGCTTTCTGTGTTTTTGAGTTGCATAGACCAGTTATCTTGCATTTGCTGTACTTGCGAGCAATGTACAAGGACAAAGATCCCCAGCCACATCCGACATCAAGAACACTTTGTCCATCTTCCACTTTAGCTCT
Source organism: Brassica juncea (assembly GCA_018703725.1). Lineage (NCBI taxonomy): Eukaryota > Viridiplantae > Streptophyta > Magnoliopsida > Brassicales > Brassicaceae > Brassica > Brassica juncea. The sequence goes on from CM031939.1 coordinate 63,116,825, forward strand.
TTCGCAATATAGAGCCCAACATTGCTTCCTCTGCATCTTCTAAGCTACTTGAATCGTTTGAGAAATAACAAGAGCTGTATTTCATGTTTCTTCCAAGAACAAGTTCGAAGAAAGCTGTTGGTAATTCGTAGTGTTGAGTCTTTGGCTTCTCGGTATTGATAGCTATAGGCATCTCTTTTATATCTGAAAAATATATATATATGTCATATATGAAACATTAGGGTAACATGAGTCCATGACCTTGAATGTTTTATTTAGGTTTGCATAGCAGAAAATTGTTGTGTTCTGTTTGACAAAAAAAAATACATTTTGCTAAAGTATTCAATAAGAAATGAAAATGTTCTAATTTTCAAATGTAAACTTACTTTTTGACTTTTTTCTAAAGATTGTATGGAGACGTACGCAAACCAAATAGTATTTGTATAAATTTTTAAAAAATCAAACGATCTATGCCCATATATATTTGATTGGAGACGAAGATTGTATATTTGTGGACAACAGTTAACAAGATAAAACTGAGTTGTAGATTTTTTCTATCATCAACAAAACTATCATATAACTACGGCTTTGATGTAGTCTCGTATGCTTAGATCACGGAGATCCAGTCATCAAGATAAAGCTGAGTTGTAGAGTTTCTACGTATACATTACAAATGTATATAAAAAAAACTATAAAAAAAGAATTTTGTTTTCGCGGATCTCTCAACCACAATATCCAAACTGTAAAAGATACATTTTCAAAGATAATTTTTTTTAATATATATATATACATTTTACGCACATGAAACAAGAAGATTACTCACAACAACCATTTTTTTTTGTCACGAACATCACAACAACCTAGTATTGTGTCTCTTAACATTTTTACCAAAAAAAAAAAACTAGTATTGTGGGCCAGTAAAGTCGTCTGGTGACAGACGAAACTAAACCCTAAAAGCAAAGTCATTTGTACTTTTGTGTGACATCAAACTCCAAACTAGTTCGTACAAGACCGTCACCATCACTCAATAAACTAAAAACTAAATTAACTTTTTTTGTAAAATTTAAAAATCAAAAACAATAGCATCTGTTAGGTATGTCAGTGACACTTACCGTTGACGAAACGGAGGAGATCAGAAAGTTGCAGCTCCGCCGTGGGTTTGTAACCGGAACGAAGTCGACCGGCGAGCAGCAGTCGCGTCAGCCGCCTTATGACAACATCCGGTAACAGATTCTTCTCCAACAACGTCAAAACTGTCTTCACGGATGCGTCATAAGCTACCTTAACAATCGTCTCCATGACTCTCTCTCTCTCTTTCCCTTGAGCTTTCTTTTCTTCGTTAGTTGTTACGATCTTAATAATGTAGCAACAAATTAATAAATATAGGCACAGCTTTCACATTTCTTAATTCAACGCATTGTTAATTACGTGAATTACCTAATGACGGATCTATTTTTTTAGTAAACTTTTTTGATTAAAATATTTCTCATAAAATCACTTTCTTTAATGAAATATCAAATGTATAAATAACCTGATTAAAATCACATGATATTCCCTTATTGTAATTAATACAACGTGAATGTAAAATTGTAAACAAATAGAATTTACTTCTACTTTAAGTTTTCAAAACCCTGCTAAAATGTTAAGTGAGTAACTCTCAATCTCATAAAATAAAAACGGTTAATCTATTCGTTGATATTTTTTTTTCCAAATCAATAAGAAATCCTAGTGCATCGCATTATGATTAGTTGACTACGTTATATTCTGTTAGTGGACAGCTTACCAATCAAGGTATAAAAATACTTTTATATAATTTATTAAGCCGGTTTTAATTAAGTATAAGACCAACTCTTAAGGTTTCTAAATAAAATCACGAATGACAGCTACAAACGAGTTCATACTCTAAGCATCGATCATTAGTCAATCAGTTATGAATTATTCATACCTGCACTTTCACGTTTTTATTCGACTAATCAGTGACCACAATATTTTTCTTTTTCTCAACCAACATTCATTAACATGCTCAAACGCCCAAGATGTTACAATTGGATTAGAGATACTTAAAGGCCCAAAATACATCAAGTCCTAGTTTCTAAGTCCACGTACAAACAAACGGATCCTAACTCAGGAGTCAGGACTTAAGCTTTATAACTTGTGTTCTGATGAACATTCTCATCAATGGTCGTCCGAGTCAAAATAGGCAGAAACAGGAAGAAGACTAGAGAAGTAGAAAGCCAAAAAAATATAGAATAATGATCGATTGATTTTCCAAGTGATAATAACAACAATGTATTCTGTATTTTTGAGTTGCAGAGACCTGTTAATCTTGCATTTGATGTACTTGCGAGCAATGTACAAGGACAAAGATCCCCAGCCACATCCGAGATCAAGAACACTTTGTCCATCTTCCACTTTAGCTCTTTCGCAATATAGAGCCCAACATTGCTTCCTCTGCATCTTCTAAGCTACTTGAATCGTTTGAGAAATAACAAGAGCTGTATTTCATGTTTCTTCCAAGAACAAGTGCGAAGAAAGCTGTTGGTAATTCTTCTAGAAAGACTAAGAGATACAAAACTGAAGGAATAACAGATACAATATAAGATATTTAGTACTTCAATGACAAAAATTGTTACAAGACTAGAGAGAAAGTATCTCAGGAGTCTCTCTCCTCATCAAAATACATTTTAAACTTCTCTAGCCATCCTTAAATACTACTACTGGTCATATTAAGACACAATCACCATGTGATAGGCTACAAGCCATACTAAAAGATGGAAACAAAGACTTACTAGCTACAAGAGTCTCTCCTCTCTGCTTCTGTTAGAGCATTTGATCGAAGAACACCCACATGACGGAACACAGAAGCGGTTTGCAACTATGCACTGGCACCTTGCTGTCTTGCAGCTAGACCTCTTACTGCAAATGCAATATGGTATGGCAGATGATCTGCTAGCAAGCTTCTGTCTTAAACCTTCAATCTCTCTCTGTCAATGCATATTTCATTTCATCAAAAATTTGAGTCCACTAAAGCACAATATAAACAACTAAAAACACAGACCTGCAACTTCCTCCTTTTCTCCTTTTCTAGTTGAACCTTTTCCTCGTAACTTCCTCGTATTTCAGCCTTCAAGAAGATATTTATTATTGTTGAAGTTTATATGCAAGCTACACATGAAAAATAATAAAACGAGCACACTACCTCCATTTCTTCAAGTCTCTTTTTCAGTTCCTTTAGCTCTTGAGACTCAGTAGTCGTGAGATCAATGAAGGGATTTTCTCCAACTTCAGCTTCTTCATCAGTCGTGAGATCAATGACACACTTTTCTTGAACTTCAGCTTCATCACCAATGAGATCAATGATCTCCACTGATTTGGTTTGACACTCATCTTCTTGCTCACTCCCTGTCTTCTCGGGAGAAACATCCAAAGAAGAAGTGTTATGTTTTCTGAGCTCTGAAGGTGACGAGGAAGAAACATCATCTGGTGGTTGAGAAGTATATGGGATTTGAAGCTCAGAGATAGCTTCAGAGACATCCTCATCGTACTGAATCTCATGGTTAGCTTCAAAAACATCCTCATTGTACTGAAGCTCCGTGATAGCTTCAAACTCATCCTCATCGTACACAGGCTTGTCATAAACCGGTTTCCTCAGCACTGAAGTTGATGGGATTTGAAGCTCCTTAGAGATAGCTTCAGAGACATCCTCATCGTACTGAATCTCATGGTTAGCTTCAGAAACATCTTCATTGTACTGAAGCTCAGTGATAGCTTCAGACACATCCTCATCGTACACAGGCTTGTCATAGACCGGTTTTCGTCAGCTCTGAAGGTGATGAGGTGGAGGCAAAAAGATCATCAAACCTAGCTGCTTGAGAAGTCCATGGGATCTTAAGCTCAGAAAAAGCTTGAAACACATCCTCCTTATCATACACAGGCTTGTCATAGACCGGCAAAGACTCCGGTTGTGATGGTGTGAGCTCGGTTAGCATAGCATCATAGTCAACGGATGTGGTAGACGGCTGATAATTCTGTACCTCTGCTTTGCTCTTTGCCTCAGATTTTGATTGTGTGAGCTCCTTGACTATAGCTTCCTGATCAAAGCATGGTGCAGAGGGCTTCTGCTTCTGTACCACTGCTTTGTTCTTAATGTTGCGAGCACAATTTGCATACCTCAGCGTATGCAGTGTCTCCTCAACATCTGTAATTGCTGGACTCACACAAGCTGCATCACACGTTAACTCATTAGAATAAATGCTTGAATAAGAAAATATGTATAGATGTGAAAAAAACATACCAATCATCACGGTTTTGCTATTGCCTCCAAGAGAATCCTAAGTTGGAAAAATTGAGGTAAAACATAAGTGAAACACCATACCAATAAATCATTTTATTTAGGACAAAATAAAAATAAAGAAACGTTAATACCTGGAGCAAGCGAGTTAACTTGCTAACCAGTAGCACGAGCGGAAGAGCCTCGTGCTAGATACGAACTCATCTCCTCTTTAGTCTTCACTTCTACCTCATTAACGCCTTGCAAAGTGATCTCTCCACTAGCTGTTTTTCTGACTATAATTGGAGCTCTTGACGGGTTTGAGGCAAGCAAATCGTAAATCTCTTCATTATAAATCTGTTGCATTACATAAAGAGTAAGAGTAATTAACAGAATACAACATGTATCTCTCTGATATAAACAGAGACAGAATAGATGCTCTTCTAACCTCAAGAAAAGATACTCGTATCCGAGATTTGACTGTCTCCACTCTAGTAAATACATCTTCCATCACTCTCGGTATAATGCCACCACCATTTGTTCCACAGTTAGTCCCCATGGTGTATGTTTTACCTGAAGCAGTCTTTAAATAGCAACAAAGAGTTTGATCCAAGAAGATCAAACAAAGCAACTATATAAGGAGTTTAAAAAAAAAAAAAAATCTCAAATCAAACCTGGCCGTAAGCAAGAATTGTTGCATTATACCCTTTGAAGAGATCTTCCACAAGAGGAGCAACACAGCGGTGGTAGATCTGGGAAAAAGGTAAGCCAGTGTTTCCAAATACGAAATCATACATAAAAGTATGAGATCCTATATGAACCTGTTCATAACAGGAAAAAAAAAATCCAAGTAAAATGTGTTTCTTATCACTAAGACTAACCCTTGAAAAAAATTGTGCTAGTAATAAATCATTACCTGTGGCTCATCAGGTGTGACGGTGATGCAACCCTCCGACGTAGTCAAGGGCCGTATGCAGGGCCGGCCCTGAGATTTTAGGGGCTGCAGACGAGTCAAGAAGAAATTTAATAATTCGGGGGCTGAAATTTTTTTTTTTACAAATTTGGGGGCTTATGTCCATGTAAATTTTTTCGAAAATTTCGGGGGCTTGAAACGAATATTTCGTTAGGCTTGTCTCAGGGTCGGCCCTGGCCGTATGTTGACGGCAACCCTAACGGGCTCTGTTCTGTTCATCGCTGAGGGATCCAAATTGAAAAAAAGAAACCTCATTGCTAAGATGTGAAAGTAGAAAGGTAAGAACAAACAATCTCGAGAACCCTAGAATTATGTTCCATCAGCAGGGGAGAGAGAGAGAGATTTGACTCACATAGAGCTCAGGCGATTTTCTTGTAGAAGAGATAGGGAGAAACATGGTCAGAGCAATCGAGATGGAGACTTCAACAGAGGCGAGCGATCTGGATGAGGAGCGTTAAACAGTGAGAGAGAGAGAGAGAGATATGGTAAGGAGTGAACCAAGAAAGGATGAAGACGAGTAGGTTTCAAATTACTTCTATTTTTTCCCTCTCTTCAAAACCTATGTTTTTTTCAAATACCTTCTACTTATGTTTTTTTTTTTTTTTTTTTATTGTAGGATCCCACCATCACTGGTATTCTATTCGATCAACTTGTTGTCCGAGAACCAGATATGATCGCACGTGCTGTCTGAAACAAGTCGCACGTGTTGTAACATTGGGTCGTGATTTGGTTCGTGGACAAGCTAAAGGTACAGGCTATAAGGCCCATCCTTTTCGACTTTTGGCCTTCTGTTCACACAGCAAGAAACATTAAAATTTCATGAAATCTCAATCTTTTTTTTTTTTTAATTTTAATTATATTAATCAACCTCCGTAGAGGAAATCGGAAAACACAACCGAGTATTGGACCGCCGGTGAACTAGGTTACAGGGAGATCAAGGAAATCTCAATTTTTATCATATGATAATTTACTTGAAAAATACAGAACGCATTTTTTTTTTGAAAAAGACAATATAGTTGAATTTATAAAAAATGAAATTATATGGAACCACTGTATAGGAATTTCTATTTTTACATCGTAAGAAACAATATTTATTTTTCTATAATAGACCAATGAATTGCGTTTGTATACAACTTTGCATCATATATCGTATAATGTTTGTATTAATCAGATATATTCTTCAGCGACCAGAAGTAAACGAAATTACCAGCAGTGAACGCAAGCTTAACACTTTTGGGTACGACTGGTGACCATTTTGGCTGGTAACAAAAGGAATGAATAGGAAAGGAACGTAGAGGAATAAAATAGCAGGAATGAAAAAGAATGATTAATCCTCCTCAAATTTAACAAGGAATATTTTGTTCTTTATTTCTCTACAAAAAAAGGAACGAGAGGGAATGAGAAGGAAAATTTATTCCTTGTGAATGGTGAATTTTTTTAGGAACATTGAGCAATGTATTATTCTCCGTCATTCCCTGGTCACCATTCATACCCTTAATCTATCTTTGTTTGTTCCTAATTTTCTTTAGTTCGCTTGTCCTGTTGTGAATGTATCATCATCTAACCATTATTGGAGCACGCAACTAACACAGCTAGAGGACTGTTTAATAGTAGTCAATAATATGGATTGCTTACTCTCGTTTTTATTAATTAATTTGTTACGTGAATTAAACAAATAAAATGTTAATTAAGTTTTCAAAACCCTGATAAAATGTCAAGTGAGTAACTCAATCTCATAAAACAAAAACGGTTGATCTATGTGTTTTAAGGCCTAGTTATTAAGTCCACCTAGTCAGGACTTTCCAGTTTGTTTAACTCTTAGGGCAGCTTTACTTGTGATCCGATGAAGATACTCATCACTCGTTGTCCAAGTTAAAATAACAGCAAGAAGACTAGAGAAGTAGAAAGCCAAAAAAAAAAAAAGAATAAATGATCAATTGATTTGCCAAGTGATAACAACAATGCATTCTATGTTTTAATATATGAGCTTCTCATTGCTGCTCCTGCAGGGCATAACCTTACTCTACGTTTAACTTCTCGGACGTGGCCAGGTTTCCTAAGCAAATATAGAACAGAGCTGGAGTAGTAGAAGAGCTGTGTATTTTTTTCAAAGATTTCGATGTATAGTTGCTCAGGGACCAGCTTGTTGAGTCTGAAAGGCAATTCTAGCACCAGGGTGATGAAGAAACTTAACAAGACTCTTTGACAATAAATCAAGCTATCTGACTAAAGGCTAAGATCACATCATCTTTCTTTGCTTCTTCAGTCTATTTGTAACGCTTTATCATCCAGAGAAACCACTTGTTTACTCTCTCTTTTTCTTGTCACCTGTGGAACCAGAAGGAAGAATCTGTTAAGACTTAAAGACACTAGAATCAAAGAATACACAAAAAAAATAAACTGTTGAAACACAGAGTCATACCAACTTGTTAGGGAAACTCTGTGCATTAGTGAACTTTGAAGGTGCAGAATAATGAGACTTCTTCTTTTGTAGAATCTCAGTGAGACGCCGCTCGTTCTTCTCTTGCCTTAATAAATATCTCAAGGAAACTGATTCTTGTTCAAGCTTTGACACTGTGATTTCCAGTACTGCTAAGCTGTCCAAAAGCTCTTGCGCCTGCAAATTTTTTAAAAGTTTTTTTATAAAGACATGGCTAAAAAGCTAAATAGCTATAAAAAGAAAATATAAAACGTTGGAGAAAGTATATTGTGAGACCTTATCAGGAAGTTGACAAGGTGATTCCATGAAGGGAGAATTAGAGTGCTCAACTGCACTAGTTAGAGCTAAGCGTAGGTTGATCTCCTCTTGTAACTGCTGCTGCAGCTTCTTAATCTGTATCATCCCAAAACACAATCTAGAACATCAAATAAAATTAAGGATGAAGACATAAGCATCAAAAAAGAATTAGTTTTTTTTTAAAGTTCATGATAAACAAAAACAAGCAGATTAGTTGAGATAGAGATGGTTAACAACACAAAGCACCAGGAAAAGGACCAGCAATAGTGATGGGACAAGATGAGTGATGGGGATCTAGAGTGACTTACATCTTGTTCAAGCTCACATTTGTACCATACTCTGCTTTTTCCTTCAAATCTACCACTACTTTGATCAAGAATCTTGCTTTCATTCTGCAGAAAAAAAAACATACCCAAAATCCAAGACGGATTTAACGATTAGGTGTGAGCTTAAACCCTTAAAAAAACGCTAGATTTACTGCATACCAACGTACAAAACAAATAAATCAAATGGAGAGTAAGAGGTACATTTTGAAAATCTTTTAACAAAAAAAGAAGAGTGAGAGGTGGTACATTTACATGTAGATCAGGGAAATAAAGAGAGCCATCTCCAGAGGAGTAAGATCTTCTTGAAAAAGTACCAGTCTTTTTCAAATACCTCCGGATCGAGCTTCCCCTGCCACATCAGCAAAACCGAGAGAGAGTCAAAGGGAGGAGCATTGCGAAAGAAGTAGATTTAGAGAGAGTAGTACCAGTTGATGGGAATACGGAAAGTGGCATTAGCTGAGCTACGATCGATGCTGGGGGAAGAAGAAGAAGAAGAAGAGGAAGCAGCTAACGTCTGATTGTCATGGAGGGCTTCAGATTTGAGACAAAGCATCTTTTGGTCGTTGTAACACAGGAGGAGAGGAGAAGACCAAAGTTTCCAGCTTTGATGAGGCTAGTGGTTGGGCTCACACTTCACTTGACAACACTCTCTCCTTGTTTTTGGCCTACCTGTCGCTTTAAATGATTTTTGCGAAGAAAAACAAAAAAAAAATAGAAAGAAAAAAAAAGCTGAAAAAGGAAAAAGAAGAGAATTTATTCGTGTCTCAGACAACACTTTGACTCGGTGCTCATTTTCATTTCACATCTCTGTCTCTCTCTCTCTTTCGGTTTTTATGAATGATAAATGATGACGAAAGCGAAAAAAATATCTTTCACTTTTTGGATCGGTATCGGATTCAAAAAAAATAAAACCTGACTGCAAACATGTATGAGATGATGTAGTAAGATTGATTCCAATTCGTACATAACTACATATCAAATGAGTGGTGGTTATCAATTGACTAAACCGGTTCAAACCAATTGAACCAGTGTCGAATCATTTTGTTTCTAGACTACTGTTGGTTAAAAGATAATAAAATATATATTGAGACCGACCTATAAGGTATGTATGTGTGTGTTTTGCTGCCGTTCAATTGGTAGAGGACACGGCGTAATTGTAGGGTTACGAACATATCCTATAGTCCTTTTAGGGGGTTAATAATCTTGTTTAACTTTTTAATTAAAAAAAAAGGCTAATGGTGGGTTTTAAGTCCCCAGCAAAGTGCTTCTATGCATGATTATTACGTTGGAGCCTCTTAATAGATTTTGCTTTTTCCTCTTATTCTTTTGATCCTCAGATTCGAATTTGGGGATATATTATCAGAGGGTTTCTTAATTCGATTTTGAAACTGGGATTGTAATGTGAGAGAGAGTTTGATTTTTCCGTTATGTTAAAGAGGAGGCAGTCTATCATCACCATTCTCTCCAGAATCGCACGATTCGATTCACAATCCCTAACAATGTCTGCTGCTGCTTCTAGCGATTCCTTTCTTCTCCGATCGCAGCTCCACACTCGATCATCCATCATCAATGGTGATTTCCTTCACAGGCTCAATCCTATTGAGTTTTACAACAGCAACAACAACACTCGCTCCTCTAATGGAGGCGGAAAGGCTAATAGATTAACCTTGAGAAGCTGTTTTGATTCTTCTTCTACTCACAAAAAGGCTCGAGCTTTAGCTCAGCATCGGCGTCTTCTCCATGGCCTGGGATCTGGGCATAGTGAAGAACAACGCGGCGGCGGAACCACTGACCTAGCAGATGGACGTGGAGTTGTTGGTAACACGACGAGGTTCCAAGGGAATGATAAGATCGTTGTGGCTGTTGACATTGATGAGGGTATGTAATGTTCCCTTCTTCTTCTTCTTGATGCTTACAGGTTTTGAATTGTCTTTTGGGAGAAATGTTATGAGTTATTGAATTGTTTAAATGGGTTTCTAGAGAAAGTTTTAGACTTTTAAGAGTCAATGAGTGATGTAATCATAAGCTGAGAAGAAGTATATGAATGTTTTGGATTTGTGTGTTTGTGGTGGTAGAATCTGGATATATGTTTACTGATTCGAATCTAATGGATCACACGAGGAAAGGAACTACTTTGAACTCTGTCTTAGAATTGATATCCTTAAAATCTTTTCATGTCATGTGTGTGTTACTGTGTTGAATAGTGGCGATTCTGTTTCCAACTCGAGATTAAGTATTTGTCTTGGCTTTGCTTCATCTTATGGATCTTTTTTATGTAAAGCAGTTCTTGGAAACTTTGTCTCGGCCCTTAACAAGTTCATTGCGGACCGCTATTTGTCAAACCATTCTGTCTCTGAATACCATGTCTACGAGTTCTTCAGGGTATGATAACCATAGCTCTTCCCATCACAGATTTCTTGTCTGGATATGCCCTTACACTTGTGTCTTTTTTTTTGTTGTTGTTGCAGATATGGAACTGCTCTCGGAATGAAGGTATTATACTTCCCCTTCTTGCAGCTATACGCATTAATCAAGGGCCTACTCCTTACGAGTTGCTCTCAAGACTTTTTTTGTTTTTCAGCAATTTTGGTGCGAAACCTAATCATGTTGTTAAACTGTTCTTGTCCTGCAGCTGACATACGTGTTCATGAATTCTTTAAGTCATCATATTTCAAGAAAGGGATCCATCCTCTTCCAGGTGCACATAAGACTCTTCGAAAGCTATCAAGATATTGCGAGCTCTCAGTTGTGACGTAAGTGGCCATGCTCCGTGATCTTCTCTCTCCTGAACTCTGGACCATTCTAAAAACCTATTCTGATTTTTATATCGTTGGATAGGTCCCGGCAGAATGCTATAAAGGATCACACACTTGAATGGCTCGACATGCATTTCCCGGGACTGTTTAAACAGATTCATTTCGGGAACCATTTTGCTCTTCATGGAGAGTCTAAACCCAAGTCTGAAATCTGCAGGTGCATACAGAGATTCATCTCATTAAATATTTTGCAGACTATAACTTAAAACACGATCTTTCATGTGGTTTGATGTGCAGATCATTTGGAGCAGAGATATTGATTGACGATAACCCAAGATATGCAGAGGAGTGCGCTAACATCGGAATGAAGGTTCTCCTCTTTGACTATGATAACTCATACCCTTGGTCTAAGACAGAGTCTGTGGACAGACATCCTCTGGTGACTAGAGTTCATAATTGGGAAGAAGTGGAGCAGCAGATCCTCTCATGGGTAGTAACAAAGTGTTGAAAACATTTATAGTATTGATGCTTCATGTGACATTGTCTTGTATAATACATGAACAAACCAAAAAAACTTGAGGGGATGAATAAGTAGCAGCAACAAGAGATGAAATTAGCTAAACACTGTTACCTTTTAGCATTAAATTACTTCTTTTTTTATGTTGCTAAAATTAGTTTGGTATCAAATTATCTAACCAAAAATTTTCATTATCTGTACTGTACATATATAAAATAAAAGTATAATTTTAGTCTTTTAGTGATCTCATTTGATGTGTTTAGTATATCATCATATGAAGTTAATTTATAAATCCAAGGATAACAAAATGAACCAATGTCAATATATAAACTTTGTTGAAGTCTAATAAAGCCTTCGTTGAAATGTTATATAATGCAATTGACAACATAAAACTTATCAAACACCAAGATGATAACGTCAACTTTCAACCAATATTTAAAAACTAATCTAAATTATGTTGGAGACTGATATAATAATATCTAAAATTCTCAATGCTATTGTAAAACTAATTTAAAATTTGTTTAAAGACTAATAAAATGCTTGTTATGAACTTTTACTGCAAAGCGACCAAGAAGGATTAATGGAGGCGTAATACAATGCCCCAGTACCCCGATAAATTATAGAAGAGAGAAAAGCAAGATAGATATGGTAACTCATTTTATTTAATTAAATGTGATCATAATAGGAGAATCACATCATAGGAGCATAAACAAAGAAGGTGCTGATCATTCTTCTAACTACTAACACTTCTCACTTAGTTGCCTTGTCATGGGCGTGAAGGTTGTCAAAATAGGCCTTTGTGTTAGCTTCGAAAGCATCACGAGGTATCTGAACTGCACCTCCAGTCCCTGGCGCCACCATAATCCCCGAACCAGATCCAGCCGCACCGGTTTGTGCTACGTTACCGGATTTAGCAACATCGTTTTTCTTGTCCATTTTCTTGATCTCTTGAAAAAAAATGAGTTAAGCTTTAGTATGTGGAGAGTGAAATGTAGTTTTGGTTCGGATTGTGAATAAAAGAGTTGAAGAGGTGGGTGAATTTATAGATGGGATTTGATCAAGTTAGTCAAAATCAACATTTCCCAAGATTATATCAACAAAACCATTGGTTTTTTTTTTTCAGTCAATACGAAGGGAAAGTGAATTGGTAAAGGGCAAGTCTTGTCTTGGAAAGCTACTTGGGGTGTTCAATGACACTTGGAAATAACAGTCAATATTAGGCTTACAATTATTTAAAAATTTGTACACACATAATATGACCACTTACCAATACTATTAAAAATGTTTATAATATTTAGTAATTATATTTTAACATTTTGTACTTATGAAAATTATAATATGTTTTAAAAAACCAATAGTGAAGATGATCAATTTAAAAAATATATATATATGCTAAATTTGCGTTTAAAAAGCCCACATATATTAATTTTTTTATGTTAAGTCCAACAAAAATCAGAACTAACTAAAAATCCAGACATAAAAAGGGTCAAAAAAAAAATTAAAAAAATCTGGATGCAGGTGGGCAGGTTCGAACATGGAAATAGAAGTGTCAGATGAGAAAATTTCAACCAATTGAACTGCAGTTGCTAAGTACTTGTAGCACTTGTAAGTTGACTCCACTACTTTGCTTACTATACGTTCACGGCGAATAAGTAAATAGAAGTGGAATTAAATTTAATGATTTTTATTTTGCTAACTTAGTATGATATCAATTTGTTCAAAATTTTACATTTGATGTACATATGTATAATAAATAACGTATAATTTAATGTTTCCAGTTACATTCAAATGATCTCATTAAATGTGTTCATATGAAGTTTCTTAATAAATACACGAGGATGACATAAACCAATCAATATTATTTTAAAAACTAATCTAAACTTTGTTGTTGAAGACTAATAAAGTCAAACTTATATTGACGACAATAAGAAAACTTATCAAACACAAGATGATAACCTGAACTATCAACCAATATGTAAAAACTAATATAAAGTTTGTTTAAAACTGATATATAAAGCCATCTTTAACCAATACTATTGTAAAATTAATTTAAGCTTTGTTTGATGACTAATAAAATGCTTGTGAAGTGACAAAGAAGGATTAATGCAGTGTAATAGGATGTTCTAGTAGTAGTACGCGATAAAATATCGAGCAAGAAAAGAGAAGCAAGAGAAATAATAACTCATTTTTATTTAATTAAATTTTGATCATAATAGGAGAATCACATCATCGGAGCATAACAACAACGGTGCTGATCATTCTTATTTTAGACCACTAAATACTTATCCCTCACTTAGTTGCCTTGTCCTTGGCATGAAGATTGTCAAAATAGGCCTTAGTGTTCGCTTCGAAAGCATCCCGAGGTATCTGGACTGCACCTCCAGTCCCCGGCGCCACCATATTTCCAGAACCAGATCCAGTCGAACCGGTTTGTGCTACATTACCAGATTTAGCACCATTACCATTCTTGTCCATTTTCTTGACCTCTTGAAGACGTGGCTTTAGTTTCAGTATGAGGAGTGAAATGAAGTTTTGTTTTTGGATTGTGAATAAGACTGATGAAGAAGTGGGTGAATTTATAGATGGGAATTGATCAAAATAGTCAAAATAAACACTTCCCAAGATTATATCAACAAAACCATTGGGTTTTTTCAGTCAATACGAAGTGAAAGTGAATTGGTCAAGAGCAAGAGTCTTGTCTTGGAAAGCTGCTTAGAGTTGTTCAATGACTCTTGGAAATAACACAGTTGTACACATATAAAATGATCACTTATTATACGTCCATTGAGATTTGTACACACATTCATATACACATATAATACCAAAACCGAACCAAGCCGAATTATTGTAAAATTTATCTGAAGTTTGTTGAAGACTAATAAAGTCATCGGTATAAATTATATATTGCACTTGACGACAGTAAGAAAACTTATCAAACACAAGATGATAACCGAAATTTTTAAAAATGATTCCAAAACTAACCGAACATTTTGATTCGGTTTCAGTTAATTTAGGTTTTCAATTACAAAACCGAAATAAACCAAAATTTGTTTTTCTATAAAAATTAAAAAAAATTACGCTTAAATTAGATATTTTTAGTTGAATTCGGTTATATTTGATAAATTTAATTGATTATTGGTTAATATTGGTCCAGTTTCGCTATAAACCAGATTAGCTTAATTTGTTATATTGAACCGTTCAGTTTGTTAAACCGAACCGAACCTAATCTAACAGGCAACCAAATTGATTTTGAAAAACTTTCTGAACCAAACAAAACTCATAACCAAAAGTGAACCGAGAGTCTGAAAATTTTCATTTGATTCGGCATGTTTGTTACGGTTAAATCCGCAGGGCTAATGTGAACTATCAACCAATATGTAAGAACGAATCTAAAATTTTGTTTAAGACTGATATTAAAAGCCATCTTTAACCAATACTATTGCAAAATTAATTTTAACTTTGTTTGAAGACTAATAAAATGCTTGTGAAGTGACCAAGAAGGAATAATGCAGGTAAAAAGAATGCTCTAGTACACGATAAATTATAGACCAAGAAAAAAAAAAAGAAAGAAGAACATAGCAACACATTTTATTTAATAAAATTGTGATTACAATAGTAGAATCACATCATAGGAGCATAACAACAAAGGTGCTGATCATTCTTATTTAACCACTAAACACTTCTCACTTAGTTGCCTTGTCCTTGGCATGAAGGTTGTCAAAATAAGCCTTGGTGTTAGCTTCGAAAGCCTCACGAGGTATCTGGACTGCACCTCCAGTCCCTGGCGCCACCATATTCCCTGAACCAGATCCAGTCGCACCGGTTTGTGCTACATTACCAGATTTAGCACCATCATCTTTCTTGTGATCCATTTTCTTGATCGATCTTGAAAATATGAGTTAAGCTTTAGTATGTGGAGAGCGATATGAAGTTTTGTTTTTGGATTGTGAATAAAAATGTTGTAGAGGTGGGTGAATTTATAGTTGGGATTTAAACAAATTAGTCAAAATAAACACTTCCCAAGAGTATATCAACAAAACCATTGGTTTTCTTTTTTTTTTTTACAGTCGATACTCAATACGAAGGGAAAGTGAATTGGTAAAGGGCAAGAGTCTGGTCTTGGAAAGCTACTTGGGGTGGTCAATGACACACTTGGAAATAACAATCATATTAGGCTTAGAAATTATTTAAATATTTGTATACACATAATATGATTTGCTTACTATACATCCACTGAGATTTGTGGACACAAGTTCTTTTGTACACACATTCATATACACATATAGATACAGAGTTTTTCACGCTATCCAAGGATATGCTTATCTCTATCTTCTTCTTCAGCTTAGTCTTGAAGCTAGAGAGAAAAGAGTATAAAGAGTTCTTTGAAAAAACAAAATCATTCTGTCTTCTCCATCAGTTTTATACCATATGCTTGCAATATATCCAAAGCTGTACATACCACCAACAAATCACTAGTTCAACATCACAGTGTTCATCTGCAAAACACATCACTAGTTTTGAAGTTGAAACCCAAATTAAGTTACCTGGCAAATAGACCTCAGGTTCTAGAGGTCTTAACACTCCTCTTGTCTTGATCTTGTTTTCAATTAACAGCTGCAACACACAGCATCAGAATCATATGTTTAAAAAGTGTAACTTAAGAGTGATATAAAAGTCAGTAAAAAAAGTGGTGATGAGTGTAAAAACCAAAGCTCCAATAGCTGCAGGGATCCCAACGGTCTTGGCCATAGCAGTCGTCATTTGCCCGTTCTTGATTTCCCCAAACTCCAAGAGAGTCGCACTGTGCTTCTCTGTACGTTTGCTTTCAGGGAACTCCACTTCTACTTCGTGATGCAGAAGTACCATGTCCTGAAACCATTTTAATATTGTCAGCAAAATCAACATCAAGTTCTAGAAACAGAAAAGCATAGTTATCAATACGAGACCTGCTCATCTCCAGAATAGGCTAGCTTCTCTTCCATTAGGTAGCAAGTTGCATCAAACACACTTTTACACAACGAAGGAACCTCCCTCTCTTCGTTGAACCCCAAGAATCTAACACACCACAAAAAAAAAGAATCGGTCTTATTAGGTTATGTTCCAGAGAAGCTTTTGTATCATCATGGAGAAGCTTACACAATTGTTTTGGCAGCTTTGGCTGCACTCTCCTTAGAATGTCCAAGCTTGATAATCCTCTTGCTGATCTCTTCTTCTCCAGCTAGAACCTCTGCAGATTCATTATTTGCATCCTTCACTAGAACGTTACTTAGCAGAGAACCAAACGTAATCTTCTTTCCATTGGAGAGTAGTTCATTTGCTTCATTGTCAAAGAATCCGAGTTTGGAAAGTGTTGCCATTATCATACTAAACCCTGTAACAAAGTAGAAACAAAACAAGTGTTAGAGACTTATTACACGTGGGGATGTGGCTTGTGATTGTGTAACACATGCCTTCGTATCTGAGTGTTCCACGAAATATAGTTGAAGCTTCCTTCTCGATGCCATAATGTTCCCCGTAAACCAATGAGTTTCGGTTTGGAAGACACTCCAATGCAAAAGCTGGAAGATTAGGTACTCTGAATCTTGTGGCTGAATCATACAGATTCTCCCCTGCAGTTAACGTCACTTGGTCAAAACAGAAGTGTACTAAAACTAAACTACTTCCGATCTCCCTTGTTCTATTATTACCATCTACATGTATTATGTTTCCGTTGCTTTTGTATTTGGCAGGGTTGCGGCCAGCTCGGATTGCTCCAGCAGGATTCCAGCTGAGAATATAGATATGTAATCATGAAATGGTGTCTTAATGAGGGAAACAGAGGAGAGTTTGTTATTTTTAGTAGCGTGAAAGACAAGAATACCTAAATTTGTATGCTAATGGATTATTTGCTGCAGCAGGAGAGGGAAGTCCACCACAGTAAGAGGTGAAAGACTTCACTTTACCCTTTCTGATATGTGCCTCGTTGATCATTTTCATTGCCATCATGTGATCTGCAAAGTTTCATTATATGGATCACCTTCTCATTTATCAAGAATGCATTATAAGGCTAAGATGCATTAAAGGTTGTCATACCGATTCCAGGGTCCAGTCCCATTTCGCCAAGAATAGTAATCCCAGCACTCTTAGCCTTCTCATGTAACATGGACGTTTCATCATCAACATAGCTAGCAGTGATAAGATGCTTCTTAAGCTGAGTGAATCACAAAGAGGAAGCAGATGCACTTAGAATCAGGAAACAACTGAAAGACTGTGTTATGCAGAGGGAGTCAAGAGTAGTACCATACCTCAATGCATGTCTTTGCTACACCACCATGACAACTTGCAGGTAATAAACTCAGGACAACATCAACCTGTATGCAACGCCAAGAACAAAAATGATCCAAGGGATTTGAGCAGTATAGTTTGGACTAAAGTTAATCTAGCAACAAAGAGTTCAAAAAAAAAGAGTTCAAGATAATACCTCAGAGACATACTTAAGTAGGCTTTCACTATCTGACACATCAAGCTGAACTGCTTCCACTTCTGACATACCTTCAACCGTCTGCAACATATTTTATCACTTCAGCAAAAAAGAAAAAATAACGACACTTGACAGATTGATAGTAAGCTCAAAATCTGATCATACCTCTTTGGCATCCTTAAGATAAAGAGATGCAACAATCACATGAACATCTGTTTGCTCTTCAGAGTCTCCTCCTAAATAAGTTTTGTACCATTGCTGTGACGATATGTTTCTGACCGAAGCTAAGAACTCAGCAGCAGGGCGACACACACGTCCAGCGCCAAGAATCAAAACCGATGATCTCTTTGTCATTTCTTCAGTCTTCTCTTCGTTTTCTTGCTGGACTTTGCCGATCTTCAGTGAAATTTTATTTGTTTCTCTACGTGGAGATATTATATAGTCTTCTTCATCTGGATTAGCTAGTCGAGTTAAAGAATCAATGATTTGATCCAATACTTTCCTATCATCCGCACCAACCTACATAATAAGATAATGAAGGAATCTTTAGCAAGTGGGAACAGGGTTAAAAGTGTGGGACCACATTCTTTTTTGGCTTGTTGTTTGGTTACGTGTTCTAGAAACTCAAGATACTTAGTGAAAAGGACATCAAACCTAAACCTGACATTAAGTTATTGACAGCTGCACGTTATTTATGATTTGAGTATTCAGAAGAAGAAAACTTACTTCAAGTTCTGAGTATGACTCAGCGTCTGCGCTTTGTCCTATTTCACATTTGGCCAAATGAAACGAGCCACCGGCTGCTTCGATCATATCGAGAGCTTCGTTTATCAGAAACTTATCAAACAGGTGTCCACTTAGAGATACCTACAGATCATTGTCTCAGTCAAAATCATTACAAGAAGCTGAGACACACCTCCAAATGTGAAAATATCTCAAGATTTGCTTGTCATATGATTTGGAATAGTTAAAACCCCAAAACGTATGTGAGTATTTCAAGATTTGTTTTAGTCATAGACTCATAGTATGTGGAGTAGTTATATGTACTTTCTTGCTTTAGAACCTTGTCCTTAAAAAAGTTATCTCAAGAGATTGTGGTCTTTGTAGAAAGAGCTTTTGTCTGATAGGTGTATGTTTTATGGCTGGAAACATATAACATTAGACAAGCTTCTTCTTCAGAACTCACCAATATGTTGTATGTTCTCTGATTGGAAGCTCCGTTGGAGATGTTATCTTGAGTCTCTCTGCTTTTGAATATTGAAATATAGTTTAGAGAAGAAGCCTAATGATAACTTCAGATAAATGTAATATGAAGTAATGGTGGAAGCAAGAACATACTCTGGATCTGACTTCCTCATACGTGGAATATACTCATACAAAGATGCCAACTCTCCTCTGTAGCTTATGCAAGCCCTCTTCAGATGTGCCGGTAGATCAGCAATCACAGTCACTGAAGCCAAACCACCGACAAATTCTGAAAGAATATCTCCAAAATGTTGGGATGCCTTTTTCCATGAACACAAGAAACTTCAAATCATTACATAGTTTTTCAATTGTAGAATCATTCAAAGTACTAAAAGAACTGTAATCTTATTAACCTCTTTTGCAAATTCTGTTGGTAGAATGTCCACGGCCATGCATAGTACACCATCACCATCCATGTCTTGATAGTATGAATTGTTCGTGGGATTAAACCTAAAGACAGTTAAAAACTCAACGTGTTTCAGATAATGTAAAGTAAAAGATTGAGAAGAATGCTTTTTCAGTGCTTAGATTACCTAAAGAAAGGGGAGTCTATTAATGTAGATCGGTTAACAAACTCTAAGGATCCACCAATATCACAAGTTATGTCACATATTCCCACTAGTGGGCATCCTTTTGCTGTTAAATCTTGAAGCTGTTTAGTGCTCAGAAGACGAGGAAACCTCTTCTCCCAGTACATACAGTTCACTGCACAGAGAGTCATAGTTAAATGATATTGCTTATATGTAAGCTCATTCACTATAAGGTAAAACAGAGATTAGGATCTAACCAAGAACTGATGTATAAGGGGCGATCTTTTCATGGAAAACTGGATTGTAGTGTTCCGGGTGTACATAATAGTCAGCCTGAAGATAAACAATGAATAGAGTTAACTTAACAGTAGTGTAACAAAAATTCACAGCCATGGAGCTAAGTTGTTAATAGATTGTTACTTTGTCAAACGGCTTTGATGGATCTTGGTGTTCAACCATGTCTTGGCTGGTAATGATACAACCATATACATGATGGACTCGCTTTGTTGATTTTCCATTTTGGCTAACACCTTTGTCCTGTACATAAATACACATTCCATAAACCGAAACTTGGAACCTTTAGAAAAATTAATCTTAAGCAAAGCCTACACTTACTTTTACAAACAGTTCAGGAAGCTTGCTCGGTTCAACAAAAGTGTGAGGAAGGAGCTTAAAAATCTCTTGCGCCCCCAGAGAAACTGCAAGATGAGGTTATTCAATAAACTGAGTGAAACGTCCTCAGGCTGAGAAGTGCAGTAGAAAGATCAAAGAAAGTTACCGTTTCCTGTCCCGGTGAAGACAAACACAAGAGGGCAGATTCCTAGTGGCAGTCCCTGGCTTGCAATCTCTTCACCAACAGAGATCACAGCAGCTTTTGCTGCAGCCAATGATGAATACATATAGGATGAGCCAAGCGAGAGGAAAGGCGTTGAGTATCCTAGACTTAGATATCCTGCATCGAAAATTTACATTCATCAACACCCAAAAAAAAAAAAGCTTCTTACCCATCAGAATAGTAACAAGAGATTCTTACTCTGTCCTAGTCCATGTAAGAAGTCAACAAGACCAGCTCTTCCTGCATATTGACCAAATGCTAATAGTCTTTTCCCATGATCTCCAACAATGAGCTCATAATCATACAACGTCACTTTCTCAGATAGAATCTGCAGTACAACATTCTCTTAAAAGATAGAAAGAAAAAAAGAATGAATGAAAAGTGTTGTTACTTTATCCAACAAAGGCATGTTCTCTTTCTGTGCCTTGTGAGTGTGTGAAAAGAAAGCATATGCTCTCTCCGGAAGAATCATATCCAACTGCAAACAGAACAAACACACAATAAATCTCAAAAAAGTTTTCAGTAGATTCTTTGAGTGTGCACTTTTCTGATTACCTCAGGTTGTTTGATTCCAAGTATAAGTCCACAGTCAGACAAATCATCAGAGACTTCACATCCAACATCTTCGTACAAGGCATCGTGATGTATACGCTTTGCAGATGGCTGAACCACAATGCGTGAAACACCGGTTCTGTCTTTGCCACCGTGTAAAAGGCGAGCGCAATGAGACGGCGTTAGTGGCGTTCTTCTCTCCCATTTGTTCACTGTTTCAGCTAGTATCCCCACTACTCCATTCCCTAGCTTCTTCTTCTTCTCCTCCTTATCACCTCCACTTGAATTCATCGTTTTCTTGTAAGTTTATAATCTCTGCAGAGGAACAACAAAACTCTATCTCACACTCCCTGACATGTTTAGCAGCGAGGCAAAGAAAAAAGAACCAAAAGAAGGGCTTGAACTATCTCAAACTCCAATCAGTTTTACGTTAAACTTATAATGGAAGATCATAGAAAGCTTACAGTTTGAGAAATCAAACGATTTGTGAGCATAAAAATGAAATATTTGGCGATTAATTGGTGACTCACAAAACAGAACTGAAACAGAGCAGAGACGAACTAAAAAACAGAGCAGAGAAGAACAGAGGAACGCAGATCAGACTATTATTTAATATCTCAGAGAATAAGAGGATGTGATGATGGGAATTTAGAAGCTCTCGAAGCTCGTTTGCGACAGGAAAACTGTGACAATATGAAATCAAGAACGTACCTAAAACGATGAGTTTGATCATGCAATGCCTGTGAACTGGTTTATGAAAGATGAAATCCTTTTTTTACCAAAGGTGGGTTTTAGGCGCAGTAGGAAGTTTGTTTCTTTTTACGTCATTTTATAAGCTACGATTACGTATATGATTTAGCTTAAAAACTTTCTTAAAAATGATTAGGTGGATAGTATACGCTTGCTTATATTGGATAAAGATTATGACAATACAAAAGATGACTGATAAACCCACAGTTTTAGGCATAAAATAATATATAATTTTTAAAAATTATCATTTGTAAGAATTAATATATATAAACTATATATTTTAAAATTATTAAAGATAAAATAAATACAACATTATTTCCAAATAACTTACTTATATTTCAATATTTGACGTTTGAGTTATGACTGGTCACTGATAGTAGTGAAGATTAATAGATTAAAAAGTAGTAATCAAGAATATATTAGCACATGTGTGATATATCGAAGTCTGCATTACAACTACTCAACATGTTTTGCTTATATCGACACGTTAATACTACTCTGTTAAATAATGCAACAGACAATGACAAATGCACTAAACAAAGGAAATAATAATAAACTATTATAGCTCAAGAAAAAAATAAAAGGAAAGGGACAACGTCGTCACGACCAATTACGTGGATGGGATACATGGATAGGACCGAAGGTGTCTGTCTCCAATGGAAAGTGTATTACGTGTTTCGGAAGAAGAGAAACAGACAAGAGAAGTGTGAAGACGTTACTCACTTGCCATCACCTAGATTTAAGATCACGACGCTTACCACACTTTCCGTGTTACGTCTATCTTCTTTTGGTTTTATCATGACTTTTTAGTATATGGGCCTGAAAAAAGGTTACATGGTGGTTCACATGTCTGATTCATTAATAGAATTTTGATATGTAACTGTAGCTCCACTACAGTTGATACGAAAATAGTAATACCAAAGGGCAGATGAACAAAATTGGGTGAAACGAAGTAGATTCCTTTAATTATTGAAAAGTGCTTGGGTAGGTTGGGCTTATGATGGTGAATATATGGATCCTATTTAAATAAAGTCACATTTGCAGAGGTTGGGCTTCAGCTGTTGTCCTAAAACAGGCCCATGTTCAAGTTAGGAATCAAGGGAGGAGAATGTCTTTTGGTGAAGAGACTTTTTTTTTTGGACAACGGTCAAGAGACTCTATCTTGACAAATCCTTTGTACAACACATTTTGATAGATACGGTTGCAGGTTTGTACAAAACATTAGTAGTTTCATAAAATGAAAATATACGAGATTTGTCTAATTAATTATCTGAAAAGAGAATGTGAAACCTGAACATTGTCTTGGTATCATTGATATCTGTGCAGCGACCAGTTAGGTTTCGCCGACGGCTTTTTCTAATATATCAGGTTTGATACAAGTTCTCTTTTCAAAGTTTTTATTGTATTAAACTGGGCATGGCCTGGGAACAAGTACTGGGCATTGACTTTGCAATGGCACAAAAGTCGATGCGAGAAGAGATTCCTCAACGAGGCTACAAAGTAAAGGTGGTCCTATTCTTTTGCTTTTTTTTTTACACCCATCTCTTCTTTTATGTAATTAAATTTCATTCGTTTTAAAAGTATTTAACAATAACTGGATTTTAGTCCTAGAAAATAGTAATACTATCAAAAATGAAGATGACAATGTTAAAATTAAAACTTAAAGTTAGAATTTAATAAAGAAATGAAAACCCAAAACTTTAATCAATATATATGTTTTTAAACAAACTTTTATGAACATTTTACAGTAAACTTATCTTTTTTTTTCTAAACACACAGTAAACTTATCTCACAATACAAATACACAGTGGTTACAGGTACGAATACTAGTACACGCTTTCAAAGTATAAATCTGGATGCTTGCATCCAATCATAAATTATTATTCTATATAATTTCAAATCCTTTTCTCTAGCAACTATTGAGATATGGTATGTTACAACTTACAACTGAATATTTACGACATGAAATGAATCCTAATTTTAGGTGTTCCACGAACTCAGATAACATTCATTAACAGCTAAACTATACTAGATTTTCTTCCTGGAAAGAACAATAGCATGCATGATTACAAAAGATTGCATTTTTGGATGAAGAATTAAATGCTAAGTTTGACAAATGATAAAAAGACAAATGTGACTTGATGCCAAGATTTATTTTGTCTCGTGGTATTTTGATTTTAATACTTGTATATATGAGAGAAAACACGAGCAGAAGAAAAAGTAGTTGCTTTTAAAAATTTCTTATTCGAAAGGTAAAACTGTTTAAAAGAAAAAGAAAAAAAAAAGGAAAAGAAGACAACTCACACGAATCGACACTTTTGATAGTAGTAGCCTCTGTATTAGAGAAGAGAAGAGAAGAGAAGAAAGACAGCTCCTAATTCCCTAACTAACTTTCTCTTTTGCTTTTGCAATACGTCCACTGTCTTCGTGCGCTACTTCTTCTGTGTTTTTTCTTTAAAAATATTCTTCTATGTTCCTGTTTACCCTTAGTTAGTGATCTATCTTTAATGTGTTAAAAATCCTTATAAGCAAACGAAAAATCGGGTTACGTTACAGGCAAGGGACAGAAATTTTGGAAGAAAGATAAATCTTGTTCCATTCCATTACCATTGGAATGACGATGGATGCTTATATAGAGCTGAGATGGATCAACTACAAATTTTGCAACTAATGTTTGGAACTTTAGAGAACGAAAATTTAGCAAAAAAAAACTAAAACTCTAGAGAATGATAAACAAGAGTTACATTAGGTTGGTTGGTTGGTACTATATTAAAAAAAAAATTTTTGCTTCATGTTTTTGTCATGTTTCCAAACATAATTTTTGAAATCAAGTCCAAACATATGACTTTTGACTCAAAAACAAAACAAAATACAATCGTTACAAAACTCTTTTTTGTCAAATCCATTGTAACAGGTTAGCCACTCTCCAGCTAATTACAATAGGAGTTAGTTGACGTGCCATTGTGTTTTTTTGTCCCACTCCACCAAACTTTTCTTTACAAGTATTTACAACATACAAAGCACAAGCACACATAAAAATCCAAACAGTGAAAGGAAAAGTCACTAGTAGTCATAGTCTAAAAATCATAGAGTCAATTGCATACAAAATACTAAGAGATTATAAATATAGTTTTTCCATTGAAATTGTCAAGAGTTGATTTATTTGACTATTGTTGTTTTTTATATTTCTGTCTAGACAACTATTTCATATTTCTTTCTAAAAAAACTATTTTATATTTGATTAAAAATTATTAATTGGGGGTAGTGGTAGAACATTGAACAAGAAGCTATACAAATAACACAATCTTTCACTTTTGTTTGTCTCTCTTCCCCCACAGTATCTTTGTGGATTGTCAACGCTCTCTGAAAGAGGTGCCCAAGAAGCTTCCCTTTCACTCTCTCTCTCTCTCTCTCTCTCTCCAGTGGCGCTACAAATCTCCTCTCTTTAAAAGCAAAAAAACACTTCTACCAAAGATTAGTCTCATTCACCACTATCTCTCTGCTTCTCCACTTCTACAACTAAACAATTGTCTCCTTCTGTCACCACCAAAACTCCCATCTCTTCTCTCTTTCTCTGCATTTCACCAAACAGTGTTTCCTCTGATTTTGTTTGAGATCTTTTACTAAACCCCCCAAATTCAATCCTTCTCTGCAAAAATCTCCCTTTACCCTTCTTTTTTCTGCACCTGAAACCCCAAAAGCTCCAAACTTTCTCTGATCTGAAGCCTTTAAAACATGGGATTCTCAGATAGGAAAAGAAAATCACGAGATGAACAAGACTACACAGTAACCTTAGCTTCTGCTTCTTTCCCCATGGATGAACTCAGCGAGGACGTCCTCGAGAGAGTCCTCTCATGGCTACCAACTTCCTCTTTCCTCCGCATGACCTCCGTCTGCAAGAGATGGAAATCAACCCAAACCTCCAAAAGCTTCAAACTTGCCTGCTCCCAAGTCCCTCTTCGAGATCCTTGGTTCTTCATGATTCCTAACGATTCCAATTCTTCGACTTTCGTGTACGACTCAACGGAGAACAGCTGGAAGAACCTCAACCACCGCCGCAACCGCCGCGGTTTCGTCCCCGTTGCTTCCTCTGGCGGCTTGCTCTGTTTTCGCTGCTCTGTTTCTGGAGACTTCTTCCTCTGTAATCCCATCACTGGATTTTCACGTGACGTCCCTTCTCTAGCATCTCAAGATAACAACAAACCTCTTCAAGCTGTAGCCATGACTGCTCTCACTCCTTCCAGCTACAAGCTCGTTACAATCTCTGGAGAAGCTCCTAACCTCTGTTTCCGGTTCTACGAATCAGATTCCGGTTCTTGGAGCAATGAGTTGAACTTAGTGAAGAAGAACGATGGAGATGAGTACAGTGATTCATCAGATGATGAGACTGGAGCAGTCTACTTCCTCAGCAAGACAGGAACCGTGGTTGTAGCTACTAACAATCTCCAGAGAAGTCCCTCGAAGCAATACTCTTCTGTTATAACCGTTAAAGACAATGCAGAGACCGTCTACTTTCTCAGCTCTTACGGAACCATCATGGCTTGTGATCTCACCAAAAGATGCTTCACCGAGCTACCTAAGCTTCTTCCTCCGTTTCTTGAGTATTCCATCGACTTGGTGGAATGTAATGGAACCATGTTTGTGGTTCTTCTCTCTGAGTTCTACGAAAGCGCCAGCTTGAGGGTCTGGAAACTAGAGAACCAGAGCTGGGTTCATGTTGGGATGTTGCCTCCTGCGATGTCTCATGAGTTATACGGCAGGAAAGGAGATATAAACTGTGTCGGAGGAGCTGGAGACAAGATACTTGTGTGCTTCAACACGAGTCCTCCTGAGGTGTATTGTAGATACTTTGTGTATGATTTAGCTGTAGAACAGTGGAGTGAGTTGCCAAAATGCTTCAAGGATGGAGAAGCTGTGGAGTTCGTTTCTGCTCTCTCGTTCCAGCCTCGGATCGAAGCAACAGTTTGAAGTTTTAGCCCTTTAAGGATCTGATTTCATTCTTTTCAGTATAATGCAATGTAACTTGATTTATATAATGTATTGACAACCATTTGAGTTAGAACATGAATGATTTGTAGTAAACAAAGAGCTTGTCTCTACCAAAAGTCACCACATGAGCATTTACCATCCTTGAATTTGTGAAACCGGTTTGCATCTCTCAGTATAATCTCTCTATCATACACCTTTGCTATGTATTTCATCGCATTGTGGCAATCTCCACAGACGCGAAGATTCTTGATCACCCTGATAGGTGTGGATGCAGGAGTGCTCATAAGTCCGAAAGCAACAGCTAGCTTCTCGCTGTGGTAGTACAACGCGCGTTCTTTCTCCTCTTCCTCCACATCTACAAGTGTGAAATCTGTCTCAGGAACATACCCTTCTTGTTTGATGTCTCTGATCATATCTTTTACTTTCATGTGTATCAATTCACTTTGAGGGTTTGATCTATCATCCACAACAAATAGATGGATCTTGTTTTTCACCTCGATCCAGCTGAAACCCGGGTCTTTTTTCACTTTCTGCCCTTTCATCATCGACCTGGCGAGTTTCATCTCAGACCATTTGGAAGCAGCAGCATACATGTTGGATAGAAGCACATAAGCTGATGAATCTAATGGCTCTAGCTCCAAAAGCTTAGTTGCCACTCTCTTCCCTGTTTCTGTGTCCCCTTGAACTCTGCAAGCTGCAAGCAAAGCTCTGTACATCGATGCTGAAGCTTCCAAGGACATTGACTCGATCAATTTTTCAGCTTCTCGAACAAGTCCAGCACGGCCAAGCGCATCAGCTAAACAAGAGAAGTGCTCTATTTCAGGTTTTATGCCATAGTCTCGATGCATTGATTCGATATGCTTGTATGCCTCGGAGACTAAGCCTGAGTGACTGCAAGCAGAGATAACACCGATAAATGTGACCTTGTCAGGTTTTATACCCAAAGACTTCATCTGTTTGAAAAGCTGGAGCGCTTCTTTCCCTTCCCCATGCTGAGCTAATCCTACCAACATGGCGTTCCAGACAGCTATGTTCCTCATTTCGATCCTTTTAAACAAAGAGTATGCGTCGTCTATGCTTCCGCACTTAGCATACATGTCCACAAGTGAAGTTCCAACGAACGGATCACCTGTGCAGTTCAACTTGAGGGCGTTTGCGTGAATTTGTCTCCCCTGTTCTAACGCCGTCAAGCAAGAGCTTGCTTTCGCAAGTGTGGCTATGGTAAATTCATCAGGCAACACTCCCATGAGCCTCATCTGGCTATAAACATGAAAAGCTCGCTCTTCTTCTCCATTCTCTATGCATCCTGATATCATAGTCGTCCAAGCAACATCGTCGGGGACAGGAATACTATTGAAAGCAAACTGCGCTGCTCTCATGTCGCCACATTTTACGTACATATCCAAAACTCCACTGCTGACCCATAGATCTAAGTCGTATCCGGATTTGACTGTATAAGCATGGACTTGCTTTCCTTGATTTATATCAAACAAAGAACCACATGTCTTGAGCACTGTTGCAAGTGTGAAATCATCGGATCTCTCTCCCTGTTTATGCATCAAAGCGAAAAGCTTCAGAGTCTTGTGGCCGTCATTACTTTGGGTATAACCAGACATCATGGCATTACAAGCCACGAGGTCGAAACTGTTCCTCTCAAACAAAACCTCTGCCTCCTCCATACACTTGTTCCGAGAGTAGGCGTCAATCAGAGCAGTAGAGACAAAACTGTCAGCAGCGTTATTGGTTTTAATTGCATGGACATGAACTTGTTTACTCAACGACAAGCTCTCAGGGATAGAAGAAGATGCCTTTAGAACACTCGTCATGGTGTAATGGTCTGGTGTGAAACCACAACGTAACAGCTGCATAAACAGTCGCACTGCTTCCACTTCTAGGCCACTTTGAGCAAACCCGGATATAACTGAATTCCACGAAATCAAATCTGGTTCACTCATACTGTTAAATACTTTCCTAGCGAAGCCCACTTTTCTCAGCTTACAATACATGTTTATAATACTATTGGCCACGGTGAGCTTCAAATCAAATCCTAGCTTCAATGCCATACAATGAACTTGCTGCCCTAGTACTAAACTATCTAACCTAACAGCTGTAGCTAACACCAAAATAAATGTGACATCATCACATTCCAAGTTGGACTCAACCATATCCGCAAAACATTTGAGAAGAGCTGAATACTGACTTGCCTTGAGATATTTAGTCAATACTTGGTTCTTGGATCTTATTTCTGAAGCATCATGACCATTTGCAAAGGACTTTACTTGTCCTCTTTCAGCATCATCACCAGAAACTCTATCTAGCAAACGCAAGGTGATTTCACTAGGATGCAAGCCACATCTATGAAATGCAGAAGAGAGATCCACTACTTCTTTTTTTAAACCCATATCCAGATAAGCCTTCAACATCAAGTTCCATAACACAACATCTCTATAAGGCATCTCTTCAAACAAAACCCTACCTTCCTTGACCTTACCAAACTTCAGATATATATTAACAAGGGCTCCGGAGACAAACTCATCATTATCCAAACCGATCTTGCAAGCATACCCATGAACCGCCTCCGAGGCCCACGCATACCCAGAATGCAAACAGAGTTTCAACACCGGAGCCAGAGTCATTCGACTTGTAAACACAATGTTCTTTCGTAAAACTCGGAAAAGATGAAAACTTTCTTCAACATTCTCGATAAGACCTTCGGAATACTGGGCATAAGCAGCTAAAATCGAGTTCCAGGAAACGAGATCTCTCTCAGGCATTTTATCGAACACTCGGCGAGCATAAGTGAGTGATCCACACTTTGAGTACATTGTGATGAGGTTGTTGATAAGGAATCGTTCTGGGTTTTCCTCCAAGGATAGGATACGTGCGTGGGTGCATTTGCCGAGCCTCAAGTCCGACGTGGAGATAGCATCGCGAAGAAAGCTGAACCATTGTGACGAAGAAGAGGAAGAAGAAGAAGAAGAAAATGGCGAAGCAGAAGTGAGACGCAAAGGAGAGAGGAGATAGTAGAGTTTAGGAGATCTGTGAGAGGAGAAAGGGATCGTTTTGAGGGTTGCTTGCATTGTGGGTTTAAAAATGTAACCTTTTAAAGTTGAGGTGTGTAGTCTTGCGAAGCAAGAAACTCATGGGGGGGGGGGGGGGAAACTATAATACATAAGCTGGTTCGTGTCGTTGCTTAGGCTTTTAAGGCGGGTGAATGATGGTTAGCAACCGGTTATTGCAAAATACTTGCTTTTTTAATTTTCGGTTTAGAAGTGTTAATCAAGTTACAGGTTAACATTATAATTTACATTAACGTCTAACAACTTTTAACAATGCAATTTGCATAGTTTAAATGGTTTACTTTTTCATGCTATGAGAAGTCTTTATTGTAGGGATTAGGGAGTAAACAAAATTTAAAACTACTACTACTATGGTCTTTTCTTGTATATTGAGAAAATGGAAACAAATAATTACTACTATTAAATTTTTTTTTTTTTCCACTTACAGATGTTCCTATACATTTGACTAAAAATAACATCAAAATTCATTTTATCATTGTCTCATCTTCTCTCTCTCACAAGAAGGCAAGAAAGGTAGAGTAGAGTAGATATATGTCGCTGTCGTCTTACCTAAGCCCTACGCGCCTTCTTGAAGGCTACCTCCGCCGCTGCCTCACGGCGGCAGGACTGACGTCGCAGACTCTTTCCATAGATTCTGAAACAACCATCCACTTCTGGGGTCCATCACCTCTAGACCACCACGTAGACGACAGACCGGTGATGCTTCTCCTCCATGGTTTCGGTCCATCAGCCATGTGGCAGTGGCGACGACAGATTCAAGCCTTCTCTCCTTCCGTTTTCCGGCTATATTGTCCCGATCTTGTTTTCTTCGGCGACTCTACCACTTCCTCCAACAATCGCTCCGAGGTCTTTCAGGTATGAAAGCTTTCCCACTAGTATTAATTTTTTTGGTCGCGTGAATAGTAATTTTATAAGTATTGTTAGTAAATATAAAACAGAAGATATATTTATTTACATCCTTTTAACAGATAAGGAAAAAAAATATTTGTATTTTATTCTAAATATGAATCTTATATATTGTAACCATTCATAAGATTCCTACTTACTAATATGGTTGATATAAATAAAAGTTGAACATGTAAAACATAAGTTAATTAGTCCAAACTGGATGTATTTTCTTTAGACATTTGATATATGAGCGGCCCTTTATATATCTAAAAATTTTGAACTCATTTCTGGTATACTAATACACATTTCTTAATATAAACCAAAAATAAATAACTAGGCGGAGTGTATGGCAAAGCTAATGGAGAAACTAGGAGTAGAGAAGAAGTTTAATGTGGTTGGAACAAGCTACGGTGGATTTGTGGCGTACCATATGGCAAAAATGTGGCCGGAGAAAGTGGAGAAAGTAGTGATTGCAAGCTCCGGCATCAACATGAGAAAGTGTGACAGTGAAAGTTTATTGCAAAGATCGAACTGTGAGTGCATCGAGAAAGTTATGTTACCATCAACTGCGTCCGAGCTTCGGACACTTATGGGTTTGGCATCTTCTTGGAGGATGCTTCGTATGTTTCCTGATGCTCTCTGGAACGACTTTATTGTTGTAAGTAACTAAGCATTGTCTTCTTCTGTTAGATCATTAGGTGCTGACAACGTGTATCATCATAACGACTTAGATTAAACTCTTGTGTGATTTATGCAGAATTTATATCAAAGGAATAGAAAAGAGAAAATAGAATTATTGAAGGGAGTAACTCTTGGCAGGGACGAGAAATTAAACATCGATCCTCTCTCTCAGGTACGTTGCTTCTTTTTTCTCAAACAAGTAAACTTTGTTTTGTAGTAGTGATGTAATTATTTCAAACATGTTAAATGTTTTTCAAATCAAACGTTTACTTCTAACAATTAATATGAGTACATAAATGGAAATCATATTTGATTAACGTTAATGCGTTTATATACTTTTAGGAGGTTCTAATAGTATGGGGAGACAAAGATCAAATTTTTCCTGTGAAGATGGCCTACGAACTAAAGGAGTAAGTACAAGAGGATTTCTTGTTCAATGTTTAGAGTATATTACACTAATTGTTCTTACAGATCACTAGTATTCTTAAGCATATTTTTAAATGCTGCAATGGTATGGTATATTATTTACGTAGGATTCTTGGAGATAAGACGAAGCTGGAAATCATTGAGAATACTTCACATATTCCCCAAATCGAATGTGCTCAAGAGTTCAACAGTATCGTTTTGAGATTTCTAAAGGGATCTCAATAACAATAAATTATACATTTGCTACATGGTTCTTAAGCTTGTTTAGTAGTAACCATGTGAAGTATTATTAGTTCACTAAACATTACTACGTTACTTGCCATGCTGTCTCATTTTTTCATGTAATTGTTATATTTTGTTTAAGACAAACTTGGAAATCATTAAAACACTTCACATGTTCCACAAACCGAGTGTGTACAAGAGGTCAACAATATCGTTTTGAGATTTCTCAAAGGATCATTATTTCAATTACTATGATTATATATTTGCTAAATGATTCTTAAGCTTGTTTAATAGTAAAAATATATATTAGACTTTGTTTAAATATATTAGTAGTTTAAATAAAATTTAAGTTATAATAATAATATCAGTTATTACAAAAGAATAGATTGTGATTTGGTCACCAATAAAATTTGTGATTTGGTCACCAATATTGGTGGTGTACCATAACTACAAATCACTTTCACAAATATAGTCACGGGACAGGAATGCTCGCTTTGGTATCATCAATATAGTTGTTGGCACGTAACTCTCAAATAAAAACTGATGTGTAATGAACAATGAAAATATCCATAAAAATTTCAAAGAATTAAGAGAATTCATTACTTAATATTCACAAAGATGCTGTACCATTTACAGTCCCCAAAAAGAAAAGAAAAAACTGACAATTGCACAATTACAAATATTTTGCCTTCAACGTATAGTAAAGTTCTACAGTTACAAAGTCTAAGCTTCCATTGTTTTAATTCTCATAGAGAGAAATTTGCAAAATTACCAAATGATTTTTTTTTCCTAACTTTCAGTGATGCATAATCAAAGCTCATATGCATCAAATGATCTGCTTTGAGGCTGAAGCTGTGGAGGGTTTCTTCACAAGGGACTGTGCACAAGTATATTCTGATACAAATTGCGGTGGTTCTATTTCTGATGGGTCTAAAACTGGAATAGCCTTATCTATATCTTCTGCAGAGAAAGGAATGCTGCACACACACAAAACGATACATTAATCTATACAATGTGACAACCTAAAATTAAGTCTGAGTTATGCGAGAGAAACTTGATTAAACGTCGACTCTCAGCCAAGTGCCCAAACCAAATCTTAGAAATTCGTTTTTCAATCTACATGGATCCTTAGAATTTCACATGCATAACCCACAACTTGTAACCCCTGGCCGAGCTAGAGTTATAAACGTTTGTGTTGTTAGTTGTTACTACCATATTCTTCTACCCACGTATAACTAAATTGAGAGCCGACTTACTTTTGAAATATTCCATTTAGTTATACAGACTAAAGCGGAAAAGAATAGTACCTCATATCATCATCCAGCAAGAAGGAATTGGATGTTAGTTTTTGGCTATCCTTGTCAACAAGTACCCTCATTTGAGAAACCACCTGCAGCACAAAGATACATTGTGTAAAAGTGTTTAAATAAACATTTCAACCCAATTAGAAGAACCAGAATTAAGAGCTTTACACATTAACTCACCTCACTTGAGACACTTTGAGTTCCATATTTATCATCCCAGTACATCGTACTTATTCGATATATTTGCCTTATTGTCAATGCCTACAGAAGAATACAGTAGCGCCAAGTTTTCGTGAGATTTCAAAAGTGCTTACGGCCAGGATTCAAAAAGAAGAGAAAAAACGGAAGCCAAACAATATTGACGTACCGGGCAAAGGTCCTGTCTGATTTCTTCCAGTGATTTTTTTCTCTTCTGGTGTATAACCTAGGACGAGATTATAAAGTTGCATAAATACAAATCAGCTAAATGCAAGCTCCACTACAAAATGAAACTTAAACTTTTTAATCAGAAAATGAGAAGATGAGTTTTACCAGGAATCCAACAGCTTGTCTAATGTAATTTAACTCGTGCCAAGAAGTTCCTGAAAACTGCATTCGCGAAATTTTAGATCACGGATAGCATCCCTCTATGAAGCAACTAAGGAGTATATAACATGGTGTACCTCTTCCTTGACACTGGCTATCCACTTCTCTAATTCTGCAATCCCAGATTTCACATATTCCCCATTTGAAAATGTGCAACATTCACGTCGAAGGAGAAGACTGAAAAGGAATTCAGATTAAATATACAGAAAACAAATGTAAACTGCGGTAAGCAATAAAGCAGAGAACTGAAAGTAAGACCACATCTACCTGTTGAAAAGTGATAAGTTGATAAACGAGAAAACTTGAGTCACAAGTTTGCGAATGAAGAACGAGGGTACCTACCAAAAAAATATCCAGGTTAGAAAAAAGAACATAGATATTCTTAAAGTACAAGGTATCTTGGGATATGAGCATTCTAATTCCTAATCCTAGCACAGGAAACTAACAGCGTAATTACTAGACCAATACAATATACACAAACTCAGAAGAGTAGAATTTTATCCACGACGGAAAAAAACATCATTAGAAAACCGTGCGGTTAGAAGCAGACGTTACAATTGAAACTACGGGATGTGTGCATACATGATTTTGGCGTAGGCGGGACATAAGAGAATCCAAGAATTTAAGTATGTTTTCCCATTGACTACTCGGTGATTGCTGCGGCGTAACACCTGGTGATCTAGATGATTTTCCAGCAGTCCCTCGTGAAGCTTTGGGCGCCTATAGAATTATTGGAGAAACATTTGAAAAGTTATAACATATTCCAACAAAATTTTCTGTATCTTGAAACTAAAGAGATGAAACTAAACGCAGTTCAGTAAACACACAATTTATAACGCTACCATAACCAAATTACTATATTTTATTTAGGAACCCACGGTAACCCAGATCTTCGGTCACTATAATGCTGTACACAAACTTGATATTATGACTATCAAGTTGTATACCAAAAACCACTTATACAATGAAGAATACATGAGAAATGCCAAATGGGGTACAAAGTCTTACTAACTACTGATGTATAGTATATTGATGCATGTTAAAGAACTAAGTTAATGGTATTCAATAAATAATTCAGAGAATCATAATCAACGATGCTGAATATCTACCTACTTTTGGACTCTCACCTGAATGCATAATCCAAGAAGCGGAGATAATTCTTTCTTCAAATTATCACGAATTAGACCGTAAATCTTTTCCACACATGCTGTCAGCTGCTGCTTAAATAATATTGCAGGATATCTTGCTTCTATTTGCCCAGCACCATCGTCAGGTCCATGAAGTTTAAAAGGAGTCTTTACTCCCTGGTACGTAAGAAACAGAACATCAGTTTACACAGTTAACATGTTACAACAAGGTAACACGGTGCTTCTGAATCTCAATAAAAAATAAACAATGTGGCTTTTAATTTAGCTATTTCAATTCTATAGAAATGAAACGTGCAAACTACTCTGAAGTGGAGATATCCACAAAACTCACATATGCAGCCCTCCCAGAACGCTGAGCACTGGCATTTAGAAAACTATTCGACCGCAGATTTCTCTGCAAGAGACATAGAAGTGCTGAAGAGTTGGAAAGCCAATAAGGTAACACACTGTTCTCATCGCCACCCTGAAACAAATATAGAAACCACTACATAAAAATTTAATATCAATTTGTCTAAGCTAAGAAATTTGGGAAGGAAGTTGTTACGAGATCCCTTCAACAAGAGTGAGATCAAGAGGGTAAAATTTGATTACAACAAGAATCACCTTAAGGGCTTCATTAATTCCCTCGATAATGATGTTAAATATGGCTGTGCTCTCAGATTCAAAGGCGTGCCAGTGCAGAAGACATTTGTATATTATACAAGCAGCCAGTGGCTTACCATCATTGAATCCTAAATTTTCCTTTATACACCTGGAGAGCAACTCGTAGTTCTCCTGCATTATAGTGGTAACTTATGTCAAAGTTAGTATGTACTTCACCCAACAACAAGAAAGTTCTACAGGAGAAGAAACAGAATATGAGATAATACAAACATATTGATTCAAACATGTTACCATCAACTCAGGAAAACAACTTCGTTCACAGTAAAAACATTGACAGCCTAATGAAAATTGTAGTGAATGTGTACCAAGTTTCTTTCTGCAGTGAATTTGGATCGACGTGGCTCTGACAGGCTATGTGAAATTGGCATAATGTGCTTTGATGGTGTGGGTGTCGCCTGTCCATATTAACGGCATAGGTAGAGTCTTTATTTTCAAGCATTTACAAACCAAAAATAAAAAGATAGAGGTCATAAAACAAATGAAAAAAGGAGTAGTTACTTACAAAAACAGATCTCTTGTCATTCTGAGCTGGTACTATAGCACTAGAGTGTTTCTGTTGAAGAGAAAGTAATAATGAGCAGTTGGTAAAAAGTTTAGACCAAAGAAGACAGGATGACAATAAATTGACAAGCAAAGGTTTCGTGCATGCATATTCAAAAAGTGCAGCAGAGAATAGTCATAAGATTACATACTTCGCCAAGTCTCTGTCCTATTCTCTTTGGGGATAAACTTAACGTGTTCTGCCTCAAGACATGGTTCTCGTTCTCCAAGCGAGAGAGTTTCTCCTCGAGACTGCAAAGAAAAAGTAAATACACTTGTCAAACACAAACCTGAGGTTGACTTGAGAAATAACCTACAACTACAAACCTTTGAACATTCGTCTGGAGTTCAGAACATCTTTTTTCAGCTTCTTTCAACTTCTGTAGTGTGTTACTAAAATCGGTTTTAGCACTCAGAAGCTCCTTCTCCAGAGCCAGATTCTTCTTTTCCAAGGAATTCATCGAATTCTATCATTTGAAAAGGGTTACCAAAAACCCGTGAACAACCGAAACGAAAGAATTTGGGTTCTAAGCAAAAAGTAAAAGCATTACCAAAAAGACACCAATATATATCAAAGAAAAACAAGCAGTGAACAAAGAAAAGAATAAGACACGCTATCCAAAGATTTAATCACTTTTGAGAGAATTTCTCAGAACCTCTTACTACCCTTTCACAAATGCAATTAATATATATCCACTTTCACACTCTCCCGAAACTGGATCCAGTTATTATAGAAGAACTTAAAAACTTTGACCGCCCTGTAGGTTAATTAATTTGAAACATAATTTCGGTTGACCCAAGGGAAAAAACTTAAGGACTCTTCCAAAAAAAAACTAAGTAGATTTTTAACTGATAGAAAAATCAACGATAGAGAATCAATACAACCATAAAAAGGAGTCCAAGTTTAAGACAATTACAGAACAAGATCTTTATATGCATTCATATGGAGAATAGTAGAAAATTACCTTCAACGAAGTGTTCTCTTTTTCCAGTTCAACCATTCCATTAAGTTCTTTTACAACAGCAGCCTTCTCCTTTATGGATATGTCTAGTTGCTTTTGAAGTACTGCATTCTTATTGCATTCATTAATGGTAGCCAGCTTAGCTGCATCTAGTTTAAGGCTGAAAGATTCCAATGTTTTCTGAAGCTTGGATACTTCACCTGACTTGGCCTCCTCACCACTTGTCTGTTTTAAATCACTTGTAGTTATTTACACTGTTTAAGGATCTCAGTACTATATAAACGACAAAACTGGGAACATACTCGCAATCGTTTCTCAAGCTGTAACCGCCATTCAAGATCTTCTAACCGCTTCTCAAGTTTAGTTTTAGCTAATCGCAAAGCACCTGTTTCATTAGCGGCCTGCAAGACAACGATTTGCATCCTCTGAGTTATAGGTAGCCAATTGATATCACCTGCTCTATAGAATAACTAAAACATACCTGTTTAAGTTTTCTAAACTCTCTCTTTGCAAGCTTCCGCCGCCAACAACACTGAATGGCAATAATAGAAGATTGACGATGCCTGAATGCTGACCGAAATTTATGCATTCTCCAACGAGCCTAAGAGACATTATTTGAGCATGCATTAGAGAGTGAAATGATGAATGAGGATAAAGACATCAGGAAACTAGCTGGATACATAGTACCCTATATGAAAACTTAATAGCAAAAAAAAGTGCTACAGATAATTTATTATACGAACTCGGAGATTCAACGTACCTGAATGACAGAAGCAGCTCTGTGTTGTTTCTGATGTGCAAACTTCAAACGAGCCGAGTCAGCACGTATGTAAGACTGTATTACTAAGGCAGCCGATACATATTTCACAAATGCACATCTTGACAGCCACCTGCGCGCATGCTTTTGTACCAAAACTGCTGCCGCTGCATTCCTTCTAGTGGCGTAAGCATTTCGAGACAGGCATCCTTGCCAATAGATATTATTATTATTAGGCATCGAAATGAAACAGAGATAAGAAAAATGAAAAAAAGCATGTACAAACTAATAATATACTAGTAACCACAATTTGCATGCAAGATACATGTGAACATGTTTAACAAAAAAAATCAATACATAAATTGTTAGAGAGTAGGTTGTTACATATATGAAGATATCTCAAATGACCACAAAATTCGAATGCAAGAGAACTGCATATGAACAAAGAAATAAGAATAATAGTGGATGAGAAAGGAACCTCTACAGTATGCTTGAATAGAAATTGCAGAGGCCCGGGTAGAGATGAAGTTCTGGTGCGTAACAAATGTTCTCAATCTTCGCTGAATGAGTCTTGCAGAAGCATCAAGAACTTCAGCCCGCCTAGAGTCTAAAATGCCAATTTGACCAGCTCTAAGGAAAACTTTTGTCCTTCCAAGCTGTGGAAGATGATCCACATATCAGCAAATCAATTAAAGTATCTAACTGGGTGCCATGCATTAGAGAGAATCCTTTGGGTTTTTGGCCCACCAAGAAGCGAAATGTTATTAGTAATAGTAATGTTGGGATCAGCATACCTGATAATTCCCAAGACCTACTTTCCTCAAGATTTTCTCGGTCAGTGCCTGCTCATCGTTGCTGCAAATATTTATACATATCAACCTTGCTTGGCAGAAAGATTATTCAATGCATGATACAAGAAATTGGAAACTTAACGAAATCAAGGTCCCTATTCGTCATGTCTGACCGAAAGCTATAAATAATGCTTAAGTTCTATCAACATATTATCTATCTTTCCTCAACCAGGAGGTCACAGAAAAATGTATAATATTATTTGCACAGGTTAACCAAATTCCATGGACGAATATAGGATAACCACTCCGACAATGATCTTAGAATCATCAATCAAATATGCGTACCTCTCATCCATGAACTCTGGAGCTAGCAGACCAAACCGATCCAAGAAGTCTGAATAATTCCTTCGTGTGGGATACCCTGCAAGACTAATCCGAACAGCTTCCAGTACACCCTATCCAATTGTGAGATACAAGACATCATCAAAGTCAAAATACCAAACAACGAAAGAGGACGAAAAACCATGAACATGAAAATTACTAGTACAACCAACTGGACTAGTCAGATCACAAATATTCAATTATAACAATTTTAGGAAGCCACTGTTACAGAACATGGAAGCACAATGACCTTTAGATGAAAACAACGTTCAATTGAATTATGTCAACAAAAATGCAAAACGATTGTAGTATAAAGATAAATACAAATTGCATTCTGACCAAGATCAAAAAGACCATGAATATAAGTTTCTAGCCTATCATAGGCTTCATAGCACGGGAAAACATATGCATCATGCTACAAAGCTTCACACACTTCATTTACGTTAAAGAAGAGATTGATAGAAACACCAAACTAGCTAGAAAATAAGTTAAAGATTCTCTCTTTTAAAATAGAACATAACTGCCAAGGAAAATGTGAAAATGAACTAAGACCACATATCCACTAACCCCACAACGAAGTTGATGTAAAACACTGGGATTCTCAAACTTCTGAGGTCTGTTGAGGGAGTTTGGCTTCACACAACGAACATAGTGAGGCTCCGTTTCGTTGAGAGTTTCCATGAGAGCTTGAAGTTGTTGCTACAATCAAAAGTTAATGGTCATATCAATGATCGGTTTCACGATTGATAGTTCTTGATATACACAACTTTCATATCTGAGTATCTTGCAAAGTGAAAAAGGAGATAGCTGGGCAGTTTCCTGACCTTAAATCTGGAAGACACAGAGGAAAATTTGTAAGACGACCTGGTAGACTCTTCTGGCGCTGACGGAAAAAGTCCAGCAACAAAGGGGCATCTGGAGGAAGACAACAGATTGCAATGCTCCACTATAGCATAATCACGGTTTTTATCCAAAAACGTTTCAGTCTGGTAAGTAACCTGCCGAAATGACGTGGAACAAACTCATTGGGATTTGAAGGACACAAAATAACATTAAGTTTTGTTCTAGAGCACGACTTACCTTGCCAGCATAATGAGAGAGAGTAAAGTCCGTCTCTGAAAATTTTGGCTTCTCCAATCTAGGATGAGTTTTAAAGTTGTGGAACAGCTTCATTGAAAATGACTCATGAGTTGATCTAGGAAACATGCTGCATAAAAAACAAACAAAGATAAGTCAGCGCACAAAGAGAAGATACTATTGTGGAGACACAAGATGAGACGGATTGTACCAAGCTTCATCCAAGAGTGCAATTACCCCAATAGGTTTCTGCAGGTAGCAAAAGTATTAATAGTAGAATCAGAGGAAAATCAATCAATTTTGCTGTCATGTCTGCTTGAGTATAACAAAACAAAGAAAACAAAAGGGGAACACAAATTTTGAGGCTGGCAACTACAACAGTAGTTTGAAAAGAAACATATGTTATTAAATTTTACCATACCAGCATGCAACAAAACTATCAACCGAAGAATATAAATGTTTTTCATCAAGTTCTAGTATTCTTGCAGCTGGACTAGATCATTTGTCGTCCACATTCTATAATAGGAATAATAATGGCGTCTTAGTGAACTTTAGACGTGTGGTGAATGTATTGACACATTAACCCTAAGATATGCGACAGTACAATGTGGCATCAGTAGTAATCCGTTCGTTTTCTTAGACCATGCAGGCATAGTTGAGATTATAGTAGTAAATAAATAGACAGAGATGAGAATTTGAAAATATTTGTCATAACCAAAATCCCTCACTAAAGGTGACAAAAAAACTAATTGAAGTTTCGATACAACATAGGCTGTTGCAAGTTTCACAGATCACAACAGGTTATGGGGCAAGAAATTAGAATAGAAATGTTAAATATAAATCTAGCTGAAACATGGAGAAACGTACCTTCTCTATAAGGTCCAAGACATCCTGGTTGTCAACAAACTCGATATAACTCCAGTTAATCTCTTCTTTTCTGTACTCATCCTGCTCCATCTTGAATACATGCTGAAAACAGAGCAGATATTATAAGGACATGAAGCCATGTCCCAAAATCTGGCTTAACCTTTGAAAATGAGATCTATATATATTACCTCATTGAAATGTTGCTGAAGCTTTTCATTTGCAAAATTGATGCAAAATTGTTCAAAACTGTGAAGTGCAAACAAGTATTTTGGTGTTAGTTTTCATCTTTAGACGTTGATTGGGTGAAAATATACCAGGCCGACAGAAATGCACCAGCCCAGATAAAGTTTACACGGTGCGCTTATAGAACTAGCAATGAATAAGGCTGGGAAAAACAGTTATTTAACTACTTCAACAAAACACGCTAACCTGTTACTCTTAAAGCACTCAAAGCCATAAATGTCCAGGACTCCAATTTTAAAACGTGAGTTTGGATCTTGACCAACAGACCTATTAATCTTGTCAACCAACCTGACAGAAGCATTAAAAGAAAATTTCAAACAGAAGTGTAATGCATTAATAAACATCCACAGAATGAAGGGATGAAGCAAGTAAAAGCAAACCAGTCAAACAGACGGGCGTAAACAGTCTTCGCGAGTGCATCCCGGCTAGTAACAGCAGCATTACAGTCAAGTGCTTTGATTATGGGACCTTCACGGGTCAGAATTGAACGTGTGCAGAGCGAAGCCAACAAAAGATTTGGATCACACCTAAATAATTTCAGAATACAACAAAATAAATAAAAGCAATTTCTTTGTACGTCTAGTTAAAAAAAATAGAACTATCAGAAAATTCCATGTACTTGAAAAGATTAGCAGCCATCTCCAGATGGATTCTAGATTCCTGATCCTTTACTACCGAAGAATCGTGTTCTTTTCCTGGAGAAAACTCAACATTTCCAAGATGCAGAATTGCAGCAAGTGTGCGGAATATCCCTTCCTGATTAATGATTTATGCAAGAAACTAGGACTATTAAAAACTGAAGGAAGAAAAATATGTGAAAATACAATTAGAAGTCAAAACACCTGCTCATCGTGACTTATGCCCACAATATCCATGGCCCTCCTTGTATTCTTATACTCTTCTGCGTTGCTTACTCCCTCCAGTTCATATGTCTTGCTTTGATTTAGATAATGAAATTGACGTGGATTGCTTAGTTTATATTTATCAGCGTCCTATGCAATGAAAAAACATTAACACAGTAATCGGCAGAGGTTACTGACAACATCAGCCAAAAAAACTGGCGTAGCTCGCTAGCAAGAAAACTGAAACCAATATCTTATGAGACTTAAAGAGCAGGAAAAAGAATTACATTCCCAGAAGCGCACAGCTGATAAAAACAATGATAGTTCCTCTCAGGGTCTGTTATCCGGACTACACGTGATCTCTCCAGAAGGTAGGTTCTGATTGCAGCACCAGATATTCTACCATTTGCGTCAAATTGGATTTCGACAAACTTGCCAAAACGGCTGAACAAACCAAAATTCAGTAGGTCTGTCAGTAAATCCGTCATTTTTAGAATCTTAAAATCTAGTTGAAAAAGCAAGAGCAACACACATGAACTGCAGCTAACATGGTATGTGCACTCAATTCAATTCTTGCAAAATAAGAATTCTAAATCATAAACATTTATGATTAGTGTTCTATACATGCGAAATGAACAGGAGAAAAAAACTAGTTCCCCCGGTAGCAGTTAGATTGTTACCATACCCCATGTACAGGAAACATTTTTCTTAAACCAAATAGACCCCGTCATGCATTCACATTGGTACAAGAGGTTGCATGTCTTAATGGAAAAACTTGCCAATAGATCATATATCTGAAGTCGAATTACTACCATACTACAAGTACAAGTTTACTAGGACTACCAGAGTTTACAAGTTAAAATTTGTACAAGATATACTAACATCATAGTACGCCATTACCACTGGTTCCTAACAGCTCTAAATAATCTAAACGTGATGAGTTCCAAAAATGCTCCTATGTGTCAAGAAAATTGTTGAGAAATGGCATAAGGCCAATCTAAGAAAAATCCCCAGTTCTCATGATCTCATCGAAAACATAAACAAAAAGGAAAATAAAATTCCATAACCCACCTGGAATTATCGTTTCTAACTGTTTTCGCGTTGCCAAATGCTTCCAAGAGTGGATTTGACTGCAGGAAAAGAATATTTATATTAGAACAGTCGCAAAGAAAATCAAATATGGTCGCCTATAGTTTTATTTGCAAACAGATACCAGAGGAAGGCAAGTCAATACTATCTTTTTAATTCTTTTCTTCTCATTGAACAAGATAAAAGTTACAAAACGTGTATGCAAAATCTTACTTCAAGGACTTGCTGCTCAACACTTCTATCATCTACAGCTGCACGTCCCCCAACAAATGTAAGATACTGCATGATTAGTTTCGTTGTCTCAGTTTTGCCAGCTCCACTTTCACCGCTGACGAGTATAGACTGACTTCGACTGTCGTCAATCATTGCTCTGGATTATGAAGCATAGCTGAGGTTAATTGATTAACATGACAGATAATACCAGGTAAGAATGTCAGCAAAAAATATGGAAAATAGGGCGGACCACCTGTATGCAACTTCAGAAACTGCAAAAACATGAGGACTGAGCTCACCGAATGGTGCTCCCTTATACTGTTCCATCATGTACGCATCGTAGAGATGTGGAAGCTTCTTAAATGGATTAACAGCGATCAGAATGCTTCCAGTGTATGTCTGAAAATGAGATGGAGCGATACTTCAGTCAGGAACAATCTACGAATGGAACAGTGAAATAAACTGACAGTGGCGAGTGGAAACACGAATGACACTAAGTTATTACCACAAAAGTACAAAGAGAGTAGTATCATCTCAACAGGGACACAGACATCAACCAGCAACCAAAATATTACAAACGGTAAGCCAGCATTCACATCAAAGAAATCTAGCTTAGTTCAACCATATAGAACATAATTACTTTCGCCAACTAAATAGGAAACGAAGCTCTCCTTCTATAGAAGGAATATTCAACCTAAATAACTCGCAGGGCTGGCCAACAAACTGATAAAAATAATGGTTATAGTGGAACCAAAAGTTAGGGTTAGATTACGAGGATGTTTCTAGTACAACTGTATACCGAATAAGCAGGTTTTTCAAGAGTATGAATGTAATGATATATGCATTCATTTTTCACACATTTTATTAAATTCAAGATCAATCTTTTCAGCTATACAAACATCAATTATAAGTCAACATCAAAAGTAACCCATCACAT
This sequence comes from Brassica juncea, assembly GCA_018703725.1. Classification (NCBI taxonomy): domain Eukaryota; kingdom Viridiplantae; phylum Streptophyta; class Magnoliopsida; order Brassicales; family Brassicaceae; genus Brassica; species Brassica juncea. The sequence goes on from CM031939.1 coordinate 63,161,440, forward strand.
AGACACATCCACAACTTAAAATAAGTAAGGAGATTGCGTATTTTTCCATTCCAGATGTGGCATTTGATCGATGGAGCACAAATACAGAAACAGTAACGCATAACAAATGGTGTTCAAAGTATTTTCTCAAATACCACCTAAATTGCATGCATCATTTAAGTACTGAAACTCGAGCACTCAAGTCAGTTTTCCAGATACGTTCAAATTTCCACCGAGAACAGGCCTAACTAAATGCAGGCTTCAAAGCTAAACTTGAAGTCTTTAAGAGCATCCACAGAGTATGGTAGACGAAAATGAGCTACAAACAAAAAACTGAATCTACTTAATGTGGAAAAACATGTCTTAGACCATAAATGAATAATACACAGAAAACTCCAAAAGCAATAAAAAAAAAGTTCAAGTATAGAAAGCTCCGGCCACTAAGTATACCGATACCGCTAGTAAAGAAGTCCATATGGAATGAAATAATCCTAAGCAGCATAAAAACTAAAATTCAATAAACCTCAAAATAAGCAAAGAGTGAAAAGAAACTCACGTAGATATCATTGAGAGCGTATCTCCTCTGAAGATTGTAAAGCACACCAGGCTCGTGCAAGTAAGTCAGCTTCGTCATATCATCCACTCCATTATGCTCCTCCTCGTCTGGATCCCTCCGAAAGAGCTTCTCCGGAGTGACGGAAACCTAAAAAAAAAAAAGCGGCAACAGATAAGGTGAAGACAAAACAGAAATTCTCCGGCGAAAAAAGACGGTTAATCAAATCTAATCAAACCAAACCTTCTTCCCCGTAGAAGTCTCGACGTGGACCTTGTCACCGGAGGAAGAATCGAGTACATCACCGGGAATCCAAGCCAAGTCCTTATCCTCAACCCAAACCTTATCGCCCTTTCGCAGATTCGAATCCATTTCAAAGTCAATCGCTCATGAAATTCGTGATGAAGCTAACAACGAGACAACCGTGGAGAAGTAGATTCGGGCGACGCGCAGGAGAATTTTTCAAAATTTGAAATTGAGCACCTGAAGAAACCCTAAGGAGATTGTGAGAGAGGAAGGGGGATGGTTAAATTACTGTACATTAACTTTTTTTTTTTGTTGGAGTAAAACCGAAAGGGGAAAAAAAAGTACAAAAAAATAATAAAATAAAATAACGGTTGACTTCCCGCCCTCTCGGATCGCATATTCGCAAAAAAAGAAGACGAAACGACTTTGAAAAAAACAATTTAATTTGTCTCTCTAGAATTTATGCATACGCACAACTGATTAATAATAATAAGGTTTAATCCGTGTTACGCGCGGAATTGATTTCAACTATTAGCAATCTATAACATTAATTAATATTAAAACAAGCTATTGATGGTTAATTATGTTTATTTTGGCAATTTTGTGTAGGTTTTTCATTATTTATCTATAACATTAATTAATATTAAAACAAGCTATTGATGGTTAATTATGTTTATTTTGGCAATTTTGTGTAGGTTTTTCATTATTTATCTATAACATTAATTAATATTAAAACAAGCTATTGATGGTTAATTATGTTTATTTTGGCAATTTTGTGTAGGTTTTTCATTATTTATACTGTAAGCAATTGTGTTGCTACATTTTCTTTGATTTTCATTAAAAATCAACAACAAATAAGAAAGATTTGTTTGTTAGTTGTTTTTCTCCGACATGGAAAATTAATGTCCCAATCTGGGACCAAATCAATGAGGCAAATAGAATAACTCAATTTATAACAGTAGCAACAACATAATCAAGCAAATACAAAATTAAAAAAAAAAAAATAGGTACAGTATTTATGTTATTAGGTTTGTGTCATAACAAAGCAGACTAAGTAGAGAGGCCATAATACAAAGCTTGCTCGAGAGGCCTACAAGCACTACTTACTGAAGGCTTGGACCCATTTACATCTCAAATACCACACAACACAACACAACGAAGCATTTATACAATCTGCAGGAAAAAAAAAAAGTTGTATATAACAAAACAAGACACTAATCTTGCAAAAGATTAGGACTGCTGAAGACGCGCTTCAAACTAGGACACACTGCTCGGAACCTCCCCATGCTCACCGATGATATCTGCACATCATCACCAAGACATGGTGTTTTCAATGAATCCCTGGGAATATTTGCTAGATTATGATATGGAAGTAGTAAACACTCCCTATTATTTACCTTTGGACAGAAACGGAGGTCCAGTGTCTCTAGTGAGCAGCACCCTGATATAGCTGCTTCAACTCCTGCTTCATCCATGTTACAAGACTACCAAATCCAAAGGGTATCAAAGTGTTTTTAGTCATAACATCTTTGCAAGTACTGGACTATGAGATCTTTAGCATACATATAATTTTAGTGATTTAACTGGCTCATACCTGAAGAAAGAGACTAGCCAATCTTGGACAGCTAAGCTTCAGTACTTCCAGAGAGCAACAGTTGCTATTTTGATTCGAAATTCAATTAGCAAATGGAATAACACTAATCTTTGATGAGATATTTAGAAACACGTCAATAAAAATGGTAAATCATCTCATACCTTAGATTAAGTAAGACCAGGTTGGAACAGGCGAGGTCAACCTCCTTTAGATTGACCGATAGAGAAAGGTTCAGTGAAGACAAATGATAAAACCGAGCTGCAGGCGGTATACACACTTTTCTGATATTGGGGCAACCAACACAATTGAGGTTTTGCAGTAACCGGTTGGCTGTTTCAGCTGGTTCTTGCGTGTTCCCGCTAGAACTGTATACGCCCAAGTAATCAAACAGCTGTACATTGGTTGAACCCCAATCAAGGTCATGCATGTTAACACAGCCGTTCAAGCTCAAATGGGTCAAGTGTGTGCAGTACGCAAGTAGATCATCTATCGCAGTCTGACAGAGAGTTCCATAAGACAAGTCCAGCTCTTCAAGTGCCGGTAAGGCACCTTCTTTGTACAGAGGCTCCAATGATGAGTCAGTGAGATATTTGCAGGCTTGTAATTTGAGTACCTAAACAATAAAAAAAATACGCAAAGAATGCACATCATAACTCTAGTTCTCATAGTAAGAATATAAACACCCTGCATCAGACAAGTGATAAGGTCTTAGTTACCTTGAGTTGAATACATGACTTAAAGATGGGCTCCAAATTCATCAAGAAAGTGTAGGACAAATCAAGAACAGTCAAATTTGGGAGCCCGTTCAAGGAAGACAAGCCATCAGAGCCAATAGAAGGGCATGACATTAGCACCAGTGACTCAATTAGTGGGCAAGAAGCAGCGGTTGCAGACAGACAGTCATCCGTCAGTTGACTGGAAAGGTAATGTGGGGAAAATTGATTATCAGCACCATAAAATCAGTCATGAAAATGGAAAAAAATTTACAAACAAAAATATATATAACTACCTGCAGAAAGAAGCATCTAAAGATGTTAACATAGGACAAACAATGGATGCTTCAGACAGTACACCGCAACCTTTCAATTCAAGGGACACCATATAAGGTGCTTCGATATTGAGCACACTCAACTTCGGGCATATTCCTAAATTTAGAGACCGGAGCGCAACCTATTCACATCCAAAAGGGAGAAAGGGAAAAAAATCATCAGTTAAGAAAATTCAGTTATTTGATATGATCAGAGAAGCAACACTCACAGGCTGGAAGAGTGCAGTTTCAAGATGGTCACATCCATCTAAACATATCTGCTCTATACGAGGACACTTCAACTCAAGAGAAGTAACAGCACGACAGCCAACAAGGGACAGAGTAGCCAACGATGAATTGCAGAATCGCACTTCTGTTAAGCTCTACAAGATAAATACAAGGTTCGGAATCAGTTAAGCAGCCAGAAAAACATCACCCATTGCCTTAAATAATATGTATCGCACACCTCACAGTTGTCAAGAATTAATGACTTCAGCATTGGGCATCCACCATCATCACTAAATATTTCACAAACAGTGTTGGACAGTGATTCGCAATCAGAGAGATCCACTTCTTGCAAGGACTGGCACTGCAGAACCAATGTCGTCAAATTCTCCTGTTTCTGGAGGGCTAATCGCTGCAACCATTAATGAAGAAATATTAACCAGTTAATCAAATTAAAAAAATCCCAACTAATGGAACTGTATTAAACAAATCAAGGTGACTAAGTGCATACTCGAAGAGAGTTGGAAGCGATTGTGATTCGGCGAAGCGCTGGACAGTTTGAAACAGTGATTGATGAAAGCATGGTGCTTTGCAAGTTAAGCTCTGTGAATCTGTCAAACACAGCGGGAAAGTGATTAGAATTGTTTTTTAAGGTGTAACTTGTCATCGCAATAAAATTTAAAGAGCAAACTAGAGATGAGGAGTATACTTGCGGCAATGGACTAGGCTTATACTCTGCAAACGAGAGAGATGCAACGCTACAGATGTCAACAGATTGCAATTATCAAGCTCCAAAACCTGCAATAGATGATATGTGATTAACCCGAAACAGTGGTCTCTAGGTAAAACTTGTAGATCAATGTGCATGTGTATGTGGGTGTGGACAAGACAAAAGCAATCACTGACCTCCAGAGCATGACTGTTAGCAATCCAAGTCATAGACGCGGATGTTATACCCTCACAGCTATGAAGCTTGAGAACTGTCAACATGGGGAGATGTACCGACTTCAAAGAGGAAAAAGGCACACAAGTCAGACAAAAAAAAAAACGAGTATGAGACAGCAGAAGGAGGTACAAAAGCAGCATCAGATAAGAGGACCAAACCTCAAGAGATATATTGGGGCAGTACGAAGCATTAAGAATATGGAGACCAGCACAAGCCTGTGCTATTTCACGCAAAGTTTCATCACTGACACAGGAACAGTTGGAAACATCGAGCGACTCTAACTGAGGACACGAAATGGCAGCTGAACGAATAGCAGCATCCAGGAGCTTATGGCAGGAGGCTATATCAAGAAGTTGGAGGAGTGGACAGTTAAGCATCGCCTGTGACATGTTGCTTCTTTTTAACGATAAAGACCTCAGCTGCGGACACCTAAAAGATACAAAGAAAATTAATAACAGTTACTGAGAATGAGACACATAAAGGAATAAGAATGAAAGTGATTTTTATTGAAAAGAAACTTCACCTGAGAGACAAACGCATGACTCGACACTTTGTAATTTTAAGTTCACGTAGACGATCATGACTCAGGTGTATCTCCTGAGCACCGTTTCCTAGAATAGCCTCATTTACAGTCACGCTTCTCAACATATTACACTCCTCCAATGCCTGGAAAAAGTTTTCACTGATATGACCTTTTCCTATGATTAAAACCTCCAGATTCCTGAAACAGGCGAAAATCATTATGTAATGGGGATATATATAAACATAATTTATGAAGTCAATATTCGAGGCAGATACCTCAAAGTGGTAGCTGCTTTCATAGCGAGAGCGTTAACAGCAGGAGCGCCATAAACATTCACCTCAGTGGCATTGGGATAGCGATGACACATGTCTTCAACTGCACACAAGGCAACCAAAAAGGTTATATTTTATCTATGCATACTAATGCCTTCCAATTATGGATTAACAAACTTACATTGCTCGATAGAGATCCTCATATTTTCAAAGTTCAAGACCTTCCAAAAATCCTCATGAGCACTAGCTACTCTCCACTGACGACATACCATAGCAGAGCGACAGAGGTCGATGTGACTCAAAAACGAGAATACCTGAAGAGAAAAAACAGTTAAAAACGAAGAAAATGATGCCTACAAATTTATCTTAAAATGCAAAAAAAAAAGATTGCGTACCATGTGCAAGAGGTCATCAGTCAAATCAATGTGAACTTCAAAATCTTCAGACTCAGAAGAACCGTTATCATCTCCATCATCTTTCTTCCCATCTTTCCGACCAGTGTAATTCAAGATGAAATTCTGGCAGAACATATCAGTATCTGTCCTAGAAGAAGAGGCAGCAACGCCAAAACTAACACTTCTCTCAATGGAGGAAACAGAGTTTCCAGCATCTGAAGATATCCCAGAAGCTGACCGGCACTCACTGCAAACCAACGACAGTAAAAAAAGATTAAAAATCGAAATTTTCACTATCAAAGTGAAATGGAGTCAGAGAGGCTCACGCAAGTCCAGAGTACACTCTGGCACGTTTGTGGTAGGAGTCATGATCAGCTTCCTCCATCGCACAGTCCTCAGATACTACAGCATCAGCCGCTGACGTGGCCACTGCATTGTTGCTACTCTCTCCCTGAACCAAATGATGATGCGAGCGAATCTCAGATGACCAAACTCGCTCCAATTCAGCACCTGTCTCCTCCTCCCTCGCCAGCATCTCCACACATAACTCCCTCTCGTTTAGATCGAAATCGACAAAGTCTCCACCTTTGTCGTTATCCATGGCCGATTGTTTCAGTCTATTGGAAACTCCGCCTCTGTTCTCTTTGTCTTCTTCTTCTTCCTCGTCGTCTTCGGTGAAGCAATGGAAACACCAAATCCTCATGCACACAACACCCTCCACCCAAAAACGAAATCCCTGAGTCTCGATCTACCACATTTACGGAAACACGATCATCAATTTGAGGGGGAAAAGTTACTAAATTTGGAAAGCTCGGAAGGAATTAAGAGAAACGCAGAATTGAATCTCTGATTTTGTGATTCGGAAGATGAAACGGTAGAATCTGATTTTGAGATTAGGGTTTGAGAAAAGGAGATCAGATCTTGGGAAGAGAGAGAGAGAGAGAGAGGGAGGCGTATACTGTGAGTTTTCTACGAGAAGCTTTGAACAAAAAAAGTGGTCGTTGATAATTTCCGGCGAATATGGAAAAAAAGAAACTAAAAAGACAAAACAGAATCGGGAAAGGGGAAAAAAAAAAAGAGACAGCTTGTCTGAAGTTCCTTGCTTCACCGTTTCATTTTGTCAGGGAAGGACGTTTGGAAACGGTGTCGTTTTGACGTTCATAACTGTAAAGCAAATACTACATACTCTCTCTAGTATTATACGGATGAATGAAATTGACAATGGGTGAGTGACTGTTTATGGTCACACGGAGCAATAGTGCCACGTGCGCATGGTCGTAAGCATAAAAGAACTGTAACAGTTGGTAGCTGCTCGAGCCACGCTGTAGTGGTAGTATCTTGTAGATACAAATAGTCATCAGCGTAGAAGAAAGACTTGATTCTAAACTTTATGAGATTGGCCCACTGGGCCTTGTAAAATATCAATTCATTAAAGATATGGTCCAATGTTAGTTCGATTCCACATCAGTCGATTCATCATGTACCATGCAAATTAGTCATGACTCGTATTAAAAAAAAAAAAAATTGTTCATCTTCCTCCTTTTTTTTTGTCAGCTAGTTCATCTTCCTTCTTAAGAGTGACGATCACGAGTTTTCTCTATTTTTTCCACATCAGTTTGAAGATACTCCACTGGTATGGTATATATATATGGTTACAAAGTAATCAACGCGTTAACTAAGTACATTTAGTAAACTTCCCGCATATATTGGCCAGCTAGATAACTTGTTGAGCTCTTTAGGGGATCCTCTAGCTTATCTTTTCAATCCATCTAGCTAGCTAGGCCACCTATACACAACATTTATATCGAATATCACCATATCGAATTATAAACTCAGCAGATAGCATTTCATCGTACATATATAGTAGTACATTCTGCATTAATAATCACATACTACTATTTTCTTCTTATGGAATATACATATATGGCAGAAGAGAAGACAAACATCGAAACATTGTGGACGTATAATACTTTGGGAAGTGATGCAGTGGCAGTACTACGGTAGTATACTAGTACTATATGACGGTTTGTTGGTGTCTAAACTATGCCAAGTCAATAACAAATATGAATATAAGTTATATAACTAGTTATTTATCATTACTCGATTTCATATTAAGTGATATAAACCTATAAGCTTTTGTTTCATTTTTTAATTATTATTGATGTTTTACTTTCTCAGTACAAGAATATGATTTGATTTTTCAATTTGACATATACAATGAACAAGATTGAATGATTACTATGTTCTATTTATAAGATTAATATATAAAAAGTAATTATGTAGATATATATGTCATATAGGATTTTAATACAACTGTGAAACAGCTGCATGCTACTACACGACCAAATCTGAGAATATATGTGTGGGACGGTTGAGTTATACTATAATTAATTAAGAGATCTCATAAATGTTACTATTGAAAATAATAGAAATATCAACGATGAATGAACGATCTTGTTTGGTGGGATAACGAAGTTAAGTCCCAATTATTTAATTTACGTTACGTAGACTAGAACTGTTTAGGGGTAGACAGGCAGGTGGGTGGAATTAAATGCCTTCCTTCTTTTTAAAGGTTTCACTGACTCAGAAGAAACTTCAATGTCATAAAAAAAAAATATTAAACAAAATGTCATGGTGGAAGGGCGTCTTGATCTTCTTGATGTTGAGTCTGTGTGTGTCATCGGAAGAGAGCATGCAAATGCAATACGGGTACTTGAAAGTTCCGGCAAGTGAGTTTGTGAGCTCCATTGACACGATCGTGGGAGTGATAGGAGAAGTGACTTCGATTTTGTCTGAGTTTGCGGATTTCAGTGGAGATAGTCGGCTGCAAGATGCGGTTTCGGATTGCATGGATCTGCTCGATGTTTCTTCTGACGAACTGAGTTGGTCTGCTTATGCTTCTCAGAATCCAAATGGTACTTACATTTAAAACCATGACTCTAGTTTTATCACACCTTTATTGTGTTAGAAACTTTCAATGCACAATTAAAAAAAAAAATAAATTATAAAACATGCAAACTATTGTCCAGAATTGTTTTTGGAATAATCGACAAATTAACAAAATAAAAAACATGGATAATATATATGAATTTTGCCATAGAACGGATCTAAGTTGAAATTTGGTAGAGGCTAATAGCTGGTGGCTATGTTTTGGAAAGATCCCGATTACCTTAACTTCATTGAATTTTCAACAAACTGATTAGAAGAAAACGATTAGTGTATGAATATTACGTATATATGTAATCAATCAGAAATTTTTGAAAAACTGGACCATTAATTATTGACATCCATAGACTAACCGAAAGAACAACATCCAAATATGTGAGGATGATCTTTTCAACATTACACATCATATACACAAAAAAGGCAACAACGACAAGGACCTCAATTAGTGTTAATTACGTGACGTACAATATCGTAGAGGAATTTTAGCCTTATATAATTATAAACGTGTCACGTACATAAAACATCAATTATTGTGAAACAACACACCTGTACAACTCGACTGGTTTGGAGTGTGGACTTTATTTGTCTAGTTAGATTCTCGACGACTCCCAATAAATTATGATCATTTGATCCTTCATGGTGTAAATTGGTACTAATATAGCAAGACACCTTTTTCAAAACATTTAATTGAAATGGGCTGAATTGAGAAGTTTTTTCTTTAAAGAATTTGTTTTTGTACTTGCTGCATAAATTAAGTTGAAATAGGTGGTTCTTTGCCCATCAACTATAATAAAATCTTGCATCACAGATAATATTATTTAGGGAATGGAGTGGCTAATCAAAGTGAACGTGGTCTTGAAAACCAAAATTCTCGATCCACCTTACTATATACATGCATGCACTATGCTATATTATATTTTCAAAGATTTTACAAAATGCATATACATAAATATATATTTTAATTAGGGAAGTCATTTTAACCAAATCATTTCTGGTAGTAACCAAAACTTATGTTAATAGTATTCGTTTGAATCTATTAGTCAAGAAATGTTAGAACTTTCCATCTCGTTGTTTTAGTATACATTAAATTTAAATATAAACATATGTCAAGTGACGATGATTATGTTACGTCAAGGCTATGCATTTTCGTTGATGAAAAGAACGCAACTTTTACATAATCATTAGTAAATGGCATGTGCGTCGTAGGGACAGGGAACATGGATTCAAAATCGTAGATACTTATTGCATAATAAATGTAAGTGTGAATGAATGAAAATGATAGTGTTGAATAATAGTAAGAATAAAATTACGATCGAGTATAGTAGTTATAAAAGAGGAAGACATGTGATGTTTTCGGAGTGGGGTCAGCAGGTAAGGGCAACGGAACAGGGAACGTGGGATCAGACACAAAGACATGGTTAAGCGCTGCTCTCTCCAATCAAGACACTTGCATGGAAGGTTTCGACGGTACATCTGGTCTCATCAAACCTCTTGTCGCTGGTAATTAATCTTTATTTAAGCATGTTAATTGTACTATTTGTGTGGGTCACTAAAAGTAAATTAACATAATGCTATAGTAAATTTTTAAGCATGCGCATTCAGTTCAGATTATTTTTTTTGGATTTTTTTTTTGTTTTCTATTTCAGTTTTGAGAAACAGTCTAAACTACAGTCACACTTCATTTTTCCTTTCGGTTTGATTCGGTTTTAGATTAAAAAAACATAACAATTATATAAGTTAAGTATTTTCAGTGTATCTTTTAAAAACAAAATTACGTTTGCTTATTCAATATAAGTGTATCATTAACTTATTATGATATTTTGGCTCGTTTCAGGCAGTCTTGGTCAATTATATTCTATGCTTAGGGATCTGTTACCACTTGTTCAGCCCGACCAGAAACCTCAGCCCATTACCAAACCTCGTCCAATTGGTAAAGGACCAACGGCTCCACCAGGCCGGACACTTAGGAACACTGACGACGATGAGGAAAGCCAATTCCCAGACTGGTTCAGACCGGACGACCGAAGACTCCTCGAAACAAACGGAGTGAGTTACGACGTTATTGTAGCACAGGATGGGACAGGCAACTTCACGACCATAATGGACGCCGTTAAGGAAGCTCCTGATTATAGCTGGACACGTTTCGTCATATACATTAAAAAGGGTTTATACTTGGAGAACGTTGAGATCAAGAAGAAGAAATGGAACCTCGTGATGCTAGGTGATGGCATTGACGTGACAGTTATTTCCGGTAACCGCAGTTACGTTGACGGCTCGACCACGTTCCGTTCCGCTACATTCGGTAACTAAATTGTTTTATCAGATATTTGTTGATTCATGCATACGTGAAAATTGGTTTAATTTGTAAATTTTTCAGCTGTAAATGGAAGAGGATTCTTGGCTAGAGATATAACGTTTCAGAACACAGCGGGGCCAGAGAAGCATCAAGCCGTAGCCCTTAGGTCAGACTCTGACCTATCTGTGTTCTACAGATGTGCCATGAGAGGTTATCAAGATACACTCTATACGCACACTATGCGTCAGTTTTACCGAGAGTGCACTATCACTGGGACGGTGGATTTTATATTTGGAGATGGGACCGTTGTGTTTCAAAATTGTCAAATTTTGGTTAAGAAAGGACTCCCTGACCAAAAGAATACCATCACTGCACAAGGCAGAAAAGAAGCTGACCAACCCTCAGGTAAACACTTCTTGAAACTTCTTTAATTTGGGTTTCGTTAATAACATGTAGTTTCTTGTGACACAAGAAACTATGTAGTATAATGATTCTCAATTATATTGGACCTTTTTGTTCACTTTCAGGATTCTCGATTCAGTTCAGCAATATCTCGGCGGACGAAGACTTAGTCCCATACCTGAACACGACACACACGTATCTAGGAAGGCCATGGAAGCAATATTCAAGGACAGTTTTCATGAGGAACAACTTGAGCGACGTTGTGAGGCCGGAAGGATGGCTCGAGTGGAACACCACTTTTGCTCTGGACACACTCTTCTATGGAGAGTTCTTGAACTACGGACCAGGTTCAGGACTCAGCAGCCGAGTCAAATGGCCTGGTTACCACGTGTTTAACAGCTCGGACCAGGCTAACAATTTCACCGTTTCTCAGTTCATTGAAGGAAACCTCTGGCTGCCTTCTACGGGAGTAACGTTTACGTCTGGCTTGGGTGTCTAAATTAACATGGCTCAGTGTTACCTTTTTGCTAATAGCTTCTGATATGAATTATGAAATATTAAAAACCATGTGTTGAGACTTTCAAGTTATAACTCAAAAGAAGTCACCAAGATGATATATTAGAGAATATTTTGATGTGCAAAAGTGTCATAAACAAAAGTAACAAGAAGCTAAAAGAAAGAAGCATTGTATATACAGTTGCACCTTGCTTTTATTGCTTCTGATGCAAAGGCGATGAGAGAGCTATTACATATAGACCACTTAAAGGCTAAGGGTAAAAAACATACAGGTATTACCCAAAGACCATTCCAAATGAAAAAACAAATAAAACTTGAACCGAGAAGAAGACATTACTAACCCAATATTGTGTATGTCTTGCTATATTAGCTAACTGCAGAAAGATGGATGATTCAGGAGTTTTTACCAACACCTTGACGATCGTCTCTCTCTTCTTCATCCTTCACATCTGCTGAAGAACTGTTGCTTGGCACAACCGTGGCAGGTGACCATTGGTCAGGAACCATCAGAAAATAAGCGGTCATGGCTTTCCTGAAACGTTTCTTGTATTGCTGCGGCGATATCACCGTGGGAGTTGAGTTCTTTGGTCCTCCAAGCAGCCCTGAAGTTTTGACCCAAGTCTCCAGATGTTTGTCCCAAGTGTACTGCCTCATGAAGTCGATAGTTCCTAGAACAAGTTCGCTTCGTTCCTCATCTACCCCGACTAGTAAAGAGTAATCCATTACGTGAATCGACTTCAGCCAAAGAAACGAAACAACACGTCTTCCATCAGTAACATGTACAGCCCAAGAAACAGTTTAAAGAAGAGAAGCAACTGGAAAACTTACAGCAAGAAACGATGTATCATTCCAGACGGCTCTTTCAAGAAGCCGTTTTGCCTTGCTCCCAACAAATATTGGAGATGTGGGCATTGCTTCGACCAGATTCTGGTCCAGCAAAACTGTGTTGCTACCACTTGTGTCGGGATTGTAACGGGCACGCGTGGAGCCTTTTAGGTCATAAAGCCTAGCAAAGTTACGCTTGAAGAGAAGATTCTCCATCACCAAGACATCCATTTTGAACTCTTTACCTCCTTTAAAGTGTTTGGATGAGACCTTTAACGATTTTAGCAAAGAATCATGGGTTTAGTAATATGTCAGCAAAATAGGTAATAAAACAAATCAGTTCATGTTATGTTATGTCTTATTTTTAGTACCTGATAGATTCCCAAGATCTTTGCAAGGCTTGTAGGGCTTTTAGTACATATGGAATCAGTCAAGTATTTGAAGTAAGCTGGCGCAAATTTGATGAAGGACTCAAGCTCTGTTTTTGTAACTTGTTTGATGATAAAACGATCATCCAAGGATTTTGCAAAGAAGACGTTGCTCTTTCCACCTTGAGCTCCCCATTTTCTACATCGACCAAGAGATCTTATGAAATCAGTTTCCGAAGGACAGCAAATCTTCCTCAGAGCCTCAAACTCCTTCGCATAGTAACACGTCACAGAGTACTTCACTTTCCCAGGTGGACTCTCATCTGTAAACGAGACTCTAGCATGCAGATCTTTCAAATACAAGGATGACTGTAGCAGCTGCGAAACTTGTTCATCAGCAGAGCTTAGGCTTCTACTCATATCCACAGACAAATCGCTCAAAGAGTTCAATGAGAGAAGATTCACAGAATCAAAAAGTGAAAAGGAACCTCCACTTTCCAAGCGATCTCTTGCCTTATCTGATCCAGACATCTGAGCGTTATACTCTGATGAGGTAAGGGCATACGCTATGATACTAGTAGGTTCGTCATCATATACTGGTAGTACCAAGTCATTAATCCCCAGAGGAAGTAGCAGCCTTGCACCACTTTGCCATTCAAGCTCTCTATACAAAGATACATAAACAGGCCTGTCTTCAGCCATAATATGCTTGCGAGAATTGAGTGAATAATTCTTGTTGAGTGAATAGTAAAAACTAGGAGAAGGCATCTGAACTTGCATTGTATCTTCCTCATTGGTTGGCCCTCCTGTAAAGTTCATCCCACTTTCTGAATCCGACAGCTTTAAATCATAACCCTGAGTTCCATTTGCTGAAGGAGCTCTGCTAGGCGGACGAGAAATACCATTCTCCGAGGCAGCTTGTTCACCTATCCATGCTGCATCAAGAGTATCAGATAAGTCTGTTGCTTGGGACTGGCTCTCAGAAAGCACCGCTTTAACCACCTGCGAAGGCTCCACAACGTTTTCTTTACCACCTTCACTAGATTCAGACTCTATCCTACGATCAGAGGGTATGTCTGAGCCTACATCTTCAGGAATAGCACTTCTCCCGCTGATATCAGAAAATGATTTACCCTTCTTAAGACTTTTATCATACTCCGCATCGTTGGGAAGAGAGTCATTACTACTTGCAGCATTGGTTGACATCGACTTTTCTTTTTCATCACCAAGTTTATCTAAGGAGACGTCACGACCCATAACTTTTGGAGCAGAACTCCTCAGAGTTTCAGAATAGTTACTTCTCACCATACTGGCCGCCCCTGTCAGGCATTCATCCCAGGCATACGAATCGAAAAGTATCAGTCTTCTTAGTTTATTTATCAGAAGAATATCAACAGTAGGTTGCCCATCCTTAGACACGCTTAACATTTGCTGCAAAGATTCCTGAAACCACCAACATCTAAAATTAGAAAAATCATCTACACTGTAGAAAAGGACTTCAGGTTTTCAATGCAGATACTAGGTTATGACTAGATCCTCTGAAGGCTAATGGATCAGGTGACAAAATCTACAATTTTTCAAAAAATAAGTTTCAGTTCCTTTTTTAAGCACAAGCTGCACAACCAAACAGCACAGAACATGTGTAATCAAGAAACAGTCCACTACATGAAAAGTGTAAATATACTAATGCAGGATGTCTCTCCCGTCAAGTGTAACATATTTGTTTCTCTATTTACGTGTTGATAATTAACTTTCATTATGTATATAACACAAATGCCCACATTTAAGCATGTATGTATATATTATAAACAAATGTATCTTGAGGAGTGTGTCAGTGCGAGTGACGTGAATGTGCCAAGCATATGCCACTCTGTTACTTCTAATTAATTCTAACGGAGTGTAAGTTGCATGACAGGGTACCTTATATTCCTTTTTACGCTCCTCAAGGAGTCCTGCAAGTTCTTCAAGAGAAAGCTTTATCTTGTCAGGAGTGCTGCCCTTGGAATTTGCACCCATTGTTTTCGATGAAATCTGACTAAGTGCCTCCTGAACCTCATTAAAAAGGACTTCCGCTTTATTAATCACCTATTGTATAGAAAACACGACAAATGAGTAAAATAAGACTCTCACGGCTTTGTTGATGTTATACAAATATTCAATTAAATAACTGTCGGAAAACTTGTAACCTCTTTAGATTCCTTTTGGAGCCAATCCTGGTTCTCACAGTTGAACTCAAGTTTTGCTGGTGGCAGAGAAACTGCAAATATATTGATTGAAGCATAGCGGAAGCAAGCCACCATTCTCCCAAAACTGCAGTAAGGAAGAAATATGAGACAGTCAGTACTTACGAGTTCATGCTTTCAACCCTCCAACATAAACTTTTACTTGCTATATGGATTACATAGCATGAATGACCAAGCAACTAACTATGCAGCAGTTACATAGGTATTATATTTGACGTAATGGTTTCCACAGCGAAAGAGTTTATTAAGAAGTAGATCTCTTCATACCCATAGAAACGGAGACAGTCTCTATGAAGGGAGTGACCACAGTTGGCCACACGACTAGCTGCTGCATGGTTCGAGAAGCTCAGTTCCAAAAATTTGCCAAAAGACAGGCCCCACGCAGCATCTGACATCACAATTCTGCGTGTGGCAGGAGGAAAGCCACCGATCCGAGGACATTTCAGGCACCGATGCCACATCCAAATTTTTCCTTCGCGTGGGCCAGGTAGCAATTCAGGCAGTTTCTTAACAGATATTGTAAGACTACCTTGCCTGTGAATATAACTATGAATGTGTGCTTCTGCTGGCATCGCACATGACGGGCAAGAACGATCCTAAAACAAGAGAATAATGCAAGCTTCAGCTATTTAAAACCAGACGTATATACCAAAAATGATAGGTTCATAACTTCTGGTCTTACTCATTTAATTAGCCTGGAATCTCTTAACCATTTTAATGACATTTTTACGATTGTCCCTCCAGTCTTTCTCTCTCCTAAACTAACCTGAATTTTTTAAATTAGTTCTACAACTATCCATGTCAAAATACTATGGTAACAAGTACGCAACCATAGGACTTTAGTTAGATTCTACTTGGTTTCATTAGGAGTACAATGTCTTCACCATCGGCCAAAAGAAGAAAGGTGTGCTAAGATAAAGAGAAGAAAAAAACACACTAAACATGAAGGGTACCTGATCAAAGAGATTATCCCTTAAGAATCGGCCTAAAGGTTTGTCAAAGCTCCCATAGTATTTAATACGGAGTAGATGAGCCCGCTCACACACAGATCCCTTCCACACACATCTTGTTGATGCTGAAACCAATATGCTTTGATGATCAGAAGCTGACGGAAGAAAGTCTCCTTTCGAAGAGTCCATCGGTTCATGCCTACTAAAATTTTGATCTCCTGTTACTGTGGATTCGTTAGTGTCGGCACCATCAGTGACTTGTTCTGTGGGAGAGGGTAAAACAGACCACTGATCTTTTTGAATAGAAGCTCCTTCCGCGCGAAATGATAGCTGCCTGGGTTTTAGAGCAGGAACTAAACCATTGTCCATAGAGGTGATCATTTCTGGACCAGTACTCATGTTCTGTTTAGAAGGCTCAGTCCTGTCGTTTCCATCCAATTTCCCTTGGAAATGAGTCTTACTAGAAGCGAAATTACCAGTAACGTCGCCATTGGCTTTATGTGGCTCACCCATCAACTCAGTAGTTGGAGACTTTTCAGCAGTTGAAGCAGAAAAACCAGGTATTGTGGATATTGATCTGTTAATCGTTGATGGTTTATCAGGTAGAGCCACTGTAATTGGGGTCTGCAGAGGAAGTTCTGGAAGGGAAGCACCTTCATCTGCTAGGAACGATGTCTCAAGAGCCAAGTGATATGCTGCAAAAACTCCATACTGAATCACATGTTTCACCCTTTTTAGTTCATCTTCTTGTGCCCCCTTGAGCAGAATCTGAAAAACAAAAACAGAACAGTCAGCCATATCTTAGAACTCTTTGGATTAGAGATACAACATGCAATAGTCATAATAATAGGTCAAGGATCTCATATCTGAAACACCGAAGAAGATAGTGGAACTTACTGTACAGCCCAAAGGCTTGGGGCAACCATCAAAATACATTAAAGTCTTTGCCAGTTTCCTCACACCTTGACCAGTACTAACATGTGTCTCGACAAACTTTTCAACATGGAACAGGTCACAATAACCCAGCTTCGGTGATGTGAGCTGGTCAACGGAAGGGACAATCTGCGCACCAGTACAGCGGGATATGCGCTCAAGAAGGGGCCTTTTTATATTCAAAACAAGAGATATGTCCTTCGCAAGAAGATATTCCTGCGCAAACCGCGAGACAGACTTCTCCACCAAGAGAATTTGGGGATTATGAGAGTCAATTTTGGCAACAGCCATCTTCAAATGATCCATTTCCTGGAACACCAGAGATAGTCATTATTAATGCAGAAATTCTTTAAGCGCCTACTTCTCTAAGTGACAGTTATGATTTTTCTTTTCTTCTAGTCCAAGGATTCATGTCCATGGTCATAAGGATACATACCTGTTGCAACAAAGTGTCAAAACTAGACAACTGGTTAGATATTCGTTGATACTCCAGAGCTCCTCCAAGGATAAGCAGACGTGGCTTCTCGATCTTTGAAGTCATTCGCCGATGAGCCACATTTTTCTTGCAAACAACTCCTCTCACCACCATACTAAAAAAAATGACATTTCATTGTAATCAGTACTACAGTGCTTAGCAGTCAACCTACAGAGATATAAATCCCAATTAAGGAGTCCTAAAAACTCACCTCTCACTGCGACGTCCACAGGGGATGCATTTAACCTTCACATAACCTCCTGGATCCATTCCCCCACTTTTGCTCGTATCTGGCTTGAGAAGTGTTGCAGCTTCCCAGGATAATGATGTAATTATATCAAGCCAGCCCTCTTTATCGCCTTCGTCAACCATAGGTAGATTATCAACCTCCAAAAGTTGTGCTACTAAAGCCCTAAAGTGCCCTTCAACAACATTTTTCATAGCACCACTGGACTTGTCCTTGGAGTGGGATTCCTTATCTTTAAAGCTATTTGATGGGCGAAGGTACCCCCAATCACCTCTATCACCTTCATCACCTTCGTCATCAGATAACAACCCATCTCTTTCATCTTCTTCGTTCTCTGGCTCTGGCGGCAGCCATAAGAGCCCATCACTCTCAAAATCTACTACTTCAGGCTCAAAGGACTCTTCACAAGGAGGGCTTCCGTCCTTCTCATCATTCCATCCATCTGCTTGCTGCACTGATGTATCTATTGTATCTGTATTCAGCGCGTTAAGATCTTGATCAGGGGGCAAGACACTTGGGATGTCTGACTCTAAGTTTACTCCAACATCATGAGCTACATGTGACCCATAGATACGATCAACTTCATCGATACTGATAGCACCATAGTAGTCATTTCCTTGAGAGTAAGATTGCGCATAATCAGAATTATAATCGTCATCATCATATGCTTCACCATCACTCCTGCCACTACAAATCCAAAAAAAAAGAGAAACTCAACAGATAAATTCACAATATGACAAATAATGAACCATTGTAACGATTACGTATACAGGCTCTTGAAAGTTATCAAAGAAAACAAATAACAGAAGCTACAAGGTAATCCATAACATAACACAAGAAAAGTTACCTGTTCACAAAGAATTCAACTGGATCCTGAGAGGACTGTTTTCTATGTGATGATGATGCATTCTGCAAATCCATGTTTGAAGAGACACGACCGCTAGCTGAAGGATTCGTCTTTAGTCCAGTATTTGAATCAACGGTGCAATTGCTACTATTGGAGGTGCAATTGGAGGTAGTACTAGCAGAAGGGGAAGAACTAAAATGAAGGCTAATAATAGAAGCTCCTTTATCAGGAGGGACTATCCCCTGCTCCCACTGTTTGTAGCAGTAATTACAAACCCTGATCCTCCTGTCTGATGACTCCTCATGACTATCCTTGGCTTCATCAGATGGAGACGGGATAGAATTAGCAGCGCATTTGGCACAGAACACACGACCACAGAGGCGGCAGTGATGTCTTCGGTTGAATACAGTGAACTGAGCATCACACTCATAGCAGACAGGACAGCTGTGGTCAGGCATCCAGAAATCTCTAGACATATGTGAAGTGGAGGAGGAGGAGGACTCGGTCTTTCTAGGGATCCAAGATTTGACTAAATCAACAAAGCCAGGAGCTTTGGGATCTGGTGAGTCCATTAATTGAATAATCTCCAACAAGGAGAGTCATCATGAAACACCCATTTGCTTAATCACATCAAGTCTCAACCTTTTAAATCATAAAAGGAGGAATCTTTAAGACAAGAGAATCAAACAAAAAAAGCTTGTCTGAAAAAAAGGAAGATGAGAGAGACCTGGAATTAGATGCTTTCAGAGATCCAGACCAAGTCACACTGAGGTCGTCACTCTCAGCTTTGAAATTTGTTTACAACCCCGCTTCAAGATCACTGAGATCCCTAATATAACAGTGGTATCGATGTCAGTTTCTCAAACTCAAAATTTCTCCTATATGATTCCAGAATCAACAAAATGCGAATGATGAAACCCCCTTGAAACAAGCAACTCTGGCTAAACTACAGGAGCAAGCAACGAATTGTTTAATACGAAAAGAAACCAAACAAAAGAAGAAACAAATAAGAAATTCCAGACAAAGACGGTTGATTAAAAAAAAAACATATGAAGGATAAGATTTGAAAAATCAATTCGAGGAAACATATAACCATTAATCTCAGCTGAGAAAAAAATGTAAAAGGAAACCCTTTCTTCGATTTTCTCTGGAAACCAAACAGAGAGATTCAAAGAGCAGAAGGAAAACAAAAACAAAAAATTTCAAATTGATTGAAATAGAGATTAAAAAAAAGAAGAAGAAATGGAAAATGGTTACATAAACGAAGATTTGCAGTTTCTTCAGCTCCTTTCTTTTTCCCCTGTCGTATTTTTGTGATTTGTCCAGTTTTTGTGTTCACGACTTGTCTGAAATTTTGTTGCTTTTCTCCTCTATTTCGCTTTTTATTTACGTATTTATCATTTTATCCGACACGTACCTATAATAATAATATAATTGAATTAAAATTATATTTCACTTCATTTCCGCATATCACATATCACATATCACATATCACATACTCCATATTAATAAAAAAAAAAGTTGATTATGTCGACAATATAAAATCAAATTTTGGTTCATTGTCGTCGACCAAAAAATTCATCAACGATATTATCAAAGGCTTAACTGTATATATGACCACTACGAAACACCATTATTTCGTATTTTAGCGTATTGAACAGATTTGACCAAAAAAAAGCGTTTTGAACAGATTAATTACATTAAAAATCCAGGGTTGTGGTCCTCGAAACCATTTTTAAGATAAATATATTTTAAGCGACCATCTAAGATACGAGATGCTATCTAGCTGAGTTATATATATTAAGTTATTAACCAACAACAGAACCAATGAGGTGAAAAAAATGGAGTCGTCAAAAAAAATGTACATGGGAAAAGAGAAAGGAGCACGTGATTTGATGATCTGTTGTCAAACATGTGAGCTTCCAAATGGATGGCTGTCAATGTTCCGATGTGATCTGGTGTTAGAGATAGGACAAGAACACATCAAATATGCATTGCCCGTTCTCCTATTCCAAGAGACCTAGTTAAGCTGACTCTAAATAGAACAAACAACAATTGTTGAATCTTTTCTTCTAACACCATAGTCAAACACGGCTCTGCTAAAACACACTGATATGGTAACATAAAGAGTTTTGGACGGTACAGAACTAGAAAGCTCAAAGAGCCCTCTATAATAAAACTATGGTTTCCAATAATCTTGCAGTGCAGTCAAATCGAGCAACTACTTTATAATAGTTAATGCAAAAATCACATTACAGTGTGTCTTAAAGTGTTGCATTAGTTTAAAAGCCAGGGAGACAAGAAGGAAAATTCCAAGAGTACTGTCAAACTGGTTTAACCAAGGATGGGGAAGATGCGGGCGATGTGTTCCAAGGGAACATTATCCCCTGTATTATTTTTCTTAAGCTCCGGATGGTTAAACTCAATCTGTGGTAAGACGATACTTCCTTCTTCTTTCTCTACAATCCATCCGCTGTTAGTCACTTGGTGCTCAATGAACTTGTCTAGAGATGCACCATCCATGTTAACAGCCTGTTTAAAATGTTCATAACTAATGAGCAAGGGCATTTATCGACAACAGAGGTCATCAAAAACATATATCACCATAACTATGGTGAGGAAGCTTCGTAACAGAAAAAAATTATATAAAAGTGAGAGACTTTACATCCGAAAGTTGTACGATTTGATGGCCTAAATTATCCTATGGTGAAAAGCAAGCCATGTGTTAAGAATCATAAGCTCAATCAACATCATACCTCGGCAAGCACAGATCTTGGAACCTTTTGGTAGCTCAAGCTAAGAAGGTGACTTGCATACGCTTGGACAGCTTGCTCAAAACCTGCGTTTCATCTCTTCCATATAAGACATCTACACACAAATCATAATACGTATAGACAGTACCATAAAGAACTACTAAAGACTTCTATATGAGTCGCCATTTCTAGACGATATATTTATCCTTAAGTAACTAGTCTAGATCCAGAACTTGGTTTTAACCAGACGACTTATTTTATACGATTCAGAAACTTCGTAATACCTGGAACAGACTCAAGAATGTGACGGTTCTTGGCAGCTTCATCCCAGAACTGTTGGAACCTACCAGTCTGCAAAAGCAAAACAAGTATTTTAAACACTCAGTACACACACCTTTTCGGCTCTCAAAAAAGTCTCAGCTAACACTGATGTTTGCTTACCTCAAGGTAGTGTGAGAGAACAATGAGTGTCTTGAACTGCTCCTCCATTTGCTGCAAACATACACAATTCAAAACAAAAGTGCATCCATTAACTCTCACGAAATCCAAAATGAATCATCCGTACAGAGAATGAGCTGACTGAAAGAACATTACCACTCTTTCGGGAATCAAGAAGAGGCAGAGGCTGAAGTCTGGAGCTGGCATAGCCATAAGAGCCTTAAGAGAAAACAAAATTTATGTTAAGCCACCAACAAAACAAGCATGGTTAATCAGACGGTGGTCTTACATACCTTGATCAAGATTCGAGCCACGATCTGAGCATTCATACGCTCAGGCTCAAACTGCATCACAGAAACAAAGCGCCAGTTAGGAGAAAGACTAAAACCTCTGGGGAAAGGTATGGTTGTGAAGAGTAGTACCTGATAGAGACGAAGCAAGCATAGATTTGCATCCAGGCTATACGTTTGCGATGTAACCTGAACAAATCATAGAGAAATCAGAATCCAGCAAAAATGCGTATATATAAGCAATCATTAGACGGTGATTTAACCTGCTCGTTGACGTAGTTTTCGAGATCAGGTAAGATCTCAGGGTTGAATGGATTGACGGCGACGAGCTGCTCGACGGTGTAAGAGCTCTGCTCCTTCGGTGACTCCATCTCTTTTCCCATCTTTTCTCTCTCTTCCGTGCTCGATTGATTGATTGATTACTGTGGAGGGAGGAGGAGTGAGAGAGACGGATCTAGGGTTTTAGTGCAAAAACGACGACGCTTTAATCCACTGGGCTATAACTGAGCAATTGCATAGTTGTTCGGGTTAAATTAGAATGACAGGAAAGTCTAAGGATTGTTTCGTAAATTAATATTTTGAAGTTGAAACGGCGACGCTTTGTCATACTGATGTTCTTTCTTCTCCAGCTCTTTCCACTGGTCATCCAAAACTTGCTTCTTTTTTTCCCTTGGACTCTCAGACATGAGCTGAAACATACGTTTTGTTTACGCAATCCAAGAACACAACCTCTATATCTTGCTTTCTTAATGGTGACACAATGTTTCTTGCTTTAGTGATCAGACTTCACAAGTCCAATTCTATACATTATGTGTTTTTTTGTTCTGAAGCCTGAACTCAGCAAAGTATGAATAAGAGTGTAAAAATGAAACTATTTCTATTTAAAATATATTCAAACAACGAAGTTTGACTCAAAATGCACTTTACTTGTCAATACAAACCCAAAAAACGAAAACATTATGTAACACAATCACTGCTTGGCTTTCTTTGTTGTTAGTCTTATGTAGGAATCACTGCTTGGCTTTCTTTGTTGTTAGTCTCTCTGTTCACAGTTTCTTCAACGGATACGGTTCACATGAGAAAACGGCTCGTGAGTTGCTTTTGGGGCAGCTTTTTTGGCGGTCTCTGGCACTCCGAAAACATTCCAGAATCTCAGAGTTTCATCTCCTGCTGCAGAAGCTACGGTACAACCATCTGGACTCTGTAGAAAACACAGACAAATAACACAAGTTTTAGAACTGTAAGACCTCAAAAACACAAATCACTTTCAGCAATACTAAAAATAGAATTTGATCAAGTTTTTCTATTCACCTGGGCCATGTATAGAACTCTTGACGTATGACCAGTGAGCTCAGCCATTTTCACCATAGAAGGGTACTTCCACAATGTAAGCTGATTCTGTGTAAACCCGTGTGAGCTAAGCAACTCTCTTTCGTTCTTGCTCCACAGCAACGAACAAACTTGGGAGCCAGTGTCAACTGAGTTCAAGCAAGCTCCTGTGTGAGTGTTCCAGAACTTTATCGTCCTATCTCCTCCACCACCACCAGTTGCAAGCAGATTCGCTTGGAAAGGGCACCACGCAAGGGCTTTAACTGCAGATGTGTGTTCTTCGAGCCTGTGGAGCCATTGCGTGGTCGAGTTTGAGGAGGCCACAGAACGATCCCATATGTGTACAACATTGTCGTTACCACCACTTGCTAGCTGCTGTCCGGAACCTGACCACTTTAGCCCGCAGACCTCTTGAGTGTGACCTCTGTAAGTTTCCACAACGTGTGATCTGATTCGCACGTCGTTGTTGACGATCTGTCCATCCATCCCTCCCGTCGTCAGGATGTGATTATTCCACGCCAATGATCCTACTCTAGACTGGTGGCAACCCTTCAATGTCCTCAGCTGCAATAAAAAAGCACAACACATCAGGTTTTAAGACATGATGACAAACATTCTATCTCAAACTGAAGCGAGAGGAGATTGTGTAACTTACTTGACGGTTGGATCCAGAATCCCACAGCTGCACTTCGGAGTTGTTGAGTCCAAGTGCGACATGACGACCATCAGGTGCCCAGTTGATACTCGTGACAGGACCTTTCTCCTCATCAATGGTGACAAGCTCAGAAGTGGACCCACTGGAAGCATCCCACAGATAAACAGTGTGTCCCAACGCAATGGCTAGGACATTAGCACTTCCCCAGTCAAGCAAGTTGAGGTAGAAGTCGTCCACAATGTCAGGTGCATCCAGTGTCCTCTCAGAAGTCTGTTAAAAGATTAAACAACGGATCAATACAACAACACAGCAGATACAGATCGTTTCTCTCTTAAAGCGCAAATAACACAAACCTGAGGAATGTATCTGCGGGGCTTAACGGATTTTGGCTGTTGGTGAAGAGAAGCAGAGTGGTCGGTGGGAAACAACTCGACTGGAGCTTGAGGTTTGTTCCTGAATGCGAGAATCCGAGTGTGGTTCAGATTCATCGTCTCAGCGAGTTGCTTCCTGTAGGCCTCTCTGGATGGTGAGCTTACCGCTGCTGCTGCTGCTGCCTGGTCTTTCCCGTTCCTACCTTCGGTAAGGGCGTAGTGAGCATAGTCGAAATCCATGGCTGATCTGTTGGGTATGAATCTGTCAAGCTGGTGCAAACACAAAAACAAATCAGTACACAGTTCATCCAAACATAATCAACAAAGCAAGAAAGAATCACTTGATCAGTTTCTTATTACAAAACCCACATCATCAATTCGTTCATTCAGTATCTGAAACGAGTCTAGATGCAAGATAAACAACAACCCCCAAATCGAAACCCTAACTCTTAATTGCAGAAAGGAATCGACTTTTGAGCAATTGAAAAGAGAACCCCCAAATTCGAAACCCTAATTCACAGATGGCATAAAGGGATCATGTAAATGGAATCGAATCTGAAGCAATTGAAGAGAAGACTTACATTTTCCTTGGAACTCTTCCTGGGAAGGAAGTGTTCTTGAAGTGGGCACCGAGCTTGAGCCTTCAAGTGCGTAGATGTGTTCATACCTGCATCCATTGTTAACACAAACACACAGAGAGAAAAACAACACACAAAAGAAACAGAAAGCACGATAACACACGAAACGGATTACACGATCTCAATTAAATCAAAAGACGGATCAAATATAGCAGTAAATTCGAGCACAAAGAGCAGAGAGAGAGAGCGAAGAGTTGTTGGTAAGCCGATGATGCGAGATGAGAGCAGATTGAATTGGTGGAGTAAAGTGTGAAACTTGGCGTTGATTTATACTACAAAGGGGGCAGAGTCAAATTAGGGTTTCTTCTGTCCCCAATTCTCTAATCGGAAAGTCCGTAACGGCTATATTTTCTCGAGAGAGCCGTTTAAAATTTATATAAACCGGGAAGGCTCATCTCTAGTTTTACATACCCAGACCAAAATTAACCGGTTGTGTTAAAACTGAACCAAAGATGAGAGATTCGATTCGGTTCAGTTAATGTGCACATCCCCAACAGAACAAGCCTCAGTAAAATCTGTAGCTCTGGTCTTCCTCTGCATGCTCAAAGATCAGTACTTCAAGCTCAGACGCTCAGTTGAACTTGAAGACCAATAGATCACTCTCCTGTAGAGAATTATCTTGTCCAAAACAAGTGTTTCATGGATCAACCAATTAACTTGTTAGCAATGTTTTTTGGTTTTTAAATTGCAGAATTTTTATATCACACTTTTAATCAATCTGATACAAAGCCTAAGTTGGTGGAAACTGTACAGAGAGACCTTATTACAAAAGCATAATTAATATTAACTAAAACACTAGGAGAAGCATACACTAACCCCCTAAACAAGTTACAGTTACTTAAAAGAGTTTACAGTGTTACTCGTCGAGCCAATCTAAGCTGAAACATTTCTCAGCAGCTTCAATCTTTAACCCTGGAACAGCCCTCTCAACTTCTTCCCATATAAACGCAACGTCCTTATCGCAAATCACATGGCGCAGAGACTCCAACGAAACAGCCGACCTCAATCTACCAGAGATATAGCATTCTCTCATGTCGATCTTCTCGAGCGTCTTTAGCTTCCCTATATCATCTGGAAGACAACTCATGCTAACACACTGTGAGATGTCGAGGTACTTAAGCTGAGGAAGCCCACAGATCTCCACAGGCAACGCCTTAAGCTCAGGACAAGCGTATAGCCTCAGAATCTCAAGGGCTTGTAGCTTGCTTAGGTTCTTAGGCAATTCACTGACGCGTGGACAGTTCGTTATGCTTAACGAGTTCAGAGAGGTCATACCGCAGATGCTCGCAGGAAGTGTCACGAGGTCATCACAGTGATCTATCGTCAGATCTCCCAGCTTTGGGAAGATACTGGAGACGTCGACTCCGGTCTGATCAAAACTGTTATTGATCTTGCAGAGGATCAGAGACATCTTGTGGAGATGTTTCATGGGGATTGTTGTGTTGTAGAGCTCAGGGACGTGAACTCTCTCGAGCCAGAGACTCCGTAGCTTCGACAAATTGGCGAACATCGAAAAGTCACGGAGAACCGCAGGGGACATGCCGTTGTTGATGATCACCAGGACCTTAAGCCGGGTCATCTTGCTGAGGAAAGGAGGCAGAACATAGTTGTCCGAAGAGAAGTTCAGCATCAGAATCTCTGCCTTAGGGAAGTCCATGTCAAAGTCAGACCAATCCATGTCATCCATTTCCCCTGCAATAAGAACACAAATCCAATCAGCATTACCATCCTGGTGATTATAGCACAAGAGAGAACCTAGTTATATAAGGATTGCATGTAGTTATAAGATCACTTGCATGTATGAATAGAGACTATCTCTGCATTGTATTCTTCATCACAGTTCTTTCCCCATGTTTTTGGAAGCTTTTCCTCTCTTTTCGGCATCAGCAGTCGCTTTCTTCTGTTTACTTTGCCTTTGCTGGATAAATGAAGTGCCAAGTCTCGCAGAACATCATGCTGTGTTACAAATACATCATAGTAGCTTGCATACGTAGAGCCAAGCCTGCAAAATTAATATACAGTGATGATGATGACTACATAAAACTTTGAATCATGTAGAGCTACAAGTAGACAAAGAGACATTTATTCGAACCGGAAAACAGAACTAAACCAAAAACTTAGTTTGGTTCGGGTTCAGATATTATTAATTACTCGAGTGGATCATATATATCTAAAAATAAAAAAACGAAAAAACGAAATAAATCGAAAACCGAAATAAACCGAAAACCGAACAGATATCCGAATTTGTATAATATAGTTTAAAAAAAAATATATATATATATATAACTACGCTCGGTAGTTATAAATATCAACTATATTTTAGTTGTGAAATAATAAAATATTTTAAAGATATTATTTAAAAACTGAGATATCTAAAAATCGAATTACTAGATTATTTTATCCAAAATATTTAAAAGTATCCAAATGATCAGATATTTTTATTCAAAAATTCAAATCTTAATCCAAATTATCAGACTTTTAAAATCCGAATTAACAAAAAAGGACCGAATTGGACTCAAAATTATGTCGGTCATTAGTTGGTTCTAATTTTGTATCCGAACCGAACCATATAAAGAAAATAACCAAACCAAATTTAGTATATCTACTCAAACTCTGAACCTATATCTCTAGAACCGAAAAATCGAAACTAAAATAAACTGAACCAAATGGATTCCGAAATGTCCGGGCCTAGCTACAGGTAACGTGATCTCTTACCGTGGATCTTTCCCAAGAGTGAGGAGATTTTTGTGTGACAAATCAACAAGAGTGGCAAAAGCAACTTCCTCGTCTAGATCATGTATCTCAATCCACATGTTGATGAGGATATCAACAGGAATCTTCCTGTCTTCAGGGAATGCGCCAAGATCCAAGAAACACTCTCTGGCTGTCTCGTCTAGATCTGTTAGACTAGCTTCCATGTGATGAAGCAATCTAGTCTCGTGAGTTTCATCAGCAGGTTCACCTTTTGATAACCTTCCCAATGCGCCCTTCCAATATATTTCCTGCCGGTCTTTTAGTGAAGCGCCGGTAACTTTGAGAGCTAACGGTAGACCTTTACACTCACCAGCAACCTGAGGAGGATCAAAAAAAGCATTAAATATACATCACACTAAGCCATGAATAGAAGAGAGAAACCATTAACGTTACCTTTTTAACAAGGTCTTTGTCGAAACCCGGGGGAACAGATTTCTGACCAAATGCACAGAGACAGAAGAGAGAGATGGCTTCATCTTCCCTTAGTACTTCCACATCATAAGTAGCATTAGGATCTGCGAGTTTGGACCGTGAAACCACAAGAATTGTGCAACTAGGAAGGTTAGAAATCAAGCTGTCCAAAGCTTTTCTGGTCCAAACATCATCAAGAATCACCAGTTTCTTTGTTTTAACCCCACCGTTATACTGTAAATTCCAGTCTGGAACATTATTTACACCTTCACAGCCAGTCAAAAAACCCCATATATGTGCTCTCAGCTCCTCAACAAGCGGAGACTGTGATACAGTCAGAAACAAAATCTTCTCAAAGTAACCTGACAACCAAAATACAGTGATTTAACCATGGTTATAAAAATGAATCGAAAATAGTCTAAATCTATAAAATTAAACAATAATCTTAATAAAATTTCACACATTTTTCTAACAAAATAGTCTAAATCGAAAATAGAATAAACCATAGAGATGGTCCTATGTTATATCTAAAACGATTTTCTAAAAATCTGATTTATACGATAAAAATCAGTTTAACCAATTATAAATAGGTTTAAATCATTCGAAATTAATCTAGATCTGTTAAATTAAACAATAGTGTTAGTGAAGATCCATAAATTTATTTATGTTTTTATTTTATTTTATATATCTAACTTTGACAATATATTAAAATAATTTTATAATTAAACCAAAACTAAAATATCTTACATAAATAAATAAATTTAAAATAAATCAATAATTTCTTAATTTAAAATTATCTGGTTATCATCTATCTACTTCTTGAACATTGGACTTAACCAAAAAAAAAAATGTCAGAACCTTTAACCAGAGACAGGACACAAGAATACTTACATCGGACTTCACCGTCACGTTCAAGGTCTCTAGCAAGAGTGGTTTTACCGACACCACCCATCCCACTAATCCCAAACAGCCCTCCTCCTTCAGCGTTAAACATCATCTTCTTCACCTTCCTCTTACCAATCTCCAACCCAACCCCAAACTTCTCACAATCATCACTCGTCTCCATCTCCATCGTCGCCTCAGCCATCTTCATCGCTTCCCTTATCATCCCTCCTTCTCCGATCTTCATCGAACCCAACTGCTCCTCGAGTCCAGTGATGCTCCTCTCGACTCTATCGAACCTCACGTCCGCGTTAGCCCTGAGCTGATGAACATCGGCTAAGATATGAGCCAGTATCTGATTCTTCATGAAGTCAGAGATCGACTTCTCCAGCTTCTCCATCTTCCTCGCGAGCGTGTACTGCCGGTACATGTTCCACCTGCGAGAGCTCAGGACTTTGTCCGTGAGTTTCTTGCCTTTCTCCAAGGTGGTGAAGAGCATGCCGATCTGAGTCTGACGGTGAGCGGGAAGCTCCACGCCGCTGTACTGGATCTCGTGGATCGTGGGCTGGATGGTCTCGATCTGGGTGATGAGTCTGTCGGCGATGTTTTTGTATTTCCACGCTTTGGCGGATATGAAAATGAGCTGTTTTAATAGCTCGGTGGCTATTTCGCCGGTGAAAAAATCGGTGACGTCCATTTTAAGTGAGTGGATCGGAGAGAGAGAGAGAGGTAAGTGGATGTTGTTATAGATTGGGGGATCTAACTCGGAACTGAAATTTCGTAGCAGATTCGCTGTGACATTGACGTACAATAAAGACAAAGTGATGAAGAAAGAGCGAGGAACAAGCTCAGAAACAGTCGTGCGGTAAGGACTACATTTTCTTTGTCTTTTTGAATTTGTTCAAAAGGATTTTATTGGAAAAATTATAAGGAAGATACAACATAAAAATCATCAAAGCTAGAGAAATTTATGGAAAAAAATTAAGGCGTGTTCAAATCTGATAAAAACAAATCAAGTAAAACCCAATCAAAACCGAAACCAAGTAAAGAAATTTGTTTGGATTTATATACCGAATGAATGTTATTTTAAATAATTACACAGATATAATTTAGTATATAAATCGAATAAACCAGATAAATTTGACATACCGATAATATATAAATCCGAATTGTCCACTCCTAAAAATAAATAAATAAAGGAAGCTTAAACCAAGAAAACATAAACTTATGTTAAAAAAATTCAAACGATAATTAAAAGACTAAAATACAATGATCAAGGACCTAGTTTTGTATGCGTCCAATTTTTAGCCTAAACACCAAATAAAATTTGCTTCTCCATAAAACTATAACAGCGAGCAACCCCATTGAGGGTTTTAAATAGGTTCATGGGCTCAGATTTTTAGGCCTGTATAATAAAAATAAATGAGATATTGGGTTTAATTTGGCGAACCGCCTCTTACGAGTGATCCCGTCCGATACGGGTTCAGGACACGTGTGGCTTTCTGAGTGGGGAAGGGGAGTCGACGTCACGCGCTTGAACGCAGAGAGAATCATTTCTCTCATCTTCGTGAAAAAACTAGGGTTTGCTCTGTGAGGCGATTTCCTTTACGACGCCGATCTCTCACCGAATTTCTCCCCTTTTCTCGATCGATTCGACGCCGGATTGTCTCCTCCAGGAGCAGAGGTGAGTACCGACTCGATTGACGTTTAGATATAAGCCTTTTGTTGTCGATATCGCCTTTGGGAATTCTCAATAGATTTTCTGATCTCGAGTTAGGATTCGAAATCGAGATGGGTTTGGATCTAGGGTTGTATAACCTCGTCTACGGGTTCTATTTATCGATTAATGGTTCGAGTTTTGCGGATTGAAAATCGAATTGGGGTTTTCGAATTAGGGTTAAAACAAATTTTGGGGGTTTCGATTAGTGGTTTGATATCGTAAATTGGGTTCGATAGACGGTTCGTATGATCGTATTTTTTAGTTTTTTTGTGCTAATCATTTCTGGTTTTGTGCTTTAGATGGATCCCGCAGATGAGAGAAGAGACTCTAAGAGGAAACTGGAGTACATAAACCTCCTGGGAAACGTTGCCGACTCGGAATATGGGATTCCCAGAAGATGTGCTTGTGGTGGCAGAATGATTGACGAGGTTCGAGTCAAGGATGAGTTCGACACTCAGCCTGGGAAACGCTTCTTCAGCTGTGTAAACTACGAGGTTAGATACAAACCCGTGCTTCAGTTGAATTATTAGTTCAATTTTTGGAATATGTTGTCTGATGTGTTTAATGTTTAACCAAGGCTGATGGGTTACATTATCGTCAGTCTTGGGTTTGTGGTGTGCATGAGGAGATCGTAACCCTGCGTAAGCGTGTGGAGGAGGCTGATGAGGTGATGAAGTCGGTGCTAATGCTCAATAAACAGATTGAGAGTGTTGAGGTTTGTCACTTTGTCTAAAAGTTTATTTTTTTCTTCTAAATTTTGGTTTTTAAAAAGTCATTAACAAGGTTTCTATTTTCCTTGTGCAGGCACAAGTTAAAAGGCTGAGTTTGCTGCTTGATAAGCTCACTGGTGACGTGTATAACCTCACAGTGCAGGTGGCTGCTCTCGAGAGGATGTGTTTCGACTGAAATCGAACAGGTAAACACAGAAACTAAACTGAAGTAGTTCTTTCTGTGTACTGATATGTCTGTTGCTTGCTGTAGTTGAACTGAAACTTAACTAAGAACTCAACTAGGTTCATTAAATATGTAGAGTAGTAACTGTACTACCTTACTGACGGAATTTATCTGAATTGGTCAATATTTATCCAATCCATCCCACTTCCTCAAGGGGATAAAGCAGAGTTATTTGCTAAACATCAAGAATCCACCAGAAAAGATGTCGAACGGACTTTCGGGGTATTGCAATCGAGGTTTGCAATAGTCAAAAACCCAGGTCTACTATGGGACAAGGAAAAGTTAGGGAAGATTATGAGAACTTGTATCATATTGCACAATATGATTGTGGAGAACGAACGAGGCGGATACACTCTAACTGATACTTTTCAGTTCGAGACAGGAGAGTTAAGCCGAGGTTCGAAGGTCAAAAGGAGAGAAAGTTTGCATTCCACTAACATGCTAGGCATGCGCAATGAAGTTCGGAATTCAGGAAAATATGATAGTTTGAAAGCTGATTTAGTTGAAAATGTATGGAAAAATTTGGAAACGATGAATAATCTTTGTATATTCATCAATTATCAATGTAATGAATATATTTTAATTATTAAAACTAAAAAAAATAAAAAAATATATTATTTAATTCCTATGAACCCCTTCTCAGGTTTACTAATGCAGAAGCACAATACCAAGAGGTTCAACACTATTCATGGACCCACCTAAAAAATATTTAAAAAATCCCATGAATTCCAAAGGAGAGTTCACTGATGTGATGCTCTAAGAATTGACAATGAAAGATCTTTTGCTAGGGAAAATATATTAAACGAGTTTTTCTAAAGCATTTAATTAAAGAAAATTAAAGAAAGATTCATATTTTCCACACAAATTATGTCCAGACATATCACATCATGTAGGGCAGAGATCAAGCAAGTGGTGGAACATAATTAAGTCTTCCTTTCTAGGTCGTCTACAGAAAACAATTAACTATTGAGAGGCATAAATGTGGAAATATACCGAAGGCATCAAAGTAGGGTACACTTTTTTTTTTTTTTGATAAAATTTGGAAGTAGGGTACACTTACATTAAATAATTATCGGTTTACTTCATTTGCCCAAAAAAAAAAATTATCGGTTTACTTCTAGGTCGAATCCACTGAAAAACAATATAACTTTGTTGATATTCCATGAACCAACTAAAAATAGTAGAACCACATGAGTTGTGAAACCAAAAAAAAAAGAAGCTTATTGCAAAATAATTGTAAGATTCTTATTGACATGCATGGTCTAAAAAGATCACACAGAAAAATCGAAAAGAAAATAAAAGAGAGAAGAATGGGGTCTCAGTATCAGCATTACACATCTATACATATATAAAAAACAAAACTCATGAGCCTATCAAATAAGAACGTCGTCGTCTCGGATCAGTAACATTGATCCTCCAATGGAAATCAGTGGAACCTCTAAGCCTCGCTCTCCTCCTCTCCCAGTTGATCTCTGTCCTCCTCTGCTTCGTCAGCCTACAGAACTTCTGCAAAGATTCATCCATCGCGTCGTGCACTTTCCACCATCTACCGTGCGCCGCGTCGCTAGCGTACACCAGCTGCTCGTCCACGTCGAAGTTGCAGTCGTAGTCTCTGTAACAAAGCCATGGTTTCCATCCCAAGTAGTGGACCGCGTAGAGCTGAGGTGGCTCTGCGGCGAAGAGGTGGTTCTTGATGTTTCTTTCGTTGGTTGTGTTCGACCAGAAGTTCTTTAGAAAGTTTACTCGTCGAGGTAATCGATGCCACCACACGAATATCTCGTTTAGGTACCTGAAAAATAACATATGTTACATCTAATTTTCTTCAAATACATGTATGTATCATTATTGTTGTTTTGGTACACCAAATAGTTTAGTAGTGTTATATATAACAAAATATCATCATTTTAAGAGCATTTTCAATGTTGTTTTTTTTACGTCTTTAATAAAACTTATTTTGGTCATTTTGATATTATATTTGTAATCAATTTTTCTTTTTATGGTTATTTTAGAATATTTTTCTATATTATACTACATTGGCTATGATTAAAAAATGACTGTTGAAATGCTAAGTGCTTACCCTTGATCCCCGCCGTTG
Source organism: Brassica juncea (assembly GCA_018703725.1). Taxonomy (NCBI): domain Eukaryota; kingdom Viridiplantae; phylum Streptophyta; class Magnoliopsida; order Brassicales; family Brassicaceae; genus Brassica; species Brassica juncea. The sequence goes on from CM031939.1 coordinate 63,195,538, forward strand.
TACGAAACGATGTCGCTTCGCTGACTCATGATCGTACTAAACGTACAATTAGAAGGCTCAATGACCATTACACCAGAGTTAAATATCCATACATCATTTCCTGTGGCTGACATCTGAGGGAAGTGGAAGAGGATGTCAAGGTTAAGTAGTACGATGATGTCAGCGTCAATGAAGACAACTTTGTCGTAATCCGTCAACTGCCACAGTCTAAACTTGCTGTAGTTATACTCGTTGTACGAATCTTTTTCGGCGAGTGGGTTTCTGATTCGTAGGATTCGACGTAGCTTCCATCCCGCGGCTGCGAGAGCTCGGAGTTTTGCAATGGAGATGGAGTCGTCGTGGAGAAGGATGAGGTCACGTTTTGTGTTTGTCTGAAGGAGGCTTTGAGCTAACGTTATGGCGCCACAGACGTATGATTCGGATGAGTGAAGGACGGTTGCGTAGGCCTCACGTTTTGGTCGCCTTGTCTCTGCTTGTATCTTCGTTAGGTCATACACTTTGTCTATAGCTGTTTCTGTATATCGTAACAATCCAAGGAAGTTATATCATATGCTTATTAAAATTAAATTGATGGGTTAAAACGTGTTACATTAATTTAATTGTTCTGTTGATTTAAGAAAACAAATGATCACCGACACTAATCAAGCTTTGATCCTAGTAATTTTAGTTGACCAAAAAGAAAACAAAATAAAACACATGTAATAATTGAAGAGTTGGGTATTGACCAATATATTTTACATATATGTCTTCATCAACCTTACTCGATGATCATTAATTTGTTTGATCATTAAATTATTTTCTTAGACCTCAAGCAAACTAATTTGATCTACCAACGAATAAGAATGCCTAGCTAGTTTGAAAAGGAAATTAATATTAGCGTTCTTAGTTGTATATATATACTCAACAAAACTTGTTTACAAAGCTAACTAATTGCAAAATACCACATATTTAAGTATTGTCTTCTTTTAAATCATAGTTCGATCATTTGGCTATATCTGTGAATAGCGATGAATTTTAATATATCCTTTCGAAAAATGCAAGATAGCTTGTGGAAATAAACTTTGGTGGTTAGGAAAAAGACATAACTAAAACACAACCACTAAAGTACTTATAGCTAATTAACACAAACAAGCAATTAAGCAAAGTATCTAAACATATGACATTTGATCATAAATAACAAAGTTGGTACCTTTCACATCATTTTCACGTAATCAAATCCTTTTAAGTTACAATGTCTTAGTCACTACGTACGAGACTTTCCAGCTCAAGTTCAGTTTGAACTTTATTTTCTGTTAAGCAAGTTCAACTTAAAAAAAATCATATTCAAAACAAAATCTAAAATAGTTTGCTAATGATACTCAAAAGCATAATTAAAAATTAACAAACAGATAAAAGGTTTTTGATTTGATTTTCTCATCTTATCATTTATAAAAAGGTATTTGGCTTAGTATTTTGTGGTTTGTATAATTTAGTTCCTTTACTAAAATTAGGATTATTAAACAAAAAAAAAAAAAAATATGTAGATTTGATATGGAAGTAATATTTACCTTGTGGTGCCCACAAAGGAAGAGCAAGATTGCAAGATCCGATTGGTAAACTAAGCTTCTGCTGTAACCTAACCACCTCAGGCCGATACAACCACCAATCTCCCTCCCTCTTCTCCATATCATCACACCGGAAAATCTCAATCATCGGTTGACATTTGCTCCAAAACAACACTTTGCTCTTCCATGTCCAATCCGTTTTCACTTTCTTGGCTGCCAAGTTAGCCGCCACTAGGTTCACTTGCAACCTCAAAACCTCTCTTCTCCACCCTTCTTCAGGATACTTACAAGGCAGCCTCACTACTATCAAATCCAGTTTCTCTACGCTTTCAAAATCAGGCATTGGTATCTCAGGACATGTGGGAACCTCGGTATCTTCCTCTTCATCTATCCATTCAGGAAACAAGTCGTGCCATGAGAAAAACTTGGAGACACGCTCAAAATGAATGTGAATGGTTTCTCCATAACGTCTCCATTGTGTAAGATCAGATTCCTCCATGTTCACCATCCCAATCTTTGTTTTACCTAATCCTCTTGTTATAATCTCTTCCATGAAACTTGGTGCATCAAGCTTGGTTTGGTTACTATCTATCTTGTTTATTTGGTTCTCTACAATGAGTTCTTGCATCTTCACTCCTCTCTCCACCTATAACTCCAAATATTGATCAAATTTAGCAATATAAAAGATAAGTATTATCACAATAAAACAAAAAACCTCACCTTACCTTGGGTGTGCAATCACGAAATGAGCATCCAACAATGGAAGCTGCGGTGCTGAAGTAGATTGATGAAGAAGGGTGAAGAAAAAGGGCAGTGTAGAGAAGAAAAGAGAGAGCAAACAAGATTAGGTTAAAGCGTATCAATGTGGATTTTGATGGAGCTATTTTCATTATCATCGTCATCATCGTCCTCCCGTTTCTCAGTGAAAGACATTTCTCTTTCATCTTGTATATATACTAATAAAAATGTTCAAGGGAGTTGTGAGTAGGATGATGATTCTCTTATATATATATACGGTCCTAGTAAAGTAGTAAGAATGAGAATAAATAATTAAAACATGGTAATTACTAATTATTAATCTATGTAGAGGTTGAGTAAAATAATAAACACATAAAATTAAAAACGTCTAGAAGAGTTTCATTGGACGGTGTCAAAGGATTTTCTTTACTCAAAAACAAAGCCTGATGGATTAATATACTAATATAACAAAGATGTGGCCAACTCTTTTAAGGTGGTTGGGCTACAAATAATGAAATGAGTGAGCTAATACGTGTGACTTAAGTTACGTATTAGTTTTGTTCTCAAGTCCAAACATGGGACCAAAATGACAGTGTAAAGGATACTATAATGGAAACCATCTTCTACATCTCTCGACCAATGAGTTTATGAGTCAAGTCTTAGGTAAAAATGATACTATATATTTAGTAAAGATTCAACACTCGTCCAAATGATCAGTTTGTCTATCAATTCATAAATTCTTGTAATTACTGAGGAAAATGTTGAATAATTTTTGTTACAATACTAAAGTTTGGACTGCGAGTGATGCATCTGATAGAAACAATCCAACCATCTTTTTTCCTAATAAAATGTTTCCACAACTTGATGATCTTTAAAAAAAAAACTGATTTTAAAAATATGAAATATATGTGTACCAAAAGGTTACAATTATATATTCGCAAAACTCCACCAACTGCAGCTTCTGAAAAATACAAAAGATCGTAATAATTCAAAGAGAGGGAATATGCTTAATGTGAAAAATACACTAAATAAACGTAAGCATTCTTCTACCTTTTCCCCCCACACACACATCGGTAGGCCTACCTTACTCTTTTCTTGTGTATTTTTACAAAAAGTTAATTAAGAAATAATCTATAACAAAAAAAACAGAAATTAATTTAATATTATTAGTACGACTTTATTACTTGAAATGTGAAATGTACGATGTGATCATCCAGAATCGTTGTGGTAAAGTCCTAGAAGGCTAAAAGCGTAGAATTAAATAATGTTTGAATTTAAAAAGTGGGCATATATGTTTATCTTAAGTGTTTGATGTGCAGTGCCGTGCGAAGGTTTTCTGTGGCCTATGGCAAAAAAATATTTCAAAAAAATCTATTGCTAGAAAAAATAAAATTATAAACAGTAAAAATTTATGTATATTACAATAAAATAAAATTTACTTTATGATTTAAAAAGAATTATACAAGATTAAATTTTACAATGTCATACTAATGATTTTCTCTTTTACAAAGAAAAATTTAATAGATTAGTTTATATATATAGATATATTTTTATATATGTCTATGCAATACTTTGTATTTTACGGTAGCTATATATAAATTATTACATCAAATAATTTGTGAAACACAATTAGTAATTTGATAGGTTATACGTTAAGAAAATAATTAAAACATTATAAAAATGAAGACAACGGAACTGGAGCTAATGAAGAATATAATTTCTTCAGAGGTCAATAACATATTTATATTGACAATCTACCATATGCATATGATGAATACATATACTTCTAGTAACATTCTGTAAAGAAAGAAAATAGTATAATTTGGTATCTGTTTTAGTTAAAAACTTAAAATAGCTCGTTTAAATTTTTCTCTATCAATTAATTTATTTTAGTAAAAAAAATCAATACAATAAACGGGGTCCTAAAATTAGATGAGAAATTTGGGGGCCTGGGGCTATTGCCCCTTTTCTATAAGGGTGAGCACGGCTCTGTTGATGTGGCTGTGATTAGTGTAATAAAGGTGGTGCAAAATCAATCTGCGAGGGAGCAAAAAGAGCAACATTTTTTAAGTTCTCCTGTCAACAAGGAGTGACGAATGCTTCTCATCTCATCTCAACCCTTCTCTCCTTTTCTTGTTTATACTTTCATTTTAAGTAATAATTAATTTGTCTTAATCAAAGATTATCATCATTTTTAAGCTGAGATGTCACTGTGATTTTGGCGATGAAAACGATGGAGAAAATGAGGATGGTAAGATATTGTAGTTTTTAGGTGCCCTGTGCACACAACAACCTCTTATGGATAAAATTTTGCTGTTTTAAGCTAATGAAGGATGGATTACATCTTGAACCACCATACCCTTTAATGGTATGAAGAACCAAAAGAGTGAATGGTTGTTTTAAGTGGTAAGAGAGTTCTCTAAGCAAATGATATTATTGCGGTGCACAGAAAAAAGAGAGCAAATGATTTTTTTTTTTTTGGAACAAAGAGAGCAAATGATATTATTGCAAAATCTCAAGAGAAGCTGTTTTGTCAAATGAAAATACACACACACTCTGTTTCTCATCATCATTTTACCTCTTTGATCACCTCCTGCATGTGTTGTGCATAGCTTCTTCCAGGTGGGATGAATATTACATCTTCCCAACCTGAATTCTTCTCGCTCCTCTACATTTATTTATTTAATTCACATCTTATTAGATTATTACTGGGTTTTACTTTTTCACTTTTTACGATCTCGTTAAACAAAGAATAATAATAGTTACCTCCATTTTCCTCAAGACATCTTCCAAACTTCCAACCTGTGAAAGGACAAGGTTAATTAGTTTCATGGTGAAGATAAGAAGACTCTCAACATACCAATCCTGTGGAATATCTTTTATCATATTGATCTTTGTTGTATCTTAGTACAAGCTGTGATATCTATAGTGTTAGCTTTTATCTCGAATATATCAAATTACAAGACGAATGGAATCTATCATTACCATGATTTGTTGATCTCCTCTTGATGCTCTTGTATACTTTGAAAGTTCCCTCTCTATATCTTCCTGAAAATGGTCACAAGTAGGTTTGGTTTTTAATAACAGTAAAAGAAAAGTTACCTGGCCCGCTCTCTTTTGGATTTTGAAGCAATCTTATTAGCGTTTCTTAAAGTGCGAGAAGAGAATAACCAACCTTACTGAAATATACAGGGCAGTAGCGTTTATTTTTCTTCCTCACAACAAGAAGCTCAGACTGCAGAGGGCAACATTACGAGAGAAGGGAATCAGGCAGAAAAACACCAAAACGTAAAAGGAAACATCATTTGGTGCGCAGAGAATATTTTGCCGATCAAGATAAGTATTCACTGATTAAATGGAGGAAATGCAAAAACAGGAAACGATCCATGAATAGAATAGTAGCCAGGCATTACAATGACTACTACTTGCAGCAGTAGACAAAACTTTAGCAGCTTCTGAGCAGTAACAAAAATGGATAAAGAAAAAGACAGCCAAGCAAGGGACTGATATCTCAGAGCAAGAGAATATGTAAAGAAGCTTTTACCTGGAAAACCGGAACTCCATCAAACCCATTCTTACTACTTGAGGACTTGAGCTGGAAGAACACAAGGATTAATAGCTTTTTAGGATAAGATTGAGATACAAAAAAAATAACTACCAAGTAAATAACAACCAAAGTGATGAAGCATGCACCAACCTCCAATGCGTTCTTTATTTGGATTGGATCAGGCAAGAAGCGAAAAGAAATCCCTTCAACTTTTAACAAGTACACCTGTCAACAACATCATCCTCTTAAAACTTCAGAAAAAAAAAATCGACTTCAACAAAATAATATGTAGCTACCAAGACCACGCAAATAAACCACATTATACAAATTTCACAAATGTATCTGTAACTGTAAGTTCCCAAAAGCCTAGAGCAATGCTAGTCATTCAACCAAGTTTTACCATTCATTCCAAACAGCAAGTTTGAGAGAGAGACAAACAATGGCTTCTACATTAAGATAGTGATCAAAGGGAATGGGAACTACCTGGTCAAGACTAATGGGAACAACCTTAGCATTGGTTTTCAATTCTCTTCTCCGTAGACGCGCCTGCAAGGGATGATAAGAATAGAGCTCATAAAGTCAGAAACTTTCAATCTCCGGGGGGATAAAAAAAAAGCCAACAAAAGAGCCCAAACCTGAGCAAGAAAAGCTTCAGCATCCTCTTGGCGGAAACAGAGCAAACCGATGGACTTGTCGCCGGTAGGATCCGAGATGAGCACGAACTCGTTATTGGTGTTGCTAACCGTAAACACCGAGGTTCCAGCTAGAGCTTTAGCGACGTGAGATGGATTCAAAGTCGTCGTAGAGGTGGCTCCAGCGGAGGAAGGCTTGGAGGATTGCGAGACGGAGGCGAAGGGAGGAGGAGGAGGAGGAGATAAACGTCGAGTGGTGAGGGACTCGGCGAAGCGTTTGGTGGTGTCTTCGAAACGGGAGGAGAGGTCGGAGGCGAAGCGGTTACAGTGGTGGTGAAGGAAGGAGAGGAAAGGATTGGGTTTTACTGATGATGACTCCATTCTTTTTTGGATTTGCAGAAAGAGAGAAAGAAAAAGGAAAGCTCGTCACTATGAAGAAGAAAGAGTGAACAAGGCTCAGAGTTACGGCCCATTGGGCTTTATTTATTCGGCCTTCAAAGTTTGTGGGTAAAAATGTCTTTTCGTAAAAAAATGGGTTAATTAGCGAACCAGAGATGTGTCTTTTTAATTAAACAGGTTCGTATTAGGGTTGGGACGGATCCGGATATCCGGGATATTTGGAATATCCGGATCCGGATCCGGATCCGTCGGATCCGCGATTTTAATATCCGGATCCGGATCCGTGCCTTCCGGATATCCGGGTTCCGGATACCCGTCTAGATATCATGATATCCGCGAGTATCCGGATTCGGATCCGGATCCGTCAAAATAATTAAAAATAATAAAAATATTTTTTAAAATACAAAAAAATCTATAAATATTATATAATTAAATATTTTTACAAAATTTATAAATGTATTTATGTATATAATATTATTAAAATTAAAATATAATATTATAAAACTAATTTTATGTATAAATATTAATAAATCAACTATAATTATTAATAAAAATTTAAATTTATATATATTAAAAAAAAACGGATCCGGATCCGGATATCCGGACCTAAAATTTTAGATATCCGGATCCGGATCCGGATTCGACGGATCCGAGATTTTACTATCCGGATCCGGATCCGGGCGCTCCGGATATCCTATTTTCGGAGCGGATCCGGATCGGATCTCGGATCGGATCCGGATCTCGGATAATAATTCCAGCCATAGTTCGTATTAATTACACAACCACTTTGTGTTCGGTAATAATTCGAAGCTGCTCCTCTCGTTGCGATTTCCTTTTTTTTTTTTTTCTTTCTCGAGAAATCGAATCATCTTCTACTTTCCTCGGATTAAAGCAAAAAACAGTGTTAATCGAAGCGACTTTCTGGAGATCTTCAAAACAGAGTGTTAGAGAGAGAGAGAGAGGAAAATGGAGGGATGACGGCGGCGGAGAGATGGCGAGGGGAGGAGGAGAATGGACAGTCACCGGAGTTGTATCCTACAAAAGAATAACACTAGTCGTTTGCTCTTTCAACATTCTCATTGCTCTCTTTGTTCTTCGCTTTCTCTATGCTTCTTCTCTCCACTTCTATTACCCCAATAACCGCAATGGTCCGCCCTCTTTTTTTTTTTAATTTGGTTCTTATTTGATTGGTGATAGTTTTTGTATCTAAAGCTTCTGGCTTTTTTCGTTTTCTTATCCAGTTGTTAGGTACACATCAGATGAGATTAGGAAAATGGAGGAATCTACTCGGATTCGAAGATCCAAACATCCTTCTGAGCTTGTTAGATTGGTTAGTTATCTTTTTTTATATATTTTAATTTGATGCATTGGTTCTTATCAAATGTTTTTGTCATAATAGGTGAAGAAGCTGAAACATGATGTCGCCACTGCAGAATCAAGTATTGAACTCTCTCCTAATGTAAAAGGCAAACTAGTTGATGAGATCTTGGAGCGTTTGAAAAGAGTAGAGGAGAAGTCCAATGTTACACTAGTCAGAGGTTTGAAATCCTACCTAATAATAAGTACATTTATTTTAAAACTTCCATGAACTTGTACTTCGGTTAACTTTCTTAATCAGTTACGTAGTAAGGGTTTGTCTTCTTGCTAGTTGAAATGTGATGGTGTCTTTTTGACCAGATTTGCCTTATTACTTAAAACTATGCAGGATGTGGTAGATGTCAAGGGCTCAATTTTAGTAAAGAGATAATATCATTCATTCATGTAAAAGAAGTGGAATATAGCTCAAGTAACTAGTAATGTTACTCTCCATTCAATACATGATCTGTATGTAATATCTTGTTATATTCATTTGGCGAAACAGAAGCTGTAGAAACATGGCGCAGTGAGAAGCTGAAGGAAGCTAAAGAGCTGATTCAGGAACAAAATGGGGTTAATTCCACCATGATAGTGGAGGAAGCAGGTATTACTTACCATGACCAAAGATTTATACTGGATCATTTTTTTGTAGAGTGGAACTCTCTCTCTCTTACTGTAACTATCATACAGGGATGCTTGTAAGAGCTTTAGAGATGGAGTGGGATGTGCTGTCTGAAGAGATTGGTTTTTGGTTACCTGCTGAGGTTCACAATGAAGAGCACGATGATAAACCTGAAGGAGAGGAAGAGCCTGGTACTAATTTCTCAGTTATTTAATACTTTTCTCAGTCTCTAATTTTGTAACAATGTAATTTGTTTATAACTCATGAGGTTATGCATATTTTTGTCTTTCTGGAATTTACAGAGGAGATATTAGCAGGAAGACCAGTTCCAGCTGTATGTAATGTAGAGCTTCACACAGATTATGGTGGTGCTGCAGTGAGATGGGGACTCACACATCATAAAGAGAGTGCAGCTGATTGTTGCCAAGCTTGCTTGGACCAGGCAAAGCGTGCGAAACCTGGAGAAATGAGATGCAACATATGGGTTTATTGCCCATCTGAGTTTGGTTGCTTTTCTCCAGATATCTATGAGCATAAACATCAGGAATGTTGGCTTAAATACGTAAGAAGTTTGCCTCGTTCACTTAGTTTCCTTGAGACTACAGGGAATTATTAAGCTTGTCTCATATATCTATGTCAATGTAAATTGTAGGCAGAGAAGCCAAAACGGAGCTTTAAAGACAGATATTCAGAGACATACAGAAACAACCACCCAAAAGCGCCTACTATGGTTCCTTGGGTTTCAGGTGTTGTAACGGCTTGAGCAAAACCCCATGTGGATTGGACTGGACTGGACTGTTTGATGGGACCATAGGAGAGAGATTGTGTTGGTTGTTTCATGTTGTGTATCCATTTTTCAGGGTCTTGAAAGTTGAAGTACGGGACCAAGATGCTATTGTATACGAGAATAGAATGTTATTTTTTTTGTTTCTTGTTTTGTTTGTTTCGTCTTTAAAACATAACCCATGGTCGAAGATCGAACTACGGTATCAGTAATCATGTTTTTTTGTCCAATGTTGTTCGATTCTCTTAGTGGCTACCTCATAGTGATGTAAACCCTACTGTACTAGTTTTTATTTCAGTATACTTGTTTATTTGTCTTTGCTAATATGATCCATTTGTATGCCATGATTGAATGGTTCGTCTCACTTATTTTTCTGTCCTATAATATGATCCATTTGTATGCCATAATGAGCTTGATTTTGCCATTGGAATCACCGGTTAAAGTTTATGAATGCAAAGCTCTATCTAAGGACATGACATTTTTTTTTGTTGTGTCGACCAAATGTTTGTCTCCTGGTTCTGACAGTGAATTTTGATCAGAGACAGGTTGTAATGCAACAGTATTACAGTACACAATAAAACATATCAAGGGTAGTTAGCGTCAAATGCCTATATATGGTAGCATGTTATTAAAATATCACATTACAATTCAGAAATGAATACTGAATGAAAAGAAAAAAATAGTAATCAGAAGAAGAAAAAAGCGAAAATTACTGAGGTAAAAGAGAGATTCATCAACCATATGTTTCCAGGATTGTCTCTTTTCTAATTATAGACTTTCAAATTGTGTACCCTCTCTTTACATTGTCTCTACAAAACATTGATTCTCCTCTACGTTCTTCATTTTTCCTTTTTTTTTTTTTTCCCCAAATTGAATTATATTAGATCAACAAAGAGTCATACAAAGCCTATTACAAAAGCTAAAGGAAGAAGGAGATATCCTCAGCAACTATATCCCATAAGAAGGGAAACTAAAACCCATAGGAAGGGACCATTAAGCCCACAGAGGGGCACATAAACAAACAAACCAAGGTAAAGATCGAGACTCAAAAACCCACAGTACTGATAGCTCAAAAGAGAGGACGGAAGAGATAGAAACCATGACCATTAGAACCACCGGATGCTTACGAGGAGACAGCCAAACAAAACGAGGATGAGCCTCCAATAAGGACAGACCACAAACATATGAGAGCTTGACAACCAAACCAAAGAACAGAAACAGGTCCACCCGCCAAACCACACAGCAAGATGAAGAACGACACATCTCAAAGCAGACCTTTTCACCGGAGAGAAGCCAGTAGCAACCAAAGTATCCTCGGGACGTTTCACCGTTGCAGAAAAAACCTCAAAGAAACATACCATTCCGGACCAAACTCGAACCAATTGAGCAAGCCATAAACTTGAAAGCACCATCTGAAGAAACAACACAGGAGACGTGAAACCAAGCTCAGGATAAAGGCACTTGAAAGCGCACTCTGAAACACCAAGTCGACATAACGGCTCAACCGAGAACCAAAACTCTTTGCAGAAACGATGAGTAGTAAAGGAACTAGAGTTGAATAAAGTCCAAAGACGACGTCAGCGAAAGCACCTCAGTGCCCCAGCAGCTATGCCGCACCGTCAACAGGTCCTCGACCTGACATATGGCGCCAGACTCATCACTGAACCCAACTCTCCAAACCCAAACTCCACCTGAAACAAGCAAGAGAGCAGGAACCACATTCCAAGCGCAAAACACAGATTAGACAAAGACCAAAGGGGAGCAAGAGAATCAGGACGATTCAACACCAGCTACCACCACAGAGGACTCTCCTAAACCAGCTCACCCAATCGACAGATACTGAAGGGATCCACGAATCGAACCAACCACAAAAGACGGACAGAGAATGAAACCCTCACCCAACAAGACGAAACAAAAAAAAACTTAGCTTAAACTAAAGAGCCAGAGGAGATCCTCCCTCACGTAGCGGCGGTGACGAGCACAGCCCACCACGGAGGGAGATCGGCAGCGATAAAGTTCTCTTCTTCTTTTTCTCAATCGAAGGCTTCTTTGTTAAATCCCTTTTTTTTTTTTTTTTTTTTTTTTTTTTTTTTTTTTTTTTTTCTTCTTCTTCTTCTTCATTTTTCCTTTTCTCTTGTAAGTTTCTTTTTGTTGATTTTTTTTTCTCTTAACGTTTCTCCTGTAAAGTTTTGCATCTCCATCTTCCTCCAATGGAGGATTTGAATATAACAGAAGCAGTATCTCCACCTCAAGAAGAACCTAATACAGCATCAAATGATAGCGGCGACGTTGGATACACAGAGCCTGAGTTGCAGCAGCCTCAAGCAAATGAAAAACAATCTCAAGAAAATGAAGATTCAACTGAAAATGAGAAAATTTACATGGATGACACTTTTTTGCCCTCCGATTTATCAAGCAGTCAAGCAGAAGAAGCACAAGATTCTTCTTCTTCTTCTAATTTGGTTTCTGAGATTGTTCTGCCTCGAGTGAAGATTAAGCATGGAGCTGAGGGCGCACCAAGAGTGCCTTCAAGATCTCTTTCTTCCCTAAGAAGCCTTGGATCTCCAAGAGCACTCTTGTCTCCAAGATTTGGAGGAGGATCATCACCGTTGAGCAACGGAACACCCAACTCTTACAGACACTCTATTGACACAGCATCACCTATTGAATCTGTTAAAGAAGCTGTCTCAAAATTTGGTGGAATCACAGATTGGAAAGCACATAGAATGGAAGTATTAGAGGTAAAATAATGCTCAATGTGTTGCATTGTTTATTTGGCTGATCTCACCTTCTTCTTTTTTTTCTGTTGCAGCGACGCAAGTTTGTGGAACAAGAACTCGAAAAGCTGGAAGAGCAGATCCCTGAGTACAAGAAAAAATCAGAAACCGTTGAGATGTCAAAATCTCTAGCGGTTGAGGAGTTAGAGAACACAAAGAGACTCATTGAAGAGCTGAAGCTTAATCTCGACAAGGCGGAGACAGAAGAAAAACAGGCTAAGCAAGACTCAGACCTTGCAAAGATGAGAGTTGAGGAGATGGAACAAGGAATCGCTGGTGAAGCTAGCGTTGCAACCAAAGCACAGCTTGAAGTGGCTCAAGCTAGGCACACATCTGCTATCTCTGAACTGGAATCCGTCAAGGAAGAGCTGCAAACTCTGCAAAGCGAGTATGATACTTTGATAAAAGAGAAAGAGATGGCTATGAAAGAAGCAGAAGAAGCAGTTAAGGCATCTAAAGAAGTTGAGAGGAGAGTTGAAGAGCTGACGATAGAGCTGATAGCTTCAAAGGAGTCTTTGGAGTGTGCACACTCTTCTCATTTGGAAGCGGAAGAGCATAAGATCGGAGCAGTCGTGTCGCGTGATCAGGAAACTCACAAGTGGGAGAAGGAGCTAAAGCAAGCAGAGGAAGAGCTTCAAAAACTTAAGCAGCATATAGTTTCAACCAAGGAGCTGAAAGCGAAACTTGACTTCGCTTCAGCGTTGCTTCTTGATCTGAAGAAAGAACTGGCAGACTATAACGAATCATCCAACTCATTACAGGAGAAATCCCATGCAGATATACAAACAGCTGTTGCTTCTGCAAAGAAGGAGCTCGAAGAAGTCAATGCGAACATCGAGAAAGCAGCTTCTGAAGTGAAATGCTTGAAGGTTGCATCATCATCCTTGAGACTGGAACTTGAGAGAGAGAAAACAGCAGTTGATTCGATTAAAAAAAGAGAAGGGATGGCGTCGATAGCGGTTGAGTCTCTAGATGCTGAGATAGACATAACCAAGTGTGAAATAGCTATCGTTGAGTCCAAGGAAAAAGATGCTAGAGAGGAGATGGTGGAGCTACCAAAGCAGCTGCAGCAAGCAGCTCAAGAGGCTGATGAAGCGAGATCATTGGCTGAACTTGCCCGTGAAGAGCTGAGAAAGTCTCGAGAAGAAGCAGAGCAAGCAAAGGCTGGAGCAAGCACAATGGAGAGCAGATTAGTTGCAGCTCAGAAAGAAATCGAAGCTGCTAAAGCTTCGGAGAGATTGGCATTGGCCACCATCAAGGCCTTGCAAGAGAGCGAATCTGCTCTGAAGGAAAACAGTGTTGATTCTCCGAGGAGTGTGACACTGACACTAGACGAGTACTATGAGCTTAGCAAGCGTGCTCACGAGGCTGAAGAGGAAGCCAACGCAAAGGTTGCAGCAGCTGTTTCTGAGATTGAGGAGGCCAAAGAAACAGAGAAGAGGAACTTGGAGAAACTGGAAGAAGTAAACAGAGAGATGGATTCAAGAAAGAAAGCACTTGCAGAAGCAATTGAGAAGGCTGAGAAGGCTAAAGAAGGGAAGTTAGGTGTAGAACAAGAGCTGAGAAAATGGAGGGAAGAACATGATGCAAAGAGAAAGAATGGTGATGATGGAGTGTGCATAGAAGGAAGAAGCTTAGAAGAGTCTAAGGAGAAAGAAACTGAGTCTAAGGAGAAAGAAACTGAGACAAACTCAACCCCAGAAGCAGTTCCCGGAAAGAAAAAGAAGAAACTCTTCCCAAGATTTTTAATGTTCATGATGAAGAAGAAGTCACAAAAGTGAGTTTGATATGAACAAGTTGATTATGTAAATTTTTTATTATTAATGTAAAAGTCTATATTATAAAAGAAGAGTTAAGCACTAATTACCAGATTTGTTTCCGCAAGAACATAGTCATGTTATGTTGAAGATACTGGATAAGCTTCTAGCTTCTTTCAAATGAAAACAGATAATATAAACAACTTAAAAGTCAATTGCATACCTAAGTAGTTTAACAACATCCTGGGATGTGTCTTGTGTTTAAATCTAACAGCGTACTAAGAGCGAGGAAACAAGAGTTTCATCACATGGTTACAAACAATACTAGAATTCGAATTATATAGACTTAAAGGTTCATCACTTGCTTGTTTCATCGCTTGCTGGATAAGCTGAAAGAGCTGACTTTCATGGGAGTTGCAATGACCAGAGGTGCTTCAGGTGAACCAGAGATTGCGAAGTTGTCATTCATGAAGCGGCTGTCCACGATGGATTCGTTCCGAAGGACTATCTTGTAGCAGTAGCATTTCTTCAGGCCTTCCTGGTCGTGGTAGCATTCATGAGATCCGTTCTTCACTTGCTGAAAGTTCCATATCACACTGAATTTGCCAACAGTTGCCACCACATGACGCTCTTGTTTCCCATCCTCCGTGACCTATACATATCAAAAAATTTCCAACAAGGATACACTTAAAATGGATTACCAAAAACAAACACACCAGGAAATAGGGGAACAAGACAAAGAAACTTTTATTGTACAGGCAAAGGTTCAATAGATGTGAACTCTACTTCAACTAATCTGCATTCTACTATGAACAAAACATTCAAAGATTGACAAAAACCGAGATTGTCACTTAAGGAGCACACTATAAACAGCAACTAGAGTTTGCTTACCCATGAAAACTGAGCATTGCGGAACTTGTTGTTAGATCCAGCTAAATGTGCATCAAGAGGTCTTAGCTTCAGCAACCTTGGTGCAGCAATCTTATTTCCCATGCGACCCTGGAAGCCAGTCTTTGTTTTACCAGCCTTGTCAGTGAAAAGGGTACAGATAACAATCAGATACGTATCAGTTGTACCAACAATCCATTTCCCATCGAAAGTAGCATCCACATGAGTAACAGTCGCACCAAGTCCAGGGAAGGCAGTCTTTGCCCGGCTCATATTTCTGCTCGAGTAAAGTCTAATCTGCCCATCATGAGAACCAACAACAATTGAGCCATCACCAGTGGCTGCAATGCACACGAAGTTAGTCCCTCTAGAAAACTGATGCCCCTGCGCCCAATTCAAGACTGGAGCATTGGCAGCAGCAAGATCCTGAACCATCCCATACCTGTCACGCATATCCCACCTGCAAAGCCTATTCTTATCCAAACCAAGAAACGTCGATGCAGACGGGTCCAATTGAGCACCTTTCCCATCGTTAGTAATGTCACTCATAGAGATATCAACACCATCTTTCTCAAACTTCCACTCCGAGATAACTTTCCCTGTCTCAATATCAAGCTGATGGATCCCTCGGTTCTGACTCATGGGACTCATGAGAAGCATGTTAGTCTCAGCTCTCATGAGCAGAGCCTTCCTCGGTGCTGCAGAGTGAGCCCGACCATAACTACCTTCAAAGTTAACACAAACACCTTTCCCT
The DNA here is from genome assembly GCA_018703725.1 of Brassica juncea. Classification (NCBI taxonomy): domain Eukaryota; kingdom Viridiplantae; phylum Streptophyta; class Magnoliopsida; order Brassicales; family Brassicaceae; genus Brassica; species Brassica juncea. Next base: position 63,211,336 of record CM031939.1, read on the forward strand.
TGAATCCCTTGCCTCATGTTCTTGAAAACCTGAATCCCAGAATCCCCCACAAGAAAACTATTATCCAAAGCACCGAGAGCTAAGCTATGAATCCCCTCGCTCATAGCTTCTTCAAAAGCCTCTGTCAAATCCTGCGTATCTCTCACCGGAGTCGCGGACTGTTGTGGACTCTTGAGCAAAATATCATCACCGTCTTCCCACATTGAATCATCGGCAGCCTCGGGGTTCCCCCACCCGATGAAATCTTCCCCGAAGATCTTCGCTTTACCGGCTTCGTTCATCTCAAAGCCGTGATTGTTCTCGAACAAGCAGCTGTTGTAGCTGTTCGCAAACGCGGCGAAACACTCGACGGTGGCGAATTTCAACGCCCAGACGCCTCTAGCGACGAAATCGACGCGGCGCTGGTCTCTGTACGCCTTCAATTGCATCTCCTCCGATACCTTCTCGCGGATCTTGCTCCCCACCTTCAGAACCCACCACTCCGTCTCGGAATCTCGATTCTCGTCGTAGTCGTCCTCGTCCTCGTTCACTTGAGAGGTCTTGACGAAGCAGTAAGCGGTGGATTTCTCGGCGGTGATCCATTTGGCTTTGGGTGTGTTGCCGTTGATGTAACGGAAAAGCCGAGCTGAGTTCTGCGTTGACGGAGGAGGTGGTGATGTGTATTTCAGCTTCAGTGCTCTGAGCTTCGCGTCGACGTCGTCGAGTGATGACGAAGAAGGAGGTTTAGGACGGAGACCACCACCGGAGGAGGGAGATGGATCTAACGTATCGTCTCTCGAGTCCTCGAACTTGTCTTCCTCTTCTTCGTCTCTTCGTTCTTCGTACTCTTCGTATTCTTCCTCATCTGATGTACAGATCTCGAGATCTTCCTGACTGTGAGCTGCTCCCATCTCGAAGAAACTCTAAATGAGAGAGAGGTGGATGGAGAGAATCTGGAAATAACGGCAATGAGACGAGCGTAAATTTCGAAATTTGAAAAATTAGGCTTAGCCATGTGTTCCAGAAACCGGCTACAGCCAGTAAACATAGTGGTAAGTAATATCAAACAGTTACCGGCAACAGCCTGTTTATTGGACTTATTTAATGAGAGAAAAACAAGTTAAATAAAATAATAGTCTAACCTTTGTTTTGGAGGGGGTCTAATAATTGTAATTAATTAATTAATAATACGTTAGCTAATAGCCTGCCTAATACATATAATTAATTAGAAATTCCAAATATCTCTTTCGTCTCCAACGCGTGGGGGAGAGACCTAGATGTGATCCCAAGTCACTCCATTGAAGCCTGTGCAAAGGGAACGCGTTGAGGGTCTCTCAGGTGATAAGAATCTCTATTTCTCACACTCTCTCTCGATCTCGTCCCCCCCCCGTCGATGGTTTCTGTAATCTGCGTCTCACTCTCTCTCTTTTGATCTATTCTTTTGAAATGAGAAATTGCTTGAAATCAAACTCTTCGATATTGAATAAAAATGCTCACTTTGTGGTTTGTCAGTGAATAAAAATGCTCACTTTTATTGATTACTGAGTTTTTCGAGATTTAATTTGAATCGTATACAACTCAAACTGAGCTTGTTTTTGTGTGATTTGATCTTTTGCAGGTTCATATCAAGTAGGAGGAGGCTTTGTGACTACATAGATAATCAAAAAAGAGGGCTCCTTTTCTGATCATGGAGACTCTATGGACTCTCTTGTATCTGCTCGAACCTGCTCCAGCCACTCTCATTCTCACAGCTGTCACCGTCACGTTCGCATCTGCGTTCCGTGCACTCAACTACGCCAAAGAGATGGAGAGAAACCGTGACTTCTCCGAAGCATCCATTACGCTAGACACCTCTCAGGCCTTGATGATCCCTGTCATGAGCTCTTGCAGTCTGCTCCTCATGTTCTATCTCTTCTCCTCTGTCTCCCAGCTCCTCACCGCCTTCACAGCCATCGCCTCGGTCTCGTCTCTCTTCTTCTGGCTCTCACCTTATGCGTTGTATGTCAAGTCCCGGCTTGGTCTCTCTGATCCTTTTCTCTCGCGCTGCTGCTCTAAGTCGTTCACTAGAATGCAAGGAATGCTGCTTGTGGCTTGTGCAGTCACAGTGGTAGCGTGGCTTGTCTCTGGTCATTGGGTGCTGAACAACTTGCTTGGGATCTCTATCTGTATTGCTTTCGTTAGCCATGTTCGTCTTCCTAATATCAAGACATGTGCTATGCTTCTTCTGTGTCTGTTTGTGTATGACATATTCTGGGTCTTCTTCTCTGAGAGGTTCTTTGGTGCTAACGTTATGGTGACCGTGGCAACTCAGCAAGCGTCGAACCCGGTTCATACGGTAGCCAATAGTTTGAATCTTCCTGGACTGGAAATGATCACAAAGAAACTGGAACTGCCTGTGAAAATAGTGTTTCCAAGGAACCTATTGGGTGGTGTGGTCCCCGGTGTGAATGCCTCTGATTTCATGATGCTTGGTCTTGGTGACATGGTAGTACAGATCATAACATTTAGTATCATATTTTAAGATTGTTTTTTCTCACGTCCACTAACTGGATGACATGTTGTTTTTTTTGTTTTCAGGCTATTCCTGCAATGCTTTTGGCTTTGATCCTCTGCTTTGACCATAGGAAAACAAGAGATGTGGTGAATCTTTTTGATCTAAAATCTTCCAAGGGGCACAAATACATATGGTATGCACTTCCTGGGTACGCTATTGGCTTGGTCTCGGCACTAGCTGCAGGTGCCTTGACACACTCACCTCAGCCAGCTCTGCTTTATCTGGTACTTGTTTCTCTTAACCGAAACTGTTGATTCAGTCCAATGTTTGTGTCGTAAAAAGAAGTTTTTTTTTTTTGGTATAATTTCATGAGCTGGATCAGTGTAAAGTATAATGAGATTATGATTGTGTAAACCGTTGTATTGGTGTGGATTATATATATAGGTACCATCTACGTTAGGACCAGTGATCTTCATGTCATGGCGGAGAAAGGATCTTGCGGAGCTGTGGGAAGGAGCAGCATTGTCCAATCCCACTGAAAAATCTCATGAAATAGAGATCTGAGTTTATTATATCAAATCAAAGATATTAGTTCAGAAACATAAAAACAAATCCACAAAGACGTTTAGTAGGAACGATATATCAGATAGTTGTTCTTGTAGAAGTACAAAACAAACAAAACAGAAGTATTATATCTCATTTTATTGCATTATACAGAGAGTCTGAGAACCATATGTATGACATCTTATTAGATGAGGACCTTTTATTTAATGTTATTACAAATCAATTGAACTACAATTTCTCAAATCATTCTGTCATTTGAAAACTAAGCATCATCAATTTGCTAGTCATCCGACATATATGTCCCATTTATTCGGTTAAAATTATCAACCAGAACGGTTTGGTTTACTTTTAAATCATACCAAAGTGTAATTAATTAGATTAACCAAATTCACTAATGAATTTTTTTGTTTATAATAATTAGACATCTAACCTACACAATAAAAACACAACTTTTTAACATTTTAATGAAAAGAAAAAAATATAACTAATAATTAAATAAAATAAAAGACCATGAATTTTCTACACTATCATTAAAATTGAAACTGCCTATTATATTATAGATTACTAGGACGGGTCCGCGCTACGCGCGGAATTCGATGTATCCGTTTTATGAAAGATATAATTTTGTGTAAATTTTCTTTTATGTTTAGTTGGTTGTGAGTGTGATTATGTTAAGCGATTAGTATTCTCTACACCAAATCATAATTCTATAACTAAAAATGATATGGGAATATTCTCAATATTGTTATTGATTTGATACAAAGTTACAAAATTTTATAGTGTTATAATACTCATAATATTTCTCTACATTTAAACCTTGAGAACTATAAGTTAAATCAACAGAAATCGATCAAAAGAGAATGAAATTGAATTTGTGAGGGTATTTAATATTTTGTTTTGGACAATGGCAGTAATCTACATTATTAATAATTGTTGTTTTTTCGTATTTATGTTATATTTGAGGTTTTCTTTTTTGCTTTATGTAACAGTACAATTATATTGGGTATTATGATACTGAATGTATTGTTTCATAATTAATTACGTTCGATAGTTGACTAAAGAGAAACAAATTTCCTTGCCTGTCTTTGTTTCTTTTGTTTCATGTTTTTGTTTATAATTGCTTATATATTCGTTAATTAGTTGTACTACTATATTTATTAATGAAGCAAAAAAAAAAAACAAATGTATAATTTTAGATGGACAAACAGAGTGTAACATTTTCCAAATGTAAACACATAATATATCTTCATTTTAACTGAGAAAAATTTATTCCTTCGTATGTTGTTAATTAAAAGATACATGAGTGTTGTCTTTTTTCGGTTCTAACATAAACTTTTGATTTAGAAAAAACATATGTTTGTTCAAATATAACATAGAAGGCCTTCAAATTCTATTTGCTAAGCAATACTCTGTCCAATTTTTAAATGTAGTTACGTCTACTGCAAGCCTCTTCTCCGTTCCATATGTCATATATTTTTCTCGTTTTTATTTTTTGAATTGGGAGTGTAAAAGTTGAGAAAATGTAATGCTTTTATGAATTATAAAGTTCATGGAATACCTGAGTACATTTGTTCGTGTTTCTTTTGGTAAGGAAAAATACATATGCAATACAAAATATGTTCAAGTAAGCTTATCCTTTATTCTATAATTTTGGCAAATCAAGCTTTATGATTTGATATTAGATAAGTAGTGATGGTGTCACTGATTATTCTTGGCAGACCAATTAATCGCATGAACCACGAAACTTATTTTAATTGATTTTTATAAAGTATGAAACATGCAAAAGAAAAAATCAAAACGCAAAAATTGTACTCAACACTAACTACTCCCCTTCACACTCAACCTTCTGCATATGACGTCCTTCTCTTGCAAGCACAAAGTCCGATATTTTCTGAAAAAAATCATCATTTAACAGTACGATAGAGGATTTGAATATCACCTGCCCAACTAAATGAAGTATACCACTGAATAACATATTATCTAAACGTTGACTGTTTCAGAATCCACCACACATTTTCCTCCCCAAGAGATCGCAAATGGTTCACAAAAGTTAGAATAATGGGTGTTCAAAAAGCTATTAGGTTGTCACATTTAACCAAGGAAAGAAGAATCAATTATAGAGTAATACAGCAGACATTAGATTCAAATTTACCAAGAAATATACCTCCTACAATCTGAGGACTAATGCTAGCTGCGGCAACAACTCTGGGATCACTTTAAAGCCTTCCAGTTTGTCGTGAAACGACACAGCTTGTGACTCAAAACAGACTCAAAATCACAGACACATCACTGCCAAGAGGAAGACATAATATGAAATGATAAACGTCCAGTGAAATACTAAAGTTTCACCAATTATGAACGTATTGAATGGCTTCATATGGAGAAGAGACTAACTTATCGAGTTTGATAGTTGCCATGACACGTTCTTTTCCTTGGGACTGTCACTCATTGTACTTTTCACAGAAATTAGCTCACCAAGAACATCTGCGAGATGAGGGTTAGCTTTATTATTTACCGGTTACGATGATAAGCATGAGATGGACAGATAATGAGAGGATGTACCTGGAAGTTGTGTGCTGGTTTTGGCAAGGTCATGTAGAGAATCGTGCTCCTGAACCTGAAACGCTCTTCCGGAGTTGGAGAAACCGCTTCGGTTAACGCATAGATTTTGGTTGGACCACTGAACCGAATCATCAGTGGAGAGTCGGAGAGCATGTAGTTCTGATGGCACCGAGCCACGTCAAATACGTATAGTGTGGACAGTGAACCAGCCTTGAGATGTTGCCTGAAAGCAGTGAGCCAGTGAACATTCGCTGTGGCTGCCATGAGAGTGGCCTGAGACAATTCTGGGAAAAAAAATCATCATCAACAAACGTTTCAAGAAGATGATCTCAGTGAAGATTATGAGATGAATAAAAAGTTCGATACTTGGTCACCAGAATTGTTAAAAACTATGATTAAGAGCTTTAAGATCTGAGAAACCACAAACGTTTCAAAAAGAGCATTCAAAGATTTTAAACAAAAATCAAAATATAAAATTTGGTTATGAGATAAATAAAAAGTTTGATACTTGGTTGCCGGAATTGTTAAAAACATTATGGCTATGAGATTTAAGATCTGACAAACCTAAGCAGTAAGGAGGAGCATGTCCACCCCATCAACATGCCACCATGCTTGACCTTTCTAGCCTTCCAGAATCTCAGCACAGAACCGGACCTTTACAGTGGAAGAACATTAACCTGCCTTCAAATCACGAAGAAGAACAGATGAAGTTGCCTTTATACTGGAATTAAGTTTTTTTTTTCAGTATCAGAAACTGGTGAGATGTTGTTCAAGGGACAAAGAAATACCTATTTATAGGTGTGATCACCACCTTAAGCAGGGGAAAATACATTGAATGTGGTGTTGTCCTTGATGAGCGTCGAAAGAGTTAAGATGTATTAAAAGGCGATGAATGTGGCTTCGAAACGTCTGTGAGGTAGTAATAAACACGAAACGATTGAAAGGAAGTGTAAGCCAGAGTCTCTACACGACGATTCGTCTCTCTCGACTTTCAGAATCTCCATCGTTGATTCAGCTAGTGATAGATCGAAGAAGACGATGAAAACCTAATTTCCAATATCGACCATCGCGGAAAAGACTCTACAGCTATTGGGCTGAATACTCAATTTTCTGAAGAGAATAATAACAGTCCAGCCCATAAAAGAAAAAAATTAAAATCAAAACCAAACAATTGAAACCCATTACGCCGAGAGTTAGCAAAACATTAGTCGTCTGGACACGTGGTGCCGTCTCCTTGATCGAATTAATGACATGGCAAGGGACGTGGATAGCCTAAGAAGAGAGAGAACTCACTTTTATAGTATTAGATACTTGAACTAATGATTTAAAATTATTGGATTACATCTTCTATATTTCTATTATAATGCTCGTTTTACGTTTAAATATGAAGATTTAACATTGAAATGATGATTTGTTTTGTGTTTATAATTTATATTTTGTTAATCGAATTAGAACAAAACTAAAAACTAATTCCATTGAACTGAATCGTACACAAATCAACCCAAATTAGTTTCGAATGACTGCAGTTAAAATTTTCTTAGAAGAAACCAAACCAAACCGAACACGTGTTGACAAGATACAGTGGCCAAAAAAGCTATGAAAAATAAATATTAAAAAAAAAAACAAAAAGTAAAGTTCATTTGCAATGTAGACTCACCCCTATAGAAGTGCATATTACGTCAAAAACCTTTTTAAGAGTTGAAAACAAAACATTTCTCAGATCAACTGTTCTTGTCCTAACCGGATAATGAAGTGGAACAATGTAGCAGTAGCACTAGACATTCCGCGTCGAAAGCACTGAGTTATATAAAAGTGAAATATTGGCATGCGATTACATTAACAATACCAAACTCTCTTGTCCATTTCTATGGATGACTCGAGCTAATGGAAGCCAGCTACATGTCTTGTTTGACTTTTGTATCTTTGAGTTCTCTTCAATTAATCATGCATGCATCTATGTTTTGCATATTATAATATTAGCTAATCGCTAATCAACTCACCCTTATCTTATTCAGCACTGATCGATAGTCAAATCTCCTTACGTTTCCATAACGAAAAACAAGTTCTGGATTGATTCCTTCTCGATAATGCTATAATAGTTATCTCGATCATCTATACAATATCAACATTACTCTAGAAAAATCCACTAAATGCCAATTTATATTGTGTTAAACTCCCGTAGTTAAGAATCTTATCTTATAGAAACAAATCAAGGAATCTAATCTTTATGTGGCTCTTTTGGTTTGGGTTTTCATATCACCATATTTAAGCTTTTGCCGTTTGAGGCGTCTCGAATCTGCATGTTTAAGCTTTAGTTCCTTTGACATATAAAAAAAAACCTCGTTGCTTGAGCTTCTTTTTTTTTTTTTTATAATTTAGTTAATATTATAGGATTTGTAGTGAATACACACTCATCTTCAAAAAAAATTAAAAATACAAGTTTTGTTTTTTAAAAAAAACTTGTGGCCATGGACCGTGGTATTGTAACATGAGGTATATTTGGTATTAAATTATTTATACCAACACAATTTGTGGACAAAGCGAATTCAAGTTTTGGCAAAAGGAAAGAAATGGTCTTATGTGTCAACTCAACGTGCAACTTTTCATGCAATAACATGCAAATTAGGTCAGCCATTACGAATAAAATAAGATGAGTAATTCACTGTGATAAGAGTAAACGGGAAGGCACCATAGACCACTATATCATGGGACCAATAGTGCAATACATAATTATTATATAATTTGGGTTTGTATGTTCCATGTTTCAACCACTCCAATATCACGAAGCGTGACCAAGTGAGAGTCCATACTATATATAAGCTGATATATACACAAGATTGTAAACTTAATAGCATACTCAAAAATAGCTTAAAACAGAATACAAACATTATTTGAGATTAAAAAATAATAAGATGGCTAGGACAAATTTATTGAGCGTGATTATGCTGATGCATGCAATTATTGGGCTTCCTTATAACGTGAGGGGGTTAAATATGGGTTACTACATGATGAGCTGTCCTATGGCAGAACAGATTGTGAAGAATACTGTTGACAATGCTCTTCAAGCTGATCCCACTTTAGCCGCAGGTCTTATACGTATGCTCTTCCACGACTGCTTCATTGAGGTAAACCTTTCTCTTAATCTCCATTCCCTAACATTAGTATTTTAGAAGAAGAAAAAAAACTTATTTGTTTCTGTCTTGTTAAGGGATGTGACGCGTCGATTCTGCTAGATTCAACAAAAGACAACACTGCTGAAAAGGATTCACCTGCGAACCTGAGTCTACGTGGCTACGAGATCATAGATGATGCAAAAGCAGAAATAGAGAATACATGTCCTGGTGTTGTTTCTTGCGCTGATATTATTGCCATGGCTTCTAGAGATGCTGTCTTTTGGGTAAGCAAGCTGATCATTTGTGATTGTATATATTTATGATGAATGATATTTATAACTATTAGAGTTGGTAATTGGCTTTATCTATATTATAGGCCGGTGGTCCATATTATCAAATACCAAATGGTAGATTTGATGGTAAAAGATCGAAGATAGAAGATACAAGAAACCTTCCATCACCTTTTCTCAATGCCTCTCAACTCATTCAGACTTTTGGCCAACGTGGCTTCAGTGTGCGAGATGTTGTTGCTCTTTCCGGTAAATTGTTTATTTACAACACACTTTGAGTAGCTCCTTAAAGAAAGAAAGCTAGTAGTTCAAGAAAAAAAAAACTGGAATTTACATTAAAAAAATAGTTCATTAAAATAGTTATAGGCTTAAGTATTATTAACTAAAAATTTGTAAATATAAGAAATTAAATTTGAATAACTATTTTTAAAACTTAATTAGTTGTTGATTTACATGACCATGCTTTATTGTTTTTAAATATAAGTTTTCGTTTTAAGTTGAATTTATATATTTAATTGCTAGATGTACCCTTTGTATAAAATTCTTGGTTTGTGGTGTTTTTAGAGTTGTAGAATTTTGGTGGCTGGAAAATAAGAAAATAAAGTGTAGATATCTAAGATTTTATTAAAATATTGTAATATTAAGATACTCTACATTCACTTGGAATGAAATCCATACAAATATAAAATGTTTATCAAGAATGTGACTGCTCTGCCATATGCAATTAACTTTTTTTTTTGGTTCTAACTTAATTTGTGGAATTATGTATATATAGGAGCACACACCCTTGGAGTTGCACGATGCTCATCCTTCAAGGATAGACTTACCACCCCAGACTCTACCATGGACTCCTCTTTTGCAAAGACTCTTTCTAAAACTTGCAGTGCCGGTGACAACACAGAGCAACCATTTGATGCCACGCGTAACGATTTCGACAATGCTTATTTCAATGCGCTTCAGAGGAAATCTGGAGTCCTCTTCTCAGACCAAACCTTATACAACACACCAATGACCAGGAATCTTGTTAATGGCTATGCCTTTAACCAAGCTATGTTTTTCTTTCATTTCCAACAGGCCATGCAGAAAATGAGCAATCTTAATGTCAAATACGGTTCTCAAGGTGAAGTCCGTCAAAATTGTCGCAGTCTTAACTAAGCATGTGTGCAAGATGTATTGATGATTTTTGTATCAATGCTCCAACCTTTGGTTATATATATCTCTACTCTATCATATGATTCATGTTGAATCTCTTGTGCTACCATGTAATGTAACAGAATATGTGTAATCTATCATAATATGTAGTTGTATACTCTTAGTGTTTGTGGGTTTCAGATATCATCAAAGCGTTTCTCTATGTATAAAACAGATATGATCTTTGTCACTATCCAAGGCCACATTCTATTTTTGTTTTTTTCACTTGAGCATTCCCCGTATATATAAATAGCAAGACAACATAGAACATGACTAAAGATATCTAAAAACATTGACATAAATAAACGTAAATCACGTTACAACAATTCTCAAGAATTAACTTTTTAAAGTCATGTTTTGAGTTTTGAGTTTTCAAGAACATTCAAACCACTTTTCATATATAACTTACAAACCCCAATCTCATTTTTTTCATGCATGTAGCCAATAATATGGAGCAGGAGAAACTAAAACCTCAATAGATACAGAAGAAGAAAAGCCATTCGTGTTACAAATCTTATCTTGGACCCGAGGGATAATCGTTTTCGATGTGGGAAGTGGAATCTCCTATGAGCCAGGCAGTGTTTGGTTGGTTATAGTTTTGGTAGTTGAAATCTTGTCTGAACATTTCCTCTTTTTGCCACTCTTCCCATCTCTCAGCTAAACCGTCTCCTTCAAGCATTCTCACAACTTCAGACATTTTGGGTCTCTCCATTGGTGAGCTCTGAGTGCAGAGCAGAGCCACTTGGATCAGCTGCTCCACTTCTTCGTCTATATAGTTACCCTGAAGATCGACATCTACTAGCGCTTCCAACTTCTTCTCTTTCAACAACCCTTTCACCTGTTGAATAGTACCAAACAAACACCCATAAGCAACACACATCATGGACTATACAACAGTGAAAACACATTATATATATGTATATACCCAGTCTAGTAACATGACATCATCGTCATTCGCTAGGCGAGCAAGATCGAAAGCTCTTTGTCCAGTAATCAGCTCAAGAAGCATGACCCCATAACCAAAAACATCAGTTTTCTCTGATGATTTTCCTGTAGAAAGATACTCAGGGGCTATATGACCAATTGTACCACGGACCGCCGTTGTCACATGTGTGTCTTTGTAGTCCATGAGTTTTGCGAGCCCAAAATCACCGACCACGGCTTCAAAGTCCTCGTCCAACAATATATTTGCAGCTTTGACATCTCGATGAATGATCTTTGGGTCGCAATGATCATGTAAATATGCAAGCCCCCTTGCCGATCCCAACGCAATACGCTGCCTCTTTGGCCAATCAAGTGGTGGCTGTGACTCCGGACGGTCTACGGAGATGATAAGAATATAACATAACTCACAGATCGACGCTTAATGAACAAGAAATAAACCACAAGATGAGAGATATACCTCTTAAACAGGAGGCAACACTTCCATTAGCCATGTAAGGATAAACAAGCAATCTTTCTGTTGGAGTCATGCAAAAACCACGAAGACGAAGCAAGTTCCTATGAACAGCCATACTGATCATCTCCACCTCGGTCTGGAACTGCAGTTCTCCACCTTGGGTACGCTCCTCTTTCAATCTCTTAACCGCCACTAAAGTACCATCAGCTAACCGTCCTTTATAGACTTTACCAAAACCACCTCTACCCAATATGTTCCTGTTGCTAAAATTATCCGAAGCAACTTGTAGTTCACGTAATGAAAACCTCTTGAGCTGTCCTAAATGAACCTCGGGGTCCTCTTCAGCTGCAAAAAAAAAATAAAACAAACGTTCAGCCAGAGAAGTGTCAACGAGAAAATAGGTAACGGAAGTTTGGCTAACCTGGTACATCAAAGAAGTGGTCCTGTGGTTTTTTCCTTCGCCACAAAGCAAGTGCAATGGCCGGAACAGCAAATAGAAGCGCAGCACCGGCGGCAACTCCTCCCGCAATTGCTCCAGTTATTCTATTACTCCCTGCACGTATGATACTAACTCTTCAGATAGACAGCTTTGAACTTTTTAATAGGATAAGGTATCAAATAAGATTCATCATTGGCCGCTGACTATTAATTATTTTCTACTCACTCAAATTGGCAATGCTATTTATTATCTATATACAGTTGTGGAAGAAGCGATATAACCACCTATAAGATACATGTCATAGACAAAAAGAAAAACCTGCAGGTGATGGCGGTGTAGGGGAGATGGGAGGTGGCGGAGAAGCGGGAAGGGGAGTCAAATTGGTGTTGGCAAAACTGTAGATAACTTCCAATTAATTAATCAATCAATCTGACACATCCACAAATATTTTAAAATTAAGAGAAAGAAGCAAAACCTGATGGGTGTGAAAAGTGAAAAGGAACCATTAACAGGAATATCTCCAGTGAGGCGAGTGTTTGACAGATCCCTGCATTTCAAGATGATATCATTTTCTGAATCAGTGTCAAACAATAATCAGAAACATCCAAAGGAATTTGGGAGAGACAAAGTTACACTCACAGAACTTGCAGCGTAGAGACAGCAGTCAAAGACCTAGGAATCTCTCCAGATAAGCTATTGTTATTAAGACGCCTGAACACCAGTAGTAACATGAATAAATGGATCGACATTAACCAAGTGATGAGTTGATGATACTGATGAATGTTGAGTAAACAACAGAATCAAACTTTTAAGGACGTTGTGCTTACAAGAAACGGAGTTTCTGTAGTCGACCGAGAGTTGATGGGATGGGACCGCTTAAATTGTTCAAGTAAAGATCCAAGCTCACAAGTTCTGTCAAATTTCCAAGCTGCTCTGGGATTGGCCCAGTAATGTTATTGCTATAAAGCTCCCTATATCATTTACACTTTCTTTAACATTAAACAAAAGATCGGAAGGTTATAAACTCTTTAAAAACTACTTCACCAATATATCAGCTATTACTTAAAAAAGTATAACCAGGTATGACAACGTGCTGAGAAACAATCTATAACAAAAAATTTACAATCATCGACAGAAAAATAAAGAGCTATTCTGCAGCCTTTTTTGAAGAAATAAGAGATGACTTACAAGTACTGCAAGTTTGGGAGCTGGCCAAGCTGCGCTACAAGCTGACCAGATAGATTGGCATTCCCAAGGTCACTGAGCAAAGATAAAGACAATGAAACTCAAAAGCCGAATCATTCATTCCTAGGCAGAGAGAGAGAGGAAGAAAGAACTTACACACGGGTAACACTATTGTCACTATCGCAAGTGACATGAAACCAAGTACAAGGTGTAACAAGAGTAGCATCCCAACTTTGGAGCACCTTGTTAGGGTCGGATAAACTGTTCTTCAGAGCACCCAGAGCGTCACCTAACCAAAAGAAAAAATCAAGTATTAAATGTCGAAACTTTGCAATCAAATTAAGATGAAGACCAACAAGAAAATTAAATGAGATAATAAAAATGGATCCTTTAATGGAATAAACAAGCTAAACTGAGAAGAGAATGTAAACCTTCGGCGTTGCCAGATGTTCTGAGAACCAAATCGAAAACCAGAACCAGCCAAAAGAAGCCCGGTTTCATCATCAATCGTCGTTCCATTACAACTAGAGTTCTAGTTTCATTTGATGATTACTCATTATCAGAGAATGATTTTTTTTTTTACCCACCCACCCACAAATTAAGGATCTGGAGTCCTCGATTTGATTGGAGCTACTACTACCACACACCACACCCACAAGGAAGCTCCCAAAAAGTCAAAGACAGAGAAATTAGAGGGAAGGAAAGTTAAGACAAGAGCCCTCCCTCGACGCGTATTCACCCGTTGACTTTAGTTTGAACTTTGAAGAGAAACCCAACCCCAAAATCGATTTAATCAAAAAAAACCAAACAACACTCTCAGCTGTGAAACTCCTCCGAGATCGCTGACCGTTGACTGCTTTTTTTCTCCGGGGAGGATTCAGATTGCGAGGAAGATGATGATAGATTACAAAGAATAAAACGAGCGAAAGAAAGAAAAAAAAAAAGAGAGAGAGTTTTTACTTGTTTGAGTTGGTACAGTGAATTTATAAAATGACATTTAATGCAAAAGTAGAGAGAGACGATGACGTGGCGCATTTCGAGCTTTTTAGCTGGTCAAAGTCAAACACGCACGCACGACTTCCACTGGGATGATGTTTGGTTTTGTTATGTTTGGTACACCACCACATCATTTAATTACTTACGTTATTATTAATCCTTCATAATCTGTACAATTGAGCCACTCTAAAGGGTGAGTATGTCCAAATCGGCCTATAACTAAGTTTAGACAGGCTCTTGTTGTTTTGTGGGCTGGATAAAACCAGTCCAGCTATTTTGAATTTTTTATAAGACAAAACAAAATAAAATAAATGTGAAATGGCGAGTCTAAATTGGCCCATCTCAGTTTATACAGGGCTTTGGACAAACAAAAAAAAAACAGGATTTTATTGTTGTGTCGGTTAGATAAGAAACCAGTCCAGTTATTTAGATATGATATTATGATTGGACCAAAAAATAATACAAATAAGACATATATAAAGAAAGAATACAAATATATAGCTTACAATTTTATCAGTTTATTATATTCATTTTAATATATCGAAAAGTACAAAAATAAATAAATTCAATACGGACAGGCAAACTCTGTAAGGTATATCTAGTTTGTCATAAGAAGAAAACAACAGTCAGTCACTATACCAGACCATTTAAAGGCCCCATAGATAATGAGATGTAAAATCTTACCCGTGATCTTCTCATTACATAAAAACCACAATATTATTATTTAATTTATTTTTTTAAGAAGATATGTACTTTCTTTCTTTTTTTTGGTTAAATACTTTCTTTTTTTTTTTTTTTACTTTCATTTTTTTCTGGAACAAAGATATGCACTTTCTCTCCTCCCCTTACCACCTTTGGCTTTTGGCACTTCACATGCACCATCGTTAGTGCCCTTTTCACGACATATGTGTCCTGTCTGTATACATTTTTTTAAAAAAATTACATTTTCTTTTCTATCTCCAGACAAACAAAGGAAAGTATAAAGAAAGTGTTGCTTGTCGAATATTAGAGAGGTAAGGTATCATCAATCTTCCACCTTCGCTGTCACGAACCAAAAGCTTCACGGTAATCATTTGCACACACATGCAATTCTGACTTTTTCATTCATTCATTCTCTCAAACCCCATCACAAAAAGTTTCGTTTCAGAACTCTTCTGTTCGTAATCATTATCATCCGAGAGATTCTCCTCTGCTTAACGATGGAATCGGAGAAGCCGAGTGCTGTGAGTTCTATCACAATCAGACCGTCGTGGGCGTTTCTTCTCCTTGCTTTCACCGTCTTAGCCCTTCTCTCTCACCAAATCTCCTCCAATTCATTCCTCCCTCTCTTTATCCCCACCACCACGACGATACGTGACCCGGTTACCTGCTCCGGGTTTTTTAACCACGACCCGTCACCGAATCGGGTCGTCATGTCCATAACGGAATTCGGCGGGGTGGGAGACGGCGAGACGTCGAACACGGAGGCTTTCCGCCGCGCCGTGAGGCATCTCGGAGGTTTTGCGGCAGAGGGTGGGGCCCAGCTTAATGTTCCCAAGGGCACGTGGCTCTCTGGAAGCTTTAACCTCACCAGTAATTTCACGCTCTTCCTCGAACAAGGCGCTGTTATTTTGGGATCCCAGGTAAAAAATTTTTTTACTCTACATTAATCTATTAATTGGTTGCTAATAACTACAGTAGTAATTGGTTAATTATACATTTTGATGATTGATCTGTGAGAATCCAAACTTGGTTTTGTGTTTGCTTTCAGCTTTGTCGGTTAGTTAGGTTTTGGTTGGTAAACACTCTCTGTAGATTACGCTAATCACGGTCACTCGTGAAAAGTACTCAACAGGACCCACCCACCAAGTGTTTGAAAGTAGAAAGAGTTTGTGTCTGAGTGGAATAGTCTCATGAGTGAAAAATCTTCTTTGATTTGTAAACAATCTTTTGATCAGGATTTACTTTGTTACATGTGCTTTTCATGCTAATAGTAGTAGCTGTAGAAAGGATCTGATAAGAAGTCAAAGAAACCATGCTTATATGCTAATTAGACTCTTACAAGAGTTCAAAAAAAAATATGACTAGACAACTTTTGTCTGAAGCATGTTTTTGATGTACAAACTAGATCTACCAGATTACTTCTGTGGTCTTCTAATTTATACTATTATATTAATTTAAGCTTGTCTGCTAGTGTGTTTAAGCATAGTGTCATGTGTCATGTAAACTCAAAAGTCAGATGTCCTTATATAATATACATATTTTGTTACTTTTTTTTTTTTTAAAGTTTGCGTGAAGTGATCACGGTTAAAATTATATTTGTCTGGGATCATGGTTTGATAGGACCTAGACGAATGGCCAATAATAGAGCCGTTGCCTTCTTATGGAAGAGGGAGAGAGAGACCTGGTGGTAGACACATTAGCCTCATCCATGGAGACAACCTCACTAATGTTGTCATTACAGGTACTTTTTATTCAGTACCCTCATTACTTGCGCTTATTATATCTTGTTCAACGTTACCAAAGCTTATATGGATTGTTAGATAACAATTTGGCCTGCTTTCTCTGCTTTGGTGTGAACACATGTGCAGATATTTTACCTTAATGTTTCTCATTTTCCTGACGTGAATTCAAAGGCAAAATGCAAATTGAAGGCGAAATTTTCTTTGTATTTGGGCTGAAAAGTATATTACACAAAGTAAATTCTGCGTTTGAAACAGTCAAGGCTGTGTCATAGTCTCTACTTTAGCCATGACGACAAACAGTTTTGGTTGACTTTGGTTTTGGGTTTTTATGGTCTTAGAGAGTTTGGAGTTGTCTAGAATTAACTCATTGGTGATTTATCCTGTAATTTTCTGTGACTGAGAGTAATAAAGCAGCTGTTTCTTATTGACATCTAGATTTATAAAAAATAAAAAAAAACTACAGGTGAAAATGGTACAATCGATGGTCAGGGAAAAATGTGGTGGGAGTTATGGTGGAACAGAACACTGGTGCATACGAGAGGCCATCTTATAGAGATCAAGAACTCTCATAACATCCTCATCTCGAACCTCACTTTGCTCAACTCTCCTTTCTGGACAGTCCATCCTGTTTACTGCAGGTTCTTACTTATACTTCCAACTGTTATTTGCTTGCATTTATCATGTGTCACAAGCTTGCATCACTAGAACAACCTCTTATGACTTTGTTTGTGCAGCAATGTTGTTATTAGAGACATGACCATCCTTGCTCCAATGAATGCTCCTAACACCGATGGTATAGACCCAGGTAAGAAGGCTCTATTCTGGCTTTGGTACAATATTGTCTTGTGTCTTATTTCTCTGAATAACATTGCAGACTCAAGCACCAACGTCTGCATCGAGGACTGTTACATCGAAAGCGGGGATGACCTTGTAGCTGTGAAGAGCGGGTGGGACCAGTACGGTATGGCTATGGCACGTCCGAGTTCAAACATCATCATCAGACGAATCTCTGGTACTACACGAACTTGTTCAGGTGTCGGAATAGGAAGCGAGATGTCTGGTGGGATTTTCAACATTACCATACAAGACATTCATGTCTGGGATTCAGCAGCTGGGCTCCGCATCAAAACAGATATAGGAAGAGGCGGTTACATTTCGAACATCACCATTAGTAATGTGTTATTAGAGAAAGTGAAAGTTCCAATCAGATTCAGTAGAGGCTCAAACGATCACCCGGATGATAAGTGGGATCCTAAAGCTATGCCGAGAGTGAAAGGTATTTATATTAGCAACGTTGTGAGTGTGGACTCGAGAAAGGCTCCCATGTTGCTTGGTGTTGAAGGTGCATTGTTTAAAGACATATGTTTGAGGAATGTAACGCTTCTTGGATTGCCTCAGACTGAGAAATGGAAATGCAAGGATGTTTCTGGTTATGCTAGTGATGTTTTTCCTCTGTCGTGTCCACAGCTTTTGCAGAAGGAAGGTTCGGTCTCTCGGTGTTTATAGATGAGTTTTGGTTAGTGTTTTTACAGAGTTCCATGTGATATAGGTGGCCCATGAGTTTGAACAAGTTTTTATTTGGGTGAAGATTCTTGGTCACTTCAGAAGATGCCGTCTTGGTTTTCCTTTTCACATTTTTTTATTCTTGTTTGTGAATTTTGATTCTTTTGACATATACTTTGTGTAATGAAAATATACTTTGAATTATTCAATAAAGATGTCTCCATATTCATTTTTACCGTCATTTGTATTTCAAGAATATTGCGTTTAGGTGCGTGGAAGCGTCGGTTGTCAATAAAGTAGTTTTTCCTACGTAACGACGTATAAGTAGTTTTTCTACATAATGTATAGTCGTTGGGCCAATAAAGTAGTTTTATAAAAACCAGATATATTATGTATAAAATGCTAAGATATTTTCTGTCTTTCTGCACAAATTTTGAAATCATAAACCATAACAACAATTTTGTGATTAAGGAATCTTTTTTTTTGTATACACTGAACATGAATGAGACACAACAATGTTATTTCAATTTCAAACCACTATACTATCAGGGCCGGCTCAAACATTTTACAGGCCCTGGGGCAAAATAAAAAAAGAGACCCTTTTATATATAAAATTGAAATGTTGATATTGTAGGTACAAGATAAAATAAAATCGTTTTTGTTTAAAAAGATAAGCACAAACCATAAAAATAAAATAAAAAACTCTTGCTCTTCCTATAGCTTCATTTTCTTGAGAATGAAATCATTTGTTTCAACAAAAACCATCACAGTATAACATCTTCCTGCAAATCTGAAAAAAAAAACAGTAGTCATCCTAAAAAGAAATGCAATCATAAGAAACGGTTTTTTCGAGCTTTACTTGATGCAAAATCATGTATAACAGTTTCAAAATCAATGCTTTCTAAGATGTTCTTTTCAATACATAAAATAGCTAAACCATTCAATCTTTCTTGAGACATTGAAGATCTTAAATAATTTTTCAACAACTTTAATTTTGAAAAGCTTCTCTCTGCTGAGGCTACCGTCACAGGTGTAGTCAAAAGAATTCTATAAGCAATTGAAACATTTGGATAACAGCCTACACTTTCAACAAACTCTAGAACTTCACTAGGTTCTATAGATACATCGGGTAAAGTCGTTTGCAGCATTCTCAATTCAGAAAAAAGATCATTCAAATCAACATCAGAAGAATCACCATTAGAAAAGGTATTGTAAAAGTTTGTGCAATGACTTCGAAGTTCACTTTCATCTAACACTTTTAGTCTCAAAGAATCAAATAAAAACCCAAAAACACTTTTAAAATTCATCATTTGATCAAACCTGTTCTTCACCGAAGTTGTTGCCATGTCCACAACAACTAAAAAATAGTCAACTCTAAAAGCATCCTCACCTGATAATTGTACTTGTTCACCTGAATCAGTTTCATCAAACTGCTTTTTCCTAAAGACACGACGCTTATTTGGAAAAACAGGATCAACATCCATCTCATGAGCAATATTTTGAGCTATTTTCAAGCTAGAATTAAACCCTTCATTTCTATATTTCTCAAAAAACAGCAGAACACCTTCAAGTTGTTTTAAAGCATTGTCAATGCACATAGATTTAGACTGTAAGTTCTTACTGGCCGAGTTAATAGCAAACAAAATTTCATACCAAATGACCATGCCAAGTAAAAATTCAAAATTATCAAATGCCATAATTAAACTTTCAGCATCACTTTTTGTCATAGCATCTTCACATGATTCATACAATTCTAATAAAGCTGACCTTACTTGTAAAGCTTGAAATCTGATAGCTTTCACGCTATTAATCCGGCTTTCCCAACGAGTATTGGATAATGATTTCACTGTAAAAAAAGGAACATGGTCAAGCAAAATCTTCCATCTCTTTGTAGAACTAGAAAACAAAGTATATATGCGTTGCACAACTCCAAAGAAAGAAATAGCTTTCAAACATGAATGAGCCATATCACTAACCACAAGATTAAGACTATGACAAGCACATGGCATATACAAAGCTTTTGAGTTTATATCAAGCAATCGTCTTTGAACACCTTGATGTTTTCCTTTCATATTAGAACCATTGTCATAACTTTGACCCCTCACATTATCAACATCAAGAGTAAGAGACTTTAGAACATCTAATAATTTTTCAAAGAGCCCTAGACCAGATGTGTCATCTACCTTTAGAAACTCTAAAAAATACTCTTCTACTCTAACTTTTTTATCAGACATGTTCACACATCTTATTATTAGAGTCATTTGCTCTTGGTGGCTCACATCTGGTGTACAATCAAGAATCACTGAAAAGTATTTTGCCTCTTTGATATTAGCAACAATGGAAAACTGAACATTATGAGCCAAAAGAGAAATAAACTCATTCTGAATATTATGGCCAAGATAATGATGATGAATTTCATGATTTTGAATGCGCCTGATATGATCTTGGATTATCAAATCAAATTCTGCAATCATTTCAATAGCTCCTAAGAAATTACCATTGCTATCTTGGTAAAGTTTCTCATTTTTTCCTCTAAAAGCTAAGCACCTTTTAGAAAGAAATTTCACAATAGCAATTATTCTAGTTAAGACCAGCCTCCAACGTTCTTTTTCTCTAGCAATTTCTTTTTGGAGTTCTTTATCAATTGTTAGATCTTTTTCTAATCTAATTTTTAGTTCATTCCAAGTTTTCATATTAATCATGTGTTCTATACTTCTCTCATGATCTTTAAGCCTCTCACTAAGATGCTTCCAATCTTTAAATCCATCTTTTGCTAGCATATTTGAGCAGCCAATGGATTTAAACAATTTGCAACAAAAGCAATAGACTTTGTCCACATGTTTTGAATAAACCAACCAATTTCTATCACTAGTTTCTCCATTACTCAACTTTCGAGAATAATAACTATATGAGAAATGTCTAGAATACTTATCTAAAGGAAACACAAGATTCATTTCTCTTTTAGGCCCTTTTTCAATTAGCACATCTCTCATTTTGTTGTCAAGATTTTCCCAAGACCTAGGATCATAAACATCAAGATAAGAACTTGGTTCTTCACAAAAATTTGGACTTTCAACAGTAGATGCATTTATCACATTATCATGCTCACTTAAACGACTATTCCCATCACCAAAATGATCATTTGATTCATGAATATTATCCACACAATCAGATTTCAAATTTTCATCAGCATTTTTTTTTATCACAAATTTATCTAAAGAACCTCTTTGTGATTCAATAAACAATTCACGAAGTCTTTTTTTCTTCCTCTTTTGACATCCAGAATTAGTTCCATTCATGATGCAAGCAAAAAGTTAAGTAAAAGGAAAAGTACACCTGGATTTTAGAAGCAAAAACTGAATTGATGAAGCCTGGATGAAGCTGAAAGAGAAAGTGAAGAATCCAGGAAGAACCAGCGGTCTTGAAATCTTTTAAACTTGTATCGTCTCACCACTCACCAGAACTGATCGTCGCTGGAAATATCAAATATGCAGGGGAAATATGAACAGTCTTTTCAGAAGAGAAGAAGACGCTTTAGTGAATATACTCATATCCCTAAATAAACTCCCATTAACGGTAACTATTAATTATAATATTTTACTAGTTAATTATAATTTGGTAAAAAATTATACAGATTAACATAAATAAGATATTGTTTCCATAAATTTAGATTTATAAATTTCGTATTTATTAATTTCGTTTTACAAAAAACTTTAGGTTTATAATTAAAAAAAAAAAAAACCTATACTAGTACATTCAAAAAAAAAAAAAAAATATGGGCCCCCTCCAGTAATGGGCCCTGGGCGGGTGCACTGCTTGCCCCTGGTCTTCAGCCGGCCCTGTATACTATATGAGTTGGGCGAAGATATGCACCATTGTTCACCATCCGTTTGGTTGAAAAATTGGCGGTTGTTTCCAACTATCTAAAACTTACAAATGTTCATGCATGTAAAGGCGTATGCCTTTAGCAACTATATATCAAGCTATACTGGCCAGTTTCAAATCGCTGAGTACGAATGAAAAGAAGCAGACTATTTCCTCAAAGGTCATCCCATCTTAAGATTAACTTATTAATATTTGCGAGACTATATATATATTTCTTCCTCATGTTCGAATGTATCCTCAACACTAGACACAAGCTCTATTCGTAAAGCACATATTCAAAATATAAACATCTAATTAACAACAGAAAGCAACCAAATGAAAAAATACATATACATGAAAATGTTATCAATTATATGTCTCACCAAAATATTATTAAATAAATGCAGATTATATATTCTTTAACAATCGCAAAAATCAGACCACACCAAAATAATAAATATATTAACATGTTGATTTTAAGCACGTCCGTAAAACCAGCTATGAGAAAACGATTTATCCGTTTCACCCGAACACCATGCAAATATTGCATGTAGTGACGGTCTAATGTAACTAACGCACTAAAAATATCATATAACATGTACCTTTTGATACAAGCTTCCACAGAGATTAACAATTTCAAGCCTTACAAGTTCCAACGCATCAGCTATTTGGTAATTAGTACCCACATACGTATTATATACACTTACAAGACTTGCATCTCCTTGTGTATTAATACGCCTATAAATATTTGTTACATGCATATGTACTAATTAATAGCAAACCATGCATTATACCAACAATAACGACGACAGAGACACATATACGTATGCGTATGTACCAATTTAAGTACATGTGATACACATACACAACATATATGTCATAGATATAGATTTAAATGGATGGAAAACGAGAGTTGTAATTGATAGAAGATTCAAATGAGGTTTTAAGGAAGCAAAAGGCTGAAAATGATACCTAACCCTAATGATAGATACCCTTTAAAATCATTGAGTTGTGAAAGTGTAACCTAAGAAACTACTCCAACTCCAAGAAAATCAATGAAAGTAACATTTTTCTTCCCACCATCAACTCCCGTGGATGGTCCATCTTCACCCGAGTTCTTCTTATGATCTGGTATAGCTGCATGAAATGCGTTATTGTGATGATCCACCGACTCTTTTGACTTTCTCCTCTCATCTTTGCGTACATTTGAGATCGATGAAGATCCAAAATGATCATCTCTAGGTGTTGAAACAAAAGTGTAAGGCCAGAGACCACGACTTGTATCCTTTTGATACCTCCATAGCCCAAACTGGGATCTATTAAGCCTTGTAAGACTAGAACTAGGGCTTAACATATTATGCCAGCTTTGGTTGAACATAGAAGTAGACGTGGAAGAGTGGCTTTCACGTTTGCGTCTAGCCATGATGACATGGAAATGGTTCTTGACAGCGTTATCGGTCCTCCCGGGGAATAGCCTGGCTATAGAGGCCCAACGATTCCCCTGGATCCGATGAGCTTGGAGAAGTCTCTCTTCTTCTTCCTCAGTGAAAGGTTTCTTGGTGATGTTTGGATCAAGTTGATTGTACCATCTCAATCTACAACTTTTCCCTATATATGAACCCATATTACTCAATTATTTTAAAAACACATAGATCCAGTATGGAACATATATGAATATATTATACCTGATCTTCCATGTAGATGTTGAGCAATGAAATTCCAGTTCTTGGGACCATATTGTTCCACGAGTTGCCGGAGATGGTCGTCTTCAATAGGTCTCCAGTGACCTCTCTGACAACTTACTTTCTTATTGTCAAAACTGTTGCTTCCTCTAGACATATCCATGGATGCTATCTCTATCTTCACCTACATCAAACAGAGAAAATGTTGAAGAAAGAGGAATATGATGGATTAGTCTAAGGTGAAATGATAAAAAGGGTGAAAATTAAGACAAAAGAAAAGAAAAATAAAAGGAATATAAAAGAGAGGGTTGGTCTTGGTTCTCTTCTCCTCTCTTAGGGTTATAGATGATAAGTCACTTTTCTTCTTTTTACAAGACACCCTTTCATTTTTATAATATGCTTATTATACTCATCTTAACAGAAAATTGGTTAATTAAAAACACAATTATTTATTTTCATCAGTCCGTGCTACTCTATACCAACATGATTATCTATACCATACATGGAGTTATGAATGCAAGTTTCTATCTGAACTTGTGGAACATACTTTTTATTGTTTTTTATAGCACACTTTTAATTGTTTTTTATCTTATATAAAACTAATGATTTTGATGATTCTGAAGTCCAAATAGACTTGTTCACAACCACATGCATTGACGATCATTCTTATTAGTTTTCCAAAAATACGTATGATTTTGTTGCATTCCACCGAGAGTTGAGCATGAATCAAATATCTGGACTTTTGAGGTATTTATGATCTGATATGTTTTGTCCGATTAATTAGTTATCCAATTTGATTCGATATGAAGCCAGTAGGATAATCTGATTCGATCTGTAGCTATTTGGATATTCGGTGTCTGGATATACGGAAAATTTTGTATGTTTTAACCCGATCACAAAAACAAAATATATTTACTTTTTAAAGTTCTAATAACTAAAATAATCAATCTGATATATAAAATATTATAAACCTTAGATAAAATAATAATGATATATTATGTATATTTAATTCTTTTTATATATATATATGTATATAACAGATCAGATCGGACATTGATTTCTAAAAATATTAGTATTTGCGATTTAATTCATTTACGGATATTTCATATTAATATTTGATTTGATTAGTAGAGTTACAAATATCATAACACATCGAATCAAAATATATCGGATATTTTGACCATCTTTAATTCCACATCATATATTTTCTGAATACTATTAAGCTAACAAATTTGTATTTTCAAAGATACAAGTAGATACAAGATGATTATATAAGCAAAGCAAACAAACTAGATTCTTATAAAATTGGTTGTATATGTAACATACATTCACAAATTATGCAATTTAAGTTTATTTTAATGTTTCTGTTACATTGTAGTGCATAGTTCAACATGTTCATGTTATTGTTATTATCAGAACCGACCCTGAAACTTCGGAGACTTCAAACAAAATAAAAAATAGAACATATACACAAATTCATTGTGACAAGTAATACTAGTTAGCTCATCTAGATGTCTCACTATGAAAATTTCCCATCTCAGTTCCATAGATATAAATTTACTACAATTACATTCATGGGACTGTGACCAAGGTATGCATCGAAGGTGATTTTTGATGGTTTTCATGGAGACATAGAACCATTTATCTAACATGGAAGCACTGCTAGCAGTTCAATAGAGAGATCCATTTAAACTATGCAAATAAGTACTGAATATTCTCAAAATCTCAGAGGATTTGAAACAAAATAGAAATTGAAGTTATCATATTACATCATTGAATTTAATTATATGGTTTTCATTGATCCTTGTAGTTGAAAAAGGAAGAAGCTAAACAATACTTTTTGACAAGAAAAATATAAAGAAAAAGGAAAACATTAGTGTAAAATAGATATTTAGTTTTATGGGTTGTATTTTTAAAATTTATTAGACCACTGAATTGTTGTGTTATTTAGCTCATTGAATTAATTAAGTTAATAAGTAAGACATATTCATATATATATATATATATATATATATATATATTTAGCATTTTGCTAAATGAAGGTTTATAAAAATGGAGGTCTACTGTTAATGTGTTCATTAGGCATGTTCGAGGATCGGCTCTGGTTATTGTTATTAGATGTTTCAATAGCACTGTAATGTTCGAGTCTAAATCCAATGTGTGTAAACATTTGGACCTAGAGAGAAATATGAGCCAAAGATCTGGATTCTTTTCGTAACTACAAAACAAAAATATTTCAGTTACAATATAGTCATCACAAGGTATCTCCATTATTTATGTAGGTCTAACTTATCAAGTGTTCACTGATTTTAGCTTTCCATCCGGGGTGACTAATCAACTTAATTATAGAATAGCTTATAACGTCTGCAGAAGTACATCACAATCAACCAGCTTTCATTGCCTCTCCAAGTCTATATATATATGCTACAGCTTTTTTGACTACCACTGAGAGTTTGAATCAGTCTATGGGAAACGCTGAGATTGACAGCAAATCGGTGACAATATAAACTAAAAACCGATTTGATCAATGTAAGACGATTGTTTGGCCTTAATGAAATCTAGTACGGTGGCTGCATCACCATGCCTAACCACTCTCCCATTCTCCATATACACAGCTCCATCCGCATACTCTAGCTCTTCTAACCGATGAGTCACCCATAACGCCGTCACATCTCCTCCTCCTTTCTTAGCATTTATCAACTCTTTCACAGCTTTGATCACACCCAACTGTAACAATAAGCATCGATGAGGGGAAGGTTACGAGCAATAATATTTCTGTTGAATTCATTTCATATTCTGTTACTCACTTCCAGTGTCTACCAGACAACAAGATCAAAGTATCTCATCTAATCATATGCTGAATTCTCAAAAAACCACTAGCGTTTCATTAACAAATTTTTTGAGTTAAATCAAACGACTACCTGGTCAGACTCATCAAGGAAGGTAGTGAGCTCATCCAACAGTAGCACTTTGCAAGCTTCAGCTAAAGCACCAGCAATGGCCACTCTTTGTTTCTGACCACCACTCAGAGTCTGAATCGGTCTCTGGAAAAAAATAACCAGACTCTAATTTTATCATAAATAATAATGGAATTAGGATAAACAAATCTTCGGTCTATTCAATAAACACACAAATCCGACCTGCATGTAATCACGCATACCAACAGCATCCAAAGCTGTAATCACCCTAGACTTAACTTCTTCAAGACTCATGTCAGGATACTTGCCAAGACCAAACGCTACATCAGCTTCTACAGTAGGCATCACTACCTGCCATGAAAAGAAGAAAAAAAAAATAACATTTCAGACTAAGCTACAATGAGCGGATTCACTTGAAGTGGCAACAACATCATGAGATTATTTATGTTGATGCAATTAACAAAAAGAAGAACATTGATTATCTACAAGAAATAAAAAACAAAAAAAGTGTGATCCTTTTAACATAAAAACACAAATAGATGATCAACATTGTAAGAGCAAGAAACCTAACCTGATGATCAGGATTCTGAAACACAAAATTCTTAGGCTTTTCCACAAATACAGTGCCACTAGTTGGATTCACCACACCTGCTAAAATCTGCAGAGTTTTCCAAAGCAGATCCAAGTCACATTGACATACAAGCAGCATCCAAAGATTAGACCTTTTCCCTGACCCATCCTGTACTATTGCCTTAAACAGACTTTAAACTGTTTGGACTATAAGAGCTAAGATGACTTGAGGATAACAAGAGGGATAGCAAAAGCTTGCAATGAGAGAGAGGAGAAAGACCTTGAGAAGGGTAGATTTGCCACAGCCATTGGGACCAAGAAGCATCCATAACTGCCCGGAAGGAATCCGAAAGGAGCAATCACGGAGAATAGGGACAGAGATCCCCGGTCTTGTAGTGGCGGAGAAACAGAGATTCCGACACTCGACGGCGACATCATCGGAGACTCCGGTTCTGCGATAAACAGAAGGAGAAAGACTCGGTATAGAGCGAAGAGTGAAGAGACGAGGAGGTGGAGAAGTTGAGAATAAACAGTTTGCATTCATCGTCGTCTCTTCTAGAAGATTTGAAGCTGCAGCTTTCCTTCTTCCTCTCAACCTCATCAGTCATCACAGAGAAGAAAGGTTTATCGAACCGGTAGATTAGTTAAAAGCTTTTGGTTTGGTTCGATCCGGTTTAATTTAATTTTGTTCGGTTTAGTTTTGACATTAAACTTCTCAGCATTCAAAGATTTTTTCTAAACGTGTTTCATTACAAAACATGTTTCACTCGTAATGAAATAACATCATTGTATGGAACGACTTTATCAACAGATTAAACACTAGGCGATCTTGGTTTTCCAATTCCAAAACATGTTGATTGTGCTCAAATAGACAAATAAAATTCAGTGTATTCAGCAATAAAACATCTTTCAAGTATATATACATATATTTACAAGAAAGATTTAAGGAGTAGATTAATTAAAACTAATTAATAAAGATATAAACAACGTTTATATCGAATTAAAAAGGAGCTGAAACAATGTCCCAACCAAGAGGATCAAGAAAGATTAGTCTCTCGTCTTCATCATCATAATCCTGCAAATCTAAACATCTTCTCCCTCTTTTCTCCTCGTCAGCCCTTAACCCCTCTTGCGTCTCCTGCATTGATAAAAATGTTTACAAGAATTGGAAAAGAAAAATCGTAGAATGTTGATTTTAAGTAAACTCATTAGTAACCTTTGTGAAGATATCCATAGCTTCCTCAAATGTCTTTGTTTTCATCACAAACAATGCTTCCTCTCGTGCATTTTCTATTTGATCGAGATGCAACGTCATGGGCTCTGTCTCTATCGATGACTTCCTCTCTAACATCTCCATTGATCTCTTGCCTACTTCCATTTTCATTAGCTTCAAGAAGAAACTGAAAAATTAAAAGTGATGAATCTCTCAAGAGTTTTGGTATTAATACTAACTTCTGATTCAGAAAATGAATCACTTAAAAGATACCGCATGTGTTATATAGTAATTAGTAAGTACGATGTGGGGACGAATAAAGAAGAGATAAGAAGCTCTGTCACGCAACATAGCGTGTTAGGGCGGGTTAAGTCGGTGATTTTGGATACGTGTCAGGTCAAGAATGGTGGCTGCATTGCACGTGTCGGTTTGGTCTTAAGAAGTAGTCAACACTAGCATGCAATTTCGATTTGCATGAAGACTGTTGCAGATAACGTAAACAACAGAGTTCTACTTCTTCCCACGATTTAAATTCTTTTAACTATTTGTTTAATAGACGTTGGTCGGCGCAGTGAGACAGTTTCTTGGAATCTATTGGTACGTGTAATTTTGTTAATAATAATATCTACAGGGAACATGTAAGCCACATAGCTTATACGGAGAGCATTGATAATCCCTAAATGAAACCGATTACACACCTCAAGACTTGTCTGTCATATGAAAAACTTTTTTGTATATGTTTCAAGAACTACACATCTTTACAATTTTGCAAATGTTAATAGATTATGAAAAGTACTCTCTTTTCTGAGCGTTCATTATTGGTTTGTTAATTGCAATTGCTACAAATTGTGAGAAACCAAGGCGCAAAAGCCAACAATTTGTGAAGAAACAGTAGAGAGAGAGGGAGAGAAAAAAAAGAAAAAAAAAAAGAGAATCATTAAGCCAGTAAAAAGATTATGGATGTTCTGATAACTTTTAGATCATTCCTTATGGCATATAAAATCTACCAGACTATCAAAAAGAACTTAAAGGCAAATTCTATGAAGATGAATGGTGAAAGAGAACAATAAACTGAGCCTTGCTTGTGGAGACTTCGGCACCCAAACACCGTTATCACAAACAAGTCAACAGTTAGAGTCTCAAGAACAAAAGGCATCTCTGTACTTAAACTGCAACTTATACACTTTGCTATTCAGATACAAGATATCTGGTCGAATATTCAAAGCTTGCCCAAGCTGGACCCAAGGAAATAACAATTTCCCTCAATTCAACTGCTCTACAAACACATAAAATATTGAAACTTTTAACAAGAATCTAAAAACCAAGGAGTCAAACAGTGCAGTTGCATAATGGACAAAGAGAGGCACTCACACAATTTGGTCTAAGCAAGAGAGGCTGTGAAACGAAGTCTCAAATACGACAAAACAAAAATAAGGATGAAAAACAAACTTAATATATATATGAGTAATAGAGTCATTTTTTGTTCAAGGAAGATGAGGAAAGAAACATAAAGAGATAAATAGGGGTGTGGACTAGACTAGTTGAGGTGCAGTAGGCTTGGAACATAATAGCAAACACGTGATCTACAAAGTCGGTATGAAGATTCTCTGACAAGTGCTTGTTTCAAGGATCCATCATCCACTCCAAAGATGTAAGCTACTTCATGAGTGGGGTCACCAAGATGGGTGTTTTTATCAAAAACCACAACGACTTTCTTCTCCTCGTCAATGAAGAAGCACGCAGATGGCCGAAACATCCACGTAGGCTCAACGAGTTGTTTGATATTCGCCGATAAGAAAACCTTGGCGTTCCAGGACACGGCGTTGGGCTGCTGCTGCTCAATCGCAGTGGAAATCCAGATCTCCATCGTCAATGTATCGCAGCGCTGGAATAAGACCACAAGCTTCTCATCATCTTCTCCTCCTCTAGTAGTGGAAGATAGACTCAAACCATCTTGATCAGGAAAAGCCTCAAAGGGCAGAGGAGGCAAAGGCGACCAGAATGTCTCTCTTGTGAAATCAAAACAGACTAAGAAACTACTATTGCTAGTTTCTGATGATGCAAACCAGTAGGTATTTCCCTTGATAGATATCCCACGTTGAACGAAGCTTATTATTCTCCAGTCTCGTCGCCTCGGGTGGTCAAGAATAATATTCCTCCATGAATCAGAGTTGAAATCGTAGATTTTGAACTCAACAAAATATGGGGGATAGTCAATAAATCTCAAGACTTTGTAGGAACGACTACGACTAGTATCGTCGTCGTTGTGGTATCCGAGACCATACGTATACCTGTTCAAATGACCATAGAGATGCTTCTCCAGTTTGTGGTGATTATGTGTGTGGTCGATCCACCTGGGTCGCCCCCAATACGGGTTCCAGACCACGAGCCTAGAGTGGTCTTTGGGGATGCATAACAATAAACCGTCTGAATGAATGATTTCACACACCTCGATCTGATCTAGGCCAGTAAGTAGTGTAGCTTCAGGGTTCACAATGTCCTCGTTGTTGGTGGTGTTGGAAAGATTCATTCTCATCAAACCAACCCTATAATCGATCATCATGACCACAAGAGGGTCCTCCTCCTCTGCTGCTTGATGAGCAAGGTGCTTCTTTGCAAATAAGTCACATCTCGACAATGTGTTCCACCTTTTGCAAGTAGATCGGACAGGTCTCAGAGATGTCATCGGAATTCGACACAGCACCTCCTCCTCGACATCCCTTGGAAGATCCGACATCTTCTTCATCATCCAAGCAGAATCTATTTAACCCAAAAACTTGTCACTATATTATTCTTTCTACTTGTCGTGAAAAAGTTTGGTCAGAGTTCAATTAAAAAACAAGTAATCCTTCTGTTTTGAGATTACAGATTTCTTCCCCCCTCTCGATATATATAACAATTGAAGCCTGTTAGCTCGATAACTAACGAGTTATTGCTAAGCTGTCAACACAGCTACAATCCACTTGAAGCCACTAAATACAATGCTCATGCACTAGTCTAACAAAAGGATCTAACATTAAGATGTAGACAAGTACAGTAAGAGGTCAACAGAAAGACATACCGATCTTCATGATGTCTTAGAATGTACAAGGTACGTGGAAGTGTTTGACACATTCATAATTACTAATCTAATCCCAACGTCTGTTAGATATATTTGAAGCAAACTCTTTATAAACAATGAATGCTTTTGGCTTTCTCAATAGCATCACGCACCTTCCTCATCGGTTCATCATACAAGTAAGCTGGATTATCGAACTCTGATGCCAAGCTTTCTTCCCCAAGCAACGCTCGAAACGAGTCTGCTACTGATGCTGAAAGTGACTCAAGATTGTATCCTCCTTCCAGGAAGAACACACACCGCCCTCCGCATACTTCTTTTGCTAACTGTTTTATATCTCTCGCCAGTGAGTAGTATGTTCCGGTTGTGAACTGTAGATTCGCTAGTGGATCCAGGACATGAGCATCATACCTAATAACCACAAGACAGATGAAACTTATGTAAAAGATGATGAGAGACGGTTTTTAAAATAAACGAATAACTTGCTCCACTCACCCGGCGGAAACAAGGATAAGATCTGGCTTGAAACGTTGAACACACGGAACAATGATTTCTTCAAAAGCAGTTCTCATTGCAATATCACCTGAGCCTCCGGGTAATGGTAAGTTTAGAGTGGTGCCTTCGCCTTTTCCTTTGCCTATGTCACTCATCTTCCCTGTTCCAGGATAGCTTCCATCCTGTAGATGAACAGAACATAAGGACTTGTGTTCGTTTCTTTGAAGTAAATAACAAGTAGGCGTACTTACCTGATGAGTTGACAAAAAAAATATATCAGGGTCTTCTGCAAACGCATCGTTTGTGCCATTTCCATGGTGAACATCGAAGTCAATAATGAAGACGCGTTTCAGACCATGTGCTCGTTGGGCATGACGAGCTGCGATTGCCACATTACCAAAAACGCAGAAACCCATTGGACCTTTTGGCACAGCGTGGTGTCCTGGTGGTCTTATCAATGCAAAGCCTGTTGGAGGGTCCATGCTGTTTCTAGATGCTGTGATCTGAAACATATAGTCATCATCAAGTTGCTAAGCATTCTACATCCATTTCCAACATTAATGAAACTGAAGCAGTAAAAAGCAAGGCTAACATGGTGAGAGGAGACATCACCACTGAATCAACTAAAGCCATTCCAGCTCCTGCTGCGATAAGTGAATCTTGGAATGTCTGAGATAGATGGAAGAGATTCAGGCAGGGAAATGGTTCTTTTGGTGATGTAAAGATATGAGCACAAAGCACTTACCGTTGAAGTGGCGTATGTTGGTCCAGAGCCTTCAATGAAAATTAGTCCTGAATCTGAAGCTTCATCCATTGCCTAGACAAAGACTGAGTTTGTAAATGGTCAGATAATAAAACTCACATTCTCTATTACTAGTGCTTATGGAATAAAACGTTTGTGTCAGCAGAAAGATGCTTTATAATATAACATGAGGAGAGTAAATAACCTTCTCCAGACCTAAGACATAAGCCTTTTCATGAACATTTGCAATGTCTTCTATAGTCGCATTCTTGAAATTTGCGAGTTCAAGAATGTCTGAACCACGGAACTGAAATAGACGGGTGAAACAAAAAAAAAAAAAATCACATATGAGAAAATTCATATATAGATCCTGAGGAATTGTCTGTAAGAGCATGTAAGAAACGAAAGCTGAGATCAATCACCTTAGGAGTGAGCTCATTCTTCTCAAGAGCTGTGACAATGGCAGGGACTCTTGCGCTGCATTCCGGATGTGAGTCCTGTGACCAAAACGACAAGTTCAAAGAATATGAAAGAAAGGAACAGAAAGAAGCAAATCCAGCAAGTAAAGAAAATAAAAAAGGGAAACCTTGTTATGACCCAATGCAGCAGATACACTATAGATGATACGAGCATCGGTTAATTGTTGGATAGAAGGTAACAGAGGATCCTTCTCTGTACTAAACGAACAACAAATGTAAGCTCCCTTGTTGTGTTTCACAAGATGTTTTCTCCACAAACTCAATCCATTATTACGCAGATTAAAACCAACCCAGGGATGATTCTTCTTGCAAATTGAAACTTCACCATTTCCTAAAGCAATTAAAATGTCATTTCCAATATAGAGAGAAAGAACACACTGAAGAACAGGGAAGCCGAAACTAAACGCACAATTTACTATTTAGAACGTAAAAAGAGGAGCAGACAAAACATCATAACCACATCAAGTCTAGATTTTTTCTTTGTACAAACTGTTTTACAATCGAATGTTAGAATTAATAAACACACATAATTCCAGACAGAAACTGATAGAGAGGACAATGAAGAGAAGGAATAAGAGAATTACGAGGCACAGAGAGAGGACGGACGGTAAGCGCCATGAACACTGATTGTCTCTCTCAGTTAGGCTCAGATGGTTGTTGGAAGCACCCGCAAAAAAAAAATTAGAAAGAAAACAAAGGGATGGATAGGCTTTTTACGGCCACACTTCCCACCGAAGAATAAAAACAAATTATTTTTAAGTATATGCCCATCTGAGGCAGAGCTAATCAACGGACTATTGCTTTTGTGTTTGAACCATAGGTCTCTCTGTACATCCACTTTTGCATACAAATGATCGAACTCAATCAACATTCCGTTCCCAAAGATAAAGATTTGCAATAGAAATAACATTCTTTTTCATGATAAGCAAGAAAACATCATAAGGAATAGCATTGATATGGAACATAAAAAGAAAGAAAGAAAGCTAAGCTAAGTAGGTCGCCCTGTGAAAGCTTTTAAATTTCTTCCCCAAGCAATGATTCCAGAAGAGCCGCCTCTTCCTCCTACACAAAAACACCAATTTACCACATTCAACATCACTTTCTTTTTTCTACAACAATTATTTATAATATTTGTTGATGTTTTGTACTTACCACCAATGCATTGAATTCGGTTTCCTCGTCTATGGCGCTGATCACGGCTGGATCGTCTAGGAGCTCCTGTAACCCCCATTGCCATACAAGTTAAATTATAAGCAATTCTCCCTAGTTGAACCAGAGAACCAAATGTAACCAATAACCAAGTTTTGTTTCCTTTTGCTCTCTAATTTGACTAGAAACATCACACTATGATTGCTAAGGCCTATTAAATAGTTTACTTGGATCAATTTTAATGTATCCTTTCCTGAAATCACAGACTGTTAGCATCTAGTAGTTTGCTCAACACCTTTATAGTAACCCAAAAGAGGTAAGTACTTAACAGAGAGGTTCACTTACATCATCAGCAATTTGCAGCAGCCCATTCGAATCCTGCATAGATGGAGTTGGCATTATTATTTCTCTTGTTTCTCATCCATATGTTTTCTTTCCATGAAAAAAAGCTACAGGTTGGTATAGAAGTTTTAAAAACTTACCTTAGCAGCAACAAAGAGAAGTGGATCTGAAGGCGTGTAGACCATATAGTGTGATCCATCCTGATATCAGGATTCATTTTTAGACAACTTAAAAACAAAAAGGGCATATCATAGCTTTGAAGGTTCTCGTTCTACAAATTTCCATTTCACAATTACAGTGGATACACAATGTAGCACTAAATACAAACTTGGATCAGACCTTATCATGCCACATTGAGAATCTGAATGTCGTGTTTAATCATTTAAAGTATGCTATATTTAACAACATCTCAAAAGACACCTCAAATTATCAATAAGAAAAATGCCGAAAGCAAATGGTATACCAGATGAAAACATGTAATCTCAACCCCTTCAGTTGGCAAACCTTCAACATCTTGGCCATCATCTGCATAAAGTAATACATAGAACTGTAAGCTACAAGGATATGAGGATACCCGTAAAAACACTTCTCCTTTAGATAATAAGAACCAAACTGAGAGGACGAACGCAGACATGAGATAACCACATACTTTTTACTAAAGACGCAAGTTCACAGGACAATGCAAGTTCCGAGGTTTTCTACCTATTATCCGTTGTAATCTCGCAACTCTATAGTTCAATTGACATTTAATCATTTCATAAAGCATGATATCCTATATTCACAGTAAAATATGAAGCCAAGATCATTTAGTGCGTGCTCTCATATAGAGCAGATGCTAGGAAATATTTATCATGCATAAATATCAGAAGGAAAGAGCTTGTTACCTGTGCGAAAATCGAAGACATTATCTTCAGTGTAACAAAAGCCTCCCCTTGCAGTGTAACAGAATCTGATTTCACAGTGATAAATCCATTAAGATGGTATCAGACACAAAGAAACATAGGAAACAAAAACTTGAATTATTATTGAAACAAGGCACTGTCTTCCTTCCTACCCGCTGTGGACGAGATGCATATGGATCTTTGCAAGAGCATAAGCAGCAGCAGGAAGAAGAGATTCAACCTCTTCATCACTGACCTAAAATGTCAGAAACATCTGGATAAGCAAAAAACGAATGTCCTGAACAAAGCAATTAAAATCAAGAAAATGACTATTCCACACAAAAAAAGGTGCAAATTGGAAATGAAATAACTTACAGCTGACCATCCATCTATGTTTGTGCTCTTCAAAATCTGAACTGGCCTGAAGCAAGAAACGAATATCAATCAGGAAGGAGAGAAGAAGTGACTAACATGATACGAGAAGAAGTAAAAAGAGTGAACTCACGTATCAACAGGGCAAAGAAGCATACAATCCTCTCCTTTACTACTTGTAAACACTCTTCTTATTACACAATCCAAAGGGCTATTGTTTGTCGGATCAACCTGTCTCATTCACAACAAAACCCACTTAGCTCACCCAGAAAAAAAAACACCAAAGAGTGAAGCTTTAGAGGGAAAGAAGTGGCTCACCACAGTGGCGATTCGCTTCTTGGAAGCCATAAGAACTCTACCAGTTTCATCAATCGCGAACCCAGCAGGTGGTTTGGGTATGGTAGGAGGAGAGTTTGCAAGAGAAGCATCATCATAATCTTCCTCTTCAAGAACAGCATCTCTCACTTCCCAATTCTCCTTAAGATTCGAGCTTTTACCCTTTTTCTTCCGTTTCTTGTTGGTACTACCACTACCACCACTACCCGTTGAAGCTTTCTTCGTCTGCGGATTCAACGCGGAGGTGATGAAGAGACGAAGATGGCGGGTGTTGCTCGGGGACGAGACAGATAACGAGACGGGAAATGAAGAAGTCGGGTTCGGGAATTGATGGTGGATGTTGGAATAGGAAAGAGTCGAACTTGGTGAAGGAGAAGTTAAGGAGAATGAGAAAGCCATTGAAGAAGCTAGAGAGAGAGAGAGAGAGAGAGAGAGTGAATTCGCCGGAGATAGTGTTGTTGAAGTTTTAGAGCTACTTTAACCGGTTCAAGTAAATAAATTGGTTAACCGAACCACACGTTTCTACTAAACCAATTTGTCATCTATTTGTTCATATTAGCCTTTTTTGGTTTAACTTTTAACACACAAATTGCATTATGAACAACATCCAATTCAGATTCAGGTAAGAAAAGTTATCTATTACATCTGAGTTTGACAAAGATGTATACAACACTACTATAATAAAGTTTTTAAATCTATTATATTTCTTTTAACATTTCTACTAAACCAATTTGTCATCTATTTGTTATATTAGCCTTTTGGTTTAAGTCTTTAACACACAAACTGCATTATGAATAAGAAATGTTATCTATTACATCTCAGTTTGGCAAAGATGTATACAACACTATTACAATAAAGTTTTTTTAAAAAAATCTATTATCTCTTTTAACAATGATTTATAAACTATATATATTATAGCATTTCTCAATATCCATGCACTTGAGCAGCAGCAGCATATCATTTCTCAATATTCATACACTTGAGCAGCAGAAGCCTGTAGTGAAGCAAGTTCATCACAATCAGCTGGGATCCAGCCGATGGATTGTTTCTCATTATCATAGATTATCATCTGATCTTGCATCGATATATCTGTCACATATGAAACAGAGTCAATATGTCTTTTCTTTTCCTAAAAAGTAAAAACCAAGTAAGGAAACTGCCAATAGATTTTACCGCCAATGAGGTTTAAGTTCTGGAGACCTATCTCTGTGCCATTCAAGATTCCTAAACATACATTCCCTTTCATCTGC
Source organism: Brassica juncea (assembly GCA_018703725.1). Classification (NCBI taxonomy): domain Eukaryota; kingdom Viridiplantae; phylum Streptophyta; class Magnoliopsida; order Brassicales; family Brassicaceae; genus Brassica; species Brassica juncea. Next base: position 63,248,846 of record CM031939.1, read on the forward strand.
AACAACACCAACTTTCTTTTTAGCATTGTATTGAAAAAATTCAGAGACTGCTAGAGAAGATTGCTTACAGAGATGATGAGATAAGCTTCTGGGGGTATTTCAAACAGAGTTTTTGATCTCCACCCGGTTTTGAAGCTTAAAGCCAGAGGCTTGAAATACATCTTCACTTCTTCTATGCTCATGAACGGTCTACGTCCTTGCCAACAAAGAGGCAGCGTGTGATCATCCCTTGCTTCTTTCAACGGTTTCCCACTTAGCTCTCTTTTTAGCTAACCAACAGAAGAAAAAAAAAAGACTTCAATGAATAAAGTAATAACCAGTCTCTTCTCTCTTTTATCTTCTAAAGTGTTTTTACAAGTTCCTTACCAAGTATGTGACTGCCTGATACGCCTTGGAGTTAAAATACGTGTAAGAACTCCCACTATCGAATATTGTCAATAGATTCTTCAACCCCGTTGTTCTTCCCCCGAGTAGAAGTTCCCCTCCCATCGCAGGAGAGTAGTGTTTTCTGAGGAAAAAAAAAACTGTTATCAGAGCAAGAAGATAGAGAATAGCAATACGGCTAACAAAGAGAAGAGGTATATTACGAGTTTTCACGAGACATTGGTGTCCAAGAGACTCTTGAAGAATCATAAAGATCGTTTCCAAAAAACAGAATCCCTCCACCTAGGCTGCTTAGGCAATGGCCAATAACATTCTTGACATGACCTTGGCTATGAAGCTGTGAAAGAATGCTTACTTTCCCTCTACCAAGCCCCAGCACTCCATCTAGAGGATGATGACTCGATGCCCCTGGGATTTGATCGTATCCACATCTGTTACAAACAAAAAAAAAACTCCAATGAGGAAAACTCACTCCTTAAGGTAAAGAAAAAACTGTCGGTCCAAAGAAATATATATATACCCGAGAGCAAGACGAGGGGTGAGCCGCAGACCTTCTGTATAGTTCAAGGAGAAGACATCTCTAACGAGTACACCGAGAGAAGATCCTCCATCAGCGTACTCAACCTCGTAGTCACATTGCTCTGGAGCTTCGTATCTATGGTTACCATTCATATGCATCGCCTTGCATAATGGATCACTGCAAGGGATTAGATCGTTGCTAGGCTGATAAAGTGGATGAGGTGCCTGAAAAAGCCAACACAAGATCCGTGCAAGTTATGACATGGATCCATAAGAAACAGAGCACTGAAGATGAAACTATTATTCTACCTCCAAGCAACGAACACAAGGAGCATCACATTGGAGCCAAGTGAGATCACTACCAGTATCAAGATCAAGATAATAAGGTCTTGGTGGTTGTCCTATGTTGATGGTAACATTATAATATCTGTTCCAAACCAAAGGAGTTAGCAAAAAAAACAACACAAAACGTTTCTGAGAAACCGTTAAGCAATATAATACACTTACCCAAGAGGATAAACGTTTCCATGGACTGGGAATACAACTGAAGAGCCAGCAGCTCTGGTGAATCTACCAGAAAATCCCCCACCTTTCCTCCATCTGAAGTCAACTGCCGACGAAAATCCCAGAACCAGAGACATCACCATCAACAGGATCACCAAACGAACATTCATTTTCACCATCTTCACGGTTAGTGAGGTGAATAAAAAATAAAGATAGAATAAGTTTTGTATTAGCCAATCACGTGATGGTGATGATGAAGGTGGAAAACGACAGAGGCAAAGACATTTATAGAGTTGGAAGATATTTATTACAAAGAAATTGTCTTTATATTGACTGCGTAAAAGGACTTTTTTGCATAAATAAGCAAAGAAAGAATATTTTCTTTTTTTTTTGGACTTGGCATAAGTAGACAGGTAAGTGGATTCTTAGCTTAAACCATAGGACTCAAGGAACAAATATTCCAGGTTGTTTCTTGGTATCTAGGGAAAATCCATGAATCGAGTTAAAGAATATTACTGATGAGAAAGACTAGTGCCCAAAGTATATCTTGCAGCTGAAGTAATCAAATCTTGTTGGCATCTTTCTTCGATTCAAATTGACACAGAACAATGAGTGAGCTTCCACAATCTCATTCGCTATCATCATCATCTTCATCATCAAATCCGTTCCTGTACCTAACCAGCTCCGCATCAACCTTAGCCTTCCTAGGACTCATCAACACAAGCTCAGCCAACCTCCTCCTAGCCAAATAAACCTCATTCGGCTCCACCAGCTCCCCTCTCTTATACGCCTCTCTCAGAAACACAGTGTGAAGCTTCCCGTAGTTCCCGCGAGTCGAAATATAGAATATCCCCTGATGCTGCAGAAGAAACTCTTTCAACCTCTTAGGCAAGTTCATAACGTTCCTGAAATGAGCGATCCTCTCGAGAGTGATCTTCTTCTCCACGGTCAGAGACAACAACTCGTGGATACAAGCAACAGCTCTCTTCTCCAACCTCTTCTGCGCTTCAAGCGATCTCAGGTCGTAGCCGGAGATGTCCTCGTAGGGAGACCAGTAAGGAAGCCTCTGCCATTTCCAAACAGCGATCCTAAAGTACTTCCCTATCTTAAAACCAGGAGGAAAGTTCACAACGAACGAGAACCTAACATCCTCTGCGTCTATTCCTTTCGTCCTATACTCAATCTCTCTAACTCTCTCTATAGCACAAACGGATAAGCTCTGCTCTCTACCAACAATCTCTATATACTTATCTCGAGTCTCATCAGCATCAACAAGCCTAAAGAACTCCGGATGCTTCAGAATCACAGAGTACTCAAAATCCTCAGGGAGACCAAACTCACCCCTAGCGATCCTAACGTGCTCAAGACGGATCCTACCAGTGTTGGACATCATCACGAGCTTCCTCAGCCTCGTGACAGCGTCTGGTATCTGAGCTTGAACAGCTTCTTGCTCGTCACGGATCTGATCAAGAGCCTTGCGTGTTAATCTACAGTAGAGGATTCTCTGGACAGGGTGCTCGTAGACCTCGAAGACGTGAGGGAACTTGAGGAGGAAGGCTCCTGGCTCGTGCTGCTTGAAGCCTAGGCCGAGGCGGCGAGCTAAGGTGTCGAGGAGAGAGATGGGGATGGTGTTCTGGGGCTGAGAGAGGATGAGGGATTGGAATTTGACGACTTTGCGGATTTTTTTCTCGACTTCCATGTAGTTGTCGTAGCCGTGGTCGCGGACTCGTTCTTGCTTTGTGGGGATGGTGGTGGATTGGGAGAAGGGTTTGGAGAGGGTTAGGTGGATTAAAGGTAGAAGCTTTGTGGTTAGTTTGGTCTTAGGGTTTAAGGTTGAGGCGTTTCTCAGTAAAGACTTCATCTTTCTGTCTTGTCTGAAAGTGCTCCGAGACAGAGATGAGAGAGAGAGAGAGAGAGAGAGAGCGATGAGTGAAGTGTTGGTTTTAGGGCTTCACTATCTGGATCCGGCCCAATGTTTGTAGGGCTTGAGATTGGTCGGTCCATTTTAGAACTGGAAGTAGGTCTGCCGGTTTGGTTAGTTCGGGTTATTCAGTTCGGTTTAGTTCGGTTAGTCTATTTTAGAATTTATATTTGGTTAGTTCGTTTTTTGAAAATTCTACTTAAATTTTTGATTTTGGTTAGGTTTTAATTTTAATTTGGTAAAATTTTATCATTAATTCCGTTAGTTTGGTTAATTCGGTTTGGATTTGGTTGGTTGATTTGTATAGCTGGATATGATTTTTTTTTCTTACAGAAAGAAGATAACCGATTGCCAGACTGATAATCGATTTTTTTTAGAAAACATACCTAATCGAACCAAACTTCTAACCGAACTAACCGAAATTCAGTTTGGTTTGGTTCGAAATCCTAGCCCTAAACTGGAAGCATAAAACAGAAAGCTATGTTCACTGGATCATGTTCTGTTCCACTACTTAGTTGTAATCAGTCTTTACTTGATTATACATCGTTTCAATTGAAGAATAGAGAAACCAACAAGGTGATGTGTATTATAATATCACTCTTTATTTACAGTGGGAGAGGAAGATGCATACTTACTACTTAGCTAGATACAGTTTTTACAAGTGAAACGATGATGGTAACAGCATCAAGTTTACCACCTCTGTAACCATCATGTCCTTCTTCTTTAGCTGCGTCTGCAAATGGAGTTCTCTCCGTCTCAGATCGTCCCACTTCTTGTGCCTTTGCAGCTAGCAATTCTGCTATTCTCTGCTACAAAAAAAACAAACATATTAATCAACACAGTTCAACAAATATTTGATGTAATAATGTAGCATTGAGCACCTGAGGTTCCAAGCCCTGTTCCAGTAACCTGCAAACTATTGAAACAATCTCTTTCTCATACAAGTTGTCAAAGAGGCCATCAGTTGCTAAAAGGACAACATCACCCTCTTCCAGGTTCACATGGTATACCTGTAGTTTGTGTGAAACAAGACCGCATATATTTAAATAAACTATTCAAGAGTTTATGTCTGCTATTTGGAAACATGATTGACATTGCTTTCAGTAATAAGAACCTCCTACCTCTGAAAGTTTTAGGATATCATCGCCTTGTGTAATGTGCAAGGGAAAACAAAAATGATGAAACATAGGAGATGACTTCTGCAATACTGTTCTGTTCCTGATAACCATGAATCCTGAGTCTCCAATATTGGCAACGTGGAGTTCCTAAAAAGTAAGTTTACATGGTCACACACTGATTATTATTACCCAAAAAGAGTGCCAATGTAACAAAGTCTCACATTATTGCTAAGATGAGCAATCAAGGCTGTGGATGATCCAGATGACTTAGTCTCATTGGCACTTCTATCAAGAACTTGAACTGGGTCACATATCTCTGCAGTTTCATCAGATATAATCTTTTGACAGTTGCTCATGAGTTCTTGGGCATACATCCCCTCACTGATTCCTGAAAGATGAACCAAACATACAGTCGATAAGAAACAGCCACAAGTGAGTGTTTTGGAAACTAAGCGAAGAAAAATTTAAACGTACCTTCAAAAGACCACTGAGAGACTCCGTCTGCAACACCTAGCCAGTTGTTTTCAGAGATGAAATAAGCATCTTCCCGACCTGCCAAAGCCTGGACATCATTACTTTTACATTACTAACCATATAATATAATGTAAGTATTTATTATGCTGTGCTAGTAATATTACATGCCACAGGGTCAAATCACATCCACAAATTATCCAAAACTGTAAGATTTTGAAAGGATGTCGTGATGAATTAATGAAATGCAGAAGGTGATAGTAAAGTTATTATTTGTACATGTTGAAAACAAGTAAACTGCAAACAGAAGGAATCACAGGTACCTTATTGGGATTTTGGAGTGAAGCAAAACCAGATTCCAAGTAAAATGCTTTGGACACAAGCTCTTCCCTGTTTAGATGTCAAACATCCAAGCACAGCAAAACAAGCATGCTTTTAAAAAAGCTGTTCTTACCCAGGAATGAATATATACACAGTAACACAGATACATGTACATTGTATGCATGCAAATATGTATCATTGCAAAACAAATATGCATAGTTCATTAAGCATTTATAAACACAAGATCAAACTATATCACTTACTAACCTGTCTGAAGCCATTTCTATGGGTTGAAGACCGGCTGTTTCCGGTGGAGTAAGTTGGAGATTATCGTCATTTGTGTCATTGAGAGTTTTAGATATGCTACCATTATCTTTTTTACTGTCAATCACAGCTACTTCATCTTCTATGGTTGAAGCCAAATTTTCTTCGTCATTTTCCTTAATAAGAATGAAAACTAATTAGAGTGGTGGCACTAGATACTGTTGAAAGACACTCTCTGATGTCTGTTTCCTTCTATAACTGTTAAAACTGCTTAATGGTTTAGACTTAAGACTCACCACTTCAGACGTATCAATTACAGGCGTTTCAGTAATCTCCTCAACGCTGTGAGTTGTTGCTTCGGGAGTTGAAATTAGTTCATCAGGAGACAAAACAACGAGTTCATCAGGAGACGCAGCAACTGCAGCTGTTGGTTCAACGACAAGATTTTCATCAGGAGACACAGCAACTGTAGCTGTTGGTTCAACGACAAGATTTTCTTCAGGAGACACATTAACTGTAGCTGTTGGTTCAACGACAAGAGTTTCTTCAGGAGACACAGTAACTATAGCTGTTGGTTCAACGACAAGATTTTCTTCAGGAGACACAACAACTAGTTCATCAGGAGACACAGCAACTGTAGCTGTTGGTTCAACGACAAGATTCTCCTCAGGAGACACGGAAACTAGTTCATCAGGAGACGCAGCAACTGTAGCTGTTGGTTCAACGACAAGATTCTCCTCAGGAGACATAGAAACTAGTTCATCAGGAGACACAGCAACTGTAGCTATTGTTGGTTCAACGACAAGATTTGCCTCAGCTTCAAAATTCTTATTCAGGTCTTCCCTCTCTTCCAAACTGTCATCAAGCTCAATGGTAGAAACCTTCGTAACTTCCTTGAGATCATCCAACTGTGAGTCATGTTGTGAAGTAGATGATATTGGTTTTGCTTGCACCTCCACACGACTCTCATTGAGTTGTTGATAACCATTTGTCTCACAGACTCCTATTTCATCCACTGAGACTTTCTCCCTAACTTCAGAAGAAAGTGGCTCTACATTCTCATTGGTTTTTTCTTCAGTAGAGCTAGTAGGGATAGCTTCTGCTACACTAACTATAGAGCTCAGATTAGACACACTATCAACTTTAGCTTCAACTTCAACTTCATCTTCACTCCCCAAAACATTCACTGTACTCGGCGTTTCTTTCTTTTTCTTAACAGGAGAACGAACTCTTTTACGATCCTTAATTTTGATCACATTGCTGAGACTGGCAGGAGCAGCAGCTCCTTCCTCTTTCTCAGAAACTGTTTCAATATTAGACCTTACCGGTTTTTTCTTCACAACAGATTTTTCCTTGGGACCCTCCAGTTCAGCAACAGGTTCGAGATCTTCCAATGCATGTCCATCTTTTACTCCTGCTATCTCAGCATGTTGCTTCTTCTCTAACTCTAAGCATCTCGCTTTTTCTTCACTCTCACGATTCCTCTCAACTTCACTTGCATCTCCGAATCTGAAGACATGGCTTCCATCCTTGAGCTCTGCAGAAGATCCAAACAAACTGTAAGTACCACACATCAAACCGAATCAAGAAAATATAATTTCATCATTAAAGTTCAGAATCCATCATCAGACATTATTAAACACAACTTACGAGTGCTAGACACGAGATCAAGCTTCTCCGGAGCAGCAGAAGACGAAGAAGACTGTGAAGGTGAAGTAGAATTTGCCAACTGTAGTTGAGAAGATAACCGTAACTCAGAAAGAGAGAATCTAATCCCACTCCGAGACAAACCCCATCGACGGTGAAGAGAAGAAGAAGACGAGAAGATCAGAAAAGGAGGAGGACGTTGAAGAGAAAGAACCATCAAAGGATCTGCCATTAAACACTTCAACATTAAAGTTTTGTAACAGTCACATATTATTATGCTTTAGAGACACGATGAAGATAAAACCCCAGTGGTGACCCTCTGTCTCACACAGATACGTTCGCTACACGCCTGACACGTGTCACATGTTTTTATTACATAAACCTGTTCTACTGGGGATATATATGATATATATTATGCTTGGAATTTTTGTCCGGGCCGAATTAAAAACCGAACTGAACCGACAACCGGTTCGGTCTGGTTCGGCCGATTCGGTTCAAAAAATGAATTCGGTTTTTGGTTCGGTTTTTAATTTTCAAAAACAAAATTAAAAATTTTAAAAACCGAAAATATCTGAAAATAATCAAAAAATCGAACCGAAAATAACTGAATAACCCAAAAATATCTGAATTTAATCGAAAATATTCGAATATTTTGGAAAATTATACCAAAATTAATTGAAAATTTAAAAATTCAGTTATTTTTAGAAATAAAATTGAAAACTGAAATAAACTGATAACCAAACTAAACCAAACCGAAATTTCATTCGGTTTTATTTCAGAATTATTTTTTAAAAACTTCGATTAACCAAAAACCGACGGTTCGGTTCGGTTTCAGAAACCGAAGTCGCAGGCCTTATGATGAGATAAGTACGGATGTTTTGATATACTGTAAGTTCATATTGTTGGGTAGATAAGGTTAAATCTCGTGTTGAGTTTGAGTGATGTCCTTGTATACTAAGCCATTGGCTCTCTAATAGAACAAGCAATTTGAACCAGTCGTCAATCTCCAAAAAAAACAGAGAGATGGTGACGTCGACGACTCTAAACGTCTCTTCTCCTCTCCCAACCAAATCGTTCGTCCCCCACCGTCCCCCTCCTCCTCGCCGTCAGATCTCTTTCTCCCCCGTCTTCGCCGTCCACTCCCACGACCCCAAGAAACCTTCCCAATCATCCTCCTCCCGTCCTGCTAAATGGAGCTTGGACAGCTGGAAATCGATGAAAGCTTTGCAATTGCCGGAGTATCCGGATCAGAAGGATCTCGACTCTGTTCTGGAGACGATTTCCTCTTACCCTCCCATCGTCTTCGCTGGAGAGGCGAGGAAACTCGAGGAGAAGCTTGGTCAAGCCGCCATGGGTCAGGCCTTTATGCTCCAAGGAGGTGATTGCGCTGAGAGTTTCAAGGAGTTTAATGCTGATAACATTAGGGATACCTTTAGGGTTCTTCTTCAGATGGGTGTTGTTCTCATGTTCGGTGGTCAGATGCCTGTTATAAAGGTTCGATTTTTTTTTTTTTGCAGACAAACTCTGTTTTGTTTTTGAGTCTTGGGTTCCATTTTTCACTCCACTCTGTTTTGTTTTGTTTCTAGTCTTCTGTGTTGATTCTGTGTATGAAGGTTCGATTTTTCACTCCACTCTGTTTTGTTTTGTTTCTAGTCTTCTGTGTTGATTCTGTGTATCAAGGTTCGATTTTTCACTATACTCTGATTGTTCTTGAGTCTTGTGTATGTGGAAAGTGTATGCTTTGTTTGGTTTTAGTCTTGTGTGTTGTGGAAAGTTTATGTTTCTTTTTTTTTTTTGTGGGTTTTGGATTTTTCACTCAACTCTGGTTTGTTATCAAGGTTCGATTTTTTTCAAACTGTGTTCTGTTTTGAGTCTTGAAGGTGTGTTGATTTGGTTGTGGAAAGTTTATGTTGTGTTTGATGGGTTTTGTGTGTGTTTCAGGTGGGGAGAATGGCGGGTCAGTTTGCGAAGCCGAGATCAGACCCGTTTGAGGAGAAAGATGGCGTGAAGCTACCGAGTTACAGAGGAGATAACATAAATGGTGATGCTTTTGATGAGAAATCTAGGATTCCTGATCCTCATCGGATGGTTAGAGCGTATACACAGTCTGTGTCTACGTTGAATCTCTTGAGAGCATTTGCAACTGGAGGTTATGCTGCAATGCAGAGAGTTAGCCAGTGGAATCTCGATTTCAGCCAACATAGTGAACAGGGTGACAGGTTGGTCTTAACTTTTGTGTTAAATCATTTGGAGACAAGCTTTTGCTTAAGTCAGAAACTATTTTTGTTGTTGTTGTTGTTGTGATGGAACAGGTACCGTGAATTGGCTAATAGAGTTGATGAGGCTTTAGGATTCATGGGTGCAGCTGGACTTACCAATGCACACCCGATCATGACTACTACTGAGTTTTGGACATCCCATGAGTGCTTGCTCCTGCCTTATGAGCAAGCACTCACAAGAGAAGACTCAACGTCTGGACTTTACTATGACTGCTCTGCTCACATGGTTTGGGTTGGGGAACGAACTCGCCAACTCGATGGTGCTCATGTTGAGTTCTTGAGGGGAATCTCTAACCCCCTTGGAATCAAGGTAGGTGAATAAAATATAATCTTGATTACTGTTTAGTTTCCACATCTTGATTGTGTTTTTTCTTCTTCAGGTGAGTGATAAGATGGTTCCTAGTGAACTGGTTGAGCTGATAGAGATACTAAACCCACAGAACAAGCCTGGAAGGATTACGGTTATAGTGAGAATGGGAGCTGAGAATATGAGAGTGAAGCTTCCTCATTTGATCAGAGCAGTACGTGGAGCCGGTCAGATTGTGACTTGGGTTAGTGATCCAATGCACGGGAACACCATCATGGCTCCAAGTGGGCTAAAAACACGTTCTTTCGATGCAATCAGGGTAACAAATCTTACATACTGTAACATTCATCTCATGTGATCTTGCAGATGATTCATGTATTTTTTTCCTATTGATTTATATCTCAGGCGGAGCTGAGAGCGTTCTTCGACGTGCATGATCAAGAAGGCAGCTTCCCTGGTGGAGTCCATCTAGAGATGACGGGTCAAAACGTGACGGAATGCGTAGGAGGGTCACGCACCATCACTTACAACGATCTAAGCTCGCGTTACCACACACACTGTGACCCGAGACTCAACGCTTCTCAGTCACTGGAGCTTGCCTTCATCATCGCCGAGCGTCTGCGTAAGAGAAGGCTCGGTTCCGGGAACGTAACAATGTCTTTATCCCAATTCTGATATGATGATGTGTCCTAATAAAGTAAAACACTTTGGTTGTGTTTGGTTATGCTTTAAGGATTTAAGGATTTGATTTGAATTTGGATTGAGTGGATTTATATATGTTTTTACAGTAAAAATACAAAGGAGTAAGTATTTAGTTTAACCTTGTTTGTTATTTTGATTGGATTTTGTAAAAAAAAATTCCAGTTCTTTATGTTTGGACAAGTTTTCATGCACATGATACGTTTTCTATTTGTCAATATCTCAAAACTTGTGGATTCAGTCAATATACTCTTATCCTATTCATCATTACTTTCTTCCTGGAGAACAAATGAATCTGTCACCATGTTCAATTTATAGTCGCCGGCAATAAGTTTTGAGCTTTAATAGTCTCTTGTAATTAACTAGCTTTGGACCTTCCTAACTGTTACCTTGTTCCTTTCCACACAAACCAACGAAAATTAATATATTCTGAACAATTTCTTAGGGGGTGTTATTGGTTTGGGAAATTTAGTGGAATTGAATATAACTGTAAATAGGATTCTTTTAATGGATTTGAATGGAATCTTTATACGATGAGAAGGATTTATATAAAATGGTTTGAAGTACATTTTGATTTTTGTGAAGGATTTTGTGGAGTTCGTTTCCAAATCAACAATAAATGTTTTTTTTTTACAAACTCCAAACATTATTTGCATACAAGTTCGAAATGTATTACAATGCCAAACCCATCGACTACAGTATTTATTTCAAAGTCGAATAAGTTGTTGGCTCACTCAGCGCCTTGCATAACATGCTTACACATCCATATAAACAGCGCGAATCTATTGACTTGGATCTTTAGAATGAGTTATAATTGAGCATGTACAGCAAATGTATGCAAGTTACAACAAAGGCCAAACTCGAGAAGATGACTTGAAGAGTTTTGCATTATGAGCATTATTACTATAACATATAAATAAACATTAAACAAATATTAAGATCATTTTGAAATATATACAGTATTTTGATCCAAGACTTGAGCCGTTGAGGATGCAAGATGATGAGGCTTACACGAGAGTTTCACCATCCTCTCAAAGCGTAACCATGCTCCACAAAGTCAATCTTGCTCAGCCTCAGACAACTTCTTCTGGTTTTTGAGGCTGTGTTTCCATTACCTGAAAGGTTACACCACCAGGATCAAGTTCCATTTCTTCAGTCGATCTTTGAATGCTTCAAGTCCAATCCGCCAGATATATAGCTGAATCTATGGACATCTAAAAGAGATTATCTACTGAGTAATAAGATAATTGAGATTTTGAACTCTGGATCAGATAAAATTTATTGAAGAAACATACGGGAAGATTACTAAAATAACATCAAATTATGTTATTATTACTAGAATAACTTATATTTTTTTTTAATTACCAAAATAATTTTTATGTCTAAAATACCCTTATTTTCTTTGTTAACAAAAAAAAGAAAATTACAGTTTTTTTTTAATTGCATGTCATTAATTTTTTTTTTTTTTTTTTTTTTTGCGAAACAGTAAAATAAGTCTGCCACTAAAAAGCTGCAATACTTGATGGCAGTTTTAATAAACCGTTGCAGATTTATTTCTTACCGAAGACTTAGTATCGCAGACTTAATTCCATCATATACTTTCACAAACAAGTCTACCTCACATAATGGCAGATTTGATTGCACTCGCAGATTTATTTTAGGTTGGCAGACTTTTAGTGGCAGATTTTTATCCTATGACGGCAGGTTTTGTAGTATGTCAAAAAATTTGTACTGGCATACCGATTTATTTCGTAGACTTTTTTATAATTTGGCAGATTTTTATTTTTATGTTATGGCAGACTTATATTTTCTACGTTTACAAACAACAAACTTTCAGAATAAGTATGCTTTGTTGGCGAAGTTATAATAACAAAACTATCTTCTATGTGATAGCAGATTTTATTCTAGTTTCGGCAGGCTTTCAAGAGATGGCAGACTTTATTCTAGTTACGGTAGGCTTTCAATAGATGGCAGACTTTATTCTAGTTACGGCAGACTTTCAAGAGATGGCAGACTTTTTCATTCAGAATCGGTTTAGAAAATTAATTGGTTAATTAATTAAAATAAAAAATTCCGGTTTGTTCTAATTAAACCAAAATTTCGACCACACCTGCAATAAGTTATTAAAACCTAGGTTTTGCCGTAAAACTTCTTCTTCTTCTTCTTTTTCAAGTTACGATCTTTTTTGGACAATCTCAAGCAAAACTGATGGAGGAGGTTATAGCCGTTTGTGGGCAGTGGTTATTCGAGAAGGATAAGTGGATGTTTCACGTTGATAGCAGAAGAGGAAGCAAAGTAATTCCAGTCAGTGACAAGACAAGCTTTGAAGATATGATCAACATGGTTTATGAAGACTACGGATTAGATAAGAGACATGTTAATATCGAATTGAGTTACATGCTTGGCAGGAAGAGCTTGATGAAGCTAACTCGTGACACACCCCCAGTTAAAATTGGGAATTTTCGACAGTTACAAGGTTTCTTCCGTCTTCTACAATCTGAAAAAGTCCGTATATGCGTAGAGGTCACTTTTAGAGACAACATGAAGACGATGAAACAGATCAACCAGTCTGATTGTAATCATGATGAAGACTCAGACACTGATGAGGTTGTACTTCTGAAGAAAAAACTGAGAAAAGGAGATGAGGTTGTACTTCTGGATTTCGGATTCACTTTGTTGAGTGGATTTCAGATTCACTTCTCTTATGTCAATCGAAGGCTTTAGTGGTTGATAAGAGTGCAGACATGAATGAATCAATGAGGAATCATCTTAATAAGAAAGAGAATCGAGAGTTTGAGGATTTCACAATTTGGGGATTTAGGGTTCTTGGGGTGGTTAACGAGAGAGAGAGATGTCGTGAGAGAAGGAGTGTTTTCCTTTTTTTTTTAAGTTTTCAGATTTATCTTTGCTCAACTAAGCCTCTTTCTTATCAAGAGTCTTTCATATTCTGTTTAATTCTATAAATCTAATGGGTAATTTAGACTTAAACACACATTTTCCTTCTTCTTTTTTTTTGTATGTTACTCTAGTCAATATCAACAAAATGTGTGTTATTGTAACTAATTTCCCGAAACATTATAAGGAAATTTATTAGCTTTCATTCACATGTTCCAATGTCAGTTTGAGTGAGACAATCAATGACTTCTATGTTGATATAGTTGATCGAAGGGAATGGGAACTAGCTTAGCATTGGGTTACAATTCATCTTCTCTGCAGACGCGCTTGAACTTGAAGGGATGATATTAGAGAATCAAGAGCTCTTAAAGCCAGAAACTTTCAATCTCGGGGAGATAGCAAAAAGTTAGACTGATAATATAGTTTATACCTTTTAATGAATTTTAAAGATAAACTACAAGAAAGAGTCAATATTTACCACGAAAGTCTGATCATTCTGTTGTTGTAAGTATTTGACTCAAAAGTCATAAACTTTATTGACAAAAACTATAAAGTTTTCTAAGATAATAACTAAAAGAGGCTCAGGAGTCACCTTCTTCATCATGGAGTCTACATTCGCCGCTTTCTCAACCGTAACGGCAACGGCGGCGATGGCTAGAACTATGGCTCCTTCGTTGCCTCTCCTCACTATCTCCAAAGCTCTTCACCGCCACTTTTCCGGCGGCGCTAGGCATCATCATCTCCGTCCTCTGTTGCTCGCTCGATCCTCTCCAGCTGCGCGCCGTCTTGGTTGCTTTCAAGCAAGCCGAACCGTCTCGTCGAATTCGGTTTGTTGTTATAGAAGCTTGGTGGGAGCTGCTGTTTTGCCGGTGATACGGCGTCGTTTGCAGTGCTTGTCCAGCTCGTCTCCGTCTTTCAGGAGTATATCAAGTGGTGGTGGTTCTGGATTTGGAGGGTATAATGGTGGTGGTGGAGGAGGAGGAGGATCGAATGGTGGTGGTGGTGATTCAAAGGCGAAATTGGGTGCTGGCGTCTCTGTTCCGTCTTCAGACATCATTATCCTCGATGTCGGGGTACGTTCTCTCTCTCTCTCTCTAGATTCTTGATGATCTCGAATTCACTTCCAACACTGTTATGTTGACAACATTGATGTTCTACTTTGATTGAAGGGGATGACATGTGGTGGTTGTTCAGCAAGTGTGAAGAAAATACTCGAAAGCCAAGTAAAAATCCTTTTTTAGACCAAAACTCATGTGTTTATGTATGTTCTTTGGAAAATGCTCGTCTGATTATTTTGTTTTGAAAAAAGTACTCTTGTTTTTTTTTTCTCTTTGCTGTATAGCCTCAAGTTGCTACTGCTAGTGTTAATCTCACCACGGAGACAGCAATAGTGTGGCCTGTACCTGAAGCCAAAAATGTACCTGACTGGCAAAAGACTTTAGGCGAGACGCTTGCTAATCATCTCACCAATTGCGGCTTTGAGTCTACTCCTCGAGGTGAGAAGGTTCAGACCTCATTTGAATGATGATTATTCAGTATGCTTGATGCTGTATTGAGATTTGTTTTCTTTTATCTCGACAAGCATCAGATTTGATGGTGAGGAGGGAGGGGGTTGTTTGTTTCTTTGATGTGCTCTTCTTGCACCTCTTCTTAACTTGTCGCAGTTTCTACTAGTGTTTAGGAATAGGGCTCCTTTGGAATCAATCAGAGATAGCCGGAGATGAACATTTGGTTAGTTAGCTAGATGATTGCATGAGACAAAGGAAAATCCTAGTTGAGCTTTAGACAAAGGTTCAACCTGTCTGATTGATTTTGTTGTATGGTAACATTATGACCTTAATGCTAACTGATTGAAAGTGGAACATTGATTGGAAGTAGGAACACACTGTACTGATGATCTTTTACTGTTGTTAGTTTCTTGTGCTATATCCTATCTTTATTGTTTCGCTGTACATGGAAAGTCTTAGGTAACTCGGATTCTCGTTCTTGGTATGAGTACTGAGTATCTTTCTTTGTTCCAGATTTGGTGACAGAGAATTTCTTCAAAGTTTTTGAAACAAAGACAAAAGACAAGCAGGCTCGCTTGAAACAGAGTGGTATGAATGTTTCCCCCAAGTAGATTATATTATTTCCGGAAGTTGATGCTTTATCGCTGATATTTGTATAATCTCTTGTCTGATTACAGGACGCGAGCTTGCTGTTTCATGGGCTCTATGTGCGGTATGCCTAGTTGGCCATTTAACTCACTTTCTTGGTGTGAAGGCTCCCTGGCTCCATGCAGTCCATTCGACGGGGTTCCATGTCTCCTTATGTTTGCTTACGTTGCTTGGTCCTGGGCGTCAGCTAATACTTGACGGTTTCAAAAGCCTTTTAAAAGGTTCTCCCAACATGAACACTCTAGTTGGTCTCGGGGCTATGTCATCATTTAGTGTTAGCTCCCTTGCAGCCTTGATTCCCAAATTGGTAATTAACTACCCTTTTTGGAGTTTTCAAACTTTTGACCTCCACATATATGTATTGCTTCTTGCGCTTGGCGGCTGATATTATAAAGCTGTTTTGACATCATCCAGGGCTGGAAGACATTTTTTGAGGAACCAGTTATGTTAATAGCTTTTGTATTACTGGGAAGGAATCTTGAACAGAGAGCTAAAATAAAAGCCACCAGTGATATGACTGGCCTTCTGAGTGTTTTGCCTTCAAAAGCTCGCCTTCTGCTTGATGGTGGTGATCTTCAGAACTCAACCGTTGAGGTTCCTTGTAATAGTCTCTCTGTCGGCGATCTAGTCGTCATACTACCAGGAGTAAGAAGAAGAAAATTTCATTCTCTAATATGATACTATGATGTTATTTCCCATGTTTTATCTTGTTTTCTGCTAATGCAAAGTGTCCTTGACGCATTAAAATGTTCGCCTATTTCACGCAGGATCGAGTTCCGGCAGATGGTATTGTCAAGTCAGGTAGAAGTGCTATTGATGAGTCAAGTTTCACAGGTGAACCCTTGCCAGTGACAAAAGAAGCAGGGGTAACTTTCTTCTCCACGCCTATCGATAGTTAATGTAGCCTGAAATAGATGACAAAGAATATTATCATCTAACTCTTTTTGGTTGTCTCTTTGTCATTAACATTAGACAATTATTCTGCTCATGGTACTAATTTATGTAGATGTAACTCATGTTTTGATGTTAAAAAATCTCTTGGGCTAGAGTCAAGTCGCAGCAGGATCTATAAACCTGAATGGAACTCTTACCGTCGAAGTGCATAGATCAGGGGGTGAAACTGCAGTTGGGGACATTGTTCGTATGGTTGAAGAGGCTCAAAGCAGAGAAGCACCCGTACAACAGTTGGTTGACAAGGTATCTCCTCTCTTTCCCTTTCACATTTCTATGTCAATTCTTAGGCTCATTTCAGGACTAATCTTTGTTTGTTTCTGCATTTACAGGTCGCAGGGCGCTTCACGTATGGAGTGATGGCAATCTCTGCGGCTACATTTACATTCTGGAATCTATTTGGTGGACATATTCTTTCCCCTGCCTTGCATAACGGGAGCCCAATCTCTTTGGCCCTCCAACTATCTTGCAGCGTTCTGGTATAACCTTTTATATAACATAAATGTTTAAAATATTTATGATCACATTTGTCCTCTTTTTCATTTATCTTTTAGTAATCATGCTGTCTCACAGACCTTTATTTGGATTTAGGTTGTGGCTTGTCCATGTGCCCTTGGGTTGGCTACACCAACTGCAATGCTGGTAATGTTTCTACTGTATAAAAGTCTTTTATGTGGATGAGGGAGAGTAAGATGTTGAATAACTTGATATGTTCTCTAGGTTGGAACGTCATTGGGAGCAAGAAGAGGCTTACTACTTCGCGGTGGTGATATTCTTGAAAAGTTTTCCTCCGTTGATACTGTTGTCTTTGACAAAACTGGGACACTGACCAAGGGACACCCTGTTGTGACTGAAGTTATTATTCCTGAAGATTCAAGGTTAGGCTCTTTGCTATAACATTGAATGATCTACCTGTTCGTTTAGGACTTGATAAACATCTGATGTGATATCTCATGTTCTTACGCAGGCACAATTTGAATGATACTTGGTCAGAAGTTGATGTTTTGACGTTAGCAGCTGCTGTTGAATCAAACACCACTCACCCTGTTGGGAAAGCGATTGTTAAAGCAGCCAGGGCTCATAATTGTCAAACTATGAAGGTAGGACTCTTAATGATATACGTTTCCCATGTTTGATCAAATTAATGAACTCCATCACTTCAGGCAGAGGATGGAACGTTTACTGAGGAACCAGGGTCTGGAGCCGTTGCTATCGTCAACAACAAGAGGGTTGCAGTGGGGACACTAGAGTGGGTTCAGAGGTATAATATGCTCATCATTTGTTTTAGTCGTTTATCGACAGAAGCTTCACTTTTTTAATTCACGCTTGCTCAATGCAGACATGGAGCCACTTGGAACTTATTGCATGCATCTGAAGAGCATGAATCCAACAACCAGTCTGTTGTGTATATTGGGGTGGATAATACACTTGCTGCAGTCATCCGCTTTGAAGATAAGATCAGGGAAGATGCTGCACAAGTTGTTGAGAATTTGACTCGACAGGGAATTGATGTGTACATGTTGTCTGGTGATAAGAAGAGTGCTGCAAACTATGTAGCCTCTGTTGTTGGAATACCTCAAGAAAGGGTATGTTCTTCTCTCTATATGGATTGAGCTCCTGCAATCACCTTAACTACGTAAAAATTGCATAGGAAACTGATGATAGTGAAGTGCCAAAAAAAAAACAGTACCTGATCCGAGTTTATTATACAGGTGATATCAGGAGTTAAACCAGCAGAGAAAAAGAAGTTTATCAATGAACTTCAGATGAATAAGAACATCGTTGCAATGGTGGGAGATGGAATAAACGATGCTGCAGCTCTGGCATCTTCTGATGTTGGAGTAGCCATGGGTGGTGGTGCAGGAGCGGCCAGTGAGGTGTCTCCCGTTGTCTTGATGGGCAATCGGTTAACACAGGTTTGTCATTTTATTGTTCTATAAACTGCGAGCTCTGACTGATTACTACATCAACTTATATTGTCAATGCCGTATTTGATTTGGTATCATGAATTCGGACACGTGTGGTTAATAATAACATGACTTCTACGCAGTTGCTTGATGCATTGGAGCTAAGCCGGCAAACCATGAAGACTGTAAAGCAAAATCTTTGGTGGGCATTCGGATACAACATTGTAAGTTGTTCTGCGTTTTCATGTTTTGCTGCTCTTGGTTGTGAATTTCTAACGAGTGAATGTTTCTTGTTCTATAAAAATATAAATAGGTAGGGATCCCAATTGCAGCTGGAGTGTTGCTGCCATTGACTGGAACCATGTTGACTCCATCAATGGCAGGGGCTCTCATGGGTGTGAGCTCTCTCGGTGTCATGACTAATTCTTTACTTCTGAGGTACAGATTCTTCTCGAACCGAGAAGACAAAAATGTCAAATGGGAACCGAAAGAGGGATCAAAGCAGCCACATGATAATACAAGGTGGAAGGAAAGCTCTTAAACCGAGCATTCAGCTACATTGATGCTTAAGTTTTGCAGAGATAGATCTCTTTTTCGTTTACTACTTTTCTTGCTTGTAAGAGTACCAAAACAGGGTAATAATTTGCTTCGAACTTGTAACTTATAGACACAATAACACATTCAATACACTCTCACTGGCTTTTGTCTTTAAGACAGTGCCTTTGAGACTCTGGAATATGATTTTCTGTACAAATATAGTAAGCAAGCAAAAACTCATCGAGGAATGAAGAACCAAACGGCCCCCTAGAAAAAGGAAAACTCTGCCAAAACAAGCCCTTTATTATACAACTCCAATACAATACTGAGTCTGGAAAGAGCCAGGACAAATCAATCAATAAAGAACAAGCACATATTCATATCTCAACCTTCAAAACAAAAAATCATCTTGTTTCTCCTATACTTTTATGACAAAAACATTTATGAAACAATGTGTAAAAGAAAAAAATATCTCACCCGAGTTGGTTTGTGTTGTTTCGTGTCCTTCGACGACATCATGAAAATACTCCATGAGATTTGCTCGTAGATGAAAACCAGTTTGTTTGATCAGCGTGCTTGCAGATCCTCACAAAAACCCCGGTTTACACCATGTAAGTCATTCCAACTTGCATCAAATGCGAATGCGGAACGCTTAAGTTTGTTATCCCTCTCCTGCTGTTCTTCCTCAAGAAAGCATACATGTAATTTATCACCAGCTTCTTGAGAAACCAAGAATCCTTTGTAGCTCTTATATCCCCATGTCCCAGTAGATACACTACCCCTGACTCTTTCGCTTTGTGTATAAACGACAACTCTTTTTCTAAGCTCTGTTCTGCATCCAGTGCTGGTGTTTCATTTGAAGGACCTGCGCCAAAATCCATGCTGCTCCTTTTCTCTGAGGGTCGCATGTTAAAGTCCATGTGCTCGGCCAAGAGAGGCACTCCAAGCGAATACACACTTCCATTGGGTGCTATCAAAACTCTGGAAAGAGTCGTGTCATCCTCAGAATCCGTATTATGGTCTCCGTCACTCTCAAGTGAACGCTCCTGCGCTTCCTTCCTTATAAATTTCTCTAGACTCTCAATCAAAATTTGCTCAAATGCCTGGTGGTTTTCCTTCCGCACATCTTTGTATCCGTACCTGTTTTAAACACGAGAAAAGATACATCAAACATATACATTTTATCAAACCAAATTACTTTCCACATGAAAAGCACTAAGCCTTGTTTACCTAGCAACACAGCGGAATAAATGATAGCTTCTTGGGCAGACACGTCTGAAAAGAAACCTCTCAGACTGAGGCACGCTTGGAACAGGGACATACTTTATACACACAAAGATGACCATGGAATGGATTGCAGGTAGTGTGGTTAAGAAATGACCAAATATAGCCGGAACACCTTTCGCTAGCTCATTATAAAGAAGACCAATACCGGGTGCTCTAATTGTACCAAGATTACTGCCTAGTTCTCGCAGTAGGTCCATTGGTAGTTTTTTCTGGACTTCGGTTTCATACTTCAGTTTACTCCCGTAGTTCCAAACGTACATAATGAAAAACATGATTGCAGCAAAAACCAGGATTATCCAACTTCCGTCAGCCACACTTGACAAAACTGATGAGAAGAACATCAGTTCGACGCCTAGAGCAACAATTGCAAACAAGCACACGACTATGATGTTCGTCTGCCAGATAAGAAGCATGATAAGGGTCACCAAAATTGTTGTAGTCATCATAATTCCCAGCTCTGCAATGCCTGAAGATACAAGATGCAAAACCAGAGGCATAATGTTTAGGATTGAGGTTCATCTTAATACAAATTAAGGAGTAAATATAATAGGTTTCAGCCAAATCTTCCAATTTTCCCCAAACCAGATGCTACGAGAGGGAAATATTACCATATGCGTTTCCAATCATGAATATGTTTGAGATAGAGCAGATAACGATCAGGCACACCACCAAAAGGAACCAGTTTAGAACCGGTATATAAATCTGTCCGATGAATTTCTTTGAGGTGTGAATGATTTTAAGACGTGGGAAACAGCCTAGTGCTATTGATTGTTTGATGCATGTAAATGTGGCAGTTGTCATTGCACGACTGGCAATTAGAGCAGCAATATTGGAGATGAGAAAGACTGGCCAGAATATGAAACCTGAAAAAAAAACAAAGAGTAATAAACAGTTAGCAACTTGAAATGAGTCATAAAATCAAGCCAGCAAATGACGGAATACTCTTGTTGATTTTCACGTACTGTGGAATCTAACGAATCTTACTTGGAACTGACGAAAAGAAAGCATTTCCAGCATGACTGAAATTTTCAGAGAGGTATGCGGCTTGGCCCAAATAACCCAACAAGAGGCAAGGTAACACCAGAAGGGTAAAAGTAAGCTGCATATAAATACTACCAATGAATCAAAAGTTCAGATGACTAAGAAAGACAACTATCACAAGAACAGAAGCAAGAAATGAGTCTTTATCTCTTTAAACTACCTGGATCGAGTGAACCGAAAAATAGCTAAGATCTGCAAACATGGCCTCCGAACCTGAGACAAGATCCGCATGTATAATATGAGAAATGACATTTCGAAAACAATTTCATTCAATATATTTTATGCTTTTAGAAGTCTAACCCAGAATAAGAAATTTACCAGTTGCACATAGAACACAACCACCAAGCGCATACCACGCACTAACGGAGTTTCTCTTGAAAAAGAAATAGATGTGTGCAGGATTAAAAGCTCTAAAAACACTGCTGTCATATTTAGCAAGGTTGTAAATCCCAATTCCCGCAAGAGAGAAGAACCACAGAAGTAACGCTGGACCCAAAGCAAGCCCCAATTTACTTGCTCCATATTTCTGTACACTGAACAAGATCACAAGAAAGCTGACTGATATCACGAGCACCTGATCTGCAAATGGAGCCACAATTAGAAATTATTCACAAAAAGCGGTGACTAATCACTCACAACGATAAGATTTATGTTACTAATTAACTAAGAAAAATTGAAACTCTAATTTTCTTGTACCAACACACGAGAATATTTCATATTTCTTAGCCAAGCTGAAAGTTTATTGGAATTATTAGCTACTATTG
This sequence comes from Brassica juncea, assembly GCA_018703725.1. Taxonomy (NCBI): domain Eukaryota; kingdom Viridiplantae; phylum Streptophyta; class Magnoliopsida; order Brassicales; family Brassicaceae; genus Brassica; species Brassica juncea. Next base: position 63,270,818 of record CM031939.1, read on the forward strand.
ATGGGGCAAAAGAGTTTCATGCTCTTGTTTGACGGTATCTGTAGTCTAGTTTAAGTCAATGGACTCAGGATGCAACACTCTTTAGGTGCAAGGAATACATATATGTATCCAAGGAATATTTTACAAGAAGTGAAAGACAGACGACATCATGCTCATGAAATAATCAGGCTGATGGACGTCAACTACACTACGAGTTACCTTGTTCTATAGCACCAACTCCAACCTTCAGACCACCAATAGCAGACATTACTGCGTCCAAAAGAGGTTATAGTTAGAGGCAGATCAGATGTAACTTCATACACATCGACTACAGGACACGGTCAAACCATCATCTACCAACAAATAATAGCAGAATCCTTTTTTCCCTATACCTGACATTGCAGGCGTAACAACGGCATCAGCAATCACCATCGCAGTGCCGGCAAGAACCAAAATCAGAAGAAGCTTTTTCAACACCATTGACCCCTCAAGTTTTTCTTTAATTATCAAAGATCTCTCAAGCTCCGGAGACGGAACCTTCAGACCAAATCCCGATATGCGAGCATCCGACGGAAGCTGATTTGGGATAAGGCTTACGTTCGCGTGCCTACAGATCAACGAATACAAAGCAAAAGTACCACCTGCAAATTCATTTCCAGAATATCAAAACTTTTATCCTTTCAAAAAACCAAAACTTACAGAAAGTGGTGAAAAAGAGAATAATAATAATACCTTCACCGTCGTCATTAGCCCAAAGAACAAAAAACACATACTTTACAAGAGGGAGCAAAATCAAAGTGTAGATGACCAATGACAAGGCTCCGATTACATCTTCCTTGTCGTTGATTGGAGATCTGTTGAACATGACACTGAATGTGTACAACGGACTAGTTCCGATATCGCCAAATACAACCCCTAAGGTCTGCAAAGCAAGTATGAGCTTCCTTCCTATGCTTGAGTCCTTCAAGTTAAAACACTTCAATTAGCTCTAGTAATCACACACACAAACACATGGAGCCAAAATCAATGCTTAACCTCGATGTCGTTCTTCTGAGCTCCAGGGATCTCGAGCGCGTCCACATCGAAAGAGTCAACGGCGGGGCTGGTACGGATCAAACGCTGCTCCACATTGTCGTCCTCCTCGTCGGAATCCACATCTCCGTGGTGACGCTCGTCTTCTTCGTAGTAATCGTCGTCGTCAATCGCGTCGTAATCGTTCTTCTCGTCGAAGACCCAACGCGACAGGGACGCCGTGGAGCCGTCTCCGGTTATCTCGTCGTCCATCTCGGAGCCGCCGTCTCCGCTGCTACCTTCTTCCACGCTAAACATCGATACCGTCGGGAGAGAGGGAGAGAGAATCAGTGACGCGGGAAGGTTAGATCTATTGTGATTCAGATTCGTTATCTGATCAGAGAAGGAGACGGAGAGAGAGAGAGAGGACCTGGCTCGGATGAGGAAGAAGCTTACACGTGTCGTATCGTGATTCAATTAAAAGACCGGTTTAAGTATAATCAAAACCAAATCAAATTAAAGATCATCAAGTACGTGTCGCATCGTGGTTCAATTAGACCGGTTGAGGTGTATGAACAAAAGCGAAATGAACCGGCTCGATTGTAAAAGTAAACCGGGTCAAAGCTAGGATTTAAATTAATTGAATATTTTTCCACACTGTGAAGCTGGAGATGAAGTAAGCGTTGCGTCTACGTCTCTTTCTTTCTACACTTTTAGCAAAGATTTGAGCGAGAGGAAACGAAGAGTCACCACCACCACCACTACCAGTCATGGCTTTCGCTTCTTCCTCCGCGATTTCGTCGTTCTTGTGTCACTCTCGATCGAAAGAACCGATCTTTTCATCGAAAAGTTCATCTTCGGTTTTGACGGGAAGGAGAGCGTTTGGATCTATCAGAGCAGCTCAAGTGAGTAGCCAGGGGAATCCTAGAAGACGCATTCAGAACGTAGAAGGGGATATATTTGTTGGTAAGTAAAGTATGTTCCTTTTGTTGGCTGCTAATCGAAACAAAGAGAGATCAATGACACGCACAATCGGTTTTTGCAGACAGTACTTGTATTGATTGCGATACTTGTCGTTGGATGGTTCCGGTAAGATTTTTCAAAAAGCTCCGGGCTTGTGGGTCCTTTGGTGGTCCCATGAAAATTGATGAACAGTGGCATGGACTTGTCATGATTTAAGCATTTGGGTCAGTTAGATTGGTAGTGTAAATAAGTTGTTGGGAGATCTTTCGATGTGGGTGTTCGGAAGTGGATGTCTTAGTCTTGTTCTTGTCGTTAAAAGGCAGCTGCTAATAACATGTACAATAAAGTTTGAGATAATCACATTTATTACTTTAGATCACAAAGTTAGAATGTTTGAGTAAGTGTTGTTTGTTGGCAAGTCCCGAGCAGCTGCGAGAGCAGAAATTCACTTATACCTTTACATTTGTTCAGTGGCGTTTTAACTGATTTATCTTCACAGGAAGTATTCACCAGAGTGGACAACATGTCTGCGGTTATTAAACAACCAACCTGTAAGGAAGAAAGGCTGAATGCTCTTCAGGTTCTTTTTTTTCAGTTTAGTCTCTGATGATTTTTCGAATCTCTTATGCTTTTGCTCTTGATAGCTTTTATGGATAACCTTTGCTGCAAGTATTCCTCACTTGATTTTAGGATTTAAAAATCTAAAGATATTATTCATGTACACTGTGATAATGTTTCTGGAATCTCATTGACTCAGACTTTTCCTTATGATGACAAGTTTTTATTTTTAGATGACTTCTGGACTAAATTTTCTGAGGTTTTCCTGATTACTAATGGTTTTTTGTTTCTTTCAGGCCTTGTTGTCTTGTCCCACGGGCTCTATTCGCACTGAAACTCCACCTACTGACATAATGGAAGCTCAAGACACCTTCCCACTTGCGTTGGACCAAGACAAACTACCTGTAGTTTCTCATCCTTTTAGCTTTTTTTTTTCTTCTTATGATGATTATTAGCAAGCTGACCTAACACTTCTTAGATATAATTGTAAAACCTCTGAAATATTTGGAAAGAGTTTGTCTTCAGGTTTTGAATAGTTGTGGATACAATAATCTTAAGTTCTTAACTGATTATTGTCCGCTGAGAACTCATACTTCAATACTACACTATTCGTATACGTTGTCTTCGGTTTGGCTTCAGCTGAGGGCTGACAAATTTTGAGTCTTGTATTATGTGCAGGGCGTTTTTCATTGTGGGTTTCATTCCAAGAAATCTTTCGGAGCAACTTCCTACTTGATTCTTCATCATGAGGGGAATATACTTGTTGATAGGTATATATACGGCCGTGGAGGCATCACGGATTCTTATACATTGTGGATGCAATGTTTTATCTTCATATAACTTAACTTGACACAACCGATATTTTTGACGTTTTGATGTCTTCAACAGTCCCAGGTTCGTAGAGAAACTTGCTGGAAAGATTGAGAAAATGGGTGGTGTTCGCTACATGTTTTTGACACACAGGTAGAGTTGATAATAACCAAAAATGAGAAATTTCATGTTATTCCTTGTAATCTCTCTTACAAGGATAAGCTACTTCACTGTTCAGGGATGATGTTGCGGATCACAAGAAATGGGCAGATCGATTCAAGTGTACCAGAATTCTGCATTCTGGAGATGTATGTAGTTGAATTTATCGCACCTCTCTTGTTAAAACTTTTTCGTTCTTGATAAGATTTTCAGCATCTAGATCCTCTGATAAAAAGCTTGCAGGGTTAAAAAAGATCTCCTGCTGATTATGTGTTTGGATGAACGTGAGAAAAAACTGGCTAGAGAAACAATTTCGTTAAAATAAAACCAGTTTTCGTGACAATAATGGGATCTTATTAGGTCCAACCTTCGACTTCTGATGTGGAGTTAAAGCTGGAAGGAAGTGGACCATGGAAACTCTATGAAGATGTCGAGCTTATACACACTCCTGGTCACACTGAAGTAAGTATGTCCACCTGCAAGAACGTAAATGAAAATTAATACTCGCTATGATCTTGGTATATAAGAGGTTTTTCAAAATCACAGGGATCAGTGTGCCTGTTCCATAAACCCCTCAAGGCATTATTCACTGGAGACCATCTAACTAAGTACGAATCTGGATTGAGCATTATAGAGAAGTACAATCACTGTTCAGGTACAGACCAATCTATTGAACTTCTTTGGGTAAATGTTTTTGAATATATCCGTTTATAAATAATAATATTTGTTGGTCTCTGGCAGTGCCTCTCCAGCTCGAGAGCGTAGAGAAATTGATCAATCTGGATTTCAATTGGGTGATACCGGGTTAGTGCTTTTTCTACTATATGTCCTGTATCTGCTTTACAGCCTTTACTTAATGTATATTTTTTTGTTTTCTGATGGCGATGCTGTGTAAAAAGGACATGGAAGAAGAGTACATTTCAAAGATGGAGAAGAGAAAGCAAAGAATCTGGAAGCACTTGTTCAGAAGCACAGAGAGAAACAGCTTGTTTCTTCTAGCAAATTCGGTTATGCTTGAGAGACTTCGTATGCTGATTCTAAACCATTGTATCAAACTAAACCAAGATGTTCTTGACTCTTTTTTTTTGTTTACACACGCGATGAGACTTAGTACTGTATGGATCTTTGACGATAGCAGAACTTCCTAAAAGGAATCATGTTTAATTCTTAATTCATTTCTCTATCAAGGGAGTAAATGCATTTTGACTAAACAAAAAACTGACACGACACAAATAAAAAAAACTTTGGTTTCTCCGTCTTTGTTGGAGCAATGCATCCACGTCCTCGGCCTCTTCTCTCTCTCACAAAATGAATGCTCTTCAGATGCTTTGTCCCTTGTTGTCCCAGATTCGAATTACCTAACTTTCCTTTCATGGCATCTTCTATCTCCCATGATCCTTCTTCTTCTTCTACGTCTCTCCTTAATCTCCAAACCCAGCAATCGGTATGTGTCAAGTCTCTCCCTTTTCTCCATCGCTCTCTCTGGCTTTTTGATTCAGATCATCGGTTACAAGGACAAAGTAAAGGACTTTGAGAAAACCCAGTTGAGGATTCCCTCTTCTTTCAGGTAATTTCTGTGATTTAGTGACTTTTCAGTTTGGCATTAGGACAGTATCTACGAAGGAAACACTACGGTGATTCATTTCGTTTTGTCTTAGTTTATTAGGTTGTGTAAGAAGATTGGTTTTGTGATGCTTCAAATGGCAAAACCTCTGCAGAGATGTTCTGTTATATTCAAGGTTTAGGTTCGTTTGTGGGTGTTTGCAGGAAAAAAAGCTGCCAACTTGCAAATGATGGCGTCAGGAAAGACACCTGGACTGACTCAGGAAGCTAATGACTGCACTTTGGAGGCTACAGTTGATAGAGATTTGATAATAATTACACTGATGTGTTTGACGTCACGAAACAGCAGTTACTCGACTTCTATTGTGATTCAGATTCGTTATCATATCAGAGATGGAGATGGAGAGAGAGGAGGACCTGGCACGGATGAGGAAGAAGCTTACACGTGTCGTATCGTGGTTCAATTAGAGACCGGTTTAAGTATAAACAAACCGGGTTGAATCAGCTCGATTGTAAAAGTAAACCGGGTCGTCGTCTTTGGTCAAAGATGGGATTTAAAATAATAATTGAATAGATTTTTCACACATTTTTCACACTACCGTGAAGCTCGTGATGAAGTAAGCGTCGGTGCGTCTACGTCTCTCTCTACACTTTTAGCAAAGATCAGAGCGAGAGGACAGTACGAGAGTCACCACCACCACTACCAGTCATGGCTTTTGCTTCTTCCTCCGTGATTTCGTCGCTCTGTTGCTATCAGTTTGGATCAAAAGAACCGATCTTTTTTCCATCGAAAAGTTCATCTTCGGTTTTGAGGGGAAGGAGAGCTTTTGGATCTATCAGAGCAGCTCAAGTGAGTAGCCAGGAGAGACATAGACGACGCAGTCAGAATGTAGAAGGGGATATATTTGTCGGTAAGTTAAAGTATGTTTCTTTTGTTGCCTGGCTGCTAATCGAAACAAAGAGAGAGATCAATAACAATAACGTACACTCGCTCTCTGTGTCTCTATCGTTTTTTTTTTTGCAGACAGTACTTGTATTGATTGCGATACTTGTCGTTGGATGGTTCCGGTAAGATTTTGTAAAAAGCTCCGGACTTTTGTGGGTCCCTTTGGTGGTCCTATGAAAATTGATGAACGGTGGCATGGACTTGTTATGATCTTTTCGCTGCTAATAACGTGTCAACGTGTACAATAAAGTTTGATATAAATCACAGTTATTACTCTAGATCACAAAGTTAGAATGTTTTGAGTTAGAGTTGTTTGTTGGCAAGTCCCAAGCAGCTACGAGAGCAGAAATTCACTTATAACTTTACATTTTGTTCAGTGGCGTTTTTAACTGCTTTGTCTTCACAGGAAGTATTCACCAGAGTAGATAACATGTCTGCGGTTGTTAAACAACCAGCCTGTAAGGAAGAAAGGCTGAATGCTCTTCAGGTTCTTTTTTTTTTTTTCTTTCAGTTTTCATCTCTGATGGATAGTTCATTGATGATTTTTTGAATTTTGTATGTTTTTGCTCTTGATAGCTTTTATGGATTCGTGCAAGTATTCCTCATTTGATTTTTACGATTTTAAAAATCTAAAGATATTATTCATGTACTATGTGAAAATGTTCCTGGAATCTCATTGACTCAGAATTTCCTTATGATGACAAGTTTTTATTTTTAGATGACATGTTATGTGGACTAAATTTTCTGAGGTTGTCCTGATTTACTCATTGTTCCTTGTTTCTTTCAGGCCTTGTTATCTTGTCCGACGGGCTCTATCCGCACTGAAACTCTACCTAGTGACATAGGGGAAGCTCAAGAGACCTTTCCACTTGCACTGGACGAAGACAAACTACCTGTAGTTTCTCATTCCTTAAAGCTTTTTTCGGATGATTATCACTGCTTAGATAATTGTAATACCTCAAAAATATATTGGAAGTGTATGTCTCCAGGTTCTTAACTGATAAAGCTCCACTGAGAACTCATATTTCAATACTACACTATTTGGCTTTTTGCTTTCGCTGAGGCTGATTACTTTCGAGATTTGTATTATGCTCAGGGCGTTTTTCATTGTGGGTTTCATTCCAAGAAATCTCATGGAGCAGCTTCCTACTTGATACTTCATCATGAGGGGAATATACTTGTTGATAGGTATATATATGTATATACGTTCGTGGAGGCATCATGGATTCTTATACATTGTGGATGCAATGTTTTTTCTTGATATACTTTGTTTTGTAAACTAACTTGACACAACCGATATTTTCACGTTTTGATGTCTTCAACAGTCCCAGGTTCGTAGAGAAACTTGCTGGGAAGATTGAGAATATGGGTGGTGTTCGCTACATGTTTTTGACACACAGGTAGAGTTGATAATAACCCAAAATGAGAAATTTTATGTTCTTCCTTGTAATCTCTCTTACAAGGATAAGCTACTTCACTGTTCAGGGATGATGTCGCGGATCACAAGAAATGGGCAGATCGATTCAAGTGTACCAGAATTCTGCATTCTGGAGATGTATGTATTTGAATTTATAGCACCTCTCTTGTCACAAAAAGAAGTCGTTCTTGATTAAGATTTTAAGCATCAAGATCCTCTTAGAAAAAGCTGGCAGAGTTACAAAGTTATCTGGCTGATTATATCTTCTTTGAAAAATATCAAAAGATTATGTGTTTGGATTAATCTGAGAAAACTGGCTGGAGAAACAGTTTTGTTATTAAATCCAGCTTTAGTGACAATAGTGGGATCTTGCTAGGTCGAACCTTCGACCACTGATGTGGAGTTAAAGCTGGAAGGAAGTGGACCATGGAGACTCTATGAAGATGTCGAGCTTGTACACACTCCTGGTCACACAGAAGTAAGTATGTTCACCTGCAAGAACATATATAAAAACTAATGCTCAGTATTTTTGTTCAAAGGAATTTCATTTCACTATGATCTTGATTTATAAAAGCTTTTTTTACAAAAATCACAGGGATCAGTGTGCCTGTTCCATAAACCCCTCAAGGCATTATTCACTGGAGACCATCTAACTAAGCATGAATCTGGAATGAGCATTATAGAGAAGTACAATCATTGTTCAGGTAAAGACCAATCTATATTTTGGATAAATGTTTTTGAATATATCCGTTTATAAACAAGAGTCATCGTTGGTCTCTGGCAGTGCCTCTCCAGCTCGAGAGCGTAGAAAGTTTGATCAAGCTGGATTTCAATTGGGTGATACCAGGTTAGTAGTTTTTTTTTTTTTTTTTTTTTTTGCTTTACTTGATGGAGATTGTGTATTCTGATGGCGATTTTGTATAAAAAGGACATGGAAGAAGAGTACATTTCAAAGATGGAGCAGAGAAAGCAAAGAATCTGGAAGCACTTGTTCAGAAACACAGAGAGCCACAAGTTGCTTCTTCCAGCAAATTCGGTTATGCTTGAGAGACCTTTGTATGCTGATTATAAACCAATTATATGATGTTCTTCACTCTGTTTTTTATTACACACGATGAGACTTGGCAGTAAATTACCTTTTGGGAATCATGTTTAATCCTTAATTCAATTCTCTATCAATGGAGTAAATGCATTTTGACTAAAAAAACGCTGACACGACACCAAAAAAATAAACTTTGGTTTCTCCGTCTTTCTTGGAGCAATGCCTCTTCTCTCTCTCAGATGAATGTTCTTCTGATGCTTTGTCCCTTGTTGTCCCAGATTCGAATTACCTAACTTTCCGTTCATGGCATCCTCTATCTCCTATGATCCTTCTTCCTCCACGTCTCTCCTTAATCTCCAAACCCAACAATCGGTATGTGTCAAAGTCTCTCCCTTTGCTCTCTCTCTCTCTCTCTCTCTCTTCGTCTGAATTTGATCGTGGGTTTTTTTATCCTCTCGCTTTTTTATTCAGATCTTCGGTTACAAGGCCAAAGTAAAGGACTTTGAGAAAACCCAGTTGAGGATTCCCTCTTCTTTCAGGTAATTTCAGTTTGGATTAGGACAGTATCTATGAATGTTAGGATCTTAACTTCGAATCACACATAGCCATGTTGATTCTTCACGGTTTAAACACAAAACGTAAAGTAACTTTGACACCAAGATTTAACGAGTTCCCCCCGCAAGGGTACATCTCGTGTGGGAACCTCCTCCCACAAACATCCACTATCTTATCAAAGGTTTACACAACGCTCTAAATCGGCGCTTTCTTTCTGTTTCAGGTACAAGGCTTAAAGAGAAGCAATAACAAAGACAATAAGAAGAGCACTAAAGGTTGAGACTCGAACTCCCACGTTTCATGGAGATCATCTTCTTCTCTCTTTGATATTCTCTTGTTCTCTCCACTCTCTGAAGGCTCCTTAGCTCTCCTGCCATTACGGCACCCTGCCGTGAACCTCAATTAGGTTACTTTCTTTGAACGTCTTGTACCTTCTTTTATACGCAAAAGATATTGCCGACTTGGATTAGCTAATGAGCTTGGTTTTGGGCTTAGAGACTAAATGACTGAGGCCCATAACTTACAATCTCCACCTTGGGCCCAGTCCATTTATCCATCATCTCTCTCCCGATCACGACAATCTACCCTGTCGTAACACAGTCCAAGCTATGCTTCTTTGACGGTAAAGACAATGCATCTGATCCTCCCGACCCTCCATGTACTCTGGTAGCTTTCTCCGTCGAGACTGGACGCATCCTCCACAAGTGATGTTACTCTTTCCCCTGATGGCCTGCAATTGAATCTCCTTAGATTGCAAGACCAAATTCGAAACACTTCCATCTAGAATCTTTGCGGTTTCTGTCGATTTTCTATTTTCGATGACCTCCTTGTCGTGGCCTCAATACTGTGGTGATTAAGTATACAAAACCACCAATGAAATCTCCAAGACCAGTTCCACAAAGATTCTTCCTCGATGTGATTTTGTTCGCCATCGTCTCATCTTCCGACGAGGTATCTCATGGTGCAGATTAATGCACCATCTCTGCAACCTCATCTCTGGTGACGTTGATGCTCTGAAGCTTCACCATTTAAGGTAAAGAACCCTTTTCCCTCAAGCTTCTTCTGATGCTCGTGACCAGGAATCACTCTCCAGCCATACGTCACGCAACCTCTTGCAATTCTTCTGTCACCCTTGACCTTGAGAGACTACCACCAAACTTGAGAACTTTTTCAATAGTCAACCTGATGTATCTCAACCCAGCTGTGATTTCAGCTTGAATCAATGCTGACAATAATTTTGTTTCCCTTTGATCTTTCAGATAGTGAAATTCGGATGTAATTTTAATTAGCCATCACATCCTCCAATGTCAATCTCCGACAAGGCGACAATGTTGGCTTCTGCAGTCTCAGGTACCGTCAAACAACTCATGTCTATCTCTTTCATGACCGACTCGAGTGTTGAACTCTTCTGAGATTTCCTCTGTAAAACATCATGACACCATTTGCTGATATTTCAGATTTCTGGCTCTACACAGATGAATAACCTGAGCCCATCATGCTCCTTAGATGACTTGTGGTAACTCGTTGAACCATATATCATCTCTCTGAGACATCTTTCTCTTCTGGTTGTCTTTTACCCTGTTAGAAATCTTAACTGCATTTCATGATTTCTTCCACAGGTACTCCACCTGAAACCATTGATCCCAATTTCTTTTCATGTCTGCACTTCCGAGAAGAGCACAATCTTCTCTTATGTTGTCTAGTAACTTCATATTATGCCCCAACCCTTGGACAAAATTCTGAAGAAATAAATCCAGACATGTACATTTTGCAGGATAACGTCTGCGTAAACAGTTTATCCATGAACATCCCATGTTCTTCAACTGTCTCGGTGACGTCAGGTAACTTCACAAACTTGAGTTGCTTTCTCTCATCCTTCTGGTGTCTTTATGTAACCTTACAGACCCTGAAACAAATGCTCTTGATTCGTTCCTTTAGATTCAATAACATACTGTGAAGTATTAACCTGCTTCCCTTGAATTCTTTTATCAGATGCTCCACCTGAAATCAAGTTTACCTCACCATGGCTCCGGATGCCTAAAAGGTAACTTCTCAATCCTGTAGACACTGATTTTACTTAGAGTACCCAATCACTCAGCCTTTTCATGACTTCAGTACTGCCATAAATATGAGTGATTGAATTAATCCTAGTCCTCTGCAATTTGATTCCCTTTGTTACCCTTTGATTCTTTTGATGTGCGCTTATCTTAGAATCAAAAAACCCTTGAATCAACTGCAATAGACTCTTGAACCATACATGTTTCACTAGGAAACAATTCTGATTCACCTTGCAAAACAATCTCTAAAATGCATCGTAGTCAATAACCACTGCACTTAGAAAACCTGAGATTGAACTTGCTGCCTTTTGTTTAAACAAACCATAATCTGAATTATATCTTGTACCGCCACCGTCACTGATGGAACACGCCTCCAAACTAAACCGTAGGGAAGACTTTCGACACAACCACCCATTCAGCTTGTAAAGTTTAAACAAAACCCATTTACCAGTAGATAATCATTACTAGCAAAGAAACAACCACAACCCTGAATATTTCTTGTACCGCTATCATCACTGATAGAACACGCCTCCAAACGAAACCTGTAGGGAAGACTTTCGACACAACCATCCATTCAGCTTGTAGAGTTTAAAAATAAACCTCATTACTAGTAGATCATCACCACTAGCAAAGAAAAATAGTCTCTTGTCAATGGCTGAACCATGACACCTGAAACTTCCTCGTTACAGTCACTCTCTATCACATCTTAAGCTTGCGACAGACGTTCTTCAACTGTAAACACTGTTCCACAATACGTGTTGCTTGTATTTGGGAATCCACCAAAAAATAAAAAACAGTTTGGTGCTTGCATCACAACGGTTCTTGGACGTACGAACCGAACGTGTCTTTGAATTGATGTTTCCTCACGTGATTTTCAATTCAAGTTCTTCCTCTGAAAAATCTCCTTAATTTTCTTCTTGTGATGCCAAAAGAAACCAAGTCTAGCCTTACTTGTTTCTTACTACCAATGCATATCATCAAATCTTGCATTTACATCTTTTCTTAGATGTCTAGATTCTAGAACACGCTCAGCTCCTCTTGTTATACCTTCGCAATTGCTTTTCCTGAGAAGCTGTCCACATACTTTCCCTGATGCAAACGGATAAAACCAAGTCTTTCATTAGTTGTTAGCTCCAAATGCATATGTGTTCTTTTACAGAATCTTTCTCCTCGTTGCTTCTATAGGCTTGATCCCGTCAAACTTGACAATATGAGCAACATCTCATAACCCTTGAAGTGAATAACATGAGCCCAAATTCTGCTAAGAACCTGCAGATTTCTCTGTCATCTTGGTTGTTTACCCTTCCTCTAAACACTTCATCTTCTTTATCCAAGCTTAACCATCAGTAGTCTGTACTGATCAAGTATCCAGCAACTTATCTTTCTTAGTGAACCAATTTTTACCTTGCTCACTCATTCACCATTCTTGGATTTCTATACACACTCTCCAGCCATGAGCTTTGTATATCTCAGTGAATGATCCACTGAACTCCCATTCTCTGAAGCTTTGAAGCTTACTCAAACAACTCAGATCAAACATGCTTGTTAATCTGAAGACACCCAGAACAATTTCTTAATACACGCACTGCCCCTGAACTATCAAATAGCTCCACCTGGAACGTAATCCGTTAAGAAACGTCCCTTATAGACGGCAGCTCCACCTCGTTGAGTTGATCAAATATTCACTGCTTAATACCCGCATAACCCGTATGACTTGTGTAACTGATAAACTTAGTGTGATCTAAAACCAGGAGCTTTGTCATCCCTTTGGATATCCCGGCTTAATGTACACACACTAATCAACATCTCTTCCAAAGAGAAACACCAAGAACTTTGCTGCCATTGAAGTATTTCCAAATCTGCGTTTAACCATCAGATTTGGCCTCTTAGAGTTTACTCTCGACTCCCTTGAACTCTTCCTTGATAGTATTATCCGACTATCAGACCTCGTGCATATCTTACTTGCTCCGTACTTTCATTAATTAAATAACCTGTTTCACACTGTGGACTAGTGAAAACTCCTTGATGCATCGAACCTAGTAGCCTGAGATCTTGAGTCCATACAGTATCCACCAATACTTCATTGATTTGTAGCCTCCAGCTACTTGTTACCAATTAACTTCATGTAGCCTCCTCATGGTAACACTTCTGCTAATTTTCGTTCGCAAATTTTTCCTTCCAAGTCACTTTCTGAAACTTCTTGTTGATATAATTGTAACTCTTACTTGAGTCTCTTACAATTACTCCCATCACCTCACGTGTAAGAAAATCTTTTGTTGTTCCCCCAAGTAGAACTTGTTACAACAAAACCATTGCATTGTCGACTATGCAACTTCTGATTCTTCTCCATCAGATTCTTCTTGAGGTGTCCTTTCAACTTTGTTTCCAGTTGACTTCCGATGATTAGATACCTTGATCATCATACCTGGCGTGCATCTTAACATCTTCCTGAACCAGAACCCTTAAAACCGAGACTTACTACCCTTCATGTTGCCTTCTCAAAATCTTTCACATAAAACCTGAAATCTTCAGACTATGGACATCGTCTTTAATCAAACAGATTTCACGACCTTAAATCTCAACTTTATCTGCTGTCTCTTTCTCAGAGTCCATAAAACCTTAACACATATATCAGACCAGCCATTAACACACATAGTGATATAGGAACTAAGGCGTCCCCTAGTCCTAATCACTCCATCTTCCACGACTGTTTTGACATACTTGAACATCATCTGTATTAATCCCTTTTACCATCATTCTTCACTAAGAATTATCCTAGAAAACCAGCGCTGTATCTTGATCAAATTCTTCTGTAAAGCTTGCATACTGATCTTGTGCTCAAACCAGATTTTAACCTTCCAGAATTGCAGAACAAAGTTTCATTGACCAACCGTCAACATGTTCATCACAAAGCTCCTTTGTGATCACAGCGGAAATAGACGTAATCTGCTCCAGATTTGAGACATGAAGTTGTTGATTGATTTTGGAAAGAACCTAGACCTTTAGCCAACGGCTCTTAGTCCGTCTTTACCATAAACCAATCTGAAACCTTGTGATATCCTCCATCACAAAAATAACAAAACCAGTCTTACGGTTTGTTGGCTAGTTGCAGGACAGAACCTTCCTGTTCCTTGAGCTTGTGTACCTCTCCTGAACCGTGAATATCTTGACCAAGGCTCTGATACCACTTGTTAGGATCTTAACTTCGAATCACACATAGCCATGTTGATTCTTCACGGTTTAAACACAAAACGTAAAGTAACTTTGACACCAAGATTTAACGAGTTCCCCCCGCAAGGGTACATCTCGTGTGGGAACCTCCTCCCACAAACATCCACTATCTTATCAAAGGTTTACACAACGCTCTAAATCGGCGCTTTCTTTCTGTTTCAGGTACAAGGCTTAAAGAGAAGCAATAACAAAGACAATAAGAAGAGCACTAAAGGTTGAGACTCGAACTCCCACGTTTCATGGAGATCATCTTCTTCTCTCTTTGATATTCTCTTGTTCTCTCCACTCTCTGAAGGCTCCTTAGCTCTCCTGCCATTACGGCACCCTGCCGTGAACCTCAATTAGGTTACTTTCTTTGAACGTCTTGTACCTTCTTTTATACGCAAAAGATATTGCCGACTTGGATTAGCTAATGAGCTTGGTTTTGGGCTTAGAGACTAAATGACTGAGGCCCATAACTTACAATAATGAAAGAAACACTACGGTGATGCATTTCGTTTTGTCTTAGTTTCTTAGGTTGTGTAAGAAGATTGGTTTTGTGATATTTCAGACAGCAAAACATATGTGGAGATGTTCTGTTATATTCAAATTCTTAGAGGTTTAGGTTCGTTTGTGCAGAAGAAAAGCTGCCAACTTGCAAATGATGGCGTCAGGAAAGACACCTGGACTGACTCAGGAAGCTAATGACTGCACTTATGAGGCTACAATTGATAGAGATAATAATAACACTGATGTGTTTGACGACATGAAACAGCGGTTCCTCGACTTCAAGAAGCTTAAGTACATGTAAGCCGCGGAGAAACTTATATCTTCAGACTTTTACTTTTTTATATAATGGTTTATCGAGGATTCTGTATGCTATATGTTGCCTGATCCATTGATGATGCCCATTTGTACAGGGATAACTTGGAACACTACAAACAACTGGCAGATGCTCAAGCTCCAAAGGTAGATTTGAAAAATTCACTGTTCATGATTGGGTTGAGATATCTTCTGGGCTTTAAAAGTTGCCTGGAGAAAGGGAATTGTTGCTAACACTTTAAGAAACAGTTTCTGGTGATTGCTTGTGCAGACTCTAGGGTTTGTCCTTCAGCCGTCCTGGGATTTCAACCGGGTGAAGCATTCACTGTTCGTAACATTGCAAATTTAGTACCTCCATATGAGGTACACAATCTAGTGCACTGCAGATAGCCACATTTTTCTTTACATTTTTTATCTAATTGCATTTGCATGTTGCAGTCTGGACCTACTGAGACAAAAGCTGCTCTCCAGTTCTCTGTGAATACTCTTGAAGTATGTTTCTTATCTCTCGCAGCTATGTTTAGATGCGTGTGTATAAAAGTAAATATTTTGTGTTCAAGTTCTCATTAGTGGAGCATTTCTTCTCAAGAACCGTTCTATAGAAAGGGCTTCTTCCCTCTATCAGCGGTTTAGACTGTTTCTGGATCTGTTTCTTTTTCATGAACTTAACTTCCTGAAGATCTGGTTCTTTTGATTCACTTATAAAGAACTTGAACCACTGTGGAAGTAACTCAAAATCCAAAAGTCAACATTCACCTCATAAACACAAAGTCCAAATACATTTTTGTATGTTGTAATCGTTATAGTTCTTTTGTCTCATTGTGGGAGTGATCTATTAAACATGTAGGTGGAGAACATCTTAGTTATTGGGCATAGCCGCTGCGGAGGAATTCAAGCTTTAATGAGCATGGAAGGCGAAGGAGATTCCAGGTTTCTTTTGATCACCTCTTTAATCACTCCACTGAAAAAAAAAACATTTCTTAATTGTTGATCATCGCCATATTGCATTTTTCGTATAACAGAAGTTTCATACATGACTGGGTAGTTGTGGGGAAAAAGGCAAAGGAAAGCACAAAAGCTGTTGCTTCAAACCTCCATTTTGATCATCAGTGTCAACATTGTGAAAAGGTGATGTTTTTTTTTTGTTAAAACAGTGTTACTTAAGTTATATGTATCTTCTGTAGATTGGATGAACTAATATAGAATGTTATAACGGATGCAGACTTCGATAAACCATTCCTTAGAAAGGCTGCTTGGTTATCCATGGATAGAAGAGAAAGTGCGGAAAGGATCACTGTCACTCCATGGAGGGTACTATGATTTTGTAAACTGTACATTTGAGAAATGGACCGTTGATTATGGAGGCAAGAAAGAAGACGGTGGGATTGCTGTTAAAAACCGGTCTGTTTGGTGATGATGACCAATGACCATCTCCATAATTTTGAGAAACATCAAAGACCCCTTTCTTGGAATGGGATCATCCTTTGTGTTTAGTTCGTTGCAGTTGTGTGTTGAAAAAAAAAAAAATCATTTCGTAATGCTACGTCTCATAAAGGTTTTAACTTTGGGAGATCCCTGCAGGCAGGGACTTACGTTTCTTTTATCACTTATATGGTTTGTGAATTCATGTGTCTTCGTTTTTGTCCATTTTAGTTGGGATCAGAGGGATACAGTCAATACAGTTATTATATAGTTGCATTTTATCATTTATTTACTTATTATATAGTTACAAATACAGTCAATACTCATCAAATCCTAGAGCAACCAATGCATATAATCCTCACACATGAGGAAGAGTATGGTCACACTAGTTACCATAATTTGAATCATATAAGCTTGGAGGAGACGTTTCAAGGGCTGAAAGTTGGAGTAACCGGGAGAGAGGGCGGAGTGGAGATGGTTGGAACGGTGTTAGGCGTTGCTGGAGGGAAAGAAGGGGAACCTGGTTTTGGAAATTGAGGGAATTTTGGGAAACCAAAACCGGGGAATTGAGGAAAACCGGGTGTTGGATTGCTTGGAAAACCGGGTTTTGGAAACTGAGGGAAAGGCATGGGGTTGTTTGGGAAACCTTGCCCTGGGAGTTGAGGAAAACCGGGTTTTGGGAATTGAGGGAATGGCATTGGATTTGTTGGGAAACCGGCTCCTGGAAACTGAGGAAAACCGGGTTTGGGGAAAGGGTGTCTGAAAAACTTCGGTTTAAACGGTTGTTTCTTGGTAAGTTGTTCTGTGGCATGGCTCGAAGTGATCATGGAGGAGAACATGAGTGCCATGAGAAGAGAAGCAGCTAAGAATAATTTAGATGAAGCCATTGTGTAAGAAACAGATGTTCTTCAATTAACTGATGTGTGTTTTGTTTGATTCTTTTTTTTTTCTTTTTCCTAATAGTCTTGGGGTTTATATAGGAGCAAACCCAAAAGAGATTAACGAGTAACAATGTCATTTCATTTGACTGCTATTTTCTTTTTATAGATAGAAACTAATGGTTTCATCAGTAAAAATAGTAAACTGTTAATATATTATTACCATTTTGTTACACTATTAGTTTGATTGTTTGAATATATGTTACTTGTATCAACAAATCCATAAGATGTAGAATCAGCCATGCCTAATTTAATTGTGTTATTTTCCATCAATATCCTACTTCTTGTGGGTTGGCTTTAATATAAATGGGAATAAATTGCTTTAATCAAATGATTTGAAAATACAAATTGACCATAGTCATAAAACATTCAAGTGAAACAAAGATTGATACAAACATATCCACGTTTTTCAGCAGATTTTATTATAATATAGATGTGCAACAAAGCGATTATCATGAAAATGTGTCATCAGTTAACACAGAACAGAGTCCATCTGAGGGAATTTCTCACTCGAAAAACGAGAAATAACCTTGCTTTCAAGAAGTTGTAAAGCCTCCGGAGATTTTATGCATCTCGGTGTCTTGTATTGAGTTAAACTAGCACCTTGAGCAATGAAATATCCCATGAGAGATTCAAACGTTCCTTGCTGAACAACACTTATCTCCAACGGTCCAATAGTTTTCTCCTTGCTCCTGAATTTCCTGTAAAGAGCATTCAGCGATTCTTCAATCACCGAGCAGCATTCCACCATCATATCAGGATCAGGCTCACTGATGGCATCGTCTTTGTTGCCTTTGAGTTCCCAGTAAAGAACATAGTGACCTGGAGTGTCAGTGATATGAGGATAGCATGTGAAATCCGTCAGCATTATGTTTGATGGTTCAAGGACTTGTGTAGCACGTTTCACAGCTTTTAGAAGCTCTTCTTCAGTTGTGGCCTCCAGATATACACTTATGACCACGTTTTGTCTGCGTACAAATTTAAACTGTGGTGCGCTATTATAAAATCCAGTCACCTGGAGAACATCACCCAATTTACACCGGTGTAAACCTATTTCAAAATAAGAAAAGTAAGAAAAATATAACAAGAAATAGAGAATTTATATCATTTTTAATGTATATAACTCACCTGAATAAGTGGTGACTACTAGTTCGTAGTAGCTACCTAACTTGACGTCCGCAAGATCCACAATAGCATCATCATTTCCCTCATCAATCGGTATAAACTCGAAGTATGACATGTTGGGAATAAGTGTGTAGGATATATCTTCTGGTTTGCATATTGGATTCATATTTGCCGCTAACGGAGATTCAGTAGAGGAATACGCAGGGGAAACTAGAGGCAACTGATCATTGGTGTAAAACTCCAATGCTGGAACATATTGGGCCATCTGTCCTGTAATAACACCGTCAACAAATTTGGCGTTAGGCCAAAGTTGCAGGATTATACCTTTCCATGATGTTTGGCTGCATATGTCTTGGATCTGATCTGCCAATTGAGGATTAGGTCCTCCGAGTACTTTAGAAACGGATACTCTGCAGCCAAGGTCGGTGATCCAGTCACTGAGCTGACCTGACCGTATATCACTGCACATGTCTTTCCAAGTTTTTTCGAGGAAGATCATTCCTTGGACAACGATGGAAGCAAAGACAGAACCAACTCCAGTAACTTCGTCTCTCATGACAAGACCACAGAGAAGTTGACAGTATAAACTCTGCTTAGTGTCGGGACAAAATATAACTCCAACGGGAGTTGTCAACGATGTATCCCAAAATGATGGTGGGTTCTTAACATAATCGCTTTTAAGGAAAAATGTACTAGCGTGCGAAGCTGGCAAACCAGATGGAGTCATGGAGGATGTACTCCCGGTGAAGATGAGCTTCATCGATTTTCTTTGGTTGTAACCATCGACATGCCTGCAAAACCAATAACCAAACAATACGATTTTAAAAAAAAAATCCTTTTCACATAAGTAAACGGTTATTATTTACTCTCTCCATTTCTGAAAGATAAATTTTCAGATATATTTTGAAAATATAATTAATATTTACTATATACTTTTATTATACATTTTCATAACTAATATTAACCCATGATATTTAATTAATTTAAATATTTATAAATTAACGTTTTTAAAATACACAACTTACCAAGTATCAGTTGCTACAGTTAACTTAAAAATCTTTAAAAACTCATCTTTGTAAAATAAAAATTACATCTAGAAAATATATTTTTCTAAGAATGGAAAGAGTAATTACTTGGATAATACGACAGCCACAAAATCAGTTAGTAATTTTGTGTTCTCCAAGTATTTGTCGTTCATAGGTATTAACTTCTGTTTCCCGCTTGACGTTCCAGACCTACACAAGCCATCAATGATAATTTCAGAAAGAAAAAAAAAAAGTTATATTCTACAGAATGACACAATATCCAAAAACAAAGGTTAGGGTACAGACGATAGCGCGAATCCAGTAATAGGCCTGCCGGAAACGAGACCAGAGGGCTCTCCGTTGACCACACGCTCGATGTAAGGCTTGAAATCCTCATAGGTCCCGACCGGTACATTCTTCTTGAACAGCTCTTTATCCGAGCTCCCGTGGAGGAAACTTCGAAGGTACTCTGTGTTTGCATCACACCTTAGTATCTCTTCTAGTACTTCATCTTGTATTTGCTTCGCATTGGACGTTAGATCCTCAAGTAGCGACGTGGCAACATCTTTGTCCGTGAGGGTATTCATGTCTTGACTTTGTGCAAGGCGATTTGTAATCAAACACTTGTTTCTTTGTTTCTTATATAAACAAGAAAAGAAGCAGCGGACCTTAAAAAATAACCAAAATGATGTAGCGAGGAGTTGAGGGTGTATTATTTTAATCTGCAGCGCTCTTCTCGTGTATATACTGACTTTTATATTTTGATTACACAACTTTTAAACGATTATAATCACGATTGATAGATTTATTGTTTTTTAAGGATCTGTTAGGGGGAACAAATCAGAAATTAGTATTTATGTATAAGTTATAGAGAAATAGCCTAAAATAATATCTAAAAAGTTTTTTTTTATCATAAAACTCTACTTAAAAGTTAAATGATCAAAATAAATTTCATTAGATAGGTAAATATTGTTTATATTTTTATGGTTAACTGATCTAAACTTTGAATTTTGATTTAATGGATAAGTTTTGGAAGTGGGTATAAGTTTAGGATTTAAAAATAAAAATAATAATAATTAAGATTTAAAATACTAATTTTAAATACTTTTAAAAATTATTTTTGAATTAAAAAATAAAATAAAAATTTTGGAAAAGAACAAATTTTTAAATTAAAAACTCGATAAAAGTTTCAAATTGTTTTTCAAAAAAGTTAAATATTGTTGATCATTCAAGTTCGGATAAGACAGACTAGATCATTCAAGCCAAACTTATTTAAGATTGATCAGATTTCTCGAGATCTTAAAACAATTAGCATGATCTTTAGATAGTTGACTTTTCTGGTTAATTTATACAGCTCATGTACTGTGTATTTTACAAACATTGCGTAAGCTTGTTGTTGTTGGTCTATGTATTGGTGGAACTAACGTGTAAGTTGTAACCAGTACTTGACCCATATGAAAAACATGTATTGTCCTTCTAAAATTTTGATAAATACTGAGAAATTAACTTATTGACCCTTGTAAATTATAGTTGTTATTAAATTGACCCTAATAAAAATAAATCCTGCCTCCATCACTGGATCTATGCACTATATACTTTTGGTATATACAGATAGGGATATATAATATGATTCATATATACAGATAACAGTAGCTTTAATTGGAGATGTCATTGGAAATTTGAAGTGAAAATCACGTTGAGCGAAGCAATCCATGCTTACAT
This sequence comes from Brassica juncea, assembly GCA_018703725.1. Classification (NCBI taxonomy): domain Eukaryota; kingdom Viridiplantae; phylum Streptophyta; class Magnoliopsida; order Brassicales; family Brassicaceae; genus Brassica; species Brassica juncea. Next base: position 63,292,142 of record CM031939.1, read on the forward strand.
AGTCAACGCAACGTTACCTGCACATCGCCATTAATATTCGTGACATATTTAATCAACAACACATGCTTTCGGTTTATAATTTCTAGTTTTACAATCTGTGATTGCACACGTCGCATTCAACGATAACTTTTTCTAATCACAGAGACATGCTAACTACTGTTCATTTAGCTATATACAAGCTGTCTATAGAATATTTATACATACTAGTTTTTTTTTCTGTTCATTTAGCTATATACAAGCTGTCTATAGAATATTTATACATACTAGGTTTTTTTTCCGCGCTAGGCGCGGATTGTGAATTTTGATTTTGTTAAATTTATTTTCTATGTGAATATTTACATTTTATATTTCTAACTTTAACTTGTTATGCGTTATATAGTTAAATTTAAAATAATCATTCATGTTATGCTTGAAATGAATATTTTTTAAAAAAATTGTTGCATAATTTACTGATATAATATATAATTTAAATTTAAAAATTTCTCTATTGTACTATTCAGTTTTTTAAAAAAAATTTTACATTATATGAATCAAAAATGCAACACGAATACACGATAACATAAATATATTTTTAGATGTAGAAGATAGTGTAATGTTATTTGTCTTGTTTTTGTAAATTGTAAACTAAATAGGATCACTTGTGTATACAATAAATTTACTAATGTATAATATTACATGTATTAAAATATTTAAAATTTAATATTATGTTATTGCGGCTAATATTTATAGATTTTAAAAAATATTATTTTTTGTTTACATCTTCTTATGATTTAATTGATTTTTTTATATTTTTGTTTTGGATTAAACTATACTAGAGAAAATATTAAATTTATATAATAAGGTAGAGAGAGATAGAAACATAAATGAGTAGAGAGGAGATGACATGGTCAGTTGGTGAAATATAACTTTTTTTGTTATAAGATCAAATTTCCCTTCTGTTTAATATAATATTGTTTAAAATAAATATTTTTTTTTGCTGTTTGTGTGAGATCAAAAGAGAGCTTCATTCACTCATAAATGATTAATTTGTTTATGGTTTGACTCACATCCTAATTCATACTCTGGTATATCACTGGAAAACTTGCTATATTAGAAATAGTATTAAGTAAAGTAAAGCAAAGCAAAGTCTCTGAAGCTAAAAGAGAAACATTTTTCTTCACTTCAGCTTTCAGCCTTGTTCCAGTCTGCTCCCAGCTTAGAAGATGGATATACATATATTGGTCTCTACAAAACCACTACATGTGAACATAGAAATAAATGTGAAGGAGTTTTAGCTTTGATTGTTTAATGTAGGTAACAGTAAGAACAAAGAATAAAGTAGAAACGAATTGTACTCGTGACCACAAAACATATATGCATATCTGATATTTTATTTAGTTAAATAGTTCTCTGAAATATCTTAAGAACAGATTTATTTGCTATTTAGAAACATGTAATTGCAAAGTTTTCTTTTTTGCTTGGACTTTTTTTTCATGTAATGACTGTCTTAGCGAGTTGCAAGTGTGCAATTGGAAATTGTCATAGTTTGCGTAAAGATCATAAATCTGTTCTTAAGATGTTTCAGAATCATAAATAAAAGGGATGAATCAGAACCGATATAGTTATAACCATTTGGCGAATCTGTGCTTGTACAACGATTTTCTTCCCGTCAGAAAAAGTTTTCTCACAATGATGAAGTGACGCGTAAGCAGCGTAATGGTTGGAGAAGAAGGCGTGAGTGGTTACAGCTAGATTGATTTCTCTTTGTTGTTTAATGGTAGCCATCCGAGGAGAAAGATGCGTTATATGACCACTACAGAATCGCCGGAGGCTTCAACCAGTTTATGATCATGGCTCGATATTGTTGTAAGCTTAGATGAAGGAATTATATAAGAGGAAAAAGAGGTAGATGGAAGGATACCATCTCGAAGATAAAAACAAAGAACTGAATTGAATGGATAGTGGTGGTATGGATCATCGTAATAACACCGTAACATCGTCTTGTAGAAATCGGGACCGATGGTGAAGTGGAGGAATCGACGTCGGTTGCTACGGATAATGGGCTGGAATGATAAATGGGCAGAATTATAATATGCCAGTGATAATTGTTGTTAAGCCTATTTACACTAAAGAGAAGATATTGTTTCTCGTTGGTTGATTTCTCATGCTGATGTAGATAGCTTAAACATTCACCATATTCCCCTATTATTTATTTATATTATAATTGTATTCCAGTTCTGATTTTCCGATTGAGCAGACATTTTGAGTAATCCAAAGTTATCATAAGACTATTTGGTCGACAAATAAAATTGTGAGGGGCAAACAGTGTTTGAGTAATATGAACACTTAAAATTTTTATATAAGTAATGTGAATTAAAGTGAGCATATGGACAAACATTGTTTGAGTAATCCAAAGTTATCATAAGGCTAATTATAATTTAATTCATTATAACATTCAAATTAATTTTCTCCAGACTTGCAAGAAGTAGTTACGGGCTCAGTGAAAAACTGAAAATGTTGTTTCCACATCTCTTCCCAGTTATTCTATGTGAAAACTAAAATGTTGTTTCTACAATAGACCACATGGTTTAACGGGTCAGACCGGTTTTCTCAATGCCGGTACGATGTTCTTAATCAATTGGTTACTCGAAAACGCAAATTCAAATTCCGTTCTCCTCGTGCGGAATACGTCTCTCTCTCTCGATCCTTCTTCTCCTTCCGTTGGAAACTCGAGCCGCGATGACTCTGCCGTCTGTTCACTCCCGCGGTAAGCGCGAGCAGAGCGGAGTATTCGATTTCACTGACGAGGACGAACACGTCGAAGAGGTGTCGAAGAAACTCCTCAGAAAGTTCGATTCCCCTGGAACTAGTGGTAAAACCCCCCGCGATCTCGATAAGTATGACTTCCTTCGTCTCTGTAAGTGTCGTCTCTCAATTTCTTGTGAAATTGTGCGTTTCTTAGTGCCTGGGTAACGAATCATTGATGGAATAGTTGTTTCACTTCTGTGTGATGTATTGAAACTATAGTGATCAACTTTTACATGGTTAACACAAGATAAACGAAGATCTTATTCTAGTGTAACCATCTTTCGATTTCAGTCGCGGCGCAGGACACGAAAGGCGAGAGCAAAGCACTGAACCACAGAGTTATTGACGTTCAAGGTAAACGTAAGAGAACTTACATCTTGAAGGACTGCAAATGTCTATTCAACTAGTGATGAAATTGAATTTTTATGAGTTTGTTATCTAACTTGACTAGACTAATTTTGGTTTATGCAGTCCCAGCAAAGGAAGAACGATCAAGGTGTGAACCCAGCGGATATAAAACTGTGAGCCTTGTCATGAGTTCATGAAGGAATAAGAATGTCTAGAAATTTTCTGATTTTTGTCGTACAATATATTGCAGTGTGAGCTGATTGATGTAACATCCGATGACTCCCATGGAAGGATTGGAACTGATTCATCATCGTCATCATCTCTGTCGGAAAATGATGATGGTTATTAGCTATAATATCCTCTAATCTCATTTCAGTTTTCTTTGTTGTTTCTTCCCTCAAAATTGCTTGCTCTTAAGAAGCTTTCTGTATTGTTTCAGCCTCAAAAGGAGAAGAAGCCACAAGTATTACTTCTGGTTCACGTGAAATTGTAAGTCTTTTTCTTCCTCTGATTTTTTTTTTTTTTTTTTGATTTGCTGTCTGTCTCAAGAGTTATGCATACGGGTTTATATTCAGAAAATATCTCACGCTTTTATATTTATGCATTTACAGGATTCCGAGAATTCACACGTTCTCATAATCCCTGATTTTATTATATATGGAGATATATACTGTACTAACTCGAAGCTGACATTTTCACGAAACTGTATGAGTGTTGAAAGTTCATCAGTAAATGCAACTAAAGGGACATTTAGTTGTCAGTGGGCAATAGAAGATATCGTCAGAATCGAGTCTCAGTGGTGTTCAGAGGTGATTTCTGCTAGATCTTCATTTATGGGTTGATGGGTTTTCTTATGATACTTGAGATGTAAAATTTCAGGTTGAGACTGCCTTGGTAAACGTCCTTCTGAAGTCCAGGGACCCTAACGGAGTTGACAATGCGAAAGAGATTTCAGGTTTACCATAAGTTCATATTTATTTTATGTTAGTGTTGTTTCAGTGCGAGGGGGTTTCTCAAAGTTGGAATTGTTAGCTAAATAAGAGCGCCTACACATCATATCTCTGTTTGGTAGATTTTGATATTTACAACATTAGTTCCAGTCTAATTAACACCTGCACCCATGCTTGACAGGCATTGATCTCCTAAAGTTTTCCGTTTATGACGCTAAATGGTCTAAAGAAGTAGAAACCATCAAATTGTTGGACTCGAGATACAAGGATATTTGGTTTGATACCATAACGTAAGTCATCATTATTTGCACCATTGTGTTAGCATCTTCATTGCAGTTTGTACAGTATAAATGTTGGTGGCATCTGACTCAATTGGTCTTTTGCTCAAGTCCGGAAGTATATGTTTTTCTCTTTCTAATTTCCACATCGTGAAATGAATTGATGGCACTGTGACAACACATTTATGTGATCTCATATAAAATCTCTTACGTTTAGCTGTTTCCTCGTCAGCTAGATAGATTCTTGGAAATTTCCAGTTGTACGAATCTATTCATGAAAAGAATTTTGACAATAGTAGAAAGGACCGCGTAAGATTTAAATCCTATAAAGGTTTACGGAGAAAGATAATGTGAGACAGAAGTTATTCAGACAGGAGAAACATATGGCAGGTTCTGACTTTTAATTTATTGTTGTTGAATGTTGACAGAGAAAGCAATGAAAGAGCTTGTAGTGGACACAATTTGGAAACTTCACTCACCAAGTAAGTGTGAACTATAATATACTCGTGGTTTATAAATTTGAATTGTGGTGAATGTAATCTGATAACTTGGTAATGTACTCCTCTAACTTCTTACATGTTGTATGTATGGTACTGGTGACCTTAGTCTTAAATGTGTGTAGAATTATCGAAGATTGTTCTATTGGTTTTTGAAGGCATGCTATATGATGAATGTGGTTCTGATGCCCCCTTTAAATCTCTGAAATATATACGCAACTTGTATATGCATGACATCGTTACGCTTGGTGCCTTAAATTAATTTAGATATTGAACCCAGTTTAGTTTTATCTTACCTTTCGACTGTTTTTATCTGATATTCAGTCTCGCTAGTTCATTTGAAGAATTTGAAGATCTAGTTTACCCTCAAGGAGAAGCAGATGCTGTTGTAGTTCGGAAGCAAGACATTGAGCTTTTGAAGCCAAGACGTTTCATTAACGATACAATCATTGATTTTTATATCAAGTGAGTGACTATCTTTCCATACTGTCTTAACATTATGACGTAATAAAATCTCTACTCGTGGAGCATAGAAGGCTTACAAGCCTAAAATGGCAAGACTAGTTGCATCATTTTTACATGTCAAAAGCAAATTCTCTTCTCGTTTGTTTAAAATATACAAAATTGTAGCATGAGTTGATGTTAGGTGTTTAGATTGTAATTTAAAACCTTGTCGTACTATATTTGCTATCATTTATATTTACCTTTTCAATGCATAAACTAGTTGGACGCAGCTTGTAAAGGTTTAATACTTGCAGGTACCTTCAGAGTCGAATTCCACCAGAGGAACGGGGAAGATTCCACTTTTTCAATTGTTTCTTTTTCCGTAAGCTAGCTAACTTAGACAAAGGTTCACCTAGCTCGTTTGGAGGAAGAGAAGCATACCAACGTGTGCAGAAGTGGACTAAGAATGTAGAACTCTTCGAGAAAGATTATATATTTATTCCTATAAATTTCAGGTGAAAACATAATCCACACACATGGCGAATTAGTTCTTACCGCTGATATGATGATTTATCTTGCCTATGATTGCAGTTTTCACTGGAGTCTGATTATCATCTGTCATCCAGGTGAATTGGTTCCTTCTTCTGGTAGGGTTAACTCCGTATGTTATGTTCTTATGCTCATTTTATAGTAGCCTAAAAATAATGTCACTTTGCTGATGATGAAGTCGAAAACCCATCAAGGGTTCCCTGCATTTTGCATCTGGACTCAATTAAAGGAAGCCACAAGGGTGGTCTCGTTAACATTTTCCCGAGGTATTATGCTCTACAACGTTTCATTAAATTCACTGGCATACCATGCCGCAATACTTTTGAAACTAGTCCCGAGAGATAGTATTGGGTAAACCTTAAGCCTAGGATGTCAGATCCAAACTTATTCATAGGAAGTCACTCGTTCTGTAATTGCAGTTCATCATTGGTTTATTTACTTCATAAATTTCCATCCATTTTACTTGAAGACTTACCAAGTCAAATGCGCCGATTTTATCATGGATATTTAATGCACAGCATGAGTGAACTACCTAAATGTCAATCATGTGATCACAGTTACCTACTTGAAGAGTGGAAAGCGAGGCAAGGGAACACAACAACTGATTTATCAAGAGCATCAAATATGCAGCTCATTTCACTCGAGGTATTTTGCTTCTAACGAGAATGAAATTATCTTGAGCATGGATAGAAGGCTCAAAACTAATACAACTGTCATGATTGTATAAAGCTCGGGTTCTAGATTATTCTTGTTTACAAAGTAACCCTGCTTGTATGCGTGCAATAGATGAACATGTCGAGGAGCTTGGTAGATGAGTCTTCATTCGGTAGACTTGTTTGTGTCTATCATATCAATGCAGTTTTGTTGGGAATTTCTTCGAGAAACATGTTAATATTCCAATATCATCCGATATTTTCGCTGTGGAAATTTCTTCAGTGGGTTTCTGATGATATTGCTTCATTTTACAATTCAGCTGCCGCAACAAGAGAATTCGTTTGACTGTGGCCTCTTTTTGCTCCACTATTTGGAACTTTTTGTGACTCGAGCTCCTGCTAAATTCAATCCTTCTCTTATCACAAGATCGGGAAAATTTGTAAGTTTTCTCTTTTTTTTTTTCATCTCCTTTTGGATATGATGAAGTTGCATCTGACTTTCTGAATTTACCATATTTTATCATATGAAATAAAATCAGCATGAAGCAGTGATTTGAAAGGGGATGTTTTAATTTATTTTCTGCTTCTTATCAGCTAACTAGGAAATGGTTTCCTGCCAAGGAAGCTTCACTTAAGCGTGGATACATCTTAGAGTTGCTTTACAATCTCCACAAAGGTCATGATCCAAGTATTCTTCCAGCTAATTCCAAAAGCAAACCACCTCATTGCCGAGTTTCCAACAAGAATGACGAAGAAAACGAAAGCCAGAATGTGACTGAGATCTGTAACTGGAGAAAACCATTTGATGGTTCCTCATCAATCGTCCCATACATTCCTCGAACAAAGACTTGCTCAGCAGATCAGATTCTCAGCAAAGAAGTTTTTTACACGGGAGGTCATAACCTCCCTGAGGCTTCCAAGCGCCGAAAGTCCTTTATGTCGCCTATAGTGGTAACTCCTTACTACTGTCTCTGCAATTTAGTTTTAATGGTGATTATCTTATGTTGATAGCGATTCGATACTTTCTCAAAAACCAGGAAGAAGTTCAAGAAAGTGGTGAGAAAGAAGAAATCAATTTGCCAATGGACACAGAGGAATCTATCTGTCAAGAGATGGAAACGTTACGAAAAGAGGAATGCATGCTTTATATTGAGGACACTGATGATGAAAAAGCTGTTTCAGTAGAATACGTCTCTGATTCCCAAGATTCATATGAAGTTCAGATGAGAGAAGAAGATGATAGTGATGAATTGATTCTATTTACTGGAGCATCCAAAGAGATTCACAAAACGAGAGCAACTAAATCTGCTTCAGCATGGATCAAAAAAGAAGTCCACAAGAGTAAGGGCAGAGATTTAGCAGCTCGTTCTTGCTGTAACAACATTCTTCTTGTGTTGTCTGATGATGAGGGAAGCTCAGCCGCAAGCGATGCACTTAAAGACAAAGAAAACATTTCTAGTTCAAGTCGTAACGTGATGGCCAAGAGGCCAAAGACTCAATGTATATAAAGAAGAATATCACACCAATCTCATGCGATGCTTTTGAGCTCTAGAGTTGTTACGTTTGGCAATGTTATTTTAACTCATCCATGTATAAAGCAAGTAATCAACATATTCAATACTGCTCTAGTCGACAAGTATCATAGGTTCATTTTTCAGTAGACAAGAAGAAAAAAAAAAGAAGCAGATTTTATCAAAGTGGGAGGATGCAAAAAAACAGAGAGCTCACACAATCCTTTAACACAAAAAAAAAGAGAAAGAAACAGATATGGTCTCCATTCAATGAAGCTCTACTTGTTATTCACACGTCGTCTCTACTGCGATGCTGGAGGAGTAATTGTTCCAACTCTTCCCTGCGTCGGTCTATCTCCTGCAACAACAACAAGATTCAGAGATTTTAGAAGTAATCTGATGTATATTGATGATGATGCAAATAGAATTAAGGAAATTAGAAGCAAATTTAAACTAGCAAAACTTGCCTCAAGATCCTTGACGGCTTGTTCTCTTGAAATTTCCTTTCGCTGTCGAGCACGCTTCAGAAAGCCAATGCATAGAACTCCCTGAAGTTCAGACAATAATCAGAGATGAACTGACGGTATATGCCAATATCTGAAATAGATCGACTAAAAGAGACAATAAGAAGCAACCCAAACTAAGATGAAAAAAATTTACAAGAGTAAGGCAAAAGAAGAAATGTGAAAACGTACTGAGATGACATAGATAAGACCACAAGCAAGGAGCATGTAGCTAGCGATATTCTGTAGAAGCAGGAGATCTTTCTTCTGAGCCAGATAGTCAGGGAAAGCTCTTGTCATCACAGCAACACTGAAACGACCAAATCAAAACAAACACAAGCATAAGAGAAAAAAAAAAGTCCTAAAAAACAACCAAGAAATTTGTCAGCATCATCTTGGAATTGTAAGTTTCAGGTCAAGAAAAGCTGATTCAGGTATGATGACACACTAAATCTTTGACACATGGCATTGACTGGTGAAGCCAAACACTAAAAGATAATATTTATAAAAGAACCACTCCAAGACAAGAGTATGGTAACTTACAAAATCTGAAGCATTCCTCTCCCAGCCCAGTACTCAAGAACCTGTGTGTGTAAAGAGCTAGAGAAATTAAAAACATGTGTCTAGATTAGGTAAGTATTGACGAAAAGGAAGCATACGAACCTTTGAAAATTTGAGGATGAAACCCCATTCAGTCTCGGCGAGAACCACAAAACAAGCAATCACAACAGCATAACACCTGAATATTCCATCGAACAGCTAACCAAGAAACGAAAGAAACAAGCTTCAAACGACGTAGATCGAGAGTGAGAGAGAGAGACAGACAAGCAAAAGGGTTACATACATCGTGGCTATCACGGAAGGAGCGAATAGCAGCGAGAACATTAACGACGACGCAGAGGATGGCGATGAGAGAGGTAACGAAGCTGAAACACCTGCAAACAACAAGGAAAGGATCTGCTCTGTTACTGAGCCTCGATCTTATGGCTCCTCCTCCTCCAGAAGAAGGCTCGCCGGTTTCTTCGTGTGCATCGGTCCTCTCCATATGAAACCGATTTCCTCGGGAGACGCTCCGGCGAAGATCCACCGTATTCGGCTGAGTAGATAACCGGAGAAAGTGTGATTTGATTCTTTCACCGCCTGATCACGTCTTCTCTCTTTCGCTCCTTTTTAGGGATATAACTGCTTTAACTATTTATACTCTCTAAATAAAACGTTGCGTTTTGGTTTGTTATTACAGTATCACTCCACGTGTCACAAGTTCGTTGAACAAGCGCAAAAGATCCCCCGCCACGCCATCCATCCAGACTCACTCCCACCAAAAGACTGTTTTACCCTCAGCGGATCTCTGATCCTTGCCGCTGCTCCATATCCTCTTCCTCCTCCGATGATGATAACACAATTTTCCTTGTATATTTTTCAGTTCTCATTTCTCAAGTAATTTAATACCTTTATATTGTGAATCGAAGAGAGAGAGAGAGAGAGAGAGAGAGAGAGAGAGAGAGAGAGAGAAGTAAAAGCAATCATTGATCTTGGAGTTCATCGTTTTCATTACACAGAAGAAAAGAAGATAAAACGAAACAAATGGGAGATGGGGAACTTAGGAAGTGGCGGCGGCGGCGGAGACAGCAGCTTGAGGTGGCGGTGGAGATGGTCGGAGAGTGATCTCAACCTTGTCGTGAACGCCTTGGAGCAAGAGTTCTCCTGGGAACGCCACTATTTTGCGCTTCTTGGCGGCTCTCAAAGTCCCAACCAAAGCTTCGAAGATGTTGGCACATCGATCGTCATTGAACAACACTCCGAACGTCACCTAAAACCCCAACACACAAAAGGAACCAAAACTAAATCCTCAAGATCTTAATCAATCAAAAACATTAATAGAAGAAAAAATTTAACAATCTTTTAGATCTGATTGCAGGAAGCATAAAGAAAGAGCAATTGAACGATCTTCAAATGAGAATGAAACATAGATTCCAGATTTAGAGAGATCTAAGTAAGACCTTGTAAGAGCCATCGGGCTGGAGAGAACCAAGACGATGGATCTCTTCCTCAAGTTTCTGAATCTCCTCTTCTACGTTCATTCTCTCTTCTTCTTCCTTTTGGGGATTCAAAGCAGAGACCTTTCGCAAGACAGCGCGATGACAGATGATGATCTGTCTTCTCCTTCCTCTCACGTCCAAACCAACAACACTTATGTCTGAATCTGATTGATAATTGTTTCTTCTCCTATCCTGTTAAACGACCCCACATCTCCCTTATGTTTTGTATAATTTGAAAAGTACCCCTAATATTTGAAAAAGCTTGCAACTTGATCTAAATTTGGAAAAATGTTTATTATTAGACCTCCTTAATTTTTGATTAGTTAACCTAAGTGAAATGCGGCTTCTTCACGTTTTCCAAACTCTAGCCCAAGTAAAAAATATATTTTTTTAATTTAGAACAGAAAATAAAATTAAGAGCTTGATGATAAAGTAAAAAACTCGAGATATATATATTAAAAAAAAAAAAAAAAGAATAACAAGTCTTCTTCATCTTTATCATTCATTTTGAGAGAAGAGGAGGGATCTGTCTTCTCCCAATACACTAAGCAACGAAATCAATCGACTATTCACCCACCAAAACCCTCTCTCTTTCTCCTCATTCGAATCCGATCCAACGATGTCCGTTGAAGAAGTAACCGGCGAGACCCCTCCACCTCCACCTTCTTCTTCCGCCGCCGCCAGCAAAGCGGCGCCTTTAGGATCCTCCGTGATCCCCATCGTCAACAAGCTCCAAGACATCTTCGCCCAGCTCGGGAGCCAGTCTTCCATCGAGCTCCCTCAGGTGGCCGTCGTCGGGAGCCAGAGCAGCGGCAAGTCCAGCGTCCTCGAAGCCCTCGTCGGACGAGACTTCCTCCCTCGGGGAAACGACATCTGCACTCGCCGCCCTCTCGTCCTCCAGCTCCTCCAGACCAAGAGCAAGTCTAGCGGCGGATCGGACGACGAGTGGGGAGAGTTCCTCCACCTCCCTAACAACCGTATCTACGACTTCGCTGAGATTCGTCGCGAAATTGAGGTAAAGTCAACATCTTTTTTACTTTTTCGTTGCATTAAATGTGTAAAGTCAACATCTTTTTTTGTAGGCTGAGACGAATAGATTGGTGGGAGAGAACAAAGGTGTGTCGGATAAGCAGATTCGTTTGAAGATTTTTTCTCCTAATGTGTTGGATATCACGCTTGTTGATCTCCCTGGTATTACTAAGGTGCCTGTGGGTGACCAGCCGACTGATATTGAAGCGCGTATAAGGACCATGATCTTGTCTTACATCAAGCAGCCTAGCTGTTTGATACTCGCTGTGACTCCGGCTAATTCCGATTTGGCGAACTCTGATGCACTTCAGATCGCAGGAAACGCTGATCCTGATGGTAAGTTGTGCTAAAACAAGTACAAAAAATGATTGCTTTAATGTGTAAGTATCTGACATTGCTAATGTTACTGTCTCCAGGTCACAGAACCATAGGTGTCATCACGAAGGTGAGTATTTTTATCGTGTAATATGGTCGTGGAGACATCGTCTGTGTTTTTCATGTGTATTACAGTTGTTTTTCTATCTGTTTTCAGTTGGATATCATGGACAGAGGTACTGATGCTCGTAATTTACTTCTTGGAAAAGTTGTTCCTTTACGACTTGGTTATGTGGGAGTGGTAAACCGTTGCCAGGAGGTAAAGTTTTTGTTTTTTGCTGACTCTTCCTTTACTTTTTAGTTTTCACTATTTAGCTTTATTTGTACTTTGATTTCTTAGACTCAACCAAAATCAATTCAGTGCCGATGATGACCTTTTGCTTTGAATTTGTCGCTCTACAATTTACACAATGGTTAATTTTCTTTGATCTTTACTTTTTTTATAAACAGGATATTTTGCTAAACCGTTCTGTCAAGGAAGCACTTAGCGCAGAAGAGAAATTCTTCCGGAGTCGACCAGTAAGTTGCATCATTTTGCCGAGTCGCTTCCTGATATCCCTTGCAGTTTTTCCTGATAAGTTCTTTTCCTTTGGTACTACACAGGCTTATCATGGTCTTGCTGATCGTTTGGGTATCCCTCAGCTAGCGAAGAAGTTAAATCAGGTATCTTCTGCAGTTTTGGAGTAGTCTATTTTTTTTTAAGATGATGTTTGAGTTTTATATGCATTATTTACCTTGTAGAGTTGCTTACTATGTTTGTATGGATTCATTTACCCTAGTCTGGAGATATGGCCTTTGCATGACTTTTTTTGCCGTCATCTCGGACAATCAGGATAATTGTTTACTATGAAGTGGATATATGTACTAATTATTTTGTTGTTGTTGACTAGTTTTTTTCCCTTTCTCAGTTGATAGTTATAACTTTAGAACATCACTAATCGAACCTAGCCTTTCTGTTGCATTTTTTCTAGATCCTTGTTCAACATATCAAGGTTCTGCTTCCTGATTTGAAGTCGCGTATAAGTAATGCTTTGGTTGCCACAGCTAAGGAACATCAGAGTTATGGTGAAATTACAGAATCCACAGTAAGTTCTTATTGCCCAGTTTGCAGCTCATTTACCGACGACACTGTTTTTGACTCTGGAAACCACCATCTGTTCCACTTTATGGTGTCTTTTTTCAGTATTTTCGTTTGAGTTCAATTTTCTCTTCCAGACTATTTGCTCATGCATCTACCCTGCGTTCATGTCATTCATGGAGTCTTTTTTTTTTTTTTTTTCTAATTACAAAAAGTCTTTTAAGTGGTAGAACTAGCATTTAAAGTGTTCTTATCTGCCGGAAATATTTCTGGCCATTGGGTAGTTAATTTGTTTATACACATTTCTTATTATGCTGCTTTGTCAAACTTATTCTATTCTCTAAAGTTTATTGTACTTGAAATCTGTAGGCTGGTCAAGGAGCTCTTCTCCTCAATTTTCTTTCAAAATACTGTGAAGGTAAATATCTGAAGATGATATTTTGTTTTATGCTTTGTGTGGTTTATAGTGAGTCTCATGGTTACCTTTTCAAACAGCATACTCTTCATTGCTGGAAGGGAAAAGCGAAGAAATGTCTACGTCAGAGCTCTCTGGAGGAGCAAGAATTCACTATATTTTCCAGTCAATCTTTGTTAAGAGTTTGGAGGTTCGCTTGCACAACTTATTTATATATTTTCCAGTCAATTCTTGTGAATTTAAACTGATGGACTTCCTTCACATTGCTTCTTCAGGAGGTTGATCCGTGTGAAGACTTGACAGATGATGATATTCGGACTGCAATCCAGAATGCAACTGGTCCAAGATCCGCGTTATTTGTTCCAGACGTAGGTTTCTTAATATGTTTCTAAGCATGTTTAGGACTTCCAAACATACATTTGTTTCCTCACCTTTTCTAGTTTCCAGGATATCTAATTACAGTCCTTTGATACCAATCTTTTCTGCATAGGTTCCATTTGAAGTTCTTGTTAGGAGGCAGATATCTCGTTTGTTAGATCCTAGCCTTCAGTGCGCTAGGTTCATTTTTGATGAGCTCGTAAAGGTGAGGTTTTCTTCTGGCTGTTGATAAATAATAATAATCTTGATTTCATTTTATTCACAAATATGAATTTCTCTACAGATTAGCCATAAATGTATGATGAATGAGTTACAGCGCTTTCCCGTACTGAGGAAGCGTATGGATGAGGTTATTGGGGATTTCCTGCGAGAAGGTCTTGAACCCTCAGAAGCAATGATCGGTGATATCATTGATATGGAGGTCTGTTTACCCATTACTAGTTTATCATTTGAGATTATGTATTGTGTATTAGGAGCACAGACTGGTCTTTTCTCATGTTGGGTGATTAGGAGGCCTTTTCAATCTTGAGCAGTGATTTTCTCGTTTTTGATTGATTAGTTCTTTCTAAATTTGAACTTAGCTATTAGTGCTGGTTGTCATAATTGCCTCAACGGTGATGTTGATTTCTCGAGTGCTGTTTGCAGATGGATTACATAAACACTTCTCATCCAAATTTTATTGGCGGAACCAAGGCCGTGGAGGCTGCAATGCAAAACGTGAAGTCTTCTAGAGTTCCCCATCCTGTGGCACGACCAAAGGTCTGAAGTACTTTGAGCAGTACATAAAGATAGATTTTGTGTTTCTTATATGCTCTGTAGTGTTTCTTATACGTGTTATATGATGCAGCAGGATACGGTGGAGCCTGAGAGAACATCTTCTTCTTCTGCAAGTCAGGTGAAATCTCGGTCTTTTCTCGGCAGACAAGCCAATGGAATTGTCCCTGATCAGGTATGTCATTACTTATTTTATATACGTAAATCGATACATCTTCAGGAAGTTAGAATCTTTTAAGCAAAATAAGTTGTTTTTTGACACTTCTCCATGACATGTTCCCAGGGAGTTGTATCTGCAGATGCTGAAAAAGCTGCACCAGCTGGTAAAACTTCTGATTACTGTTCGTTTCCTATTGCATGCAAGAGATAATTTAGCATGTTTCAGAAGTTTTTTGGCTTTGTGATGTATCTGTGTGTTTAAGAACTAAAGATTCTGGGTAGAGTTTAACTGTGGTTTTATTGGATACTTGATAGCAAATGCGAATGATTCAAGGTGGGGTATACCTTCAATTTTTCGTGGAGGTGAGAATCGGGCAGTGACCAAAGAAAACCTCTTGAACAAACCATTCAATGATGCTGTTGAGGATATGTCTCAGAACTTATCGATGATCTATCTAAAGGAGGTGAATCTTCCGCGCTGTCTTAGATGATACATGTTGCCCATCCATGTTTTCCTTATTTTCCTATGCTGTTTGCTTTGCTTTCCTGAAGCCCCCAGCTGTCTTGAGGCCATCCGAGACCCATTCAGAACAGGAAGATGTCGAGATTCAGATAACAAAGCTGTTGCTTAAATCATACTATGACATTGTGAGGAAGAATATTGAGGACTCGGTACCAAAAGCAATCATGCATTTCCTGGTAAGTACTTCATTTGCAGTAACTCAAACTCATACAAAAGTTCAGCACTTCGATTATTTGATCCTTCCTGCTCTCTTTTACGAATGAAAATAAGTTTTGGCAATCTTGTGCAAGAAAACCCTGTTACTGAAAGATATTGACACCACTTCTTTTTCGTACTCAGGTAAACCACACAAAACGTGAGCTGCACAATGTCTTCATCAAGAAGCTTTATAGGTGATGGCTATGTTTTGTTTTTATGCTTCACATCTGTGTTTGGATAGTCTCTTAATACTGGGTAGTTTTGTCATCTGGTGCAGGGAGAACTTGTTTGAAGAAATGCTGCAAGAGCCGGATGAGATAGCAGTTAAGAGGAAACGCACTCGAGAAACTCTCCACATTCTTCAGCAGGCTTACAGGGTATGTTCTCAGCTACACCTTATTCGTTCAGCAAAAAAAAAAGAACTTAAATGTTTATATAACCATATGGTTTTGAGTGTGAAACAGACACTAGACGAGTTGCCTATGGAAGCAGAATCAGTGTACAATGGTGGTACCGATACAACAGGCGTGTCAAAACATCTGGACTTACCGACATCTTCTTCAATGTACTCCACGAGCAGTTCATCATACTCGGCATCCCCCGCTACGGGAAGAAGATCCAGAAGGGCAGGAGATCAACACCAAAACGGATATGGGTTCTGACATGATCCAAGAATCAAATATATCTTGTGATAAACGCATTTCATTCATTTTATAGCTCTATCAGGTTTTGGTAATATTAAATTATGTGTTTGGCAAAATGAAGAAATTACATAGGAAGTTGAAACCTTGGTTTTGGAGTCTGCGTTGGGTTTGACTGTTGAGAGAGT
Organism: Brassica juncea; assembly: GCA_018703725.1. NCBI lineage: Eukaryota > Viridiplantae > Streptophyta > Magnoliopsida > Brassicales > Brassicaceae > Brassica > Brassica juncea. The sequence continues at coordinate 63,308,459 of CM031939.1, forward strand.
CATATGGGAGTGAAGGTGATATGCAGTTTCTTTCTGTTCAGATGCTCCCTGCAACAACAATAACGGGAAGCAAACTCTTTCTTGGGTTTGGTTATACATTAATAAGTGATACATTATTTCACTCTTTTATATATTTTTTGTTGTGCAACTTGACTCGAAAGTTTTTTTCCCTTTTTGGAAGTTTTCTTAAGATGAACACTTTTTGTGGTTCTTTCAATCCAAAGATCAGATTGGTTATCCACTCACTAGCTAACAGCCAAGAGACGATTGCTTACTGTATGGTTTAGAAGTGAACACATGGTGGTTGTTGGCATTCTCCACGTTCCCTGGTCTGGATAAATTGCACCATCCCACCTACTAGCTATGTGGCCGTGTACCTTTACGCAAATTTAGATTATTAGTTTCGAATTGACATGTCAACCAACACTTTCCAACAACACACCGACACATCTTCTTAATGAATGAACCAGAAATCAGAATAAATTCTTTGCAAGAATATGAAAAGGAAGTAGTATTCGGCAACAGGTAGTGACAAGAAAGTAATCACATGTAACTATAAGAAGTATTTGTGTAAAACCAATCATAAGTTAAACATACAAACCGAGATTTCAAAAACTTTTTAGTTAATGAAAATGCATACAACGGTCGTGTCGCAATCCGCAAAGCAATCCACAACAACAACACAAAGTGCCAATTCGGGTCATTTACCGGTGTCTGATAAGGCGGATCACTCAAGATTTGGTCAGAGAAAGAAAAAACACTCTAAACTACTCCATAAACTACAGATTTTGAATTGGCAAATGTTATAAATCTGGAAGCAGAGTAAGTAAGACAGTAAAGAGAGATAGAACAAGGATTATCAATCAATCTCTAGAGCGCAAATGTGGGGGATTTTATTGACGTGTATTAATATTTGCCAAAGAACACAGCATGTGGGATTATTAATCATACTGCTCATACAACACTTATTACATAAACTCCATCATTAAACGAAAAAAAAAAATTACAAAGAGAGGTTTAAATTCTTTTTAAAAAAAAAATAGTTTAATCAAAGCATATAATGGTCGGGTCGCAGCAGCATTCATCCACAAAGCAGCAACAACACATGGCCGCAAGTCTGCAAAACCAATAACACACATATTACAAACGGTTTTTAATACAAAACTTCTTTCATGACACTCTTCTTGAAGATCGATAATATCTACATTGCAACATGCATTCATAAACTCCATAAGATCTTTTACAATCTTAAAATCCTTAGTTTTTGCTAAGCTAATTTTAGAAACAAAAATACTCTAACGAAAACTAGACAGAACACACTTACAGTCCTTCAAGAAAACCAGCTTTCTTTCTTGGCGGTGGAGGTGGTGGCGGTGGCGGTGGCGGTGGAGGATAATACTGCGGTGGTGCTCCCACTGGAGGAGGTGGTCCTTGCGGGTAACTTCCCGGTGCAGGGTAAGGATATGCATACTTTGGTTCGCTCATGTTTTCTGCAAGATGATCAGATCACTCACAAAAACACTAATGAACTGCAGTTTTTTAATAGGAAACCTTATAGAAAACAGAGGAAAATAATAGTAGAGAGAGAGACACACACACACAACAACACTAATGTGGGGCTTTCTCGACATGTATTTATATTTGCCAACTAACAACAGCTTGAAAGATAAGCCTCATTGATAAGAGTACTAATAAAAATAATAAAAGTATAGTTTGGGTAAGAAGACTTTGTGGAGCCTTTGAGAATAATCTTGAAAGTACACACCACCACTGTCAAAGTATAGGGAATCAATGCTTTGGGTGGAACATTCTAGTGTGTGATGCAAGCAAAAAAAGGTGTGAAGTAACATGGTTGCTTTTGTTTTTGGAGTCTCTTCTTTGCAAAGTTTTGCATTCGCTTACATATCGATGGCATAAACTAGAAAAAGTAGCTAGGATTACGATATATATGACTCAAAAGAGTTTTGTAATCTGCTTACACAAGATTGTTTTATATGGTTGTGTGGACATGGAAGTTTGTTTTATTTCACATGTAGTGGGTTATCTTTTAGCTTTATGTTATGGTCCCAAAGTCCACCACTATAGAGTGGCGCACAAGTTGTTCTTTCTTATGGTAGCATTGGCACAAGTTGACCATGTTATGCTACGTGTCGTGAAATGAATGGTTATATTTGGATATAATTTTCTTAAGAAACAACAGGCGTGTCCCATGGTAACACGCGCACCGAATCCCTTCATTCTTTATCCTTCTCTTCCTTATATTAACGCATGAAACATGCAACCCAATCTCTGCACTCAAAACCTCTTAATAATTTCTTTTAACTTTACAGATTAAGACCTACCAAATGGCACCATCGGCTGCGATGTTCATGCTCTCCTATCCTCTGATTCCGCAGTTACCAACACCAACAACACACAATACTCTGCAGCCACAACAGGAACCGTCTCTGCCGGTGGTTAAATGTCATCTTCCGGCAAGAAGCTCATCAGAAAGTTCTGAAAGTTCTCGTTCGAAGTTTATTCTCTGGCTGTTTGGTGATCCTGCTACGTATGACAAGAGGTTCGAACGAGCCATTGAACTTAGTTGCTCCTGATGGAGACTTTTCATACTTTCTTCTTTCTATGTGTTGTAAATGAACATATGTAATCTCTTCCCTATATTCTCACCCTATGCTGTAATTTACACAATAATGAAAACCGTTTGAAGATGTATTGCTTAGTTTTTTCATACCTAACAAACTTTATTGTCTGCAATTCAAGAAAACAAAGGAAACGGTATTTATTTCAATCCTAGTACGAGTCATTAAAGAGGATAGTGATGATGAATGATTACAAGAATCTTCTCATTTGTAAAGCTGCTTGAATCGCCGACATGCCTCCAAGATGTTCTCTCTGTGACCAAAGGCGCTAACACGAACAAACCCTTCACCTCCTGGTCCGAACCCGCTCCCTGGAGTTGTAACCACATGAGTCTTCTCCAGAATCTCAGCAAACACATCCCATGAGCTTTGCTTGGGGAAATGAACCCAAACGTAAGGCGCATTCTTTCCTCCATATACATCATACCCGAGAGAAGTGAATGTGTCTATGATTATGTTTGTGTTTTCTTTGTAGAACCCAACCACCTTGTGCATTGCCTGCAATATTTTTAAAAAGAACCCAAGTCATTATTGTGGGATCGAAGAAATGGGTTTTTAGTTTTGAGATCTCTCTTTAGCTAACACTAACCTCAAGTCCTTCTGGTGTAAGGCAAGCAAGAGCACCAGCTTGAGAGAGATTAGAGGCACCGTTGAAACAAGTGCAGACAATTCGATTGAAGTCTTTTGCAACAGGGAAGCCGTCTGAATAGAGCAGCTGTTTCGGGATGACTGTCCAACCAAGTCTAACTCCAGTGAAACCAGCGTATTTACTGAAGGAAGCTGTCTCCATAGCGACCTGTCAAGCAGTTAGTTAGGTTGTTAGAAATTAAAATAAGACCTTTTGAAAGTTATAATCAGTCAGTCATCATACCTCTTCTGCTCCAGGGATTTCAAAAATGGAGCGTGGGTTATCATCAGACATGTACATTGCATATGCGGAATCGTACACTATGATTGATCCATTCTTCTTTGCAAACTGTACTAACTGAGTCAGTTGCTCCCTCGTGGCAGCTGCACCGGTAGGGTTATTTGGCGAACAGAAGAAAATGATATCCGTCCTGCTAACAGTGGATAAGTCTGGGAAGAAGCCGTTCTCTGGAGTGCATCTCATGTACTCGATGCTTCCATACTTCTGCACATCTGTGTTAAATTGTCCGGTCTGACCCATAATAACACTGGAGTCTACATAAGCCTGTACTAGCAAGAAAAACACAGTTAAAAAACTTACTGAAGGAAAAGTAGACAAGACTATAACTGCAGTCTGGTTTCAGATCTGCCTAATTACCGGATATGAAGGATCTTGAACAGCAACTGTAACATTGGAACCAAACATAACCTGCAACAAGTGTAATCAAGAAAGCAGCTGTTCAGTTTTCCCGATCTTGCATCAGCTGAGGATGAGCAGTTGGCAATTTAACAAACCTGGAGACGTGAGATATCACATTTGGCACCATCAGAAACGAAGATGTCATCTTCACCTATGCCAAGGCCACTGTAGTATGTTTTCGCAAGAGCAGCTCTCAGTGGCTGTTCAAATGTGTGAAACTAACGGTTAGCTTGGATAGAAACTTTACAAATGAAGCTATAAGAATTTTACAAATACGAAAAGATCTAAAAACATCTTCTCTTGAGTTTAGCAGCAGTCCACACTATCCATAATAAAACTAAACACTGACCTTTGCACCTTGTTCAGCACCATAACCACTATATCCCTCTACAGTGGACAACTCATGAGCTTTCTGCCAGAGAAAACAAGACATAATCAATCTCTATAATAGTTAGAAAACTATGCTACCAGATTAATTTATATTAAGTTTTCATTTTTAGACTGCAGATAAGTTCTCGTCCTCCAAACCAAGATATAGAAAATGTTTTTGTTTTGTCAAAATGCATACTAGTGCAGTATTAGTCAAATGAGTTAAAGATACATGAAGATAAGTTAAAAAAGGAGGTACCTTCGCCATTGCAGAAGTGATCACTTCTGGAATTGGCTCAGTTGTGTCGCCTATTCCAAGACTAATAATTTGCGCATCTGGGTACTTCAGCAAATGTGCAGACCTTCTTCTTGCAATCTGTTTGCATTTCCCCAAAACAGAGGAGCATCATATAGAGAGAGACAAAGAGTATGATATAACTAACTGCACAGGTAACCATAGAGGTAACTACTTGGAACCAAGTGCCAACATTTTCTTAATTAAAAGAGGGCAATGCATTTTCTTGACAAAGAAATGAGTTACATTGTAATGAAAGACTTTCCAATCCATCAAGTCAAATTACAAACAAGTAAAACCAAGACAGAAACAGATACAAACCTCCGGGAAAAGGTAACCAGCCTGGAGTTTGGACATGTTTGAATTCCGTGACACATTTGTCTTATATTCTACAAAAAAAAAAGTAAGATATAACAGATGAGATACCTTGTTAGAACCGAAATCGGTGCTGTACTGGAGGTAGACAGATCTCGATGGTGGGATTAGGAGAAGTCTTCATGCTGAACTTGAACTGGATGAATGGAGAGTAAAAGAGGTGTAATGTGTTATAGCTGGACCCGGTGAAGGGCTGCCTACGTACCCCGGAAGGGGATCAAGCCAATCGTAGTTCCACAACAATGGTCACAAGTGCCTAGATGAAAGCATGTGCTGAGGTGTTTCTCTCTCTAGGAGATGTTCTCTCTCTAAGAGGTGAAAGAGAGTGTAAAATAATGGGAAGAAGGATCCTTCTCAAAGAGGGGTTGCCTCCTTATTTATAGAAGGATGAGGTCTAGGGTTTTCCTAGTGACCTCCTTTAAATGGGCTGAGCCCATTATCTTATAAGTCTTGTTGAAGGGCAAAGCCCACCCCCAACAATAAGCCCCCCAGTTCGTTGAGAGAGATGAAATTGATCTCTACGAATTTTACGAAGGAGGTTTATAAGAAAATGGACTCAGCGCTTTTACATTTGACGATCCAAGCAAGTTGTACCCTTACTAGGCTAGTTGAGTGGTGAACTCATGCCTAGGACGCGAGTTGTACTCTCGCTAGGGGAGTTTACTATGGAATCATCCCTAGAAGCAGTAACTCGGCCAGTAACTTGTGCTTGAACGAGGGAGAGTAGATGTACTCTTGCTAGGCGAGTTTAGTGTAAACTCGTGCCTGGAGAAAGGCAAGTTTACTAAACTCGCGCCTAGACAAAGGCGAGTAGTACTTTTACTAGGCGAGTTGACTGGTGAACTCTTGCCTAGGACGCGAGTTGTACTCTCGCTAGAGGAGTTTACTATGAAATCATCCCTTAGAAGAAGTAACTCGGCCAGTAACTCGTGCCTGGAAGGAGAGTTTCCGAACTAATGTCTAGGAGCTGTAGTTCGGCGAGTAATTTGTGCTTAGAAAAGATCGAGTTTACCATACTCATTCCTAGTAAAAGGCGAGTCGAACGTAAACTTATGCCTGTTAGAAGGCGAATTAAACATAAACTCATGTCTACTAGGAAGTGAGTTGTATGTAAACCCATGTCTGGTAAAAGACGGGTTTCATGAACTCATTCCTTGTGACAGACGAGCTCATGCCAAATTCGTGCCTAGTAAAAGGTAAGTTTACTGTAAACCCATGTCAAAGATAAGACAAGTTGTACTCGTGCCTCAGCGTACATCCCTAAACAAAAGCTGAAAAGTAACAAAGTCATAAGACAAAGTCATACCTAGTAATAGGCGAGTAATGAAAGCTGCAGCTTTCACGAATGAAGCGACCAGAATTTCGCCTCCGTTACTCGGTAGTGTGACGAGTGATGAAATGTCGCGAGCTCTGTTTCATCATCATTTTTTTTTGAAACAGAGTTTATGTTGGCAGGGAGCAGTCATTGATGGAGCTTCAAGTCGGCGGCGAGAGACAGAGCTGGTACCGGATTGATCTTGACGGCTCGAACCTGAATGGAGTTTAAGGCGTCTCTTTTCCATCCGAGTGAATGTTCAGAAGCTAAGCTCTGCTGAACTCAACTTGCACAAGCTCGTGAAAGACACGCCATTGGTGGAGGCCTTGTCATGACAAAGAACAGAGCTCAACTCTGCTTTCAGTTTGTGGTGTGCGACGAGCGACCAGACGAGGTGACAGAGATTGTTGGTGTTGAGCCTTTTAGTCGTCACCATGCTTGTGCTTTTAGTCGACATAAGGTTTTGTTGGAGACAACTTTTAGTCGGTGGCTAGATAACTTGACGAGGGTCTAGAGCAAGTTATTAGCATGTTCGTCGAGTTCTGGCGACGTGTATGATGGAGTGGTCCATCTCTCATGAGAATTCGCTGACGAGCTCTTGCCTTGATGCACGGCCGAGTAAAATAATATGCCAAGGAAGTTTCGACGTTGAAAGCGTTATCAATGCTTTCGTGTGAAAGGTGAGTTTACTCGGCTTGTGAAACGAGGCAACGAAGCAAAAACTCAAGTGGGACTGACGAGTAAATGACGTACGCTTGAGCAAAATTATTGTTGGCAAGGCCATGACGAATATTAGAGATCGAGCACTCAGTCACCGAGAAAGCGCACAAGATGAAGTGGTCCTCGATTATCCTTTGCGCAACGGTAAGGTTTCTGTCGAGCTAAATGATAGATGAGACGAGTAACCGCATGAGCTCGGGCTTATCTATGGTGAGATGAGCCTTTGTAGTGTATGCTCCTGATCACGTTCTTGTCGGGGATGTGAACCCATTAAAGATTTTTTGGAGTTCCTTCGGAGCGTGTTTAGCCAAACGGGTAAAAACGCTTTGTGAAGGGTTCCTTCAGAGCCTATTTAGCCACACGGGTAGAAACGCTTTGCGAAGGGTTCCTTCGGAGCGTGTTTAGCCATACGGGTAGAAACGCTTTACGAAGGGTTCCTTCGGAACGTGTTTAGCCGAACGGGTAGAAACATTTTGCGAAGGGTTCCTTCCGAGCCTGTTTAGCCACACGGGTAGAAACGCTTTGAGAAGGGTTCCTTCGGAGCGTGTTTAGCCACACGGCTAGAAACGCTTTGCAAAGGGTTCCTTCCGAGCCTGTTTAGCCACAAGGGTAGAAACGCTTTGCGAAGATGCGTCTCCTCGCGTGTCTGGTCGTCCTTTGCTGGGCTCGAGCGTTATTTGGCGACTAGACGGTCGGGTGACGGCTGGATGGTCGGGTGACGGCTGGATGGTCGAGTGACGACTAGACAGTCGAGTGACGACTAGACGGTCGAGTGACGACTAGACGGTCGAGTGACGAGTAGACAGTCGACTGACGACTAGACGGTCGAGTGACGACTAACGGACTCCGAGTTCAATCTTCTTCGAAGATACTTCACCATGGCCCACGGTGGGCGCCAATTGTTAGAACCGAAATCGGTGCTGTACTGGAGGTAGACAGATCTCGATGGTGGGATTAGGAGAAGTCTTCATGCTGAACTTGAACTGGATGAATGGAGAGTAAAAGAGGTGTAATGTGTTATAGCTGGACCCGGTGAAGGGCTGCCTACGTACCCCGGAAGGGGATCAAGCCAATCGTAGTTCCACAACAATGGTCACAAGTGCCTAGATGAAAGCATGTGCTGAGGTGTTTCTCTCTCTAGGAGATGTTCTCTCTCTAAGAGGTGAAAGAGAGTGTAAAATAATGGGAAGAAGGATCCTTCTCAAAGAGGGGTTGCCTCCTTATTTATAGAAGGATGAGGTCTAGGGTTTTCCTAGTGACCTCCTTTAAATGGGCTGAGCCCATTATCTTATAAGTCTTGTTGAAGGGCAAAGCCCACCCCCAACATACCTGATCTTACTAATCATTACAGCAAAAAACAAGATGGAGTCATGTATTCAAAGAGCAAGAACAAGAAGAAGAAGACTTACCAATCTTATCTTGCGGGGTTGCCACGCATTTGCAAGTGTTGACCCGTTTTGGCACTGGTAAACAAGCATTTCGAGTTCTGAAGAGAAACAATCACAATGTTAATATCAACGCAAGCAAAATGCTCCATTAAACAAAATCCAACATTGAGTTCAAAATCTTTTTTTTCCCACTATTACAGTTAAATACAAAACAGAAGTAAAAACAGAGACTATAGGCTGGTCACTAGAAGAGAGAGAGAGAGGTCAAGCATCATAAAAGTCAACGCACCTGAGATTAAAACTTGAAGGAGCTAAGAAAGTGGATGAGGAAGAAGAGATCATCGAAGAAGCTAACTGATGATAAGTCGACGACATTTTCACACTTGGAGAGAGAGCTCAATGGTTTTTGCAGGAAAATGAGGCAAAGAAGACAAATGTGTTTGGGTGTTTAAATCATCTACTAGGGTTCTTCTTCGGTTTAAGTGAAACCAACCCGGTTTATCAAACCAAACCGAAATACTTCTCCCGTACCGGTTCGGTTCACCAGAAAATTTCTCGAATTCGATTGTTCTTCGCCTGATTCTTTATTTAAAACCGAAGAATTAACCTTTTCTCTGCGCCTTCTGCTGGAGAACGCCCCGAGGAATCAGACGATTCTGCGAAGCTTGATATCTGAGTAAGTTCGATTCCGTGGTTAACAATCATTATTCTATCAAAATTATTGCTTCTTCAAAGAAACCCCTTTTCGGTGCAAGCAGTTTTGGATTGTCTTCTCGTTGATTTCGAGTCGTGAGAAACATAGCTTTAGTGGAAATTTGAAATCTTTATGATTCTATAATGTATTAAGTGATCGAATTGGATTAAAAGATGCATGCTTTAGCTGATTCTCACAAGTTTTTATCAGCTTCATCTTTGATCTATCACTTGTCTTGAATTTGAGATTTGAAGGTCTCAACTTTTTTTAGTTTTGTTGCTTTTTTTAACAGCTGCTTTCTGTGGGGGAGTTAGATGGATCTGGAAACTGAGAATCGAATAGCTTCGATTCTGTTAAGAGAAGCAGCGGAATTGAGGAGACAAGCTGAGAAAGAAGGAGTTCGAGCATATCTTGAGAAGCCTAATGTAAGGCATCGACCTAACTCTAGGTTTCTCACTGCCACTGTCCTTGGTGTTCAGCAAGGTATATACTCTTTATGTTTAATATTTTTTGGTTTCTCTAATGCTAGGATTTTGATTATGTTGGACATGTTTTGTTAAGGTTGTAAGAAAAAGAAACCCTTCATGGTTTCATTTAGCCTCTTTGATATTACTATTTAGTTTTCTTATTTGGATCACCCGTATGTTTTTTCTGGTCTGGCGAAGGGAATGTAGTCTTTAAGGTTTAAAACTCTAGTTGGGGTTAAGCATCATTCATCGTTTATACTGTTTAACCTGCATTTGTAACTCTGTATTCTGATGTGTTTTGGCTTTTGAGGTTCCGGTTGAAGACTAGAGTTCATATTTTGTTTAGTTCATTCTCTTATATGGTTATTTCTTTGCACCATACAGCAAACAAAGCTGTAGAGACCGATGAGATGTGGAAGCTTCGACGCGCAGAGATTGAGTTTGATGAGAGGCTCAAAAGAAAATCAAGAGAAGAGAGCAGTAGTGGCAAAAGTGAACAGAACTATAGTAGGAGTTTTGTTAAGAGATGCACTTCAGTTGATGAGAATGTCGCACGTTCTTCATCATCGTCAAGTCAGAGCAGAAACAAAAGATGGCAACCCGATGATGATGATGATGATGGAAAAGGGTTGGGAGATGTGGAGGTTGAGACTTTTCTGCAATCAAGGTATGTCCTTTAGACTCGATCTAGATCGTACATGCTGCCTGTTTATTACCTCTATAATCATGAAACGAATTGGAACGAGCTCTTGTTTGATAAAACTTGTGACTCTGGTCTATGATAGGGTCAAGCGTGGCAGAGGCTCTGTTGGTCCTAAGATGGATGAACCATTTCCTTGTCTTCCTGGGACGGAACTGTCAAGAACATCTGATACAGGAGATCGCAAGTTAGTTTTACAGCCAGAGAGACGGCCTATATTGAGACATGACACAGACTCTTCTTCCTCTTCTTCCGATGATGAAGTTCATGGGCGTACTCATAGAAAAAGAAAAGATCATAAGCAGACACTTAGTAAGAGGCACAAGTCAAAAGACAAGAAAAGAGATAGGAAGGAGAAGAGAAGGGATGAGAAGAAAAAGAGAAAACATGGTAGGGACTAGGTCTTCTTCTTCGGACAAAAGCTATTGCACACGTTGGGAAGAGGATGTTGCTAACTGGAGAGACGAAAGAATGTTAACGTTTGGTTGAATGGGAGAGAGTTGATGTTGTTGCTATATTTGAAAATGTTATCAAGAGATGGATACAGTGATTGTTTACTCCTACGATAATTATGTTCAATATATCACACTGATCAAACCAACTATTGTTTTACTTTCTAAAAGAACAATTACAAACATTTTAAGTATTTCTAAGTTGATACAACCGCGGGACAAGTAACAAAGTACGAAGGCTGAAAAGAAAGACAAGACCTTCATAATAACCAGTGGTCATGCACTGTCACGAGTCTTCAAAATGGTGATCCGTTTCATCAAAGATCTCTTCCTATAACCACAAACCCCACAAAAATATATACACGGTTTAGTGAAAAAAGACTTTGTTTACTTTTTGATTTGGTAACTCTTATGGATACATCACTTACCTGCAGAAGTTCCTCAATAACATCTTCCATTGTAATGATTCCAACAGCTTCTTCTTCCTCGGCTAGTTTAGGCAGCGGGTTGCCATTTAAATGCAAGATGTCTGCGTCATTGTCCTTTGTCCACTTCTTGGTCTTACTTCTCTTGAACGAACTTGCTCGATTTGGAAAGCTCTTCCACTTCTGAAGCGATCTCTTTGTCCTTAGCATTCTCTCTTGAGGAGTTCCCTCACCATCCACATCCACTTGTACTTCCTTAACACTCTCTGTTAGACACCAAAGGAATAATTCTCAAAACTCGAAACTCAGTAAGACCATGTTTTTTCTCCAATTATTGAAAACTGCGTACCGTCTTTAACGTCTTTACAAGGTAATGGGTGGATTTTGTCGCACTGCCTCACCACAACAGCCATATGGCTGAGTCCTTTCTGGAACTCATTCAATATGTCATATAAAGGCAAAGTTTCTGGTACTCTAAACAGAAAGCAAGACATCAGTTTTGTCTATCATCACACTCAGTGGGATTAATAGTTTAGGTTGGGATATTTCACCTAGGAATCCTTCTTATTGTGACACTCTTGACGGGTGTTTCTTCATCTGGGTTGATAGTCAGTAAGTTCTTTACCTAAGATAAAAGATATATATGAACGGTTAGAAGCAGATATGTGGGCAAAAAGACAAAATGTGGAAGTAATGCATGAGACTGGGAGTCACCAGAACAAGGCCGATGATGTTAGTTGGCTGCTCATAGTAAACTGGAACTCTGCTATGCCCTTTCTCAAGAATCAAGTTCATCAAATCCCTATATCAAAGGAAAAAAAAAGAAAAAAAGCTTAGCATGAGAAGAAAAAAGATGATAAGATAATAGTTCTCCGAGGAATCACAGCAGAAAACCTGTCAAGTTTAGCATTTATATCAATCACAAATATATCAGATATTGGTGTCATTGCATCCTTGACCATTTTCTCAGAGAGTTCAAGAGCTCCTGCAATGATTGTGGTTTCGTCATGAGTCAACTCTCCGCCCTTCCCAGCCTGAAAGAAACGAACAACATATGACATAAGGGATACCTAAACTTGACCATCTTGAAGATTGGGATCAATTGCATACCTCATTCCCATGAAAGTCCACAAGTGTTTTTAGCTCAGCTCTTCGGAAAAGCGCTGCACGACGATGACCCAATAGGAAGTCCAGCAGCTGGATTATTCAGAGGACCAAAAGAAAACTTATTATAACGAGAAGCATGTTGGGTCAGGAGGCACTGTCCCCTAAGAAGATGGAAAAAGTGTATTTACTTACCTTGCTTATCGGCCATGCAACTGGTAAGCAGACAAAGACTAGGACACGGACAAACGGAGCCACTGTTGCACCAATGGCCAAACCATAACGCGAACAAATTGACTGAGGTATAATCTGCAGTCGAAGTAAAACCAACACTCAATGTTAGCATCTCAGATACAGGAACATGACAGAAAAATGCCCAGAGACGGTTTTCTGATTGATTATTATAACAGGAGAGGGCTAATCTTACCTCACCAAAGAGAAGAATCAGTGTAACTGAAATCAAAATGGCACCCCAAGCCGTGACAAGGGCATCAAGAAAAATAGGAAGCGTCTGAAATGATTGAAAATATTAGTAACATCAAACATTCCCCAAGACCTGTGATCACACAACACAGGACAAGGTGACGTTTTTAAACATTACCTCCATAGCAGCTGCATTGCATACAAGTAAAGTGACAAGCAACAGATGCTGATTCTTCACCACTGGCAATATCTTTGCTGCAGCAACAAAAAAAAAGGAAAACACTTTCCACCATTAACATGCTATTATGAGGAAAAAAGAAGACGACTGCTCATAACAGCAGCTGAGATCATTGATAGGTAATGCCGAAACAAGCTCCAAAATGAAAGCTTTTTGTGTCATCGAGTTTGGTGGTTCTGTCTCAGAGTAGCTAAAACCGTTAAAAGGGAGTTCTAGTGTTGATTTAACAGTTTAGAAAGAGGATCAAAATCTTCAATATTGTTAACTAACACGCAACTAGAGATACAATAGAACATCCCAGAAACCAAACTCGACCCAACTTTGGCAGATGCGTTTTGGAAGTTAAATCAAAACTGTCAAACCAATTCGAACAAGCAAGGACATGGCTAACTACAACTGCACATGTGAAAGCTAATCAAAAACTTCAAATGGTGAAAGTATCAAACTTTATTAACTATCTGCAAAACTCATAAGAGTAAAAAAAAAAAAGCTTTTTACCAGCGTATTTGCGATGCTGAGGAGTACCGGATTTAGCGAGAACCTCGAGATCAACGAGACTCAAGGACATAAGACCCAATGTTAAACCAGACATGAGCCCAGCGAACAAGACCAGAAACGCTATCACAGCTATGTGTATGAAGAAGTTCGCCTCGCAACATTCAAGCTCCGCCGCCATCTTTACACCACCTCCCTCAACAAATCAGAAACACACACTAAAACCCTATCTCACACTCACAGACCTCTCTTCATCATCTTCTCCCAAAAAGTGAATTTATTTTTTCAAGGAAGAGATTTCAAAACCAAAACTCAATTAAATAACGGCTCAAGTTGGAAGCTGAGATGAAACCAAAAAGAATGTTTAATTTTGCAGAGAAATCGAAGCAAAGTGGGGAGAGATGATTGAAACACCCAAAGAGCTCGTGCGGTGGAGATACTCTGCATATGCCAATATAGTATAGAGCCTGGCACTAAGATGTACAATGACAATCGTACCCTTTATCTGAGCGCGACGTGCTTAAGGTGGAGAAGGGTGTTTTGGTAAATTCAAGATTTGTAAGAGAAGTCCTTTTTTATTTTTTGTCGCTGACGCAGCATTAGCTGTTTTTTTTCCCGCTATGGACAGTATTTTGATCCGATACGGATTCTCGCACACTACCAAACACTTTGATATGTGTATCGTCGTAAACGTGAACGTGTGTATATACTGTATGATGTAGTATATAGTACCATGATTGAGTATATTTTCATAAATTATATTTGTAAATTTCATTTTGAACTCATTATTATTATCAAAAGTTGTCCTTGTATTTGGCAGTTTATATGATTCAAAAAGAAAGCTTTTCATTATTAGCCACTTATTAGGTCGGCATAGGCCTGGGCATTTTAACCTGGACCCGAAAACCCGACCCAGAACCGACCCGAAAATACCCGACCCGAAACCGAACCGAAAATTTACAAGTACTTATTGGGTCCAAAAATTTTCTACCCGAATGGACCCGGACCCGAAAAGAACCGACCCGAATAGACCCGGATCCGAAAAGGACCCGACCCGAATAGACCTGACCCGAATAGACCCGATTCAAACCCGACTTTAAAACTTTAAAATATCTTTTTATTAACAATCTTTGTCATTATTTTGTAACATTTCTAAGTAACATGAAGTTTGAAATATAAAATATAGAATTAAAAATGTTCTATTTTAACTATTAATAGTTTATTTTAAGTTATTTTGTAAAATTTTAGGTATATATGATAAATTTTGACTAAATTTGATGAAATTTGAATATTTTATTTCCTTTTTATATCCTAAATACCCGAAACCGACCCGAACCCGACCCGGACCCGACCTGGACCCGACCCGAATCCGAAAATTATGGATATTACCCGAACCGACCCGGACCCGACAAGACCCGATCCGGAACCGATCCGAAAAATTATGGGTACCTAAATGGGTCTAAATTTCCAGGACCCGAAGGACCCGGACCCGACAAGACCCGACCCGAACCCGACCCGAAGGCCCGGATGCCCAGGCCTAGGTCGGCAAGTATCCTATTAAATTATTGAGCGAAAAGGATACTCAAGTTCCCATACAATACAGTATCTCACTGTTTATTTTATGAGAGTCGTGCATTTCCTTTAGCGCGATATCATATTATATTTCATTAGTGGCAACAAAGAAAAAGGATGAGTTTGGGCCTTACTGACAGTGATAATATATTGTGGCGGGATTTGTTTGGTCCATTAAGGCCCAGCCCGTTCAAAAACCCGGCCGAGTCAGTAAACAATGGTCGAACCTTCATCATTTGCAGGCTTGCAGCTATGATCCTCCTGGTAATATTAGGGGCTGTACTTACTAAGTATATATATATATTTTTTTTTTTTGCTAAATACTAAGTATATATATACAACTGAAGAATATGACTTGTCCACAGAGGAACTGTGTATGATTCTATAGTTTCAATATATATATGACCATCATCTATCAAGATCGTGCATTGCATGCAAACGTGCATCGGTGCATGGTCATATGAGTCTATGATCCTCTCTCTGCCTTTTAAACAGAAGCCCTCGCTATATATTCATAGCGCACTGAAAATGAAAGTTTTGTTGTACATTTTTCTATATTACAACTCATTTGGACTAGAAAAACATGGGACAGTACCAAGGCTCGAATATTCCTTTTTGTATTTACATTTTCTGTTGCCCAGTTGCCCTTATATATTTTATTCAAATCGAGCATAAAATTTTAATCATCTTGACCTAAGATAAAAAAAGAGAATATTGATTGTGGAATCAAATGAAGGTTGTAGAGTACCGTCTAAGAAAATTTGTACGCTTTTGCGTCTTGGCTTGTGTAACGTCACCACCAAAAAAGTTGCTAAACGGAGAGTTGATGAACTGAAATAAATCACAAATTAATTTAAAAAATCGTGATGGCTATTGTATCATCTAGATTGTCTGGCCGTCATAGATGACAATACACAAAAATGCAGCGATGTGAAACTCCAACAACTATATGTGATACATATAGTTAAAGAATTTCTTCATTTCTCTGAAGTGATAGTAAAAAAGTTCGAATTAACGTTCGTCCTTCTACCCGCATGTTCTAAATAATCGTCCTTTCATCCTCAAATTCACCATTTTTTAAGTACATCACCATATCGTAAACATAGCTTCTTTTTTTTGCTATCTATAACGTATATACTAGCTAGAATCTCCGGAAATGAATAATCTGTATATTTTAGACTTGAATGTTGTACATAGTGATATTATCAACAAGTCATCGTAGAATGCGAGTTATCAGCACATTCAAAGTCATCGTAGATATGAAATATGTTTTAGAGATCAGAGAGATTAATGACCAATTACATTGAACTCTTGAATATATATTTATCATATATTCTTAATCAATTGGCCATATATTTAGACCGCAGACGCATACTTTTCGAACTTTCATTTCGTAAAATATTTTGTAATTTTTTGGCAAGAAAAATTAACAATATAAAACTACAAGTGATTGTTTCGGGAAATAAAAAAGGCTCAACAAGGTTCCATGCCAACTACTATATAACCCGGCTACAATCCTCACTTTTAAAATCATCCCAAACTTGAAAACTCTAAATGTCAGAAACGAAAAAGATGAAAATCTTTAACCCATCTCAAAACCTAATCTTAGCCACCACCATTTTCTTACTGTCTATTGTTCCACTAAGAGCCCAAGACAGCCGACAAGACTTATTGGACGCTCATAACCGAGCCCGAGCCGAGGTTGGGGTGGGTCCTTTAAGGTGGGACAACCAGGTGGCTGCTTATGCCCGTAACCATGCGAACCAGCGTAAAAGCGTCGGCTGTTCTATGGAACACTCCAGTGGTGGGCCCTATGGAGAGAACATCGCTTGGAGCAGCGGTGACTTGTCAGGCGTCGCAGCAGTTGACATGTGGGTGAAGGAGCAAAAAGACTACGATTATGATTCAAACACATGTGCTTGGAACGAAGTGTGCGGCCACTATACGCAGGTTGTGTGGAGAAACTCGGAAAAGTTGGGATGTGCAAAAGTGAGATGCAACAATGGTCATACCTTTATTACTTGCAACTATGATCCTCCCGGTAACTGGGTCGGTGATTGGCCTTACTAAGAAACAAAAATTAAAACCCTCATATGTTATACACATGTATGTATGTACTGTTTCTATGTTGTTTATCCGTACCAATCTTCTGTTGTCAGCTAATAATGATTGGTTTGTCCGGTCCGGTTCTCTTTTGTACCATATATATACATGGACTGTTATGATGGAATAATAAAATGCAATGCTACGGCACTTGCTTTGTTTGCTATATATATATATATATATATATATAAATCTTCTTTTTGTTCTTCTCTTTTATACGTAAACATATATTTAGGGTATTTTTATATACATATTATAATGTTGTATTTAATTAAGAAAAACTCGGGATTTCTTTTAACAACGTATTTCATTTTTTTAATTCTCTTGTAAATTGCAAGAAAGTTGCGAGTAAAAATATAAAGCACAAATGTTAACTTTATGTTTGCTCAATATTGAAATATCATTTTACTTAGAAAGATAGTGTTGACATATCTCTATGATATATGTATTTTATAACCAACGATCGAGTTGGCTCAATGGCAAAGAAAGTATTAATAGTCTTCTTGGGAGGGGCTATTTAACAAATGCAAAAGTTCCCGGAAAATAGATGAAAAACACATTTTTCTTTCAAAAAATGATATATGTACTTAATCAATCAAAACTACTTAAAGTTATATATTCAGAAAACAAAGGTTGAATTATTATTTTTAATGAATGTTAAATTTGTTAGATCGAAAAATCTTCTTTACAGAAGATGCTATTATGTTTGAATAATGGTTCTTGAAAAAAAGAGAGCTCCTAGCTTACTCTCATCGGTTTGCAGACCAAACCCTTAAGGTTTTATCAAAATCCCCTTCTCCGTAGCCTCTCAGCGAGTCAATACGGTTTCGGACCTGTTGTGGCTCCCCATGTTTCCTTCCGTATGTACAATAATGTGGATTTTGAATTATCTACTAAACTCTATATATAATTCTTCATTTCCGTATGTACAAACTATTCCGATGAATGGAGAGAAATAGCAGTGCTACATGTAAATTGATATGCTACCTAATTCATATAAAAGTTATTCGTAAATTCATTGTGGAATATTCGGAAGATAAAACTATAGAGAAATAATGTGAATTTTGGATAACATGAGCCGGACGGGACCACGTTAATTTGCAATGATTAATATTTTTTACATTGACATCGTCTGTAAATTCACGTCACCCGGCTGCTTTGGCAAGGACACTATGCATTATATATTTACATGTCATAGACTGTAATATTAAAAAAAATGACAGTTTTTGTTATATTTTCTTATAATAACAATTAATTTGGACACATCTTTGTGACAGGGTTATGAGAGAATATGCCAACTACTTTCAAACCTCTAGCTGATTTTTGTTATATCCTTTCCAAACCTTTAGCTTAACTTTGTAATATGGTTTCTACCATATAATGATGAAGACTCATTTCAAAGTAGCGACTTTTTCCCCGTAGCTATTTAGTATACTGTATATCTAACGATACAGTTAGATTGACATAGAAACCGTTGTTGTGACTTTTTTTTTTTTTTTGAACACACCGTTGTTGTGACTTGTAATCAAAAGATGGGAAGAACGTATGTTATAGAATTGTTTGTATGATATATATATATCAAAAATTTCTGGTCTGTGGGATCATATCTTCCAGATATAATATATTCATTTGAACCATTATTTTTTTCTCATTTCGCATACTAGATATATATGTCTAAACCATTGAATTATAAGTATTGTTCCACCACCCTTAGTTTTTTTCTCTTGTACTATCCAATCCACAGCGGAAATGAATAATTTAAAAGATATTGTTCCATCATCCTTAGCCGACAGAGAAAGTCATCACTGTCAACTCTACGAACATTCCACCGTTTTTTTTGTACACCTAACCCTAAATAACGTGCGTACATCATTTCACATCACAGTGTTGAAAACTGTTTAGATATATGCTCTAGTCATATTTACTTGAAAACGTGACACCAACTAGGCCTTTAAATTATCATTTCTATATATGTAGTTTACAACAGTGTACAAAATTCTATAAATATCCATCACAAACACACAAGAGAGTAATCTCAGAATAATTATAGGTGATATTTTTTACAAAAAAAACAACACAAAAATCATTAAAATGTTTCGTAAGGTCTCTATAGAACCCTTGGTTCTCCTACTTCTCATCATCTACTTGACCCAAATCGATGTTTCTTTCGCACAATATTATCAGTATCCGCAGTCCCATGACTCTCCTGACAGCTATCTCAGACCACACAATGTAGCCCGAGCCATGGTCAGAGTCAAGCCTCTGAGATGGGACTTCGCCCTAGCCGTTGTGGCTCAGGACTACGCAAATCAACTAGCATCTGGTCCATGCAGCCTCGAGCATTCCTCTGGACCATATGGAGAGAACCTTGCAATGGGAAGTGGAGACATGTCAGCGGCTCAGGCTGTTGCAATGTGGATAAATGAAAAGTCGTATTATGATTATTACTCCAACTCGTGCCACGGCTCGGCTTGTGGACACTACACGCAGGTCGTGTGGCGTGGATCTGCTCGGCTCGGTTGTGGTAAGGGCACGTGTGGTAATGGTGCAAGTATTATCGTGTGTAACTATGACCCTGCAGGTAATTATATTGGAACTAAACCATATTGATTTCAAATTCAGTTGGTGTATGTGTGTCAAGACTGTTGTGTAACTTTTTCCCATACTTCAGCACATGAGAAGATATATTTGTTTTCCTATAATTATTGGAGTTTGAAATTGTATAATTCAAAATTCGGGTGCATGCTCGAATGATAGTGAAAAGCTTTTCTTTTTTTACATCAAACAATTTATTCTATTGCTCAAAATAGTGGAAAAGCTATTTCATATGGTGAACGTGTAAAATATGTAGAATTTTTTTTGTCGCTGATTTTTCCTAATTATTAGTTTCGGTAGGCCGATCTAAGATAGGTAGGTCTTGATTTGTTTCAAGGTTGTAACTCTGCCTTAGTCCTATGGTTTGCGGAGTAATAAGTGGTTAAGCGCATAATCAAATATATAATATAATAGCCGATATCAAATGTGTTATAGACTAATAGCTCAGCAAATATATTTCTTAGACTAATGTATAGTCTTGATCCGATCTCTAGACAACTTTGACCATTTCAAGAATGACTCGTACACACATCACGTTTTTTAAATGCTAGACTGACCACTATAAAATCACTATTAGCTAGAAAAATGGAGACAACAAATTAGAATTTAAATGCTCTTTATACATAATCTTATGCTCTTTAGAGTTGTTTAAAATTATTTAACCATATTCCACATTTAGTTTAGAAATCACTATTAGCTAGAGAAACGGAGACAACAAATTAGATTTTAACGGATGCAAATTAATTGATGATTCGTACACACATCACGTTTTTGTAACAATCATCAATTAATTTGAAATAAGCATCACACACTTCAGTATTAAATGCTAGAAGCTGTTTTCTTTTTCTCGTTGTAATTTGTTCCTTCAGACAAAGGTTGTGTGTGTGTTAAACCGTATATACAATTACATCACCACTGGAGTTTCATTTTACTTTAGAAAAGATTAATTGATTTTATTTTTATATATTCTTTTCCAGTCTCCTTATTAGAATAAGCTTTGAAAATTATTTAACCATATTCCACATTTGTAATCCGTGATGTGTGTACGAATCATCAATTAATTTGCATCATCCTACATTTGTATTAAAAGGTTTCTAAACTATCTTTAAAGGTACATGTACATCATTCTAATTTTTAACAATTAATTTAGTTGAAATTCATATACTGCTTAAATAAGTAGACTGACCACTATAAAATCACTATTAGCTAGAGAAACGGAGACAACAAACGTTCCTAACCTCTTTGCCCATCATATTATGTAAGTGGAGGATGCAATTATGCAATAAAACAGTGTTGTCATATTTTTTGAATTTCTCTCAAAATTTGTAGGTTAACCCCTACGAAAATATTGAGTTTTTTGTTAAATGCTCTATATACATAATCTTATGCTCTTTAGTGTTGTTTAAAATTATTTAACCACATTCTACATTTGTATTAAAAGGTTTCTAAACTATCTTTAAAGGTACATGTACATCATTCTAATTTTTAACAATTAATTTAGTTGAAATTCACATACTGCTTAAATAAGTAGACTGACCACTATAAAATCACTATTAGCTAGAGAAACGGAGACAACAAACGTTCCTAACCTCTTTGCCCATCATATTATGTAAGTGGAGGATGCAATTATGCAATAAAACAATATTGTCATATTTTTTGAATTTCTCTCAAAATTTGTAGGTTAACCCCTACGAAAATATTGAGTTTTTCGTTAAATGCTCTATATACATAATCTTATGCTCTTTAGAGATGTTTAAAATGATTTAACCACATTCTACATTTGTATTAAAAGGTTTCTAAACTATCTTTAAAGGTACATGTACATCATTCTAATTTTTAACAATTAATTTAGTTGAAATTCATATACTGCTTAAATAAGTATACTAACCACTATAAAATCACTATTATCTAGAGAAACAGAGACAACAAATGTTCCTAACCTCATTGATCATCATAATATGTAAGTGGAGGATGCAATTATGCAATAAAACAATATTGTCATATTTTTTGAATTTCTCTCAAAATTTGTAGGATAACCCCTACGAAAATATTGAGTTTTTCGTTAAATGCTCTATATACATAATCTTATGCTCTTTAGTGTTGTTTAAAATTATTTAACCACATTCTACATTTATATTTAAAGGTTTCTAAACTATCTTTAAAGGTACATGTACATCATTCTAATTTTAACAATTAATTTAGTTGAAATTCATATACTGCTTAAATAAGTAGACTAACCACTATAAAATCACTATAATCTAGAGAAACAGAGACAACAAACGTTCCTAACCTCATTGATCATCATAATATGTAAGTGGAGGATGCAATTATGCAATAAAACAATATTGTCATACTTTTTGAATTTCTCTCAAAATTTGTAGGTTAACCCTTACAAAAATATTGAGTTTTTCGTTAAATGCTCTATATACATAATTTTATGCTCTTTAGTGTTGTTTAAAATTATTTAACCACATTCTACATTTGTATGAAAAGGTTTCTAAACTATCTTTCAAGGTAAATGTACATCATTCTAATTTTTAACAATTAATTTAGTTGAAATTCATATACTGCTTAAATAAGTAGACTGACCACTATAAAATCACTATTAGCTAGAGAAACAGAGACAACAAACGTTCCTAATCTCTTTGCCCATCATAATATGTAAGTGGAGGATGCAATTATGCAATAAAACAATATTGTCACATTTTTTGAATTTCTCTCAAAATTTGTAGGTTAATCCCTACGAAAATATTGAGTTTTTCGTTAAATACTCTATATACATAATCTTATGCTCTTTAGTGTTGTTTAAAATTATTTAACCATATTTTACATTTGTATTAAAAGGTTTCTAAACTATCTTTCAAGGTAAATGTACATCATTCTAATTTTTAACAATTAATTTAGTTGAAATTCATATACTGTTTAAATAAGTAGACTGACCACTATAAAATCACTATTAGCTAGAGAAACGGAGACAACAAACGTTCCAAACCTCTTTGCCCATCATAATATGTAAGTGGAGGATGCAATTATGCAATAAAACAATATTGTCATATTTTTTGAATTTCTCTCAAAATTTGTAGGTTAATCCCTACGAAAATATTGAGTTTTTCGTTAAATGCTCTATATACATAATCTTATGCTCTTTAGTGTTGTTTAAAATTATTTAACCATATTTTACATTTGTATTAAAAGGTTTCTAAACTATCTTTCAAGGTAAATGTACATCATTCTAATTTTTAACAATTAATTTAGTTGAAATTCATATACTGCTTAAATAAGTAGACTGACCACTATAA
This sequence comes from Brassica juncea, assembly GCA_018703725.1. Lineage (NCBI taxonomy): Eukaryota > Viridiplantae > Streptophyta > Magnoliopsida > Brassicales > Brassicaceae > Brassica > Brassica juncea. Next base: position 63,331,454 of record CM031939.1, read on the forward strand.
AATCACTATTAGCTAGAGAAACAGAGACAACAAACGTTTCAAACCTCTTTGCCCATCATAATATATAAGTGGAGGATGCAATTATGCAATAAAACAATATTGTCATATTTTTTGAATTTCTCTCAAAATTTGTAGGTTAACCCCTACGAAAATACTGAGTTTTTCGTTAAATGCTCTATATACATAATCTTATGCTCTTTAGTGTTGTTTAAAAATATTTAACCACATTCTACATTTATATTAAAAGGTTTCTAAACTATCTTTAAAGGTACATGTACATCATTCTAATTTTTAACAATTAGTTTAGTTGAAATTCATATATTGCTTAAATAAGTAGACTAACCACTATAAAATCACTATAATCTAGAGAAACAGAGACAACAAACGTTCCTAACCTCATTGATCATCATAATATGTAAGTGGAGGATGCAATTATGCAATAAAACAATATTTTCATATTTTTTGAATTTCTCTCAAAATTTGTAGGTTAACCCCTCCGAAAATATTGAGTTTTTTCGTTAAATGCTCTATATACATAATCTTATGCTCTTTAGTGTTGTTTAAAATTATTTAACCACATTCTACATTTGTATTAAAAGGTTTCTAAACTATCTTTAAAGGTACATGTACATCATTCTAATTTTTAACAATTAATTTAGTTGAAATTCATATACTGCTTAAATAATTAGACTAACCACTATAAAATCACTATAATCTAGAGAAACAGAGACAACAAACGTTCCTAACCTCATTGATCATCATAATATGTAAGTGGAGGATGCAATTATGCAATAAAACAATATTGTCATACTTTTTGAATTTCTCTCAAAATTTGTAGGTTAACCCCTACGAAAATATTGAGTTTTTCGTTAAATGCTCTATATACATAATCTTATGCTCTTTAGTGTTGTTTAAAATTTTTTAACCATATTCTACATTTGTATTAAAAGGTTTCTAAACTATCTTTCAAGGTAAATGTACATCATTCTAATTTTTAACAATTAATTTAGTTGAAATTCATATACTGCTTAAATAAGTAGACTGACCACTATAAAATCACTATTAGCTAGAGAAACAGAGACAACAAACGTTCCTAACCTCATTGATTATCATAATATGTAAGTGGAGGATGCAATTATGCAATAAACAATATTGTCATATTTTTTGAATTTCTCTCAAAATTTGTAGGTTAACCCCTACGAAAATATTGAGTTTTTCGTTAAATGCTCTATATACATAATCTTATGCTCTTTAGAGATGTTTAAAATTATTTAACCACATTCTACATTTGTATTAAAAGGTTTCTAAACTATCTTTAAAGGTACATGTACATCATTCTAATTTTTAACAATTAATTTAGTTGAAATTCATATACTGCTTAAATAAGTATACTAACCACTATAAAATCACTATTATCTAGAGAAACAGAGACAACAAATGTTCCTAACCTCATTGATCATCATAATATGTAAGTGGAGGATGATTATACAATAAAACAATATTGTCATGTTTTTTGAATTTCTCTCAAAATTTGTAGGATAACCCCTACGAAAATATTGAGTTTTTCGTTAAATGCTCTAATACATAATCTTATGCTCTTTAGTGTTGTTTAAAATTATTTAACCACATTCTACATTTGTATTAAAAGGTTTCTAAACTATCTTTAAAGGTACATGTACATCATTCTAATTTTTAACAATTAATTTAGCTGAAATTCATATACTGCTTAAATAAGTAGACTGACCACTATAAAATCACTATTAGCTAGAGAAACGGAGACAACAAACGTTTCTAACCTCTTTGCCCATCATAATATGTAAGTGGTGGATGCAATTATGCAATAAAACAATATTGTCATACTTTTTGAATTTCTCTCAAAATTTGTAGGTTAACCCCTACGAAAATATTGAGTTTTTCGTTAAATGCTCTATATACATAATCTTATGCTCTTTAGTGTTGTTTAAAATTATTTAACCACATTCTACATTTGTATTAAAAGGTTTCTAAACTATCTTTAAAGGTACATGTACATCATTCTAATTTTTAACAATTAATTTAGTTGAAATTCATATACTGCTTAAATAAGTAGACTGACCACTATAAAATCACTATTAGCTAGAGAAACGGAGACAACAAACGTTTCTAACCTCTTTGCCCATCATAATATGTAAGTGGTGGATGCAATTATGCAATAAAAAAATATTGTCACACTTTTTGAATTTCTCTCAAAATTTGTAGGTTAACCCCTACGAAAATATTGCGTTTTTCGTTAAATGCTCTATATACATAATTTTATGCTCTTTAGTGTAGTTTAAAATTATTTAACCACATTCTACATTTGTATGAAAAGGTTTCTAAACTATCTTTCAAGGTAAATGTACATCATTCTAATTTTTAACAATTAATTTAGTTGAAATTCATATACTGCATAAATAAGTAGACTGACCACTATAAAATAACTATTAGCTAGAGAAACAGAGACAACAAACGTTTCTAACCTCTTTGCCCATCATAATATGTAAGTGGAGGATGCAATTATGCAATAAAACAATATTGTCAAATTTTTTGAATTTCTCTCAAAATTTGTAGGTTAATCCCTACGAAAATATTGAGTTTTTCGTTAAATGCTCTATATACATAATCTTATGCTCTTTAGTGTTGTTTGAAATTATTTAACCACATTCTACATTTATATTAAAAGATTTCTAAACTATCTTTCAAGGTAAATGTACATCATTCTAATTTTTAACAATTAATTTAGTTGAAATTCATATACTGCTTAAATAAGTAGACTGACCACTATAAAATCACTATTAGCTAGAGAAATGGAGACAACAAACGTTTCAAACCTCTTTGCCCATCATAATATGTAAGTGGTGGATGCAATTATGCAATAAAACAATATTGTCATATTTTTTGAATTTCTCTCAAAATTTGTAGGTTAACCCCTACGAAAATATTGAGTTTTTATTTAAATGCTCTATATACATAAGCTTATACTCTTTAATGTTGTTTAAAATTATTTAACCACATTCTACATTTGTATTAAAAGGTTTCAAAACAATCATTTAAGGTACATGTACATCATTCTAATTTTTAACAATTAATTTAGTTGAAATATATATACTCCTTAAATAAGTAGACTAACCACTATAAAATCACTATAATCTAGAGAAACAGAGACAACAAACGTTCCTAACCTCATTGATCATCATAATATGTAAGTGGAGGATGCAATTATGCAATAAAACAATATTGTCATATTTTTTGAATTTCTCTCAAAATTTGTAGGTTAACCCCTACGAAAATATTGAGTTTTTCGTTAAATGCTCTATATACATAATCTTATGCTCTTTAGTGTTGTTTAAAATTATTTAACCACATTCTACATTAATATTAAAAGGTTTCTAAACTATCTTTCAAGGTAAATGTACATCATTCTAATTTTTAACAATTAATTTAGTTGAAATTCATATACTGCTTAAATAAGTAGACTGACCACTATAAAATCACTATTAGCTAGAGAAACAGAGACAACAAACGTTCCTAACCTCATTGATCATCATAATATGTAAGTGGATGATGCAATTATGCAATAAAACAATATTGTCATACTTTTGAATTTCTCTCAAAATTTGTAGGTTAACCCCTACGAAAATATTGAGTTTTTCATTAATTGCTCTATATACATAATCTTATGCTCTTTAGTGTTGTTTTAAATTATTTAACCACATTCTACATTTATATTAAAAGGTTTCTAAACTATCTTTAAAGGTACATGTACATCATTCTAATTTTTAACAATTAATTTAGTTGAAATTCATATACTGCTTAAATAATTAGACTAACCACTATAAAATCACTATAATCTAGAGAAACAGAGACAACAAACGTTCCTAACCTCATTGATCATCATAATATGTAAGTGGAGGATGCAATTATGCAATAAAACAATATTGTCATACTTTTTGAATTTCTCTCAAAATTTGTAGGTTAACCCCTACGAAAATATTGAGTTTTTCGTTAAATGCTCTATATACATAATCTTATGCTCTTTAGTGTTGTTTAAAATTTTTTAACCATATTCTACATTTGTATTAAAAGGTTTCTAAACTATCTTTCAAGGTAAATGTACATCATTCTAATTTTTAACAATTAATTTAGTTGAAATTCATATACTGCTTAAATAAGTAGACTGACCACTATAAAATCACTATTAGCTAGAGAAACAGAGACAACAAACGTTTCTAACCTCTTTGCCCATCATAATATGTAAGTGGAGGATGCAATTATGCAATAAAACAATATTGTCAAATTTTTTGAATTTCTCTCAAAATTTGTAGGTTAATCCCTACGAAAATATTGAGTTTTTCGTTAAATGCTCTATATACATAATCTTATGCTCTTTAGTGTTGTTTGAAATTATTTAACCACATTCTACATTTGTATTAAAAGGTTTCTAAACTATCTTTAAAGATACATGTACATCATTCTAATTTTTAACAATTAATTTAGTTGAAATTCATATACTGCTTAAATAAGTAGACTGACCACTATAAAATCACTATTAGCTAGAGAAACGGAGACAACAAACGTTTCTAACCTCTTTGCCCATCATAATATGTAAGTGGTGGATGCAATTATGCAATAAAAAAATATTGTCACACTTTTTGAATTTCTCTCAAAATTTGTAGGTTAACCCCTACGAAAATATTGAGTTTTTCGTTAAATGCTCTATATACATAATTTTATGCTCTTTAGTGTAGTTTAAAATTATTTAACCACATTCTACATTTGTATGAAAAGGTTTCTAAACTATCTTTCAAGGTAAATGTACATCATTCTAATTTTTAACAATTAATTTAGTTGAAATTCATATACTGCATAAATAAGTAGACTGACCACTATAAATAACTATTAGCTAGAGAAACAGAGACAACAAACGTTTCTAACCTCTTTGCCCATCATAATATGTAAGTGGAGGATGCAATTATGCAATAAAACAATATTGTCAAATTTTTTGAATTTCTCTCAAAATTTGTAGGTTAATCCCTACGAAAATATTGAGTTTTTCGTTAAATGCTCTATATACATAATCTTATGCTCTTTAGTGTTGTTTGAAATTATTTAACCACATTCTACATTTATATTAAAAGATTTCTAAACTATCTTTCAAGGTAAATGTACATCATTCTAATTTTAACAATTAATTTAGTTGAAATTCATATACTGCTTAAATAAGTAGACTGACCACTATAAAATCACTATTAGCTAGAGAAATGGAGACAACAAACGTTTCAAACCTCTTTGCCCATCATAATATGTAAGTGGTGGATGCAATTATGCAATAAAAACAATATTGTCATATTTTTTGAATTTCTCTCAAAATTTGTAGGTTAACCCCTACGAAAATATTGAGTTTTTAGTTAAATGCTCTATATACATAAGCTTATACTCTTTAATGTTGTTTAAAATTATTTAACCACATTCTACATTTGTATTAAAAGGTTCTAAACAATCATTTAAGGTACATGTACATCAATTCTATTTTTAACAATTAATTTAGTTGAAATATAATATACTCCTTAAATAAGTAGACTAACCACTATAAAATCACTATAATCTAGAGAAACTGAGACAACAAACGTTCCTAACCTCATTGATCATCATAATATGTAAGTGGAGGATGCAATTATGCAATAAAACATATTGTCATATTTTTTGGAATTTCTCTCAAATTTGTAGGTTAACCCCCTACGAAAATATTGAGTTTTCGTTAAATGCTCTATATAACATAATCTTATGCTCTTGTAGTGTTGTTTAAAATATTTAACCACATTCTACATTAATATTTAAAAGGTTTCTAAACTATCTTTCAGGTAAATGTACATCATTCTAATTTTTAACAATTAATTT